>OY998184.1:36951922-38288641 GCA_963921935.1 Galeruca laticollis
TCCTGATGCGTTTCCCGTAGTTTCGTTCGGCCCATTTTAGGGAAATATGGATCTTTAATAATTCCATCCGAAATTTTAGCTAGTGTTGGGATTTCTTTCCTAAAATAAAATTCGTGCACTTTTCTTCTTATTGCATTTTTAATTTCTTCTGTGAATTCAACTTTCTTTTTACCGCCTGCATTTTTCCTTGTGGATTTAAAAGCTCCACTTTTTGCTTCACTTCTTATTTTGTATAGTGTTGATTTGCGTACGCCTGTCATATTACTTGCCTTTGCAACAGTGTCATCAACTGAACCTGAAGGATTTTCGGTTCTTTAGTAAATATAATCATTGTTTATTATGACTTTCTCGTTCACCGACAACGCCGACTTTTTCGTACGCTTTACAGATGTAAACTCGGATCCATACTGCAAATTTTCTACCATTGTCACTGTTAACAGAAACTAATAATCATAATAATTACTTTATAAAAGTTATCAAGTTAACAAGTTCTTTCTAAATTCACTAAATGAATAATTGCTGACATTCAAACTGCAACTACCATTGAAACTAAAATACACAAATTCCAAAGTCAGGTAGAGGAATTATCTCTGAAATTATAATCCCACCCCGTCTGCCTGTTGTCATTAAGACTCGCAATAGTTCTTGAGAATTGTTTCAACAATAATAATATGCAAGGCTTTTATATGTTCATGAAAAATTACAACCGAATACACCAAAATAATTAGGCATTCAATGATATTCGTAATAAATATTTCTGTAATCCGAAGGTCTCTATACCTTAAAAATAATAATAGGTACACACCCCTGAAATGACCTGTTCCGATTGTTTTATTACTCAGCGCCGATTGCGATTTTACTATAGATTTCCCATTTACATAAAGACACGAACAGGTCTGGAAAAAAATAAAATAAACGCAGTACATTGTTACCAAAAACAAATACTTTTGTTGGTTAATCCTCTTATCACCATTATAATATTCTTTAATTAGTAAGGGGACACAAACTTTTATGAGTTGAGAAAATATGTATGATTTAAGTTCTCGACAAGTGAACTAATCAAAATTTATATAAACTTTTGCAAAAAGTTCAGTTTTTTGTGTAATATTCTCTACATAACCAAAATTGGTAATTTAACAGAAACAATTAAACTTTCAATGGCAGCAGCCATAGTGTTCCTAAGGTAAATTGTGCTATTGCCGGCCCACTTAAGGAAGTTTCAATTTTAGCTTCGTGGATTAGTGTAAATAGTTCGTACTTTATGTAAATTTATCATTTTATAAGGCAAAGGGGGGAGTTTTCGGTGAATTTCAATTAAATAATAATAACAATTTATATTTTTAATACCAAAAAAAATATTTTTTTAAATTTCTTTTTTTCTATTACCGGCCTATCAAAAAGTCTCTTAAAGTAACGCCGGCCTAAGCTTAATCTAATACCGGCTTATTACAACATTTTGTGTTTTATGACGAAAAAATAAACAAAAACTGCACATGACCACCTTGTATATTTTTAAAAACGTATTTAAAAAAATAACATATATATGAATTATAATCGAAAAATAAGGTAGATTATCAGTTATAACTTCCTTCCTTAATTTCAGGAGCTGCAAATAGTCCCCTCTTGTTAATGGGCTGAGGCGGCTCTATTTTGGAGATCACTTCATCTAAATCATACCATATCACATCTTCAGGATGGGACCATTTCCAATGACTTCCAATTTTTTCCATTGCTTTTATGTAATATGATTTTGATTTGCTGTGTTCTATTAAACCAGGGAAATATTTTTCCTCATATTTGAAGATAACGTAGTCCCCTTTTGTAAAACTAGTAGTTGTATTTTCTGTTTTTTTAAGTACTTCGTGATCTACTATTCCCATTTATTCTTCTGTAATTGTTTTATCTTCACTCACTTCATTCACCATCGAAACATTCTCAATTTGCTTTTCCGTAAGTTCCTTTAAACTGTTTGATTGAACTACGGGCACACTTTTGGGTTTCTTGTTTTCTTCTCCCTTTTGTTCTCATCTTTTTCAATAGCTTTTCGTTTTCTCTTTTTTTTTGTTCTTTAGTTTCTGTTTCCAGCTCTAGTCTTCTTTGGTATTCATTTGGTTTCTTTGGGGAAAAGAAAGCGTTTTTAAATGGCGTTGGTAATTTTGGAGGCATTACGATATAATCTGAAGTATTCTCTTTTCCTAGTTTTTTTGGTTCTGGGGTTTTTAAGAATCATTTTCTACTTTCTGATTTTGTAAACAGTGTAGAGGTGATCTTCTTGAACTCGGTTCAGCAACCTGTGGTTTATCATCGGCTTCAAAGTTAATGTTCTCTTGGTCGTTTTCATTTATTGATTCCGCGTTGTCATTTTCACCGGGATTAACAGTTTCAACATCTTCAACAGGATTTTCTGCAGAATGGAGTTTCTCAACAAAATTTATATTGGCAACAAAATTAAGGTTATTTTCACCGGGATCAACAGTTTCAACTTCTTCAACAGGATTATGATTTTCTGCAGAATTGAGGTTTTCAACAAAATTTAGATTGTCAACAGAATTAAGGTTATTCAGATTTTCAATAGGATTTAGATTAGTAACGGGAATTATATTTTCAATGGAATTAGGACTGTTAAGCAGGATTCAATATGTCAATTCTCAGAACCTGAATGTTAATGAATATATCTGAATGTTCTGTAAATGTATCAAGTTCTAGTCCTCCATCAGAATCCATGTTGTTTATTAAGGTAGTAATTATCGACTTGAATCAGATTCATCATGTTTATCAAATTCGTTTAAATGGATATCATCAATGTTTTGTGAAAATCCTTCTATTTCTACCCGTGACTGTGTTGATGTGCCTGGTATTTGTTCTTGTTGTGCCTCCCATTTCTCTTCTTCTGGTTGCGATTTATTGCTTTTATTGTTACAATTTGACTGCCAAAAATTGAAGAGTTTGTCGTACCGAGCTTCTCCCATCCACGATGTACCTGAGTTGGATCGGAATTTCTCCAAAGTGTTTGGAGAAAGCCTTTCTTCCAATTTTTCGGTAAAACTGGACTTTTAGAAATCGCCCTGCGTATCGTTTTTAACTGAATCTTTGCTAATTGAATGTTCGATTTTAGCTTTTTTGAGAACACTATCTGGACTGAAAGGAAATAATCCAGTGCATTCAAATGCAGACTGAATTGTACTTTCTTTTAGGCATTGATCAAGGCGTCCTTTGACCAAGGCTGAAAAATCGGTTCTTTGGACTTGCTGATAGTTATTGTTAATTTCAAATTTATGCACTATTTTTCGCCATGTGCCTTTTACAGGTCTATAGACAGTAACATCGAGCGGCTGGAGGATGTGAGTCGAGTTTGGAACTTAAGCCACTAATATAATCCCATGTGTCTTGCAAAATTCGCTTAGTGGCAGCGAAATGTGGCTGGCGTGACCATCCAAGAACAACACGACAGGTCATTTCATGTTATTTTTGGATAGCCACTTGTCAAAAACGTTTGTTACTCATAAAATGTTTCTGTGTTCATCCAGCCTGATTCTGTGTATCCTATGCCCCACCCTGAAAAAAAATAGATATAATATAGTAAGTAGGTACCTAAAATATCTCTCATAATTAATAATATATCACCTGATGGCATTGTTGCAGGAGGGTGTTTTGGTAGTCTTACATACGGAAACAGTACCATAGGTGGCGCAATATTTCCATCTGTCGACACATTAGCAAGCACAGTCAAGCACTCTTTTTCATCGTTGGCTATTCTGCTGTATAGCGATTTGGACCCCTTCCTGACAAGGACCTGTTTCTCTTGAGGACATAGAAAAAATTCCGTTTCATCGCAGTTGAATATACGGCTGCCATCTGGTAACACATCCATTATTTGGTTTTCCTGAAAATATCTGTGAACCTTCTCAAACCGGTCCCTAATCTGTTTTTCCGTCACGGCAGAACGAGATTTTGTTAAATTTTGAGACATCCGAAGACAAATATCTTGATGTCTATTGAGAAAATTTTGATACCACTGATAACCAGGAATACCGTTTGCGAACGGATTTCGCCGCTTCAAACTGTTCTTTGGTTACTGGAAACCACGCGTCTCCCAAATGGTGTATCCAAGCTACGATCAGATTTTCTTCCTCTGAGGTGAGCACTGGCTTTGCGCCACAGTTATCACTCAGATATTTTTCATTCTTTTTGTCTTTTAGGGTACTTTTGGGTATACCGTATATCTTTGAGGCTTTGTAAGCTGACATACCTTTTGACATTTCCTTCAAGGCATGTTTCAAGTTTACTTTGGTGTATTTTTGTTTAATTTTTGACCGGGTTATCTTCTTAGGTGACATCTTTCTGCAGGAAATAGGCACAAGTAAATAACTTATATTTTTGCAATTTGAGTAAGTAAGAAAGTATAAGACTTATGTTTAAGAAATGAATTCAATGAGAAAGCTTAAGCTTGTAAAAATATTTTCTATAGTACATTTTATACAACAGACTCTTATGATAACTAAGAAACACAAATTTTAGATCAATATTTTTTTATGACTAGTAATAGATTTTGATTTTTTTTTGTAAACACTGTTTAGAAAAGTTTAATATAAGAGGCCTTTAGTCCTATTTCTATCAAGAAACTTGTGGGCCGGATCTATTTTTTTATATTTTTTGAAGTGTACATCATAGAAATTTAAGAACAAGTTTTTTGTTTTTTGTTGAACATATAAAAAAATATATATTTAAAACAATCGTAATTTTTTACAATTCCGCCTTAAGAAGCCGTTATTAGATCGAGGTCTCAAATATTTATCTAATACCGGCCTATTTTATTTTTTGCGATTTGCACCATTTTTTTCTAAAAAATACTTTATAAAATCGAAAAAATATATTTATTGGTCTTTATTAAATCAACCGAAATTAGAAACATTTCCAAGAATCCCCAATTCTACCATTTTTATTAAGAAACTGGTTGGCCGAAAAATAAATTCATTGACTCTTTTTGTAAACACTCTTTAAAATTGGGTAATCTAAAAGTCGTATTTTTCTTACTTCTTTCAAAAAAACTCGTGGGTCGGAAATAGTTTAATATATTTTTTAAACCATAATATGTCACAAAAATCCGATAACAATGTTTTTTTTAAATGTTAAAGAACAATTGAAAATATTTGCGATTTTTTTTTCAATTCCAGCTTAATAAGCCGCAATTAGATCGAGGTAAAAATATTAATCTAACAGCAGCCTATTATAGTTTCGCAATTTTAACCATTTTTCCACTAAAAGTCTTCTATAAAAAGTGAAAAATACGTTTAATAGACCTTTATAAATCAAGCAAAATCAAAAACATATCTAAACATTCTTAATTCTACCATTTTTATTGAAAAACTGGTTGCCTAAAAAACATATTTTTTTCTCACTGAATCTTGTCATTAAAACACCCAAAACTGGGTAATAAAAGTCATATTTTTCCTATTTCTGTAGAGAAACTGGTGAGCCGGAATTAGTTTTAAATATTTTTCGAATTATATGTTACATAAACTCGGAAAAAAAGTTTCTTGTTTTTAGTTACAAATGTGTAAAAAAGATTTTTAAAAATAATTGCAATATTTTGCAATTCCGGCTCAATAAGCCGCAATTAGATGGAGATAAAAAATCTTAGTCTAATACCGGCCTATTTTATTTTTGCAATTTTCACCATTTTTTATACAAAGTGTGAAAAATATATTTAATAGACCTTTATGAATCAAACAAAATCAAAAACATTTCTAAACAGCAAATATCAACAGCACTGCACTTTTTCGTTGCACATCTCACTTAAGACTGGCAATTGTTTCAGGCGCGTGCCAGCATCCCCACTTAATATGCATAATTTGATAGGGGGATAAAGATCCTATTATAGAGTGGGTACCATATTCAGATTTTTTTACGGCAAATATAGATAAATCATATGTAAAGTTTTTGATTTGGTGTTGAACCTTTGTACAGTACAGTTGTGCGCTCCGAAACGATTAAGTAGTTAAAAAGTAATTAGTGAATATTTTCAAAGTGAACCAAAACAAGCAAGTAAGAATATCAGGTTAACTTTTTATTAAAACATTAGTAAAACAACACATTAACTAGAAGTGAATCTGAATTTAATATCAGATATAAATAACAGAAAATACTTCACCAGATCCGTATTAAGGAAAACCTAAATGATACTTAAAAATGGATGACAACATATCTCAAATAGGGTGTACACCCACTAATAACACAACTCAACAACCCAAAACATATTCCTCAGTAGCAAACCAACAAACCAGAACAAACAATTTCCCATCCAGAAATCAAGCTATACTATTCGACGCAATCGAAAACACTAGGCTAGAAGACTACCTAAAGGCACTATGCCAAACAATCCAACCAAATAACATAATTTTTTGCTCAAAGCTATCAAACAACAGAATATGTATTTATTTGACAAATGAAAATTTAGTGAACACATTCATCAACAATCACGGTGAAATCCAAATAAACCAACAAATATTACGGGCACGTCGACTAGTCACTCCTAGTCAAAGATTAATATTATCCAATGTTTGTTCCTCTATCCCCCACTCAGTCCTTAAATATGAACTTAAAAATCTAGGGATTAATCCTCTTTCACCCTTATCTTTCTTGCGAATAGGAATCTCAGATCCCGCATTTCAACATATCCTAAGTTTTAGAAGACAAATATTTATATCTCCATTCAATAACCAGTCCCTTCCCGATTCATTTTTAATCAGATATGAACAAACCTCATATAGGATATGTTTGTCCATTGATAATCAAGAATGCTTACAATGTAAACAAACTACTCATACAACAAAAAACTGCCCAAATAGAGCAATCACTTCAACTCACTTTAACCCATCAACAGAATCATCACCAGAAAATCCAGCCGACAATCAAACTGAAGAAGAAACAAACAACATTTCACAATATCAACAGGATCAATCAAATAACCAAAACTCAGAACAAATTTCCGAACCTCAAACAATGAATACCCAAGTAGTTAAACACACCGAAAATAGAAAAGACAGCACACCGACTGTCAACAGAAACGAAATCGAAACAACCAAACCACAAAATAAAAGAACATCAACAGAACGTTCCCCATCACCAACAACAACTGAACACCTACCTACATTTGTAAAACCAACAAATAGTGAAAAGAAAATAAAACAAACCGAAAACCAAAAACCAAAAAAATCAATAGGAGAAATGTTGAGTCACACTAAAGCGCTTTTCAAGAATACAGATATCAATTATCCTCTAACCTATGAAGAACTTATAGATTTTTTTGAAAATTGTGAAGGGTGTACAGATCCTCTTAGTATCGTGAAAATGTACACCGAAGAAATAACGGAAGTCACAGACCTACTTACCACAATATACCCCTATTTAAAGGATAAAAAAATGAAGATGAGATGCACTCGAATTAAAAATAAAATTCTCAAACAGATAAACCCTGAATACCAAACAGAACTGGACACAGATACCTCTATTGAAACCTATTAATCTTGTTTACCTTCACTTCCTTAATTCAGTGGAATATAAATGGGTACTATACCCACCTAGAAAACTTGCAATTAATAATTTCAAAATACAAGCCCATGCTAATATGCCTACAAGAAACCAATTTCAAAAACAATAGAATCCATAATCTAAAAAATTATAATTGTTTCTCTAAAAATCGAGAAAATGCAAGAATAGCCAGTGGAGGTGTAGCAACATATATTAGAAATACAATAGATGCAACATCAATTCATCTAAAAACTACTATTGAAGCAGTCGCCGTTAGAGTGAAAGATACAATGACCTTTTCATTGTGCAACATATACATTCCCCCAAATCAGGAACCTACTACAGAAGAACTCACTGAGCTGCTGAGCCAAATTCCAGCTCCTCAGATAATAGTGGGAGACTTTAATGCCCACAACTATATCTGGGGCTCCACTAAGCAGACACCTTTTGGAAAAAAAATTGGAAATCTATTAGAAAAGTACAATCTTAACCTCGTAAATGACGGCCAAAAAACTAGACATGACATAAGAACTGGTGAAGATTCAGCAATCGACCTAACAATATGTCACTCATCTCTCTCACAAATACTTAATTGGGATGTATCAACGTATTCATATGATAGTGACCACTATCCCATAATAATTAGCAGCGAACCGGAAAATACACCGGACCCGATAACAAAATGGAAAATAAAATCAGCAAATTGGAACGAATTCCAAGAATTTATACAAGAAAATCTCCACGAGTTAAAGGAAGATGCGGATATTGATCAAGAAGTACACTTTATCACAGAATTAATAACGCAATCAGCAGATAATCATATTGGACGGTACGAACGCAACAACAAACACCAAACGGTTCCCTGGTGGAACTTGGACTGCAAAGAGGCTGTGAAGAAATCGAAAGAAGCTTTTAACAGATTCAAAAGAAGCAAGACGGAACAAAATTCAATTGAATTCAAACGATTGAGAGCCAAAGCCAGATACACAATAAAAAAAGCGAAACGGGAATCATGGCAAGAGTATGTTTCAACAATAAACAGCTCAACTTCAATGTCCACTTTATGGGAAAAAGTCAAAAGGATATCCAAACCAAAACAATCCAATACAATAAACTTTCTGGAGATAAATAACACTATTTATAAAAACCGAAATGAAATAACAAACATCTTATCAAGTGAATATCAAAAAAACTCAAGCAACTCATACTACACACCAGATTTTTTGAATCATAAAAACAAAGCAGAGCAGCAAGAAATTGACTATAATAATAATAACCAGCAAACGAACAGTTTGAACTATGCAATAACCATTGACGAACTTAAAAATTCACTCAAAAACTCTAAAAACTCCAGCCCAGGTCCTGATAATATTCCACTTATTTTTCTAAGAAATCTAAGTAAACAAACCAAAGAACATTTACTAAAGATATATAACCTAATCTTAACAAAGAAAGTATATCCCAGAGCATGGACAGTTTCCATTATAATTCCCATTCCTAAGCCAAGTAAAGCCAAATCAGATCCAGAAACATATAGACCAATTTCACTCACCTGTAGCATGGGAAAAGTTCTTGAGAAGATAATTAATAACAGACTTTTATGGCACCTAGAATCAGAAAAACTAATCATACCCGAACAGTGTGGTTTCCGTAAAAATCGCTCCACGTTAGACAATCTTATCGATCTAGAATCTGAGATCCATGAGGCCTTTGCAATAAAGCAGCACTGCATCGGAGTATTTTTTGATATTCGTAAAGCCTACGATACAGTCTGGAAATACTCAATAATCAAAACTCTTTACGACTGGTCAATACGGGGTAACATATTGAAATATATATCGAACTTCCTAGATCAACGACAGTACCAAGTACGAGTAGATGGCGTATACTCACAGCTGAACACCCAAGAAAACGGCATTCCACAAAGGTCAAATCTCAGCACGACATTATTTCTCATAGCAATAAATTCAATTATAGCAAACTGTAAATCACCCGTGAAATGCAGACTATATGCAGATGACCTGGTTATCTATTGCAGAGGGAAAAATATGACTACAATACATAAAACCATCGAACAAACAATAGCTACAATAGAGGATTGGTCAAAAACAAGTGGACTGCGTTTCAACACGACAAAAACCAAAGCTTTATGTTTCTCGAAAAGGACTCAACCACAACTTGAAAACTTGTACCTTTATGGACAGAAAATAGAATATGTGAGAGAAATAAGTTTTCTAGGAATGATACTCGACCAAAAGCTGACATGGAAATCACACATTCTGACATTGAAGAAAAAATGTCAACCTGGAATTAATTTACTCAGATCACTAGCATTCAAAAACTGAGGCGCAGACTACTCAAGTTTACTGCACATATATAAATCATTGATCAGATCAAAACTTGACTACGGAGCGATTGCCTATAACTCTGCCAACAAAAGCCTACCTCAGTCAGTGGAAGTTATACAAAACACAGCTCTTCACATCTGTTTGGGTGCCCATCGTACAAGGCCTATCCAAAGCTTACATTGGGAGACTGGAGAGTTACCGCTTTCTTACAGAAGAGAATATCTAAGCATCTCTTATGCTGTCTCTGTAATATCAAACAAAAGAAATCCAGTAGCCCACAACGTCTTATCTGATCGTTTTAAAGCCAAATTTGTATCCAGCTCAACTACTCCTCCTTTCTATCACAGAGTCAAAACATATTTAAACAAAATAAATTCGCATTTCCCAAATATTTATGACGTCCCATCAATAAATTATCCTCCTCCATGGACAATAACACTCCCTATCCTAGACCTAAGCCTCGCCTACCTTAATAAATCAGAGACTCCAACAGCCAGAATAAAACAAGAATTCCTAAGAGCCTTAAATAAATTCGGTAGCATTTATAAGGTATACACAGATGCTCCAAAAAACCAAGATGAAATTGGGGTTGCCTTCTACTCCGAGGACTTTTCGAAATCCTACATACTCCCACCCTTCACATCTATTCATTCAGCTGAATTATTCGCCATCTTAGAAGCACTCAAGAAAATCCAGAAAATCAAGCATAAAAATGTCCTTTTAATATCTGACTCTCAAAGTTCACTAACAGCACTTCGTCAACTGTACTCTAATCACCCTATAGCCATACTGATCTAGAAAGAGCTACAGAATTGCAGAAACAGCAGCATACATATTAAATTCATGTGGGTCCCATCCCATACTGGAATAGAAGGGAATGAGAGAGTAGATCAAATAGCAAAAAAGGCATTCACCAATCAACAATCAGAAAGGAACGATTTTACCGTACATACTGATTTGAAAGCGTTCTACAAGAGCAAAATCTACGATAAATGGCAGGAAGAAGCAAGACATAACCAACACAAATCATATGAAGTCACTACAAATTCTCACGGTTGGAACTGTAAGAACATAAATAGAAGAGAACAAGTGATCCTTTCTCGTATTCGAATCGGTCATACGCGCATCACACACGACTACTTACTAGCAGGAAAAAATAAACCAATGTGCGAAATGTGTAACAGTGAGTTAACCGTGATACACCTGGTAATCGAATGTGCGAAATACGACAAGGAACGGAAAAAGAATCAACTACCACTATTACAAGAAAAGCAAGAAACTAAAAAACTTTTAAACTACCTAAAAGACTGCAAATTAAGTAGCAAAATATAGACTATAACCAAGCTACAATAAGTGAACTTCCATCATATAAACTCGCTAATAACCTTACGTGGTTGATGCGATTGATATATAAAAAAAAATATGTAAAGTTGATGTACGTATTTAAGCCGGCATTACCTTACGATTTTGCATGAGCCGGTAATCAGCCATTATACCTTAGGAAGATGAAAACATGATTCTTTAATTTTGTGTAAAGCCTGAATTTTTTTTGTTTGATCAATATAAAAAGCATTTTTAATATGTTCTAACATTGCACATTTATGGTTAACAAAATAAATATCATGATTAAATGGAGCATTTCTCCAGCATTTCAAATGATGAGGAGGGTCATATAAAATTATCATTTGATTCTATTTACAAAAAAATAAGGAACAGGTTTTTCAATTTTCCAATGTCTACTTAATTGTCTGCTCGATTTGTATTCCCTAGATCGCAAATAGTTTCCATTATACTAATTAGGATCAAATCTTCAGTTCTAACCTAATCATTAATAATATATTTACACAACTGTGACGAATTCCATTTGGTGGTGACATTTTGAAGGTTCACTTACTTCTATTTACTTTATTAGAACTAAATCCTAAATGAATTAACAAATAACTATCGTACTCACCCTTGTACCTTATAACGCCATATTTTTCACAATTGTTATTTTTCACACTGTCATTTTGAATTTGACAAACACAAGCCAGTTTCACACCAACCAATGTATGATTGATTTTGTATATCTTCATTTTTAATGACTCAAAAGTTGATATACTAGGATATTTTATCATATTTATCGACATTAATGGCAATATGTTGAAATGTATTGTAACAAGATATTTTGAACTATTTCATTCTATTTTGTTTATGCAAAATAATCTTGTAGTTCGCGATTGCAGAGACTCCTTGCACGGGTCAGTTGAGTAGAAACGCTGTGTCCACATACCGCCTATACATCAAACCGTCTCTTATTTGATTTGTCTATTATTTATTCTGTTCGCTAGAGTACCGTGTAAATATAATGTAAGAGGAGTAAATATTATGTTCGTGTCTGTTACAGATGCTGAGCATTGTCATAAAAAATACACTGAAGGCGTTTCTTGTCACCGGATATATTATCTTAGAAAATAAGAGATTGGAACATTTTTCGCGTATTGATTGAAGTATTGCAGTTTTTGAAATGTTCGATAAAATCAGGGAACTGAAAGAAATTTTCCTAATCGCACTCCTGCTACGAATAAGAAGTTGAACGATGATTTAGTTTATCAGTAGATATGCAAACGTATAGCCGATTAATACGACTGTAATGAAGCTTTGATGAGTTGCTGTTTTTGAAGTAGTTAAGAAAGGGATGCTTTCAAAAGATGTGGAAGAAGATTTGGCTTATCCTGACTCGCGACAAATGTCTTCAACTGAACTTATTATCGAAGGAGTGAAATTGTGACTGAAAGTTGTAGTTTGAGCCTGAAATTACTATGTCTCAAGAATTATTCAGTACAGATTATTTGGGAATTACGATATCGGCTACTATTGTCAACTCATTTATGTATAAAGATAAAAAAAGCTAACTATATCTAGTCGACCATGAAAATCATTGTAGTAGTATGTAGATGTGAGAATAAGTAATTTGTAATAAAATTTAAGCGTAAAATACCCGAACTAAGTAAAAGAGAAAGAATAGTCATAGTAATGATGATTGGGTATGTGGACAGGAATAGGACGCATTCAATTTACGAAATACCAACACACACTGATGTGACTATTCCATATAATACCAATCATCACATATCACATAAATTAGCAGCATATAATTCAATGATACATATAGCATTTCCAAGTCCTACGAACAAATATAATTTTGATAGAGAAATGAATACAACTAAACAAATAGCAACATCCAACGGTTATCCATTATATATAATACATAAATTACTCACAAAATCGTTAAATGTAAAAACACAAACACTCGTATACCCATTAAAGAAGTCTGGTATATATAAATTCAATTGTCCAGAACGTAATGCTGCCTATTTGGGTCAAACCCTTAGAAATTTTGAAATTAGTTACAGTGAACACATACGAGCGTACATATTAAAACAACCAGTGACATCTCACTACACAAAACATTTACTTTACACCAAATATTCATTGACACAGAACTAAAAGTACTACATATTTGTGATAAGAAACAAGAACTGGATTTCCTTGAAGAGTTAGAAATTAGAAGACACTTAAAGACTCGCAATATGAAGTCGTCGTAATAGGGCCAAGGGGAGTGATTGGGAATACGGCGTAATTGTAAACAGGTCGTTAGGCGTTGTATACATTAGTGGAATTTAACTTTTCGTGCTTGTTTATTGTTGTTATGGGTCAGTTGGTCAACCTGCAAGCAATGGAACGATCAGTTGTCGGTTTACTCTTGAAGAAAGAAGTCATGAATTTTGAGTAGTCAATTAAAGTGTATTTCGTTTTTGCAGGAACTCAAACTTTTGATATATTCGGTAGGTAGCAGAAGCTTCATTCAATTTTTGTTTATTTTTTTTATCAGTATTATCTAAATAAACGTTATTAAGTCATATTTATGAAATATGTAGCATACCGATCAGTCTGGGGTTGGTATACAATTGCCCTATTAAAACCATAGCTCGGGATAATTGTGAATTGTTTTACGGGGCAATTGTGAATATGTAAAAGTTTCATTCTTAAGCTGAAGTAGGGTTCTTTCTTTATTTTTTAAGATTGATAATGGCTAGAAATTACATCAGAAAAATTGGGCCGAGGCCGTATACTATTGTTGATATGCAAAATGCAGTTGATAGTGTACGCAATAATAATTTAACTCTTTCAGCAGCAGCAGCCCATGGAGTTGTCAAATCAACTGGCTGTTTTAAAGTACACAAGAGTAATTGCAGTTTATGCATCATTGAATATGCTATTGCTAACAATATTGTGTTGATCAAATTGCCAAGTCATTCGACTGACAAAATGCAAAGATTAGATAAATGTGTATTTGGCCCCATTAAGACTCTTTGGGACTAGAAATTGGTCACCTTTGCCAGATAACAAGTAGTTGTTAGATGTGATCGACCAAAACCAAAATTTCTGATTTGTTAGGAGAAACATGGCAAGAAGGTATGAAAGTAAAACATATTGTGAATGGATTTATTTCGACCGGTCTCTTTCCAGTAGACTCCGATCACGGATATATCAACCAACAAAATGAAATAATTGTCAAAATGACCCGAATTGAATAAAGTAAATCCAAAAACCCCAGTACAAATTGCATGATCAAAATAACAGAAGTATGGAGAAGTTTTAACTAGTCATGAAGTTGTGGAAAGGCTGAAACATGCTGAACAAGCAGAAATCATCAAAGAAAGTTTCACGTGAAAGGAAGAATGGCGTAGCCACACCAAAAGATGCAGATTCAGATAATGAATCAGATATTTGAATGCTGCATGTCTCCGATGATAATGACGAGGACAATTTGAGCGACGAAAACTTTTTGGCGACAATTATTAATGACTTTTTGGAACGAGATGCAGGAGAAAAGACCCAAGTAAATAATTTTGTATTAGTACAGTACAGTAGCCAAATCTCACAGGTATATTGGCAAAGTTGAAACATTTTTCGATAGCGAGCTTATAGTAAATTTTTTAAGTCTTAAAAGGAAAAGTTCTGTTTACCCTAACGCAACTGTCTCAAAAGGTATTGCTAAGAAAATTTCATCAAACCCTACTGTTAGAGGTTTCCATCCATTCAATGTTTCATTTCCACCTTACATGACTCTTTTGAAAAGTGCCTGTCTTTTCTACAACTTCCCTAGGTGAATTCATTCTTAAGAAAAATTTACCAATACAAACTTCAGAAGAAATAAAAAATATTCTTTAAAACATTTTCATGTCTATCACGAAATCAAAACCAGCACTAATAAAGCCAGTTGTGGCGTATCTATATATGTCGACTCAAATTTGGAATCAGAAGAAATCCCTATACAATCAAACTTAGAAGTTGTCGCAGTTAAAATAAAGTCCCCAATACAATTATCTGTATGCAACATATAATTTCCATCAGATACGGAAATTACCTCCAACTCGAATTGATAATAGATCAAATTCCAAAACCAAGGATTATAGTAGGTGATTTTAATGCACATGGGGCTGTATGTCTACAGATAAAGGAGGTGAAGTCATAGAACATATTTTAAGCTCTTTCAATCTTACATTACTTAATACTGGTGAAAAAACTCGCTTTAATTCAGTAACTGGTAATTATTATCTCTCTATATGTGAATACTCTTCAACTCCAAGCCTAAACTGGGAAGTTTTACCACATACTCATGATAGTGATCACTGGCCTATAATAATTAAAAATTACAAATCCAAAAATACCAGAATATCCTTTTTAGAAAAATCGGAGACAGGAAATGCAGATTGGGAATCTTATCAAAGCATTATTAAAAACTCCCTACCGCATTTGGGGACATTGGACCTTGTCGTCGAAAAATTCACTACAATGCTGGTAAAAGCTGCGGAAGAAACTGTAGGAAAGACAAGCAAACCTTAACGTAAACATACAGTTCCATGGAGGAATATTGAATGTCAAGAAGCTTTGAAACTTAGCAAACATGCCTTCACTATTCTGATAAAGCACAATACAGAGGAAAACCTAGTAAATTTTAAAAAGTACAGAGCAAAAGCGAGTTATATCATTAAAAAAAGTGAACGTGAGTCTTGGAAACAGTATATCTATTCAATAATTGATGATACCACTCCGTTTGAAATGTGGCAAAAGATCCGCAGAATCAGAGCTATTTCATACAAACACAAGATACACTCTCTCAATAGAACGGAAATAATTTTACTGACGACGGACAAATAACAAACGCCTTAGCAGCTTCATTTCAGAAAGACTCCAGTGACTCTATGTACGACCCTATATTCCTAGAAAATAAGAACAACCTAAAGCAAGAGATAGTCGTCACCGAAAACAATCATCCATTGAATTCAATACTGTTACCGTATTAATTGTTCGGTACCAATTTTCCCAAATTTCCTTGGATGGGACCAAGATAGCGATTTTATTTGGAACGATACTGGGCGATAAACAATTAAGACGTATGCGAACGGCACTCTTGTTTTGGTTGGAGAGCTAAGAGTCGTGGGTTTATTTGTGGAATGTTAATCAACCGGAAAGGTAATTAAAGGGCGCCAGAAGTTTCAATTCACAGGAAAAATTTCAGAAACTGCGATAAGCGAGAGAAATTATAAAAAGTGAGGTATTTTTGGTAGTGTTTCTGTGGAGGTTTGGGAAGTACTCACTAAAACGCGGTTTATTATGTTAACCAGTTTATTAACAGGTTTTACCAGCGTCAGTGAACAAAACATCAAAAATATTTACAATATGGGTACATGCATAACCTGGTACCGCAAACAAAATTAATATATACATAAAAACAATAAAACAAATTATCACTAAACACTACACGGTAATTGTTCGAGAAATAAATAGTTTCCAAGAAACAACAAATATACAACTCAAAATCATATACATACACAAATGATAAATGTCGCAGAGTTTGCGAACTAAAAAATTAGTTTATAAACGAAATTATTTTCCGTTTATTCAACAAAGAAAATGTAGGATATTATATTATTAAATTACTTGGGAACAAAAAAACACATAGGCTTTGTGAAAGTTATGTCAATATCGGGAAAATAATTCAATCTAGGTTTGACGTGCACGCCGAATTTCCTAACGATTATTCTATAGAACATAAACAAAGGTTCTCTAAAACAATGGCAATATAAGTAATCAATAAACTCGTTATCGTAATAAAATAGTTCTGACCGTATGGTTTTTTCGCTAATGAAATAGCGTGACACTAGATTAATCTTTCCACCATTGACTAAGAACGGGTGCGATTACTCCAGGTAGGAGAGATACTAAATAATCATTTCCGATACCTGAGTCCAATTGTTTCCATCCAATCACCAAATTACTACTCAGGTGAAGATACTTGCATCAACGCCGGAGGCGTGGTTTCTCGATTAGGTCGATTTAAAAACAACTTACGATAGTACTTGTAATAAGTAATCTACTCTCACCGCGGAACAAATCACAGACACTCGGAAATCTTCGGTAATTTAATGTCGGTAATAAGCACTATAAACATATACTCCGGTAATTTTAATTCGACTATTAACACAGGAAATACCGATACTTTGGTACGATACGATAACTTAATCTTAATAGCTAAGAAAATCACCACTGCTTCGCTCAAGTAATCTTCGTAGACTCTATCTCGATAGCGGCAGTAAATAATGATACGATAATCCACGCTGACACTACAATTTTTTTTTTCGATTACTTGCGTTGAGAATCGGTCGCTGACTGACCCTCGTGACGAGATTTTTGGGGATAGATAGCCTTTTTTTTGAAATGCTTTCCGAAAAATAACTATAAAATTAGTTCTAAAAAGCCATATAATAGCCATATAAAAAGAATCGGGCAGTGAATGCACAAATTACGCTGTATACCCAGAATTTCATAGAAGGTACCTCCCTTCTCCGAAGGTGATACTAAAACTATTGTGTCCCCATCGCACCTTTTTTAAGGGCGGTATTAAAAGTACAATAAATTGTCACTTCGTTCAATGGAAAATCCCGATTGAGCCGTAATAAACCTTTTTCGGCGTTCAAAGATGTATTATACTCCTGTAATTTTATGTTTATAGTCGTATGAAACGATCTTCTACACAGTCCGAAGAAAATATTGTAACGCCAGGGCCGCACTGGGATATAAATTCGAATATAAAAAAATAAGAACGTTACAATACTAAGTATAAGTGAACTAAAAGAAGCACTTCATGATGTCAAAAACTCTAGTCCAGGATCTGACGAAATCCCCTATAGCTTCCTTACGAATCTACAAGAAAATGCTAAGCAATACCTTTTGGACATGTACAATTTTGTATTCAGTACGGAGCAATTCCCTAAATTTTGGAGAACAGCAATCGTAATTCCTCTTTTAAAATCAAACAACGATAAGTCGGATCCGAATTCTCATCGACCAATCTCTTTAACATTCACTATATGCAAGCTATTGGAAAAAATATTGAACAACCGTCTGCGATACTTTTTGGAATCTAACAATTTAATATGTAAGCAACAAAGCGGATTTAGAAAAAACAGGAGTACAATGGACAACTTAGTTAAACTGGAATCTGTCATAGATGAAACATTTGCGAGAAACCGTCAAGTACTAGCTGTTTTCCTCGATATAGTGAAAGCCTAAGATACTGTGTGGAAATATGTCCTATTAAAATTAAAACAGTGGGGTATTGATAGAAGCTTCCTGGCATTCGTAGAGAACTTTGTATATGGCAGAAATTTTAGAATTAGATGTAATAATCAACTTTCAAATTCCTGTTGTCAAGATAATGGAACTCCCCAAGGATCAACACTCAGTGCAGTACCAATTAATCAATAGTAGACCATATTAATACTCCGGTACAGTTAAAAACCAAATAAACCTGCCCAAGTTGACATTATACGAAGAGAGTTTACAGTATGTAAGAGAACACAGATTCCTGGGAATGATACTCGATTCAAAACTCACTCGGAACAGCCACATTGAATAGCCACATTCAATAAGTTAAAAAATCATGCATGGAAAATATGAACATTCTTAAAGTATTAGCAAATCATAATTGGGGAGCCGATACCACACAATTACTAACTGTATATAAAACACAAATTCGAAGCAAGCTAGATTATAGTTCTATAGTGTAATCGTCAGCCAAAGGTTGCCTACTGAAGCAACTGGACGTCATACAAAACACTGCATTATGGCTTGTACTTGCAGCTTACAGAACCAGCCCAGTGGAAAGCCTGTATGCGGAAGCTAACGAGCGTCCTCTTACAATCATAAGGCACAAACTGAGTCTACAATACGCAGTTAAAATGGGAGCCAATCCTAATAATCCTGCTTATTCATATACCTTCTCTGAACATTTTCATTTGATTTTCGACCAAAAACCAATTCTCTCCGCATCATTTAGTAAACGAATTATGGATTTCAATTTCCCGAAAATTATATCAAACAAGGTTAACTATCCTCTCCCTGGACTATAAGAATCCGTAAATGCAATACAAATCTTCCACTGTACCCTAAATCCAGTACTCCGTTCCCGCTGATTTTACAAAATTTTCAAGAGATCAAAAACAAGTATAAAAGCAACTACCAAATACACACAGATGCATCAAAAACATCTCAAATGGAATCAGGAGGCGCAGATTTCGTCGACGAAATATCCACATATCAGTTTCAGCTACCCAATGAGTATTCTATATATTCGGCAGAATTGTTAGCAATCTCCAAAGCCCTGCAACATATATTACAATAGTACAAATCAAAGGCAGTCATTTTTACTGATTCCTCAACTGCAATACAGGGAATATTTAGAGTATACACAAACCACCCAATGTTTTGCCAAACTAAAACCGACCTTGAAGCACTCCACAATATGAATAAACAAGTCGAGTTCGTGTACATTCCATCTCACGTCGGTATAATAGGAAATGAGAAAGCTGATGGGGAAGCTAAAGATGCCTGCAGTATTAACAGAATAGATAATGCACCCCCTGAAATTCCACATTTCGACATCAGAAGCTGTATCAAACAACATTCAACGGAAATATGGCAAAAAAGATGGGGAAAACGTAAAGACAATAAACTCCAACGTGTCAACTTAAATCTACTACCAAAAGGGAAAATGTCACAAAGACGACGGGATCAAGTCATACAGGATCGCATGAGAATAGCACACACCAAGTTAACCCACGAGTACCTATTGAAGAAAGAGCAACAAAAATCGCGCTTTGCCTGCGATACTCATTTGAAAGTAGATCATATTAATGTCGAATGTCCACTCTACCATCAGGAACGACTAGGAAGTGAACTTCCACGTGAAATGAAAAGTACGATGGATTATGTCAACAGTGATAAAATGATCAAGTTTTTAAAATTGACTAATCTGTACAAATTAATATAGGAGTGTTTTAAATGAAACTCACGGTTTCTAGTTAATTTCACAATATAATAAAAGTTATTGAAAATTCTAAAAAAATGACAATTGTTTCGATGATATTGATTTATCGAAACAATTGTCAATTTTTTAGAATTTTCAATAACTTTTATTATATTGTGGAATTAACTAGAAACCGTAAGTTTCATTTAAAACACTAATATGAGCATATTCCACGAAGTAAGGTTCGAGACAGTTAATTTAATTAATATAGTGCTTAATTGTTTTGTAAATTTACATTAAGACATTATTCACAATTGTCCCGTCGCCAATAACCTTTCATGGTTGACGCAGTTCTTTTTTAATAAAAAAAATAGCCAATGTTACAAGAGAATGTAAAATGGCACAGTGTCAAGAAATAAACGGTGCTCAGTTTAGTTTCGGTTTTCACGGTACTCTTGTTTTATTTCACTATTTTGTAATTCATTTGCTTTTTCTTTTCTTTATATACATTTTTGTTGTCAGTTGGCTTGAAATAGAAAAAATCAAACTCGACATTTTTGTACGCGTAAAGGCGAGGACACATAAAGCTCTACTATATTCGCTATTTTCCCGTTGCATTTCACAATTAGCCATCAGTATTTTAAACGTATCCGCCACATAGGCACTAGTAAGCTATGTTGGCTATGTTCGCGTAAGCTACGTGGCCTATTGTTTGATTGTTGATTATATTTCAAAAGTCGAGAGGATGGTACTGGGCGTATGATTGAAAATGAGTGCACAAAGCTAAAATGTATTTATATACGTCCCTTCCGATGTGGCCACTGATCATATCGAACATCAAATATTTAGCCTCCATAGCGTATATAGCATATGTAGCATAGCACTCTTTGCGGCATCGGTATATTATAATACTTCATTTGAAGTTAAAATATTACACACGGTGATCAATTACAAATTTTAAAATCAATTAAACTTCCGGTTAAACCGAAAGATCAAAATTTAAAACTAATATGCAATTTAATGTAATACCTACCTTCCAAATTTCATATCTGTAACGTATGGTCATACATACTTTGTCGATGTTAATGTCTTAAATAATAAAAGTCTGAATCTGCCGTCATCCTCGTTAATAACCCTCAATCTAGTATCCAGAAACACTCAAATACATATCAGTGGCGACGAGAAAAAGAAACGACACCCAATATTCCTTGACGACGAAAATCAAAATTCTCAAGATAATGCACAAATTGTAGTCGAGCCCAAGCCTCCGAAATGTATATTGAAACCATTTGATTGAATTTTCTTAACACACATTGGAAGCAGAAATTACAGCATACTACACAGATATTGTCTGTCTGCAAAACCAATAAACAGAAGATTGGGAGATTTAAAAAACATATAATCCTCTAGGACTAATATCCACCAATAGATATTTATTTAGTCAAAGAAACCAAGAGCCGAATGAAACCATGGATGAATATATCACATCCCCAACTAGTAATTCATAAAATTATATGTATTTACACGCCAACATGAAAAACATGTTATGTCTTCTTCTTCTCTTCTATTTTGACCTCCACCTGGACAGTATTTGGCCAGCGCTGGTTTTCGCTTTGATTTATTTTAAACCAAAGCTTGTAGTTTTCGTGTTTACTGTCGTATTCTTCTTGTGAGCTAGACTTGTTAGAAGATAATCATAACAAAGGTTAAAACTCTTCTCGCTCAGGGGCAATGGCCGAGCATTACACACAATCGGAAAGTTGCTTCGGACAGGAGTGTAGGAACTAGGTGTTAATAGGAAGGAGTGTATAGTTACTTATTTTCATTATATATCGATTACACGTTCTTTTTCCCCTTTAATCTCTATTTTATAAATGTTAATAAATTTCATGAGCAGTTTTATAATATTCTAGTTTTCTTTGTTTAAAATGTTAGGTAGTGTTATTGGTGAAGGTATTTGTAGTTCTATTAGCTTATTGTATAAATCGAAATCGGGTGTTCGATTTATTGTGCATCCCAAAAATATATGGTTGAGATCTTCTGTTGGTCCACAGATACAATACGGATCAGTAGCACATCCTATTTTGAATAAATGTTTCTTATTTCGGCAGTGTCCCGTTCTCAGTCTACTTATTATTGTCAGATGTCTTTTATCTATGAATGGAATTTTTTTGAATAGATGTGTTTTTGGGAACTCGTTTTGTATCGAATTATACCAGTTTACTTTGTTCGCAAATGAGTTTTTCCAGTAGTCGTTGAATTCTATGTTAATTTGTTCTTTAAAATGTATGTAGATGTCTTCTTCATCTATTTTGAAATTTTCGGCCGGTACATTGAGGTTTCTTCCAATTTGTGCAAGTTGATCAGCTATTTCGTTCCCTATAATCCCAGCGTGTCCTGGAATCCATGCTAATATAATGTTATAATTTTCTCTTACTGAGTCCACTATTAATTTTTTCCCCATTAACGTAATTTGTTTGAATTTACGTGTTATTTGATTATTAAGGCTTTTTATGGCGCTTTGAGAGTCGGAAAATATCATGAATTTATTAATTTTCTTGTTTTTTGCTATTTCGATAGCCTTAATTATTGCGATGATTTCCGCTGTACATATTTGTGTGTAGTTATATAATCTCAAAGAGAATTTGTAATTTAGGGACGGAACGTATACGCTGCAGCCCACCCTGTTGTCTTCCGGGTTCAAGGATCCATCTGTGAAAATCCATGTGTATTCAATGTACTTCGGTGCAAATTCGTTTATGAACTTCTGTTGTGAATATGTTTCGCCTTTTTTTGATTCAGAAAAATACGTGTTAATTCTCTCTGTTTGATATTTTATTTTTTCCTTGAATCACGGATCAATTTCGCTTACATATATGTTTTGATATTTTTCTTTAATTCGATTTTTCGCTTCAATTAGGTATGGCCATTCTTAATTTTTTCAGTATCCTGACTTTTCTCTACACTTTTCCCATAGTTTATCGATTAATTCTTTTAGTGGGTTATGATTTTCTGAGTAGATTTTCAAGTAGAATTTAGTGCTTAATAATTTTCTTCGGTATTCTAACGCCATTTCTCCAAATTCTGCTAGAAGAGTATTAGTAGGAGTAGATTTCATGGTGCCCGTTATGATTCTCATTCCCTTATATTGACTTGGATCTAATTTAGTCAACGATTTTTTATTGCATGGCTTAAGGAAGATAGATGCATAGTCTAGATGTGATCTAATGAGTCCTTTATATAGTAGTAATAGGGTAACTGGATCTGCTCCCCAGTACGTTCCACAAACTGCTCTCATGATATTTAATCCCTTATTTACTTTGTTTTCAATGTGCCGAATGTATAATCCCCAATTTAGATGCTTATTCATTATTACTCCTAAATATTTTATGTTGTCCTTGAAATCAATTTCCTTACCATTAATTTTAATATTTTCACATGTTGCCATACTTCTTCTATTCGTTCTAAAGATGATTGCCGCACATTTATCAGTGGATATTTGGAAATTGTGTTTTATAGTCCATCGATAGAATTTGGTTAGATACGTATTCATTTCTTCAGCCATATTTTGTAGATCTTTTACTACCAGTGTGATTACCATATTGTCGGCGTATTGTATTATCCTGAAGTTTTTGTTTATATCATCATTGGATTTTGTGTAGATATTGAAAAGTATTGGGATCAGAGGTGAACCTTGGGTTAAGCCTTGACTGCTATTTTTGGTCCTATTAGATTCCCCTCTGTATGTTTCACGTATAAGTTTCTGTTACAAAATAAGATAAATATAAAGTTATTTATTTTGGTTGGAATTTTGTTTTCTAGCATTATGTTGTATTGTATATGTAGGTTAACACTATCGTAGGCTCCCTTTAAATCGATAAATACTGCTAGTCGGAATTTTTTTCAGCTTCTAAGACAGAGTGAGTTAATAATGCTATGGCTTCATTGCATCCCTTGTTTTTGCGAAATCCTAATTGGAATTTTGGGAGATTTTTTTTATTTTCGATTGTACATTCAATTCTTGTTTTAATTATACCTTCTAATACTCCACACGCGCACGATTTTAACGCAATCGGTCTATAATTGTTATGATTTTCTGGATTTTCCCAGGTTTCAGGAATGGTTGTATTATGGTTTCTTGCCATTCTGTTGGAATTTTATTTGTTTCCACAATGTTGTTATATATCCCTATTAGTTTGTTTTGTGTGTTTTTATTTAGATTTTTCATCATTGAATAAGAGATCCCATCTTTTCCAGTTGCTTTGTCTTTTTTCGTCGTAATTATGTTGTAAAATTCGTTATATGTTATGGGTTCGAACATGTCATTACAAGCTGCCAGATGCCGGGGTGATGTTACAAATAGTTAAAGTTTCTAAAATTGTTCCTGCTATTTTATGGTTCGGAAAGTTGTTGTTGTTGTTCTGGGAATAATTTTTGAAGCCTTTTATTGTTTTCCAAATTTTATTGGTTGGTGTCTCCCTATTGATAGTACTGCTAAATTCTCTGAAAGATTTTTTCTTTTTGTTTTTTAATTTAAGTTTTACATATGCTTTTATTCTTTTGAAATCTATATAATTTTCCAAGCTAGGTGAATTTACGAATTTGTTGATGCTCTTTCTACGTCTTTGGATTAGCTCGAAGCATTCCTCGTCCCACCAAGCTGCATATTTTTGTTGATTCGTTCTTATCTTAATCATAGGTATACTTTCGTTTGCTGCTACATTTAAAGAGTCATAAAAATCATTGTAATCTAAATTTTCCCTGTTTGTCTATCAATTTATTCGTTATTATTTGGTTAAATGAGTTCCAGTCGACCTTTTTAAAGTTTCTTTTGTATATTTCATCATTCATAAAGTTCGTTCCATCAGAGTATTGGCAGATGGCGAGGAAGTGATCGCTATTACCTGGGACTTCAAATACATTCCAATGACATTTTTTTGCAAAGCTGTTAGATACTATAATTAGATCTTGTGCCCATGGATTGCGGTTGTGATCTCCCATACGTGTGTATTTGCCATCATTTAATACTATTAGATTTTCGCGTACTATTAATTCTTTAATTGTTTTACCATTTGCATCCCCACATTCGATCATGGACATTAAAATCTCCCATGATTATGTGCTGGTTGGTTGTGTTAGTTAGAATTTCATTGCATTCTTCGAAGTTTAATT
Organism: Galeruca laticollis; assembly: GCA_963921935.1. Lineage (NCBI taxonomy): Eukaryota > Metazoa > Arthropoda > Insecta > Coleoptera > Chrysomelidae > Galeruca > Galeruca laticollis. The sequence goes on from OY998184.1 coordinate 36,977,330, forward strand.
TTTGTCCTGCTGGATTATATATGTTAGTGATATTGATTTTTAATGATGGTACTGCAATTGTTATTACCTGTAGAGTTTCAGATATGTTGCTATTTACTGGTATAAGATGGTGTTCTGAACCACTTTTGATAAGGGTGCATATTCCCCCGTATCCATCGATTCTGTCTTGTCTGTATATGTTGTAATTTTTAATTTTCAAATAATATTCATCATTCATCCATATTTCATTCAATAAAAGTATATGTGGTTCCAGTTCATATAATAGAAATTTTAATTGATCACAGGATGCTCTGATGCTTCTGATATTCCATTGTAATATTTTTAAATTTTTGTTTAAACCTTTGCCAAGACTTTTATCTTTTCTTTTATTGATTTTCGCGTTTCTGCTGTAATTCATTGTTAAAGATTCTGTCGCCTTGTTTATTTAGTAGCCTTGCCGTGAATTGGAGCATCTATTCCCTATCATATTTATTGAGTTTATTAGCCGTATTCATGATTTCGTGTAACATATCTGGGTTTTCTCTTAATGTTTTGGTTTCTTCATCTTCACTGTCTACCTCCGAGGCTGGTATATAGTATGTTGATGCTGGGGATTGATGTTGATTGTGTGTAGATGTTGATGCTGGGGATTGTTATTGATTAGTTTCTCTACGGTAATATGGTGTTTGTCCATTGGGAGTTATCAAAGCTCCCTGATGGGCTTACTTATCGTAACCTGGTGAAGTAGGTTTCCTTTTCTTAGCTTTTGTTACTTGTATGTAGGTATTTCTTGTAGGGGTGTTTAGATTATTATATGAGGTTCTTCTCTCGCTTATTGTAATACCATTGTCTTGGTTTTATCGGTTAGTTGGTAGTTCCGGAAATTCCTTATACCTTCTTATAAATCCCTCTTGTGTGTTTCCATTTTTGCCTGTTTTAGGGAATCTTTCGTTTGCCTCATAAAAGGATACGTTGTCCAGCGACATCGCCTCTCTAATTAGTTGCTCTCTCTCTCTCTCTCTCTCTCTCTCTCTCTCTCTCTCTCTCTCTCTGGACAGTTCCTGTTGATGCTGTTGTGCTCCAAACTCGCACAGTGTTTGCATTTCATTGTACACTCCCCTCTGTCTTCCTCTAAGTGTGTTTCTCCACAATTCAAACATTTTTTCTTTTTGAGTTTACAATGTTTTTTAATGTGTCCAAAATTTAAGCAGTTATAGCATTGTAAAATTGGCATAATATATGGCACACCTTTTCCTGTTCTATCAGCTCTTTTGCCCGTTTCTTACTATTCCACTGTTCTGAACTAGCAACAGCAGGCATTTTAACTAAGGATTTTTTCTTCGCACCCTCTTTTGATTTTTCAGGCCAATATAATTTACCTTTAAATGGTGACGGTACTATAAATTTACTAGAACTAACTTCTTTTGGGCTTTGGTTATCACTTCCTTCTATTGAATTAACTTTTAGTCCGACTTCTTTCGAGCCATGGTTGCTACTTTCTTCTACTGAATTAACTTTCACTTTATTTGTGTCTTGGTAACTTCCCTTTTCTACTTGGATCATTGTTTCTGTAGTTTAAAACCGTTCCGTTTGTATTACTGATTTCTCCCTTGTTTCTATTGAATTCAACATTCTCCAGAGTTTGGAGCTTCACTGCATTGTCTGTAATTGTAGTACTTGTTGTACCTTCTGCAGTTACCAGCTTACTATAATCTATTGCATCTGCATCAAATGGAAATAATCCACAAGTTTTAAAGGCATTTTGCACCATTGTAGGTGTAATGACGTCTTTAATTACAGTATCCAATAACGGAGCGAAATTGTCATTTCGATATTTTTGTTTATTAGTGTCTATTCTAAATTCAACAACCGCTTTTTTCCAGCCAGTTTTGAGAGAATTAAAAACCCTATATCCATAGGTTGCAGTATATGAGTAGAATTAGGGAACAGACTAATTAAAATGATACCTTTTTCTGAACAAAAGTTGCTAAGATACAATGTCAAGTGCTACTTGTGCCCATCTACATAAAATATTACAGGCAATGGTATGTCATTTTTAAGAATCCATGGGTACAAAATATTTGACGTATATTCAAAAAATGTTCGCCTGACTCCGACTTTCCTAGGCCCCACACTTTGTGGAATTGTTTCATAGGGGAACATCACCATAGGAGGCGCTAACTCTCCTGCCGCATTTTCTGTAAAACAGTAGGTAAGTAACATAAGTATGTGAAAAAAATGGGAGAATAAGGGTCCTAAACAAGACAATTACCCGTAACAAGAGTTGTTAAACATTCCTTCTCATTGTTAGCTGTACTGTTGTAAACGTTTCTACTTCCTTTGAGTGCAAGAGCTTTTGATCCTTTTGGATATAAGAGAAAAGCAGTCTCATCTGCGTTAAATGTTCATCTAAGATCATGTGTAATCTCCATCAAATTTTCGGCAAGAAAATATGATTCAATTTCTACAAACCAGTTTCGAAGGCTTTATTCAGTGATTTGAGCCCTAGCGTGAACTAAACTTTGAGTCATTCATGTAGAGATTTCCTTATGACGTCGCAGAAAGCCTTCATATCAGTGTCTGCCAGGTAGGCAAGTTTCTCCTTGTTTTTTCTTTTTTTTAAAGCACACATACACTTTCAAGTAGTTGTTCCTTGATTACCGGTAATCCGGGTCCGGTGAACTATAGGGAGACACGAATTTTTGACTGATTTTGCGAAAAATCAATAGTACTCACCTATTTTGAAGATTATCCGTCGAAAAATTTGCGGGTTATACACAATTTACAGAGAAAAATCCAAAAAAAGATTTTTTTTCGTCAAGTAAACCATCACTTTTGGATTGAATATTTTATACAAAAAACAGTTTAAATGTATCGCACTGTACAGGAAAGTGATCAACAATATATATTCTCACAAATTATAATAAAATTTCAGTTAGTTTGCTGATAGTATAATTTAAATTAACACTTTTATAAATATATATAATTGTAAGACAACAAATTTGTATGTGAATAATTTTAATGACAGAATTGACAGATACCTTTTTGTGAAACGTAATGCGTAACCAAAACCATAAATCTAAATATGAAGTCTCTAACATTTTCTTTTCATCATTCAGTGCGAATAAGAACATTTTAAATTTGTTAGGTCATTATAAAAAATAAAATTGTTTGAACCATTTAATTATAAATTAATATCACGTTTGGTTCTCTTTATTTTATACTTTATAATATACCAATATACCATGAAACCCAAACTTGAACATTTATATCAGTAGGGGTGCGTTCACAAACCAACGTCTTGAGTGTAAGAGTTATACTTAGGTACAAAGTGACCGTTCATTAAACATTTAACATATATCTCACACTCTGTAATACAGCGTTCATAAACGCACCACGGGAATCGCCGAAAGTGTACTCTTAGTTACCCGCTCGAAATCGAGGAAATTATTACCCTGACATGCATTCGCCCTTCCCCTATTAGGTTATTCAAGAAGGGGAAGGGTGAATCCAATGATTATATTCCCTTCCCCTTCTTGAATAACCTGATGTGCGCGTTACAAAGTATTGGATATTTTTCATGAAGGGGAAGGATGAATGCAATGATTAAATTTCATTGTCCTTCTTCAAATACTCAATATAAATATATCATCATATATAAATGTGTTTATAATTTCATTTATTTTCTTGAGTTTAGGTTAAATTCATTCAATCAAGATATATTTTAATCAAATATTTGATTTCGCATCTTGATAATAATGTAAAAAATACCATGATTCTCAAGTAGTCGATTACAGCTGGCAACCATGCTACAAAGTATCGTATTTTGTTTTGTTGGTTGCATATCTGTATATATACGCTAGACTGCTAGAGTGCATTCATAATATATTGGCGGGGTGAGGAAAGAACTCTGACAGGGTAACATGTCAGTCAAACGCCGGGTAGAAACCTAGGCAGAAACCAACTTGAACGATTAGAGCGCGCCCTACCTATTTGTAGGTCGATACTGTCCAAATTTGATTTAGACATTGAAATTATTTTACGTTGGTTGCGTAAAACAGGAATTGTCGAGTGTTTTAACTTTTAACATTATTACCAATGGAATTTGAAAATATTCTGCTGATGGAAACTTATAGCTAACCTCAACGCATTAACCTCTATAAACATGAACATTTGTGTAATACGAATTACGCATGTCAGGGTAATAATTTCCTCGATCTCGAGTGGGTAACTAAGAGTACACTTTCGGCGATCCCCGTGGTGCGTTTATGAGCGCTGTGTTACAGAGTGTGAGATATATATTAAATGTTTTATGAACGGTCACTTTGTACCTAAGTATAACTCTTACACTCAAGACGTTGGTTTGTGAACGCACCCCTACTGATATAAATGTTCAAGTTTTGGTTTCATGGTATATTATAAAGTATAAAATGCAGAGAACCAAACGTGATATACATTTAAAATTAAATGGTTCAAACAATTTTATTTTTTATAATGAACTAACAAATTTAAAATGTTCTCAATCGCATTGAATGATGAAACGAAAATGTTAGAGAATACATATTTAGATTTATGGTTTTGGTTATGCATTACGTTTCACGGAAAGGTATCTGTCAATTCTGTCATTAAAACTATTCACATACAAATTTGTTGTCTTACAATTATATATATTTATAAAAGTGGTACTTTAAATAATATTATCAGCAAACTAACTGAAATTTTATTATAATTTGTGAGAATATGTATTGTTGATCACTTTCCTGTACAGTGCGATACATTTAAACTGTTTTTTTGTATAAAATATTCAATCCAAAAGTGATGGTTTACGTGACGAAAAAAAATCTTTTTTTGGATTTTTCTCTGTAAATTGTGTATAACCCGCAAATTTTTCGACGGATAATCTTCAAAATAGGTGAGTACTATTGATTTTTCGCAAAATCAGTCAAAAATTCGTGTCTCCCTATAGTTCACCGGACCCGGTAATCCTACTTTAGCTACCGCTATTATCCAGTTTGCTTTTCGGATATTTCGATAAAGTTGTAGGGGTTCCAGCTTTACAATCAACAGGATACTTTCCATAAAATTTTGAGTAAAGGGTAGTTTTGGGAATATTATATTCTCGACTTACAGCTTTAATAGCCATTCCATTTTTTATAGCTTCTAATGTGGGTATTAGTGTGTCTGATGAATATATACAATTTTTCTTTAAGGACATTCTGTAACAACGATAACATTACATGTACATAAAACGGACATCATTGGATGTAATTATGACACCCCGTGTCAGAATAAGGACACCATACTTCAATTTACAAAAATGAACGAAGAACGTGGAATACAATGCTCCTTTTATCACCCCGTGTCAGAATTCAGGAATAGCTATTTCGGTTGTCCGTAATACTGACACCCTTATACTTCGAGGTAATAATATAAAAAAGTGATTATTTCTTCAAAATCATGTACAATTATCATATAGAAACATACTATAGTAATAAAATATGTTTTTGCAACAAAAACGTAATAATAATCTTACCTGAAAATATAAAGAAAAGTCGTAAGGCTTATAACACAATACACCTGTCTACGCCCTGTCAGTTTCAACGAGCTGCTAGAAATGATTTGTTTGGTTGGCTAGCCTGACATTTGGAATATATTATGACCACATGATCATAGATGGCTCAACATGTATCTAAATCGTCGTTTTATGAACTGAAATCTTATTCTAGCAATTAACATGGAAAGTGTCCGAATTTGGTGCAGGGTCTGAATTTGGTACAATTACCTTATGTCTTCATGCAACGTCACGTCCACATTGAATACTATTCATAGGTTTTTTGCTACAGCAGGATGCCCAATTAAATTAGATTCAGATAATGGTCCTCCATTCGACTAACACGAATATTTACAATCTTGCATCCTTATCATCCTAATAGCAATGGTTAAGCCGAAAGAAATGTTCAAACAATAAAAAACGGTTTGATGAGACTTGTAATCCAAAGAAAAAAAGTGAAGCATGAATACCGTATTATTCAGATAATGGCTTCATTTTTATTAGCTTACAGAACTACACCTGGTACAGCTACAGGTAGAACACGGTATCTTTACAGTTGAGTTTCACACCCGGCACGCATTTATCCTTAGTAAATCCTAAATATAAATGTTCAGAAAAAACCATTTCTCACATACCCTTCAAAGAAGGATAAATTGTAATAGTAAAGATAAGTGCAAAAGGACTAGTGGTAGAAGGAGTAGACGTTAGACCTTTTAGTGCAAACAGATTTATAATTAACATTCAGGGTCTTTTAAAGAACATAAGTTTGAATCAAATATCAATACCACCATTACCTTCACCTAAGGAAAATTATTCTTGTTCTTCAGAGTTCTTTAACATTGTTCTGGGTCTTATTGAAACAAATCCTGAACCTCAATCAAGCTTTTCAAATAATAAAGAACATCTACGAAGTGATTTTGGAATAGGCAAATCTAACGCAAAAGTAGATAATCAACCATTAAAATTAGACTTGTATGGTACCGTTGGAAATTCAAAATCTTCAAGTCGTTCTGGGATAACACGGAAACCTTTACAGAAATTAAAATTATGATGTTTGTTTCTTTCCATCATAACCCGTTACGGATTTCATATATCTTGTTAAAATATTTTAATAAAATTCTTGTTTCCTCAATTTATTAGTTAAGACATATGGTATGTACAATAATACGAATAGGTTATGTAATTGAGAAATCACTCAACGAAAAATGTATTGTAATTTAATTCGAAGAGAAGAAAGGTGTAGCGTATGAAAACGCCTTAAATGATCATTAAAGTATGACATCCGTCAATGGTCATAGATATTTGTCGATGCTATCTTAAATAATAAAAGTCTGAATCGGAAGTCATCCTCATTATTAACCCCCAGAAATACTCAAATACATCATATCAATATCGATATCAAATAATTCCGGAGATATTTACTTGGTTCCATACATTTGCCCATCACTATATCGTATAAACTGCTGTATCTTTTGTTTCAACAGATTCACACAGTACGTTTCTTTGCTTGAATATTGGTTGCCTCATTGAGAATTATACTCTTTACAATAGAAATTCAACCCTAAATAATAATTAAGACGAAGTAAAGTGCCTTTGGGGATCTTTTGTCAGCGTTGAACCCGAACATTTCATATTTTATAATAAAATCCTCAAAGGGAATCATTCGTTATAGTTATCAAAAGCAATTTTCGAGCCGTTAACCATTGTTTATGGTATTTTATGACATTTGAGACAATACCAACATTTCTTCGACTACATTTACAACAACCAAAAAGCTTTGCTATTAGACAATTTTCGTTTTGTCAATTTAAAATGTATAAGAAGGAATCCAGTCTGAATATACGACAACGATACGATGAAGCATTAGGATGTTACGCAAAATGCAATAACTAAAGCGAAATTGGATTGGAATTAAAGTTAGATGATTATTCAATTGATAATAATAAATAAACACTATCAAACAAAATGGAGTTACAGTTTGGCTTATAAGACCCTCTTAGATAATTTCAAATCGATAAAACTGATAATATGCACTCGTACGGACAAAGGCAACTATACACTCCAGAGTTGGAATTGTAACCGCTCAATTTGAGTTCTTGTGGGTGGTCCAGCTCACGTTCTTTCCGCTACTTTACAATTTATTAGATGTTTTTGCAGTTTCGGCAATTGTTCTCCACTTATTTCTATTCTGCAATTGTCTGTCCCAGCATTGTACTCTCAAATTTCTTATATCTTTTAGAAACTCATTTTCCCATCTAATTTCTGGTCATCTTAGCAATATTTCCTCGTTAGGTCTCCACTATGTAATTCTCCTTATCCCCTGTCCTTTCTCCATTCTTTTAATGTGCCCATACCAACGTATCCTTTTTCATTTATTTGTGTTCACTTTGTCCTAATTTTCTAATTTCGTAGTTTATGTCTTCGCTAGTCATTATACCCTAGTTTCACTGATCCCTAAATTCTCCTTTCATATACCTTTAGTTAATCTTCGTCCTCATTTAGTTAGTCTCATAGTTTCTGCCGCGTACGTGACTATCGGTTTTTTTGCCATCCCGTAAGGTCTTAATTTTGTTTTTCGGCTTATTCCCTCACTCTGCATGATGTTTTTATATTATCATATGCCCTAGAGCCTGATTTAATCCGTTACCTTATCTATATTTTTGTGTCATTTTTGATTTTAATCACTGTTCTCAGGTACTTAAAGGGGCGTTGTCAACTTAAAAACTGAATTCATTCATCTTTACTGTTTCTAATTGGCAGACTTCATGTTTCTTTTCATTTCCATTTCGTCTGCTTCTGATTTATTCTAATCTTCTTTTTCCATTAGATTTTATAATTTCCTCTAACGGTTCTTCAAGACTTCTTCGGTCTCGCACTATTATAGTCAAATCAGCAAGATATGCAATTATTTGTTTCGATTTATTAATTATACTTCCGTTGATAGGTGTTACAACTTTTAATTACTCCATCTACTGCTATATCAAACAATAAAACTTAGAGCCTATCTCCTTGCCTTACTTCAGCATTTATTTCAAATTTCTCCGTTGGATCTTCACTTGTCATTACACTTATCCTATTATCTTTCAACTTCATTCTCACCAATCGTATTATGGTTATGGTACTCCGTTTCAGGCTATCGAAGGCTTACTTGAAGTCAATGAATAATATTTGGACTTTTTTTTCCATTACTCGACTTATAAAATGTCCTTTTCCTTGTCAACTTTTTTGATATTCCCCTATTTCTGATTCCATCACCTTTTTTAGCCTTTCATTTATTATCCTTGTTAATATTTTATACGGTGTTGAGGAAACTAATTCCTCTATAATTGCTACAATTATTAGGATTGAATTTCATCATTATTGGTATCATCATTCCAGAAGACCATTATTTCGGCATTGTTTCTGATTTCCATAATCTTTCCATGATTTAAAATATTTTATGCCTTAGGTCATCTCCTCCATATTTTATTAGGCCATTTATCATTTCGTCTGTTCCTCCTGCTTTGTTGTGTTTCAGTTTGCTATGTCATTACATTCCTCGTCGGTTTTTCTTCAAATTCTAACATTGTATCATTATCACTCATATCATCTCATTCATGCTCGTTATCTTCATTCGTTAATTAATTTTTGAAATATTGACTCCATTCTTTTTCGATAATATCTCTTGTAGTTGGTATTGTATTATGCTTCTTTATATGTTGTAATGTTTTTGTTATTTGTAACGTTTTTATTTTGGGTGGGATAAATTCATACACACGCTAGGTTCACTTACTTAATTTATTTATTCACAACACTATTCACTAATTATATACACAGTATATTCACTTAAACTAATTATTATTCACTTATTTACTGTTTATCTCACGATGTCAAATTATAAACTGAAACTAACCCTCCATGGTCGGTCCTTTCTTACTAGATAATTCTAGATTGCGGCTTACACAAAAACAATTGGCACCGGCATTTTTAAGATAAGACTGGTCACAAAAACAATGTCTAGATAAGATAGTCACAATCGTAAACAATTCTAAGAAATCCCTGCGCGTCCGCCATAATTTAAACTTTCATACATGGCTTAGACAGAGTCGGATTCAGGGACTATACCAGTGTGCTGTTTCGTAACATTACCCCCTCCTTGAATGGCAGTTCCTCCTGGAACTTTTGTGTAGCCGAGACTGGATGTTTGAATCGGCAACTGGCCCCATTTCTACACTTTCCGATCTCATGGAAATAGCAGGGCACCGTCTTCATCGGATACTGAAAACGGGGGTTGTAGCTGCAAATTAATATCTGGACACCGGTATCTCGAAAGATAATCGCTACCATGTTCCTGATAACTCGCCAATCCAACTGGTTACTCGCTATCTTAGACATAGCCAGTTTCTTCACGCTGGATTCTAACACATGGTCTCGGATGTTTCGACGTGCTTCCCACACATCGCGGTAGGTAGATCGATCTTGAAATTAATTTTTAGTTACCATGTAGAAGACGTACCGCGAATTATGTTTCAGTTTCAGTGTCTTGCCAGGGGCTGGAATCTGGTTTTCAAGTTTTTCTAATTGCGCGAACTTTTTTCGAAAGACGAATGCCAACCCTCGTACGTTCTTAAGACGGGTGGGGATGTTGTGTGCTGATAAATAATCTTCCGGGAGAGTGAACAAATCTTGTCGTTGTTCTGAAGTGATTCCATATCTAGCTTTCCCGGTACCTCCCTACGCGCCCATAAATTCATCGAAGGTAGGGTCAGACACATCTCGAATGTAGTTTACTCCTTTCTCTAGGTCATGGTCTCCTTCGAATGGCGCTAATCGGTTTTGGTGAACTACTTTTGGTTTTCCGTTGGGATCTTGCTTATGCGATATATAACATCATTGATCCTTTTCTTGATTAAGTATAGACCTTCACAGTATTTTTGGAGAAAATCCTTTCCTCCTCGTCGGGTTTTGTAACCATACTTTGTCCACTTCTTTAAAACCGCCTACTGTGGACTGCGTGTCGTACCGACCTTTCATTCTGACGCTGGCAACTTGAAGATTTGTTCGAACTTATTCATGAATATCGTCCAGCCTTCATCTCAATTGGATCACATAGTCTTCTCTTGCTAAATCTTCTCCAGGCCGACAGCCAAATTCCATGTCACAAGGAAGCCTCATTTCACGTCCGAACAGGATTTTCGCAGGTGTTTCACCCGTGGACTCATTGACGGCAGATCGATAAGCCGATGCGAATAGGGAAAGATACTGATCCCAATCTCTCTGATGGCTGGAAACTACTTTGGACAGGTATTTTCTAATAGTCCTGTTCATTCTCTCGACCATTCCATCTGACTGTGGATGTAATGCTGTAGTCCTGGTCTTCTTCATTCCCAGCTTGTTGCAAATTTCCTGGAATAGACGGCTTTCGAAATTTCTTCCCTGATCACTGTGGACTTCCAAGGGCACTTCATATCGGCTGATAAATACTTTTACCAATACATCCGCGACAGTTGTGGCCTCTTGATTCGGGATCGCGTAAATTTCCACCCACTTCCTGAAATAATCCATTATAACCAGGATGTATCTACCACCATTTTCTGTCGTCGGAAATGGTCCAGGAATGTCTAAAGAAATCCTTTTAAAAGGGCTTCCAACATTATACTGTTCCATAGCTGCCTTTCTCTTGCGATGTGGTCCATTACTCGTAGAAAAAGTCGTACATTTCTTACACCAGTCCTTCACATCTTCGGAGCTGTTCATCCAATTAAACCTTCCACGGACTCGCTGAAGGGTTTTCTTCACTCCCAGATGACCTCCTGATGGACTGTCGTGTAACTTCTTCAGTACCTCAGCTACTCTCTTTCTAGGGGTAGCTAGCTGTCTCGTCATCTCGGAACCATAATCGTTTTCAAGGACTCTTTTCAACAGCCCTTCTTTCAGGACAATGGAGTCCCACTGAGCACAATACGCCTTGAGTTTCGGGGAAAACCTTGACACTTCTTGCCATGTAGGTCGCCAATTTTTTTCCTTCCATTGCCGGATCATCTTTAGGCAAGGATCATTCTCCTGATCTCTGATCCAGGTGGGTGACCATTATATTTATTTGGGAAATATCTACCTCCTGCGCAAACCATCTGATTTTTTATTCAATGAATAAATACGTTTTCATAGGTCTAATTCTTCTTCTTTTTCCCCTTCTCCAATAGAACTCTCATTGCCAGTCTCTTCTCGCCCATTCTACCAAAGTTTCCTAACCACCTCAAAATGTGTACTTGAACTATACGGGCTCTTTTATGTTATCTATATGATTCTCACTATTTTCAATTTTTAATTCGTTACCAATCTAGTTCTCGGGATTGTATTCCACCGATAATCATCCTTCATAGTTATCTCTTCCACCTGATAAACTTTTTATTTCTACTCATTTGACAAGTATCCATGTTCCTCATGCATACCTCACAGTTGGTCTAGTAACAGTTTAATACACTTTTTGCTGATTTGGAGAATATGTTTTAATTTAATGCATTATTTTCTTAATATTAGTTCAATTCTCCTACCAAATTCTCCACACTTTCAAAAGTTCGCATCTGGTTTAGCAAACAAAAACTTAATTTGTTTCCACACGGTTCCCAATTCAGTTATAATTGTTTGGTAAAATGAAATTTTCGTTGGTGGTGATTTAAAGAATTTTGAAGTTAATAATCAACTTCTCAAATATGATGAAGCACCCAAACTTCATATTTTCTTGCTGTTTTATGTTAAGTTAACTGTACACAATTGTAAACTTTGTATTTTCGGTTCAATTTTAATTATTTGCAGAGCAGAATTCACACGCGTTTACACCAAAAATTACCAGAACCGAACTCCAATTTTTATTCTTAACATTTAATGGTTACACTTTCTAGACGCGAAATTTAGGGTTGGAAAATATTTTTTATACATTGTTGAATAATCAAATGCAAATTAATTCAATATCAATTTTGTGAGTTATATTATTCTTGCTTCAAATTCATCAAGTCGTGTCAGATCAAGTAAATGGGAAATAAATTAAAAATCCGCGGAACTGAATGTTTTATTGCATAAGATTGTTGGAAATATTTAGTGCGTACCTACAGATTTTGAGCACGGCAAAATTTATATGTCTAAAATTTACTGTTTCGACCTCTACTCTGTGAAATAAACACATACAATAAATGAAACTAACTGTTTCTAAATAATTCTACAATATACTGAATCAAAAATAGTAAAATTCTAAAAAAATTACAATTAAAATAACTGTCTCGACCCTTACGAATAAATTAAAAAGATGTACTGGAACAGAGAAAACTGCTAATAAGATATATGAAACAGACGAGAGAAAGTGGAGCCGGAGCTAAGATAATTAATAATACATTACTGATAAATGATAACGTACACACTGTAAAAGAACTAGAAGAGAGGAAAAATCAGTTAGAAATACATACAGGATGGAATAAATCAACATTTAAGGAAAATAACGAAACTAGTCGGAAAATATTTAATACAACCTTCAATTATAAAAGTTTCAAACAACTAAGGGCTGAATAAATTGTCAATTTCACATCTTAAAAATAACCGTATCTCGTTAAGGATGAGCATGCGGATAAGAAACAAATTGAAATTTAGTGAAGCCTTAGCTACCGGAACACACAACTTCGACTTAGGACGAACGTTGGAAATGCTTGATGAGCTTTCGGTAAAATTTGAAGTAAAAAGAATGAAGATATATGCAAATGATTATATATTTAAAAAGTTCACAATGAAAGAGTTCATAGAAGTAGGAAATAAAAGGTTGAAAAACGTACAAGTATGTATCTGCGAGATACCAAAGACAGTACAGCGGAAAGAAGAGATTCAAGAGATCTCAGAAATATATCACAACAATCCAATGTTTTGAGCACACGTAGGAAACGTAGAAATTAAGAGGGGAGTTTAGATGGAAAAACACGGAGAAATGTGTACGGAAGTACGTAAAGAATTGCCATGAATGTCAAGTGAATAAAGCGAAACCCAGTCATAAAGAGAAATTTGTCATCAAGGACACATCAATAAAACCGTTTGATATTATATACATAGACACAATAGGTCCTTTTTTAGAAAGTAACAATGGGAACCGTTATTGTATTACAATACTATGTGAACTGACAAAATACGCGGTCATGATACCAGTCAGTAACAAAGAAGCAGCCACAATCGCAAAAGCCATATTTGACAACTTTATACCCACTTATGGTTTAATGAAAGAAATAAGGACAGATCAATGAACGGAATATAAAAATGAAATGGTTAATTTAGCAGAACTTTTAAAAATAAAACACAATTTTTCAACAGCATATAATCACGAGTCAATAGGCAGCTGTGAAAAACTTCATAAAACATTCAACGAATACATAAGAAATATTATCAAGGATTCTAGAGATAACTGGTGCGAGTTTGTAAAAATGTTTGCATATTGTTATAATACAACACCTAACACGTATCACGGATACACACGTTTGAATTATTGTACGGTATAAAACCTGGCACACCGGAATGTTTAAATTCAGAAATTAAACCATGTTACAATTTTGAAAGGTATGATAAAGAGTTGAAATACAGACTACAGTACGCGCAAGGGAGAGCTAGGTAGTTTTTGATAAAAAATAAGTTAATTCGGGTAAATCAAAGCGAAAAAGAATCTTCACCCGTAAATTTAATGATAGGAGATTCAGTAATTCTGAAAAATGAAGAAAGAACTAAGTTCGATCTTTATTATTCAGGTCCATTTAAGATAACGAAAATGATAGGTGTAAACTGTGAGATTTTATCTGAAAATAATAAAAAACAAATCGTTCATAAAAAACCGACTGTATAAGTATAATAGTAATAATATTTGTAATCAAAGGGAGCTGAGAACGTAAATAAACAATGCGGTATTTAAAAAACAAACAAGACAGTTAGTGTAAATAAAGAAACAACGCGAGAACTAATAACAAGACGTTATATTTAATATCGAAAAACTATCTGAGATAATTTTTCTCCTGCAAGAGGTGACGAACCATAATGACACTAATAGTCTTAGGAATTATTACCGGCGGCCAGTGAAGTCGAAGGTTTCTTATAAATTATAGGAAAGATATTAATCAGAACGAAATCACGACTGTTTGCAAATATAATAATATCACGTTTTATTTGTATAAATAATTTAAGTACAGTGAGATCAAATGAGACCATCGACTGTGTGTGTGTTTATTTATATTTATATATATATATATATATATATATATATATATATATATATATATATATATATATATATATTAATAACAGGAAAATAAACAAATAGAATTGTTGTTAATAAATGCCAATTTCCAGTTAAGAAGAGTTATAATGCTCATAGTTACATGATATTTAAATTCATGATAAAAAAATATTTGATAAACGAAACTATTAACACATAGTTGTGTGTTGCACAGTCAATTCGGGTCTTGACTGTGTTTAGGACTTCTTTTTCCTTTCCCATCCTTGTCATTACTGCCATGTTGATTATTTTCTCTGTGTAAGGTATTCGTTGGATTCTTCGGTACAGCTACATTTCAAATGCCTCAAGTTTTTTGGAGGAGTCCTCCGTAAGCGTCTATGATTCGACCCCATAAAAAAGGATCGAAAACACGTCACATCGCAGTAGGCGAATTTTCGTTGACAGCTGTAAGTCGTGACTGGTAAAGACTTTCTTCATCCTGATGAATGCTGTTCTGGCTTTTTTCAATACGCGTTCTGATCTCCGCAGAATGGTCCTAGTCATCATTTATGTTCATGCCCAAGTATGCGTATTTGTTGACTATTTCTAAAGGATTTTCGTCCACCAACAAAATACCGCTGGTGTTTTGGTTCTTACTGATTATCATGAACTTTGTCTTGTTGGTGTTTATTTCCAAATCATATTGTCGGCTGTGTGTTGTAACACTGTCCATTAGGAGTTGTAAGGAAGCTAGGTTGTCCGCAAAAATAACGGTATCATCTGCATACCTTATATTATTCAGTCGTTCTCCGCTTAGCAGGATTCCAGCTTCAATGTCTTGCAGGGCTTCCCTGAAAATGCATTCCGAGTACAGGTTGAAAATTACAGGGGATAGTATGCATCCCTGTCTTACACCACGTAATATTTGTATCTCTTCTGTTGTCTCTTTGTCTAATCTGACGCAAGCCCTCTGATTGCAATAGAGATTTCTGATTAGTTTTAGGTCCTTCCCATCCAGGCCAGCTTTTTGCAGAACTTTCATCATTTTCGTGTGCCGTACTTGATCAAAAGCCTTCCTATAGTCTATAAAACATGCGTAGACATCGTAGTGGACATCCCTGCAACGCTGAATCAGCACCTGGACCGAAAATAGAGCTTCCTTAGTCCCCACAGCACTTCTAAAGCCAAATTGAGTCTCAGACATATGTTGGTCACACAGTTTAAATATCCTATTGTGAATTATCTTCAGGAGAATATTTATCAGATGACTCATAAAGCTTATTATTCGAAACTCGCTACATTTCCTAGCATTAGGCTTCTTGGATGGATCCCCTTGCAATTTAAATTTTTGTGGGGGTGACTGTGTAGGTTAGTGGGATTACATTACGTATACAAGTTTGATGGTATAATGTGTCCCCCTTGAAATCAAAGTCGACGTAATTCACTACTTTTTTAGGAAGTCGTTACCTCAGCAGTTAATTATGGTGATTACTTTTTGTTATAGGACACCGTGTATTTGTATATCGTGAAATATTTCTCAATACAAAGCCTGTAACAATAATTGAAATTATTTTCATCCTTCTTAACTTTTTAATCGATTACCAAGGAGAGAAACATAAGATATATGAAAAGTGGATGAACAGGATAAAACGGCATGTGTGTTCATTGAAATGTATAAAATTGATCATCATTTTGACAGAAAATGTATGAGTTTAATAATTGTCTGTGCCATATAAGTGACTATTTTAGGTCCACTACAAAAGGTTCCTCAAGATAAATCGTGTTGTGGAAGTGGAGTAGCGTACACACCCGGATATATCCAATGTCTGCAAAAAGTCGTGTTTCGGTGGTTTATGGCTCTCTTTGTGTAGTGAAATCTATAAGTCGATATCTTCTTTTACAGCCAAAACCATATAAATCTTATTAAGACAAATGAGAGGAGTTCAACTTTTGGAGTAAAACCGGATATATATTAATTCTGCGAACAAAAGCCGATACATCTAAATGAATGAGTGTTTACGTTGCCTTTAGACGCCTAAAATGTATGGAATGAAAGTAGTGTATTCATAAGTTTAAAGTTGAAAATCCTGTTTTATAGAGGAGAATATGGAAGTGTTGGAACAAGGACTAGATAAGTCGTGCGAAAAGAAAATAAGAGCGTAAATCGTGACGAGGATTAGACGATATTTCAAAAGCTCAATTTCATAACAATATTTATGAATTCCAATTATTTAGAGGTGTGAATGGAAATCTCTTCTCTATATATACGGGATGTCAATTTGAAAACTTTCCTCCCTCTACCTTCTAGTAACTAATATGAGAAATCAGGTCAGTTTTATTTTCTTTAGTCATACCATTAGAAGTCAAATTATTTCCGGAAATTTTTTTGAGCTTACGAATATTTTGAAAATTATGCCAAGCCGAGTGCAAAGAAATTTATAGGTATATTTTTATTTCGAATGTTATTTTGTAAGGAAATAAACGAAGTCAGAGGGGGTGGTTGACATTTTCATCAATGTCAAAACCGATCAACTAATGTTGAGTATGACCATCAGTCATCCAGTGAAGATTATCGTTACTCCAGTATCTGCAATTTTGACGATTAACATTTAGGCAGAGTGTAGTATCATCAGAAAACATAATTCATTTATTAAAACGTGGATTGTGGTTACATAAATCCTGCAAATGTCACAAAACTGTATACTGCGATCGAGATCCACATCGTTGAGTTCATGATATAACTGAATTTTGTACGGATGTTTCGTCTTGCAGAATACTTAATACCGACCGTTGAGGTATGCCTGTGTCCGCTGCAATTAGGCGTGAAGTATTATGAGTATTATCTTCAATACAATATACATCACGTAACTTTCTGATACCTTAGGTCGTCCAGTATTTTGAGTATTATTAACATAACCAGTTTCTCTATTTTTTGTCTCAATTTTACTGATTCTTGATCGGCTTATAAGTCTGTCTGGGTACTTTGCGTTAAACAAATTGCATGCTTGTTGTTGAGTTCTTGTTTTATCTCCACATTCTATAAAAACTAAAATTTCTATGCGTTGGTTTTCGCCTAAAGCAGCCGTAATTATTTAGATACTTGTAAAACTTTTTTACTTGAAATTTGTTTTTTATCGATTAATAGCAATTTGATTTTTGACTATTCATTGCTGTTGTGTTTTTGTGTATTTCATTAGCTTTGTAGTTTTTTAATAAAAGATAAAGTTTAACACTATAATTTCCACCTGTAGTACAACGCGTCATTTCCCGCTGGGCCATGTGGTACGCGGGTATCCCACTATAATACGTAGGGCGCCGCGTGATACGCATCTAACCCACAATTCAATACAATTTTATTGAAGTATACCTTTGAATGGCGTGGTGTAAGAGATACAGTCTTAGCACCGTTGGCTTGGCAATAATGAGACCTTCCAAAAAAAAAGTTATTCGATTATCTTAAAAATAAGGCATGATATTCCACTTGCAAAATATAAAAATTATAAACTAAATATGAGCATAACATTAGGTAAAATACCATCCCAAAGCTGAATTATGAAGAAATTACAGTTTCATATAGACAGTAGAAAAACAACGAATACATACTGTATGTATGTTTTTCTTATTTATTTAAACAGTAAACCGGTGGGATAAACTTTGAACACACGGTATGGCTACTTACGATTTTATTTAAACTCCAAACTACTCACTAACACTCAATTTATATACACTTAACCATTCACTTACATTTAATTTATATACACAAAAACTTAATTATTAATTTATATCAACGCTTTACTGTTCGCTATTTCGGTGTATTCTTGTTTATTTGTCGAGATCACTTTTTAAACTAAAACTGAACTGCTGCTCGGTCCTTTATATATTAGTGCCTTTTTTACTAGATAACTCTAGATTGCGGCTTACACAAAAACAACTGGCTCTCGCATTTTTTAGATAAGACTGGTCACAAAAACAATGTCTAGATAAGATAGTCACAATCGTGAACAATTCTAAGAAATCCCTGCGCATCCGTCATAATTTTAACTTTCATACATGGCTTAGACCGAGTCTGATTGAGGGACTATAATAGTGTGCTGTTTCGTAACATTACTTCCTCCTTAAATGGCAGTTCCTCCTGGAACTTTTGTGTAGCCGAGACTAGATGTTTGAATCTGTTTCAAGGACTCTTTTCAACAGCCCTTCTTCTAGGACAAGGGAGTCCCACTGAGCCCAATACGCCTTGAGTGTCGGTGTAAATCTTGACACTTCTTGACATGTAGGTCGCCGATTTTCTTCCTTCCATTGCCGGATAATCTTCAGTTGAGGATCATTCTCCTGATCTTCCTCGTTGACTACAGTAGTTCCTGAAACTGCAGCTTCCCTAGATTCCATCTTGTTGCAGTGGGAGCAGACTGTTGGGCACGGCCGTCTGGACACACCAGCTCGATGTTCGATGTTGAAATCGTACTCTTGAAGTCGTTCAATCCATCTAGCGATCTGACCCTCGGGATTCTTGAACTGCATCAACCACTTGAGTGCTGCATGATCAGTCCGGATTAAAAACTTCCTACCGTAGAGCTACTGGTAAAAGTGTTCGACGGACTTCACTACCGCCAAAAGTTCCCTTCTTGTGACGCAGTTGCTTCGTTCTGGTTTGGAGAGGACTTTGCTGAAATATACCAGCACTCTTTCTTGCCCTCTTTGGATCTGTGAGAGCACTCCTCCAATTCCTACGTTGCTTGCGTCAGTGTCAAGAAGAAAGTCTCCCTCAGGTAATGTGTATCCTAATATCGGCGCCGTGGTTTAATGCCGCTTCAAGGTTTCAAAAGCCGTTTGACAGTCTTCGTCCCATTGGAAGGGTCTTGCTTTTTCTGTAAGTCGAGTTAGAGGTTTGGCAATATCTCCAAACTTCCTGATAAATCTGCTATAATATCTGCAAAGTCCAAGGACACTCCTAATTTGATGTTTGTCGGTTGGTTGCGGCCATTGCTGAATGGAATCAATTTTCTCTGGATCCACCGCCACTCCTTCATTGCTCAGTATATGACCTTGATAGTTGACCCGGCTTTGGAATAGCTGACATTTTTTCGGATTTAACATAAGCTGGGCAGCTTGGAGTCGTTTGAATACGGCTTCCAAATTCTTCAGGTGTTCGTCAAATGTCTTCCCCAGTACTACGATGTCGTCCAAATAGACCAGGCATGTCTTCCAAGACAACTCTCTCAAGACATTTTCCATAAGTCTTTCAAATGTCGCGGGCGCATGCCCGAATGGCATGACGTTGAATTGCCATATTCCAGATCCGGTGGTAAAAGCAGTCTTTTCTTTGTCTTCTGGGTCCATTTCCACATGCCAATAACCAGACTTCAGGTCCAAGGTGGAAAACAGTTTGCTGCCGGCCAAAGTATCTCGCGTGTCGTCAATTCGAGACAGAGGATAGCAGTCTTTGTTCGTCACGTGGTTTAGCTGGCCATAATCCACGCAGAATCTCGTAGTTCCATCCTTTTTCTTGACGAGCACTACTGGAAACATCCATGGACTAGTAGATGGTTCTATTACTTTTTCTTCTACCATCTCTCGAATTATTCTTTCAGCTTCCTCTCTCTTCCCTAGTGGAAGTTTTCGAGCTGACTGCCTGATTGGCTTAGCATTACCAGTATCGTTTTTGTGTTTTACGGCTGACGTTCTACCAGTCTTTCCTCCTTTTGGTACGAATAAGTCTCAATACTGCAAGAGAAAGTCTCTCATTCTCTTTTTTTCAGCTCGATCCAAAGATTGACCAGCTACTGATAACATTTAATCGAATCTGGCATCAGAATTGTCAGTGGTCGTTGTTTGACGAACTATTAACGTCACTGGTACGCAGGATTCAATCTTGGTTTCCTTCTTTAAGGTAATTGGGTAATCGTTCACGTTTATCAATCGTACAGGGATCTCCTTCGCCGACGAAACCAATCCTTTTCCAATTAGTACTCCTTTGCCAACCTCTTCGTCGTGGTTCCTTGGCTCCATCATAACCGGTGTACCTTCCTCCATGATTCCCTGTAGCCGTGCTACTATCATGGTTTCGCTTCGTGCAGGTAGAACGGTATCTTCTTGTATAGCTGCCAACACCTCGCTGCCTTCATATGGATGAAGGAATACCTCCTCGGAACCCACTTTAATGGTTCTGTTTCTAAAGTCTAATTGGAAAATATGTACATTCATCACGTCCATTCCCAGAATCACGTCTTCTTCAATGTCAGCTACGATTACCGTATGCGTGAACTTTTCTGCGCCAATTCCCAATTGGATTTGTGTTTCCCCGTGAACATTGGGACTCTCGCCTGTAGCGGTCCGCAGTCGCAGTCTCATTGGTAGAAGCTTCTTCTTGGGGTTTATGATCTCTGGTCGTATAATGGTTCTAGTTGCTCCAGTGTCAATCAGCAGAGCATATTTCCTGCCATTTGCTTCGCCATTCACATATACACTGTCGTTGCGACATCTGAGAAAAGCAATCAGTATGAGAGGGTCTTTGAAACGATCATTGGTCGGTGCTGCCCACTCGTAACCGACACGTTCTAGTTTTCCTGTGACTGGGGTTCTTGGTTTGCAGTAGTCCTGGGGCGCTTACATGAACTGCGTACATGCCCTAGCTCGCCACAATTCCAGCATAGGATCACTCTCGTCTTCTTGACTATCATACTTTTGATTAAGCTGACGATCTGATCAAACTTGTCCTCGTCGCCTTCTTCTTGGATGGTCCTAACTTTGCTGTAACCCGAAGCCATCGTTGCTGCTTCATATCAAGAGCAGCTGTCAACTAATGTTTTGGGATGGGCTGAGCGAAGCGTCCTCTGCATATCGGGGTCACGTAAGCCATTAATAAAGGCCTGTATGCCCAGACATTCCATCATGTTCTCTGCTGCCCATGGATAAGCAAATGGAACGAGTCGGGCAATATCCACTTCATATTCTTGAAATGCTTTGTCACGTTTCTGCCTAGGTTCTTCAGCTGGGATTGTCACGAATGTTCTAGATTTTCGTGACCATATCGCATGTCCAGCCTCTTTCTCAGCTGCTCGAAATCATCCGTTTCTTCCAGAGGTATCGTCTGAAGTACATCTAAGGCATCTCCCCGAAGCGCGATAGATAAGTTCACTGCTTTCTCCTTGTCAGACCAATTATTCACTCTAGCGGCTCTTGTAGATAATATTATTATTAATTTGACCGAAGACGGAGATAGCGAGGATGATGAAGTTGATATGAGAAGGGATTTTAAAGAATCATTTGTAGATGCACATCCTTATTTTACTGTTGATGATCCCTGTTTATCTAAAACATATTTTTCATTATAGTGTTAGTTGGTAGGCGGTATGACTGAATACATTAAACGCAACAAATGTAAATAGGTGTTATAAAATTGCGGATATTAGAGACGAATTCCACTAGAGTATTATAATATTTGTAGCACATCTGTACATAGATCTAAATAAACAATAATTGACGGCAACCAGAACGAAGATTTTTTTTGTTTTGCCCGTCCTAACTCTGTAAGAAGTGTGAAGGGATGTTCTAATTTCATAGTAAATATTTGGAAAAAACCTAAAAATTTACATATGAACGTAGAAATATTTACCACAAAAAAGCTTTAATATTTGTTTTTCAAATCTTATGTATGAACCCAAATTTTTATTATCTACTACATATTATTAAGAATAATAATTTTAGAAATCTCAACAGGTAGATATGTCATAAACTATTACTATGAACAGATAGGAAAAATTGTTGGCTGTTATTAAATTTAGAATGTCGTTAAAAAACCCTCATCATATTGTACGTCTTATCTCCAAAATCTACCTGACTTCCAATTTATATACCAATAAACCTAAATGACGAATTAGTGTTTTTAAATGAAACTCAAGGTCTCTAGTTAATTCCACAATATAATACAAGTTATTGAAAATTCTAAAAAATTGACAATTGTTTCGATAAATAAATATCATCGTCAGAATGACAGAAGTTACATTTCATTTTATGCCTACCTGATGTTTAGTAGTTATATTTGGCTAGACCAAGAAGTAACCTAACTTGTGATTGGCTTAATATATGTTTATAGAAAAAAGAAGAAGATGTGATATTACAAATATTGAAGCTCAGATAATATTAGCCCTATGGTGATATCTTGGATATCATTTTTCCAATTAAGATCAGTATAACTGTGCAATGATATAGAAAACCAGAAAAACTATATCTGCTGATCTTCACAATTATCACTTAAGAAGACAGTTTATTAGTGGAGAATTCCCTAGATTTAACTGTTCATTGACAACTTCATATTGTGGGTTTCTTAAATGTCTTCTAATTTCCAGTTCTTTAAGGAAATCCAGTTCTTGTTTCTTTTCACAAATATGCAGTACTTCTAGTTTTGTGTTAGGTGTCAATGAATGATTGGTGTCAAGTAGATGTTTTGCGTAGTAGGATTTATCTGGTTGTTTTAATATGTATGCTCGTAAGTGCTCACTGTATCGTATTTCAAAATTCCTAAGGGTCTGACCCAAATAGACAGCATTACATTCTGTACATTTGAGTTTATATATACCTGACTTCTTTAATAGTGGTATTTTTGTTTTTACATTTACCAATTTTGTACTAACGTTACTTTCTGTTTTAAAAGAAATTGTTGTATTCGTTGCTGAAGATATTATCTTTGAAATATTATTAGAAATATTTCCTGCATATGTGATGGTTTTATAAGTTTTAATTTCATCAGCTTGTTTAGGATATGTTACATTTGTTCATAGGAACTGAAAAAGCTCTATGTATCATTGAATTATATGCTGCTAGTCTGTGTGACACAGGTTGGTTAGAATTGAATGGAATTGTTACATCAGTTAGTGTTGGTTTTCGGTAAATTGAATAATCAAGTACATTATTAACTCTTTGAATTTTTAAATCAAGAAAATTGATTGAGCTATTTTCTTCAATTTCTGATGTAAATTCAATTTTCGGGTGTAAATTATTGATGTGGTTGAAAAATACATCTAATTGTCGTTCACTACCCATAAAACAAGCTAATATGTCATCTACATATCTATACCAAAATAAAATAGTTTCCGAAATATTACTTTCAAAGATCTTTCTTTCGAAATTGTCCATAAAAATGTTTGCTAAAATAGGTGATATAGGGCTTCCCATTGGTAAACCTTCATTTTGAATATATATCTTATTGTCAAAAGTGAAATAATTCTGATTAATGCATACATCAAATAAATTAAGTATATCTGATATTATTCCTGGATTAATATTTTTATCTTCTAGTAATTTTCTTACAAGTATTAGACATTCTTTAGGGGGAATTTCTGTAAACATGTTAGTTACATCGAACGATATGAGTTTATAGTTATCTTGTAAGTGGATTGCTTTCAACTTTTTGATTAGTTCTATTGAATTCCTAATTGAGTACTGAGATTCATATCCGTAAGTATTGAGTATATTGTTGAGCTTTTTTGCCAATATATTATTAGGAGCATTAACATAAGAGACTACAGGTCTAATTAGTTTCGTTATTTTATGTAATTTAACTGTTCCATATAATTGTGAACAATGAGGATTCTTATGTATGATAGACCTCTTTTCGTAATCATTTAAAAGATAATTTGAATTATTAACAATATCCCTTACATTATTAGAAAACTTCTTTGTTGGGTCTGCTTTAAGAACTTTTACATCGCTGGATTCTATAAAGTTATATATTTTGGAATTGTAATTTTCAGTCGTCAAAATGACAGTAGCGTTCCCCTCATCAGATTTTGTAACTGTTAGGTTATTATTCTCAATCTTCTTTTTTATTGCATTTAAAACTGAAATTTCATTTTTTGTTTGACGTTTAACTTTTGAAGGTTCAATATTGGCAATTTTTAATTTCTCATAAAGAAAATTATTTGAATTAGATTTTAAAGCTATTTCTGACTCTAACGGTTATCCATTAGATATGATAAATAAGCTAATTAGTAAAAAAGAGGAAAAAGTGGCATTACAACTAACATATCCTAAACAAGCTGATGAAATTAAAACTTATAAAACCATCACATATGCAGGAAATATTTCTGATAATATTTCAATGTCTATTTGGGTCAGACCCTTAGGAATTTTGAAATACGATACAGTGAGCACTCACGAGCATACAGATTAAAACAACCAGATAAATCCCACTACGCAAAACATCTACTTGACACCAATCATTTATTGACACCTAACACAAAACTAGAAGTACTGCATATTTGTGAAAAGAAACAAGAACTGGATTTCCTTGAAGAACTGGAAATTGGAAGACATTTAAGAAACCCACAATATGAAGTTGTCAATGAACAGTTAAATCTAGGGAATTCTCCACTAATAAACTGTCTTCTTATGTGATAATTGTAAAGATCAGCAGATATAGTTTTTCTGGTTTTCTATATCATTGCACAGTTATACTGATCTTAATTGGAAAAATGATATCCAGGATATCACCATAGGGCTAATAATATCTAAGCTTCAATATTTGTAATATCACATCTTCTTCTTTTTTCTATAAACATATATTAAGCCAATCACAAGTTAGGTTACTTCTTGGTTTAGCCAAAAATAACTACTAAACATCAGGTAGGCATAAAATGAAATGTAACTTTTGTCATTCTGACGATGATATTGATTTATCGAAACAATTATCAATTTTTTAGAATTTTCAATAACTTGTATTATATTGTGGAATTAACTAGAGACCTTGAGTTTCATTTAAAAACACTAATATGAGCATATTCCACGAAGTAAGGGTCGAGACAGTCAATTTCACTAAATGACGAATATTATGAAGGTACCACTTAAAAGATATTAATTTGAAGTGAAGGTGAAAGTTTATGTCTCTTGGAATATATTTATTATTTACATCACACAAAATAATAAAGGGTAATTATAGAATTCCCCGTATGGTTTTTGAAGCAATAATTATTTCTGTACAAAAAAACCAATTTTCGTAGAAAAATCTAATTGTTCTTATTTCCTTATTCATTTAATTAATAATGAAGAACACATTAATGTTATTTTGTTTTGTAAACTCGATTTTATATACCATTATACATGTGCCACAATTTATTATTTTTAAATCTAAATTCAAAATATTGTCTTACCCTCGTACGTATTAGCATCCTCACAACCTTTAAAACTTTGCATGTGGAATGTACGTCGCCTACTCTTCCCGGTAACTGCGTTTACAACGTTGTCAAGTTGTATGGCTTTCTCGCGCATCGTCAACTGCCAAAATTATTTTGTCAACCTGTAAGTATGTTACAGTATGTACGGAAGAATGAATGAGACTGTTAACGTCAAGGTGCTAATCTCGACTGACTTCTCAGGTGACTTGTTTACAACAGTTGCCATGTCAACCAGGTGTGTTCATACGGGGCGCAGTCCAGGAAACGGACAGGCGGCTTCGTGTTTCGCGCTGGGTTTCTCCTTGGAGATGTATGATGTTCCACTCTCTGGTGTGTCCTGGAGTAAGCTTGAGTGATTTATTTCTTGATTGGTCTCATATTTAGTCTGATAGTTTGTTGACACTTGTAAGGGCGTTGAATTCTTTAAATTTCTTGTAGACCATGTGGATTTTCATTAGAGGTGTCCACTGTCCTCCTTAACATTTGGTCCGAGTGTTTTCTTTTGGGAACACCGTTAACATTTACTGTATAAGATAGCGGACCTGTTTGTTCTATTACTTCGCCAGGTATTGAACCCCTTTCGAGAGGATTATTTACCCATACTTTTTCCCTCTATTAAGAGACTGTGTGATGATGGTACAGTCATGGTTTCTTTTCTGAACGAATTTCTCATACTCCATGTTTTTCTCTACATCTGGTTTCAGTATGCAAATCTCTATTTTCAAATTACCAAAATTGTATCTCATTTTCATTGTTATTAATTAGAATTGCATTATTGAGAGGCATTCAATCATTAATTTGAATATTATCATAACTTAGAATTACATTATTAGCAGGGATTTCATTATTAATGTGAATATCGTCATTAACAAGAAATTCGTAGGATTCAGCGTTTACGTCAATAGGTCTCCAGAAAGCCATTTCACAAATATCACATAACAAAGCACAAAATAAGTCAACCGCATTCAATAAAAATCTCGTGAATACTGCAAAATGGTTCAGAAAACGACGCGCGCTAATGTTCTTCATGTTATCTTTTTTATATGAAGTAATTTCGATCTGTATTACAATTTGTTTAAAGGAACACATGCCGCCTACATAGTCGACCGAGGATTTGAATTTTTTAAGACGTTGATACTACAAAATAAGCAATGCTACACGTAGTTTGTAAAAAGAGGCCATCGATATGTATTGGTAAATTTATCGATATTACTCAGTATACTTAATAAAAAATATTACAGTGCCCTGGTAAACTCATCTTTTTTAAACTGAGTTTGGAAGAACTTTACATTGGAAGCTTGTTTAAAAACGATCGAACTGGGAAACTCTTAATATATTTAATGGTGCTTTAATGAAAAAATTAATCTTAAACAAATATTATTAGATGCTTATCATTATATTTATTACTTAATACAAAAACTCAGAATTTGAAGTTTGCTTTTCTGATTAATAATTTTCATCGCTAAAATTTCAATACATTTTGTGTTTTGAAATATCTCATGCTGACATACTTTATTAAATTA
Source organism: Galeruca laticollis (assembly GCA_963921935.1). Classification (NCBI taxonomy): domain Eukaryota; kingdom Metazoa; phylum Arthropoda; class Insecta; order Coleoptera; family Chrysomelidae; genus Galeruca; species Galeruca laticollis. The sequence continues at coordinate 37,004,768 of OY998184.1, forward strand.
GCCCTAGGGGTTGCCAAAATGCGCGTCACGACGCTTTGGGGTGCCAGAGATCTAATATAAATATTAGGGTTTCGATGAACCATTCAAATGCAACACATCGAAGAGATGGCTCGTTGGGCAATAAACGCTCGTGAACCGACGATACAGATTTTATTTCCTAGCTGGCAATCGGCACCCTGTAGTGGAGTTTGGGTTTCACATCGCGAAAGCTACGGACAGCTGAGTGCGAAAAAGTGTACTATAGTATGGAAAAATTGAAATAAACTTTTAATTTATCAAAGAATATATTTACTAGGTTCTTTCCGAAATAGTAATATATACTTAGCCCAACGAATAATCTATTCAAAAAGGAAACATTGTGTTTCGTGATTTAATGTCTTTTAAACAAATCACTGGGGATATGGTCAAAAAAGCAATGGAAGGTTTGAAAAATGGAAAACCTTGTGGCCCTGAGGGTGTGTGCGCTGAATTTCTGAAGAATGGAACAGATACATTGTTCGGGGGTCTAGCGTACATATTCAACTTGTGCATTAATGGACATCCAGTTCCAGAAGAATGGAAAACTGCATATATAACACCAACATATAAAAAAGGCGATAGAAAACGATCTGAAAATTACAGAGGAATATCCGTAACAAGTGCAGTCAGTAGACTGTATGGACGAGTACTGAGAGATCTTCTAGAGGATGAAATTAAAGGTCAAGAAGAAGAAGAACAAAGCGGATTTCGTGCTGGAAGAACATGTAACGTTGATATATTTTGTCTCAAACAAATTATTGGGAAGAAGACGGCAACTAACAGAGAAATACATATAACATTTTTAGACTTACACAAAGCATACGACACAATACCAACGGTGAAACTCTGGGAAGTTCTAAAATACACCAACATCAATCACACTCTTATTACAGCTCTACAAAATCTTTATAATGGAGCAAACTTAAGAGTTAAAATAGGAAAATCTATCACTGATGAATTTACAGTGAATAAAGGTTTGAGATAGGGATGTTGTATATCGTCAACATTCTTCAAAATCTATGTGGTAGCAGCTTTAAAACAATGGAAAAGGAAAATTCATGGAATGGAAATAGAACTCGATAATACCACACTTTATACTTTGCAATTTGCCGATGATCAAGCAATTATATCAAATGGTAAGGAAGATATGGAGTACATGATGCGCAAGTACGAAATCTGGGGTCTTAGGATCAACATTCAAAAGACCAAATATCTTTGTATCGGTGGAGAACCTAGTGATCTAACAATAGATAATGATCGAACAATAAGACACTGTCAAGCCTATAACTATCTGGGAGTGACATTTGACTCAACTGGGACAGATAACAAAGAAATAGAAAGTAGAATAACAACAGCGAAAAATGCGATATCTTGTCTCAATGGCATTCTGTGGAATAAAAATATTACAAAGAACAGAAAATTCAATATATATGAAACTTTACTGAAAAGCAGCCTATTGTATGGATCTGAAAGATGGAGACTAACAGAGAAATATAAAAAAAGATTAGAAGCTGTTGAAATGGATGCGATGAGAAGATCACTCAGGATTTCAAGGAGAGATAGAATCAGGAATGATACCATTAAAGAAATAATGGGGATTGAAAAGACTCCCTAAACAAGTGATGAACTGGCAACCGATAGAACGTCGGAAACGAGGAAGACCGAAAACCACTTGGTAACAGGGCGTGGTTAAAGCCATGAGTGCTAGAAACCTGCAAGAAGTGGACTGGGATAACAAGAAAAGATGGAGGCAAGGCGTCGGACAACGTCGAAAGACGTTCTAAACCGGCCAATATATATATATATATATATATATAAGATATACGAATAGTGCGTGACATATGAACAATAAACAACGAATAGATTAGTGGGTATTGCACGCAATACCCACTAATCTATTCGTTGTTTATTATATATATATGTTTCATTCAACATCGTTGCTCCCAAGTTTCACATCCATACTTGGTTATACCGTACTGATGAAGGCTAATGAGCTAGAAACATGCATGTTTACGGTTACCACTCCTCTTCAGTAACCTCTTTATTTTTGCGTGCTTTCCCATGATAACACTTGTTGTTTGCTCTTTGTTTTATACATATATCTATATATATATATATATATATATATATACATATATATATATATATATATATATATATATATATATATATATATATATATATATATATATATATATATATATATTATTATGAATTGGCTATGGTGTAATAAGAAAGTTATACTTATTTTGTTTTAGTTTAAATTTACTTTAAGTTTATTGTTTGCCCGGTATATTGATGATTTTATATATATGATAAACAGTTTATATAACTAACATGAAAACTTCTCATCTCAGGGTAGAGTTCAAGTATTTAGGATAAAATGATTTTAGAATTCTATATATATTAGCGCCAAAGTTAATAAATGCTTTATATTTCAAAAATAAATTTGTTAATCAGAATATGTTACTTGTTCAATGATTCCAAACTAAATACGGTCCTGTCCTGCTTAAAACAAATCTGCATAATTCAATAGATGTCATTCAGAGCTTCTGCCTATGGTAAGTAGATGGTGCGCAAGTCACCAGATGAAATGAATAACTGAATAACACAAAAATAGTTTAAAACGTTCTTCAAAGGAAAAACGATATTTAATTTAATGAAAATAAATACATTACACTTTTACAAGTGTTCTTGTAAATATTTAACTATCTAAAAGGATGACTCTTTCATACAACATACACGCACTCTGGTGAGATATTATTATAAGAGTGAAATACAATTATACAACTTGATAAACATGTGATTTTTAGAAATTGGCGAAATACACTCCTAAAAGCGTCTATGCGTCACAAAATTTTAGTTCTTTGCATAAATTGGTAAGTACGCTTGACTTTTTAATATATTAATAAATTAACTTTTACTACCTTATTCACTTCACTGTTTTGTTTGTTCACCTCAATGATCCGTTTCTTTTACTTGTTTCAGATTCTCCTCCTGGAAAAACTCCATGCTGGCATTCCGCTTCCACCAGAACAGGAATCGATGCCGCACTTCATTCAAAGTCCAAGCAGCTCACACAAATTCCACTATTCAGTGTTTTTCAAAAGCTATTGTGGCTATTTTACTTCCACAAGATACAAGACACCATATTATAAAATAAAAATCATGGTTAGTACTGTACAACATTCGACAATTCCTTTTTTAATTATTAATATAAACTTATCTACTTACATTGATGTATATCTTGTAAGTATAATGTATTTGTTCTTGAATTCTATAGTCAAATTTTTTATCTTCCAAATAATTTCAAAATGATTTTCTTTACCAAAAAGTTTTTCTACTTACAAATTTTTCTTCCCCAAAAAAAGACTTCTTAGTGAATAGACCCCATAATCAACAACCTTTTTACATTCCGATTTTTTTTTTATTAGCAACATAATTGTCGCCGATATGATCCTTTTTAAATGTTTATTTACCAATCAGATTTGACTATTTATTTTATCACTCAAATTCTTCATTTCAACCAGTGAAATGTTCATCCATTATATCAGGATATTGTATTCTAAGGTTTTTTAATTGCTTAGACTTCCTATATTATTTTCATTCAATAATATTTCCTAGTATTGTTAAAATGACATTTCCTAACCTCTAAGTATGTATGTCAAATGAATATTCATAATGTTTTAATAGATGACAGCTGTTACCTTTAAATATATATGCAAAATGAAAATTCGTTTTTTTCTATGAGTCATGTTCTCTGAAATTCACATTATTATATACTTTTCTGCTCTGTTATGTCTAAACAGCTACACTAACTTACTTTAATGTTTTAATCAACAAATATTATGAGATTAGCTTGACTTTACAGAATAAAGCATTATTAGTTTCTCATCATGAACAAATTCTGATACTTGATCTTTTTAATAAAAGTTTGGTTAATTTATTTCACATAAATTGTTTATCACACCTATTCGCAATTATCCCTACATTATACAGTCTGTCCTTTCTGTATGCCTTCTCTATCGAATAGTGGATCGTACAGATTGTCTCCATTCAAATGTTAAAAAAAAATTTGACTTAAAAAAAAATTCTTCTAGATTACAATGTACAATCTTAATTCTTTATTGTTTGATATACAGGGTGTTTCACTCTATAATAACATCCCCTAAATTTTGCGTTTATCAAATTTTGATGTTCTGAAAAATTTTATGAACGCAAATTTTACCTTAAACATTTACTATTTTGCTTTTTCTTTACTTCTTCATCAGTTATTGTACTTATATATATATCCTTTATATTGAAGACACCTCTTATTTCATCATTTTCCATATATTTTAAAACATAGCTATTTATCCCGTTTTCATTATCTATAACATATGGTCCCTCGAAAGGTGGTTTCAATTTCGCACACATTTGTTTGTTTCTGTCTGACATATTACTAATAATACATTTCTTCTTATTTCAGGTCGCTGTTACAAAGATGATTCTGGAATCCTGTGTTGCAGTATCCTCTTCAAATAGTTTTAAATTTTTTTACAATACCATAATTAAATATGTATACAAATTCTTATTTTATTTTTAGGTACATGTTTCATTTACAAGTTTCATCCAAAGGAATTAGTTTAAAAAATCATGTTATAAATCCATTTTTGAAAATTCTTTAATGTTCGTTATGCGACTTATTACTTCTACATTTCTCAGAGTCTCTTATATCGGTACAATTTATTAATTTATATTTCTTGTGTTACATCTTTCTATAATACTATCCTTTAGCATATTTTGTATCTCTGAATCAACTTCTTTCCTATATTTATAAGGTATGGGATATGTTCTTATTCTGAAATTTTCTATTCCCTTAACTTCTATCTTATGTACATAGTTATTTGCCATTCTCATCTCTTTTTTAACTAATCCTTTATACTTAATTATTAAATTCTTCACTTCCTCAGCATATTCCTTATTTCCACATACTAATTCCAATTCTTCCATTATTTCATCCCTCTCCATATTCCATAACTTCCTATTATCCTCTTCAAATTCCAATTCTTCCATATTTCCACTCCTCTTTATATTCCATAACTTCCTATTATCCTCTCCAATTGCCAATACTTCCATATTTCCAATCCTTTCTATATTCCATAACTTCTTATTATCCTCTTCAACTTCCAATTCTTCTATATTTTCTTCTTCAAATTCAATTCTATTACCATTTAATTCAATCTCCATCTTTTCAAAATCAATTCTTGCTTTATATTTCGTTAATTCATCTATTCCTATAACTATGTCTGATTCTAGATTATCTACTAACAATAATTGCATCTCAACTTCTTTCCCATCCTTTAATTCAACACTTTGTATTATAGATCTGCTAACTTCACACAATTTCTTTCCGTTTGCTCCTATTAATGTAGTTTTTGGTATTTTAACTAGCTTATTTTCATAATTTTCAATGTTTTCTTCAATTAGTTTTGTTTTTATTATGGACGCTTCCGAACCTGTATCTATTAATATTTTAACAAATTTCCCATTTAATTTTCCTTTAATTTTTATCAATCCCATTATTCCTTTCAATTCCAAATCTTCCCCAAATTTAATATATTCCCTTGGATGTTCATATGTACAGATGATATTTCTTACATTTGGTATGTGCTCGATCCAAAATTTTGGTCGGGCTCTTGTTCTGTTATTATTTCCGGTTCTACTGATATCACTCTATCTTCTCTTCTTTGAATATTATTTATCCTTCTCTGTCCTCCATTTCCATTTCCTATTCCTTCCTCCCTATAATCTTTTCTTTGTTCTCTACTTTCTTCTCTTTGTCGGTTATCGTATGGTCCACCTCTGTTATTTTGCTCCCTGTAGTTTTGTTCTCTATAATTGTTATTATTGTTATTATTATTGTATCTAAAATTTCTGTTATTATTGTTTTGATTGTTAAAGTTTCTGTTATAATTGTTGTTGTTTCCAGAATTATTATTATAATTATTGTTTCTATTATTGTATCCATTATTGTAATTTCTACTATTTATGTTGTTTGCTCTATTATAACCTTGTTCATAATTATCTCTCCTATTATTTTGATTACTTGTATTATTTTCATAGTTATTATTGCTATTGTATTGATTATTTCTATTAAAATTTTTGTTATTGTAATTCTGTTGATTATTTTTATTAAAATTATTGTTATTGTAGTTTTTATTCCGATTATAATTATTGCTATCCACTTTGTTTCTTTCCAATCTTTGTAAGTAACTGCTTAATTGCTCTATATTTGTAGCATTTTGTATAGCAATAGTCTCAGTTATTTCACACTTAAAATGTCTAGATATAAACATTATGATTTCCTCTTCTGGAATCGGTGGATCTAGGAACTTCGCATTCATGAATATTTTCATGGCGTATTCATTCATGCTGTTCCCTCTTCCTGCTTCATATTTTCCTGAGTAGAGTCTCTCTCTTACTCTCGCTTGTGCACTGTTTCCCCAGAAGTATTTTATAAATTGATTTTCAAAGTCTTCAAAATTTCTAAATTCATCTTCCTTACTAGTGTACCACACTAGTGCGTGGTTATCCAGGTTTTCTCTAATCATTTCCTTAATATCTTCTCTATTTTGTATGTTTTTTATTTTATTCCTTAAAATTTTAATGAAAACCTTTGGATGTATTTTCCTGTTATCACCTTCAAATTTGTGTTCTCCCCTGTTGCCTATATAGTTGTTTATTATTTTCGTTTCAACCATCCCATTCCTCGTTTCTTGGAAATTCATATCCCCTCTTCGATCATGTTTTTCCTGTAGATAATATAACCTTTCTTCGATATCCTCTAATTTTCTCGTCATTTCCTGTGTTTCCCTAGATTGTTCTTGTTTGGAAGTTTTATTTCCAGTCTGTTCTATTTTTCCTTTCATAATTTCAATCTCCTTTTGTATTTCCTTGATCTTCTTCTCTGTTTTCATCTCTTCTTGTTTCTGTTTCTCTTTGCACGCTTCTTCAACGTTTTGTTGGAACTCCGTTAAAGTTCTGTCCCATTTTCCTTCTAGGTTTCCCATTCTTTCCTGAGTGTCCTGAACTCCCATTTTGATTTCATTTACTTCTCTTTGAATTTCTCCTTTGAAATCCTTTTCTTTCTCCTCTATTTCCTTAATTCTGTTGATTTGTAAATTTTCTATTTCCATTATCCGTCCAATCACTTCTCCTCTTATTTCCTGTTTAGTGTCTTCAATTTTATTCTCCATGTATATGTTTGATTCTTCTAGTTTCTTTTCAACCTGTCCCAATTTTTCATCCATCAATTTTATTATCAATTCCTTAGTTTGTTTTATTTCTTCTTTGTTCTGGTCCATCTTAATATTCATTTCTTGTTTTAATTCTTCCTTATTTTGGTCCATTTTAATATTCATTTCTTCCTTATTTTGATCCATTTTTCCATTCAAATTACTCATATCTCCCCTAATATTATTCATATTTTTACCCATTCTTTTCATATCTCCCTTAATATCATCCTTCATACTATTCATATTTGCAACTAATTGTTGCATAATTTCCATTAATGGATCATTTCTACTTGTCCTTCCCCGCTCTTCCTGTCTTCTATCTTCCTGTTCTTCTGTTGCATCTCCCATCAAAACTCCTTCTGGTAATGGTGCATCTTCTTCTTCCTGTCCTTGTTCTGCAATATCTTCTTCCAAATGTTCTCTCCCCTGTTCCAAATATTGTACCTGAAAATCTCCTCTGCATTGCTCCTTTCTTCTCTTTCTTCATCAGACCTACTTTCGACTCCTACCTGCTTTCCGTCCCTTAATGTCATTTTCCTTTCCATTTTATTTATTTAAAATCTTTTAATACAATCAAAAAAAAATTATTTCAATGCTTTTTAAATTATTCGCCTTTGTTTGGTGCGTCACTTTATAATAGATTGACTATAGCCCCACGTTGCGGTGACATATTATTATAGTTTATTTTATGGGAATTTAATTTGCCCTACGTTGGGCCGACATATTAATATGAATTGGCTATGGTGTAATAAGAAAGTTATACTTATTTTGTTTTAGTTTAAATTTACTTTAAGTTTATTGTTTGCCCGGTATATTGATGATTTTATATATATGATAAACAGTTTATATTACTAACATGAAAACTTCTCATCTCAGGGTAGAGTTCAAGTATTTAGGATAAAATGATTTTAGAATTCTATATATATTAGCGCCAAAGTTAATAAATGCTTTATATTTCAAAAATAAATTTGTTAATCAGAATATGTTACTTGTTCAATGATTCCAAACTAAATACGGTCCTGTCCTGCTTAAAACAAATCTGCATAATTCAATAGATGTCATTCAGAGCTTCTGCCTATGGTAAGTAGATGGTGCGCAAGTCACCAGATGAAATGAATAACTGAATAACACAAAAATAGTTTAAAACGTTCTTCAAAGGAAAAACGATATTTAATTTAATGAAAATAAATACATTACACTTTTACAAGTGTTCTTGTAAATATTTAACTATCTAAAAGGATGACTCTTTCATACAACATACACGCACTCTGGTGAGATATTATTATAAGAGTGAAATACAATTATACAACTTGATAAACATGTGATTTTTAGAAATTGGCGAAATACACTCCTAAAAGCGTCTATGCGTCACAAAATTTTAGTTCTTTGCATAAATTGGTAAGTACGCTTGACTTTTTAATATATTAATAAATTAACTTTTACTACCTTATTCACTTCACTGTTTTGTTCGTTCACCTCAATGATCCGTTTCTTTTACTTGTTTCAGATTCTCCTCCTGGAAAAACTCCATGCTGGCATTCCGCTTCCACCAGAACAGGAATCGATGCCGCACTTCATTCAAAGTCCAAGCAGCTCACACAAATTCCACTATTCAGTGTTTTTCAAAAGCTATTGTGGCTATTTTACTTCCACAAGATACAAGACACCATATTATAAAATAAAAATCATGGTTAGTACTGTACAACATTCGACAATTCCTTTTTTAATTATTAATATAAACTTATCTACTTACATTGATGTATATCTTGTAAGTATAATGTATTTGTTCTTGAATTCTATAGTCAAATTTTTTATCTTCCAAATAATTTCAAAATGATTTTCTTTACCAAAAAGTTTTTCTACTTACAAATTTTTCTTCCCCAAAAAAAGACTTCTTAGTGAATAGACCCCATAATCAACAACCTTTTTACATTCCGATTTTTTTTTATTAGCAACATAATTGTCGCCGATATGATCCTTTTTAAATGTTTATTTACCAATCAGATTTGACTATTTATTTTATCACTCAAATTCTTCATTTCAACCAGTGAAATGTTCATCCATTATATCAGGATATTGTATTCTAAGGTTTTTTAATTGCTTAGACTTCCTATATTATTTTCATTCAATAATATTTCCTAGTATTGTTAAAATGACATTTCCTAACCTCTAAGTATGTATGTCAAATGAATATTCATAATGTTTTAATAGATGACAGCTGTTACCTTTAAATATATATGCAAAATGAAAATTCGTTTTTTTCTATGAGTCATGTTCTCTGAAATTCACATTATTATATACTTTTCTGCTCTGTTATGTCTAAACAGCTACACTAACTTACTTTAATGTTTTAATCAACAAATATTATGAGATTAGCTTGACTTTACAGAATAAAGCATTATTAGTTTCTCATCATGAACAAATTCTGATACTTGATCTTTTTAATAAAAGTTTGGTTAATTTATTTCACATAAATTGTTTATCACACCTATTCGCAATTATCCCTACATTATACAGTCTGTCCTTTCTGTATGCCTTCTCTATCGAATAGTGGATCGTACAGATTGTCTCCATTCAAATGTTAAAAAAATTTTTGACTTAAAAAAAATTCTTCTAGATTACAATGTACAATCTTAATTCTTTATTGTTTGATATACAGGGTGTTTCACTCTATAATAATATATATATATATATATATATATATATATATATATATATATATATATATATATATATATATATATATATATATATATATATATATATATATATATATATATATATAGACAAAGATTAATGCTATAACGAATAAACTCCCTCCTAGATATAAATAAACTACTTACCCACAAGTATTAGTCTAGTCTTTTCGGAAAGCCGGTTATAACACACGTTGCTCTTTACACACACTGACAGCCATGACATCTCGTTCCGTATTGACACATACCCCCGCGCAACATGTGATTACTTCTTATCGCAAGGACGGCCATATAATTGGTTGGCGGTCGTTAAGTGGCATATGATCAAGGATGGAGTATGTCGCACATAATTCAAATTTTTAACAACACAAAATGATAATAAAATAACGACGAAACACATTGTTTGAAAAATATTCAGGAATTACGTCTTCAGAAACCGATTTCAGTACTCGTAGTAAATCCAGTTTTCTGTGTGTGCTATATGCTGAGAACGGGAAACTCGATGTGGTTATATGAGTTCACTTTGTCTCTCTTTGAATAAAATGTCAATTTTCAGTCTCACTTTGTTTTATTTTATCCAAGTTAGGCTCAGTTATAGACGTTGATGACGACCAAAAAGAGGCAAATGTTACATCATACCTATTCAATTATACTGTAATACTCAAAAGCTCGTGCTATTGATAGTCGATTTACCGACCACACTTTCGTAGACTAAATTACATTCGTAATGAAAAATTTAAGACACACTAGATATTCAACACGTTTATTCATTCTAAAATTCAAAAATTACAATGAGAGAATCGAACATAATGAACAAAAACTAAATGACAGATGACGTTCAGGCACAGCGAAGACAGGGTACAGTTGTACAAATTCGACTGATACTTATATAGATGAAATAAACTAACCTACTCAGTTAAATTGGATAGAAATATCGATGGTGTTGGTAGTAGTGATACTTTATGAACTCAGGAGAAGAACGTTACAATGTTGATACTGTTACTAAATAGCACATTTGAGTAGTCCATGAATCCGACTTTGTCTAATACTATATATAAAAGTTGAAGTTTTGGCACGAGCGCACCGATTTCTGGGAAGGTATATTTATCTTTTTTGTGATTGATGAACGATATTTTTGCTAATGTGGACCAGAAGATTTCAACCATGAAGAACAATATTTCTGCTAACATGGACAAGATGTCTACTACTATGGACGAGAAGATTTTAACTATGAAGAATGATTTTTCTGCTATGAAGGACGGTATTTCTGCTATGAAGTACGACATTTCTGCCGATATCTTATCACTGAAAAATTTCGTCTTCAAAATCAGATATCGAGAATAAGATGACAACGTATGAAAATCAGATGGAGGAGAAAATATAATCTGATATTGAGAAGAAAATTACAATGATGGAAAATCATATGGACGAGAACATCAAGGAGCTAGAGAGAAAGATGGCAAATTTAAGAACACAAGACACACCAGAAGAAGAAAAGGAGATTGGTCAAATTGAACCCTGCAAGCTATAAACATAAGCCAAAGGTAGAAGATATTGGCTGTTTCACCCGAGTCGAGGCTCCAAGTTTCGATGGAAAGACGTCGAGACTAATAATTATGTAAAACAGTTTGAAGCAGCCGCTAGAGTGAATCACTAGAAAACATTTTTTTTTATTTTTCTTTAGCAACTATATACAATTTTCGTTTCTTTTAAAGTTTCAATAGAATGGTAATAAAACCAAATTTATTCTGACACGTCAGGTTTTGGAGAGAAAATTAGTGAAAATAAATGAAACAATATTAATTATTAGGTATGTACATTAAATAAAGGTATATGCCATCATCCTGTTTAAAATATTTTTCTTTTTACTTTTCTTTTATACTGTTCTGCGGCACTTTCTGATATCAATGTCCAACAATAATCAGCAAGCATTTCACTGTTTCACTTGCCCTGGTAACTTTCTTCAATAACAAAAATGTCTTCATGAAACTTTTCGCCGTGTTCATCACTGACGTAGCCGAGGTTCGGTGGACAGAAATCCAGGTGTGATTGCAAAGAATGTGTTTTAAGGCTCATGTTACAGCCCAATTCACTTCTAAGAAGTGCATCAATATGTGCTACATAATCGTTAGATTTTGTGTTTTCTAGAAAATTTTGAGTCACACTTTTAAAAGGATGCCAAGCAACACGCTCCAAGTCACTTAAGGTTTCTTAAAATATTGTATCTTGTAGAAGTTTAATTTAGGGTCCTACAAAAATTTTCTCTTTGAGTTTTGCATCTGAGAAGTTGGGAAATTTATGTTGTAGCTATTGGAATCCACCGCCATTGCTTTGACTAAATTTTTCATCAAACCTAATGTTATGTGTAATGACGGCAAAAATATTTTATCAGGTTCCACTAGTGACTTATGAAGTATATTCTTTTGTCCAGGAATATACTGAACCCTGACTGGCCAGTTATTAACAATGTAGTGGGGATTTTTGCTCGACTGTACCACTCACAAAGAAAACTTGTGAACCGAGTAGAATTGCTACAACTTTGAGGTCTGCGCTAATATACCATTTGTAATTAATTCTGTCGAGCAGACGAGTCATATTTTCATGCGTCTCTTTCATGTGGATTGCGTGGTCAATGGAGATGGATTATTAACGTTTCCAATGTGAAGTAGCACAGCTTTCAAACTCAATTTCGAAGCATCGATAAAAAGACGCCATTCTTCTGGATGGTGTTGGTGACGTAAGGCGTAATACTGTCATAGTTCTGTCTGACGATAACGATATACAGAAATTTGTGTGCCTGGAGCTAACACTTTCTACCCTTGGAGTCTAGATCCTAGTATTTCTGCTTTAGTTTTTGACAAATTTAGATCTCGAATAAGATCATTTAATTCTAACTGATTTATTAGGTGTGGTCGTTCCTCTTGAGATGGCAAATATTCATCTTCGCTGGTCGATAATGCGACACTTGGCTCTCCTGATTCTGTGCCAGCATATCCTTCACTCGAAACACCTATGGGTCTTAGTACTGGCAAGGCTTCCGAATGAGGTACTGGACGAGTAGCAGAGGGAAGACTAGCATAACTAATATTTTTCTTATTTTTGTAGGAAAACCCAAAAGTTTTCGTGCAGCAAAAGTAGCAATCGGTTGAATGATTAGTTTGTTCATGCCAAATCATAGGTCTTGGAAATGGCATAGCGATGTTCTTACCGTTTGACCAGCTCCTCAGAGTAACAGCACAGCAGATGCTGGAGGCCCATGTCTTGTCTTGGTGTTTGATGGTTAAGCCAAATTAGTGGAAATATAAGTTTTCTATTAAAAGTATAATATTCCTCTTATGCCGGTGATAGTAGTTATATATATATATATATATATATATATATATATATATATATATATATATATATTATTAATGTATGTTCTATGTTTTAACGTATAATTTTAAATTTTACCTCCTTCCTTTTTTTTTAACGAATCTCCTTGTATATTTATTATGTTTTATATTTTTCTTATCCGGCTAGCTATAATTATGGTTGAGATTCTTGTTCTCAGGTAGCGGTTCCCTCAATGTAACATTTATCATTAAAATAAAAAATTTTGTGTGAATGATTTTAATATATCAAATGCAAATTGTCATAATATAAATTAAACTTTATAAACCTCACCTCAAAATTATCAGTATTCCTCTGCAACTCAATATTAATTACCATTTAGATGTTATTTATAAATATTCAATAAATACTATTTTTATTATTCTCAAATTTATTTGTGTTGAGTGAATTACTTATCGTACTGACCCTGTATTACGAGTAAACATTTCTACAGCTCCATTCGACAACGATCGTCATCGGTAGGTTTTCTCTCTCTTACTACTGATTGAAATATCAACAATATATACATGTGTTTCTAAATCCTAAATGTTGGTTATGTTATCTATTTTTCTATATGGATTAATATTGTGTTCTTTGGAATATTAAGTAAGGTAAGCTTCCTTTTTTAATACTAAATTCAACAATCCTATCTAACTATACAAAACCCTTAAAACTATTAAATATACAACTAAAAATAAATGCAAATTCAGCCGACTTATGAGTGTTCATTTGTAGGTTAATTCTGATTCATGATATAAATAAAGTTCACCAAGTCTTTGTATGGGACAAATAACATTAGATCTGCATACAGATGTTATATACACTTCAGTGGAAAATGAAATGTTCTTTAGTAGGAATAAGTATAGCAATTGATATAATTTCCAGTCAATAAATATGATAAATATCTTACCACTTTCTGGTTTAACATTACATAGGATGTCACTCACAGGTTAGTTTTCTTCACTATATTAATATCCTGTTTTTATTTTTGACTTTTCATTTTTTAATTTACAACTTTTTAAAAAGAATCAAATTTCATGACTTCTCCTGCTGTCTTTTTCATCTCATCCTCATGGATAGTGATTGTTTTGTAATATAGTCTATATCAAACCAAAACTATATTACAAAACAATCACTATCCATCCAAACATATTGACAGAATTATTAAACAACGTACACATAAATATTACAATAATCAATCCCATTCAACACAAACCAATACACTACCCCCTCATACATACATCGCAATGCCATATACAAATCAACTATCGGAAAGACTAAATTATATATTATCTAAACACAACATAAAAGTTTGTCATAGGGCGCAAAACACTCTATCACCATTGTTCTCAAAATTAAAAAGTCAAATAAATACGTCAAAAAAATCTAACGTCATATACTCAATACCATGTTTAGACTGTCCTAAAAAATATATAGGTATGACAACCCAACACCTTGAAAATAGACTCAATGGCCATAAATATACAAAAAACGCCTCCACTGCACTTCATAAACATGAGAAAAATGAAAAACATAAATTCGACTTTAATAATACTAAAATAATAAACCAAGACTCTAATTACAAAAAACTAACAATAAAAGAAATGATACATATAAAAAAAGAGAACAATGTAGTAAACGATAAACAAGATATCAAAAATCTAAGCCAGATATATTATAATTTATTATAATAATAACATCAACTATTTAACTGTCCCTTGTATACTGTAAATGAATTGTTTCTGAAGCATGTACTTTCGATTTTATTTGTTTATGAAATTATTTTATTAACTACCAGTTTTTATCACCTGTATGTCTACATTCAATTTTAATCGTTTAAACTTGTTCATTTTATTGTAAAACATCGATATGTGAAGTTTTTGAAAATGCTCCAAATTGAGGGAGCGAAACGTCAAATTAAAACATAAACTGATACTGTGTTTACTATTCACCTGATGCCCACGAAAAAGGGAAAAAAAATTTATATATATATATATATATATATATATATATATATTAATATATAAATATATATATATATATATATATATATATATATATATATATAACAGAAGCTGTTTGGATCATTTACACACGTACGGGACATTATGAAATATAAGGACGCTCGGCTATCACAAACTGACTTACACTGAATCACAAAAGCCGTATGTAGCACATAGCCAGGAATCAACCAATCCTGAATTTGATTGGTTCCAGAGCAAAAATGGGCGTGGTTTGAATGCCCTGACATAGGAAACATGCAAGGACATGTTCAGACACATCCTCTCAACGTTTGGCTGAACAACATTTGTTGCAGTATCTTTCTTATATAAAAGTACTTTGAAATTATGTGAAATTTAATGCATTTTTTTAAAAACCTATTCAATTTCTCAAAATCCTGACCTGATCGAGCAAATTTGAAATCAGATTCAGAATCAGCATGACAAAAAACATTAATTACAAGTATTGGTGTATAAGAAAACCAAACTGTGTTTACCAGTGAATTGATCTGATAAGGAGAAATCAGTGAACTTTACCATCGCGCTTCGGGGAGACGCTTTAGATGTGCCTCAGACGATACCTCTTGAAGAAAGAAACTGATGACTTCGAGCAGCTGAAGAAGAGGTTATGCGATATGGTTACGAACATCTAGAACATTTGTACCAATCCCAGCTGAAGAACCGAAGGCAGAAACGTGACGAAACTCGTCAAGAGTATGAAGTTGATGTTGCTCGACTAGTTCGATTTGCTTATCCATCAGCACCAGAAAACATGATGTAATGTTTGGGCATTCAGGTCTTTATTGATGGCTTGCGGGACCTCGATATGCAGAGGACGCTTCGTTTAGCCTATACCGAAGCATTGACTACTGCTCTGGAATATGAAGCAGCCATGAAGGCTACCGGATATAACAAAGTTAGGACCACCCAAGAAGAAAATAACGAGGAGAGACTTGACCAGATCATCAGTTAAATTAAAGGTATCATTAAAAAAAGCCGAAGAAGATCAGACGCCGAAATTATGACGAGCTAGGGCATGTATGCAGCTCGTGTAATCGCCCCAGGATTCCTGCAACCCCAGTCACAGGGTAAACTAGACAGGAGCTGGTGTGAGTCACCAAAATAACAACTCTCTACCTAGACGATCATGTCCAGCAGACTATTTTCACTGCAACATGGCGGAATTTAAGGAAGTTGCAGTTTTAAGAATTACTGTTGTCGACGAAGAATGGTCACCTACCAGGATCAGAGAAGAGCAGGAGAATGATCCTCAGCTAAAGGTGATTCGGCAATGGAAGGAAAAAAATCGACGATCTACCTGGCAAAAAGTGACAATATTTCCACCAACACTCAAGGCATATTCCTCCCAACTAAGAAAAAGTGCCGTAAGTGCAAAATTATCGATTCTGAGTTATACATTGATATCCATGTTTTATACTACGAGGAATCCAATAAACTAGTCAAAAATGCCGTATCTCCAACCGTTTTCTAGATATCCAGATGTAGTTTGCCGTAAGTACATTGAAATCCCTCCATTGCTAAGCAAAAGTGTCGTAAGTCCAAGACACTAAACATAAATGCAATAACTCCAATGCTTATACTGCACTTTTGCATAGCTCTAGCACATGCGGCAGTTTTGCTTAACGATGTTACCACTGTGGCTGTACATACGACATTTACTATTTTATTTACAGCTGATTCATGTTTACTTTTCAGGTTATGTTTTGTTTTGCAACAAATGTAACGTGATGTGACCGGGTGAGCATTTCAGTCGTTTTATTTATTTTAAGTAAATATTATTTGACAATTTGAGTATTTCGACATGATACCAAATAAAGTATCCTCAAGAACGAGACAAATGATGGATTTAGATTTACAAGGTAATGAAAGTAATAAAACAGCTCAATTTGGTCCAGGTTGTAGTAAGCAAGATGATTGCAGTTCGTTTGTAGTGATCAATCCCAATAATAGTGATGAAGATGATTGTTCAGCTATAATTATTGATCCTTCAAACGAAGTATTAACTGATGTTTTCAACAAAATAACTGTAGAGAGCAATCAAGTTATTGTTTTTGATGTAAAGACTAATACTTTAACAAAAAGAGAACTAACTGAGAATGACTGAGGGGATATTGTATATGAGACTAATGTGATTGGATTAGATTCAAATGTAGGAGAAGTCGATCTAGGCCTAGATCTAACAATAGAAGAAAATGAGCATGACGTAGGTTTTCTGGATAATTTGGAATTTGAGGACACTCGTTCGAATCAAGAGGCAGTGATAGATAATGGAGTTGAGGAGATACAGGAAACAGACCTAAGCCAAGATGAAAGCGGCCGCAAGAAAAGTAAAAAAATTGATGTTAGTTTAAAGGAAGAGAAGAAAATTAAGATCAAAGAATTGAAAAGGGCTCACAATGTTTTAGAGAGTCCATGTAACAACAATGAATGCAAAAAAAGTCTGGTGAAAGTATCAGTGAAGATAGAAGAATTCAAATAAATGAGCAATTTTGGAACATGACATGGGGTGAGCGCAGACAGTTTATCCAAACTTCTTGCCAAAAACTAGATGTGGAAAGAAGAGGATGAAATAAGAATGGTAATGAGCAATAAAGAAGAATGCTATCCATCCAGTATAATTTGAGCGATAAAGCGTTTGAGGTGTGTAATAGTATATTACGTAACGTGTGTTGTAAGAAGCATTTTACGCACGAACGGAAAAGTTACGCACGAAGCCGCGTAGCGGCGAGTGCAATATTCCGTGAATGCGTAAAATGCGTTACAACACAAGTTACGTACTATACTTCACCTACGACCCACTTGTACTTGTGTTTATAATCTTATGAAGGTATTTAAAGTACAAGTAAAAACGTACATCCTCGATGCCCAGCCAAGTTTTATCACCATAAATTAGTGGTTGCTGCAAGAGAAGCCTATAAATCACATTCAGAAGGTGATATTCAAAATGACACCGTTATCTTTTCAGGCGACATGCAAAAAATAATAATGCTCCCAAGAGTTGACATGTTTAAGAAGGTGTTGTTTGTCAAAAGACTCATAGCATATCACGAAACTTTTGCTCCCGAAAAAAGGAAAAAATAAACCTCATGCCCTGCTTTGGCACGAGAGAATTTCCGGAAGGAACAAGTGCTCTCTATATGTTTCTAAAAAAAATACAGATGTTAAGAAAATAATCCTTTGGCTTGACAACTGTCGTCTCAGAACAAAAACTGGTATCTTTTCACATTTCTCGTGTATGTTATTAACTCATCTGATATTGCCGCAGTAGAAATTACTTTGAATTATTTTCAACCAGGCCATCCGTTCATAAGTGCCCACAGTTTCCACCACCAGGTTGAACAATCAATGACAAAACAAAAAAAACTTACGATTTTGAAGACTTTGTGCTTGCAGTGTCAACCGCAAACTGCATGCATTATTTTGATTTCATTGACTGGCCTGATTTAACATCGCAACATAAATTGAAGAAATCTCCTTGTAGATTTTATTTGAGTGACATTGTTCATGTAAGTGCAAGAAGAGGAGATTATGTATTATATTGTAAATACAACTACGATCCTATGTGTCCATACCAAGAATTGGATTTTCTTCAGAAAAAGGCTATGAAGGGAATCAAGATGCCCAAGTCCCATGAGTGTCCATGTGGATTTCCTCAAGAAAAGAGAGGATAATATCCTAGAAGCACTCGATTAAGTTCTTCCCGAAAACAGGAAAACATTCTGGAAAGACTTATTAATCCGATATAGTGTGAAGTGTGTTTAAAATCATGCAGGACTGGCCAAAATTCTATTAAATATGACAATTTAAAGGTTTTGTACTAAAGTAAACTTTGACTGTAAACTAAATAAATCTAACCAAGCCCATGTTTACTCATTACTCACCTTTTTTATTGTTGAATAGTCTACTTGGGTAAGAAGTCATAATAGCAAGGTCACTTACTGCATTTTTGCTTAGTTTAAGTTTCTTGGATATATATTGAGGACACTAAGCAAAAATGCAGTATGTGTACATTTTGTTGAAAAAAACGCGTTTCCCGGTATAGTATGGGAGCAAACTTTGAATAAAAATGTTTTTGAATTTTATCACACAGGGCTAATCATTCAACTTCAGGCCTTGATTTCTCAAAGGCTTACCTATGTGACATACTGCACTTTTACTTAGTTGGACAGTATTGGGCTTAGTGGGACTCCCTTGTCCTGGCAAAGGGGCTGTTGAAAAGAGTCCTTGAAAACGATGATGGTTCCGAGATGAGAAGACAGCTATTTATCCCGAGAACGAGAGTAGGTGCGGTACTGAGGAAGTTACATGTGGTGAGGAAGTTACTTGACAGTCTATCGGGAGGTCATCTGGGAGTGAAGGAAACCCTTCAGCGAGTCCGTGAAAGGTTTAATTGGATGAGAACAGCTCCGACGATGTGAAGAACTAGTATAAGAAATGTACAACTCGTGCTACGAGTAATGGATCACATCACAAGAGAAAGGCACCCATGAAACAATATAATGTTGAAAGCCCTTTCGAAAGGATTGCTTTAAACATTGCTGGACCATTTCCGACGACAGAAAACGGTGGTAAATACATCCTGGTAGGATTGGGATATTTCTCAAGGTGGGGGGAAATTCACGCGATCCCAAAACAAGAGGCCACACCTGTCACGGATGTATGGGCGAAAGAATTTATCAGCCGATATGGAGTGTCCTTGGACACAGCGATCAAGGAAGAAATTTCAACAGCCAGGTTTTCCAGGAAATTTGTGACAAGCTGGAAATGAAGAGGATCAGGACAACAACGTTGCATCCACAGTCAGATGGAATGGTCGAAATAATGAACAGAACCATTGGAAAAGATATGTCCAAAGTAGTTTCAACCCACCAGAGAGATTGGGGCCAGTATCTTTCCCCATTTGCATTAGGTTATCGATCTGACATGAAGGAGTCCACGGGTGAAACACCTGCGAAAATTCTATTTGGACATGAAATGAGGCTTCCTTGTAACCTGGAGTTTGGCTGTCGGCCAGGCGAAGATCTAGCTGGAGAAGATCACGTGATCCAATTGAGAAAAAGGATGGACGATGTGTACGAATTGGCTCGAACGAACCCTCAAGTTGCCAGCGACAGCTGAGGTTAAGTTCGGTAATGAGGAAAATATGATGTACAGTTTTCCGGAAAACCCATTTTCCTACATTTGTCTCAACTTTCCATCCGAAATATTTTTTTACGAACAACCATTAAATTTAGTGGAATCCTCGTAGTTAAAACCCCCTATGCTAAATTTTATCGAACACGCAATCAAATTTTTTTAGGGATTTTCAGTCCACAGGGTATCAGAATTTTTTTTTAAAAAAGTTGAGCTTTGATGTTTTATACCTCGTTTTGCATTATCAATGGCAAGTTGCTGTATTTTTTAAAATAGTATGGATACTCCTGTTTCGATCTTCACCCATTTCAGTCTTTTCATCGCGTAAATATAGTTACTACACATTTTTTAAAGTAATTTTTTACTAAAATTTCCACTCCAGCTTTAATCCCGTATGTTGTTTACCAATATGGAATGGAAGAATTCAAATATGGTAAATAATTGAGATGTATCTTTCCTCTAGCGAATGACATAAGAAAGGAATCGATATATAGGTAATATATTTTCGTAATTATAGTAATATTGGTTATAGTAATAATAATTTTTTATGGAAGCTTGTTAATAAATGTTCAACAATTTTGCGGTTCTGACCGAACAATTTTGGTATACAGTGAATGCATGGAAAAAGTATTTTAATACGAGGAATCCATTTTTTGTTCAGTTTTATGAATTTTTTGTTATTAAATGAAGAGTTTTTTTTTAAGTAAGGTATTAGAAAAAAATGTTGAATGAAAACTGATAACCTCGTTATATGTATAAGGTGAAGCCTTCCAAAATAACTGCTAGCTCTATAGCAGTTGAGTAGCCACCCAGTCAATATTTCAAGCAATCCTGCCCAGGTTTTCAAGATACTGCAACGTAAATGGGACGAATTTGATCTTTACAGCCCAGGTAGCAGAGTGACGTCAAAACGACGTCATTTTCTGTACAATATACGTCATTGACGTCAGTCGTCCTGAAACTGATGTCCATATGACGTCACATATATGCGTAATTAATGACGTCTTGTGAATGACGTCCAAAGTACGTCATGAATGGGTGATAAGTACGACCAAATATTTTTTGTGATTACATTTTAAACTTTTAGCCGGGAAGAAATTAGTAGAGGTGGTTTGTGAAGTAGATACCCAAACTTATATATATATTTTTTCCGTGCCGTTAAATAATCTTTTTAGTATAATTTATGTCTCACCTTCTTGCAAGTATACGAAAATCGAGTTAGTCACATGTTAAAGTTAATCATCGAGTGCGACAGAAAACTTGATAATTAAGGACATTTTGTATGAAAACATAGGATTGGTACTTTCAAAAACGCCACGTTCACAGAACGTCACGTGCTCAAGCTTGTCATCCTTGTTTTTTTACGTACAAAAGTAAAGGATGTCGACAATTGAAGCACGCGACAGAAAATAACATTCTGTCTGCAGGTGATCTGTGCTGTAAACCAAAAGATATAATCATAGCGATATCTGAGTTACAGACAGAGACACACTTATGTAATAGCTTCGATGACAGTTAGCTACGATCTTCGATCGTACCCAACGCCATTTTTCAGTTGCCTGTCAGTTGGAGTAGGTTATATTCGATCTGATTAAGATTTGCCTCCATTTAGTAATAGTATTTAGTTAGTTTCGTTTTTGAATTGGTGAAAAGTGATAATGATTAACTACTATTAATGAATCGTTTTTTATGTATATTTAGTTATTACACTTATTTATTATACCAGTGTTGCCCAGTGGTTCCGTTCCTCCAAGGTAAGATTTTTGTTATAACAGCATGTGGTATTATTCGATTATTCCTAATAAAAACAATCATCATTTGTATATCATGTACTTTTGGAACAAAAAGTCTTTGAGTATATTCTTTATATGTATATATATATATATATATATATATATATATATATATATATATATTATTAATTTTAAAATACTTACTTATATTTATTTTTATGAAATTTTGTTTTGATGTGGCTAGCTCAGTATTTATAATTTTATATGTTTTGTAATGTATTATTATTTTATTCGGGAGCATGAAACTCTGTCTGCTCTTTGAGTCCTGGCATTTAAAGATATATTACCTTTATTCAAATAAAAAGAAACACCTTACTTTTTAAACACATTTAATTTTAAAATAAAAAATTTTCAATGCAATAATTATAAGTTGCGACGCCTATGGTTATCTCAAACGAAATTATCAATTTTTATATTCTCTCCTGTGCGCATGCTTAAAATCCAGTCATGCGGACTTAAAGCGTGAAATGAACATAGTTTTTACAACAATGCGAGATGAAGCATCTGTGATCATTAGATACACATAATATTGTCAAATAGTAAATACTTGAATGGTTTAACACATGGAAGAATTTATGTGGAGAATATACATAGAAATATTACAAATATGCTGTGGAAGAAATAGAATTAGGAGATTTATATACAGATGGACCTATTACATGAATATAAATTTAAGCATCATTCTTATGATGATAAAATGGCGTAAGTACTTATTTTTATTTATTTGAATTAGGCCTTTTTGATAATGTTAAAGATTTATTTTATTAACTAACTAAATAAAGTCCGTTTTCTTTCTATTTTAGATCGATCATTGCCGTGAATGTTTATCAATTTCACGAAATTATGCACTTATTTGAGTTTTTTCTCTTATTATTGGCCAATAATATTTTAAATGAACACTGACCTGTTGCTCTGGAATTGGGATAATGCTTCTGGACCCAGGAATACTCCTCTGAAGTTCCAACACCAATTTTGGAGAAATTTGGCTGATTTTCGCAGTAAAACTGGATGTGATTATCTGTGAGTACTATCAGAATTGTTTATAGTAGTAATTGATAAGTTTTGTCAAGTTATTTTGGGAATTTCATGAATTTTCGGGAACACTGCAACACAAGCTCCACGTGTATCGACGCCAGCTTCCAACCTACTTACGCTTCCTTTCGATCCTCAACTTTTTTCCATCAACAAGTATTTTGTTTTTTTTAGGTCACTATTTACAAAAGTTTGTTTCTTTACTTGTTGATTGAAAATTTGATCTGCCACTTTGTTTATAACCAATCAAATATTGTCCTATGCAATCGAATTATTTAATTTAGTTTACTTAGTAGAAAAGTTCATACATATACTATTTTACATTATTAATTCACTTATAGAGAGTCTTTTGAGTTTTTGTCATACAAATAAATTAAAATTGGTTATATACATAGATACATTTTCAATAGTTCAATATCTAATATTGTTTCACATCTTTTCTTGGTTCTACCGTACCGACGACGGCTAATGAGCTAGAAACATGCATGTCTGCGGTAACCACTCTTTTCAGTAGCCCCTTCTTCTATTTGCGTGCAATATCCACTAATCTATTGCAATACCCACTAATCTATTCGTTGCTTATTATATATATATATATATATATATATATATATATATATATATATATATATATATATATATATATATACAGGTTTTTAGATAACATTCGAACAGACTTATTTATATCAAGAAAAAAACAATCCGCCCCAATTGTACCAGAGAAAATAGCTCAGATCCGGGATGTTCTACATTAAATAATCATTCAAAATTAAATAGTAAAGAGAATGTTACCCCCACAGTGAGATGCTCTACACCAGTTTCTTCCTTGGTTGGACAACAAGGTATATGAAATGCCTCAACCATTTTCTATTTGTGTTTTTTTTATTGTTTCTACTATAAAATTGCAATACTATAACTTCACTGTATTGTTTTTTGTTAGCATTTAAAGGATGTTTTTGATTGACTGAAAATAAAACAGTGACAAGAGAATTCTTGTAGATTATATGTTAAAATCTAAAAGAAACTTTTATGGGCCATTTTTCTTCAATGAAGATATGTTTTTTAGTATAACCTCAGATTCTAGAAAAGTTTGTTAGAATTGAAGTTCAAAATGAACAAATTCTAAACATTTTAAACAAGCAAGATACAAATGCAAGAAATAATATATCTTCACATTTGCCTTCACTCCCTGTAAATTTGCGGTTGCTTTCCATAGAAGATATTCAACCACTAGAAGAATTCCTGGTGAATGAAGAACATTTCAATTTATTGGTAAGAGATGGTGAAAATGATGTATTAATTCAAGCTAACTTAATTTCTTTTTTAGAAATCTCATCTTGCGTCTATGGGAGGCAACAACATTATCACTAGAACAAACCGCATACTGAGAAACCTACTACCAGATAATATTGCATCTTCATATAGTTTTTTTGGTCGCAAGAAACAAGATTTCCATAGCTTTCAATTAACCAACCTTATTATATGTAAGTAAATATTACTTGTCAAAACTGTAGTTTTTCATTGTTCATTGGCACATAAAATATAGACACATGGGCTTAAGAACAGATTTAATAAACATTTTAACTACATATAAAATTAATTTTAATGAATATACAATAAAACTCTTTTTCAATATAGATGGTTTACTTTTGTTTAATAGTAATAAGTTAAAATTTTGGCCTATATTGTTTAATAAAAAATGTACAATTTTCTCGTCCATTTATTGTTGACGTATTCTTTGGAACTTGTAAACCAGCACCCCTTAAAGATTTTTTAGATAATTTTGTTGTTGAACTTGGTGATTTGTTAGAAAATGGTTTTTCATTTCGTAATACCAATTTTCAGATAAGCGTTCACAGTTTTGTGTGTGACGCACCTGCTAGAGCATATTTGAAATGTGTTAAGGGTCATACTGGTTACTCAGCATGCGATAAATGTGAAGAAGATGGGGAATTCCATCGAAGAGTTGTATTGTTGAGCACTAAATCTGGTCGGCGGACTGATGAATCCTTCAAGTTAAAATCTGATGTAGATTATCATCTAGGTGATTCACCTCTCATGGAGCTAGGTATAGGTATGGTATCTACATTCCCAATTGATTACATGCATTGTATATGCATAGGTGTAATTAAAAAATTACTTCTTACTTGGATTTCAGGTAGTTTATCTGTTCGTTTGCATAACCGCTTGATTACCCAACTCTCTGAAAAATTATTAAGTATAAGATGCTGCATTCCCCTGGAGTTTAATAGAAAACCAAGGTCTCTATCAGATTTATCTTATTGGAGAGCAACAGAGTTACGTACATTTTCAGTGTATGTAGGCCCAGTAGTATAAGAAAGTTATTTGGACATATCTGTATATGAAATTTTTTTGTTATTGCATTGTGTTGTAACAATATTGTTGTCAGCAACACATATTTCAACTTTTGCAACAGATTTTGCAGGCAGTCTATTAGATATATTTGTAGATCATTCCAAAAAAATGTATGGCAAAGAATTTATTATTTATAATGTGCACATGCTATGTCATTTGCGTGAAGACGTTAAGATTTTTGGGCCTCTCGATAATTTTTTCTGTTTTCCTTTCGACAATTTTCTTGGTCAACTATAGGGTTTAGTTAGGTCTCCTGTTAATCCATTGGCCCAAGTTTACCGTAGGTTAAGCGGAGAAAATAATTTTATTTTCGATTCTAAGAATTCAGGTGCATCACTAAGTAATACATACTTAGAAAATATGAGTGTCCCAGTTATAGAGAACATTGCCATTTCAAAACAGTTTAAAAAACTTGTTCATAATACAGTTGTTTATTGTTCAAATAGTTACAAATCTTCAGATAGTTATTTTATTTCTAAAACCGGCAAAGTTGTTCAAATTGAAAATACCTTGGATCACACAACAGTTTTACTTGGTAAAGAGTTTTTGACATACAAGAGTTTAATTATCCAATTGAATCAAGCTTGCTTGGTATTTATGTAATAATAGTATATTGTGCAACAAGTGGGAAAAGTTCAACTTTTCTCACGAGTGTGGAAGTTTGTGCACGAGCCAAGGGCGAGTGCCGCAAACACACGAGTGAGAAAAGTACTTTCCCCACATGTTGCACACTATACTTTTCCTACAACTGCAGAAATTTAAAGAATACAAGTAAATAGTTTTGTAGAAAAAGTCTAAGCATCGAGGACCACCCACCGAAAACGCCTGGGCATCGAGTATAAGTTTCTGAAATTGGCCGGGCATCGAGTATCCCCTACTGGATTCTCCATATAAATGTATGTAGTGTGGGCAAAGTGCCGTGAGAAATAATATTTCTCACAGTATGAGCAATATATGGTTTTGAAATTAAGTAAGCTATGAGAAATATGTTACTTTTCATAGCAGTTGTAGAAAAAAGATTTAACAGACTTTCAAATTTGGGACCTTGTAGAAATAAAAAGCAAATGTTTAATTACACCTTCAAATAGACC
Organism: Galeruca laticollis; assembly: GCA_963921935.1. Classification (NCBI taxonomy): domain Eukaryota; kingdom Metazoa; phylum Arthropoda; class Insecta; order Coleoptera; family Chrysomelidae; genus Galeruca; species Galeruca laticollis. Next base: position 37,031,574 of record OY998184.1, read on the forward strand.
AACTAATGATTTGGTTCATTCCATTAATTAATTCAGCACTTGAAAAAACTGATTGATCTTTAAGTTAAGTACTCTACTTTAGTTAATTCAAACTTTTTCATTAGTAATGAATTAATGATAGTGATGATTTGTGAATTAAAAATTGAAATGTTAATGGATTTACTTTATAGTTTGGTACTGTGTTTTTTAAATAAATTATGTAGGAAGTCGTATCTTATTTAGTTTTCTATGTATTTATTATGGTTGTTATATTCATACATTGCACTACCAAATAGAGACATTTTGACAAATTATTGTTGTTGGCAGTGGCGGCTCCTCCATAAGGTCATTGGGTCAATGACCTCCCATTAAAAAATAATTTAAAAAATATTTAAATAGATATATAAAAAAAATATACCTACTATACATATAGTATAGTATTAAATACTAATACTAAGTATTTCTCTTAAATAAAAAATAAAATTTACCTAAAATGTTTCAAGACCCCGTGTAAACGTTTTTCAAGACAACCGTGTAAACGTTATTTCGCAGCAAGTACCTACATCTCTGCGAAATCCATCGATGACCTCAACGCGGTAAATGGGGACGGAATCTGCCGAACGTTGACAATCTTCGTAACGTGAAAGAAACACGCCCGAAGTTTACATGTGTTGGGTCAAAAGCCCGTGTTAATATCGATGATCAATCGGCTTACGTCGTTCGATTATTACCCGCTTAGAAAAGAGATGAGTAGAGGGGTTGGCAGGCTGCGCTATATTTTGATTTAAAGGAGATCATTTTGAAGTCAAATAAGATTTGTGTTTTGATGTAATAAGTTGTTATTGTTATTATTTTGATTTTTGAATCGTTTTATTGAGGGCTGGTGTTTTAATTCTTTGGTGTTATTTCATTCTACGCCTTTTATCATGGCTGTGGTGCAAATGGTTCAAAATTTGAGAACGAAAAGTGAATTAAATTTTGAAATACTATTAAAACTAAAGGAAGGTGGTCGTCCTCTTCCAGATTTAAAAATTAAACAGACTAGCAAGGACAACAATAAAGAAGTTCATCGCAATTTTCGCAGGTCTATGTATGATTTGTCTGATTGGAATTGCGGATGTGAAGTAAATGATGCATTTTACTGTTTCGTTTGTCTGCTTTTTTCGAATAATTCTTTATGGTGTAAAAACGGTGTCCAACATTTAAACGAGAAAATAAAAAAAAAAACATAGTTCATCGGCAGACCATATGAAATGTGCCATGAGTTTTGCTACAATCGGTACTGTGGATATTCGTTCTCAATTAGACAATAATTATAGACAATCGATAAGAATTTTTCATGAAAATGTGTCGAAAAACAGATATAATATAAATGAAATAATTGACTGTGTGAAATTTTGTGGGGAGTTTGAACTTGCTTTGCGAGGACACGACAAGACAGAATCTTCTGTATACCCGGGAATATTTCGTGGACTTATAAATTTTGTTTCAGAGCTGGATCCAATATTCAAAGAATACTTGGATAAGGCTACGGTTTTTAAGGGTACTTCTAAAACTGTACAAAATAAATTACTTGATTCAATGTTATCGGTGACTCAAGAACAACTTAAATTGGAGATTCAGTCGGCCGAATATATCGCAGTCCAGGTGGATGAAACTACTGATAGCTCGAACAGAACTCAAATGACTTTCATTATACGGCACATTTTATCCGGTGTCTTTCACGAAAGGTTTATAAAATTTGTAAATCCTACCGGCACCACAGCCGAACATTTATCGGAGATAATTTTTAAAGAATTAGAGGGACTTGAAATTAATAAAACACCGGAAAAGTTAATTGTACATAGTTATGACGGAGCTTCTACTATGAGTGGTCGATTAGGCGGTATACAAAAAAAAATAGAGAACGATATCCCCAAGCAAATTCTATTCATTGTTATGCTCACCAATCAAATTTAAATCTGCAAAAAGCAGCAAGTCAGAATAAAAATGTTAAAGTTTATTTTGCCAATTTACAGGGATTTTCCACATTTTTTAGTCGATCTCCAAAACGTACAGCGATTCTCGATGAATTTGTTGGAGTGCGTTTACCTAGAGCGGCACCGACAAGGTGGTATTTTAATACGCGTTGTGTGAAAACCGTATTTTTGTATCAAGCTGATATTCTGGCTTCAATAGAAAAGATAATTGAGGTTAAAGAAGACTCAAATACAATTATTCAAGCAATAGGATTAAAAACTTTTTTGCAAAGCGCGGATTTCCTTTATTGGCTAATTTTTTTCAAAAACATGGTATTGACGTGATATTGGTGAAAAAAAATATAGACTCATTTGAAATGTTAATTCAAAAAGTCAGAGACCATATTTTATTAAATGAAATATTCCCCGAAGCACCTTCATATTCTTCAACACTTGGTGCAAAAAGACCAAAAAAAAATGAAGACTCAATGCGCCAAGTTGCTTTGGAGGTTCGCGACATAATAATTTCTGAGATTAACCACCGCTTTAGTTTCAGTGATCATTTAGTGATTGCCCAGTTATTTTACAGCGACCAGTTCGAACAATATAAAATTAATTTTCCAGATCGTATTATTAATTCAATAAGAGAAAACTTTTCTAGTATTAATTACTTAAAACTAAAAACTGAACTTATTTATGAACGCGACGACTTTAATAAGAGTTCAGGAGCTGTACCAATGCTGCAATTGTTTATTAATAACAATCTCTCGGAAACTTCTTCGGAAATTGTAAAATTGTTGACTATTTTATGTACATTACCAATGACAACTGTAGAAAGCAAAAGATGTTTTTCTACGTTAAAGAGAATCGAAATATTTTTGCGTAATACTATGGGACAGCGATTTTAACGATTTTAACGACTTCTGGGCAGAAATTGGGCATGGTTTTTGAAACATTTCCGCCGACGTCGTTATGTATTCTAAGATTTTGGTCACATCACCTATGACCCCCCTATAAAATTAACCACGAGCCGCCACTGGTTGTTGGTAACATATCCTACGTGTTTCCTGTTAATGAATAAACCGTTTTTAAGGTATCTTTTCCTTTATTTCAAATATATATCCCATAAAAGTAGGTCTAGTAGTAGTATGACCAAAGTAAGGTTTTTAAGACGTCATAGAGACGTCTCGTTTGGTCATAGTTAATGTCCGAGGTACGTCTCCTTTGGTCATAGTTAATGTCCGAGGTACGTCTCCTTTGGTCACAGTTGACGTCCAAGGTACGTCTCGGTTTGACGTCATCTGGCTTGACTTATAAGAGTCATATAGACGTCGTATGGACGTCATTTGGGTGTCAAAATGACATCCGTCCCGTCACAGATGTGACGTGCTTATGACGTAATTTAAACGTCATCCTGCTACCTGGGAGCTAACGTACAACTTATTCCAGTTCCTCTGTTTGTGTATGTCCATAAACCACACCGAAATATATTGTAAAATTGAATAGAATGTAGTTCCTGATAGAATCAAGAAATGTATAATCGTGCTTCCAATATTGTGAGAGGCAAATGAATTCCTCTCGATGGTTTTTCAATTCCCAATCCTAGTTATGGAGAACTCTCATTTTTGGAAACATTTTTTTAATCTTAAAAGTCTTCTATTAAGCATAACTTATGAATCGTTACGGATTATTCCTAGATTTTCCAAATATATTTTCGATGATTTTAAATCCTGAGAATTATATAATAATAATAATAATAATAATAATAATATTTATTCATCTATAAACATTTTACAATAATGACTATAATCATATTCTTAGAACAACAAAATAGCAGGAAGGAAGTACATTTTAAAACAGAACAAAGACAAATAAACCGATTTACCCACTAAGGCAAACGCCTGGTCGTGGGAAACTATAGTTAGCTGATGGCCTACAATATTTACAACATTGAAATACCTAAATTAGACAAATAACAACGTTTTATAAAAAAACTCCTGAATTATATGGATCATAAGTAAATTAAATGAAAGGGTACATTAACCGACTAAAATATTAAATACTTACAAACAGATACAGTAACCACACAAAGCAACTTTATTTTTTGTATGCCAGTGATAGGCTCAATTAGATCTCTAAAAGCAAATCTTTCTTGTAACTAAATAAAAATTTTAACTCTCTTTTTAAATGAAAATATGCTGTTTGTATCTTTAATTTCTTTTGAAAAATTTTAATTTTATGTTGATAAATAAGTAACAGCATAAATAAACAACAAAACGTCAATACAACAATAGACTTAATTCTCCTAATAATGAATAAACATCCACTAAGGCATTGCCTGGGCGTGGGTGTTCTCTCATCGTGTATGTTTATTGAATAAATATAATACTGAAAAGGGTGGAACAGTAGCATTATATACTCAATAATGTTTTTGACTAGTATACATAATAGTACATCCCTGCACAGATAAATAAATACAAATACACATATTACATTAAATTTACACCTATATGCACGTTTACACATTAACGTACATAATAATTGATGGCAATTATAATAGTCAACAGTGCTTGAGTAATAAATGAGGTTAAAGGAACATAAAAACAATATAAGGAATATGATTATGAACTCGTCTACTCTATGTCAGTATAGTAAACAACTAAATAATGTGATCTCTATTACAGAGAATATTTCATGAGATCGAGGGGTCAATTAATCGATGTATAGAGACTCTATCTGTCTCTGAAATGAAACATTTGAAATCTTTTTTGAATGAAAAAATCGAAGTTGCAAGTCTGATTTCCAGAGGTAAGCAATTGTAGAGCCGGTTTGCAAGATGATTATATGTTCTCTGAACGATTGTTTTGGCTGAGCATATTGTGCATTGGATTTAAGTCTTGTATTATGTCTATGATTTACATAGTTCAATTTTGTTCGGTTTTTATGTTATTCCACAATAGTTCTTAGGAAATAAAGTTGCCTGAGGTCTAGCAATTTTGATTCTTTGAAAAGTGCTTCCGATGAGTATTGTTGTGGTTTGGCAAAGAGAATTTTTAGAATTTTTTTCTGTAATACGTCTAATTTTTTCAAATGCGATATTGCTACTCCACCCCAGCTCACTATCCCATATGCAAGACGAGACTCCACAATTGCATAATAGATTGTTTTCATTTGCGAGGTATCTAATATATTTCGTAAATACCTGAATCTATAAAGAGTGCTTTTCAATGTTCTAGTCACTTAGTCAACATGATAGTTCCATCTCAGGTGTCTATCTATCACTACTCCTAAATACTTGATTTTTTCTACTGTTCGAATTAATATATTGTTCCCGATACTCAATGTATCATATTCGGGTAGTGAGTTGGCATAGCAAGAGAATGGTAAAGAGAATGTTTTTCCATAATTTATTAATAGTATTTTATCTGCGAAACATTCAAAGAGTTTACCCATGTCATCATCTGCTTTAGTTTTGAGGTCATTCCAGCTATCAGCACTGTACAATATTGCTGTATCATCAGCGAAGCAAACAATGCTGCCACAAGTCTCGTGACGCAATATATCATTGATATATATTGTAAAGAGAATTGGCCCCAAAACTGTTCCTTGCGGTACTCCGCACTCCACAATCCTTTTTTCACTAACGACGTTATCAATTTTCACGTATTCCTCTTTGTTTTTAAGGTAACTCTCCATGAGATTCAATGTGCTTCCCTCGAAACCCATATTTTGCAAGGTCATCAACAGTTGTGAGTGGTTCACGGTGTTGAAGGCCTTAGCAAGATCTAAGAAAACACATAGACTTGATTTACTCTTTTCTAGATTTTCTGATATTTTGGAGGTGAGAAAAATAATAGTATCTTGGGTAGAAATCCCTTCTTTGAATCCATACTGATTATTTGAAAAGAAATTTTGCTTGTTAAGGTAATAGACAATTCTTATTTTGATTATTTTTTCTAGTGTTTTAGCTATGTTTGAAATGAGCGTAATTGGACCGTAGTTCAAAATTTCATGTTTATCTCCTTTTTTGAAAATTGGTTTCAAGTTCTTCGGGAAATTTTCCTGTTTCTATTATTATATTAAAAATGTTGTTGCAATCACTCTTTGACTCCAACAAGAAAGTAGGGTCGACCTTTCAATTGTCGAAAGTTAGTTGACTATAACTCATTGGTGCCGGTTAAAATTATCCTTGGTTTCTTAAAATTTTGTAAATAAAATTAAAACCAACTGATTTTTAATAACAAATATACTTAACTGAAAACTTCCTAAACTACCTTTTAATTACATAAACGATAACTGCGACTTTACAATAGCTTTATGCTAAAACACATTCATCCACAGGCCTGTCATTCACCCTTAATTAAAAACTACAACAATTAAATTATTTTACATTCACCAAATATTTAAAGAAATTGAAATAGGGAAAAAGCTATGAAGGACCTGCTTGTTCGTGATAAATACAAGTAACCAAATTATAAACTCACTTATCTTGTGAAATTGTTATCATCTCTTTAACAATTTTTCAAACATCTACTAATACCATTCTCCATTTTTTCAGGTGAGCTGCTCAAAGGTTCTCTTTTTGTCAGTTATTATTCAATATATTAATTCTTTTACAGACTCAGTTATTACTGAATTTTCATTAATACTGTAATGTTTTTCTTATTTTAAAAAGTTTTTATTACGGGTGGGCTAAATTTCAAACACTCGGTATGGCTACTTACTAATTTATTTAAACACTGAACTAATTACTAACACTTAATTTATATATACTCAGTATATTCACTTAAACTAATTTATATGAACACTTGACTAATTTATATTTACTGTTTGCTATTTTGGTGTATTTACTTCCCGAGATCACTTTATCAACTCCCCAAATCTGCCTGATCAGTCCCCTTATATATTAAAGCCATTTTTACTAGTAAATTCCGGACTGCGGCTTAAATAAAAACAATTGATTCTGGCCTTTTCTAGATAACTCTGGTCACAAAAACAATGTTTACATAAGATAGTCGTAAACTCGTTTTTTTATAATTGCGTATCCGCCATAATTTTAACTTTTATACCTGGCTTAGACAGAGTCGGATTTAGGGTCTATACCAGTGTGCTGTTTCGTAACATTACGTCCTCCTTAAATGGAAGTTCCTCCTGGAACTTTTGTGTAGCCGAGACTGAATGTTTGAATCGGCAACTGGCCCCATTTCTACACTTCCGATCTTATCGAAATAGCAGGGCACCGTCTTCATCGGATACTGATAACGGGGGTTGTAGCTGCAAATTAATATCTGGACACCGGTATCTTGAAAGATAATCTCTACCATGTTCCTGATGATTCGCCAATCCAACTGGTTACTCGCTATCTTAGGCATAGCCAGTTTTTTCACGTTGGATTCCAACACATGGTCTCGGAGGTTTCGAAGTGCTTCCCACACATCGCGGTAGGTAGATCGATCTTGGAATTCATTTCTAGTTACCACGTAGAAGACGTACCGCGAATTATGTTTCAGTTTCAGATTCTTGCCAGGGGCTGGAATCTGGTCTTCAAGTTTTTCTAATTGCCCGAACTTCATTCGAAAGACGGTTGCCAACCCTCGTGCGTTCTTGATACGGGCGGGGATGTTGTATGCCAGTGAATATACCTCCATACGCGCCCATAAATTCATCGAAGGTGGGATCAGACACGTCTCGAATAAGGTTTACTTCTTCCTCCAGGTCATGGTCGCCTTCGAATGGCGCTAGTCGGTTTTGGTGAACTACTTTTGGTTTTACGTTGGGGATATTGCTTATGCGATACATAACATCATTGATCCTTTTCTTGATTGAGTATGGACTTGTTCGAACTAATTCATGAATATCATCCAGCCTTCTTCTCAATTGGATTGCGTAGTCTTCGCCTGCTAGATCTTCTCCAGGCCGGCAGCCAAATTCCAGATCACAAGGAAGCCTCATTTCACGTCCAAACAGGATTTTCGCCGGTGTTTCACCCGTGAACTCATTGACAGCAGATCGATAAGCCAGTGCGAATAGGGAAAGATACTGGTCCCAATCTCTCTGATGGCTGGATACTACTTTGGACAGGTATTTTGCAATAGTCCTGTTCATTCTCTCGACCATTCCATCTGACTGTGGATGTAATGCTGTTGTTCTGGTCTTCTTCATTCCCAGCTTCTCGCAAATCTCCTGGAATAGATGGCTTTCAAAATTTCTTCCCTGGTCACTGTGGAATTCCAAGGGTGCTCCATATCGGCTGATACATTCCTTCACCAATACATCCGCGACAGTTGTGGCCTCTTGGTTCGGGATGGCGTAAATTTCCACCCACTTCGTGAAATAATCCATTACAACCAGTATGTACTTGCTACCATTTTCTGTCGTCGAAAATGGTCCAGCGATATCTAAAGCAAACCTTTGGGAAGGGCTTCCAACATTGTACTGTTTCATGGGCGCCTTTCTCTTGCGATGTGGTCCATTACTCGTAGCACAAGTCGTACATTTCATACACCAGTCCTTCACATCGTCGGAGCTGTTCATCCAATAAAACCTTTCACGGACTCGCTGAAGGGTTTTCTTCACTCCCAGATGACCTCCCGATGGACTGTCGTGTAACTTCTTCAGTACCTCGGCTACTCTTGTTCTCGGGATAACTAGTTGTCTCCTCATCTCGGAACCGTCATCGTTTTCAAGGACTCTTTTTAACAGCCCTTCTTCCAGGACAAGAGAGTCCCACTGCGCCCAATACGCCTTGGGTTTCGGTGAAAATTTTGACACTTCTTGCCAAGTAGGTCGCCGATTTTCTTTCTTCCATTGCCGGATCATCTTCAGGAAAGGATCATTCTCCTGATCTTCTCTGATCCTGGTGGGTGACCATTCCTCGTTGACCACGTAGTTCTTGAAACTGCAGCTTCCCTAGATTACACCTTGTTGCAGTGGGAGCAGTCTGTTGGGCACGGCCGTCTGGATAGGAAGTCGGCATTTCGATGACTCACACCAGCTCGATGTTCGATGTTGAAATCGTACTCTTGAAGTCGTTCAATCCATCTAGCGATCTGGCCCTCGGGATTCTTGAACTGCATCAACCACTTGAGTGCTGCATGATCAGTCCGGATTAAAAACTTCTTACCATAGAGATACTTCACTACCGCCAAAAGTTCTCTTCTTGTGACGCAGTAGTGTCGTTCTGGTTTGGAAAGGACTTTACTTAGAAATCCCAACAATCTTTCTTGCCCTCCTTGCATCTGTGAGAGCACTCCACCAATTCCTACGTTGCTTGCGTCAGTGTCAAGAATAAAGTCTCCCTCTGGTAATGGATATCCTAATATCGGCGCCGAGGTTAAATGCCTCTTCAAGGTTTCAAAAGCCGTTTGACAGTCTTCGTCCCATTGGAAAGCTCTTGCTTCTTCTGTAAGTCGCGTTAGAGGCTGAGCAATATCTCCAAACTTCCTGATAAATCTTCTATAATACGTGAAAAGTCCAAGGAAACTCCTAATTTGATGTTTGTCGGTTGGTTGCGGCCATTGCGGAATGGAAGCAATTTTCTCTGGATCCACCGCCACTCCTTCATTGCTCACTATATGACCTAGATAGTTGACTCAGTTTTGGAACAGCTGACATTTCTTCGGGTTTAACATGAGCTGGGCAGCTTAGAGTCGTTTGAATACATCTTCCCCAGTACTACGATGTCGTCCAAATAGACCAGGCATGTCTTCCAAGACAACCCTCTCAAGACATTTTCCATAAGTCTTTCAAATGTCGCAGGCGCATTACAGAGCCCGAATGGCATGACGTTGAATTGCCATAATCCAGATCCGGTGGTAAAGCAGTCTTCTGTTCATCTTCTGGGTCCATTTCCACTTGCCAATAACCAGACTTCAGGTCCAAGGTGGAAAACAGTTTGCTGCCAGCCAAAGTGTCTAGCGTATCGTCAATCCGAGGCAGAGGATAACTGTCTTTCTTTTTCACGTTGTTAAGCTGGCGATAATCCACGCAGAATCTCGTAGTTCCATCCTTTTTCTTGACGAGCACTACTGGAGACAGCCATGGACTAGTAGACGCTTCTATCACTTTTTCCTATGTCATCTCTCGAATTATTTTATCAGCTTCCTCTCTCTTCTTGATGGTAATTGGGTAATCATTCACGGTTATCACACGTACTGGGATCTCTTTCGCCGATGTAACCAATCGTTTTCCAATTAGTACTCCTTTGCCAACTTCTTCGTCGTGGTTCCTTGGTTCCATCATAACCGGTGTACCTTCCTCCATGATTCCCAGTAGCCGTGCTACTATCATGGTTTCGCTTCGTGCAGGTAAAAGTGTATCTTCCTGTACAGCTGCCAACACCGTGCTGCCTTCATATGGATGAAGGAATACCTCCTCGGAACCTACTTCAATGGTTCTGTTTCTAAAGTCTAATTGGAAACCATGTACATTCATTACGTCCATTCCCAGAATCACGTCTTCTTCAATGTCAGCTACGATTACCGTATGCGTGAACTTTTCTGCGCCAATTCCCAATTGGATTTGTGTCTCACCGTGAACGTTGGCGCTCTCACCTGTGGCGGTCCGCAGGCGCAGTCTCGTTGGTAAAAGCTTCTTCTTGGAGTTTATTATTCCTGGTCGTATAATGGTCCTAGTTGCTCCAGTGTCAACCAGCAGACCATATTTTTTGCCATTTACTTCGCCATCCACATATACACTGTCGATGCCACATCTGAGAGAAGCTATCAGTATGAGAGGGTCTTTGGAACGATCATGGTTCGGTGCTGCCCCCTCGTAGCCAACCCGTTCTAGTTTTCCTGTGTTTGGGGCTCTTGGTTTGCAGGAGTCTTGGAGCGCTCACAGGAACTACGTACTTGTCCTAGCTCGCCACAATTCCAGCATCTGATCTTTCTCGGTTTCTTGTCCATCATATTTTTCATTAATCTGACAAACTGATCAAATCTGTCTTCGTCACCTTCTTATTGGATGGTCCTAATTTTGTTATATCCTGAAGCCTTCGTTGCTGCTTCATATTCTAGAGCAGCTGTCAATGCGTCGACTAATGTTTTCGGATGGGCTAAACGAAGTGTCCTCTGCATATCGGGGTCACGTAAGCCATCAATAAAGGCCTGGATGCTCAGACATTCCATCATGTTCTCTGGTGCTGATGGATAAGCAAACCGAACTAGTCGGGCAATGTCCACTTCATATTGTTGGAGGGATTCATCACGTTTCTACCTTCGATTCTTCAGCTGGGATTGGTGCAAATGTTCTAGATGTTCGTGACCATATCGCATGTCCAACCTCTTCTTAAGCTGCTCGAAGTCATCCGTTTCTTCAAGTGGTATCGTCTGAAGTACGTCTAAGGCATCTCCCCGAAGCGCGATGGTTAGGTTCACTGCTTTCTCCTTATTGGACCAATTATTCACTCTAGCGGCTGCTTCAAACTGTTTCACATAATTGGTCCACCACATTTTTCCATCGAACGTTTCTGCCTTGAGTCGGGTAAAACTGCCAATATCATCTGTCTTGGGTTGTGTTTCTGGCTTGCAGATCTCGATCTTCTTTTCTTCTGCTGAAGTGTCTTGTGTTCTTTAATCAGCAATCTTCGTCTCTAACTTCTTGATCTATCTGATTTTCCATCGTTGTCATCTTATTCTCCATGTCTGATTTTATTTTCTCGTTCATCGTTGTCATCTTATCCTCAATATCCGATTTTAGAGACGTGATTTTATTCTCGACTTCAACAGCAATGTAATTTTTCAATTATACGATATCTGCAGAAATATCGGTATTCATAGCAGAAATCTTCTCGTCCATGTTAGCAGAGATATCGTTTTTCATAATTGAAATTTTCTCGTCCATATTAGTAGAAATCTTGTCCATGTTAGCAGAAATATCGTTCTTCACGGTTGAAATCTTCTCGTCCATATTAGTAGAAATTGACGAGATTACGGTGGAAGCCTCGTCATTGAATAAAAATAATTCTGGATCAAAGCCGTCATTTTGCAGAGCCACTTTAAGTCTTTATACTAATTCACTTTTCTTACCGGACGTTTCCAACTCACGATCTTCCAATTCTGCTCTTAATTCCGTCACTTTGAGATCACTCAGTGTCTTGGCCATTATTTCGTAGCCATTTATTTATATTACCCCACACCTGACAACAATACTTTTTGTTAGGTTTATCGGGAGGGGGGACTGGCTTTACAACTCCATTCTTTTCTTAAAATTGTTCAATTACATAATTTTTTTTGAGTATTTCAAAAAGTGACAATAAATGTCATCATTTTTAGACTATTTATTTCTGATAAAAAATACTGTTTCTCATTCATAATTTGGCAGATGCCAAAAACAATATTCAAATGACGTTAGATTATTATTGACTTCTCCAACATACTCCCCGCGTTGAAAGATCCCCATCTTTGAAAACAAATAATAACAGTGAAAATGAGCAAAAAGATATACACCTAAACTGTGACCACTTTACAAAACGAATTATTATCGTAGAAGGGGATGAATCTGGGATAAATTCAAAATAACGCACTAAATTGAGAGAACAATTACTCTTGTTCATAGGGAAGAGGGCATACCTTCGTTATGGGTCTGGTATATATCCCAGAAGAAGTTTTCAGCTGGATGGATCTAACATTTCCATCCTTTCCAGGGAAAATTTTCACAATGCGAGCGAGGGCTCACTTTAGAGGAGGGGAGTTGTCTTCCTTTAATAAGACAAGTTCATATACTGACAGATTTTTGGTGAATTTAGTTCATTTGGGTCTATTTTGCAATTGATTAAGGTAATCGACAGACCATCGTTTCCAAAAGGACTGCTGCAATTGGGAAATTCGTTTCCACGGGGAGAGTCTATTTCCAGGGATTTCTGTAACATCCTTTTCAGGGTGAGCAGTAAGGCTTCTGCCTATTAGAAAGTGACCTGGGGTTAGTCACTGTAAATCATTGGGGTCATTTAAAAGACTATAAATAAGCATTGAGTTCATGATTGCTTCTATTTGGTTCAAAATGGTGTAGAAAACTTCGAATGTGAGAGAAGTTTGACCAATGATTCTAACAATGTGAAATTTACAACTGCGGATGGCAGCTTCATGAAGACCTCCCCAGTGCGATGAAAGAGGTGGAATGAACTTAAATACAATTGCATTTTTCACACAATATTCTTTAATGGGGTTAGAGAGGTGAGAGTGCATAAAAAACTCGTGAAGTTCTTTTAACTGATTTCTGCCCCCCCCCCCCAGAAATTGGTACCATTATCACTAAAAATGAGGGAGGGGTTTCCTCTACGAGAAGTAAATCTTTTCAGAGTCATTATAAAAGCTTCTGAGGAGAGGGCAATCACCAACTCTATATGTACAGCTTTGGTGACCATACACACGAAAATACTAATATATGCTTTTATTACAGGGGCTTTACGTAAATGAGATGATTTTAAATAGAAAGGGCCTCCATAATCGACTGCCACTCTCTCAAAGGGTCTAGAGACAGTTATCCTATCAAGAGGAATGTGGGACATTAACTGTTCCTGGGGTTGGGCTCTAAATCTAAAACAGGTGTGACAATTTCTAATAACCTTTTTGATTTCTTTTAAGCCATTTAATGGCCAAAATTGCAATCTAATGTTGGAGAGTACTGTTTGTGCACCTGCATGTCCCAGGCGTAAATGTTCATCTTTGAGCATAAGAGAGACAACAGTATTGTGGGAAGGCAACAAAATAGGGTGCTTTTGATTGTAAGGGACATCAGCATTTTCTAATCTGCCTCCTACACGAAGAAAGCCATATCCTACATAATATTTTGGTGTGAGTGAAATTAAATTTTTATTTTGTAAGCAACCATTTTTCTTTATTTCATTAATCTCTCGTGAGAAGTGCTTATTTTGAAGTGACTTGACAATGCAACGCAGGGAATGAGTCATTTCATCAACTGTCAGAGGACCAATCAATTTTTCTGAGGCCGGTTTTAATTAGAATTTATTATGAATAAATCTTTGACAATATGCTACCACCCTTTGTAGTTTAGAAAATTTAGAATACTTTTTAAATAATTCGTCCCAAAACTCATGATTTGAGGCTTCGACTAAAGATATGAGATCGCCTTCTTTTCTTCAGGTAATTCTGGTGGTTGACTTCTGGGTTTAAAAACTGGGAGATTGACAAGTGGGTTGTTTAAACAGGTGGGACCTTCCCACCAAAGTGAGTTATCAATAATTTCTCGTGGAGTTATTCCACGAGAAGGGAGGTCTGCGGGATTATCTTTAGTCCCAACATGATGCCAAATACAATCTGAAGTTAACTCTTGAATCTGAGAAACCCTATTATCAACAAATGTTGACCAACGCAACGGGTGGGAGTGAATCCAATGAAGTGCAACTTCTGAGTCTGAATATAGATGAACCTTTGTAACAGTAAATCTGTTTTCAAAAATTCTTAAAAGAGCTTTTATTAATTTTGCTAACAGAAGCATAGCTGATAATTCCAAACGAGGAATCGAGAAAACTTCTAGAGGGGCTACCCTTGATTTTGAGGCAATCAAGTGACAAGAAACGGATCCATCTGAATAAAGGGTGCGAGCATAAACACAAGATGCCATGGCAAGAGAACTAGAATCAGCATAACCATGAAATTCTACATTAATCATGGGTTTGTTCAAAAACAAATATCTAGGGATTTTCAATTGAGAGATATAGGGTAAATTATCAAAAAAAAATTCCATTCTTGGAGGAGGGAGGTGTCTGTGATTTCTGCATCCCAATCTAACTTTAATAACCATAACTTCTGAATAAGAAGTTTCCCAATAACAATTACAGGTGTTAGAAGGCCAAGGGGGTCCCAACACTGTGAAACCATAGCCAGCATTTTTCTTTTGGTGAGTGTACCTTGAGGTGTTACTTGCGGAATTGAAATACCTAAGACATCAGAAGTAAGGTTCCAATTTAGTCCTAAAACTTTGTTGGGTGAATTATCTAGATTCAAACAATATTCACTTGGGGTTTCATTAGTGATGCTGGAGAGAAATTGAGAACAGTTTGAGCACCACTTCTGGAGTGTGAAACCGGATGACTTAAGGAGAGTGGTCAGTTCAGAGTACAATTTTTCTAAGACATTTAAGTCATCGCAGCCACCTAACAAATCATCAACATAGGTTTGGGTTAAAAGAATATTGGGAGCTAAAGGGAATTCAACTTTATGTTTCAGAGCAACTTCTTGTAATACACGAGTAGCGAGGTATGGAGCTGAACTTGTTCCATAGGAAACAGTTACTAACTCGATGCATTGTAAGGGGACTGAGGGGTTATCTCTCCAAAGTAAATTGGTCAAAAATGTTTGGATGGGGTTTATCTTTATCTGTCTGTACATATTCTCGATGTCAGAGGTAAGCACATATTTAAACGAACGAAAGCGTAACAAAATGTCAAAAGGTTAGGCTGAACTTGATATCCTTTAAGCATTATGACGTTGAAAGAGAGGCCTGTATTAGTCTTACAGGATGCGTCGAACACTTCCCTAAGTTTTGTTGTACTACTGCCCTCACGAATGACAGCATGGTGTGGCAAAATATATTTGGGTTCTGCATTTTGATTAGTTTCAGAAAGTGGGACATACAGACTATGACCAAGATCAACATATTCATCAATAAATTGTTTATACTTTAAAAAGTAAGTGCGATCCTTTTGAAATTTCTTTTCTAAGTTAAAGAATCTATTTTTCGCAGTGTAGAGAGATCGGCCTAATTTGAGGTTTTCACAAGGCGTTTTCAGAGGCAACTTTACTTGATAAGAACCATCATCGAGTTGTTTCGTAGTGGACACAAACATTTCTTCACATAATTTTTCATCAAGAGATAAATGAGTTATTTCTGGAATTTCCTGTGATTTCCAGAATCTTTCAACTAAATTTTCAAGTTTGGAGTGCTCACTTACTTGTGTGAGCATTGCTACACTAGAGGTGGGAGATAAGGGACCTGATGAGTAGGTAAAAACATGAGAATTAGAATATTTTTGAAGGCGTAAAAGTGGAGCGTTTCCAGCTATCACCCATCCGAGAAGGGTGTTTTGTAACACGGGTAAGTTTTTTCCTAATCTTAAAAAATTATCATCCATTAAATCATAATAACAGTCAGCTCCGAGGAGAACATGGACCTCTGCAGGCTGAAAATAGGCCGGATCCGCAAGCTGAGTGTTGGGAGGTAACTTTATTTTTGATCTGTCCACTGGGGCTTGGGGGAGCTTACATGTAATTGTCTCCAGAATTGAACAAGAAGCCTTAAACTTGGAGCGATTAATAGTGGAGTGAAAGACAATATGGTGGTGAGAGAGGGTGGTACTTAATCCAATTCCTGACACGTTCAACCTTTTATTGTATGGGGTGTAATTCAACTTTTCTACAAAACTTTTACTAATGAAATAATTTTGTGACCCGGGGCAAGAATTGCTCTAGCTTTAACACGTAGACCTTGCGAATTATATACATAAACTTGAGCAGTACCTAAAAGCACAAAGGAATCTTTCGTACTTATAGCTGAGAAAGAGTGAGTCATATTGGAAGAGTTTTGCTGAACTTCAGTAATCACTGGTGAATTGAGAGCATTCAAACTCTTTGGGTTACTTTGAAATTCCCTATAGGAAGATGGGTTGTGAGAAGAGAATTATTTCTTGGTGGGGTGTTTGTCATATGTGCCAACGAACTAGTGGAGGGTTGGTGAGAAATTGACTGTAAGGGTTGAGCATTCTTTTGACAAGTGTGAGAATATGTTTGAGACGGGTGAGCATCATTTTGTAAACGATAGTCTCCACTTTGAGAGTTTTGATGTGAAGAGAATCTATTTTTATTTTGAGTGGTAGGGGCATAGTGAAGGAGGGTGTGGTGTTTCCTACCACAAACATTGCAACCTCTACTTTGGCAATTTATAACAGTGTGAGCAGTTACAAAACAATTAAAGCAAAATCCTTTGGACTTTACAAAATTTTGTTTCTCGATGGAACTCATATTTTTAAATTTTAAACAAGAGTGAATTTCATGAGATTTGTCATTACAAAATTGGCATCCATTTTTGCTATGTTGACTGATGTGAGAATTATTATTATTATTGACACCACAGAAAAGTGTTGTTTTTGTTTGCCTTTTTGAAAAACCTTCATTATTATCTACTGATTTCAAATTTTCTAAACACTTTGATCTTTCATCTAAAAATGTTAAAAATTCACTAGGTGTTGGCAATTCATTTGAATCTCTATCAAACTCAACACTTTTCTTGCTATTAAAATCTAACTTGCGTTCTAATGAGTAAACTAAAATCAAATCCAAAAACTGAGTGTCTGTTAATTTACAATTTTTCAATGCTTCATAGTTTTTACTTATTTCGGTGTAAAATTCACGAAGCGTAATAGATGTACCTTTCTGTATAGGTTTTATGTCTAAAATTCCAGCCAAAAGACTATTTATCACAAGAGTTTTGTTTTCATATCTATTTTGCAAAATTTCAATTGCAGTGTGAGAGTTGTCATTAGTAACTTGCAAATTATCAATCAATTCCAAAGGTTCACCTGCCAAATAAGTCTTTAAATAAATGAAACGTTGAATATCCGTCAGATATTTATTTTCAATTATTAGAGCTGAAAAAACTTGAAAAAATGGAACCCATTCTATTCCAGTACCTGAAAACTGTTGTATTCTAATTTCCGGTAACTTTACTAATGATGGGATAGCAACAGGAGAGAAAAGTGAAGATGAACCTGGTGGGGTGGGAGTTTTTACATCTTCTAAGTCTTTAATCTTTTGCTGAATTTTAGTCAAAACATCATAATATCTATCTTCAATTAAATCTCTATTTTCTGTGTTTTCCTCTACAGTTAAATATATATCTGACAATTCATGTACCCGAAAATATTTTTCAAATGCACTTCTCAACTGTTCTTCTCGACCTTTTAAACTAAACACATTGTCTGTGGTATCAATGTTAACATTAACCCAGCTTTCTATTCGCGTAATAGCAGCTTTAGCTACTGTCCTGTTCCCTTTAACTTCATTGATATTCATTATTTCTAAACAATAAAGTACCCAACAGATTTACACTTTTAAGACAAAATGTACCTGTAGCGAGTAAAAAACACAAAATCTACAATGTACGAGTCATATAACATGCACAATAACAAATGCAAATAAATGGTGGGAAACACTAGAGCAATGTATGACTAACTTTTAGCCATGAACAAATCAAATATCTACAAACTTGCAAAAAATATGGTGAGAGCGTACAAAATTTCAAAACCAAGTATCCGCCGTAGAAGGACCAATTTTAATGTTGCAATCACTCTTTGACTCTAACAATAAAGTAGGGTCGACCTTTCAATTGTCGACAGTTAGTTGACTATAACTCATTGGTGCCGGTTAAAATTATACTTGGTTTTTAAAATTTTGTAAATAAAATTAAACCCAACTGATTTTTAATAACAAATATACTTAACTGAAAACTTCCTAAACTACCTTGTAACTACATAAACGATAACTGCGACTTTACAATAGCTTTATGCTAAAACACATTCATCCACAGGCCTGTCATTCACCCTTAATTAAAAACTACAACAATTAAATTATTTTACATTCACCAAATATTTAAAGAAATTGAAATAGGGAAAAAGCTATGAAGGACCTGCTTGTTCGTGATAAATACAAGTAACCAAATTATAAACTCACTTATCTTGTGAAATTGTTATCATCTCTTTAACAATTTTTCAAACATCTACTAATACCATTCTCCATTTTTTTCAGGTGTGCTGCTCAAAGGTTCTCTTTTTGTCAGTTATTATTCAATATAATAATTCTTTTACAGACTCAGTTGTTACTGAATTTTCATTAATACTTTTTGTTAACTTTATCGGGAGGGGGGACTGGCTTTACAACTCCATTCTTTTCTTAAAATTGTTCAACTACATAATTTTTTTTGAGTATTTCAAAAAGTGACAATAAATGTCATCATTTTTAGACTAATTATTTCTGATAAAAAAATACTGAAAGTTTTTCATTCATAATTTGGCAGATGCCAAAAACAATATTCAAATGACGTTAGATTATAATTGACTTCTCCAACAAATGTTGTTCATAGGAAAAGCTTTCTCTGTTTTTATCTCTTTCAAAGTTTCAGCTCTACTTTCATAGATACCGGGAGTTTTGTTCATTTTGAGAGATGATATTGTTTCAAGTATCTCCCTCTCTGTTGTAGGTTCCAAAAATATAGAGTGCACAGAAGATGCTTTCCTCAGGGGAGAATTCACTGGTTTTTGATTTTTTTTGCCCAATAGAGAAATAGTGATTATTGAAACAATTTGATAGTTTTATTTTTCCCATAAATATCCTTCACCGTTTCCCATAGCACCTTGGTGTCAGTTTGTGATCTATCCAGACAACTCTTATAGAAATTGATTTTTGATTTCTTGATAAGACTATTCAATGTGTTTCGATAATTTCTGCATTGTTTTGTCAAAATTAGGTTATTTGGCTCTTTTCGAACTTTGTTAAATAAGCTATCTCTGGTATTTATGGAGTTTACCATTGTTTTCGTTTGATGTTTCTGTGTATAACCTTTGATGCTTTTGTGTGTTTTGCGATGAGATTCTTAAGCAGTTCTAGGAAACATGTGAAAGTTTCGTCGATATTTAGTGTCATAATATTAGATCAATCATAAAGGGTTAATTCTGTTTTCAAGGATGAATAATCAATGTATTTACAGTATTTTGTACCTGATATCTCATATTCCTCGTTAATTTGGAGGGGAGTTTAACGATTGTAGTGTAATAATCTGTAATTGCACTTTTTAGTACAATAGGTAAAATTTCTTCCGATTTTTTCCTTATAGAAATGTGATCAATGCATGTATTACTTTGCTGTCTAGTTACAGTATTTATGACAGAATGATAATGAAACTTTTTTTGTCTACCTTTAGTGTGATTTGAATCGATTTGCGTACACCTATATCAATGAAATCATAATTATAGCATATATTTTCTCTTACGTAGATAACAACACCATCGTATTTATTATTGTTACCCTCGTTATACAATATGTCGTAGCCACCTAGCTAAACACATTTATGTCTGGGATATTCCATGTTTCTGTGAGTACAATACAGTGAAAATGTTGTTTTGGTCCATGAATGTATATTTCTAGCCACTTAAATTTTTTGCCATACTCCTTATGTTCCGGTGAAGAATGTTGAAGTTGAATTTTTTATTTTCTTCAGATAAAATCAAATTTTTATAGTCATTTATATTATCCACTTTTTTGGTTGCGATGAGTTCATATTCATAATCTCTAATATATGAATTCATTTTTAATTAAAGGAAGTATAAATTTTGTTTGTAATGGAAGTGGGAATGGTAACAATAATATTAGAATGAATAGTTGAAGATGATACAGATATATAGAAGAGAAAGGCAGTAAGAACGTTGAATCTATCTAGCAGAGTACTTGCGCAAGTTTGGTTTTTGTCGTACTGTTTCTTTGATAATTTTTTCGTTGCACCTGTTTTCGGAGTATTTGAGTTTTCTTCAGTGGAATCAGGTAAGTTAGAATTTTTGGTTTGAGTTGACTTTATGATTGTGAAAGCAGCTTCTTCCAGATTATTTTTTTTTCAGAGTAAGATGCTCAGGGGCTGGTGTGCCTGGATCACTTTGTGATTTGTTTTCACAGTAAAGTTCGCTTGGGTCTTTCAAAGTTTCATGTTGAGTAGCAGTATAGATCTTATTATTGAGTTCAAGCTTGTTGTTCTTTATGAAACAAATATTATTGTTTCTCTGCTTAGCGACATATAGATCTTTTCTCAATATTCTGTGTTCTGCTCGCTCTTGTTCACGGAGATCATGTACTATACGTATTGTAGATCCTTTCAATGTTTTGGTGTTTCTCAGAACTTTAGCTTTTTTGATGTAATAAGTGGATTCAACTTTCACTGGGCTATTATGAGTGGACCCTAGGGGATATATGTTGGTAAAATCGTTTTCAACAAGCTGAATCTTCAAGAGGTTTTTCATCAATCCAATGATATATTCAAGAGTTATATAATGTTCTTTCTTCTCTCTAATCCAAATATTATTGCGCTATTTTTCTTCTGCCCCCTTTCGAGTAGCTCTATTTTTTTCTTCAGTTCTTCGTTTCCCCTTTCTGCTATAGTTAGGCGATGCTGAATTGATTTCCTCAATTTTTAAGCAAAGCTTCACTTCAACCGCTTGTATTGCCGACTTCAATTCCGTATTTCCTTTCAATAGTTGATCAAGTAGTTGTCATTAGTAATCTCTGAATTGGGCATTTCTTCCCGTGTATGGTCACTTTTATTTTTATTTCTATGGATCGGTAAAAACACTTCAGGTATTGTGATAAGGATGCGTTTGTTTACGTGTTTTCGGTTTTCAATTTATCTTTCTGACGATAGTACTACTATTTTACTGATATATTTTATTACATGGACGTGGTTTATCACATGGAATGATTATTAAATTTGATTCAAATTATATTTGTCTTTGACATATTAGATTTAATAAATTTATTCGGAAGCCACTTCGGAGCACTTGTTTACTTAAGACGACCACTTGTTCACTTAAGACGATCACACACTATAATTAGAAAAAATAACTTAAATTTACAAAGTTAATTTTATTTGTAACTCTAACGAACATAACATTTGGTACAAGAGCATATTGAGACATAAATTTAGGTCAGAAGAGTAATAAAATAATATTATCTTTACATCCTTACTTTTATATAACTTCATCACTCTTCTCAAATTGGTAATAAATACGAAATTATTGTTTCCACAAATTAATTGGTATACTTCATCTCATTCGAAATGCCTAGATATATTTTGGAGCTTACGCAATAAATACAATTCTTAAACGAAAAGGTTTTGGTGGCGACAGGATGTAACGACAGATTGCGATATATTGTCGGAAGCCGGAATAATATACAGTATGTTTGGGTGGCCGAGCAAACAATACGTAGAAATTTGTGCAGCCAAATGTTTTCTAAAAATAATTAATTGAATGCTCAAATACAAATGTTATGAGTGTATTTGGCTATTTTGTTGTTCTATATGTGAAGCAAAACTATTATAAAAAAGGCATATTTATACTTGTTCGGATTAATTGAATGAGAGAAACGACGAATACTTAGTGTATAATTGAATGTTCAAAATCCTGCTAATCGCGAAACCATGCATTTCAACTAGATATTTGAATAAAATTTCCTACCACAAACATTACATGAAAGTGAATCTGGTCAAACAAATGGAAAATAGAGTACATGAATTTCCAACAAAATTTTTCATAATAAAAATTAAATATATTTTATTCACTTTGTTCTTATGCTAGATTATTGAGCACTCCGACTACCATGGATGTACATGGTACATGCTAACGATAGCCATCCTATCATGGCCCCTATGGTAAGTGGTTCTGGAGAGAACCCGATCCAAGCCATTTTCATACCTCTGTCTTACATAAGAGACATCACATCTAGACTTTCCAAGTAATTCAATACATTGAACAATTTTAAGATTGCGAATGAAACTATATTGACTATCACATCAGTTTTCACTAAAGTCAAAGACAAAAACCCTTAACATCCCGTAATAATGTCATCTATAATATTCCTTGTCGGGATTGAGGTAAACATTATATTGGTCACCCTATGAGATCACTTTGTATTTGTATATTCTCACATAAGAGCAACTGCAGATTGCATTTAGAATGATGCGATCTTGCAAAACATGTCAATTTTTTTTGGACCAGCTATACTCAACATGCGGCCCGCCGGGCCTTTGTAGTTGGTCCACCTGGTATTAAATTGAATTTGATGAAGGGTAAAAGTGCCTGAGATGGGCATAGTGGCCGAGTTGGCATAGGAGTTGAATCTCATAGTTATATTTGAATTTACCGCTAATAACTCAGTGCAGTGGACTAACTTGCATTATGTGCATGTTTTACAAAGTGCCTGTAAATCTACCTCGATATACCAAGCTTATACGAAATATTCTGTGATTCTGAAGGTAAGAAATATTTTTTGAGTATTCGTGAGTTGTGTTTTATGGGCACTTAGTAATTATCTTACAAATTGTCTTTAACATTTCAAATCATCTATCCTAACCTCACATTTTGGTCGCATGCAATCCTCAGTATTTCGTCTCAAAAAGAAGAAAATAGTAATTAAGTCAGTGCACGTACTCCAACCCTAGATGGCATACAAAGCAGTAGGACGAGATGGCAGTATGTCATCTCGTCCTGTCAGCCACTATTCAATGAATGTAGTGAATTTGGAAAGTATTAATGATATTAATTTGTTATTAATCATTTCAGAAAATGGTAGGCAAATATTCCAGAAAAAGTAATCGGTTGCAGTGGAGAGAAGAAGATATGGAAGCGGCCATAAATGCAATTCAAGAGAAAAGAATGGGTTGGTTGCTCGCTTCAAAAACATTTGGTGTACCTTTTAGTACTTTACGAAGACGTTGTCAAGGTACGAACCAATTTATTGTGGTTGCTGTCAAAGGTTATATGGGCGGGAAACGAGTAACTTTTAATCAAGATATGGAAGCCGAAATCGTTAAACATATCAAGAACATGGAAGAAAGATTTTTTGGAATGACAACTTCGGACGAGAAAAAACTGGCATTCGACTTGGTTGTCCAGAACGGCATTCCTCATCAATTCAACCTTGAAACAAAGATGACAGGTAATGATTGGCTGAAAGGATTTGGGCGAAGAAATCTTCAAATATCATTACGAATGCCCGAATCAACTTCATCAGCTCGAGCTATGGCATTTAATAAGCAACAGATCTCAAAATACTTCGATCTGTTGTAAAATGCCGTGACTGAAATAAACTACGATCCAACTAGAATGTATAATATGGACGAAAGCGGATTCTCAACAGTTCCTTCCAAAAACTGTCGATTTTTTGCAGTTAAAGGGCGAAAACAGGTGGGAGTGTTGACAAGCTCTGAAAGGGGAAAACACTTCACAGTTGTATGTGCGATGAGTGCTGGGGGAAACTATATTCTACCATGCTTCATATTTCCTCGAAAAAATATGAAAAATGAACTAATGGATAACGCCCCAGCAGGTTCAATTTCATGTGCTCAAGAACATGGATGGACTAATGCCGAAATATTCTTGAAGTGTCTGAAATATTTTGTGAGAATGATAAAGCAATCACGCGAAGAAAAGGTTTTGTTACTTCTTGATGGCCATACAAGCCATAAAACTCTGGAGGCACAAACATACGCCAAGGATAACGGTATAATTCTGTTTTGCTTTCAGCCACACTGTACACATAGAGTGCAGCCTTTGGATGTTTCGTTTTTTGGCTCCCTTACGACGTATTAGCACAAAGAAATGGATGAAATTACAAACTGGAAGAGTGGTTACCCATTTTCAAGTAGGTGAAATCTTTAGGGAGGCCTACCAGAAAGCTGTAACTATGAAAAATGCTACAAGTGGATTTGCAATAACTGGTATTTTTCCATTCAATAGAGACGTATTTCACGATCATCTGTTCCATGCTGCTGAAGTTACAGATGTAGGAGCAGAGCGAGCTAACGGTATCGTAGAGACAATTGAAGTTGAAAATCAGGAATATGTGGAGAATGAACCAGTTGAATATGAAAGTGACACTCGAATACAAGATGAAGAACGTGGAAACGAGCAAGACGATACACAGAAGAAGGAGGTGCCAATACATACGCAAGAATGTCACTTGGTTTTCCAAACACTTGAGAATGGAAAGAAGATTAGTGAAGATCATAATATGAATAAGTTGAGTATCGATAAATTTCTTATAAAGCCATCTGTAATATCTCCACTGCCAAAAGTTGGAATGAGAAGAAATGGAAACAGTAGAAAATTTGGAATTTTGAATACTACACCTGAAATCGAAATACTGAAAATAAAAACTGCAGAAAAAACTAGAAAAGAATCAATAATATTAATAATAATAATATATTGAATAATATAAGAAATGCGTAATTCTTCCAGCGACGAAGATAGAATTGAAACTGACGATGATGATGATGCAGCGTGTATTTACTGCAACAGCCTCTCTTCTACATCAAAATTCGCAGAAAAAGGGATTAGATGTATTCGATGTAAAAGATGGGCACACTGTGAATGTGCTGATGTGTCGCCTCGTGTGAAAACTTTTGTTTGTTAGTTGTGAAGAGACTAAAGAGGAGTATGCCATCATTGCCATCTCATCACCTCATGCTATGCCAATTTGTCGTTACCCCGTGGGCGAGATGCCATAGTAATATGGTTTTAAAAAATAACAATATTCTTTTTGTTTATCCTTAAATTTAAAAAAATATTAAACACAAGTTTTTTCTACACTGTCTTTTATTATTGGGTGTCGAAAAACAAAGAAAAATATTTAGGAGACACTTTTGTTATGAATTTTTTAAAAAGTATACCATCTCAGGCCCTTTTCCCCTAACCCTACCGCTGAGAAGAAGAATCGTAAGATCGCAGCCACATTTTGTGAAAAGTGAATAATATATTCGTTACGTTCAAATCGGTAATGGAAAAAGTATTAGGAACATTAATCACTGATTCATAGGGGCATCACTATTATTGCTGAAAACTGGTTATTGAATCAGTTGATATGCAATACAACGAATAAAATAATCAAGTTCTTGCAGTATAAACTGACACTGTAAATTTTTTTTCGCATCATAGGGATGTTAAATTTCAGCCTCAATCATGTTTATAAGGATAACAATAAGTTTCGTCACTCTAAATCGTCGGAAAAATGCAAGTTTGTCAAACGTATTAAAATAATCTGTCCTCTTATATAGTTGTCTAGGCACACCATATATAATTAAATTTAACTCGCCCAGGTCATCATCATCATCTTCAAATAATCTATGTGCCATTTTGTTACTGATTCAAACAGGAAAAATTCCAACAGTCACGTCTCAAAATTTCTGAGAGCCCGCTGATGTCGATGTCCAACAAGAACCAAAATCAAAAGTGGGGTTAAGTGGATCCTAAGCTTGGAAAATCTGGAGGTTATCTCGACTATAGCTTAACTGATCCTTAAATAGTGGTGCAAAACCAAATGTATGGTCCGCTTAATTCTTAAGGTAAGCTTAAGTAATACCCGGGCAAATAGCTGTTAACCCCATATTATCATAACATAACCTATATTCCTCTTTTGCTCCCAACTATTTTAGCATAAATATAAAAATAAAATGTTCATAATAAAATTTCTATCAAAATGACATATGATTAAAAACACAAATTTATTTATACGTAGTTCTAACTTTTTACAATCGTAAGCTAGCCCCTGTAAGTTAACGTAAGCAACATTGAAGCAGACAATTGTATTTTATTTTCGGTAAAACTGTATTTTCCTTGAAAATGATTATTCAAGTATTAAGTGAACAAAACAAGACAACGGATTTCAAGCTAATGATTTTCTGATCATAAAACCTTCGTTGTTGACGCTGAAATCTCAGGTGAATTGACTATGATATTATTGTGGTTAGGTTTAATTTATACCGTAGTCGATTTTTTTTTGCTAATACAGCCAGTATATTTCTTTGTTACGCTATAACAACGATTTTTCTTTCTTTCGCACTCCTTATTCCCCTCCCTAGGGTGTACCGCAGGACGAAAAAGGAGCCACATTTATACTTAAGGTAATTCGGAATTCGTGTACCCGAGGCGATTGACGTGACTGACCCAGAGAAGAGAACCCAGTCTTGGCACGGCCCAAGCGAAACCCACGTAAAACTAAGGAGATCCACCTCCCTAGAGGCTCTGTCCCGCTCGGGTCCAAATGCCCCTTTTCTTTTATTTCAGGGGTATATAACCCTCGTGCCCGTGCGGCACATGTGACCGCGGCTGCCTTTCTGTTTAAGGAAGTGTGGTGGTTGCTTAGCAATTGCCCCTAGTATATACTTTTTTATCCATAGAGCCATTCATCTCCGGGAAACACTTACCTGGTGAACCAATCTTTAGGATTAGGAAATAATATCGTTTTTAAAACTCACTGGTATAACATATATATATATATATATATATATATATATATATATATATATATATATATATATATATATATATATATATATATATATATATATATATATATATATATATATATATATATTATTAAATAGGTTAGTATAATTACTTTCCTTTTGATTATGAAATATTTAAATGTAGATGTTTATTATTTAGAATTTTTATGTTTATTTGGCTAGCTCAGTTTGGTTTTAATATTTGTTTGGTAATTTATTTTAATTTGATTGTTCGGGAGCATGAAATCCTTTTTCTCTTTGAGTCCTGGCTTATTGTATTGTTATAATTGTTTAAATAAAAAGAAAACACATTATTTGAAATAGATTTAATTTTCAATGCAATATTTTATATTTGATAAAAATAATATGCGACGCCAATGGTTATATTGTACCTACTTATTTATTTTAATAATTTCATCAATGCGCATGCGTGAAAAACTAGTCATGCGCTTTAACATAAAACAAACAATTCTGATACGTAAGAAGCATCTATTCATATTATACAAACATAGTTTGTTTGACGATGCAGACAAGTAAATGGTTCATAAAAAACATAAAAGAATTTATATATAAATCATAGTTATATATGATACAAATTGCTGTGGAAATAAAATTGTTATATACATGGATAGAAAAATAGAAATTATATACAGATGGAAATAGTTATTACATTATGAAACTTCAATCACCAGATTTATGCGATTACAAAATGGCGTAAGTAAATATTTTAATTTATTGAAAATTCGGCCTTTTATTAAATTTAACGATTTATGCAATGAATTTACTATACAAAGTCTGTTTCTTTCTTTTTCAGATCGATCATATTTGCAAAAGTTTATCAATTTATGAAATTAAGTACTTAATTGGGTATTTTGAGTTTTTACACTGATTATTGGCCAATAAATGATTTAAAAACACTGACCTGTTGCTCTTGAATTGGGATGAAAGTCTCTGGATCCCAGGAACACTCCGCTGAAGCTCCAAAAAACCAAAATTGATGAAAATTTCGTAAATTCTTGCCGAAAAACTTGATACAATTGACTGTGAGTATTACTAATATTGTATTTAATAGTACTTTATGGATTTAAATGTCTTAAACCGGGAATATCTTGAAATTTCAGGAACACTATCACACACACTCCTCGCTTCTTGAGACCAGCTTCCCTTCTCCTTTAAGCGTCCCCTCGATTCTCTACTTTTTTCAACAAACAGTCTTTTGTTCTTTTTCAGGTCACTATTCCAAAGTTTATTTGTTGATTCACAATTTGTTCTGTCATATTTTATAACCAATAAGATATTGTCTTTTGCAATCAGATAATTGAAACTTCTATCACTTATTAAAAAAATTTCATACATACACTCTTTTACATAATTAGTTCATTTATAGAGTTCCTATGAGTTTTTTCATCATACAAATAAATTAAAATTGGTTATACATAGATACATTTACATGGTACAACATTCAATATTATTATTGATAATATATCACTGTTACACTCATATTAATTATAAATATAAATTCTCTTATGTTATTTGTCTAAACTCTTTGCATTATATTATTTATAATAAACTTTAACAAATTACTATTTATTGATTCTATGTTTATTTTATTTACCATATATCATTTGTCTATATGTCATTATTTGTTTATCTATGAAATCTATTGAATTATATTCTATTCAATATTTGTATTTGTTCTTATTCTTAAATTAATGATTATAATGAATTAACTATAATAATATTTGTTTTCATTTCAGATGAACAGCTGATTATGTTATGGAAAATAATCTTCGTCTTAGGCAACTTTATTTACATCATTACATTGGTTAGGCAATCTCTATATTTTGTGTTAATATTGAGGTTATTCCTTATTTATTATATTGTTATAGGCTATTATTTAATATATCTTTATTTGATATGTTGTTTAAATTAAGAAAAGTGTTTCCTTTTTACCTGTTTTCTTAAATTATATTATTTTCATATATTTTAATACTAGCAACATATTTTTATAATACTAATTCTCTTATTATCTATGATATCTGGTTCAATATATATATATATATATATATATATATATATATATATATATAACTACAGATATAGATTATTGAAACACAATACATACGTTTGTACTATTAATAACAATAATACTGAATCGTCCTCAAAGTATTGAACTATCTATTTATAGGAAATTATTAAAGCTAACACAGTCACTGCCCCGTATTCTTGACCTTGTAGGTCGTGCGAATACGATATTTACAAAACGGACGTGTTTGTTATCTTTTTCACTGTCCCTGTTCACTGGCCGCTATCAATATTTGAAATTATTATTTACACAAATCTAACAATGTCTTTTTGAATAATGTCTTTTTGGGATCATCACATCATCCCCTCTTGGAAGAGAAAAATTACCGTCGATAAATTTTCGATACTACCTATAACGTTAATAGTTCTCACTAATGGTTTTGTTGATTAAACACTGTTTGTTTGTTTATTGTCACACTTCACTTATTTACAAATATTTTCGTTATGGTATTTATACAACCGATTTTTATGAACGATTTGTTTTTTTATTTTTTTGAGATGTAATCTCGCAATTTACTCCTTTTAGTCCCGTTATTTTAAACGGGCCTAAATAATGTAGAACGAACTTATTTCTTTCCTAATTTCTTAAAATAAGTGACTCCCCTACCCTAAAGTTTACGGGTGACTCCTTTTCACTCCTATTCACTCTAATTAACTTATTTTTTTATCAAAAACTGTTTGGCTCTTTCATTTGCGTACTGTAACTTATATTTCAACTCTTTATCATACCTTTCAAGATTGTAACACGGTTCTATTTCTACATTTAAAAATTCTGGTATGTTGGGTTTTCTACCGTATAATAACTCAAAAGGAGTGTATCCGTGATACGTGTTTGGTGTTGTATTATAACAATAAGCAAACATTTTTACAAATTCGCAACCAGTTATCCCAAGAATCTTTGATAAAGTTTCTTATATACTCTTTGAACGTTCTGTGTAATCTTTCACAACTGCCTATCGCTTCATGGTGGTATGCCGTTGAAATATTATGTTTTATTTTTAAAAGTTCCGCTAAGTTCTTCATTATTTCATTCTTATATTCCGTTCCTTGATCTGTCCCTATCTCTTCCATCAATCCATAGTTTGGTATAAAATTGTCAAATATAGCTTTTGCTATTGTGGTTCCCTCTTTGTTAATGACCGGTATCATAACCGCGTATTTTGTTAATTCGCATAATATTGTTATACAATAACGATTCCCGTTGTAACTTTCTACAGAAGGACCTATTGTCTCTATGTAAATGACATCAAACGGTTTTATAGATGTGTCCGTGATGACAAGTTTTTCTTTATGACTAGGTTGTGCTAGCAGGATCACCATGTGGTGGTTACTTAGCAAGTGCCCCTCGTATATACTTCTTCAACCATAGAGCCATTCATCTCCGGGAAACACTTACTTAGTGAACCATTCTTCAGGATTAGAGAATAATATCGTTTTTAAAACTCACTTGGATAACACATATTTATAAACTACAGATATAGATTATTGACACACAATACATACGTTTGTACTATTAATAACAATAATACTGAATAATCCACAAAGTATTGAACTATCTATTTATAGGAAATTATTAAAGCTAACATAGTCACTGCCCCGTATTCTTGACCTAGTAGGTCGTGCGAATACGATATTTACAAAACGGACGAGTTTGTTATCTATTTCACTCTCCTTGTCAGTTCACTGGCCGCTATCAATATTTGAAATTATAGTTTACACAAATCTAACAATGTATTTTTGAATAATGTCTTTTTGGGATCAACACAGAAGGACTACCCGAATCTTTGGTCCTAGATGTATGTCAAACTGCGGTAACAGAGCCATATTTCCGCAGGAAAAATTTTCCTATGCGTAAGGAGGTAAGTACCCTCCAGTAAATTTGTATCTATCTATAAGTTTCCCAAACAAGCGTCGGGCAAAGATTTCTTTATTACATTCACAGATTCTTTTATTACATCTGGTGATAGCGTTCGGTTTTGAGTTATTGTATTTTCTGTTTTTTCCTACAAAATAACCCCTCTATAAAAGTAGGCGTTATTACACTGTATTTTCGGTTTATTTAGATAAGAAAAACCCCCTATTAAAAAGGGAGGTTATTACACAGCGTTATACAAAAAAATTCGAAAATATTCGTTGATACCCTACAAAAGAATAGTTATCCAATTGAATTATTAAAAAGGTTGATGTACAACACTGTCAGCAGTCATACAATCAATGATATAAGAATTGAAGAAAATTACCAAAGCGTTGCTAACACACAAGGGATAATTTTGGCATTGCATTCCCCACCCTAAAGCTCTATCTGAAAAGATTATCAAATAATTCAAAGGGGCAACGAATATAAAAATTGCAAAAAGAACAGCCAAACCGTTACAATCTCTTTTTACTAAATTGAAACAACCAGAGGATTCTCTAATGAAAAGTAACCTGATTTATAGTAACCGTTGTGAAAATTGTAACAAAAAATTTGTTGGAATTATATCTCAAAGCTTAAAATCGCGTAGCGCTCAACACAAAAGTGATGCAAGATTAAAAAAAAACGAAAATGTGCATTATCGGAACATGTAATAGATGAGTTTCACCATATAGACTTTGATAATTTACAAATCCTAGATATCGAAAGAAATTATAGCAAAATAATTTTTTGAGAAAAGTATCATATTAAGAAAATTGAGAAACTAATGACATTGAATCATTCTATTAAATTTATAAATATTTAATTCACTTTAAAGATGCCCATTCATTCAATAAATATATTGCCCTCTGGATTAATGTTTCAAGTTAGTGAGTAGCGGATAGTAAGAGATCAGTTATTTTTTGACAAAACTTAGATTATTTGATACTAATTTAAAAGAATTTCACAACCCAGCGAACACAACTCGGTTGCGATTGCAGACGATTTCCAATCAGTCGTGCCTTAACGTGAAAGTATTCATAATGATACTATTCAATTTATTGTCTTAGTCATAAAACGAATACCAGACGTAAGTGGAGATCTTCAGTATTCATTGGTGAGTTTTGTTTGCTTATTCCTAGAATAATTTCGTTATCCCAATACATATTTTTACATGTGGCGGCTGTCAACAATAATAAGAATAAAAATGTGGCATAGGCAGGATAGAAATTTACTCAATTTCTCCTCCATAGTAAGATCAACAAAACGCATTTCAATAACAATATATTCATGTTTCATAATTTCAACTGAGTGTAATTGAATAAGTTACCGTGTTGGTATTTAATTGAAATGTTAATTCCAATGGATATATTTTTTTCAATTCCCACAATCTTGCATTGTCCGTTAGCATCTGTCAATTGACACCGTTGCTATTCTTTCATTTATTTCACAATTTGAGGGAGCGAACTAAATTAGGAATTTAATGAATTCTCTTTTCGTCACCAATATAAAAAAAGAATAATTTGTTCCTGAATAAATTGAAACTTTTCCAATAGAATTGAATGGTTAGGTACAATTGAATATAGAAGATCTATGACAAAATTGAGCATTATACAGTTGAAAGACATTATTTTCCATCTATTTTGCATACATGAATTGCAGCATATGCTTAATCGTAACTAATAAATCAGTTTAGACGCCTTTTTGTTCACTCAAAGAAGAATTTTGATTTTTTTCTATGTTGATATGAAAGCATGTTTTTATTAACATTGCAAGTTACAGAAATATAAAATCAGAACAATCTCTCAACTACTCGTTAGATACTGTACTTTAACTGTAACTTTTCTTCATTACTAATCAAATTCAACAATCATTATTCCAAATCATAAAAGTATATTTTTGCACAAGAAATATTTTGTCTTATCTAAGGATGATTTGGAATGGTAAGAAGAACCACAAATGAGATGTATATTAACCAACAAGAATAGTTGAGGTCTGTGGCGAAATCTTAGATTATAGTTTTTGGAGAAACCTATGATACATCGAGAAGCAATGCCTC
Source organism: Galeruca laticollis (assembly GCA_963921935.1). Classification (NCBI taxonomy): domain Eukaryota; kingdom Metazoa; phylum Arthropoda; class Insecta; order Coleoptera; family Chrysomelidae; genus Galeruca; species Galeruca laticollis. The sequence continues at coordinate 37,064,608 of OY998184.1, forward strand.
GAACATTCTAAAAGTGCCGAAGAAAATTGTGAACTTGGTAAAGATAAATCTTTGGTATCAATTGAATACAATACTTTCCTTCCATTATAGTTTGTACCTTCTATAGATACGTTAATAACACATGTATTTAATAAAAATCGTTTAAGATGTTTTAGTTTTAGTAAATAACAGTGTGAATCAGTAAAACAACTTTCATTAGTGTTTTTAAATGAAACTCAAGGTCTCTAGTTAATTCCACAATATAATAAAAGTTATTGAAAATTCTAAAAAATTGACAATTGTTTCGATAAATCAATATCAGTCAATTTCATGATACAACTTTCGTTTGAATATGGTTTTAATTTGACATATTTTTTATAATATTCTGACACATGTTGTCTCTTACAAGTTTTAACATTGACAGCAACATGCACGATCGCGACGCTAATATCTATCGATCACATCGTTGTGTTTTAACAAAAGTATAAAAATAAATTGAACAGATGTATCGACCCTACGTAACAATTGAAGGGCTACCCAGAACTAACTGAAGAGTCCTACATCTGGTTCTATTCCGGTCCTCTCGATCTTATCCGAGTGTTTAATAATCGCCTATCAATAAATATCACAGCACTAATTTAATCAAGACGTGGGTTACAAGATTCGAAAGAACAGCATCCATGAAAAACGCATCTCAGGTTGCACAAGAATGAGACACATTTTTTTTGAATATACAACAAAGAACCCCGCAGTTTTGGATGGGAAAATGGCTTTCAGGCTATCTCTTTGAAAATAACTGGAAAATGTTCTCCAAGACATCCCGATCAAAAGTCTTCATGGTGGCAAAAGCTGAATATCTCAAATCCTCGCTGTTCTGTGCCAATAGTGCAATAATAGGAAATAAACGGTTTTAAAGATTGAAAATCACTTTTTCGCATCTGTGAGATGCACTGATTAATATTCTATCATCAAATTGCCACTGTTAAAGACTTCGTGTTAACAAACTAAAATTTCTCTAGAAGTAACCAAAAATGCAGTATATATGGATTTATAGGACCCGCTGTACTCGCTATAGTCAGCTAAAAATCAATAGGGTACATCTGTGAGACACCTTGAAAAATATCCAATTATAAAATTGGCCACTTGTATACACTCCGAAGGCTGTATAGTACTAAGCCCGAAATTTCTCCAAAAAGGACAAAAATGTGGCACTTCAGTTACCATAGCACCCGTTGTACTAGCTCTGGTGAGCTAAAAATCAATAAGGTTCATATATAAGGAGCCCTGAACAATATTCAATCATAAAATGGTTTCTTTGTATACACGCTGGAGGCTGTATCGTGCTAACAAACTGAAAATTCTCCAAAAATGACAAAAAGTTGGTACCTCAAGTACCATAACACTCGTTGTACTGGCTTTACTTAGCTTAATCTCATTAGTGTTCATCTTTCAGACGCCCTGAAGAATATACAATCATAAAATTGGTCACTTGTATATACTCCAAAGGCTGTATCGTGCTAACAAACTGAAATTTCTCCAAAAATGACAAAAATGTCGTACTTAAAGTACTATAGCACCTGTTGTATTGGCTGTGGTGAGCTGAAAATCAATGGGGTTCACCCGTGAGATTTCTGAATAATATTCAATCATAAAATTGGTGACTTTTTGCACTCCGGAGGCTGTATCGTGCTAACAAACTGAATTTTCTCAAAATATGACAAAAATGTCGTACTTCAAGTACCATAGCATCCGTTGTAATGGCTATTGTGAGCTGAAAAGCGATAGGGTTCATCTATGAGATGTCCTGAATAATATACAATTATGAAATTTGTGATTTGTTGCACTCCAGAGGCTGTATCGTGCTAACAAGACATGTAACGAAAAGTGGCCGACGACATACACAAAGGATTTTTTTTTCTAAAACATTTTTTCGTGTTGTTCTTGATAAAAAACGTAAAAATAACTCAATTTTTTTTTTTCAAAATTTTCAAACTTTTTTGTGGGTAAACCAATTAGATATTAGATAGCCCAGCAAACACATACATTTGTGTTTGCTGGGCTATCTAATATCTAATTGGTTAGGTGAACCAGAAATACATAATATAGAGACATCTCACTCATGATTAGGACATAGAAATAACTACAAAATAAGGAACTTAAAATCAATTAAATTATTTCAACGTATTGTTACTAAATGATTTATTTATTTAATATAATTAATATACCTACATTTTTAGAAACGTTGCTGAAACAGTTTAATATGACATGCACTGATTTTGATCCAATCACCTTGGTGTGGATAAGGCTGAATAAAGAGACTCCAGGGGGAAAAGAAGGGCGAAACTGTAACCCTTCAAAACAATGGATAAAGTGAATCTCGAAAAGTCTTCTAAGAGAATATCTTTCATGGTTAATTATTGTTTTGTTTTTGAATATTCATTTGTTTTGCATTATTATTTTATATTTTATTATCATTTAGTTTTTGAATATTCTCAATTTTGCAATATTTTTTTCATTAGGTGTTTTGTTTTAAGTTAATAAAATAAATGTACTTATATGCATCTATTTGCTGTTTTTTTAGTAACTAAGTACCAGCTACTAAATTCCAAAGATAGATAAATACCATTTACAATATACAAATATTAAATTGCGTTGAAATGCTTTAAGTTTGAAATATTCATAAGGTAGGTATTGAATAATATAGTAACAATAGTTCCTTAATTTTTTGGCCATCAACACTACTAAAAATATTGTATTCCATTTCATCTATGAAAAATAATGTTGTAACAGATTTTACTGAATTTATTATAAATTAAGAATTTCGTTGAATTTTTTCATAGATCCAATGAAATAAAATATTTTAGGTAAGGGTAAGGCAAAAGAAAAATTAGGTAACCTTTGTTACAGCTATATTATGTAATATTTGATACATAAATATTCTCTAGATATTATTTCATTTTTACATATATATTACATAGTAATTTGGATATATTTGAGATATAATTTATAATATGTAGTTCTTATATTATTATTGTTCTCTAGCTGTGCCGGTCTTTGTCAGTATTCAATACATAAATATTATCTAGTTGTGACTTCAGTTTTATATGACTGTGACTTTTATATTTCAAAAAATATGTATTCAATATGGTTTTGTGTTTGCTGGGAGGTTGGGCGGAAACGTAAAATCGATATACATCCTTACATCGCATATCCATAGAGGACCACCCTGTGTAAAATTAGTTAGGATAAAGACATGTGAGCGAGTTTTCTTGATTTTCAACAACTATTTGTCTACTGCAGCCATCTGAATTTGAAAATAAACAGTTTTAAAGATCAAAACTAACTTTTCCGCATCTGTGAGGCACCCTGAAGAATATCCTATGATGAAATTGTCACTTGTAGCACCCGTTCTACTGGTTCTGGTGAGCTAAAAATGAATAGGGTTCATTTGTGAGATGTCCTGAACAATATTCAATTATAAACTGACTTGTTGCACTCCGGAGGCTGTATCGTGCTAACAAACTGAAATTTCTACAAAAATGATGAAAATGTCGTAATTCAAGTACCATGGGACTCGTTCTACTAGCTCTGGTGAGCTAAAAATTGATAGACTTCATCCGTGAGATGTCTTGAAGAATATTTAATCATAAAATTGGTGAGTTGTTGCACTCCGGAGGCTGTATCGGGCTAACAAATCTAAATTTCTCCAAAAATGACAATAATGTCGTACTTCAAATACCATAGCACCCGTTGTACTGGCTCTGGTGAGCTGAAAATAAATAGGGTTCATCTGTGAAATGTTTTGAACAATATTCAGTTATAAAATTGGTGACGTATTGTACTCCAGAGGCTGTATCGTGCTAACAAGACCATGTTATGAAAAGTGGCCGACGACGACATACAAACAGGATTTTTTTCTAAAAACCGCTTTTTCGTGTTTTTCTTGGTGAAAAACGTGAAAATAACAAAAAATCCAAGATTCCAACTTTTTTTGGTGTAAACCAATACTTTTCTCGCATATTAGATAGGTTGGGCGGAAAAGTAAAAAGTGATATTCTACTAGCTGCAGATCCTTTACTAGCAACACTAGATGCTATGTGTGATATGTCGTTGAAATCAGCTCATTGACAAGATTTTAAAAATATAAGAATATATAGTGTGTTCTATTCAAATTTGTCACTCTAAATTCCCGGATAGATACCTCTGTACAAATTAATTTTTATCCGCAAAGTGGGACGAGAAGTGGTGCACATCATTTGGATGAAAAGGAGTGTATACTTCACATTTTTAAGTATAGTTCTACAAAATGTGTATAGATCCTAAAAAATACGACTATTTTTAAATACTTTAAGGTAAGAAATCATTATACACAGTCAACGCAAGTTCAAGGTCAAAAATGATTTCTCAGAAGATCACTTAGATGCTGTAGCTTCTATGACAGAAGATGAGTTCAATGATATATATACTTTTCGCGATCCAGCACATCCCAATGAAAAATTGAGGTATATTTCAAAAAAATATCTTCTGGCATTTGTTCGCATGATTCGTCGAGGTTTGAGTGATGATCTAGTGGCAGCTATCTTTACTTATACGTCACGCCAAACAACTAGTATGGTGATATCATTATTCAGATAGTAGTTAATGGGAATATCTGTTAATGGTTAATGATATTGGTCGAGATAAGTAAATTGATAGACACATGACACCACTCTCCAATATCCATTATAATCCTGACCCTGATATACATCGTGTGATTGTTTGCAATTATTGCACCTATTTAGATATTGAGTGAATCTCCTGCTTTAGCGTGCCTCGTCAGTCGTATTGACGATACAAGGATAGGCATTTAATAAAACCATAAATGTTTGTCGCACCCGATGGTTATATTTGGAATATTCTCGGTCCCCATATTTCCAATGCTCAGAACAATGATGCACATATTTTAATACACGAGTTTGAACGAGATGTTGAAGGCATTCGTGATTGGTTTCAAGTTGAAGGTATATTTATTATAGACAGAGGATATCGTTATGCTATACCGCTTCTCCAAAGGTTTGGGGTTAATATCCAAATACCTCCAGTCCTCCAACGTGAGCAGAGACAACTTGACACAGAAGATGCTATTGATGCAAGACTTGTGACTAAACTGAGGTGGGTTGTCGACGCTCGGAATGGGCGTTTGATATCCGAGTTCAAGAAGATCAAGAACTGTATTATCCACATATTTCGAACATTCGAGACTTTTAATCGCCAGAGCAATTATAAATAAATACCATCCACCTCTATTGATGCCAGATGCTACAGAGGAGGAAGCTAGAGGACTGCTTCAGAAATCTCGCGTAGCGAATACTGTTCAATCTCTAATGGATAAAGATCAATGGATACCCTTATCCGATTATTTGATATCTAGCTTTCCAAGCGTAACTCTACAAGCTTTGAGAGATTTCACATATGGCAGCTATCAAGTGAGCCCCATCTTATATTCAAGACAACATCGGTGAAGATAATCAAGCAGAATTTCAGCTTGACCAGTCACATCAAACGGGGTTATAGAGGGCAAAATTCTATTCTCGATATAGAAATGCAATAACTCATCGGTTGCGGATAGCTTACATTGAAACAGATATAGATGGAGTGATAGAGGAAAATAATAATCCAATACAAGGATACTATTGGACTTGTCTTGCTGGTGCAAGAACAGTGGGGACATGTGGCCTCAATCATTTGCGTTCGGAGTTATGCAAGGTACCAGGATATTCTTCATCACCCATTAAGAAGATTATTGGATATAGTTATTAACAGTCAAGATGATCATCGAGTGATATGTAGATATTTCAGTCTCAAAATGAATACGATGTTCACTATACAATCATGAATTTATATATTACTTTAGGGTTGAATGCTTCTTTCTTGTGTATAGACGCATATTTCTTTTCCTACAAGGTCTTTAGAAATCACTGTTTATTAAAGCTTTATAATGCAACTGCAATTAAATTTTTTTTTATATGAACGTCAAAAATCTCCAAAAAATCCTCAATTATTCCAATTCCTCATACAATTTGGTAGTACTGAAATTTGCGCCGGAAAATTTTTGCATTTTCTATTTATTTTTTACTATCCCCATTTCAAATATAAATAGAATTTAGAGTGACAATTTTACATAAAACACCCTATATATAATAACATTTTTTAAATATTGTCAATGAGCTTATTTCAATGAAATATCACATATAATATCTAGTGCTACTAGTAAAGGACCTACAGCTAGAAGAATATCACATTTATTCAAATTCAAGTATCCGTAATTGACAAACAGTGGTTGAAAGTCAAGGAAAATCGCTTAAATGTTCTTTTCCTAACTATTTAAGTTCTATTCAGTGGTATAAACAAATTATTTCATATAGGGTGATCGTATATGGGTATGAGATGTAGGATCTTAAAGAACATTTTCCAGTTGGTTTCAAAGAGATTGACTGAACGCCATTTTCCCATCAAAAATTGCCGGGTTCTTCGCAAATAGAACTTTTGATGCAGTCACTGACTTCAACAACTGTTGGTATTTCTTCTAAAATACCTTAAGTTGCTCCACTTTACAAGGTTACTGTGTGGGCGGCAATCAAAATGCGCTACCATTGGATCGTCTTTCTTCACACTATCGGAACCAAGCAGTAACCGCAAATTCAGAGCGTTACATGTTTTCCCCTCCTCCAAAGTTGCAATATTAGCGAGATTTCAATCGAAAACCAAAAAAAAGTTTTCAGCAGGTCTCACATTTAAAATAACATGGAAAACATAACCTGGCTTATACGGAGTTCCGACTTAAGTCCAATAGGCTTCATTTCGTAGCATTATAAGAATACAATGAATTTATTCATTGTATGTATTTAAGGTTGCCTATTCACACTAGAACAATTTTGTTCATTTTGTCTGCTTCTGGTACGCAACTGATTATACATCAGTCTTCAGTCTCATTGTCCAAACGGGTTAATTTTGTTTTAAGATATATTTTTGGAATAATGGGATTTCTATAATGAAAATTGGTCATTGATTTATATTTTTATTAATCTGTTATGTTGTAATTTACAAACCGAAGAGTATTTCAACATCTTATGTGGGTAATTTTTGTTTAGCTGTTATTGGTAGCACTCGATGTCAAATTAGCTATCGAAATTATTCATTTCCGGCTGTTTCAACTTCGCTTGTTCGGGGAGTGTTGAAGTAGCTACAAGTTTTCCGCAAGTCAATGGCAGGGTAATCGTTACGGTTTCTAAGATCTATTACCTTTTATTTTCCATTCTTGGGATAATTATGTTAATTGGGGTGTGAAAACTCTTACTGGGGGCAAGGTAAGAAAGAATGATTTCTATATAGACTCCATGTCCTAGCATTAAATGTGTTTCTAGAATATTTTTTCAGCATGGATGGGTTTATACTGATGATAAGTTTTTACTGGAATTTCTAATGAAACCTTAAGATTTCGAAATTTCAAGTTTTCATCATTGGAATTTTATCAAGCTGGATCGATATTATCGTAAGTTCTCCACGGTATGGTAGCAGAGATGTTCGTCCTCGGATGGCGTTAACCTCACGAAAATGGATTTTTTGAAGGCGTCTTTGTAACGTGTAGTGTAGAAGAACAATTACGGCCTTTGAATCTTTGATCGTGTTTGAATATTATTCTGCTATGGGATGGATTTTTTATTATGGATGGTCATGAAATACGAGATATAATAATTTGCAAGATGGCTGATTGTTAGTTTCCGGAAGTGTCATTTTAAATGGTTGACATCTAATGGTTTTGACATTAACCCTTTCACCACTGAATATGTTTTTTGACTATATTTTCGTTTTAGGTGAATGTACTCATCGATATGGGTGAAAAAGGTATGGAAAAAATATTATTATTTTTTTGAATGACATAGATTTCACGAAAAGTCCAGGGATTATATGTCCCAATAGTTTTCTTCTGCGGGATCGTTATGTCCCATTGGTACGCATTTCAGACAACGCCAATATATTATCATACATATTTTATTGAGTTTTTCTATGAATGAAAAGGCAAAAAACGATTTTTACATAAAGGCACGTTACAAGCTATACAGGTTGTCTTCGTACGCTTTTCCACCTTATTTTTAGTACACTGATGACATCTTCTTCTGGATGGACCTTCACTGGGCAAATGGTCGCCAACATTTATCATAAGTTTTTGACGTTTGCTTCTAGGGCCACATCTACCGCTAAGACGTCTCTTTACGGCAGCCTTCTCTCTGCCTTTCTCTATCATCTGTTAGGCTAATGGCACCAGAAATGATATGAGCTGTATTTTCTTATGGTGAATTTGTTGATAAATAATCCACGAATTTACAACTGACGTCATCAAAAGTTTGTAAAAAACCTTACGCCGCCATTTGGTAGATTTACGGTCTAGATCATACGTAGACACTTTTTGGTCTGCCAATATATATATATATATATATATATATATATATATATATATAAATACGAAAACAACGTAAGTTCTTTCTCGACCGTCTATCGTTATTTAATTAGTTTTTGGAGTATCGGGATCCGGATCCCGATACTCCAAAAACTAATTATATATATATATATATATATATATATATATATATATATATATATATATTGTAGAACGCTATAACATTGGGACATGATAATTCTGCCTTTTCTCTATTTCTCAAAGTTCTTTTCACAACATCTATTCTATTTGAAAGACAGTTCGACAATGCTAGAACCTCCTTAGTATCTCGCCATTTGCTTACAATAATACCTTCATCACTAACCAAAAACTCTGTATCACCTCGAGCCATATTATCATTAGAAAAACGAAGGGTGTTCTTTCGATTCTCCATACACGTTCCGACACAAGCAAAAGGTAGATTTGCCATCAAATTCACACTCGTGAAAAAGCGATCGAAGCAAATACAAACATCCTTAGAACGAATTGTAGATGCCAACTTTTGCACTACTCTTTCTCCAAGTGTACCAGCTGCCTTCTCAAGTTCTTTGCCTGAATAAATATTCAAATCGTATACATATCCAGTTTTTGCATCGCATCGTTGCCAACGTTTTATTCCTCTTTTAACTGGTTTCATATGGAGATACTGCTTCATGCTTGAACGGCCTTTGAACTTGGTCATAGTTTCATCAATTGACTGATGAGAGCTGTCCGTTCTCGCGCGTTGAAATATCTGTTTCAAGCAGCCAACAACATCATCTGAATAGTATGTTTTTGATCAACCATCGGGTTTTTCTGAATCTGCGTAATATACTTTTGATCAAATCAAAGTACATCGGTCTCTACTAATGGCCTTTTTTTATAACACTGTTGGCCAGAGATTCGTTGGACGACCAGTAATTATAAAATTCTGGTACTCTGTTATAACACATTACCAGGGTACACCCAAGAATCAGCATAATCTCATGTGTATCAGTTTTCTGTATATTCTTTTTCATGAGGTGTAAGCGTTTGTTGGTAGAATCAGCAATATGTATAAGTAAGCTCCTAGGATATATCATCAAAAATACGTCTAATTCAGTTGCAGATCTGTCTAAATCCAGAAGGAGTGAACCCTCAACCCCAATAGGAATTTGTTTTCTGGGACTGAAAGTAGCTGTAGGGGGCCTCCACACAATACCTGTTTGGGTTGAGCGAGGAGGGAGTTGTTCTGTTTCTTCTTCACCTTCTTTTTCTACGACCTCTTCTGAATCTGATTCACTCCCTTCTCGTACTACAATATCATCTTCTAAATTCTCTTCATGTCCTGGAGGACAATAATCACTATCTTCATCAGAACAATAGAATGGATCTTTCTCCGGTTCCTCTGATAAATCACTAATATTATTAGCAATCCCTCCCAGCTCCTTTTGTCTCAGTATACGATCACGTCGACTCATTCTGAGAAAATAAAAATAAATATACGTTATAATTTCACATACGACAGGTAATATTCGTCCCAACGGAGATTACGGGTGGGACACATATTCCCATAAACATCAGACAGTACAAAACATGAAGTTCACCGATACCAAAAATTGTTTTTATTTACTCACCTTATATTCTCTCAGATCCTTCGATATTTGACCACCATACAAGATAGTTTTATCAAATTTCAGTAACTTGTTTTGCGTAAACAGATAAACAAAACAACTAAAGGCCAGGAACACGTTGTGAAATAGGTTAGAAAACAACAATGTGCTTTTATGTGATGTTGCCATATTTGGCGAATATTCTACGGAAATATTCAAAAACACTGAAACTGATAAAACGCGTGCATTTCTGGACGTATTTCACCCAATAGTGATTTATTATCGGCTCTTGCGATATATAAGTCCCGATAGTGGTGAAAGGGTTAACCGCAAGTAATATTTAGGCTTTTATTTTGTTTTCATGCGTATCAATTATTACATTTTCATAAAGATAATATTGCAACTTTCGACTTGACAAATTCTCGATATTTTTAATGACATAATAATTATTACATTTTCATAAAGATATTGCATTTTTTGACTTGAGAAATTCTCGAAATATTTAATGACACATTCCTTACATTTTCATAAAGATATTGCATTTTTTGAAATTATATTCCATTTTAACTATATTCGATATGAAAAATTCTTGATATAATTATAGTCTATTTGAAAATCAAGAGAGAGTAAATTCCCAGAAATGTTTTGCAGTTATCAGTGTTAAAGGCAGTAAACCATAGACGTGCGTTTTCAAAATTAAATTAATATGGAAATAGAAATATTTAATTTGTTTTAGTTATTTATACTTAGATTACCAATTTTAGATAGATAAACATAATTCGTAAGTAGTAATTTAATTTGGGTAAAATGAAGAAAAAGTCAATATTATTTTAGGCATTTTGTTTTAGGCATATGTTTATTTATAAAATATGTATATAATATGTACAGATAATTACAATTATTTATAAATTAATATGAGGAGCTAAAAAAACAATTAAGTAGGTATATGAGAAAAACAAAACCATCCGCAAGGATAAAATTTGACGAGCAACATGCAAAAAATACGACAATATTAAATCTTAAAAAATTAAAATCTAAAAATAAAATTAAAGTACATAAATTAATAATTTTAAAGTTATGGTTCCTCGCACTCTGTGTCAGAAGATTCACCATCTGATTCTAGAGAAATTACAATGGGCTCTATAGTAATATCAATTATGTTATCTAGCTCCCACATTTTTTTTTCTATTTCTGTAACGTGTCTAATACATTTTTGCCAATTTTCACTTGTTACTTCAGATATTGCCTTATTGAAGAGATTTTTAACATCTGATAATTTAAAAGTCGTGTTATTTCTGGCAACATAACCTTTAACTTGAGCCCATATTAATTCTATCGGATTCATCTCACAATGGTAGGGTGGTAAACGAAGGATTTCAATTTCTCGTTTTTTGGCTATCTCCTCAATATTATATTTTTTATAATTTTGCTTATGTTTTTTAGCAATAGTTAACAATTCTGCCCCCAGCATTGTATTGTCAAAGGCTAAATTTTTAGAAGATAACCATTTTGCAATTTCATCCTTTTTCCATTTAGTGGTTGGTAAAGGTTCAAGTAATCTGGAGTGGTAACTTGCATTGTCCATTATAATAACCGATCCTTTTGGTATGAATTGAATCATCTGTTCAAAATATTCCTCAAACACGTCTCCATTCATTTCTTCGTGATAATCAACGGTTTTTTTTTATTCAAATAAGAGTAAACCATTCTCAAGAAAACCGTTTGTACTGCCTATATGACAAATAATCAATCTTTTATCTTTTCCTATAGGTTCCTTAAAACCAGTAGTATATCCTTCTAGAAAAGCTTGATGGGATGATTTTATATTTTTGTCTTTCCAAACTCTTCCTACACAATGTCCTTCATTAACCCATGTTTCATCTAAATAATAAATGTTTTTATTTTGAGCTTTAACTTGTTGTATTCTTCTGAGGTACTGTCTTCTCCAACATACAATTTCTTCAGAATCAATTATCATTGAGTGTCTGCCCATTTTTTCAAATTTAAAGTTTAACTCATGTAACACTTTCCATAGTTTATCCCGGCTTATTGTGGGTAAATCAACATCATTCGTAATGGCTTGCAAAACTTTATCTAAAGTTGGTATTTGCTTGTTTATAAAAAATGAGTGAACAAGCTTACGAATAGCATTTTTAAAAAACTCGTCCACGTTGACTTTTAATAGTTTTGGTCTACCTGGTTTCGGCTTTGGTGAGGTTACTCCACCTGATTTTTCCTCCTTTAGAACTCTATATATTGAAGATTTTCCATATCCCATTGCCTTAGATGTTGTTTCAACTACACTGTCAATAGTGTTTGAGGGATTTTGATGTTTAAAATAGTGGTACACATTCACTACAGCACTCTTTTCATTGAGCGATAAATGGTCTAGTTTTAATTTTTTCACTGGCGTATACTCACAAACTGCTTCCATTTTTAGTCACTACTATTTGTCACGTTTATCGAAAATCAAATAACTGCATTTCTAGAAACTTAAGCACTATGTTCCTCTTTTGTATTGTCTGTTGCCCAATAAGACCAGTGACACATATATGAGACTTTTTCTGTTGGTAAAATCTAAAATTTTTGAACTTTATAATATTGTTTTTGAACCGAAGGAGGTATTTGTGGATTTTGAAATCGCAATTCATAACGCATTAAAAGTTGTCTTTCCCAAAACCAAACTAAATGGTTGTAGATTCCACTTGCACCAGGCGTGGTATAGGAAAATACAATCATTAGGGTTAACCCAAATGTATAAAGATAAAAACTGCGAGGAAAGCAAATGGCTTACTCATACTTTTGGGCTAACTTATTTAGACCCCTCTGAAGTTGAAGATTGTTTCATATTTGATCTCATGTCATACAAACCGGACCATAAACTTATAGATAAATACGCAGACTATTTATTAGAAAACTACATAGCGCCAGAATCTCATTTTCCACCAAATATATGGGCATATGAAAACCCATCAATTAAAAGAACCACAAATGCCTGCGAATCATTCCATTCGCACTTTAATTCTAGTTTTTATTCAAGTCACCCTTTTATATTTATTTTTATAGAAAAATTAAAAGATTGTCAGATCGATGCATATTTAAAAATAAAAAATTTAAATATTCCAGCAAAAATTAAAGACAAACAAGTAAAAAACAAACTTAAATTTATCGAAAACATGGTAAATATGCTTCGATCTGACAATATTTCTAGAATTAATTTCGTTAAATCTGTATCACATCAAAACGTTTTTTAAAAATTTATAGTTTACCTAAGTTATAGAAATAAGTTGATGTAATAATTTTATTGAAATAAAGAAATATTTTAATATAAAGCATTCTGTTATTTTATTTGATTTGCGGCCGAAAATACCTATGAGATAAGGAAGCAACTTAAAACCTCCGGCCGAATTTACCTACCGGCTTTTATTACCTGCCCTTTTTCCGGCCGAAATTACATCCGCCCATTAGAAGCGGTTGCCATTCTTGCCATTCGGAGGTCGTTAAATAACAATTATCCCTTTCTATTCTGGTTACGCCTATGACGCACGTTAATCCTCTTAGGCCTACTGTAGTAACAATGAAAGATCATAAAATAATGTGATAGTCCAAGAAATGTAATAAATTTTGTATTGAAATTAACAAAAACCATTTAGAATGCATTACAAATATTGAAGTTTTACCGCACGTACTGTACTATAGTTTTGCATACCGAATTAGTTTTTATTCTGGGAATTTACTCTCTCTTGATTTTCAAATAGACTATAATGATAGATTATTAATTATTTCATTATTACAATTTTGTAAAACTGTAATTGGTATATCAACTACAAGTTACTTTCACTTTTCCTGTGATTATTATAAATGCAATTCATTTAATATTATAAACTTTTTAATTTAATCAATATTCACTTACATTCAAGTTCTCACTTTTCATAATTATTGTAATTTTGAATGCATTATTCCACATAAACAGTATTGTATCATCAATTCAAACCTATCTATCTATTGAGATTATCATATTATTTGTTTATTGGGTTTGACTGTTTTACTCAATTCCCAAGCATAAAGCAAAATATCTCGTAACTAGATTACTTCAAAAGTTTTTACTAGCTAATTTACTCCTCATTGATCTTCTTGATTAATCAGTAAGTGTTCCTTGAATGTCCTTATAATCAAGTGAAACCTATAAAAATTAACCCTGGACTACTTTTCAAATAAATTAAACTCACGACCTCACGACCTTAGTCTCTGACGAAAAGCTGCCTTCGGCTTTGTAGCCTCACAAATTTTTATTAACATCAAGCAGAAAAGGAGGCTACATTTTTATGGATATACCTTAAAAACAAGGTATACGCCAATAATCCGTCAGCATTGTGGAAGCTTCCTATGAATATTTGACAAGAAATGAAAGCTATTTCAAAAGAAGCTCTCACCGAAATTTCACCAAATTCTCGTTTCCTTTTGGGATAGTGTCGATACCTCCAAGTTATGGTTCAATTTATAAGAACTAAAATTACATCTATAAGTAAAAATTGTACTTATAAGATTTAACGTTTATAAATGTATAAGTATGGATTTAATCTCAGATTAACAAATGAAATAGATATGTTTTATTTTATCCTGCCCCAAACATCAAGCAAGCAAAGTGGTTAAGAGCATTAACAAATAGAATAAAATTAGTAAATCTTCAGCCGATAGTAATACATATAATAATAGTGCATGTGTCAGCATAGCAATTAATCCAGCGAATCATGAAATGGCCAAACACATTGATATTAAGCACAATTATCGAAGGGAGAACATGAAAACATTCAAAATAAGATTATTACTCTGAAAAACAGATCAACAACGAATTAAGGTTAAAGTTAAGCCTTAAGTAAATGAGTATTTAAGCTATATTATTGTTTTTCTTGTTCCATACAGTACAGTTTTTTTCAGTAAACGGTTATTTCATTTATTAGCTTTATTTTTCGAGTAGGAGTGTTGGAATATCAAAACAAAATAAAGCAATAAATAAGATGAATAAAATCTTATAATAGTTTACAATACTTTTTCAACATTTTTTCAAGTTCTTTGCCTGTAATTCGTCCTCATCTGGTACGTTACTGTTTTATGATTGTATTCTTAAAATCGCCCGATTTTTAAGAAGGATAATTTTGGGTAACGGCACGTACGGGATCTTTTCCTGAATTGTCCTTTTTGAGTTTAGTCGATTCTAATATATGAAACTCTCAACCTGTGTTCACTGAATTTTAGTCATGTTAGAAGAAAACAAGTTCACCGAACGCTTCCTCGCTAAATATGCGCTGTAGACAAGAATGCTGCTTGTCACTCAAATCTATCTTGCATCAGAATCGACAGAATAGGAAATCAACATGAAAACATTAATATTTACACAACGTTATATCTTAATGATGAAGTTGTTCTTGCTGAACACGAGGACGATGCGTCATATATGAAGCGAAATGTAGTGGTATGAAAAATGAGGACTATAAATAAACTCAGAGGGAGTGAAATTATGACAGTGGGAAAATTGGAAACATGACTGTACTACAACAATACGGAATATAAATACCTCGGGGTCACAATGTCAGAGAATGGTGGAGATAAAAAAAATATGTACAGCATAATAAATTTTGATCAGATTGTGAATTCTCTGGGTCCATAGAGGTACGGTAGCATATATGACATCAGCATTGTTGAGTATATTATGTTATTAATTATTTCATCACCTGTAACAAATAATTCAAAAGAAAGAACGTAAACAATAAAGAGGACAGTAGAAAACTTCGGGGACCTCAAGACAAATGGGCATGAAGGTATCTTCCGAATTTTCTACTTCAACCAAAGGAAAAAAAGTATTAACAGAGATGGCACACTTGCATAATTATTAAAAATAAGTTACATGGGTTATTTTAAATTGGAAAGTGATAAACAAAGAAAATTGAAACGGACTAAATAACATTGAGGTAAGTCACGAAATAACAGATTTTTAAGTGTCAATGGAAAATACGTAGTATGGAAAATACGCATTCGAGTATAGAAATCAGTCAAGAAAATGAGTTTCAACCAGTTTTTGACGATTCTCAATTTACAGAAGAAGATTGCCGATAAATGATTTTAGAAGCTGGTTGTTATAGGGAACAATATTCTATGTTACCAGAGAGTGATACCGAAGAAATATTTGTAAGGAAAAACTAAAACAACGGGTAATTACTGATTCAGACAGTGAAACAGAATCAGAAACTCTTGCACAAAAATGGTTTAATCCCAGAAGGAGTTCAGTCATTAGTATTGTACCGTTTACAGAATCAACGAGTAAGAAATTTCCTTATAAAGATGTATATAGCCAGGGTTATCCAGAACATTTGGTCTTCCTTGTACGTTGAAATTTCTATTCATTTTTCAAAATTTAATTGTAATGTATTTTAATATACCTTATGTTAGCTCATGGTTTATAAAGTCATAACTCAGCTTTCAATAAGTACCAAATTTGTGAATTATCTGAAATTATATTTTAGCCCTTGATAAAGAAAATTAACGTTTTCGAAACGTTGGGTTGTAAAAATGAGTTTTAATAACCACCTTTAGACGCAATCCCTAAGAATTTACATGTTATATATAGACTCAAGTCTAGTTGTTAGCTGGTGTACATCAAATTTTATTGGCTCTTAAAATCTTGTCTCCTGATAGAGCTATTAAACAATGGCGAAATATTTGTGAGTGGGAATATAGAGTTTTAATTCTTATACTGACCGCATACCTGATAATCATCACCTTTTGCTTAGATTGATATTAGGGTCAATAATTACCACATAAACATCTGTTTTGATTTTCTGATTTAAAAATTTATATATATATATATATATATATATATATATATATATATATATATATATATATTTTAATACATATACTCTATCTAAATTCTAAAGAAAACATTGAAATAAAGAAAAATGTACATATTTGGATGTAATACTAGTGATATACAATGTATTATAAATAATTTAAAAGATTCAATATGCAAATAAAATTTGACATTACAATTTCGAATGACAATAATGCAGAAGATACTTAATGATACATAGATTTTATAAAGATTTTAAAAAAAGAATACAGATGTCGCTGGTAAAAAAATTACAATTAGAATAAAAGAATGAAAATCTCTCTTTATTATATGAAAACATAAATTTGTATTTTTTTTAAAAAAAGGAATTCTTTGGTAACCAAAGGAGAAGAGAATTATTTATGGAAAAAGTTTAGTTAGTTGATTTTGAACCCCTCTCGAGAGAACATCTAATATGAGTTCTCTCAAATTTGCTGAATAATATAATAGTAATTGATATATTAAAATAGCATCAGATTATAATAATTAGCATGATAAGATCAGTGCGTGAATAATTCCTTAAATAATTATATTGAAATAGTGTTAGTGATTTTTCCGGGTTCTAAATTATAAATTTAGAAAAGTGGTTCCGGCGATTCTAAAAGACGTGCTTAGAATCAGAACGAGTGATCCTGATACCTAGTTGGTGAGTCCAGTCCAGATTTTATAAATTATTTTTCAAGAATTAACAGGCCTTTAAATAAAATTAAGATAGATGCATCTATATCACATTTTTGAATACTGACAAAATTAACGTTAAAGATATATAAAATTTCACCTGAAGAGAAGAGAAAATTTTTTTGAATAGACAATTTTATCGCATATAGTTATTTGACATTTATACACGTCAAGTGTAATTTTCGACGATTTGAACGTTTAGAATAAGTAGTTAATTAGGTTGTTCTTCTAGTATATAGGTTGTTTTTTTAATTTTAAGGTTCGTAGAAAGTACGATTATTGTTCTTTATTATATTTTGGAAATAATAATTCATTTTCACTTGTTATCTGATGGTATATAATATATAATTTTTGATTCCAACTCACTTTGGTATTAATTCAACTCCTATTTCATTGAATTTGAAAAATTTTGGATCCTATAAAACTTTTGATATAATCAGTGACATTTAGTTAATTTTCAGTGACAGAAAAATTGTAGATGTCATTAGATAATTTAATGGTCTTAGAATATATTGAACAAGCAGTCACTATAGATTTGCGATAGTATAATTGACAATTTTGGAATATTCTTTGGAAATTTATAAATTTAAAATTTTAAATTATTAATTTTTTTTAAATCTTTGAACCCTCCCTGAGGTAAGAGCGAGTAAGTCGATTTTGTAGTAATTTATCTTTCAGAATATAAAATTTCATATTCATCTGAGCCGGGCATAATAATTTGACAATTCCTGTCAAAATTTCAAATAGGTTATATTCAGTGATAAAGGTGTTTTCACATTAGTGTAGTTACTACCACGATTGTAACAACAGCATCTAATAATCAAATTTCAAATAAAATCATATAATACATAATTATAAAAACAGTAGAACATTAAAAATATTATAATATATATATATATATATATATATAATAAACAACGAATAGATCAGTGGGTATTGCACGCAAATAGAAGAAGGGGCTACTGAAAAGAGTGGTAACCGCAGACATGCATGTTTCTGGCTCATTAGCTTCACATATTTCCTTGGTTGTACCGTACCGATGACAGCTAATGAGCCAGAAACATGCATGTCTGCGGTTACCACTCTTTTCAGTAGCCCATTCTTCTATTTGCGTGCAATACCCACTGATCTATTCGTTGTTTATTGTTCATATGTCACGCACTATTCGTACATCTTGTTGTTATATATATATATATATATATATATATATATATATATATATATATATATATATATATATATATATTATACAGGGTGCCCGGGACTAATGGGAAAAAAGTCAGGAGCGTATAATATGAGCCAAAATAATGTTAATATTTCATATAAACTTTTTCTATGCAGGCCCTCGTTTTCGAGTTATAGGCCTCCAAAGTTTGAATTTTGAATTTGGTTTTAATTTTTATTATTTGTACTAGTTGTTTGATCTTCATAAAATTTACGGCAAAGCTATAGTGTACGTGTATGCATATTTTGGAAAGGTAAATAGATTTACAGTTGTGCTTTGAAGCCAGGGACGGACTACCCGCAATGGTTAGTGATCCAAAAATTTTGCAGGGATGGCATACCCTGTATTAAATTATCGAAATTGACTTCCCCACACATTAAGCTAACGAAAAGGTACTCTTGTTGAAACTCGATAAAATGAGCCGTTTGGCTAGTATTTACAGTTTTATTAATGCACTACGTACCAATTTACCTAACTAACTTATTAATACGATGTCCAAGATTTACACCTACAGTACTACAACAAAATAATTTAACGATAGCAGAAGATGAAAAACATTACCGACTTATTAATTCGAAAGTTGGTAGAAACTTTTTAAAAGTGTTTTCACCGTTTATGAACTAACCATAGGATAATTTGGTCAAACGTTGTGTAGAATAGTTCGTAGTCAATAATTCATAAGTCCTTAATTTAACAGTTACTGTGGCAGAATTCACTTTTATTGAGTGCGCAGAATTGCATTTAATGTATGGACTGGCTTCTCGAAACTGTTTAGAAGCCAGAAGGCTTTATGCAGAGCATTTTGCAAACAGAGCATTGCCAGACAGACGAATGTTTGAGCGTATTGATCTCAGGTTACGAGAAACAGGTATGAATAAGTAAATGTAATTTTCCATGTATACAATACAAAATTTAGTGCCAAAAACGGTGGAGAAGGTCCAGTACGAAGCGTACGTACTGTGGCAGTTGAACAGGACTTGTTAAATGCAGTTGATAATGAACCGTCATCGAGTTTACGAAAATTATCGAGAGAACATAACGTCTCGAAATCAGTTGTTCATCGCGTCTTAAAAGAACAGCTTTTATATCCTTTTCACATGAAAAAAGTACACAGTCGATGATTATCCTGCACGAATTGAGTATAGTCAGTGGTTTCTGCGACAACAACAAGCAGACAATACATTTATTAGTAACGTTCTTTTTACGGACGAATCTGGTTTCACCAGAGATGGATTCATTAATTCTCACAATATGCATTTATGGGATGATGTGATTCCACATGGCATTATCCAAACTAGGAACCAGCATAGATTCATGGTTAATGTTTGGGCAATCATTTGATAGGACCGTACTTTATTGACGGTACTTTGACCGGTCAGAGATATTTGGAGTTTTTGCAAAATGAGTTATGGAACCTGTTTGATGATGTGCCTCTACAAACTCGTAGGAATTTATGGTTCATGCATGATGGGGCCACTCCTCATTTCAGTTTACATTTACGCCAGCATTTACACACAAGGTTTCCTAATAGATGGATTGGTCGTGGAGGCCCTTTTCAATGGCCACCGCGATCAGGAGACGTTAATCCTATACATTTCTTTCTCTGGGGTTATCTCAAAAGTAAGGTATACGCAACACCTGTGCAAACAAGGCAAGATTTAATAGACAGAATTATGTTACACTGCAATGTTATTAGAAATAATATGGGATTGCTCTTTCAAGTGCAAAGAAACAACCTTCGTAGACTTAGAATGTGCGTGGAAGTGGGAGGAGCTGATATTGAACACTTATTACAATAACGTTAGTTTTTGTTGTTGTTTAGGAATTAGTTTTTGTCAAATGTTTTTGAACTTGTCTTTTTAGAGGTTTTCTTAATGGCTTAATAATGTTGTGTTCGTAATTTTGATTAAACGCAACTAATTACGTTGTTTCCGTTCCTATTTAATTCCCATTAAATGAGTTCTTAATGTTTCTATCATATGCTATCATCAAATTATTTTTTTGTAGTACTGTAGGCAAATCTTGGACATCGTATTAATAAGTTAGTTAGGTAAATTGGTAGTTAGTGCATTAATAAAACTGTAAATATTAGCCAAACGGCTTATTTTATCGAATTCCAACAAGAGTACCTTTTCGTTAGCGTAATGTGTGAGGAAGTCAATTTCGATATATACATACAGGGTGTGCCATCCCTGCAAAAGTTTTGGATCACTAGCCATTGCGGGTAGTCCGTCCCTGGCTTCAAGACACAACTGTAAATCTGTTTACCTTTCCAAAATAAACGTACACGTACATTATAGCTTTGCCGTAAATTTTATAAAGATCAAATAACTAGTACAAAAAATAAAAATTAAAACCCAATTCAAAATTAAAACTTTGGGGGCCTATAACTCGAAAACGAGGGCCTGCATAGAAAAAGTTTATATGAAGTAATAACATTATTTTGGCTCAGATTATACGCTCCTGACTTTTTTCTCATTAGTCCCGGGACACCCTGTATATATTTATATATATATATATATTTATAACAACAACATGGGTAATTCACGCAAAATAAGGGCTACTGAAATAGAGTGGTAATGAGGATGTGAGATTTGGGAGCAAAGATGTTAATCGAAACATGGGAAAACACAAAATAACGGATTTCAGCAGGGAAACCAAACGCTCATTTGTGTCTTCAATTGGAAGATCCCGAGTTTTCAGGACAACAACCAACATCGACACGGAGGCGCTTATAGCCCCCCCCCCCCCCCCGCCATGAACCTTCCGACCCATAGTAAATAACAAAGAAGATGTAGGAATATCGCGTGATATGTTAACAACAACAACAAAGAGATTCATGGGTAATTCACGCAAAATAAGGGCTACTGAAATAAAGTGGTAACCGTGGACAAGCATGTTTTTCTGGCTCATTTTGCCTCTTCAGCACGGCATAACCAAATAAGGATGTGAAATTTGGGAGCAAAGATGTTAATCGAAACATGGGAAAACATAAAATAACATCTTTGCTCCCAAATTTCACATCCTCATTTGGTTATGCCATGCTGAAGAGGTAAAATGAGCCAGAAACATGCATGTCCACGGTTACCACTCTATTTCAGTAGCCCTTATTTTGCGTGAATTACCCATGAATCGCTTTGTTGTTGTGGTTAACATATCACGCGATATTCCTACATCTTATATATATATATATATATATATATATATATATATATATATTGTCGGATGCGCGGGGATTTCCTAGAACTGTTTTGGATTATCTTATCTAAACATTGTTTTTGTGACCAGTCTTATCTAAAAAATTCCAGGGAGCCGATTGCTCCTGTGTAAGCCGCAATCTAGAATTATCTAGTAAAAAAGGCACTAATATATAAAAGACCGACCAGCGGGAGAAGTTTAGTTTATAAAGTGATCTCGTGAAGTAAACAAGGTGCTAAGTAAATTAGTAGTGAAGTGTTTACATAAATTAGTTTAAGTGCATATACTGTGTATATAATATAAATTAGTGAATAGTTTAGTGAATAAATTAATTAATTAAGTGAACCTACCGCGTGTATAAATTTATCCCACCTGTCGAAATAAAAACTTTAAATAAATAAGAAAAACATAACATTGGTATGAGAATTGGGATAATATAAATAAATATATACGTAAAAATGAGCAAGAGACTAAGTGAGTGAGCTGAAGGCAGAATTGGAAAATCGCGAGTTGGAAACGTCCAGTAAGAAGAGTGAGTTAGTAGAAAGACTTAAATTGGCACTGGTAAGTGACGACTTGGATCCAGAAACATTTCTATTCAAAGACGAGGCTTCCACCTTAATCTCGTCAATTTCTACTAACATGGACGAGAAGATTTCAAATATAAAGCGCGATATCTCTACTATGAAGAACGATATTTCTAATATGAAGAACGACATCTCTGCTAATATGGACGAGAAGATTTCAACTATGAAGAACGATATTTCTGACATGGAAGAGAATATTTCAACTAACCTGAAGATGTATATCTCTGCTAATATGGACAAGATTTCTGCCGATATCTTATCGTTGAAAAATGACATTGGTACTGACGTCGAAAATAAAATTTCGTCCCTCAAATTTGATATTGAGATGGACGATAAAATAGTTATGATGGAGCCAATGAACCACGACGAAAAAGTTGGCAAAGGAGTACTAATTGGAAAAGGATTGGTTACGTCGGTGAAAGAGATCCCAGTACGATTGATAAACGTGAACCATTACCAAATTGGTGTTTTAAATGAAACTCATGATTTCTAGTTAATTCCACCGTGAGTTTCATTTAAAACACTAATATGAGCAGATTCCACGAAGTAAGGGTCGAGACAGTTAATTTCATTACCAAATTACCATCAAGTAAGAAACCAAGATTGGATCCTGCGTACCAGTGACGTCTATAGTTCGTCAAATAACGACCACTGACAATTCTAATGCCAGATTCGATCAAATGTTATCAGTAGCTGGTCAATCCTTGAATAGAGCTGAAAAAAAGATAATGAGAGCATTTCTCTTGCAGTATCGAGACCTATTCGTAGTAAAAGGAGGAAAGACTGGTAGAACATCAGCCGTCAAACACAAAATAAATGCTGGTAATGCGAAGCAAATTAGGTAATCAGCTCGAAGACTACCACGAGCGAAGAGAGATAAAGCGTGAAGGAATAGTTAGAGAAATGGAAGAAGAGAAAGCAATAGAACCATCTCCAGTGGTGCTCGCCAAGAAAAAGGATGGAACTACGAGGTTTTGCGTGGACTATCGCCAGCTAATCAACGTGAAGGAGAAAAACAGCTATCCTCTTCCTCGAATCGAGGATACGTTAGATACTTTGGCCAGCAGCAACTGTTTTCCACCTTGGACATGAAGTCTGGTTATTGGCAAGTAGAAATGGACCCAAAAGGCAAAGAGAAAATTGCTTTTACCACCGGATCTGGATTATGGCAATTCAACGTCATGCCATTCGGGCTCTGTATTGCGCCTGCGACATTTGAGAGACTCATGGAAAATGTCTTGAGAGTGTTGTCTTGGAAGACAAGCCTGGTCTATTTGGACGACATCGTAGTTATGGGAAAGACATTTGACGAACACCTGAAGAATTGGAAAGTCGTATTCAAACGACTCCAAGCTACCCAGCTCATGTTAAGCCCGAAGAAATGTCAGCTGTTCCAAAATCGAGTCAACTATCTAGGTCATATTGTTAGCAATGAAGGAGTGGCGGTGGATCCACAGAAAATTGCTTCCATTCAGCAAAGGCCGCAATAAACCGACGAAAATCAAATTAGGAGTTTCCTTGGACTTTGCACATATTATAGAAGATTTATCAGGAAGTTCTGAGATATTGCCAAGCCTCTAACTCGACTTTAAGAAGAAACAAGAGCTTTACAATGGGACGAAGGCTGTCAAACGGCTTTTGAAACCTCGAAGAGCCATTTTACCACGGCACCCATATTAGAATACTCATTACCAAAGGAAGATTGTATTCTTGGCACTGACGCAAGCAACGTAGGAATTGGAGAAGTGCTCTCACAGATCCAAGAAGGGTAAGAAAGAGTGCTGGGATATTTCAGTAAAGTCCTCTCCAAACCAGAACGAAACTACTGCGCCAAAAGGAGAGAACATTTGGAGGTAGTAAGGTATGTGGAACACTTTAACCAGTATATCTATGGTGGGAAGTTCTTAATCCGGACTCATCATGTAGCACTCAAGTGGTTGATGCAGTTCAAGAACCCGGAGGGCCAGATCGCTAGATGGATTGAGTACGATTTCAACATCGAACTGGTGTGAGTCACCGAAATGCCGACTCCCTGCCCAGACGGCCGTGCCCAACAGACTGCTCCCACTGCAACAAGGCAGAATTTAGGGAAGCTGCAGTTTCAAGAACTACTGTTATCAACGAGGAATGGTCACCCACCAGAATTAGAGAAGATCAGGAGAATGGTCCTCACCTGAAGATGATTTGGCAATGGAAGGGAGAAAATCGGCGACCTACATGGCAAGAATTGTCAAGATTCTCACCGACACTCAAGGTATATTGGGCTCAGTGGGACTCCCTTGACCTGAAAGAAGGGCTGTTGAAAATAATCTTTGAAAACGATGATGGTTTCGAGATAAAGAGACAGCTAGTTATCCCGAGAGCGAAAGTATCTAGGTACTGAAGAAGTTACACGACAGTCCATCGGCAGGTCATCTGGGAGTGGAGAAAACCCTTCAGGTTTTATTGGATGAACAGCTCCGTTGATGTGAAGGACTGGGGTAAGAAATATACGACTTCTACTACGAGTAATGGACCACATTGTCAGAAAAAGGCACACATGAAACAATATAATGTTGGAAGCTCTGTCGAAAGGATTGCTTTAGACATCGCTGGACCATTTCCGACGACAGAAAATGGTGGTAAGTATTATTTCACGAAGTGGGTGGATATTTATCCGATCCCCAATCAAGAGTCCACAACTATCGCAGATGTATTGGTGAAATAATCAATTAGCCGATATGGAGCGCCCTTGGAAGTCCACAGTGACCAGGAAAGAAATTTCGAAAGCCATCTATTCCAGGTTATTTGCGACAAGCTGGGAATGAAGACCAGGACAACAGCATTACATCCACAGTCACATGGAACGGTCGAGAGAATGAACAGGACTATTGGAAAATACCTGTCCAAAGTACTTTCCAGCCATCAAAGAAATTGGGACCAGTATCTTTCCGTATTCGGATTGGCTTGTCGATTTGTCGTCAATAAGTCCACAGGTGGAACACCTGCGAAAATCCTATTTGGACGTGAAATGAGGCTTCCTTGTGACCTGGAATTTGGCTGTCGGCCTGGAGAAAACCTAGCAGGAAAAGACTACGTGATCCAATTGCGAAGAAGGCTGGACGATATTCATGAATTAGTCCGAACAAATCTTCAAGTTGCCAGCGACAGAATTAAATGTCGGTACGACACGCAGGCCACAGTAGGCGGTTTTAAAGAAGGAAACAAAATATGGTTACACAACCTGACGAGGAGAAAAGGATTTCCTCCAAAATTACAAAAATCCTGGTAAGGTCCATACTTAATCAAGAAAAGGATCAATGTTGTTATATATCGCATAAGCAAGATCCCCAACGGAAAACCAAAAGTAGTTCACGAAAACCGGCTGGCGCCATTCGAAGGACACCATGACCTAGAGAAAAGAGTAAAGCATATTCGAGATGTGTCTGACCTTACCATCGATGAATTTATGGGCGCGTATGGAGGTACCGGGCAAGCTAGATATGCGTCACTTCAGAACAACGACAAGATTTGTTCACTCGCCCGGGATATAATTCACTGGCATACAACATCAGCGCCCATATCAAGAACACACGAGGGTTGGCAACCGTCTGTCGAAAGAAGCTCGGACAATTGGAAAAACTTGAAGAGCAGAGTTCAGCGCCTGGCAAGACACTGAGACTGAAACACAATTCGCGGTACGTCTTCTACGTGGTAACTAAAAATGAATTTCACGATCCATCTACCTACCCCGATGTGTGGGAACCACTTCGAAACCTCCGAGACCATGTAATGGAATCCAGTGTGAATAAACTGGCTAGGCCTAACATAGCGGGTAGCCAGTTGGATTGACGAGTGATCAGGAACTTGGTAGAGGTGATTTTCCAAGATGTCCATATATTAATTTGCGGCTACAACCCCCGTTATCAGTATCCGATGTAGACGGTGCCCTGCTATTTCCATTAGATCGGAAAGTGTAGAAATGGGCCCAGTTGCCGATTCAAACATCCATACACAAAAGTTCCGGGAGGAACTTCCATTTAAGGAGGGGGTAATGTCACGAAATAGCACACTAGTGTATTCCATGTTTCCGACTCGGTTTAAGCCACGTATGAAAGTTGAAATTTTGGCGGATGCGCAGGGATTTCTTAGAACTGTTTACGATTCCTTGACTATTCTATCTAGACATTGTTTTTGTGACCAGTCTTACCTAGAAAATTCCAGGTGGCCGATTGCTTTTGAGTAAGCCGCAATCTAGAATTATCTAGTAAAAAAGGCACTTATATATAAAGGACCGACCAGCGGAAGAAGTTTAGTTTATAAAGTGATCTCGTTAAATAAACATGTGGACAAGTAAATTGTAGTGAAGTGTTCTATATCTTAGGGATTCCGTGGTAAGTAGGGCTGAATTAAAATCTTATTTACTAACCAAAGTTTCGGAAAAATGTATTGAAAAAGAAATATAATTTAAATACCGTCTGGTTTTCCACCTATTTATTAACATATACATTTCAATGGAGATTTCATTTATGTCACAATATTAACAACAAAATATTGTGCTAAATACTTTTTTTAATATTGATTACGTAGATTGAAAATATGTATGGTCTAGTCTGATGAAAATTGAAAAAAAAGTACACAATTAATTGTCTATTTGATTTATCACGAACATATTTCACAAAAAGAGGGTTTGGTATTATCACGGTAATAAATTCACCAAATTAGGTTGATATTGATCGTTGCCAAGATTACCGACATCGTTATAAAATAACGATACAATTAGATTTTTCAACGATAAATTTATGATCCGAAGTCGCACTATAGAGAAGTTTTTATAAAACCGAAAATAAAAATGTAGAATGTTTGATACAGTGAAATCTCCTGAAAGTAAACAATTACTAGTTTATGTGACAATTTTTATATAATTCACATATGTTACTTCTCAAAGTATTTCTATAGGGATGCATTGACTCAAACAAGAAAAATCATGTAACAATAGATCTAAAGAAGAATTCAACATGAATAATATGGAATATATAAGCAAAAGTGTTTGAATTCCATGATAAGTTTGAAGAAATATTCCAGATAAGTGATTTTGATAAATTTGATGAAAAGACACGGAAAAGTTATTGATAACAAGACAATAGTAACTGAGTAAAATTATAAATCTGGTCGAATTAGTTTCATCAGTTGAATAGCTGAAACATAGGTACGTTTAGGAGCTCTGTTTTTTATGAGTTTTCTAGGATAAAACAAGCCGAAAATCTTTCAGGAATCATAATTGTTGCCATGGGGTGAAAGGAATTGATGTATTTGATTCATGATTATTCATCCGAGTAAACTGCTACTAAATTATACCACTAAATGTTGACGTTTACAATTGATTGAGTTGGTAACTTAATAACAAATGCTCAGAGCTCAATCAAGTAGAAAAAACAATAGAGTAGAGCAGCCATTCTCTAAGTGTGTTCCGTGGAACCCTAAGGTTGCGCGATACCCCTGTAGAGATTCCGCAAGAATTCAGAAAAAAAATCAATACACCTCTGTCTGATCGAACGTTATGACGTGGGCGTATCATGAGGCGCAGCCGAACTTAATCGCCAACCACAACAGAACCATTTTACTATGCCGCCACCATGATATCTACTTGTGCGCGCTCACAAAGTCGAAATTGTTAACACCGCATTTTTTGTATTTCTATTTTTATTTCCGCTTTCTATTTATCGAAGGCAATGTTTGCCCGCAGTCCCTTTGATGAGAGCCGCCTCTGAGATAAGACACTATAGTTGTGATCAAGCGACTTTCGGGTCTAACTTCAAAACATAAAGTCGAAATTGTTTACACCGCATTTATGGTATTTCTATTTTTATTTTGGTTTTTTATTTTCAAAGGCACCGACTCGAGTATTTTTGAGAATGTTCGAAATCGAGGTTAGGACTATAAAAGTGACGATCACGGCTCAACATACATCACGTCGGTGTTGCGGGTTTTTCTCAAATCACAAATTTTCAATATTTCATAATATTCCACTCTTAAAATATCGGAGACATTTCAAATTCGGTAAATAACACCCATTTTTCATCAAATAATTTCCGACACCTAGCCAGCTCAACGCATATATATGTATTGGCAGCGATACATGGTTCGTCTTCTACAGTTACGCACCCATCCTAGACACTTTTTGTCGCACCATCTCCGCACACTTTTGAGCTTCGCCGCTTCCAAACATCAACCCCCGATACACCCCAACACAATACAACCCTCGGGTTACTTTCCACCGAAAAGCCCGTCCAAATACTCTCAATTCCATACACTTTTTCAAAAAAAAATTTACTAGACACTTTGTCAACCCCCAATTCAATTTCTCAGTCGGGGCGCACTAAACCATCCAATACACCATCAACTCATCCCTGAAGAGGAAACTAATCTTACACCAGGGCATCACTCTCGAAAACAACACTTCACCCAAAAATCAAGCCATCCAACACATAGTTCATTACGAATTTCTCTCTCACTCTCTCAACATTCATCAGTCGACGATTATCATTCGGAGCGATAAATACCTACCTACCCAAAAGCTAGCACTCTTCTACGCAGTAACATCATTAATAAAGAAGAATGGAACGTTGACTTAAAGGCGTTACACGTGTTGCAACAGCTAGCGAAGCCAAATGTTCGAAAGCATTACGCGCTGAGTACCTATACAGCTATTACCGATCAGACGATGATGTAACGATGTCGTGCTCCACGGTTTCAAAGGCGAAAAAAGGAAGTGTGATTAATCATATATCAGTTTCAGATTTGTTGATTCCAACGGTTCACCTTTCTGCATGTTATGTAGTAAAATGCTTCCTAATAGTTCCAAGGCACCTGTCAATTGCGCTGACATTTGGAAACTGTACACCTCGAGTCTATAGACAAGAATAAATAATTTTTTGTACGTAAAAAAGAATGCAATTATAGGAAAGACAAAAAACGATGATACTTGTAACCCAAACTATTAATGGAAAGGAAACGGAGGTATTATATTTAGTTAGCTATCGCATTGTAAAACCCACTAAACAAGAAACATAACAAGTCTTTTTTGTGATGTTCTTTTTAGAGATTTTTATTTAAAACGTTAATAAGATATCTCCTAGATGTCTTAATTTTTTTATTACCAACTCTATTAACATCCATGCCATGTAATTAGAACATATTTTTGATGTACACAATAATACTGGAATTTGCAGTTACATACACATCCTATGAACTTCTTTAAAGTAACTTCCTATAGGAAAGATTCATACGATGTTAATTTGTATACTTCTCACTAATGTCACATACAGAACATTACTGTAATATTCTAAATTAACATGTTTCTAAGATGATCACACGTTGCAGTTACTTTTACATCTTTCGAAATAATTTTTAGTAACTTCCTGTGATTACGTTTGTACGATGATAGTTCATAAAACTCTCAGTAATATCTCATATTAAACATCACAGTAACATAATTGGGTGGGCTGTTTGATTGATGTATCCATAAAATTACAAAAAGAAAGAAGAAAACAGAAGAGGAACTGATGAACGAAACAAACAGTAGTTATCTGTGGAAACAAATGACAAACATGATATGGCGAATCGTGGGTCGGGGCGTGGTTTTCAGTTTTGTGTTATATTTTATTTGAAGGAAGCACATTCTTTGCAAGAAGTACTTGAATAAAGTGGTCTTTATTTCCGTTAGTTACTACTTAGTTACAGTTTCTATACTTACAGTTATAATTCTTGTTATAATGGATGAACAACATTTGTTATCGGTAGGTACCTATTCCAAAATCATAATTATTGAAACTGAATACTCATTCAATACATTAATCCGCTATTGTGCACTGAAATTCCAGATGGCGGAATTGTACCCTAACATTATATAATAGAGTTTACAAAATAAGGGTTTTTTCAACTTTTAAAATATTTTAGTTAGTAAGTATATTTTAAAAACGACTCAATTTTTCAAATCCTAGATATGCATTATACCCTACAAAAAACTTATTATTGCAATAGGGTAGATATTATTAATAAGAAAACATGCTCATATGTTGGCAGAGATTTGAATCCGAAAGAAAATATTCTCAATGTTCAAGATGTTTCAGAAGATACTTACATAAATAAAATATAAATAAAATAAAATAAAAATAGTTGGTAATTATGTAAAGAAAGGGGACCCACTAAACAAGAAACATAACAAGTATTTTTTGTGATGTTCTTTTTAGAACTTTTCGTGATATTTATTTAAAATGTTAATAAGATATCTCCTAGTTGTCTTAATTTTATTACCAACTCTATTAACATCCATGTCATGTAAAGAAAACATATTTTTGATGCACACAATAATACTTGAATTCGCAGTTACATACACATCCTATGAACTTCTTTTTAGCAACTTCCCACAGGAAACATTCATTCGATGTTAATTTGTATACTTCTCACTAATGTCACATACAGAACGTTACTGTTATATTACAAATTAACATGTTTCTAAGATGATCAAATGTGTTGCAGTTACTTTTACATCTTTCGAAATAATTTTTAGTAACTTCCTACGATTACGTCTGTACGATGTTAGTTCATAAACCTCTCAGTAATATATCATATTAAACATCACAGTAACATAAAAAAAGAAGAAAACAGAAGAGGAACTGACTAACAGTACTTATCTGTGGAAACAAATGACAAACATGAAATGGCGGGTGATTTTCAGTTTTGTGTTATATTTTATTTGCAGGAAGCATATTTTTTGCAGTTTCTATACTTATTTATAATTCTTGTTATAATGGACAACAGTTTTTATCGGTAAGTACCTACCTATTTCAAAATCATAATTATTAAAACTTAATACTCATTCAATACTTTGATCGGCTATTGTACATTGAAATTCCAGATGACGGAATTGTACACTAACATTATATAATATAGTTTACAAAATAAGGGTTTTTTCAATTTTTAAAATATTTTAGTTAGTAAGTATATTTTAGAAACGATTCAATATTTCAAATCCTAGATATGCGTTATAACCTACAAAAAAGAATATTAGTGTGAAATATGTTATCAAGTATTCTGCGACTAAGCGAGGGTAGTGTGTCCGTGTTATCCCTTTTGTTAGGTTAAGTTGTTAAATAATATCAAATATGTTGTGATTGGCTGAATGACTACAATCTATGCCAAAAAAAAAGTATTCTGCGCTCTCGAACAATTTGTGAAAAATTTAAACGTGATACGTGATCAAGTGGTAATACCTATTGCACTAGCTGTATGTGAAAAGGATGAATTGATTGTTCTCGGCAGATCCCATCTACATTGATTTTTGTAATTCTTGTTTATAGTGCGTGCCGCGTGAAGCCAAGGGTTGGCTCGTCCTCACTACCGGCTCTCATTGGCATCCTTTGATGGAGACCGGCACTAGAGCGATTTTCGTTGGAAAACCATTGGCTCAGCGGCACATTCCAACGGCCACGTCTACATTGTATTGGCATTGCCAACCCGGCACTGCCAACGGCCAACCGCGGCATGGTGTGGACGCCGCTTTACAGCGTTAATTCTGACTGGTTCCAATATCCTTGTTTCTCGAAGACCTCCCTCCATGCGGGCAAAAGTTTTATGATTCGGAATTCTTCGGTTCGGATATATCTCTTGATATACGTGGGCACTTCTACGACAGTTACTTTGACAGAATCCAAGAACTAAGATCATGTCGGTCTGCTGATTTAAAGAGAATTCCAATTTATTAGCAGTTAAAATAACAATAACAATTGAACAATAAGTAATGATACCTACTCGCGATGATAACAAAATTGGGAAATTATTGGAACATTAAAAGTCGTCAATAAACTTGAATAACTATGAATTTGTTTCCTGTCAAAATCACGACTAGTGTTGCCTTTGTATCCACTGCCAATTAACTTTTGTATCACAATTTTATCAAACTTGTACTAAATCTGTTAACATTATTTGAGAAAACATTTTTTTCCATCGGAACTATGCGGAATACGACATTTTTACAGAAGTAACAAAATTAAGATATTTAAGGTATATAAACCTAAAAACCTAAACAATACTAGTTGCTAATCTAGTAATTATTTGGTTGAAAATATTTACGATAGATGTCGATAGTAGTACTGAATCGGCTTTTACTTATTCAACATATTTTCTCTCTCTGTCTTTCCATTCTTGACGGTTCAAAGAAACGCATCTCTGTTTTGATTTCAAATATTTCAACTGTTTGTGAGCACAGAAACCTCATCTCTGTTTTTTATGTTGCATAGATGAGAGAATATTATATACACACATCCAAACAATATTTGTTGACATAATTTCCATTTGATTGTAGATTTTTGATTATTAAAGAGTTTCATAAATGTTTTTGAAAGGAATAAATTGTTAAAAAGTAATTAATCGTATCGACCCGATATCAAAAATTATAATTATGATAATGTAAATTATCCTGTTATCCGTATTTTTTAATTTTAAAAGCTATGTTTGAGGTTATGTTAACTGGATAATCTGATTATTGTGAAAATATGAGATAAATAATACTGATTGTTTGTTCTAGTATCATCAAACCATCTTTCAACATTCTCTTGAGACCCTGTTTAAGTGATAATATGGGTTTGTTAGCGAAAAGCTAAAAATGCTTAATTGAAGTGAAGTGACTTTTGAAGTATCTGAATGAAGAAAAATTAAAACCGCTCTCAAATGACAAGAATTACATAATTCATTTTGATGAAAATATAATAGTGATAATTGAAAAATATAACTATTATCACCTGATACAAGGTGCATTACATATTGCATGAAAGGACATGTGCTATTTAATAATAGGTTTGTTCCAACCATGGTTTTTGTATCGTTCGAAAACCATATATTGCATCGTTTAATCAGCTTGTTTGGCGCAAACGCGTGTCTTGCACTGTTATTTGGTTGGAAATAAACGAATACAGTTGGAACCGTTTGTGAATCATTTGGAAACCAATTTCAATCTCTATTCTTTTATCATAACATAACCAACGGTTACAAGAAGTTTGTGGATGATAAAAATAAGACTGGTAAATATTTTATACAAATTAATAAACCAATTAATCGATTTAGACGATAGCACTAAAATTAGTAAAATGTATGAATAAAATTATTTTGCTTTAGGTAGAGGACGAAAGTATTTCGAGTATGAAAAAGAAATGGACGAGATATTTGGAAAAAAGAAAAATGTATACCTATCCAGAACTCATATCATCCAATGAAACAGTCGATAATAATTTAGTTGACACCTGTGATGAAGAATTAGTGAATGAAAACAATGAGCCTGATGTACCACCAACACAAACAAAAGTTAATCGAAAAAAAACACGAGCTGTTAAAAAACAATCAACCCTGCCGTATATGAGATCTGATAGGAAATTATGTTATTAAGAAAAACTAAAAATTGACAAAGGACGTTTAGAATAATTAAAGAAAAGAAACAGGCTAATAGGAGAAAAATTTAATACTTAGGGAACTTGTAAAAAAGGAGTGTCATTGTAATTCAGATTCTCTCTTGTAATTTTTTATGTTCTATTATATTTATGTAGTCAATTTTTATTTTCACTCAACTTTTTATTTCTGTTTCCAAAGTTATTTTTAAGTATATTTATATCAGTATTTATTTTACATTTTATTTCTGCTATACTGTTTGTAAAGTTATTGTTAATTATATTCATGTAGGTATTTATTTTACAGTTAAAATTTCATTTCTGTGGTACTTACTGTTTCCAAAGTTATTTTTAAGTATATTTATATCAGTATTTATTTTACATTTTATTTCTGTTGTACTGTTTGTAAAGTTATTTTTAATTATATTTATGTAGGTATTTATTTCACAGTTAACATTTTATTTCTGTGTTACTTACTGTTTCCAAAGTGTTTTTCAAATATATTTATATTAGTATTTATTTTACGTTTTATTTCTGTTGTACTGTTTGTAAAGTTATTTTTAATTTTTGTTTATAACATAAGGGGATATTTTTTTATTTACATATTTGTAATTTCATAATTTATTTAGTACTTGTTACCTACTGTAGTTTTCTAGTTGATAAAATATACTGTTAATGATTTTTATGATTTTTATGATTTTTATTGATATGTTATACAAATATCTTAATTAAAAGTGGTGAATGATAAATTATTCTATAATGGTAATGCATACGCTATTCAATCTCTAATTATGCCAATTCAACATTTTAGTCATCTTCATCAACATCTTGATCTTCATGAAGAACGATATTATCGATATGAACTTGAACACTAGCAACAGCTAAAAATATTTGTGGATTATTTTATGTCTAGGCTACACTAAACACAATCTTGTGGAGTAGATATAAATAGCATTTACGAAGCACAAATTTACTTATCTAGCATGAAAATTACTTAATTATAATCACTTACAAATACAATACACATTAAACTATAAATTTGGGATATTTTTATGAACACAAAACATATGACAACAGCATTTGACCCATAGAGAAAGTTATAATAATATTTGTCTATGAATTGACCGTGGTCTTCTGTCATTGAGTTCTATACAGCGCCATGTATCAAGACAGTGGAGCGGTTGAACTAAAGTAAAAAGATGTTCGTTTGCAAAAATTTGCGCACAACAAATCTCCAAAAATACAATGATTTGAGATTTCATATTTTCAGAATCGAATTCTCTAGGCTTCCTTTTGGGGATCAGGTATTTCGTGTCCAGATTGGTGACCACAAATTGTCAAAACTGTCAAAATCACACCATCACTCAATGGCTTATATCTTTTTTATAACAATATAAAACTCAACCAAAATACCTGATCCCCAAGACAAAGGTCGAAGTTATATGGTGTTAAAATTTCAACACTTAATTTCCCTGCGTTTTTTAGATTTGTTGTGAACAAAATGACCTAAATTTTGTTGCAAATCACGGGTGCCAACTGTTTTCAGGTTCCTAAAACGTGAGACCCCTCTTAAACGGTCTTCTCGCTAAAAAAAATTGAGAGCCGCTTATCACCCTTAATAAAGTTGTGAAAAAAAATGTCAGTGTGGTTTTAACACTTCTTCTTTTGGGATTCTTTAACTCTTGAAATGAGGGTAATCCTCTAAAACGTACTATTGTCAAATTTCATTCAATTTGCTTCCCTCATTTCTGAATACCGTACAAAAATCTGTTTTTTTTTATATGAACTTTCAACTCTTCTCCGGGGTAAACGGTATATAAATTAATTGGGATGCATTGTTTTTTGAAGGATGCAATTTGGAAGGGACGAGTATTTGTGTGAACGTCTGATTTCACCAGAAGAAGCCCGATCCTCACCCGAAAAATATGTTGTTTTTTTTACCAATATTTTTCATTTTATACGTTTTCAACAATATATGGAACAAAAATGGCGGGTATAGAACAAATTAGATTCATTATTTTTGTTTAACTAAGTATTTGTCAAGTTGAACTGTGAAAGCATCCCCATGTCTATTGCAAAATTGCTATTAAGGTTCTGCAATTACATCAGCGATGATTTAAATACCATCCAAAATTACAGTACGCTTCTAATAGATACTGAATGACAGATAATTAATTTTACTCCAGGTGTTTGCGAAGGGAGTGAACGATTGAAGCAACAACCTTTAATGCGGATGTGTGAATTGATAAATATTTAGAAGGCTGTAAATATAGGGTTATTCCTCAATAACGGTTTCGGTATTCTTAGTAATACTGATAGCTACTTTTATTTGAATCAGGTGCTATTTTTGTGAGCAGATTAAAAATTAATGGCCATTATGACAACATATATCTATTTCATAGTTTTGATTGCGATTAAAATCAAAGTTTCAAAAAAACTTCTGTATTTTATTTACCATAATTATCCAAAAAAAAAGGGAAGAGTAAATTTTCCAAGACTGGGATTCTAAACATACTCTAATTCAATTTTAATATCAAAATTGAAAAAATAAACATATATGGGACATTAAGCCAAGAAATAGATACACATATGGCACCTGCCTATACCTCAACATACCCAAAGTTTTAGAGATATTCTTATTTTCATATAGAGAGTACTAAATTTGCCTAAATTTTATCAATTTTGAGTCAGCGATTATTTATTGGTTACGAACTAAGAATTTTTTGGACTAGTATGTTCACTGCTATTTTGCAGCATCTAAACTCTATTGCTAGTAATAAGTTGATATATATGATATGAAGATTGTCAGAATGCAATCAAAACGGATACTTATTAGTAAGCATTTATCAGGAATAATTTTCTGACAATCCTAAAAAATCAAGCTTTGGAATATTGATCGATTGGTGTAACTGAACTGAAGGGATTTCCAGTAGAATTTGGCTTTATTTAACTTAAAGGAGTAAATTATACTAGTAACATCGTAAAATATAAAAAAACAAACAACGACAGATGGCTGACAGACAACGTCTTGTCACGCAACAGCTCTATGGTCGTCGCATGCAGGTAGCTAATCATATGCTATTCTCTCCACTTGAGTTTTCATCTCTACCATTTACCACGAAGTCTCTAAGGTGGGTTGGAAGCTTCCTGACATGGCGAGATCTTCGTAGGCTACCATTGTGAGTAATTTTATTAGACGAAGTTCCGTTGGGTTCTCCTTGTTCCACTGCGGGAGGCTGATTCTGTTCTTCCAGATTTTCGGCTTCTTCTCCATCTACCACGCTGATGGGAAATGGAGCCATTCTTCTATTCGACACTCTGGTAGTTTCTGTATCGCTCACTCGCATGTAGGAATATTGGGGATTACTTCCTAATAGCTCTACTTCCTCGACTAGGGGATATGATTTGGACTACCGCACATATGTTTTCATAAATACGGATACCGGGATCCAGCATGAGGGTAGAGAATCGCCATTGGGAGACCATCTTGGACATCTCATCTAGGGAAGGTTTGCTATTTTCCAGGAGGCGCTCCCGTATTCTTTTAGACCGAAGGCCAGAGATGAGGGCGCTACGAATAGCCTGTTCTTCATGTTGTGTTTTTTGCTTTCACAAATAAACCATCGAAAGCCTTAAAGGCATCGGCAAAGTTTTGGAAAGCCTTTACGTACTTGTAAATTGAGGCCGATATGTGATCCATTAATATATTTAGCTTAAGATTGTCAGGAGTACCTTCAGTGCATTCTTCCGCAAGGAAACTTTCGAAGGTCAACTTCCAATAGATCCATATAGAATCGGAATCTTGTGCTTCAGGTTCGGTGTCAAATTTTCCAGGCTGTAGATACATGGCGAGTGTAGACGATTTTGTTTTCACATACATTTTAAGTGAAATAAATTGATATAAAGGAAGCGAAGCTACTACCAGTAGAACTGGTCACCCACCAGGATCAGAGAAGATCAGGAGAATGATCCTCACCTGAAGATGATCCGGCAATGGAAGGAAGAGAATCGGCGACCTACATGGCAAGAAGTGTCGAGATTTTTAACGACACTCAAGGCATATTGGGCTCAGTGGAACTCCATTGTCCTGCAAGAAGGGCTGTTGGAAAGAGTCCTTGAAAACGATGGTGGTTCCAAGAAAATGAGACAGCTAGTTATCACTAGAACGAGAGTAGCTGAGGTACTGAAGAAGTTACACGACAGTTCATCGGCAGGTCATCTGGGAGTAAAGAAAACCTTTCCGCGAGTACGTGAAAGGTTTTACTGGATGAACAGCTCCGACGATGTGAAGGACTGCTGTAAGAAATGTACGACTTGTGCTACAAGTAATGGACCACATCGCAAGAGAAAGGCACCTATGAAACAGTATAATGTTGGAAGCCCTTGCGAAATGATTGCTTTAGATATCGCTGGACCAAATCCGACGACAGAAAATGGTAGCAAATACATATTGGTTGTAATGTACTATTTCACAAAGTGGGTGGAAATTTACGCTATCTCGAACCAAGAGGCCACAACTGTCGCGGATGTATTGGTGAAAGAATTCATCAGCCGATATGGAGTGCCATTGGAAGTCCACAGTGACTAGGGAAGAAATTTCTGAAGCCATCTATACCAAGAGATTCGCTTGAAGCTGGGAATGAAGAAGACCAGGATAACAGCATTACATCCACAGTCAGACGGAATGGTCGAGAGAATGAACAGGACTATTGGAAAATACCTGTCCAAAGTAGTTTCCAGTCATCAGAGAGATTGGGACCAGTATATTTCCCTATTTGCATTGGCTTATCGATCTGCCGTCAATGAGTCCACGGGTGAAACACCTCCCAAAATCCTGTTTGGACGTGAAATAAGGCTTCCTTGTGACCTGGAATACGACTATCGGCCTGGAGAAGTTCTAGCAGGAGAAGACTACGTGATCCAATTGAGAAGATGGCTGGACGATATTCATGAATTAGTTCGAACAAATCTTCAAGTTGCCAGCGACAGAATGAAAAGTCGGTACGACACGCAGGACACAGAAGGCGGTTTTAAAGGAGGGGACAAAGTATGGTTACACAACCCAACGAGGAGAAAAGGATTTTCTCCAAAATTACAAAAATCCTGGGGAGGTCCATACTTAATCAAGAAAGGGATCAATGATGGTATATATCGCATAAGCAAGATCCCCTACGAAAAACCAAAAGTAGTTCACCAAAACCGACTAGCGCCATTCAACGGAGACCATGACCTAGAGATAGGAGTAAACCATATTCGAGATGCGTCTGACCCTACCTTCGATGAATTAATGGGCGCGTATGGAGGTACCGAGAAAGCCAGATAAGGAGTCACTTCAGAACAACGACAAAATTTGTTCACTCTCCCGGAAGATTATTCACTGGCATACAACATCCCCGCCCGTCTTAAGAACGCTCGAGAGTTGGCATTCGTCTTTCGAAAGAAGTTCGGGCAATTAGAAAAACTTGAAGACCAGATTCCAACCCCTGGCAAGACACTGAAACTGAAACATAATTCGCGGTACGTATTCTACGTGGTAACTAAAAATGAATTTCAAGATCGATCTACCTACCGCGATGTGTGGGAAGCACTTCGAAGCCTCCGAGACCATGTGATAGAATCCAGCGTGAAGAAACTCGCTATGCCTAAAATAGCGAGTAACCAGTGGGATTGGCGAGTCATCAGGATCATGGTAGAGGTTATCTTTCAAGATAACGGTGTCCAGATATTAATTTGCAGCTACAATCCCCGTTATCGGTATCCGATGGAGACGGTGCCCTGTTATTTCCATAAGATCGGAAAGAGTAGTCCTTGAAACAGATTCAAACATCCAGTCTCGGCTACACAAAAGTTCCAGGAGTAACTTCCATTTAAGGAGTGGGTAATGTTACGAAATAGCACACCAGCGTAGACCCTGAATCCGACTCTGTCTAAGCCATGTATGAAAGTTAAAATTATGGCGGATGGGCAGGGGTTTCTTAGAACTGTTTACGATTGTGACTATCTTATCTAGACATAGTTTTTGTGACCAGTCTTATCTAGAAAATGCCAGAAAGTCAATTGTTTTTGTGTAAGGCGCAATCTAGAATTATCTAGTTAAAAAAGCACTAATATATAAAGGATCGGTCAGCGAGACAGTTTAGTTGATAAAGTGATCTCGACAAATAAACAAGAATACACCGAAATAGCGAACAATGAAAGTGTTGATATAAATTAAATAATTGAGGTTGTATGTATATAAACTAAATTTAAGTGAATGGTTAAGTGTATATAAATTAAGTGTTAGTGAGTAGTTTAGTGTTTAAATAAATTCGTAAGTAGCCATACCGTGTGTTTATCCCACCCGTTTACTGTTTAAATAAATAAGAAAAACATTACAGAAATAATAACCTTCAATTTGTGCACCTACAATCTGATAGAAAACGCGTTTATAGATAAAACAAAACCCATAATGTTCCACAAAAATTAAGCGATAAGATATGTTCTCATCTTACTCTATTTGGATTGTTTTAAGTGGAATGGCAAAATGTTAAAAATGATTATTATCATGCAACATGAATATAAAAAGTTTGAAGTAGTTATTAGATAGAAGGACCTTTGAGAGGAAATTGAATTATAAAAATACACTTATTTGTCCTGCCCGAAGAACCAAAATATAATGAATAGCTCAAATATAAATTGGAAGAAAAAATGAACTGTAATTACTGCCTTAAAGTTAGTACCACTAACCTGTGATAGGGTTGTGAATCTTCTTTTAAACCATTATTGGGAATACACAGCGGCACAGTTATTTAGTGATAGATTCGAATTGGTAGCGATAACTGAACTACAGTTGACTAAAACTGACACTGGCGACATACGGTGTCGCGCAACAAGCAGTATCGATAAACACAGGCCATAATGAATAGAAATTGAAATGAAACAATAGTATATTATACACCAAGGTGGTGAAGACTATTATTATCAACCGAGCACCAAAATTATCTCGCGAGGGGCTTTGCCCCGAGCGGAATAAGGTGCGAGGTTTATAAATGTCTTCACCACCGTGGTGTATATACATTTTTTCCACTAGCCAAATTTAAGACAAAAATCAAAAATAACAAAAATGTCAAAAAAATCATGTAGGTATAATTTAATCAAACAGCAATAGAATACCATTATTCCTATAGTTCATAAGTGCAACGAATTAACGAAACCAATTATACGATCACATCCAAAAATTTCACAAAACGTGGTTTATGCTTTACTTTGAACTTTGAACAATTACAGCGGAAGTGCGTTCACAACACTTGGGGGTACAAAGTGAGCGTTCATAAAACATTTAACATATGCTTCACCATAGAGAAAGTAATATCTTATTTGTCTATATAGTTCAAGGTTAGCTACCAGTTTCTATCAACAGAAGATTTTCAAATTCCACTGGTGATAATGTTGAAAGTAAAAACATTCCTCGATCCTCATTTTTGTAAAATTAACGGAAAATAAACAACACATTTCAATGTCAAATTTTGATAGTGTCGATCTACAAATCGTTCAAACTGATTTCTCCCTAGGCGTTTACTTCGTTGTCTGACTGACACAGACACTGTTTTCGCTCCTCACCTAAACCATATATTATGAACGCACTCCTTATGTCATCAGAAATTTTGGGTTGTGCGCGAATTTTAAACTAATGACA
The DNA here is from genome assembly GCA_963921935.1 of Galeruca laticollis. Taxonomy (NCBI): domain Eukaryota; kingdom Metazoa; phylum Arthropoda; class Insecta; order Coleoptera; family Chrysomelidae; genus Galeruca; species Galeruca laticollis. Next base: position 37,106,303 of record OY998184.1, read on the forward strand.
GTTTTATTGGAATAATTTTATCTTGTTAGATAATTTCAAGCAGTATATATGTTAAACACAATCTCCTGGGTATACAAAATTATGTTGCACTAGTTTTTGTTAAGCTATTATCCCTGAATTCTCAAAACATTTGAATTTGTCCATTATTGACCTAGGTTAACAATAGAAAAAATTATTAACCACTAATAGAGAAATTCAACTTCTCAGTTGGCTAGATGACACAATAATTGTTAACTTCACAGCTAGTAGTGGAAAAAATATATTATTGCTAGATTCGTAAGGAATAATATTGAGGTTAATTTGTTACAAACTTTTTTTGAAATCCAAGAAAACTGTAAATCATCATGCGAATTAACCGATCTAGAAAAAGAGTATCTAGGAAGAAGTGAATTTGAAAATAGATATTATTTAGCAGTTTCTTTGGCATGAGCTGTTAATGATAGTAATACAAATTTTTCAAAAAGTTCATCAGTACAGCTTCCAGTTATAAATTTACCCATTTTTGACGAATCAATATAAAATTGGCTTGAAGTCAAAGATATTTTTGAGTATCTTTTTCATAAAAATGAATCATTATTATATATCATTTATATATTCAGCGATATCACTATTTGAGAGTTTCTGTTATAAAACGATATCAAGTATAGAGTTCTCTTCTAATAATCATAATATTACATGGGCATTATAGGGAAAACGATATAATAATGATAAATTATTATGACCTTATTATATAAAATATCTACAATATATAAACCATGAGTAATGAGTCAACCAAAAGTATGTATGCCTGCGATAATGAATCAGATAGGGTTGCCTACATCATCTTGGGATGTACCAATTGTTTATCTGTTGATCACAAAATTTGATAAGACCACTGCTAGGGATTGTGGATCATTTAAATCAAAGGCAAAAATCAATCCATCTTAGGAAGATTTTAAATTATTCTTGACTTCCAAAGCGGATCATCTCGATAATTTGGACCACAGTCGCATGGAAAAACGCGTCAGTAATGTTAGAGGTTTAATTGAGGTAGATGATAACAAAAACTTTAAATTGCCAAAGTGTGTATTTTGAAGGATGGGCATCATATTCAATTATGTCCTCATTTTTTCGAAATTCCGGTTGAGAACATGAAACAAAAACCTCTTACTCTCAGGGTAAAAATTATTTAAATAATTGAAAGTATTAAAAGAGAGTAGGTTCTTTCCAAACTGACAAAGAGATTGGAGATAACGGAGCCAGTTCTCAGGGCTCTGTTATCTGAAGGAAGTTTAATTAAAGAAAAAAAATGTGAAAAAGAAAGAGAAAGAGAGAGAGAGAAAAACTAAAAAACAGTAAAGTTACATCAATAGTAAGGGCGCCACTAACTTTGTTCCTAAACAAAATTAGAAAGAAATCAACCTCCTTAATCAGTCAACTCTTACCTGCTGTGCTCTGCTAGTTTTTAGACAATACTTATGCAAAAAAAATGTACTGAAGGCTATTTCACAGGTCTTTCTGTATAATAAATAAAACAACAAACTACTAATATGTATGAATATAATGAATGAAAAAATATTTAAACGTGTTACATAGTTTGACAATAATGGGTTAGTAAAAGTGTGTATGTGAGAAGAAAAAGAAAGTATAAATAAAAACTAAGACAAGCTGTACAAATATGAATGGTGAAGCCATACAATATAATTTTACTTATCTTGGAGTAGCAAGTCGAAGTCGATTCTCCATAAAATCTTCCTAGGTTAAATAATTCTCAGTATAATACATAGTTGAGTATCTAGATCATGAATTGGCTCTTATGGAAACACCATTTCTTGTGAGTCAATGCAAATTGCCGACAAATCTTCACCTTAGTTCTTCCGTCGGGTGATTTTAGTTAAATTTACCGGAATAGTTAAATTATTCCAGGCGGTATCGCTACAAGAACACCAAGTGTGTTACAGATAGACCTTTTTTTAATTAACACGATAATTAGATATCTGTCCAGTGACATATATGAAACTGTACTTATCATTTTTTTACAGATATACAATCTAGTTTAATGATTTGTCCTGGACAAAAACCTTTATCAATTTACGAAAATATTACACAAAAAAAATAAAACCTACCAGTAATCCCTGCGAATTTGTTCTTAGAACAAGTTTTTTTTAATAACCATACAGAATATTTAAAACTTTTATCAGGATTTCTGCGACTACCATTCTCTATTACAATCTCTCGTATAGTGCCGCATTCCGAATTTCTATTCAGGATTTTTTTTCTGTGAGATATCTACGCAGTTTATTCCACCAACATTTAAATAGTTGTTTAAAACATTGGCAAGGAAGGACGTGTGGTCTATTCCACCAATACATTTAACATGCATCGCTGAATTATTTATTTAAAACTCTATTAGAAATGTTAACTGCTAAGTGAACGTTTCATACCCCTAACAGCCAAGAAAAAAAATTTTCAAAAAAAAATTTTTTGTTATATAATTAAACTATTGAGACCAAAAAAAAAACGAGGGAAGAAAATTTAAAATAGAAACTTTAAAATATGAGAATCACGTATGAGTAAAAAGGAAAATCCTTACTATTTTTTTAAAAAAAACATTGATGAAGTCAATATTAATATATATATATATATACATACATATTTTGTACATATTTATACACCCCCAATAAAGTTCATCCCCATATTGAGACTAACATAAACTTTAAGCTTCTGTGTTATTAAGTACTTATTCAAAGGAACAGTCTACCCAATTAGTAACTGCTCTTACTTATCAACATAGAACCCTAAATCGAATATGAAAAAAATTTACATTAGGAAAACCAAAAACCCAGATATGCATTTTCAGGGACTTAAGTACTGATACAAGGGAACAGTCTACCCGTTTAGTAACTGAACTTACTCAAACCCTTAAAATACAGCATAACAAAAGAAAATTTTAGACAAAAAAAACGAAAGATAAAAAACACACCCTCATACATGTTCTGCACTGTCTGCATCCGATATCCACCGTCAGGTCAGATGCTGAGAATCCCCATGGCTCAATCTAGAAACAGAAGGTGTGCCAAGTTGTAAGTGATCACACAAGACCGAAATTGCGCAAACTTAGCAGCAAAGAGAGCCTCGTATTCCGATTCAACTGCTTCCACATTGCCCCATAACAACTTCAAACACCCCACACCGCAATGTAGCTCGAACGAAGACACTACACAACGTCCAGTTCAGAGTACTGCACACTCAATGATATTCTAGCATATCATTAACGCTAAAATAATAACCTGAAGGGTTATTAAATGATACCAAAAAGACAAAGTCGGGAAGAAACATAAAAAGATATAGAAAAAGATTAAAAGTTGGAAATTTATTAAGATGGTCCAACATTAACCACCCATTATATGAAAGACAAGTTAGGTATTTGTCACGAACCTTATTCACTGAGTGCATATTTGTTCTGAAGGTAAGGAATATAGGAAAAGACATTTGCCCAGGAGTGATATTTCAGGGTTGCCCCTCGTTATCCGTAGACCGAACTGCAAGCAACACTGGTGAGAATAAACTCACAAGAATACTACCCCAGATAAATTCTTTAAATCAAAAATAAAAGTTAAAATAAAATGATAATAGGAAGAGAAAAGAATAACATAATATGGCTCAGATAAATAGGTCGATAAAACTCATAACTAATTGTCGTATCCTTTAACTAATGAAAGGAAAGAAAAGAAAAAAAATAAAAAAACTTACTATTCTCATTGAGAATATAGACGTCACAATCAGGTAAAGGAACATCAAAAACACTTCGCAATATTCACAAGAGGGAAGAAGTAAACTTTAAAGAAAATACAAATACTGTCACAAGGGAATGGACGATGATTCCTGCACTAACATATTTAACAACAACATGTCATTATCTAATGGTGAGGTAACCAACTCCAAACTTATTCGTATCTACTTTTCGATATTGTGAATCATTAAAGTAAAGATATTGTGTTTTTAATGCCTAGATTAATATTATAATCTAGTGTATATGAGTCATAGTCAGGTAAAGAAATATCAAAAAGATATTTTGATGTTTCTATGTAGATAATAATAAGAATTCATAAGAATCCTAAATAGCAAACAGAGAGAAAGTAAATTAGAGGAAATACAAATACTGTCACAAAGGAATGGACGATTATTCCAGCACTAACATATTTAACAACCATATGTCATATTCTAAAGGTGAGGCAATAAACTCCAAACTTATTTGTTCTATCCTCTCAAATTCCCTTACTATAAGATAAAGAAAATATGTTTTCTTGACAGATAGAAATTTTAATTTCTACGGTAAGATATATCAAGATAATTATAGATATTTTTGAATAGTGAAAATAACTATTTGTTAGATAGAGATAAGCGTTTAAGCTACGAACACTGAAAATTAAATTCCTTACAATGAACTGGATTTATTTGGAATCTAACTAGAAAAGATAAAGATACAAATTTTAAGATAAAATTAAACCAACTATTAAGTAACATAGATAGATCATTTCTGTGTTGCTGTGCCAAAAGAGGTAAGAGTCAAATTTGCTATAACAATTATAGCAAGCTAGGATATATACTATACAATAGATGTCTGGTGGGACAATATTTAAATGTACAGAAGACGCACGATTTATGTCTGCTGCGACACAAGATAAGATAAGGTAAAGATAAATTTTCGACACGAGATAAAATAAGGTAAAGATAAAGCTCTGTGTGTCATTCTCTCTAACACACAAAAACCCTAGGTAAGATAAATTATTTCAGTTTGTGTCATTTGACACAATTCAACTGAAAACGGTAAGATAAGATAATATTTTTCAGTATGTGTAACTACACATTTCGACTGAAAAGATAAGTCTACAAATTAGAAATATAATATGGAACATTCAAATTTTAGTGATACTAATTACCGTTCCAACATCACATAACTCTAATTCAGTAAACAAAAATAATATTAATTTCTTAATACTTTCTAATTCCAAAAATATAATCTACAAGATAAACCTAGGTTACCAACAAATTAATTTAGCCAAGAGATTATTTTTAACTCTCTGCACAACACAGAAAAATCTACAGTAAAATTACTTTTGCAGATAAGGTAAAAATGTGTTCATCTAACAAATGTTCATTCACTATCCGAAGATACTGAGTCAGGATTATTTTCATCATCGGTAGAGTCACTTGATTCATCAGTAGATAAGTTATATTCTTTTAGATCTTTAATATGCCATCGTCCTATATTTTTGCCATTACTATCTTTAAGTTCATAAATCAAGGGAGATATAACACGGTTAACAGTACAATGTATATATTTAGGCATAAATTTTGCAGAAATAAATTGAGCTTTATCAGATTTCTGATAATTCTTTTTCCAAACATGATCACCTACATGAAATTTAATATCGCGCTTACGAAGATTATAACGGTTACTCGATTTTATGTAAGCCTTGTGTAATTTTTTTCTAACATCTTCGAAAATTTTTGGCATTTCTTGAGTATCCTGTAAACGGTGTATTTTATCAGCAATTGCAGGCTGATTATTTGCATTTTCTGCAATATTCCCGAAGAATGACCCTGATACAGGTACGTTTCTAGCAAACACAAGAAAAGATGGTGGAAATTCTGTGACTTCATGTTTAGACAAACGAATTGCCTGAGCTATTTTCTGTAATTCTACATCCCAAGTTCTATGATCAGAAAAACAATATGAACGTATTGCAGTGACAATAGATTTATTCACACGCTCAGTATGATTGGCTTGAGGAGTGTAATTTGCAGTGTACCAAATACTTTGGACATTGTACTTAGACATCAAACTTTTAAACAACTGACTAGTGAACTGTTTACCATTGTCTACAGCTACTATTTGAGGAACTCCAAAAATTAGAAAAACATTATTTTCAATAAATTTCACAATCGCAGAAGAGGTAGCTTGTTTTAAAGGTTGAATTAAAACAAATTTAGAGAAGAAATCAACAATGACCAATGCACACGTATTTCCCTGGCGAGATCTAGGATATGGGCCTATTAAATCACAGGAAATTAACTGGAAAGGAAACCCTATGTTACGATATTTACCCATGAGACCAGCTTGTGGCAAATTTGTGGGCTTACAGGCAGCACAAACTTTACAGCGCCTCACATATTTTTGTACACTCTGTCTCATTCTGGGCCAATAATATAACTCTGAGATTCTCTCTAATGTTTTGAAAACACCGAAATGAGCTGCAGTAGGATCATCATGAAATTTCGATAACAATTCAAGTCTGTTTTCCGTTGGAACTACAATTTTCCAGTCAGTTAAATTGCAAATATTGGCATACTTGTTAAAGACATGCTTATATAGGATATTATTTTCCACCTTGAAACTAGGATAACTATCCGGATCGGATTGAACCTTATTTATCATAATTTTATACCAATTATCAGGTTTTAGTAAAGATAAATCTAATACATTTATTTCCGGCACCCTTGATAGAAAATCTGCAGGTACGGTACCCGTTGCTCTACGATGGACTATCGAAAAATTGTATTGTGAAAGTTGTAGAATCCACCTAGCTAATCGTGGTGATGGTTTCTTCATGTTATTTAACCAAACAAGAGAAGAGTGATCGGTGATGACAGTAAAATGTCGTCCCAGAAGATAATAACGAAAATGATCAATAGATAATAGGACTGCAAGGGCTTCTTTTTCAGTAGTTGTGTATTTCTTTTGACATTTATTCAATTTTTTACTATAATAAGCTACTGGATGTTCCAACCCATCTTCCAACTGAAAAAGCACACTTCCAATACCTACATCACTTGCATCACACATTAGATAAAATGATTTGTCAAAATCAGGACTACAAAGTACAGGAGCGGTAGTTAAGACAGTTTTTATATCATCGAAAGCTTTTTGAGCTTCCGGTGTCCAACTTATTGGTTGATTTTTTTTTCTATTAGATAAAAGATCAGAAATGGGAGCAGATAAAGTAGAAAAATTATTTAAAAAACGACGATAATATGAAACAACACCTAAAAATCTACGCACCTCTGTAGTTGTCCTCGGTACAGGATAGTTAGTAATAGCTTTAGTTTTTTCACCGTCAATACTTAACCCGTTTTCATCCAAGGTATAACCTAAATAGCGAAGAGAAGGACGACAAAAATGACATTTATCAATATTTACCGTTAAATTAGCCTCTTTTAATTTCTCATAAACTTTAGACAAAATTTCAACATGTTTATCAAACTGTGATGTACAAACAATTATATCATCAAGATAATAAAAACAATATGGTTCTAAAGATGGACCTATTACCATATCCATTAATCGTGACATGGTAGCTGGACTTGAGATTAAACCAAATGGTGTACTTGTAAATTGAAATAGTCCTCTAGAACGTATTGCGAAAGCTGTTTTTGGACGAGACGACTTTTCTAAAGGTATTTGATAGAAAGCATGTTTTAAATCGATACTAGAAATATATCGCGTATCCCTTAGTTGACTAAGATCTACCTCGATATTTGGAATCATATACGAATCTGCTTTAGTTTGCTTGTTTAAAAATCTAGCATCAAGAAGTAACCTTATACTACCATCAGGTTTATGAGTTAAACAGATAGGAGAACAATAAGGAGATGCACTTGGTTCAATAACCCCTAATTTTAATAATGTATCTATCTCATTATTCACATGAACTTCCATAGCTTGAGGCAATGGATACTGTTTTATTTTAAATGGAGGAGAATTTCCTGTGTCGATAAAATGCTCTAAGATATGTGTCCTAGCAATTTTATCCTTGGGGCTAATGCTTTTAAATTTTTCGATAACAACATCAAGTTTAATTTTTTCATCATTTGTTAAAGTTGTGACGTCCTTAACAGTATTGATGACATTTAAAGATAAGGCATTTAAATTCATAGTAAATTTAGAAAAATCTATTTTAATATTGAATGTCTTTAAAAAATCCATTCCTAAGATAACTGTTTGAGTAACTGAAGGTAAAAGATATAATTTTAAAATCCGAGATAACTTATCCACTGTGACATAAGTTTCTACAAAACCACCAACATCATGGTATGTACCATCAGCAGTCGAAACTTGAAACTGTTCGGTAATAGAAATAGGTATAGATAAATTCTTAAGAAACTCAAGACCTAGAGAACCCAAAACACTCAGATTACTTCCTGTATCAATCAAACAAGAGAATGTCTTCCCAAAAATAATAATATCCACATAAGGCCTGTTATCATTATCTTTTCGATATAACAAGTCTAAAAAGTAATTACTAGATAATTGAGTATTTATAGAATTCTGAAATTTATTTACTTTGCTTGGTTTGTAAAACGATCTTACTATATTTAACCAAGCTAACCAATCATTTTTATTGAAATAAGATAAGTTAGTTTAATTTGAATTTTTAGATAGATTAGGTAAGGAATAAATTTCACTTATTGGTTGCTGGTTGAAGGCGTTATTTCGGAAACTGTTCTTGACTTTGATTGTTTTTTTGAATTTTTTTGCTTTGGATGTGTGGATCCTGAAGGATTTTGAGGAGCGGTAGGTGTCACCAAAGTATTGACCTGACCGCTTGGTTCGTTTTTTGAACAATTTGGACATTTAGATTTTATAAATCCAGGATTTCCACATCCATAACAGAATACTTTTAAAGCGTATTTACATTGCGGATAAAAATGATTCTGTTCACCACAATTCCAGCAAACTTTATGTGAACTTACTGTAGACACTGTAGATAGATGCCTTGAATTATTATGATTCCTAGACCGATAAGATGAGGTAAAAGTATTATTTAACTGTGGTTCTAGATATATTTTAGGTTTGCTCGAACTAATACTTGAATTCTGAGAATTCTGTGAGTAGGTAAAAGATTCTTCCAACTTTTTACATTTATCGGTTAACTCTTCGATACTGGTAATATCTAATAAAGCTAGCGGTTGAACATAGTTAGAAAGCAAATTTCTCTTAATGATTCTAATTTTTGATGATTCATCCTGTTTTATTTCTAATCGATTAAATAGACTACACATAGAATTTATATATAAGGTAACTTTTTCATTAATATTTTGTTTTCTATTTTTAATTTCATCCAATAAATCTTCCTGATAATTATATGGGAGAAAATCTGACTTTAATTTAGAAACTAACTCTGACCAATTTTGAAATTGACTTCTATTATTTAAATACCAATAAAATGCCTGATCAGTGAAGAGATCTGCAGCGCTAGAAAATAATTCGTTATCTGTTACCCCTCGAGAAATCTTTAAACACTCTACACGTTCTAAAAATCCTGCCAAAGATTCATTTTGTGCAATTCCTGAGAAATGTATTCCCCATTTATATATAGGTACTGGCTTAGAGAAAGTAAAGCTTTGGTTCTGACCCACAGGAGTTGATTGAGCCTGAATAGTTCCCGGTAATCTACCATCAAGTTCACCCTCTAACAACAAAATCTGAGTAGCAAACTGTTTTTTCTTTAATTCTTCCTCATCATTATTACATGACAAACGAGACACCCGATTATTTGCATGAGCTAATCTACATGTTAATCTGAGATATTCATTGTCCCTATCTGATCCTACAAATTCTGAAATTTTTCTGCTCAAATCAGATAAAGTTAACTCTATACCGTTTATTTCACTATCAAAATTCAATTGACTATTCTCATATAAAATAGAACTGCGACCGGATGCTTCTTGAGCTAAAATACCCATCAACAATTTTCTACGCTCCGCTACTGTCGGTAATACTTCAACATTTCTATATGCCAATTCGTGTTCCAGCTCATGAGATAATAAATATTCGACCTTCAATTTATAAGGCAAAGACATTTTTGTAATTAAATTCAATACAGTTTTCTTGGTAATTAAAGTTAAGTTAAAATTTTATACTCTAATGATAGAAAAAAAATTTTGAAACAAATACTCAACAACATTAATTTACAATTTGAAGGTCACTGAAAGGTAACAAATGAATTGATATAAAAACTGGGTAATATATGAATCGTTAAGCTTCACACCAATTATAAATATAATATAACATATATCATATAATATTTCAAACAACGAAAAAGATGTATATATTTATTACACAGGACCTGTTTTATAAAAGCAGAAAGCATAAAATATAATTAAAAGTTAAACAGTGAACATTATATCAAAGATATTTCCCCCCTAATAGCAGGGAAAAAAAATTTTCAAGTATTAAAATTTTTTACCAAAAAGAAATAGCAGATAACAACATGTAAGAGTTAATACACGTTGGAGCGCCAATGAAACAAAAACCTCTTACTCTCAGGGTAAAAATTATTTAAATAATTGAAAGTATTAAAAGAGAGTAGGTTCTTTCCAAACTGACAAAGAGATTGGAGATAACGGAGCCAGTTCTCAGGGCTCTGTTATCTGAAGGAAGTTTAATTAAAGAAAAAAAATGTGAAAAAGAAAGAGAAAGAGAGAGAGAGAAAAACTAAAAAACAGTAAAGTTACATCAATAGTAAGGGCGCCACTAACTTTGTTCCTAAACAAAATTAGAAAGAAATCAACCTCCTTAATCAGTCAACTCTTACCTGCTGTGCTCTGCTAGTTTTTAGACAATACTTATGCAAAAAAAATGTACTGAAGGCTATTTCACAGGTCTTTCTGTATAATAAATAAAACAACAAACTACTAATATGTATGAATATAATGAATGAAAAAATATTTAAACGTGTTACATAGTTTGACAATAATGGGTTAGTAAAAGTGTGTATGTGAGAAGAAAAAGAAAGTATAAATAAAAACTAAGACAAGCTGTACAAATATGAATGGTGAAGCCATACAATATAATTTTACTTATCTTGGAGTAGCAAGTCGAAGTCGATTCTCCATAAAATCTTCCTAGGTTAAATAATTCTCAGTATAATACATAGTTGAGTATCTAGATCATGAATTGGCTCTTATGGAAACACCATTTCTTGTGAGTCAATGCAAATTGCCGACAAATCTTCACCTTAGTTCTTCCGTCGGGTGATTTTAGTTAAATTTACCGGAATAGTTAAATTATTCCAGGCGGTATCGCTACAAGAACACCAAGTGTGTTACAGATAGACCTTTTTTTAATTAACACGATAATTAGATATCTGTCCAGTGACATATATGAAACTGTACTTATCATTTTTTTACAGATATACAATCTAGTTTAATGATTTGTCCTGGACAAAAACCTTTATCAATTTACGAAAATATTACACAAAAAAAAATAAAACCTACCAGTAATCCCTGCGAATTTGTTCTTAGAACAAGTTTTTTTTAATAACCATACAGAATATTTAAAACTTTTATCAGGATTTCTGCGACTACCATTCTCTATTACAATCTCTCGTATAGTGCCGCATTCCGAATTTCTATTCAGGATTTTTTTTCTGTGAGATATCTACGCAGTTTATTCCACCAACATTTAAATAGTTGTTTAAAACATTGGCAAGGAAGGACGTGTGGTCTATTCCACCAATACATTTAACATGCATCGCTGAATTATTTATTTAAAACTCTATTAGAAATGTTAACTGCTAAGTGAACGTTTCAAACAGCGGTGAGAGAATTAATTCGTTGAAGCTATGTTTAACCTGTTTAAAATCTGGTCATATCAATAAGAGTTTTCGAAAACCAAAATGTAAAAAATGCCATATGAATAGTATATTAAAGTATAAGTGGATAAAGAGGTATTTCAAACACGCGCGATTTCTCGAGCACGACGGCTCGAAATAGAGCAAGTGTTTGATATACCAGTTATCCACGAATACTTTACGCTATTTTCTTTATTGGTGCACTTTGAAATCATAAAATATTATTATTATATTATTACTGATAAAGCCGGCCTTTTGATGGGTCTGACTTTGACACCTTTTGGAACTTTTCAAATTCTCTCTTCGATAGTACCTTTTATAGCGGACCAAAATCTCCAAATAAACGCCAGTTCATATAAGAATAATCTCTGACAATGTTGTTTGATTTATTTAATTCTAAGGATTGGTAAAAAATTATAATTATTTTATAAATTTCTATGTTTTAATTCAGGAAAATTTAGGTAGATCAGCTCCAAATACAAATATAATTTAAATAACTACTTACAATTGGTTTTATCGCTTCAAAACACTTAACTTAACAGAATTTTTATTAATAAGGAAATCAACGCTCTGCGTATATGGAAATTATTTGACATTACTCTGACATTTCTCTTTTTCTTCATATATATCAATCTTTTGACTGACAGGCCCTGCCTTTCTAAATTTGAATAAATAATATTTCGGACGTGTCCCGAACAATTACTACAAAAAAATGAAAGTTCGTCCTCGATGCCCAGCCAAGTTTCATTTCATAAAAGTCCGTCCTCGATGCCCAGCCAAGTTTCATTTCATAAAAGTCCGCCCTCGATGCCCAGCCAAGTTTCGTGAAAGTCCATCCTAAATAGTATTTATTTTTATTTGTCGTTACGAGGTACTGCTGTCAGATCAATAATCAAAAAGTTTCTTTATTTATATTTGAAATGTTTATATGAATATATAAATACATTTTGCAAAAAAAAACCAAATAAGACATTGTTTCACAATGAAAATATACAATTTAAAAACTAATAAAAAAATGTATGCGTCAGTCCAAAACTAACAGCGTCAGAAGTGAAACTTTTCATGTAATTCAAAAACTGTCAATGAGTGTACAAAAAAATACATTGCAGCAAAGAAAAATTGACTGGAAATTATAATAAAAATGATTTATAATAAAAATCAAGAAAAATCTACAGACTATCCCGAATTAATTACTACTGAAGTTTCACTTGTACGTACTATTATTTACATATACATAAAACTATATACATATACGTACAAGTGAAACTTCCGTAGTAATTAATTCGGGATAGTCTGTAGATTTTTCTTGATTTTTATTATAAATCATTTTTATTATAATTTCCAGTCAATTTTTCTTTGCTGCAATGTATTTTTTTGTACACTCATTGACAGTTTTTGAATTACATGAAAAGTTTCACTTTTGACACTGTTAGTTTTGGACTGACGCATACATTTTTTGTATCTTCATTGACAATAACTGAGAATAAAAACAATATTAAAAATTTTTTAATATGAAATAATTTAATAGACATATACATATATATATATATATATATATATATATATATATATATACATATATATATATATATATATATATATATATATATTACATATACATAAACATTCTACATTAAGAAAAGAACTATATAAGTAATTAATATGACTTATGTTAATGAATCACAGATTCAAATATCTTTATCTGCACTGTCATTTTTATTTGGCAAAATAGAAATAATTGGCTGATGATAGCTAAAGTAGGATGCAAATACTTCAGATCTCAATGAATTCAAGTGTCTTGAAAAAACAGCATCCAAGCAAGTTCCATATCTTGTTGTTGAAATATGAATGTCATTTTTCATTTTTAATTGTAATTTATCATATAAAAATGAAATGAGTGGTTCTGAACTTTTGTCACTAAAATTTACATTAAAATCTCCAGCTAAGATCATTGGAATCTTATCTTTTTCTGATTTAGCCAACCAATAATACAAATAAATACACAATGCAAAGAAATTTCCTAGTTTTTATCGCCTTAATTTTAAAGGTAAACAATTTCTATATTAATTTTGCACTGGATTATACCAATATCGGCAGAAATTATTAAGCGCTTTTGGTATCCTTTTCCCCCCGAATGCGTTCTCACTTTATCGTTCGCGCAGCGAAGTGGGGATTGATAAACGGAATAACATGATCGCCATCAATAAACAATGCCCTGCGACTATTCTCGGTGTCTCCTCTTTGTGCGGATCTTCGTTAATTTTTTCCGCCTCTCTCACAAGGAGTTTAACAGTTTTGTTAGCTCGACGAGTTAACTCTCATGACAAAACGCTAGTGTCCCATAAAAAGTTTCACTTCAAAAAGTTGTCATTGATACTTACGTTTCTCGAGTTGTGGTTGTTACCATAGGGACTTTAAAAAACGCGCGTGTTTGAAAGTTCGATTTAAACACGCTGAGGCGTGCTTTAAATAGGTAATATGAGGCATCAATAAAAAAACATATTTTATTACATGTTGCAAGAAATTTGTGATAATAGGCAAGAATCTAATAATGGCATCGACGGTTCAATTTTCTCACTAGTCAATTTTCTCACTAGTCAATGTAAAGGAAGTAATTAATAATTCTGCCAATAGTGAGATACGTGAAGTTTCATTATCGACAACGCACGTTTATATATTATTTTAGACCGATTTAATAACAAGCATACAATTCGTGTACTTTTAGACAGTGGCTCTCGATCGAGCGTCTGCGATAAACTTCAAGTGCTTAAAGAAAAAATTAATGTTACTAACGAAGGAATAAATAATTATTGTCAACCATAAATTATAAGTGTGATATACAAATATTCCTAATGTCAAATAAGTTCTCATTAAACATTTCCTGTCCTGATATTCCACAGATAACAGGTCATTTGCCAGTTTCTGTGATGAATATTAGTCACTTAAAAATCCCCAGCAACTGAAAGTTAGCTGATCCTGCATTTTTTAAACTTCAAACAGTAGATACGTGGATTGAGTCGGATTTATTATGACATTTGTTATGCGACGAAAACATTTGTTTAGTTTCTAAACTGCCGATTTTACAAAACACAAGTGGCGACTTAAAATTTAATCCTTCGGGAATTACAAGCCTATGCGTAATTGTTGTTAAGATTGTTCTCCAGAGTCTCTGGTTAGAAAAGCTATCATGGGTTGATTCAATTCCTCATAACTTATTCTAAAATTGAAAATACCTTTAATATTATCCGGGAGCTCTAGTATTCCTTTGGGAATTATAAGTCCATGCGTAATTGTTGTTGAGAGTCTTCTCTAGAGTATCGGGTTAGAAAATCGATCATGGGCTGATGCAGTTCCTCACAAAATTACTGTGGCTGGGGCTTCTTTTTCCTCGGAGTTAAATTTTTTGAATGAACTGTGAATAGAACGTTGTGTAGTTGGTAAAAATCCAAAGAATAATGCAATGCATTGTTTTTCTGATAGGTCAATAGCTCAGAAAAGCCATATGGGGCTTGTATTAATCTCAAATCTTCAAATTAAAATGGTCAAATGAGCATATGTCTTTAGTATCCAAGGTAAAGGTTGCACCTGTACAAACGGTGACTTTGCCACGGTTAGAACTTTGTTGGGCTCTGTTTGTTTCGAAACTTGCAAAAAATGTTTCTTGTGCGCTAAGGTTACAGTTACAAAATCTGATAAGAGGAACACAACTGTCATATTGACAACTGAAAATTAGAATTCAAAAATATATAACTTTATAGAATCTAGCGATGTAAAAGTTCTTAGAGCAGACCCAACAAAAACGTTTTCTAATAATGTAAGAGATATTGTAAATAATTCAAATTATCTTTTAAGTGATTACGAAAAGATGTTCATCATAAATAAGAATCCTCATTATCCACAATTATATGGAACCGTTAAATTACATAAAATAACGAAACCAATTAGACCTGTAGTTTCTTATGTTAATACTCCTAATAATATATTGGCAAATAAGCTTCACAATATACTTAATAGTTACGGATATGCATCTAAATACTCAATTAGAAATACAATAGAACTAATCAAAAAATTAAGAGCATTCAACTTACAAGATAACTCTAAGCTTATTTCATTTGACGTTACTAATATGTTCACTAAAATTCCTCCTAAAGAATGTCTAATATGTGTAAGAATATTACTTGAAGATAAAAATATTAATCCAGGAATAATATCAGGTATACTTAATTTATTCGATGTATGTATTAATCAGAATTTTTCCACTTTTGACAATAAGATATATATTCAAAATGAAGGATTACCAATGGGAAGCTCTATATCACATATTTTGGCAAACATTTTTATGGACAGTTTAGAAAGAAGAATCTTTGAAAGTAATATTTCAAAAAATGTTTTATTTTGGTATAGATATGTAGATGGCATATTAGCTTGTTTTATAGGTAGTGAACGACAATTAGATATATTTTTCAACCACATTAATAATTAACACCCAAAAATTAAATTTACATCAGAGGTTGAAGAAAATAACTCAATCATTTTTCTTGATTTGAAAATTCAAAGAGTTAATAATGTACTTGATTATTCAATTCACCGAAAACCAACACACACTGATGTGAAAATTCCATATAGTTCCAATCACCCCATATCACATAAACTAGCGGCATATAATTCAATGATACATAGAACATTTTCAGTTCCTATGAAAAAAAGTAATTTTGATAGAGATATTAATACAATTGGACAAATAGCAACATCCAACGGTTATCCATAACATATGATAAATAAGCTAATTAATAAAAAAGAGGTAAGAGTAGCATTACAACTAATATTTCCTAAACAAACTGAAGAAATAAAAACTTATAAAACCATCATATATGCAGGAAATAATTCTAATAATATTTCAAATATAGTATATTTAGCAACGAATACAACAATCTCTTTTAAAACAAAAAGTAACGTAAGTACAAAATTGTTAAAAGTAAATACAAAAATACCACCATTAAAGAAATCAGGTATATATAAGCTCAAATGTCCAGAATGTAATGATGTCTATTTGGGTCAGACCCTTTGAAATCTTGAAATCCGATACAGTGAACACTTACGAGCATACAGATTAAAACAACCAGATAAATCCCATTACGCAAAACATCTACTTGACACCAATCATTCATTGACACAGAACTAGAAGTACTACATATTTGTTATAATAAACAAGAACTGGATTTCTTTGAAGAGTTGGAAATTAGAAGACACTTAAGAAACCCACAACATGAAGTCGTCAATGAACAGATAAATCTAGGGAGTTCTCCACTATTAAACTGTCTTCTTAAGTGATAATTGTAAAGATCGGCAGATATAGTTTTCCTGGTTTTCTATATCATTGCACAGTTATACTGATTTTAATTGGAAAAATGATATCCAGGATATCACTATAGGGCTAATAATATCTTAGCTTCAATATTTGTAATATCACATATTCTTCTTTTTTCTATTAACATATATTAAGTCAATCACAAGTTAGGTCACTTCTTGGTCTAGCCAAAAATAACTACTAAACATCAGGTAGGCAACAAATGAAATGTAACTTCTGTCATTCTGACGAAGATACTCATTTATCGAAACATTGTCAATTTTTTAGAATTTTCAACAATTTTCATGATATTGTGGAATTACATTAATGTGAGTAGATTCCACGAAGTAAGGGTCGACACAGTTTTGTATATCACTGCACAGTGATACTGATCTTAATTGGGAAAAATTATATCCAGGATATCCCCAAAGGGCTAATAATATCTAAGCTTTAATATTTGTAATATCATATCATCTTTTTTCTATTAACATATATTAAGTCAATCACAAGGAAGGTCACTTCTTGGTCTAGCCAAAAATAACTACTAAACATCAGGTAGGCAACAAATGAAATGTAACTTCTGTCATTCTGACGAAGATACTCATTTATCGAAACATTGTCAATTTTTTAGAATTTTCAACAATTTTCATGATATTGTGGAATTACATTAATGTGAGTAGATTCCACGAAGTAAGGGTCGACACAGTTTTGTATATCACTGCACAGTGATACTGATCTTAATTGGGAAAAATGATATCCAGGATATCCCCAAAGGGCTAATAATATCTAAGCTTTAATATTTGTAATATCATATCATCTTTTTCCTATTAACATATATTAAGTCAATCACAAGGAAGGTCACTTCTTGGTCTAGCCAAAAATAACTACTAAACATCAGGAAGGCATCAAATGAAATGTAACTTCTGTCATTCTGACGATGATATTCAGTTATCGAAACAATTGTCAATTTTTTAGAATTTTCAACATTTTCCATTATATTGTGGAATTAGCTAGAAACATTGAGTTTCATTTGAAACACCAATTTAAAAAACCGATAATCTTCGACATATCTCTCACAACTTGATATTGTTCTGAATCTGAATGCTGCTCTGTTGCTGAAGAGAAAACATCACAACGCTCCTCCATTTCGCCCTATTGTACTCTTTTCAATCAATGTCCCTATTGTTATATTTTTTTATCAAAGTTTTTTTTCCATAATTCAAGGAGTGATGCATCCAACTTTCCTTATTCTATATCTATTATTTTTTACATTGTAAATGAACCAAGATAAAGTATAGGGAAAAAATTGGAAAATCTGCTCGGGTAAAATTTTTTGTTGGAAAATTATAATTTGTAAACGATTTATTCTTTAATTTTCCAGGAAAATCATTAGCACTTAGTGTAGCATACTTCTGTCATGTAAATTCAATTTTTTGGTCTTCTCCTCTCGAAATTTGGAGATGTGTTGAAAACATTTTTTATAAAAATTTTCCATTTTTTCATTACACAAATTTCTTTGTGGGCTCAAAAATCACTTAAATTCAGTCCCCCTATGAATTATTTTCCTTCATTTTGGGTTCAATTTTTATTTTTTCTTGTTCATTACTTATTTCAAACTAAATTTTGCTTGTTATTAATTATTTTTCTGAAAATACGCTTTGGCACTAATCTAAAAATGAAAAAGCGAGTACCATTGGCACTCTGGGAAATAGAGTCTCTGGTCGGGCAGAGCAATATCAAATGTAATTTAAAAACTACTGGTTTGTTAAAATTTGCATCGTAGAATTTTTAGAGTAACTAGATTTAATTTACTAGTGAATTTTTTGGAGACAAATTTGCAGATGTTTCAAATTTTCAAGTCTCCTAAAATGTTTAATTATACTGAGAGCCTGCTGCTGACCCAAAAAATTCTTAATTTGCCCAGACCCAAATGCCTCATGCCGAATCCCAACATCTAATATAAACAAACGTAAAGTTTTAGTCGTCTAGAATAATTGCAAAACGTGGAAAATCAACCTTGCGTCTAAGAATGTACTGTTATTTCGATATTTACATAATTTGTTTTTCATTTACACGACATGAACTTTGAAGGCGGAAATGAGTTTTCTCGCAAATTAGTTTTAGAAAGTGCCAATTACAGATAGGGAAGTGATGGTAAATTCCTAATTTGTCTCAGGCGGAATTAATTCATAATGGAAAACCATCGGATTTAATAGAATGCTGGTGGATCAAATGAAGAGGTACACTCTCGACAATATTCTCATATCGTTAGTGGATTCAACATCAAGTTAAATTGAGCTACTTATTATCCTGTCGTATGACGCATTCCATTCTAATTACTTTCATTGAGCATTAAATTACTTTTATTCCATTTTACTTTTCCGCACAACATTATCTAATATGCGAGAAAAGTATTGGTTTACCACAAAAAAGTTGAAATTTTGGGTTATTTTTGAGTTATTTTTTCGTTTTTCAGCATGAAAAACACGAAAAAAATCCTGTTTGTATGCCGTCGTTGTCATTGGTCACTTTGCGTAACAGCCTTCGGAGTGCAACAAGTTACCAATTTTATGATTAAGTATTGATTTTCAGCTCACCAAAGCCAGTACAACGGGTTTTATGGTACTTGAAGGAAATTATTTTTAGTGTTTTCAAATGAAACTCAAGGTCTCTAGTTAATTCCACAATATAATACAAGTTATTGAAAATTCTAAAAAATTGACAATTGTTTCGATAAATCAATATTATCGAAACAATTGTCAATTTTTTAGAATTTTCAATAACTTGTATTATATTGTGGAATTAACTAGAGACCTTGAGTTTCATTTAAAAACACTAATATGAGCATATTCCACGAAGTGAGGGGCGAGACAGTCAATTTCACGAAATTATTTTTATCTTTTTTGAAGAAATTTCGGTTTGTTAGCACGATACAGCCTCCCTAGTGTACACAAGTGACCAATTTTATGGTTGGATATTGTTCAGGGCGTCTGTCAGATAAACGCTATTGATTTTCAGCTCCCTATAGACTGTACAACGGGGGCTATGGTAATTGAAGTACCACATTCATTTCTCCAAAAAAGAGTCTTTTTTGGAGTAACTTCGGTTTGTTAGGACGATACAGCTTCCGGACTATAACACGTCACCAATTTTATGATTGAATATTGCTTAGGACATTACACAGATAAACCGTATCTATTTTCACCTCACCAGAACATCGAGTGCTATGGCAGTTGAAGTACAACATTTTTGTCCTTTTTGGAGAAATTTCGGTTTGTTAGCATGATACAGCCTACGAAGTGTATACAAGTTAACAATTTTATGATTGGATATTATTCAGGGCGTCTCATGGATGAACCGTATAGATTTTCAGCTCACTAGAGCTATGGTACTTTGAAGTACCACGTTTTTGGTCATTTTAGGATAAATTAAAGTTTGTTAACATGATACAGCCTCCAGAGTGTATACAAGTGACCAACTTTATCATTGGATATTGTTATTTCTCGGGTATGGTAAAATGTGTGTGTGTTTAAGTGTGATTGGATGTTATGTAGTGCTGTGTCTGCCTTAGATGCAGACGAAACAAAACACGTGTCACCCGCATACATGACTGTTATGATATGTGGGGAGGATGGTAGGTCGTGAATGAAAAAAAAATACAGCAAAGGTGATAATACTGACCCCTGGGGAACTCCGGCTTGTATTGGGAAGATATGGTCTTGCAGAGCCTTCGTTGATGCTTGTATAAAATTTACGATCTGTTAAGTACGAATGAATTATTTTAATAAGATAATCCGGTAATTTCATGTTCATTAATTTGTGCAACAATCCCTCGTGCCATACGGAATCAAAGGCTCCCTGGATGTCAATCGTGAACACCAGTTGTTTATTTTTATCTCGAAATGATATGAGCACAATCTAATGATTTGCGCCACTGTGCTATGATCGCTTCTCAAACCATATTGCTCGGGGAGTATTATTTTGTGGTTTTCAGACAAATGTTGTATTTTTTCGAAAATAGTTTTGTCAATGGACTTTGCTATATTATTCAGTACGAATATTGATCTGTAACTATCCATATAAGAAGCTTGTTTATTGGCTTTGATAATTGGTTTAATATTAGCAATCTTGAGCATGTCGGAGTAGTTGCCAGGTTTGATTATATAGTTTACGATTAACCTCATTTGTATAATAGCTTTTTTGGCAAATTTCTTAGGGAGGATGTTCTTCCATCTCTCCCCGGGGTTGTTCTGTTTTTTAATCATCAAATTGTGTTGTAAATTTGAAAATAATATGTAGTTTTTGGTGTTTATTGTGAGTGTGATACGTAAGTGGTTTTGAACTGTTTGCGTTACATTCTGATGGTGTGTGTGTGTTTAACGTGTTGTTGGTGAAGATCTTTCGAAATGTTTCAGTTATGGTCTGTCCGCTTGCGACTATTTTTGTGATATCATTGTGTTTATTTTTAAGTTGTCTCGTAATTTTTCAGAGAGGGGGTGAGTTTCTACAGAAATATCTTCCACATCTTGTTTTTGTATTTTTTACTAATCAGTGGATTACGTTTTGATAGAGTTTGAGATTTCTATCGTTTTCACATCTAGTGACGTGCCATCTTCGGCGAATTTGGTTTCTGTCGTTATTATGTTGGATTATTACGGATGCAGGGTTTAGGTTGTGTTGTTTCTGGCTGTGATGATTATGTTTTAAATATTCTTAATTGCGATTGATAAGTGATTTGGATTTTGAATTTTATCAGTGCTTGATAAGTGTTCGTTTATGTATTTGCTGTATTGTGCCCAGTTTGTGGTAGTATAATCGTTTACGTTTTTGGAGTGTGTGTGTATGTTGTGTGTTACTTTTAGTTCTACATGGTCGTAGTTAACGTCAGGTATTGTTTTCATGTTAGTTATAGTGTTAATATTGTACCCAATTACTAAGTCGATTGTGGTAGGGGAGTAGTTGGAGTAGGGAACGTGGGTAGGGTCGTCTGTACTGTAGATATTGCAGTATAACGAGGAAAACCTACAAACCTTCTCAGTGCTCGTTACAGGTATGCGGGTTGTCTCACGTGGTACAACCCGTGCTCGCCAGTCGACTAGCTTCGAGTCGAAGAAGGGGTGGATTCTTCAAAAAAAATTATTGAGTATACAAAAAGGGCGCCAGAGAAGTTTTGGCAAGCACCCAAGACTTCCTAAGTTAGCCCACAACTCCTCAGTGGGTTAACAACACTCACTACACACTCCAAAGGTTAAACTGATAGGTAAATTATCATCAATAAATAAAAGTCAGCAAATACACCCTGATTGAAATTTTAATTAATCTTGGTGGACCAAAGGTCTCTTTTCAAAATATATGATACAATATCACTACCAAAAGAAAAATATTATAAATAACGTCTGAGCTCAGCTGAAGGCTGTAATCTCAGGGTGCAGTAGAGCTGAGGGCCCCAAACTACACCGAAGTCTCAATCCAAGGATTCTAGAGAATCGAGCAAATTGTTCATGTACAATATTCCAAAAAAATACAACGATAATATATATATATATATATATATATATATATATATATATATATATATATATATATATATATATGTCAAAAACACCAATGTATAGTTACAAGGGTTCACACTTTCGCAATTTATACCAGTATCAATATGAATGTAATAATTGCATAAGCCAGAAATTTAAATTACAACGAGTTTAGCGTTGCTGGAGAATATACAACTCAAAGTATATACGGCGCAAAATTATATACAAGAAACCATTAGAAATAGGTAAAAAAACTACTAAATATCGCAATACTAGGTACGTACCAAGTGTTCCAGCGTATCTTAATCTATGAGCAAGATTTCAAAAATAGTTTAAATACAAAATTCAAGGATAAACGAGATTACAGTAATCGCCGCAAGAAAAAATAAATAAAACTTAATATAAAAAAAACGGTAATATGTGAAGCATAGATGTGAATTTACTACTGAGTTTGAAAAATAAGAAAAGAAAAACTGTTAACCTTTCCTTTCCCGGCACCAGAACAGGAACTGAAATTTCTCCAGATTAATCCAGGCCTCCTGGAACTGGTCTCACCGACCCATTAAATTCCAATCAGCGTTTTAATGTCCATATACTAAAACCCCCCTTTTTATTGAATCCTGCCAGCTAACGCCGTCTACGGGAATTTTCCACGTGGTTTCCTAAATCTACCAATTCTACTGGAATCCTTTGGTCATCGGCACCCCCTGGTTCAGTATATTATTGGGTCAGACCTTCGATTTGTTAAATCGAGCGATATTTTCTTCCCCTACGTAGAATTTATCAGGCTTTCCGTGAAATAACGTTATGGCTCCCAGAGCACATGTAAATATCTCTTGTTGAAATGATGTGTATTCACCTTGACGGCAATTGGAGGACCGAAATTTTTAACTCGGTTCCGACAGCGCTGTGACTTCTCTCAGTCGACAGGTTAGCCAAATCAAATTTACGACGGCTCGGCGAATTTTTCGCGTTACAGATTCCCCCCCTTTCGTCAAAGAAAATTAACCCGGAAAGGTTAATTTTCATCGTCAGGCGGTTGCGTAGAGTATGGTTTCAAGTCCTTGCAGTGCCATACTCCTGCCGTAGCTCCATCCTTATCGTGCAACTCATACGTCCACGGAGATACCCTCTTAGCTATCGAGTAGGGCCCTATATACTTAGGCGCTAGCTTACGCGTGTAATACCTCGCAGCATCCGAAAGGACAAAATTCCTCTTCCACACTAAATCGTGCGGGAGATACTCAACATGCCTACGCCGCAGATTATGGCTATCACAAGCCTTCTGATTGGCATCCTCTAACCGTTTCCTGATGTCAGCGAACAATTTCCTAAAACTCTCATTACGACTACTCTCGGGAGTTCTCACACTATCTCCCAGATCTAAATCTGAATTATCAACATAATCGGCACCAGACAACAGCATAGACCTACCAAAATTAGCGAAATGCGGTGTTATCTTCGTGACTTCATGAGTAGATGTTCTAATCGCACATTCTATCTGAGCGAGATGCTCGTCCCAACAACGATGATTATCCGAGACATAGGAAGCCATCATAGTCTTAATCACACGGTTAACTCTTTCACACGGGTTAGCCCTTGGATGATAATTGGCATTCAGCTTGATACGACAGCTATATCGGGAAGCTAAACTTCGGAAAATATTACTACGATATTGGGGACCATTATCACACAAAATCACCTTGGGTACCCCATATACAAGAAATACTTCATCTTCAATCTTACGAGCAACGGCCGCTGCAGACGCTGTTCTAAGTGGGTATATCAGCACATACTTGGTCAAATAATCCGTAACGACAAGGATGAAAGAATTACCTCGTTTCGACCTAGGAAGAGGCCCCATCAGATCTGTGCAAATCATTTCCCACGGCCTGCTAGGCTTTGGATGAGACGCCATCTTATCAACAGGTTTACCTTGTGACACCTTATGCGCCGCACACACCTCACAACGATTAACATACCTAGCGACGTCAACCCTCATTTTCGGCCAGTAAAAACGCTCAGCTACTCTGTGGAAGGTTTTAAAAATACCCGTATGTCCAGATGTGGGAGGGACATGGGCTTCCATGATTATACGCGACCTACCAGCCTTGGGAACTACCAGTTTCCAAGATTCACCAGGCGACAGCGGTTGTGTGTACTTATTGACAACATGTTTGAAGAGGAGATTATCCTTCACACGCCAATCCGGATATCTAAGGGGATTACTAGCGACATTCTTCACCATCTTACAATACCACTTATCATTGGTTGTATCAAACAGAGGGGGCGGTACCGCTTCAGATGAAACCTCCACAGACACCTCATCGACCACAGGGACGGACCGAAAAAGAGCATCTGGTACTACGTGTTCACGACCTTTGCGATGTATAATTTGGAAGTTATACTGTTGCATTTTGACTGCCCATCGGGCTAGACGACCCTTCGGACTCTGCAACTTCTGTAGCCACAGTAGGCTATAGTGATCCGTAATGACGGTAAAAGAAACACCCTCTAAATAAGGCCGAAGTTGTTCAAGTGCCCAAACCACAGCGAGACATTCGCGTTCAGTGGTTGAAAAATTCCGTTCTTGGCGAGTAAGAGATCTACTTAAATAGCAAATAACCTTGTCACCATCCTCGTGAGGCTGACTCAACACAACCCCTAAACCATAACCACTACTATCGGTCTGTAGAACAAAGGGTTTATTAAAATCGGGACACGTAAGAATCGGCGCAGAAACCAAACATTCCTTAACACGACGAAACGAAGACTCACATTCAGAAGACCACACAAAAGGACGATTTTTCCTCAGAAGACCCGTAATGGGGACCATGATAGTTGAAAAATTAGGTATAAATCTCCGGTACCAGGAGAAGGTTCCAACCACACGACGAACTTCCGTAATATTACGAGGAGTCGGTAACTCCAACATTGCCTTCACCTTATCCGGATCCACATGCAACCTAAAACGATCAACTACATACCCAAGATACTTCATTTCAGGACGGCAGAACTGACACTTATCCACGCTAACAGTAATTTTAGCATCCGCTAACCTCTTAAAAACCTCTTCGAGCACCCGTACATGTTCTTCGAAAGTTTGCGTACAAATAACCACGTCGTCAAGATAGACAAAAACATGCGGTTCAAGATCATGGCCTAAAACATTGTCTATAAGTCTCTGCCAGGTAGCTGGGGCATTATGTAAACCAAATGGTAGTCGTTTGAACTGGAATAGACCCCTATTAGGTATCGTAAAAGCAGTGTATTGCCTTGAAGATTCGGCTACCGGAACTTGCCAATAAGCGGACTTGACATCTAAACTAGACAAATATTTAGCCTCACGCAACTTCTCTAAGGTGTCCGTTACCAGGGGAAGAGGGTAACTATCTCGAACAGTGACAGCATTCAACTTCCTGTAATCAACGCAAAATCGATAGGAATCGTCCTTCTTCTTGACCAGCAAAATTGGAGAAGCCCACGGACTATTGCTGGGTTCTACAACACCTAACTGTAGCGTCTCATCCAATTCAGCATCGATATGCCTCTGTACAATGGGATTGACCCTATAATATCGCTGCTTGATGGGGGGACTAGAAGTCACTATCACGTGTTCTACTCTATCGGTACACCCTAGACCTTTTCCCATAATTTCCATATTCCTATCAATCACCGCTTGAAGTCTCTGCTGTTCCAAAGGAATGAGTACCGTTCTAGACGACACATGTTTCACACTATTTATCAACACAGGATCTGCCGAAAAATGCCACTCGTCATGGCGAAGATCTGGGACGACGCCCATCAAATTCCAAAAATCTACACCCAGGATCAAAATATGAGTTAATTCAGGGACAACCAGAGCCTCAATCAACCGCATACGACCCCTCAAAACCACGGGCAACACTACGGTTCCAATACTCTGTAACACATTACCATTTGCCACTGTACAATTAGTCGTCCTACTTTTATCCAAAGTCAACCCTAAACAAGAAATTACCTCATATCCCTTACCTCCTAAAACAGTTCTTGAAGCGCCCGAATCCAAAAGTCCTAATAAAGTTTTCCCTAGGATATCTATCTTAAGATAAGGACGTTCATCATTCGCAGCGTAATCCAGTACGTAATCTATGGCGACACGGAAATCATCGACCGGGGGGTTTTCACTGACGCACTCTACCCGATCATTCAAGCACGTCTTGGTTCGTTTCCCTGGTTGGATCTGGGAGAGCAAACAGGACAAGTTCTAACTGTGTATCCCTCCTTTTTACATTTAAAACAATATTTTACACTGGCCGCCTGCAGACACCCTACAGCCCGATGTCCAGGCTGTTTACAACGAAAACACACCGTCTCTCTAGGGGCGGAAGACGAGATGGAGTTATGTGACGCTCTGATCTCAGCCACTGGTTCCACTTGCGAGGTTACATACGCGAGGTCTGGCTCCAAACAATTCGATCTCCTCGAAGGTACACTATAATTTTCAATAGCCGATTTTCTGGCCTCCAGTCTACGACCCAAAGTCAACAATTCCCGCACACTATTAACCTCTACTAGACACAAATGATTTTGATAATACGGCGCGATATTCCTCAACAGGATTTTGAGTTGCGTCTCCTCCGAAATAGGGCAAGACAGCCTTTTAAAATAACCAGACATCACGGCCAAGTAGATTCCCATGCTTTCGTCCGGACCTTGAGTCCTCCTTTTGATTTCCTCGAACAGTTTCTCATTGTAATCTACCGATAAATACTCTTCCCGTAATAGATCCACGAACTCATCCCAAGAGTTTACCTCTTCTCTATAAGCTAAATAAAACTGATAAGCCCTACCAGAAAATAAATCGATACCACTAGCTAACAAAATTTCCTTATCCACATTACGCGAAACTCGGTACTCTTCCACTTTTTCCAGAAAGCTCGATAGTGAAATACCTTTGGGATCTCCAGAAAACACCAAACCCCACTTGCTAGGCAAGATCGTCTTAATACTAGACAAGTTCCTCGACGCATTACCAGGATTAGGAAGTGGTCTGACTTCATCGAGAGTCGATCTACGGATAGTTGACAAATTTGCAAAGGACGGCCCAGGTTGAGAGAGGATTTCCAATTGGGGGGGTTGAGATTGACGAGAACGCTCATGTCTAGAAGCCTTACTTCCCAATGATTCGTATAAGGAGAGAGCTTTAGCCATTAGTTCATCTACTTTTGCCCTCTGTCGAACACCAGCATCACCTGCTTCGAAATTAGTCGCACGTTCCAACCGACCTATGACATGCACCAACTGACTCTGTAACTTCTGGAAACTACCACTCACACGAGTTTCGTTGAACTCTTCTACACCGGGCTCAATCTGATCTAACTTATTCTCAACTGCACTCAAGTCTTCGGCAGCTGTATACGGATACTCTGGCGGATCTATACTATCATCTTCCTTCTCTACCTGCAACGCTAAAGTTAAACTACGCCGCATCTCAGACACCGTGCCACTTGCAATACCACGTATTGTCAACTCATACACAAGCTCATCCTGAACCAGCCGATTAACTACAAACCTACGAGACATTTCTTTTTCTTTTTAAGTTCAATTTGACAAGCGATCCAAGCAACAAACCAATTTCCAACCCAGCGGAACAATAATTCTTCACCGACACACCTGTACCTCAAATGGTCTCCCTCCAACTGAAACCTAATAAGGAATTTAAAACCCAAATCCAGATACCGAATGTCCAAAAGTCCCTATTTGTCCAAACAATATCTCCAACCCACAGAGTTTCCACGAAGTGTACTTCTCGAACCAACGCAACGTTCCTTCCTCAAAAGCGATTCCAAAATACAGGAGTCCACAAGCCCAAGGCACCACTTCCAAAACACCGATCCGCTAAGGTTCGAACCCACAATGCAGCCTACAATCGTCGAAAGTCAAATAAACTTACCATAAAGCAAAGTATTTACGAATTCAGTTACTGTTCTGATACTAAAATTTATACACAGTGTGACCCAATATGTAACTCACCTTTTAAATTTACAATATCTATAAATAACAAATATTATACAATAGATAATTAAATAAAATTTTCAAAATTACAATTTTTATTGAAACAATAATATCGATATCAGAAATCTTCTTATTCACTTGCTACCTGAAAAAGAAGAAGAAAAAAAAAAACGCATCAAACAATGAACAATCTGTCCGTTTCCCGTATTAAAACTTCAATTTAATATTTAACACTGCTTAACAAAATTAGGTGAATTGTTGAATTGTTTACCACTTACGCCCCATAAAACAATTCCCTTCAAGACCTCAAACCCCAGATTTACTACAAACACTTAAATCTGGCACTATCAATAACTAATTAAGAGAAATTATTTCCGGGTTACGCCCACAATTGAAACAATTACCTTCAAAGTTAAGAAATCCCCAGATTTACTATAAAAAGCCCAATTAAATCTGGTGCAATAGATTACAAAAGATACAATAACTGAAGTTAATTCTACAATGACTAAGTTTCTAAGAAAAAGTTGAAAATTTATCAAAGTTTTTTTAAAAAAAAATATAAAATCTACAATATTGAATTTTCAAAATTCCAATAATCAATCAGTATGAAAAGAAAATAAATGTTGCCCACGAACCAATAAACTCTTGTCTGATTTCTACCATAAAATTTTCAGTTTGATATATATCATAATCTCACAGAATAAGGTAAGTTGTTTACAAATTACGTCCAATGAAACAATTTCCTTCGAATTGAACACAACCCCAGATTTACTAAAAACACTTAAATCTGGCACAATCAAAACATATTAAGAGAAATTATTTCCAGGTACGCCCCAATAAAACAATTACACTTAAATCTGGTGCTAAAATAAACTGAAAATAAATCTGCAAATTTAACTTATCAAAAGTTCAAGTTTAATCAAATAGCTACAACTAAAATTTTGATTTTTAAAGTTTAAGTTTAATCAAAGATGCTAGAAAAAAATTTAATTTCAAAAGTTTAAGTTTAAATTACGGGATATGTATTGCTGACAATAAAAAAAAATACTAACGGCCCCACGTTATGGGCACCAAAAACATATAACGAGGAAAACCTACAAACCCTCTCAGTGCTCGTTACAGGTATGCGGGTTGTCTCACGTGGTACAACCCGTGCTTGCCAGTCGACCAGCTTCGAGTCGAAGAAGGGGTGGATTCTTCAAAAAAAATTATTGAGTATACAAAAAGGGCGCCAGAGAAGTTTTGGCAAGCACCCAAGACTTCCTAAGTTAGCCCACAACTCCTCAGTGGGTTAACAACACTCACTACACACTCCAAAGGTTAAACTGATAGGTAAATTATCATCAATAAATAAAAGTCAGCAAATACACCCTGATTGAAATTTTAATTAATCTTGGTGGACCAAAGGTCTCTTTTCAAATATATGATACAATATCACTACCAAAAGAAAAATATTATAAATAACGTCTGAGCTCAGCTGAAGGCTGTAATCTCAGGGTGCAGTAGAGCTGAGGGCCCCAAACTACACCGAAGTCTCAATCCAAGGATTCTAGAGAATCGAGCAAATTGTTCATGTACAATATTCCAAAAAAATACAACGATAATATATATATATATATATATATGTCAAAAACACCAATGTATAGTTACAAGGGTTCACACTTTCGCAATTTATACCAGTATCAATATGAATGTAATAATTGCATAAGCCAGAAATTTAAATTACAACGAGTTTAGCGTTGCTGGAGAATATACAACTCAAAGTATATACGGCGCAAAATTATATACAAGAAACCATTAGAAATAGGTAAAAAAACTACTAAATATCGCAATACTAGGTACGTACCAAGTGTTCCAGCGTATCTTAATCTATGAGCAAGATTTCAAAAATAGTTTAAATACAAAATTCAAGGATAAACGAGATTACAGTAATCGCCGCAAGAAAAAAATAAATAAAACTTAATATAAAAAAAACGGTAATATGTGAAGCATAGATGTGAATTAACTACTGAGTTTGAAAAATAAGAAAAGGAAAACTGTTAACCTTTCCTTTCCCGGCACCAGAACAGGAACTGAAATTTCTCCAGATTAATCCAGGCCTCCTGGAACTGGTCTCACCGACCCATTAAATTCCAATCAGCGTTTTAATGTCCATATACTAAAACCCCCCTTTTTATTGAATCCTGCCAGCTAACGCCGTCTACGGGAATTTTCCACGTGGTTTCCTAAATCTACCAATTCTACTGGAATCCTTTGGTCATCGGCACCCCCTGGTTCAGTATATTATTGGGTCAGACCTTCGATTTGTTAAATCGAGCGATATTTTCTTCCCCTACGTAGAATTTATCAGGCTTTCCGTGAAATAACGTTATGGCTCCCAGAG
This sequence comes from Galeruca laticollis, assembly GCA_963921935.1. Taxonomy (NCBI): domain Eukaryota; kingdom Metazoa; phylum Arthropoda; class Insecta; order Coleoptera; family Chrysomelidae; genus Galeruca; species Galeruca laticollis. Next base: position 37,137,179 of record OY998184.1, read on the forward strand.
TTAAGTGAACATATTTATTTGGGAGAATTTTTCCATGCTGGGGGCTTCATTGGAATGGGTATATGTAGTATTGTTATGGGGGATAGAACTAGTGTTGGATTTGTAGGGTAAACTTGGGAAATTCTGGTTATAGGGGAAAGTCTTTTGTGTCCAAGGGTTGGCGGTCGGGATTGGAGCGGGAATATACTTTGTTGCAACCGGTTTTGTATTTTTGGTTGACCTTTTTTTGTTCCAGCCATACTCGTCTCTTAATGTATTCGGGACAAATCGCCGCATTTTCTGGGTGATCACCTTTACAATTGGAGCAGTTAGTTGGCTTCGACTTGTCCTCAGGGAATTTTGGCGTAAGATGTAGGGCTGCACTTTTCCAACATCTTGGGGATCTGCTGCAGTTTGTTATGGTATCGCACCAGAGCTGGTAGATGTGACATTGAATCATCGGTTTTGTCTGCCTCCTATGTTCCCACTGGATTCTTGTGTGCTCTATCACCTTGATATTGTTGTTTATAGAGTCAAGCGTAATTTTTGGCATGTTAGTTATTACAACATCTAGTTAAATTTACTACAATTAACTTTGTATCATTTTAATTTATAATACATTATGTGAACAGTACCTTATTTTCAATTTTGACATCTAATAAGTGAATGACATATTCATTGTGTTATAAAACCATATAAAACTAAGAAAAAGGCGCATGTGTTTCATTTCTCATTGCAATTCACATTTTAGTAATTCCAAATCATCTGCTTTATTTAACAGTTTATGGGCCCAGGAAATTGTAATCGAGCTACGGGAAACATCAATAATTTAATTGGCGCATATATTTTTAAGTTTTAATAAAGTATAAAAACACAAAAATGTCTGATTTGACAAAAGTGCAGGTAACGAGACTAAATGATGGAAACTATCAAGTCGGGAAGTACAAAATGGATCTTTTATTAATAAAAGAAGATTTGTGCACAACAATAATCGAAGAAGCACCACCAGATAGACCTCAACTAGAGGCATGGAATAAAAAAGACGGTAAAGCACGTGTTTGTTGAAGACGATCAAATTATTCATATTGAGAATAAAACATCGGCAAAAGCATATCATGGGAAGCATTGAAAGAATATCATCAAAAATTAACTTTATCGGACAAGGTTAGATTTTTAAGACGGTTAAGTCTAATGATATCGCCTGAAGGTAGAAATATGCAAACACATTTAAATGCAATGGACGAATGTATAGATCAATCGACAACATTGGGTGAACCAATTGCAGATGCTCTTTCAGTTGCGTTATATTTATCAAGTTTATCCGAAAGTTATGGTGTCTTAATAACGGTTCTTGAATCACGTCATGAGGCTGATTTAACTAAAACTATAGTGAAAAACAAACTTTTGGAAGAATATAGACGACGACAATAAATCGATATTGTTAATGAATGTGGTGAAAAAGCATTGAAAGCCATAAAATAAAATAATGTATCAGACAGTTCGAAATCAAGGTATTGCTTCTTTTGTAAAAAAAGGGTAACATCAAAAGTGAATGGCGTACATTTCCAGCATGGAAAAAGAACAAAGAGAAAGAAAATCAAGGTCATCTCTGACCTTGATTTTCTTTCTCTTTGTTTGTACAGGCAAATGCAGTACAAAACAAAAGTGATAATGAAGGTGATTCTGTATGTTTAATGGTCAATCAAAATATAAATATAGCCAAATGGTGTATTGATTCTGGTGCATAGGCACACATGTGTGGTGATGGAACACTCTTTAAAGTTTGAACAAATCAAGTAATGATTCGGTGAATTTGGCTGACGGTAGAAATTTACCAATGAAAGGTATAGGAGTCATTGAATTCAAAACTGCTGCCAATAAATTCAAATCGAATGATGTGCAATTTGTACCTGGATTAAAATGTAACCTCTTATCAGTCAGTAAGCTTGCAAAGAATGGCAACAGTATCATTATTAAGGGCGAGAAGTGTGACATCAATAAAGATGGTACAACATTAATAACGGTAAAGTGACAAAATTATGTTTATAAAACAGCACAATCGAATCGGGGTTACAACGCATCAAGTTCGGGTGAATCGAAATGCATTCACGAATTACATAAAGTTTTTGGTTATCGGAATTTAATTGATATAAGAGAAATGGCATATTTATCAATCAACATGAAAATTACATTCATTCATTTCAGAGATCCTTTTCCTCGTAATTCATTGACCAGATCAAAAGAAAAGTTGGATTTGGTACATACAGATGTATGTGGACCTATACAGTTGCCAACACCTAGAGGAAACAGATATATAGTCACTTTAATTGACGATTACACGAGATATTCACATATTTATTTGATTAAGCAAAAATCAGATGTTCGTGATAAAATGATCGAGTTTGTTGAAATGATGAAAACGCAGTACGGTTAAGTACCAAAGGTTATCAGATCAGATAGAGGTGGTGAGTATATGGATGGCAATTTACGTAAATATTTCAAATCAAAAGGAATTAAAACTCAGTTATCGGTACCTAAAACTCCTCAACAAAATGGAGGGGCTGACCGCAAAAATCGTACTTTAATCGAAATGACACGTTGTATGTTGGCTAGTTCTGGTTTACACAAACAGTTTTGGGGCAAGGCAGTGACAACGGCTAATCACATTATAAATCGTTTACCTACTAAAAGTGTAGAATTAACTCCATAAGAGTACTGGCACGGCAAGAAACCATATATAGGTTATTATCATATTTTTGGAACTCCAGCATATGTTCACATTCCAAAAGTTCAACGTAAAAAGTTGAACGATGTGTCTGAAAAATTAATTTCCGTTGGATATGAACTGGGAACGAAAGGCTTTCCACTTTCAAACACTGATACTCAAGGAGTTAGAATAAGTCGTGATGTTAAGTTTATTGAAGATAAAATTGTCGAACAACCTGATATTGAATTGGAAGTTGAGGATAATCGAATCGATGGTTTTCAACCAATGGCATTACAACATGAAGTTGAAGTATCTGAACCGGCTTCAGAAGGGGAAAATCAACTGGATGTCGCCGAACTCAGACGTTCTGAATAATCAAATAAAGGTATTCCACCAAAACGTTTAATAATGGAAATAAACAAAGTTGAAAAAATGGTAGATGTTGATCCAGTTACATACGATATGAGGCTATAGGTGGACCAAATGTTGATAAATTGAAGTCAGTAATGGATGCAGAAATTGAATCTCTTCTAAATTTTGGAACTTGGGAAATGACCAAATTACCTCCAAATTCAAGTGATATTGGATGTAAATGGGTGTACAAGACAAAAACTGATCAAAATGGGAACATCGTAAAGTTCAAGGCTCGTTTAGTGGCACACAGTTTCTCACAAAAGTATGGTCGTGATTATAATGCAGTTTTTGCACCTATGGCAAATCCTACTAAACTCAAAATTCTTCTTGCGGTGGCAGGTAAAATAAAAATGAAGGTTCAACAGTTCGACATCGAAACTGCATATTTGAATGGTGATCTGTCACATGAAGTTTACATGAAGCAACCGAAAGGATATACTTCTTCTGGTAAGGATCAAGTATGTAAGCTCATAAATAATTTATATGTTCTTAAACAGGGTGCTAATTAATGGAACAAGAAATTCGATGCAGTTATGAAGAAAAACGAATATGCTCAAAGTAAAAATGATCCATGTTTATACACAAAGAAGACAGATGGTCAAACAATATACATATGTAATCACGTAGATGATATTGTTATTGCTGCGACAACCGAAGAATTAATGAATGATTTTGAATCTCAGATGAATGCCGAATTTACTATTAAGAATCTCGGGACACTTGTATTCAATTTGATAGAGATGAAAACGGTATATTTAACCTAAATCAAGAAAAATATATCATGAATAAACTACAGGAATTTAATTTGAAAAATGCTAAGGATTAAACAACTCCAATAGATGTTGGCTACTTAAGTCAAACAATGAATCATGAACCTTTCGAATTACAATAAATTTATCGAAGTACAATTGGATGTTTGTTTTATTTGTCAATCAGTACTAGACCTGATATTGCAATTGCAACATCGATATTGGCAAGACATGTAAGCAGTCCAAGATTGTGTGATTGGACTGAAGTAAAGCGAGTCTTCAGATATTTGAAGGCAACAAAGTCATTGAAATTACGACTTGGTGATCATGAGAACGAAGGTAAATTTTAATGTTACGTAGATGCAGACTGGGCTGAAGATCATGAAGATCGAAAATCAAATACCGGATATTGCTTTATTTACAATGGAGCATTAATTGGACCGAATTAATTTTAAATGACTTCGATCAAAAATTGGACGAACCTATTAAAATATTTGGAGACAATCAAGGTTGTATAAAGCTACTGAGTGAACCGTTATGTCATCAAAGAATAAAGAATATTGATATCAAATATAAGTTCGTGTATTGGATATTATCGAAACGCATTTCAGCTGTTTATTGTTCAACTTGTATAACGATCGCTGATATGTTAACAAAACCGCTAGATGGATCAAAGTTGGCAAAACATGCCAGGGCGATTGGATTGATGTAATTAAATTTACCTATAGTTATTGCAACATCTAGTTAAATTTACTACAATTAACTTTATATCATTTGAATTTATAATGCATTATGCGAACAGTACCTTATTTTCAATTTTGACGTTCATTAAGTGAATGAGATATTCATTCTGTTATAAAACTAAAAAAAGCGCATGTGTTTCATTTCTCATTGCAATTCAAATTTCAGTAATTCCAAATCATCTGCTTTATTTACCAGTCCTTCTGTCGTCATCCTAAATATATTCTTGAGGGATATTTTATATACTTTGGTGAGTGCATCTTTGATTTCCTCCATTTGCAATCCGTCTGCAAGCCCTCTAAGATCGAAGGCAGCAGATTTGTCTTCCCTTCTAGAGTACGAGTGAAAGGGGACTTTTTTCGTAACGTTCTCAGAATCGGCGACATCTTCAGTTAAAATTATCGTCGAGTTGGCCGTATATTTCAGTTCGAAGTTGTTTTTAGTTTCTTCTTCTATACGATTCACCATGTCTCGATGTGCATATACGTTGCCATCTATGACTATTGTTGGTCAGGAAATGTTGCTTTTGGTGGTTAATTTGGAGTCCTCTTTGACCTTATTTTATTTGCATGTTTATTTTGTTCGTCCGAGCTAGAGGAGATAGTTTCAATTTTCCTGAATTTTAGGTTTTTTCTTTTCTTATGTGGAGTATTTGCATCTTGAATCTCTTCGTCCAAGGCCTCGGACAAGGAGTCGTATTTATTTTGAATGCTCGTGCTTGTTTGGTAACGAGAAGTTTGTTTGATTAGTTTCTTGTGGGCGGTGTATTTTCTTTGTTTGATAAAATCTGGGAGTGGAATATCCGTAACATCCATCTGGTCATTTCGTGAGCTGGTTGTGATGGCATTCAAGTCCTCAGTATATAATTGTTTCCACGAGTATTTTGCAAATTTGTTTATAGGTATGCTGTGTAGAAAAAATAGGTAAGTTTAAACTCCAATAACATAACATATTCATATTAAATGTTTTGTAAGTTTCTTGGTGCATTGTATAGTATTCAACACAAGCAGTCAATGCAAATTACTCAAAGTAGACGATTTCAGGTTATGTTTCCTTGAAAAATGTGTTTTTGGTACAGTGGCCACAAGCGAATATAAGAACCGTGGCAACTGCTTTTTAGTAAAAAGCAGTTTGCACTGCTCCTTCCGACAAAAAAAATGAGGATGAATATTTTTTATTTCATACAATATAAATTTCAGATCGTAATATGCCACGTCCGGCGCCAAAAAATCCTGGTATTGGCAAAACTTCTGATAGCGATATAAGAAGAGCAATATATTATATATGGAAGGTGGATTATCTCAAATTGCTGCTGCAACAAAATTCGATATTCTACGGACTACGTTCAGAGGATATATCAAAAAGCACCAAGAGAATAATATAAATTGGACCTCAGTTGCTCTTGAAGAAACTCCGAGACCGACTCCACCTTATTGTATAAATAAAAATTTTGTTACACATGAGGAACAACCCAATAGTTCAAACTATGCCCAAGCTTCACTAGGGTCTTAACCCAAAAGGTGCTAGAAAGTAGCCTACGATTTGGCAATTGCTCACAAGAAAAAAATAACCAAGTCATGAGAAAACAAGATTGCAGGCAAGTTTTGATTCACAAGTCTTATGAAACGAAACGCAGATTCATAACTACGGTTAGCAAAAATAACTTCACTAGGTAGAGCGATGGGCTTTAATCGACCAGTCGTTGCAAAATTTTCTAGTAATCTCAAGAGGATTTATGAAAAACATCTGAGGGCGCCTAGTCAAGTTTATAATGTTGACAAAACAGCACTAACAACTGTGCAAGATACAGGGAAGGTAATAGCCAAAAAGAGACAGAAGCAAGTAGTTTCCAATAAAAGAGGCACTTTGGTAACCATGTGCAATGCCATCAACGCTATTGGTAATTCGATACCTCCGTTTTTATTGTTCCCAAGGAAAAAAATTATCCACAAACGCGTATAAAGTAAGCTTGGAGAGGACATCAATGGAAGCCAGTTTGAATTCAGAAATACATAGGGGACATGGGAAGCATTATACGCCCTAAATGTTCTAATACAGAGGTGTCCTATGTGAACCAAGATTTTTCCGTCTGTTTTTTGGATTACAATAAAGCAATCGATCTTGTGAGGCAAGACTCATGGAGATCTTGAGCGAGAAATGACATGAGAATAATTAGCAACCTATATTATAATCAAAGAGCTATTTTTAGAGACGGTGAAGAAATGTCAAACGATGTAAAAATTTAAAGAACAGTAAGACAAGGATGCGTGCTCTCTCTCCTATGCTTTTCAACCTTTACTCGGAGATAATTATGCAACAGGCTATATCAAAACAAACAGTGAGAATAAAATTAATTGGTGAACTTATAAACAATATCCGTTTTGCCGATGACACCTTAGTAATAACCCAGGGTGTGGAGGACCTACAAAAAATTATGGACAGACTCGTCAAAAGCAGCAAAGTATCTGGTCTTACACTCAACATCAAGAAAACAAAAGTCATGATCTTTAGCAAAACAAATGTCCAGGGAAGATTGTATGTTCGTAATGAGGACCCTGTTGAATGAGACTGGAGGACACTCGCCAGAAGTAAGATCCATAATAGGTCAAGCTCCATTTACAAGCATGAGGATGATATTTCGCTCTAGAGATCTCAACATCAAACTCAAAACCAGATTGGCCAGATGTTATGTTTTCTCGATCCTTTACTACAGAGTGGAGTCGTGAACACTGAACAAGGATGACCTAAAAAGGCTCCAGGCTTATATAGATGCATACTACGAGTTTCGGACAGATGCAGAGGTATTAAGGCGAATGGATAAAAAAACAGACATAGTGGACACTATAAAAACAAAGAAACCTGTTTACCTAGGTCACGTTGTGCGCGGAGAAAGTGGCAAAAAAAGCGCGGGAGAAGACGCATTTTATGACTAAAGAACTTAAGAGAGTGGTATCACCGTACATCAATAGATTTATTCCGAGCTGCTGTATCCAGTTGGAATTACCATGATGTTAACCAACCTTATAAGAGGAAACAGCAACTGAAGAAGGAGGAAACTCAAAATTATATGAATAAAAATGTACCTGTAGAAGCGTCTCAAATTTTACTGATTATGGACAATCATGAAAGCCATGTATCTTTAGCGTCTATTATACTGGCAAAGGAAAATAATTTTGTTAACGATGCCGCCACATACTAGCCACCGCCTTCAACCGTTCGTTAAAGCTGTATTTCGTCCTTAGAAGAAATATTATACGCATGAGTGTCAAAAATGATTATTGATGAATCTAGGACAGGGGGACGCTTATCCACTTGTTTTCTGTCAAAAAAATGTGGTATCAACGTTTCAAGCTACGGGGATGTTTCCATTTTTAACGACGATGATTTTACGGCCACAACAGTAACAGATATGTCAAACGTTGTTCGAGATGAAGAAGAACCAAACAATTTAAATGTCAGCGAAATACTAGAAATTTAATGAAATTGACTGTCTCGACCCTTACTTCGTGGAATATGCTCATATTAGTGTTTTTAAATGAAACTCAAGGTCTCTAGTTAATTCCACAATATAATACAAGTTATTGAAAATTCTAAAAAATTGACAATTGTTTCGATAAATCAATATCATCGTCAGATATTGATTTATCGAAACAATTGTCAATTTTTCAGAATTTTCAATAACTAGAAATTTACATTCCATCCCATTGAAAATCACGTTGTCAAGATGAAATAAAAGAAACAAATAAAAATTTGGTAGTTCAGTTAGGTCGACGAATACAAACAAAAATAAGTCGATATCCAGTGATAGCAGTAACAGTGATAGGAAATTGTCTGATGTTGCGGATTCTGACGATATCAATCTATTTTTAGAATCAGATGAAATGTCTGACGAGGACATAACCCCTCGAATGTTGGAGAAGGGTTTTTTTGTTTTGGTGAGGTTTGATACCAAAAAGACCCCCAAATTTTATGTAGCACAAATAACAGACGTGTTTTCGAATTACGAATATAGTGTAAATTTTCTACGACGACATGGCATACAGTTTTCATATCCTAGAGTTAAAAATTCTGCGACAATAACAAAATAAGACATCGTCCTTATTTACCCCAACCAAATAAACGCTGCTGAAACAAAAATTTCTTTGTGTAATATTTTTTATAACTTTTTTGATATTAAAATATAAGAATTGCAAATAATAATTACCACTGTACCTTATCTAACCCGCTAAAGCTTGTCCTAAGCCAGGTTGAAAAAGGGTGAAGGGGAGGAGTAACAACCTCGTGAAAAAACCAGGGTTTAGCTGGGCGGGATGATAACACCCTTTCAGAGCACCTGCCAGGGTACAGCGAAACTACTGCCTTGTAGGACGGATGTTGAATCATAAAAGGTTAGGGCAAGATAAACCGGTAGACAAATTCCTGGCCCTTCAGGTTGGAGGTTATGGCAACGGGCTAGCTCGTCGTTACAATAAAAGAACATAAAATGCTACAACCTGGGACGATAGATGGACCTTCACGAAAACGACCACGGCAACGGAATAAGGAACTGAGAATTGGAAACTAGAATATACAAGAATTGAGAAGAAAGTTGGAAGACATTGTAAGGAGAGTTCAGCAAATGAAGGTAGACATAGTTGCACTTAAAGAAACAAAAAAGAAGGGAAACGGACTTGAATTATTGGCAGACTATATCCATGTATATAACGGAGTTAAAAACCACAAGAGCATATTACGGGGTCTCTATATAGATAAAGAAGCAATATCATAGGAACCTCGTAACATCGAATCTAAATATCTATGTACACAGGATATCTATATTGGCGACTTATGGCCCCAATGAAGATGCTCCACAGCTGGAAAAAGATGAACAAGTTCGATGACATACTTACGCAAATCTATTGTACTTGAAATCCTAAACGTACGTGTTGGAAGTATGACAGATAATAACGTTATTGGAAAGTTTGGCGAACAAGTCTTAAATATCAACGACCAAAGACTAATTGGAGTATGCCAACAAAACGAAGTGAGAATATTAAATGGCTTAACTGTAGGTGCAGTAGAAATCCAAAATTTATTTTTCTTATAGACACACCTCGTATTTTATGAAATTTTAATTCATTCTATTTCATAATTGTCTGAGATGGTGGTTCGCAATTGAAAGTGAAGATGGTGCCAGCTGTCTACTTCTCGCAAGTGTGTAATCACACGAGCTAAATAGAGGTTTTCGAAGGATGAAATCTTCAGTTCAGATTAGAGACTCTGAACTAGAGGGCATTACGGCACTCTTGAAGAGATCCAAGAAGGTAGAAACCGGTCAGTGTACTATGCCCTTCTCCTTGAGATTGCGACTCACCACAGATGTATGTATCGACAAAACGGTCGATCGACGTCACGTTCTTCGAATGGGATGTAATTCAATACTCTGCGTGGTAGGGCAACGTAGTCAGGAAAGTAGTTGTTTTTCTCTTAGAAGAACGGTAAGGCTAATATGTCGAAATTATTGAAATTTTAACTAAAACGTATGTGCAGTAAGAAACCGAAGTTTATTTTTCATATATGCACACCTCGTATTTTATGAAATTTCAATTTACTATATATATATATATATATATATATATATATAGGGTTGTCCAAAAAAAACCGGAATTTCCTTTTTTATTGATATATTTATTATTTATAGGTCGATTTTATTGATGTCGGTTTTGTTTAAAAGATAATTGATCAAGGCACACTAATAATCTAATATTTCGCGTTTTGTTTAAAAAACAAAATGGCGGACACATCCAAACTTTATCAAACTTTAAAACTGACTGGAAATTTTTTGTTTCGCACTGTATATGTTTGCGAATTATTTTACGAAAGTTCAGACATTTGTGAATGTAACGAGTGGTCAAACATAGAAATCGGTCAAAAATTGTCTGATGTATGGCTCGAAGAAAACAAGTATGTTATTACATAGTGAATTTTAATTTCTTTCGACATTTTCCAAAATCAAGTGGGCGAATGTCAAATATTGTTGCTTGTAGTTAATCAGAATTGTTGACACTTGTCAAATTTATCTTTTTTGTGATAAAACTTATTAGGCTCATCAAAATATGGTTCTTTCTAACGACGACAAAATTTTTATTGAAACTTTAATTTTGAGAGGATACAGGGTGCATGAAATCTTAGAACAATTTCCTGAAGAGCGTTATAAAGCGGTACAATTTACGACTTCGTTAAAAAATTTAATTTAACGCAAAGCGTGAAGGTAGTGGGCGCCCAAGGTGTATACGAACACAGGTGAGTAGGATATCGTACGTTTTATGTTTTATAAGCCACATAAAATTAATTTAGGAAAACACTCTCTGAGTTTCGAATTTGGCAGTTAGTCCTGAAAGAGCACCTGGTACTAGTTTTAGTGCTCCGCAAATTGTGAGGAGGTGTAATATTTCCCGTAGTTCCGTGAACCGGATAATAAATATCGATCTAGGACTTAAATTTATTAAACAAGAATATTCTTTTAAACTTATTAATGAAGTAAAAGCCAGAAGATTGATGATGTGCAGAAATATTTTAAATAAATTCAGAACTAGAAGAAAAATTGAAAAAATCTGGTTTACTGATGAGAAGATTTTTACAATAAATCCTCTGAAAAACGCGCAAAATGACAGAATATGTATACCTCACCACCAACGCAAAAGGGAAGTGCCCTTAAATCGCCTATTTAGGTAAAGAAACAAGTTTGGTAATTACGTAATGGAGTCTGCAGCGATCTCGAGGAATCAAAAAATTAATTTAATTCTTATTAATCAAGGCGTCAGGTTAAATTCTCAAACTTACTGTGATACCGTTTTAACACAAATGCTTCCCGAAATAGAGGATCGAGCCCCGGACTATATTTTTATGCAGGTATGCTTGTGTTTTATTTTTTTTGCTCCTTGAATAGTTGCGAATATGTTTTTAGAACGGCGCAAGGTGTCACACCAGTCCACATACCCTCAATTATTTAAGAGAAAACGTAGCTGATTTTTAGAGCCTCACGAATGGCCTCCAAATAGTCCAGATTTAAATCCGTGTGATTACTTTCTGTGGGGCGATTTAGAGGCTAGAATTCATGAAAATGGTACAACATTTGAAAATGTCGAAGAACTTAAACAAAGAATTCTTCAATGTTGGGGCCAAATCAGACGAGAACATATTAGAAAAGCAATCGACAGCTGGCGAAGTCGTGTTCAACTAGTAGTTGAAGCTAATGGTGGCCATATTAATGTTTAATTCTCTCTTTAACTTTAGTTATTGTTTTGTGTTCTTCATAAAAAAATCGTTTTGTTTCAATTAACTTTTAGTAGATAATATCGAAAGAAATTAAAATTCACTATGTAATAACATACTTGTTTATTTCGAGCCATACATCAGACAATTTTTGACCGATTTCTATGTTTGACCTCTCGTTACATTCACAAATGTCTGAACTTTCGTAAAATAATTTGCAAACATATACAGTGTGAAACAAAAAATTTCCAGTCAGTTTTAAAGTTTGGTAAAGTTTGGATGTGTCCGCCATTTTGTTTTTTAAACAAAACGTGAAATATTAGATTAGTAGTGTGTCTTGATCAATTATTTTTTAAACAAAACCGACATCAATAAAATCGACCTATAATTAAAAAAAATTTCAATAAAAAGGAAATTCCGGTTTTTTTTAACAACCCTATATATATATATATATATATATATATATATAATATTCTAAAGAATTTAATTTATTAATAATTTTTTTATAACGCTATTTTCTTTGCCCCACGTTGGGTAGGCGATTATTATAATGAATTTAGGTATGATTTAATAATATATTTCATATGTTTCAACTTGCCACACATTGATTGTGACAATTATTATAATGGATGAATAAAATTTAATTTTGATAATCAATATATGTGATTTTTGATTTACTTTCTTGTTTTACATTTCTTTTTACGGCTAGCTCAATTTGCTAAATTTGATTATGCATTATGTATTAATAATAATATAGACGGAGCACGAGATACTCTTGTTCTCTCGGAGTTCCGGCAGTTTATAGTTCTTTGAAAATTTTTCTACTTATGCTTCTATGATCTTCAGAGTAATAGTCTCTCTACCACTAAGCCGCGCCTATGGTTGTTAATATATTCACTCTAATAGAATTGATGGGCGATAATCGTCATTCGACTGCAGCTCGTGAAACGTGATGAAATGGACACAAACGCTTTCGTAAAGTAGGATTTTAATAATCAATGACTTTAATTAGTAAATATGAGTGTTAAAATGATTTTGAAATGGAAATGAATAAATTATATTGGTGTTAATGATCATAAACTTAATTTATATACAATCAGGTGGGTACCTTACACTATATATTACTCAGTTCTTTTTTTTATTTCGTTCAACCTATAAGCATGCTACATTTATACTTCTATTTGTTTTTAGATTTTATATTTGATTCTATTGTGTTATGAAAAAGTATTTCGTATAATTGATCAATTATCGATGTTTACCACTGACCTTTCGAAAGTTACCGCACACATTCTGCTACACTTCTGTTGACGAAGGAAATAGCTAATAAAGTTCCCCCTGAAAAAGGGGACTGCTATACGGGTTCCTTTTACCTGGATGATCGACTTTGAGCTCTTGTGAGGTAGGTACAATTCATCTATTCTCTTGTACTTGGAAGAAATTAATGTATAACACCGACTTTTATGACGGTCAAGTTGACGAACATAGTGAGTGGGCCAAAAAATATTATAAACTTCCGCCCTTACTGTTTACAATTTATATAAACGGGTTACTAGGAATAAAAACCCAGGGAAATATTTTGAGTTTTGCAGATGATACTGCCATTCTCTATAAAGCAGATACCTGGCGGGAATTAAAAATTCTTGTAGAAGAAGATTTTCTTGAAATAGAAAAATGGTTTAGGGGAAATAAACTCACACTGAATTTAACCAAAACAAAATACTTACCATTTTCTTCATACTCAAACGGACTTCCGAATATAGAACCACTTAAAATAGGAGAAAGATATGAAATACCGGGAGATAAGTCAATAAAATACCTTGGCATTGTGATAGACTGTCATCTAAGGTGGGACCTACAAATACAAAACGTGGTTAAAAAATTGAGGGGGTTATTATACAGATTCAAATACCTCAGAGATTTTCTAGATGCTGAACATTTAAGAATATTGTACTACTCTTTGATTGAATCACAACTACAGTACGGAATAGTGGGATGGGGTGGAGTGAATGATATACATCTGGAAAAATTGAATGTTGTACAGAAATACATAATTAAAATAATATATCGTAAGGTACGTATGTATCCAAGCGATCTGGTATTCAGAGAATCTGAATTCCTTGATATAAGACGATTGTTTTGCTTAAGTATCCTTAAAAATATAAAAAAAGAAAATATCATATTACGACCTACCAATCACAACCATGAAACAAGAAAACGGAATAACACTGTGGTATTACCTTGCTGTAAAAAAACTATAGGCCAACGAAATGCAACTTACCTAGGACCTCGGTTGTACAATATGGTACCAGATCATTTGAGGAATATCAATAAGAAGTATAGTTTCGGTAGGAGAATTAAGCAGTGGATTACAAAAACTGAAAGATCATTTTTCCATGATATTGTGAATCAAAATATTGATTCTTGAGTATGAAAAACTCATTCTTCCATCTTCACCAATACTTCTAAACTCTGTCGGGTATTACTTGGTTGTTGATTGATACACATTGTTCACTGTTTTTAGACTGTGTTTTCATTATTATCTTATACATTGAGACGTTACTTTAATTTTGTTGAGGCTTTATAATGGATGTATTAGGTTAGGTGTTAAGTGCTATTACTACTATATCTGCTTATTTGTATTTTAACTAAAAATTTTAATTACATTGAAAACTTTTATATATACTTAAGTTTTAATTGTCAAAATAATATGATTTTATCTACCTTGATTATTTAATAATCGAAGTCACGTACAAGAGTATATTGGTTTCTAACTGGTGTACGCTTCTGTGACTTATCCATGTTTATTTGTACGCAAATCTTATGTAATTTCATTGTAAACTATATTCATACAAATAAACTTATTATTATTATTATTATTATATTACTAATCTGACTCTGATTTAATTTTACCTCTGTTTTAAAATATAACCAATATTAAAATTGTTAAATATAACTTAATTACAAATTTTAACCTTTTTCCTAAAGTAAAAGACAAAATACCTACTTTATACAATAGAAATGTTATTTATAAAATGGATTGCTCACAGTGTCAGGGAGGTTACGTTGGTCAAACCTCACAATGGTTTAAGCAGCGCATTATCCAGCACAAGAGTGACTGTCGTATAGGCAAAAATAATTGTGCAGTTGTGGACCATTTATTAGAAACAGGACATACGTTCAACTACAACGGTACTAAGATACTGCAACATGCGGTTCAATACAAACATCGATTGTTTTTTGAGATGTATCATATTGCTAGGAACCGTAACGCGATTAACCTAAAATCAAACACTAACAGACTTAGTAATATTTATTGTCAACTTTTAAAATCTTTTTATTGATACATTTGGATTATTTTTTTTAAAATTATTTTAATTAGTCTTTTATGTTCTAGATGTTATTGAATTCTAGACTCTAAAAATCTGTAAGTTCACTATTGCTTACAAATATTTATTGAATGAATTTTGTAGTATCTCCCGATGAAGCTACCAAACGGCGGCGAAATATTGAGAATAGGAAAATAGAAATTTCATTTCAGATTACTAACTGCATACCCGATAATTCCCTCTACGGTATATATATATCTATATCTATATATATATATATATATATATATATATATATATATATATATATATATATATATTTATATATATATGTATATATATATATATATATATATATATTTATATATATAATATATATATTTTTATATATATATATGTATATATATATATATATATATATTATCAGGTATACAAATAGAGTAGTTATAGAATTATAAATACCTGATAAGAATGTCCATATTTTCAATGCTGAAATTATCCAAGCAAATAACCACTATAATATTGTTTTGAAGACAACGTATTCATAACATAATATAAAATGTGAACTTTACCTCAATAATTACCAGTGAATAAATTATTATTGGATAAATGCAATTCATTTATCGATTCATATCTAGAATAAAATGTTGTAAACACAAAATATCACGATGACAGTTAAAAATGATGGGTTAAAATTATTGTCAATGCCAATGGTTTAAATTAAATAAGAAGAGGAGTGTGAGATGTATGTGGTTATACAGCTATTTCGGTAAATATAAAGATTCCAATTGACATTTAAAAGAAAAGATTTCTTATAAATTTAAAAAACTGTATCTGGTAAAAAAAAATATATTTTATAATGTAGATTTAGTTCATACTATATGTAAAGAGGGTATAACAATTAATAAAGTCATTAAATTAAAATAGAAAGGAAATGTGATTGGTTCAAATGAATAATCTAAGTTGGATTGAACGTTTTATATATAAAAAAGGAATATCGATACCGGGTAACGGATAAATAGAGGAGTTTTTTGAGAGATTTTGACAAGAGTTTCACGAATTTTGGGATTCCAGAGAAAAATTATAAAAATCACACTTAAATCATATTAATTTAACGATTTTAAATAGATAATTAAACCAAACCAAAGTAGAAAATATTCTAAAAAGGAAAATATCAATTTTTGAAAATTTTTATTAACACAACTTTGAAAGAAAGTAAGTAACAAGAGAAGCAGAAGTCAGATAAGAAACATTAAACAACAAGAAGCAGCATCAGGGTAATATAAAGTAAATTGTGAGAACAAAGGCGTCAATCAAAACGAAATAAATATACCACGGAACAAGAAATCAAAAGCATATAAGTCCGATAGTTAAACTAAACCAAAATAATAAATATAGAATTAAATAAATTGGCAAGAAAAGAAGTTAGGAGTGCAGCAGAAGGTACAAAAAAAAATCTTTTAACAACTAAAAGCAACGTTAACGTGAAGTGTGAGGGCAGAGACGTTGGTAAACAACGGAAGATTGCTGACGAACATATGCAGGGAATATGGGAATATCATTGGTAGAAAACGTCACAGACTAGAGATTAAAAGCATATACGAACCGGTAACTTAATAATTTATTTTCAAAATTTTAAAAGCTTATAAATTTCCCTGGAAAGCATTTATCATTTATATAAATAAATAAATAATTAAATATTCAATTTCAAATCCAAAATAATTAAAATCAATAATAAGAAAGGCTAAAGAAGACAAATTTGGACACATTTCAAAATTACAAAAATTCAATTTAATTGGTATACCTTCAGAATAAATTTCACTATAAAAAAAAATTGTGTGAAAGAAAGTATGAAAGTGTTGTTTTTTCTTTAGTATTGTGTCTGTGTGTTATAGAAAAGTATTTAATTAAAAAAATATATAACAGGTATTTGTTTTATTCAAATTGCATCGATATTACAGATACAAACTAAAAACAAACTAAATAAAATGGCGCCCGAGCAGGGACCTGAGTATAGAAGGTCCGAGTGAATGTTTTCTCAGGTATACCAATAAAAACATTATTATTTATTATTGCCTAAGATTAATTCTATTAAAAAAAAACAAAAGTTGTTAGTGAATGTATTTAAGAAGTGGTAAAAAGAAGCCAGAAACAAAGACTATGGAGGGAGACACAGAAAGCAATCAAAATATAAACGAAATGTTTTTACGTATAATGGAAGTTATTAAAAACACAAATGAGACGATGGATAGGAAGAGTGAGGAAAGAGCAGAAGCTTTAAGACAAGAAATAAAACAAACAAAGGTGGATATTAGGAACTCAGTAATGGAGCAGGTTGAAAAATTTGAAAGGTCTATGGATAAGCATAAAGAAGACGTTGAAAAAGAAATCCAGAAAAACAAAATGGAAATTAGACAAGAGTTGGAAGACATGGAAAGAATTTGTGAAAATAACAATCGTGAAATTAGGCAAGAGTTTGGAAGACAGGAAGAGGGGATAGAAAGAAACAAGTCGGCGATTGAAAATTTAGAGAAGAAAATTGAGAATTTACCACAGGGGGCACGAAATTTTATCATGATGGGAGATAAAGCAGATACTGAATTGTATTTCAGTAATGATAGAAATGTACATCCAGTACGATATATTATGAAATTAAAGGCGAAATTAGAAGAGATGGGAGAAGAAAGAAATTGGAAAAGATGGGTAGATAAGACAATTAAAGGATCAGCAAAATTATGGTGGAATATAAACGAGGACAGATGTATGAATATAAATCAATTCGAACATCATTTCATAAATTATTTCTTTGGGGATATGGTCCAAAGTAAAATAAGAAATAACTTATATTTTGGAAAGTATAGAGAAAACGGACAGCAGTCAAGGGAAATTTATGCAATGAACAAATTAGATAACATCAAATACCTAAATCCTCAAATACGTGAAGAGGATTATGTGAAGTTTATTGCCAAACATTTTGGAGATGATATATCAAATTATGTGGCAGTGAATGATGAGAGATACAAACAGGCTGTTGGAATATTTAAGAAGGATAGATGATATAAAAGGATTTGGAGGTAATGGACAATACATAAGGAGAGATGGTTGGAGTGCTGGCAATAACAAACAGCCAGAGAAACAAAATAGAGGCTACGACAACAAAGGCCGAAACAACAACTATAACAGAAACCAACAAAACTATAGGAACAATTATATGCAAAGATATAACAGCAACAATAATAGTTCTAATAGAAATCAAACAAGGGAACAGAGAAATTATAATGGATCTGTTGGAGGAAGAGAACAACAGACAAATTGTAATTTGAGGACAAGAGAGAGGTCAACAGAAGAGATTATAGTAGATAATGAACAAAAGCAGATTGAGCAAGTAATGGTGCACAATCGTGCAGATCAACAAACTCCGAGACATCAAAATTTTTAGAAGACTGCAGATCATACAATATCATAAAAAGTAAATATTGCCATCCGAAGGAATTTATAAAGATAAGTGAAGATGAAAACAAAATAAATGAAACCAATGTAAATAATCAATTACCTTTTAAAGAATTAGATATTGAGAATGTAAAGTTAAACTGCTTATTAGATACAGGAAGTAGTGTATCATTAATTAATGAAGGTTTTGTGAAGAAAAACTATAAAATGTTAAAAGATAAAATAATTAAAATAAACCAAATAAAAGTTGTTACTGCTAATGACAAGAAGGTAGCTTTTGTGAATAAAGTTTTAACTGTTTCAATAAAGGTAAACAGCAATAATTATAATATGAATTTCTTGATTAGACCAGGTTTGAGTGTGGAAGCGATAATGGGTATAGATATTATGAATGAAAAAAGAGTAATTTTGAATCTACAGACAAGGTGTCTGATTATTGATGATAATATTATAGAAATAATAAACCTACGGGATAAATTTGATATTATAGCTGAAGAATTGCAAGGAAGCACTTCAGACTTAAATAATTGTATGTGTGATATGTGTGAAAAGTTATACCCTAAAAGAAATAAACCTTAAAGAAAAAGTAATCAAGTTTTACCAATTGTAATCGAAGAAAAAGTGGAAGACGAATTGTTTAATAGTAGCAGTATAATCAAATATCCTAAAATAAATAGAAAACAAAAGCAGGGTAATATTTATTTAAATAATATAAACAAAGTAAATAAGTGTGACAAAATAATCAAAAATTAACAAATTATAACAAACGTATTTTAAAATATAATAATTTAAAAATAACTCATATCTTATCTTCATTAAATTCAGTTAAGCAAAGTGATGGTCTGCAGGTAAAACAATATATTGAACAGTTATCAGGTATAAGGCAAGCATCTGTAACTAAAGGAATAAAATTATTAATACATCATTTAAATTGTAAATATGAAAAAGTAGATAAATGTAAATATAGGATAGGAAATAGGTGTAGAAATAGAAAACATATCAGGTTTAAAAGAAATCACAATAAAAGTGAAAAAACAGATATTACAGATATCAATAAAAATTGCAATCTTATGGAACATGAATATATACATAATTTAAAACCAGATAATGCATACAGAAAGTATTGGTTACCATATGTAAAAATTAAAATAGGAGATGTGAAATTACATGCATTAATAGACAGTGGATCACAAATATCAGCAATAAGGGCAGACATTATAAAACGAAATATTGATTATTTCAACAACAAAATTATAAAAATTAAGCAAATACAGGTAATATCAGCAACTGGAAAGAAAATAGAAGAAGTGAACAACTTATATTATGGTACTATTACATGTCAAGATGTGGATTTACAAGTAAGTTTATTAGTGATGGGAAGTATGAAAATGGAAGTAATACTGGGAATTGATTTTTTATATGGAATTGAAGCAGTAATAGACATGAGGGACCAGAGTTTGAGAGTAGATGGAAGGGAAGTAGAGATAATGAGATGGACAGAGGGGAACAAAGAAGAAAATGCAAAAGAAACAATGAATCATTTACAAATTGGAAGAAATTTAGATGATGAAGAATACTCGGAATGGGTAAAAGTTATACAGTGTGAAGAAAAATATAAGAAAGATATTTATAAAATAATGAATAAACATAAAACATTAGTTAACGAAGAACCAAGAATAGCAAATCATTACCAACATCATCTGGAAATTTATAAGGATAAACATTTTGTATGTAGGGGATATCCAATTCCACATGCATATAGGGAACAAGTGCAAGAAGAGATAAGAAAGATGGAAATGGATGGTATTATGAGAAAATCAACAACACAGTATATAAGTCCATTGGTTATAGTTAAAAAAGCTGATAATTCCATTAGAATTTGTTTAGATGCCAGAAAAATTAATGAGATAACAAAACCACAATATGAATCACCACAACGGGTGGATATTTTATTATCACAAATAGGGAAAAGTATGATCTTTACAAAATTAGATTTAAAAAACTCATTTTGGTTGATACCTTTACATGAAGATTCCAGAAAATACACAGGTTTTCAAGTAGATGGACAAGTATGGGAATTTTGTACGACACCATTTGGACTTCAATCAAGTTCATCTGCATTAATCAGGGCTCTTAGAGAAATATTGCAAATCCATAGTACATTTTGTATATCATATATTGATGATATTCTAATTTTCAGTCAAGATGAACAACAGCATCTAGAGCATATTAAAATAATTATTGAAACATTGGATAAATTTGGTTTAAAATTAAATTTACACAAATGTCAATTTTTCCAAAATAATGTAAAGTTTTTAGGGTATAAGATCACGACAACAGGCATTACTATTGATATTGATAGATTAGAACAAATAAAGAAATTTCCTAGACCAAAAACATTAAAAGCATTAAGAGGGTTTTTGGGTATGATTAATTATTATTCAAAATTTGTGAAAAATTTAGCAGAAAAAGAAAGACCATTAATTGAATTATTAAGAAAAAAGGAAAAATTTGTATGGAATGATAGAAGAATAGAAGCTTTTGAGAAAATTAAAAATGAGTTTTATAATAATATAGTTATTTATGTGCCAGATTTCAATATAGATTTTATTTTAAGAACAGATGCATCAGTATATTCTATAGCAGCAGAATTAGTACAAACTAGAGACGGGAAAGAATATCCAATTTGTTTTATTTCTAAAATATTAAAAGGAGCACAATTAAAATATACAGTGGCTGAAAAGGAAATGCTTGCAATTGTATATGCTTGTGAAAAATTAAATTATTGGCTAAGGGGAAATAAATTTATTATAGAAACTGATAATCAAAGTTTGTCGTTTATAAAAAACACACAATACAGTAACACGAGAATATACAGATGGGGTTTGTTATTACAAGAGTTTCAATTTGATATTAGGTATAAACCTGGAAAATTAAATATTACAGCTGATTGTTTAAGTAGAAAGGACGAACCTACAGATAAAAAATTAACAGAATTAGTAATCTCTAATACTAAAAAGGAAAATTTTATTGTTGCTATAAATAAGTTGAAAAATTAACAAGGTTTATATTCGTTGGTAGAAATCAAAGATAGCCAGGAAAATTTAACAAATTTGAGGGATAAAGTTATTAAAATGGGTAATTTTAAAGGTTGTATAATGAAAAACAACTTGATTATTAAGGTCATTGCTGACAAAGAGTTATATTATATTGATACAAATTTAGCTGAAAAAATTTTGAAAAATTTACATGAAAATTATGGTCATATAGGGGTTAGAAAGCTATGGTTAATGTTCAGAGAAAATTATTTTACTTGTAAAGATATAACAATTATAAAGAAAATTTGTTCAAATTGTGAATTATGTATTTTGGGAAAATATAAGACATATAAGAATCAAAATATTGTTGAAAGTATAATTGTAAAAGAACCATTACAAATAGTAGCAATTGATTATTTATCCAATTTAATTAAAACACCTAGAGGTAATAAGAACATACTGGTTATGTATGATATTTTTTCTAAATTTGTTAAGTTTTACCCAACCAAACGAGTTAACAAGATAGAAACAATGAAGTGTATACTTTTGTATATGGAAGAAGTTGGTAAACCGCAGAGTATACTTACAGATAACGCATCATATTTCGTTAATGAAAGATTTTCAAAATTTTGTGAGAAAAAGGATATCAAATTGTTCCATACTTCTATAAGGCATCCACAGGCTAATCCTAGTGAAAGAATGATTCAAGAATGTTTAAAATTTTTGAGGATGGAGTATTACCAGAATCATTTGTGTTGGGATGAAGATCTGAAACATATTGAGAATTATAATAATTACGTACCAAATATTAATACTGAGAAACCACCAATTTTAATTTTAACAGGACAATATCCAAATAGACCTTGGATTTTACACGAACAAGATTTAACAAGAATACGGGAAGAGACATATCATAAATTAAAAATCAGGGCAGAAAAGTATCAGAAGAGAATGAATAAGAAAATCAAGAAGAGGACTAAATTTAAAATAGGAGATTTAGTCATTTTGAAGACACCTAGGATTTCTAATTTAAAAAACAATGTGTGTGGGAAATTATTATTACCACATACAGGTCCATTTGAAATCAAGAAAATAATTGGAAATAATGTGTATGAATTGAAATATCCTGGAACGGATATTATTAGGGGAAAATTTCATTTAGATTTAATATTTTTATATACAAAAACTGATTAGAGAATGAAAATAAAAGTAAATTATAAACATATAGCCAATTAGTGAACGTTGAGGGTGCTAAAATACATACACTAACCAACTATGTTTACATGAAATGAGCAAATAACATTCTAAATACAATTGAGTATATAGTGAATAGAAATGTAACATATAAATAAAAATTCAAAACAAATAAGAAAGATAAATGATTTCCAGAGTAAAAATAGGACATTTTAGAAAAAGTTTGAGTTGTGAGTTAAAACTTGTAGCTTATAGTTAATATAGTTTAAAGTATGCATGAAGAATGAATGGATTTTAGGATTAAGTATTGTGGTATACAAAAATTTTTAGAACATAAACAATTTAAAAGTTTTAATATCAGAAAACTTTTGAAATGTTTACGTGGGGGGGCAATATATCAGGTATACAAATAGAGTAGTTATAGAATTATAAATACCTGATAAGAATGTCCATATTTTCAATGCTGAAATTATCCAAACAAATAACCACTATAATATTGTTTTGAAGACAACGTTTTCATAACATAATATAAAATGTGAACTTTACCTCAATAATTACCAGTGAATAAATTATTATTGGATAAATGCAATCCATTTATCGATTCATATCTAGAATAAAATGTTGTAAACACAAAATATCACGATGGCAGTTAAAAATGTTGGGTTAAAATTATTGTCAATGCCAATGGTTTAAATTAAATAAGAAGAGGAGTGTGAGATGTATGTGGTTATACAGCTATTTCGGTAAATATAAAGATTCCAATTGACATTTAAAAGAAAAGATTTCTTATAAATTTAAAAAACTGTATCTGGTAAAAAAAAAATATATTTTATAATGTAGATTTAGTTCATACTATATGTAAAGAAGGTATAACAATTAATAAAGTCATTAAATTAAAATAGAAAGGAAATGTGATTGGTTCAAATGAATAATCTAAGTTGGATTGAACGTTTTATATATAAAAAAGGAATATCGATACCGGGTAACGGATAAATAGAGGAGTTTTTTGAGAGATTTTGACAAGAGTTTCACGAATTTTGGGATTCCAGAGAAAAATTATAAAAATCACACTTAAATCATATTAATTTGACGATTTTAAATAGATAATTAAACCAAACCAAAGTAGTAAATATTCTAAAAAGGAAAATATCAATTTTTGAAAATTTTTATTAACACAACTTTGAAAGAAAGTAAGTAACAAGAGAAGCAGAAGTCAGATAAGAAACATTAAACAACAAGAAGCAGCATCAGGGTAATATAAAGTAAATTGTGAGAACAAAGGCGTCAATCAAAACGAAATAAATATACCACGGAACAAGAAATCAAAAGCATATAAGTCAGATAGTTAAACTAAACCAAAATAATAAATATAGAATTAAATAAATTGGCAAGAAAAGAAGTTAGGAGTGCAGCAGAAGGTACAAAAAAAAATCTTTCAACAACTAAAAGCAACGTTAACGTGAAGTGTGAGGGCAGAGACGTTGGTAAACAACGGAAGATTGCTGACGAACATAAATGCAGGGAATATGGGAATATCATTGGTAGAAAACGTCACAGACCAGAGATTAAAAGCATATACGAACCGGTAACTTAATAATTTATTTTCAAAATTTTAAAAGCTTATAAATTTCCCTGGAAAGCATTTATCATTTATATAAATGAATAAATAATTAAATATTCAATTTCAAATCCAAAATAATTAAAATCAATAATAAGAAAGGCTAAAGAAGACAAATTTGGACACATTTCAAAATTACAAAAATTCAATTTAATTGGTATACCTTCAGAATAAATTTCACTATAAAAAAAAATTGTGTGAAAGAAAGTATGAAAGTGTTGTTTTT
The DNA here is from genome assembly GCA_963921935.1 of Galeruca laticollis. Lineage (NCBI taxonomy): Eukaryota > Metazoa > Arthropoda > Insecta > Coleoptera > Chrysomelidae > Galeruca > Galeruca laticollis. The sequence continues at coordinate 37,161,875 of OY998184.1, forward strand.
TCTTTAGTATTGTGTCTGTGTGTTATAGAAAAGTATTTAATTAAAAAAATATATAACAGGTATTTGTTTTATTCAAATTGCATCGATATTACAGATACAAACTAAAAACAAACTAAATAATATATATATATATATATATATATATATATATATATATATATATATATATATATACCGTGACAATGACTTTATGTTATCTAAAAATTGTCTGCGGGAGGTGGCGTAAACATATTTGAATAGTGAAGTAATCACCCCTAAAACCCAATCCTGCTTAATTGTTCTGGTGATTAAAATCAAACTTGGTTTGACTGCCAATTAATTCTGTACGTTCTGTTTAATAAGAGAATCAGCGCGTGTAGTAATCTACATCATATGACAAAAACTGTTATTTTCCATTTAAAATTACTAGTGAAACTTTGTGACTAGATTTAAATATGCAAACATTCCTTGTTGATCTATATTTCATAGTAATTTTTGAAAATTATTCTCTAAGATAATCGTTGGTATAGAGTTGAGAAATAGATTCGTTTATAGGTTATACCCAAAAAAAATGTATACGGTATGAATTTACCACTTTCTCTATCTAGTCAAAGACCGAGATTTTATTACATCTCATAGAACGTGTATGCAATTGCGTAAAATACAAATTTACCATCAAATACTGTAGAATTGTAGAATCTATATTATATTTGTTGAAATAGCTGATATTTTTTTAATGATTACCTACCCCTTTTACAAAGTGTTTTGATTCCCAAAATTACACACCTCAACCTCAATAAACCATTCCATTCAATCTTATTAATTAATCTCTTGGTTTGAGCATTTTCTTCATTATGGATCTTCACTTATCTATACTACCTGGTAAGTTTGGCCCTATTCAGAAGATAGATCGCAATTATCTTGTATCTGTGAAATCTTGCTTCGTGGCTCTTTGCAGCTTTTCAAGCTTCTTTGTATTCGGACTCCACTCTATTAAGATCTTTGGTACCGATGTATCATTGACCATCTATGAAGATATTAATTACGGATGTATCTATGCCCCTCAGATTGTTACTGGTTGACATTACTGAGCTTTTACCAGGGGCCTGTACTTTTTTATAGCTGAGACCTTCAGACCTTCTCTCCTTCACATTCAAATTTTCTCGCTGGACTTGGTGTCTAATGTTGAGATATCCAATAGTACCGACATATGTCGAGTTATCTAATGTTGGTATATATTCAAGAATCTCATTAGTAAAGTCACAATGAACTAATTCACATATGTTACCTACATGATCAATAGGTAACAAAATAAATGTTTGGTGATTATACACACAATATATATATATATATATATATATATATATACATAAACAATATAAATTTCGATTTTCTACTACACCTGTTTTAGTCGATATTTCAATAATTTCGACGTATTGGCCTGACCGTTCTTCGAAAGAAAAAACAACTACATTCCTGGCTAATACCACGCAAAATATTGAATTACATCCCCTTCGAAAACCGTGACGTCGATCGGCCATTTTGCCGATACGGAAATCTGTGGTGATTCGCAACTGATAGCGGAAGAGCATAGTACACTGACGCGTTTCGAACTTCTTGGGTCTCTTCAAGAGTGCCATAATGCCTTCCAGTTCAGAATCTCTAATCCGAACTGAAGATTAACGTCCTCCGACAACTTCTATTGGCTCGAGTAGTTACACAAGCGAGAAGTAGTCAGTTGGCGCCATCTTCACTTTCAGTTGCGAACCAACACCTCAGATAAATGCAACCGTAATAGTCGTATGAAATAAAATGAATATGCTTTCATAAAATACGAGATGTCTATATGAATTTCGATTTTCGACTACACCTGTTTTAGACGAAATTCCAATAATTTCGACGTATTGGCCTGACCGTTCTTCGACAAAATGGCCGATCGACGTCACGGTTTTCGAAGGGGATGTAATTCAATATTCTGCGTGGTATTAGCCAGGAATGTAGTTGTTTTTCCCTTCGAAGAACGGTCAGGCCAATACGTCGAAATTATCGAAATTTCGACTAAAACAGGTGTAGTAGAAAATCGAAATTCATATTTCATATAGACACCTCGTATTTTATGGAATGATATTCATATATATATATATATATATATATATATATATATATATATATAATAAGTAACGAATAGATTAATGGGTATTGCACGCAAATAGAAGGAGGGGCTACTGAAACAAGTGGTAACCGCAGACATGCATGTTTCTGGCTCATTAGCCGTCATCGGTACGGTACAACAAAGAAAAGATGTGAAACATGGGAGCAAAGTTGGTGAATGAAACATGAGAAAATATAACAGAATTCAGCAGGATAGTCAAACCCAACATTTGCGTCAGTAATATTAGAAGATCTCGAATTTTCGAGACAACAACCAACATAGACACGGAGGTGCATATAACACTCCCGTCTGAAACTTCCGACCCAGATCAATGAAATAACAACAAGATGTACGAATAGTGCGTGACATATAAACAATAAGTAACGAATAGATTAATGGGTATTGCACGCAAATAGAAGGAGGGGTTGTTGTCTCGAAAATTCGAGATCTTCTAATATTACTGACGCAAATGTTGTGTTTGACTATCCTGCTGAATTCTGTTATATTTTCTCATGTTTCATTCACCAACTTTGCTCCCATGTTTCACATCTTTTCTTTGTTGTACCGTACCGATGACGGCTAATGAGCCAGAAACATGCATGTCTGCGGTTACCACTTGTTTCAGTAGCCCCTCCTTCTATTTGCGTGCAATACCCATTAATCTATTCGTTACTTATTGTTTATATGTCACGCACTATTCGTACATCTTGTTTATATATATATATATATATATATATATATATATATATATATATATATATATATATATATATATATATAAACTTTAATTTAGTTTTGAATCAAGATTGAACCACATTTATTCGTTAACCTCTGTTCAGTTTTAACTAACTCTAATCAGTTTGAACCCGTAACACATTTATTGATTTACCATTCTTGCGATTCATCGGCGAAAAATACTACAGAGTTATCTTTAATTCTTGAATTTAATATTTTGTGAATAAGTTATCACTCAGTTACTATCTCTAATTATTTCTCAATACATTCAGATGGTTGATACTTCCCGTATTTAGTAGCCGTAATTAGGCATCGTTTCTGTAAGTAATCAATGAATCACAGTCTGATTCGATACCAAACTGTTTACCAGTATCTTTTTTGTCCTCTCGTAACCAGCGCACTTTGCAATCCATTAGTTTTTTCCAAGTGAAGAATGTGGATAATGTGGTTGCTCCAGAAATGGAATTACATCAGAAAGCCGAGAATAAAAGATGAGATCTGAATAACAAAACTGTAATTTGATTTCAAGAGCCACTGCATCCCTTCATCTTAGTATCCATCTTGAAATACTAAAATTTGATTAATGAAATAATCCTTCATGCCTACCCTAACAAACGCTTACGCTACATTTAATAATAATAATAAACAATTTAGTAATAGTAGGAGCTACGTGATTTTGGTCCTAAGTAGAGGCTGGACCGTTTCCTATAATGACGAAATACACTGAGGATTTTCATAAATCCTTTTTTGTAAGGGTTATATCATAGACATATCAAATACGAAATAGTTTAATGCACAGGCGGTGTGTGTCACGTTTCTGCGCAACTAATCTGCGCCTGCAGTCTCTGCAGTCGCGAGCTACAAGACTGTTTTACATAAACAAAATAGAATAAAATATTTCAAAATATTATGAATTAAAATCAATTTTAATATATTTCCTTTAATGTGAATAGATATGATAAAATGTCCTAGTATATTAACCTTTAAGTCATTAGAAACGTAAATATACAAAATCAACCTTACATTGGTTGGTGTGAATCTGACTTGGGCTTATCAAAGTGAAGTATCAAAAATAAAAATTGCAAAAAATATGGTTACGGCGCGACCGTGTAACGAGGGTGAGTAGAATTAGTAGTTTTTAAAATTCATTTAGGATTTCAGTGAAGTAGATAAAAGTAAGTGAACCTTCGAAATGTCACTACCACTTATAATTTGTCATAGTTGTAATGCAAAAATTTTTAATAGTAAATATTTTTGGCCACTTCGCAATTTGGAGTTTAAGAACAAACCAGCTGTCAAATTTCCATCTGACACTAATCAAAGGAACAGTAGTACAAAATTTTAAAATTTTCTCATACCTCGAAAGACCAAAGGTTGTGTGAAGATCATTTTGACGATGATGCATTTACAAGTAGGTACCTCACGCAAAACACTTAAATTTGCTTTAACTTTTCAACCCTTACAACATACACCACCAAAAGTAGTTAAACATAGTAATAATACCCAAGCTTTTCAAAGTACAGCATTATCAATTGCTTATTTTTTTGTAACAATAATAATAGTCAAGAACTACAACCCAAATTGTTAAACAGATGACTGCAGTTTATTAGATAACTCAAATTCTTTTTCAAATTTTCATAATGAACAACTTTTAATTGCGAATAATATAAGGCTAATTTGCATATAATTATCCTAGTCGTTCACCATATTTTCACTTCCTTCAAAGAAAGTTATGATAAAACACATCGGATTTATGTAAAAAGCGAAGTCGTTAAATTTCTTTCAATACTGCATGACTTTGTTATCATATTTTACCACTTTTAGGTCATATAGAAAATATTACTGAAACAACAGAACACTTTGCAAAAGGTCAAACATTTTGATTGGTTCACCTGTCGAGAATATAAATAATACGTATTTTCTCAACTCATAAAAGTTTATGTTCCCTTATTAATAAAAAAATATTGTATTGATGGTAAGAGGACTAAAAAACAATAAAAATTTTTTTAACTTAATGTACTGCGTTTAATTTATTTTTTGTTGCAGACCTGTTTTTGTCTTCTTGGTTATGGGGAATATGGTTTTTAACTCCTTTTTATTGAATTATTTGTTGTGTGCATTGTCAATAATTTTAAAATAACTTAATGTGTATTTTGATGCGATATTGGATTAACTTTCTTCAATATAATGTAATGTAATTTTAGCAGAAATATTTAATTGATTAATAATTTTTTTTATATTATGTGCAGTTTAATGAAAAATTTGAATGTTTGCTGTTTTCTTATTCATCTAAGTTATTGGTTTCAAAATAAATAATTATTCCATTACAAAAAATGAGATATAATTTTATTTTTTGTTACTGTTTTAAATGATACTAACTGTTTGAAGATAATTCCACAATATACTGATAAAATGTTAAGAATTCTAAGAAATTTGACAATTGTCTCGATACTAAATATCATCGTCAGAATGACAGAAGTTACATCTCAATTGATGCCTACCTGATGTTTAATGATTATTTTTGGCTAGACAAAGAAGTGACCTTGTAGCATGATAAAAATACAATGCTTTTGTATTGTATGATAACTCACGGAGGTGGGATAATTCGGTTAATCCACCCCCTGAGTATGCAACTTTATACACACTTCTGTGGTTGCATAAGTGAATTAACTACGGGTTTCAAAATTATTTAAGCATATCCTGGAATAATGGGATTCAAATAATTAAATGGGTGTCTAGAGTAATATTTTTATTAATATTTTTCATGAGATTTAACCAATCCACGAGGATTTTATCATTTTATGTGGGGATTTTATTTGATTGTCAGTGTTAACACTGTCCGCAAATGTCAAAAGTAACGGGAAGATAAATTGGAATCACTGGTCTGTGAAGTCGAGTTGTGAAGTCGAGTGTGACAAGTCGGAAGTATAGAAAATGGCCGGTGGCACATAGTTTATACCATCTATTTTCGGGAGTATCGTGGTGAAAAGACCTTGGTAACAAGGTAAGCTTTCGTCTTGCACGTATATTTTCACACAATAGCCCTAATTTGTTTTTAGGGTTTTTCTGTCCAGCATAGTTTTCTACATACATTTTTTTACACATACTTTTTTCCAAATGGATATGGTTTATAATCGATGATAGATAGGGTGATCATGTCAACGTTTTAAGAAGCCTCAAATTTCGGATGTTCCCTGTATGGGATATATTTTCGTAGAGATAGCTGATAGACTATAGTACTCCGTTCATGGTAGTAGAGTCGTGTCGTATCTCGGATGGCGTTAGCGTTACAGAGCGACAAGAGCTCGTGATGGCGTTTCCACTTCATGGGACGATGCTGGACTCATGTTTGTTGGTGACAATTGCGGGATGATTCCATTATGGACAAGGATTCTTAACAGGATGGCTGAATCTTGTTCTACAAGTCAGATGTGGCTTGTCAATTAAGCCGATTGACGTTTAATAGTTCGGACATTAACCGCAAGTAACATTTACAGTTTTATTCGTTTTCATCTGAACTTTAAGCAATTTATTCATTTTATAATTTCATGTTTCACCGTTTAATGACACATTAACGTTTATATTCCAATATTTAGTAACTTCACATTCTTATATAGACGTCTATCAATTCAACAATTTTATTATTACATTCTTTCAACTTTCTAAAGTTGAAATAATCACTTTATTATTGCATATCACTCTGAAATTATATTTCAGCTTAATATCACTACATAAGAGACACTCTTGATCTATTTGGTAATATCTTGTTAATTATTACAGTTTGTAAGGCTGTAACTGGTATACCACTTATATGTTACTAAAGATTTAGTGTATTGTATATAATGATCTCAGTTAGTTGATAACATTAGAAACTGTTAATAATTTTAAATTAACCAACCATTGATAACTGATTATCAGTTCATAATTAGAGTCGGTTACCTTATATTTTTTGAGACAGCTCATTACACCATCTGTTCAAGGTACCATTAAATTTAATTGAACTGTTTCATTGGCAGTAAAATGTGTTTTATTTGATTCACAAACGTAAGTGTAAAACAATATAAATAAGATATTTGAAAAGTTATAATAGCTAATTTATTCAATATTGGTTTTCTTGATTAATCAGTAAGAGTTTCTTGAATGTCCTACTAATCAAGTGGCGCATCAAAAAATAATACAGGACCAGCTTTCAAACATTACTCAACAACTCACGGCCTTATGCTCTCCGGCGAAAAGTGAACCTTTGGCAATATAACCTCACTTCTTGTAGTAACAACAGCAAGGTAAGGTTACAACATACCTTGTGATTGACTTAATATATTTATATATTAATAGAATGAAGAAAAAGATATTATATTACAAATATCAAAGCTTAGATATTATTAGCCCCATGGGGATATCCTGGATATATTTTTCCCATTTAAGATCTGTGTAACTGTGCAATGATATCGAAAACCAGGAAAGCTATATTTGCTGATCTTTACAATTTTCACTTAAGTAGGCAGTTTAAAAGTGGAGAACTCCCTAGACTTATTTGTTCATTGACGACTTCATATTGTGGGTTTCTTAAGTGTCTTCTAATTTTCAATTCTTCAGGGAAATCCTTCTTGTCTTGTGTTATGAGTCAATGAATGTTTGGTATCAAGTAGATGTTTTGCGTAGTGGGACTTATCTGGTTGCTTAAATCTGTATGCTCGTAAGTGTTCAATGTATCAGATTCCAAAATTTCTCAGGGTTTGACATCATTACATTCTGGACATAACTTTATATATACCAGACTTCTTTAATGGCGAAATTCCTGTTTTTACGTTGAAAAATTTTGTACTCACAATATAGGCAGGTGTGTCAAAATTTGAGAAATTAAAAAAAAAACAAAAAAATGCAGTTAAAAACAATATAAATCCATTTTTACATGATTGTATTTCAGACATACATTTCGTATATGAGTTTACTCTTCTCTGTTTTTGATTCAGCATTCTATTATTTTGTGTATTTTTGTTGTGTCTGTTTCTTTAACAAATGTTACTAGTTGGGTTTTGAAGTGATTGAAAGAAGTTTCATCGATAATTCTCTGTGGTAGTTGCCCGAATAATTTAGGTGCCAAGTAGGAGTAACCTTTTTGACCTATTGTTTTAAGAGCTGTTGGTATACAGTATTGATTATTCGATCTTGTCGCGTATCTATGATTTGAGTGGTAAGTTTGTATTTATCTTTATATTGATGGCATCCTATCTGAATAATGTATAATTGTCTCAACATCTAATATTTGTGTTTCAGTTTAGTGTAGTGAGCTTGAATATCTTGTAGGTTTGTTGAGAATAATTCGGAGGAATCGCCTTTGAGACACTTCGAGGGCATTTAGATAGTTCCCTGAAACTCCTCCGCATCCAGAATGCCATAAATGAGGTGTGACTCAACCAAACTGTGGTACAGTATTGTTTAAGATTTAAAGCTCAAAAATCGGCTTACTTGCTTAAATCGAAATAGGATACTCCGAAGCTTTTTAGTTGAATATTCCATATGATGGTTCCATCGTAAGTGATTGTCAACGTAAATATCCAAGTATTTAATTCTTTTTGCAGGTTTAATTGAAAAATCTTGTTGGATATTAAGATTGTATTTTGGCAGATATGTTTCATGATTACTGAAGGGTAAATATACAGTTTTGTCAAAGTTTATTGAGATTAATCTGCTGTCGAACCAGTCTTTGAGTTTTCCAAGATCATTTTCAATATTTATTTTGAGATTATACCTGTCATCATGTTTGTAATAAATCATAGTATCGTCCGCGAAGCTGATTATTTTTCCGATTGTTTCCTGTTCAAATAGATTATTTAAGTAAATTATGAATAGCACCGGCCCACATACTGTTCCTTGAGGTACACCACATTTAATGTTGATCTCTTCACTCACATGATTTTTGAATTTAGTTTTTTGTGTTCTGCTTGTTAGATAACTTTTGAATACAGTATGACCTAAACCCCTTACACCCATATCTTCTAGTGTATCTAAAAGTATGGAGTGGTCGACAGTATCGAAGGCCTTTTTTAGATCCAAAAAAAACCCAATAGATGGAGTGCTTGAATCCAAGGATTCGTAGATGGTTTTTGTCAAGGAATGGATTGCATCATTGGTAGATTTTTTTTCTCTAAAGCCATACTGGGATGTCGATAGCAGATTATAATTTGATAGGTATGTCGTAAGTCTTGTATTTATAATTTTTTCAAAGACTTTGCTTATTGAAGATAGAAGTGAAATGGGCCTATAGTTTGAAATATTTTCTGTATCCCCATTTTTGAAAATTGGAGTTATAAGAGATTTCTTTAAAATCGAAGGAAATATGCCTGATTCGAAGGATTTATTTATGATGTCCGTCAAAGGTTCACATATGAATTTTGCAATAATCTTTAGAGTTTTAGCTTTCATTCCATCAAGCCCGGGAGCCTTTTTGTTTTTTAAGCTAATTATTGCATTTTCAACCTCAGTAGTATTCAATCTCCCATTTTGATTGTTTGGTGTATTCCTTTGTTTTTGGTCGTTCTAATATTGTCAAGTATTGTTATTGTAAAAATCGTTGTTAATAATATTTCACCAAATATATGTAAGCTACTATAGAAATGTCTTTATTTACAATTTGATTCACTCTTTTTAAGTTAAATACTACTGTCATAATCCTCTTTTTTATCTTTTGACTGGACTACTACTTTTAGTTTATTGACTATTCTTCTTCTTTTTCACAGAGTAAATTTTGTTATGCTAACTTCTACCATAATTTGTATCGTTAGCTTTTATTTCGTGGGTAACATGCGTTCATAGTTATTGAGCTTTCCAGTAACCTAAGTTACATCCTTCCCTTCATCGGCGCTATGTGTGGACGTTTGTTGCCCCACTAATAATTATCATCATCTAGGTAAGATATACAGAATGTTCAATGTTTTCTTCCTTACCCAAACATTCTTTGTAGCCTGAAGATGGCCGTTGAGGCCGAAACTAGTGGATCAGCTCAGCTCAGCTCAGTATAGTAAAATAAATTTGTGACAGTTTGACTTTGAGTTTTTCATTGTTTCAGTAGTATTCGTTGGTGTAAGGAAAAGTGAATTTTTATTAATATATTTTTTACTTTTGTAATTGGGATTTTGTCGTATGTTCTTTGCCAAAGTTTCCCCCACATTCGCGAAGAAGTTGTTAAATATATCAGCAGCATCTTTTGGATCTGTGACGATCTCATTTTTTTCATTCCTAATATTATTTATTATTCTTCCTGTCTTGATACTCAAAATTTCATTAACAGTGTTCCAGAGTTTTTTACTTGCATTTTGCTCTTTTTCAACTAATTTTTTATAATAATTTTCTTTGGCAGTCTTTATTTTCTTTCCCGTTTCTTTTTTTTTCGTTAAATAATCATTTTTCAAGTTTACATTATTTGGATTTATTTTCCATGATAAAAATGAATGATTGTTTTGGTTGATGTGTTTTATCAATGAATTTGTTATCCAATTTTTCCTTTTACGTTGATTATTTTTTAATCTGAAGTATTGAGTTGATTTTTGTACACATGCGTTTATGATGTTGATGAATTTTTCTGTTATTTTTCCAACTTAAACTATTAATTGCTTTTTGTAATAATTGTTCGTCTACTTTTTGAAAATATTTTTTGTTTATTGAATTGTTTTTAGTTTCATTCAGTACAATTTGTAACAACGTTATGTAGTGGTCCGTAATTGATGTTGATATAGTGAGAGGTAATATGTTATTGAAGTTTTGTTGTTTTGTTTTAATGAATATATGATCAAGACATGATTCAGATCCATTTCTCGCTCTTGTTGTAGTATTAATAGTTGATTGAAAGCCATGCTCACTCATCATATCGAGAGATAATTTCTTGAATCTTCAGTTATTTTCATCAAGTCGATATTTATGTCACCTACAAATAAGCTATAATAATGTTGATTATTTTCTGTATTTAGAATATCCCCAAGCTGGTCAAGAAAGTCGTCAATTCGACTCGCTGGAGATCTGTAGAATGCAAAAACTCAGCTTATCCATAACCATTACAATTTTTAATAATATACCTCCGTTGATCTGAATATGTACATGCGAATGGTATGGGTTTGTTTTTGCAAAGACGATAACACCATCATTTTGGTTATAGCTACCTCCATTGTATATATAGGGTTGTGTAGTTGGCCATGTTGAGGAAGGACGTATCCGGGACCCACCAAGTTTCTGTTAAAACTATGCACTCGAAACATGTCTCAAGTTCCTCAAGAAATATTTTTAATTCATCTATATTTTTTGAAACAATACAAATATTAGTATTAAGAATCTTGAAGTTATTTAATTTGTTATTCACAGACAAAACTTCTTTTGCTTCATTTGTATCATTTAGGGGCTATGTTGTTATTTTTTCTAGCACAAAATTTCTTATATATTCATCCATTTGTACGCACCTACCAGTAAACAGTTTTAAATTATTTGACAGTCTTTACAATAATTATTTGGTTCCTATATAATAACAAAGTATGACGACATTAATAATATTTTTGAAGAAGTTATTTAAGTTATTTAAAAATAGCAAATTAACATAAATAAATTATTTGATGCTTTGCGTAGAACCTGTGCATGCTCTAGTATTTATTTTTTTCTCACAAATGATTGTTCTTCTTTTTTTCCGGAACTAGTTGCTAATTCATTGGGAATAAATGATGTTTGCCCGGCTGTTATTTTGGGAATGTTTGTCACTGCTTTATCTCGCATCGGGGTCGCAGGTTCGCTATTTGATTTCGTTCTGTTTAGTTCAGTAGTTTCTATTACTTCTAATTCTTCAGGAGAATATATTTTCCCGTCCACAAATAGTTTGTTTCTTCGTATGTAGCAGTTTATATGATTATTTGCTTTCGCCAGAATTAGGTGTTTTCTTAAAATCTTGTGCTCCTCTCGCTGGATGAGTGTTAGGTCATTAGCTACGCTTATGTTGGTACCTTTGAGATTCTTTGCGTTTTTAAGTACTTCTGACTTTTTCAAGTATGAAACAAATTCCACTTTGACAGGGGCTCTTTCCTATCCAAAGAGTAAATACTATTCAGGTCGTTCTCATTTATTGTAACGTTTACTAGTCGCCCTAGCTCGTTACAAATATATTCAGGCGTTATTTCTTCGGGTTTGGTATCGAGTCCAAAAATCACTATATTATTTTCTTTCTCTTTCCTTTCATGGTTCTCAATCTTATTCAAAAGATTAAGGTTTTCTGGTTCTACTTTATTCAGTTTTCTGTACAGATCTTCGATTTTTAGGGATAATCTAGCCTCTACTGCTTCTATGAGTTATTTCAATTCCTGTTCACTTGATATGATTTCTTCTAGTATTATTTCATTACATTGTTGATTGATCCGCCATTGGAGTTTACTCATCATATCTTCTTCCTATTAATATATATATTAAGTCAATCACAAGGTAGGTCACTTCTTGCTCTAGCCAAAAATAATTATTAAACATCGGTTAGGCATCAATTGAAATGTAACTTCGGTCATTCTGACGATGATATTTAGTAAAGAAGCAATTGTCAAATGTCTTAGATATTTTAACATTTTATCAATATATTGTGGAATTATCTAGACACAGTTAGTTTCATTTAAGACAGTAATATAAGCAGATTCAACAAAGTAAGGGTCGAGACAAAAATTTCATTATTTTTTAGATGAATAAATTATATAATTAACGATTTTAAGACAAATTGTAAAATTTACCTACCCATAATCCAAACTACCCAATTTAAATATCCCGCCTGTAAAAATTAGTTCTGACACCCGCAAGTGGTGCGCTCCAATCAACACGATGTCAACTATTTATACAGGAACGACAACTCTCTTAATATATTACTTTCTCTATGGGTTATTTAATATGGCTAAAATTATATGGTTGTATCTATCACGAAACATACACACTATCCAAACGATAATCAACAGTGGTTGAAGGAATGGGAGATAAGAGTTAATGAGACGAAATCTGTATATGATACATTCACACTATTAAAAAAAAATCTCCTCCATTCTATGAAAAGAAGCATCTTCTCCATCTCACATAAAGATTATACAAATACACCAAACACAAACCGGTTAAATATCTTAACATGCACATATACTGTGGTAGAACATGGCAGCAACATATCATAAAAGATTTAGATATAAATCATCGTAAGAGAGCTGTAATGTCTATAAAGTTATCTTTAAATCAATAGGTTTGTATGGATTTTAAATTCGCGTTGCGCTTCTATGCCAAACTTATCTTTTACACAAAAAAACCAATTACGATAGATCTCTGATTCTCATTACAAACAATACGCTACACGTTACCTCTATGTGTCAACAGTCACAGCAACCAAGGAGATATCAGTTTGCGGTTTTGACAAGCCGATAAATGATACTTTTTGACTGTAAATTTCCCAAAAAAACATCTAAAATAGCCAGGTGTCATATAAGGTCCTCTAGTGTCCATTTTAATGATTGATGACGTTGTTATTTATTACTGAGATCTGCCTTGGATATTCTTAGAATTTAGCCGCAGTTTGTCAAAATCAATTCAGGCATATATTTTTTTCTGTCAACTTCACTTCACCCATGTTAATGTACACGAACACAAAATTGATATTTATTAAACTCAAATAATTATCTATACATATAAAACCACAAAGTAGAAGCATCCAAAGAAAAATTATTTTCCATCTTGAATTTATAGAACGGGAAACTCAGTCTCCCATTGTTAGAAGACGTTACATCATTGTTCGAAAATTGGAGTTGATATCAGAGACTAAATAAACATGTCTCTTTGGTTTTCTTAATCAGCTTGAAATGTACGCATCTGAACTGTTCTGGGAATCTAAGAATAATGTTTTTGTGTCACGGTAGCTTTCTAAATATTTTTACGGATATGTAATCCGAGATCATGTCTTCATTTTTATGAAAGACCATTCCTTCATCTGTCATCACAGGTCTTTGTTATTTTTGTAGTTCTTGCCCGCTTTTCTCATTTTAAAATAAGCAATTTATATTCAAAGGTGTAGCCATTTTACCCATTTCCACCAATTTTCGTTTTTAACACTGCTTCATTTCTGGAAATTTATTTGATAATACTTTTCAGGAATATTACGAACGACTATGAAGTCAGATTTCACCAATATATTTTAGTCTTTACATTTATGTTAGCAGTATTGTGAAACTCATAGCTACTCAAAATATTGTTATGAGACTGCACCTTTACAGACACTACAAAAATATAAATCGGAAAATTACTGGAGTTCTTCCATTGGTTACCACGGGAAAAAGATCGAGCCGCATTATTGAAATTAAACTAGATTCTTAACAAGTAAATGGTTACATCTATAAAAATTGCACTCCGGATAATATAATTTTTTCGCTGATAAAACAACATACACCACATTCGAAATTTTCTATTGGAGAAACAATCATTTGTGATATTTTGAAAATCCGCATGCTACGAATAGCATTCTCAGCCTGAGATTGATGTTACCATTTGGTGTAGTGTGCTCCTTAATTCTTCTAATTATTATTATTAAAATTTATAATTCAACATCTTAGTCTCTTTAGGTTTGTCAATAACTAAATATCAGTTCTTCCGTTGTTGGATTGGTGGAGAAAGTGGTTTTTTCTTCATAATTGCAATGGAAAATAGAAGATCCCACGAATTCGATTGAAAATAATAGAGAAGGGTTATTTTTTATTCACTGTTCATTGCATAAGCAAATTTTAGAATGTTGTTAATCGATTTATTTTGAGGTTTTCTATTGTGTATCAATTTGTTATTGCTATACTTTTAAAGTAATGGAAGTGTCTAAGTATGGTGTACATATGATAACATTTGACAACATAATTGAACTTATTCGAGGTTTTTCAACGGAGATTTAATGAACATATGGATGATGTTGGATTGATACGTACTAACAAATTTAATAGGGTTAATAAAAAGCTCCATCAGCTTTTCATGGCTAGGATCTTGTCTCCAGCCAGTCATGGACATAAGGCTTCGAACTTAGGTAAGTTCTCTGACTTCAAATTTAATGATGACATTATCAACCTCACAAACATTACATTCAATCGTTAAGAGATTGAGTTTTTGAATAATGGTCTTAAATTTTCCACCTTAAACAATTTAAATTCAAAAACATTAGAAGAGCTCGCTATCGATATAGATGCGTTACTTGAAAGTTTAAATCTAGATGATAATATTAAAAATAATATAAAGAGTAGCTGCTTTTCATCTATACAAAAAAACTTTACTAAATTTCATAACAACAATGCTAAATTGGAATCAAAATTCTTTGAACAACAAAGGTTGGTAAAAGGTATGGCTGGTAAGGTAAAGGCCAATAATTTTATGTTTATGCCGATAAAAGGAATTGTTTGATCATAATGTACCGAGATGATTACTTAAATGAAACTGAAAAATTTGTTCAAGATGATAACTTCTTAATTATGAACAATAATCCCACTAATAAATTAACAACAGATCTAACTAAAAGACATATTGAATGAGCACAAGACAATTTTCGAGAATAATGGCATCAATACGAGATATCTTACTCCTACTAACTCTCACATATCTAGGCGTTATGGATATATAAAGGAAACTTGTCAATGAGAACAGTGGTTAGCTTTTCCAACACTCCTCTGGAACTTCTATTTGAATTTGTCAATAATTTTCTTCCTACAACTCTAAATTATAAACCAGTGTACCCTGTTAAGAACACCTTAGACTTAGCAGATAGAAATAAAAATTGTAATTACCAGTCTAATTTTCAATGGTTTCTTTCGATGTTTCCAATCTCTTTACAAACGTCCCCAAAATAGAGACAATCCCTATCGTTAGCAATGTTCTTCAGTCTAAGAACATTGATCCATTTACAACATCTCACATTGTCGCTTTACTTTAGTTTTGTCTTTCGCGGGACTTCTTATCCTTTGATGACAGAGTATATAGATAACCTGATGGTTTAGCGATGGGTAACACCCTGTCACCGTTATTAGCGCATTTGTTCCTTGATCACCTAGAGTCAACGTTTATTTTCAGTAAAAACCCACATTTTAATAAAGTCATCAAATAGTTCAGATGTGTTGATGATATTTTAGCTTTTATTACTAGAGTTGAAGAAGGTGCATACAGCAAACTTAACGATATCTATCCTTCCATACAGTTTACCTTGGAAATCGAAAGCAATGGTTCAATAAATTTTTTGGATTTGACTTTATTAAGGAAGGATTCTGAAATTGAATTTTCCATATACAGAAAACCCACACATCGTATTCCCATACATTCCAATCACCCTATGCAACACAAAATGTCGTCTATATCTTGTTATGTCTATAAATTACGTAGGGTCCCTCTTTCTCCACATAATTTCAACGTAGACTTGAATATCTGGAAACAGTTGGCATCGAACAATGGTTATTGTCCTCACATTGTTGATAATATGATCCTGAAGACAAGAAGGAGGTTCAGAACAACGGATCTAACAAGGACTTATTATGGTGAAGTTTCTGATAAAATTTCAAAGATTATTACCAACAATCTCAAAGATATAAAAATCTACTTTAAAACAAAATGTTCCATTTCCACAATTTTCTCTAAGAACAAAGACTCTATTGATAAACTTAATAGAAGTGGTATTTATAAATTAGCTTGTGATTCTTGTCCATCCACTTATGTGGGTAGGACCACTGGTGCTTTAGGCACTAGAATCAAGGAACATATCAACAAAACTACTTCTTATAATTTCGGAGGCTTCCATATTAAGTTTAACAACCACAATTTCTCTCCATCACGTAACTCTAAAATCCTACATAACATTCCCAGGAGGAACTTCAGAAAGATGGACTTACTTGAAAATCTAGAAATACTTAGAGAAATGGAGGTTAACTCAGAACACTGTCTCAACACCCAAGTACATCTTAATTGTAAATTTCAGCCTCTCTTCAGATCCTTGTGGTCCTCTAAGGTTTTCGTTTCACACACTCACCGTGGCAATCCGGTCCAAGAATATTTCGCCCGGACCTCGGCTGATTCGTAAAAGGCAAATGAATGCGTCTTTCTTATCTTCTATCCATTCTCCACTTCTATTTCTTCTTCTTTAAGTTTGCTCAACCTTATTTACCTCTCACATTTGCACTACACCTATGACTGTTATACACACTGTGTTTCTGACACCACGCTGTGTATGGGTCATAATTGGTTCGTCAGGACAAAAATATTTATTGTTGTTAGTACGACCTTCTCATAAAGAGCTTTACATACCTCGTTCAACAACCAAATTTATCTTATCTTCACATAAATAAAAATAACAATTTATTTCTACCTATCCTTGGAACTATTCATGGATACGTCTAGTATGGGTCTAGGTTTATTCTTAGGGATAGTTCTAAAATCATCTCAAAACCACATTGTTTGCTGATCACCAGGCTATGTATGGGTCATGGTTTGGCTCATTAGGAAACAATGAAATTTAATTATAAATTACTCATTTTACTGTTTCAAATTTATAGGATTGATTGTATGATGAACCAAACTATGACCCATACATAACCTGGTATCCGACGCACACTGTAGATCTCTAGAACCAGTTCTAAGAACAACCCCAGACCCATACTAGGCGTGTCTCAGATTAGTTCCAAGGAGGAGATATGTACTAGAGGAAATATAAAATTGTTACTATTATTGTAATTTTACTGTTTTAAATGAAACTAACTGTTTCTAGACAATTCCACAATATATTCAAAAAAATTTAAAAACTCTAAGAAAATTGACAATTGTTTCGATATTGAATATCATTGTATTTTATTAAAACTCCAGGTAAGCGTTTTCAGCCATTAGGTCATTTTCAAAGCTGTCCTGTAAAAATTAGAATAATTGTAAACATTGAAAGAACAATTTAAAACAGTGGAACTTACGTCAAGAAAAAAACATACAACAGGTGTCAAAAAAGATCAAACCCTGTAATTGCTACGTACAATCGAATAAAATGTTTGATATGACATCATTAATTAATTAAAATGTGTTAAAATCACCCTATAAAGGGGGTGTGCATGTGTACAATTGTAATTCACATAACGAAAGGTCCAATTTACAATTATCAACAAAATGATATGTGACAAGTTTGACGAAAATAAATGGTAGCTAAATTCCGGAGTACAGTAATACAACTAGTGTCTAATAATACAACGTGATTTCATGATTAACATTGAATCAAATATCATGTTTAAAAACGAATGAAAATATCAAAATAGTGAATTGAAACTTGAAGGAAGTTTATTTATTTTTTAAGAATGAAGTTAAAGTTGTGATACAAATTGATACATTAATTAAATTCAAAATTTCCAAACATCATCCAACTAAGATGAATAAAAAACACTATCCACTGCTCGTCTAAATAGAAGTGACTTAAGGGTTGGATCCATTCCCCAGCCAGTCAGGAACCAAACGAAGTAAACCTATAAATGTAAAGTGATAAAATAAAATAAACATTTGGTCGTAAATTTATCCATGTAGTGACGTAAGTGGAAAGGTACGCTGGCAAGGTGAACCCAACAGCTAACGGCATCCCATAGGAATTAAATGTAAATGGTAAAGGGGGGGGGGGTACCTATTGTCAATAAACCTCGAACATCGATTGTAACCTGATGGACCAAACTATGACCCATGTCAAGAACACAATGTGGATGTGAAGTTTAAGGTAATTGTGACACACCTAGATCCATACTAGGCATGCACAAGAAGAGAAGAAGTCGAAGAAGTGTGTCAAGAGTGAACGGAAATGATAGAAAGATTTGCTAAAAGTTATAAGATAAAGATCGCTTGTATTCTGATGAACCCAGCTATGACCCATATATAGTTTGGTTTCAGAGAAACAATATGGTTGTGGAGTTTTTAAGATAGTTATGACAAACCTAGATCTATACTAGGTATGTAACGGAAAATGAGAAACCGAGGAAGAGTGTAGCGAAGAAGAAAAGGATAGCAGATATGCTAGCAGTTATAAGAATAAAAGGGAGAAATTGCTTGTATTCTGATGAACCAAACTATTACCCATACATAGCTTGATTTCAGGAAAGCAATAATAATTATTCCATACCTAGAACCATACTAGGTATGTACAGGAGAAGAAGAAATCGAGGAGAAGTGTGAAGAGAAGAAAAAGGGATAGAATAATTTGCTCAAATTTACAAGATTGCTTGTATGATGAACCAAACTATGACCCATACATAACCTGGTATCCGACGCACACTATAAATCTTTAGAACCAGTTCTAAGAACAGCCCCAGGCCCATACTAGGCGTGTCTTGGATTAGTGCCAAGGGAGAAATATGTGCTAGAGGAAATATAAAATTATTATTATTATTGAATTTTACTGTTTTAAATGAACTTTGCTGTTTCTATATAATTCCAGAATAGATTGAAAACATTTTAAAAACTCTAAGAAAATTGACAATTGCTTCGATGATATTTAATATATTATACATTGAGGCATAATCTTGAGTACTCGTTTACATTGTTATGTAAGCATATTATTCACCTAATTGTTATAAGTTATTTAAAATGAGAATATTTGAAATGTTCCTATTCAATTTGGTTGATTCAATAACTCAGAACAACTTACCTTTTCGTAAGACGTGAGGAAGTTTTGTTTCTTAAATCTTTTATATTAAAAGAAGAGCCAGACCCATGTTTGTGTTTTAGGCCTACTTCTTTATTGGTTTCAGATGGTTTCTGTGGGCTATCGTACTTCGAAAAGGAACCATTGGTAGTGGGTTTGTCCGTCGGTGGTGGTGTCCCTGTCTTTCCAGTTATTGACCTTCTTTTGTTATTATCGCTTAAAAAACTGGTATCGTCCAACTTAACATCGATTGTTCACCCCATCCCAGTGTAAGCAATGAGAATACTTTAACTGAGGCGGAATACCACTACCCGAGGAAAATTCTCCAGTCGGGATAAGTAAGGTAAATAACCCCCTTACAGCCTTGTGTGATTTATAACAAAATGGCCTCAGAATTATTGAGTTATGGTGTTTGTCAGTGGGGCTAAATATTAATCCAAACAATACCACAGTAATTTCATTTACTAGGAAAAATCACTTTCAGCTATGAAACCCCTATCAATAAACAGGGAAATCACATGATACAATAAAATAGAAGATATGATTTCGAGCATACTGGCTCTGACGTCACGCCGAGTGAACGCCTTGAATTAATTTGCAGTTACATTATTGGATATGTTTATGTCGGTTAATTTTACATTTTTATTGTTGAAAATTAGCAAAAATTAGTCAAAATGAGATGTGTTGTGTATGGTTGTGATTCAGACAATCACGTGAAAGGCTTTGCACACGATGTTAGCTTTTTTACCTTTCTAAAAGACAAAAAAATTATACGGGAGTTGATCCGTTTGTCTGAACGCGAAGATAAATTTAATACCATAGAATATTAGACCATATAATTATGTTGAAATTGAAAAAAAAGTCACTAGCTCCTCTTGGTAATCGTAGAGATATGTTGGGAGCTATATTTATATTTAAACTCCTAAATGGGCAGGTTGATTGTGCGGATCTTTTGAGTCATATGGGGATTAGCATTCCTTGTCAGAGTCTTCGCCATCAAGTTACCTTTCATAGAACAACATATGGTGCTGTGAGTCCTATAAATAGATATCTGTGCTTTTTCAATAGCTTTAATTCTGATAATTTCAATACGTCTTTGTGCCAGTTCAAATATGGCTTAGGGCTGTAATTTGTTGAGTTATGTTGTGTTCTTAATTTTTTTTATTTATATAAGTATTGTTTATTACTTGTAGCCACATGGAGCGTTATGTATTCCAAATTAATTGGTTTTGCTGTATCAGTCTTTATACCTGTTCTTATTGTATTATTTATTGTTATATTGTTACAGTTACAGGGGTTTTCCCGTAATAATGAAATAAATTATTCTTTTCTTAAATCCAAGTTGACAAATAATATTTTCAAATCTTAATTTGATATTTTGTTATTAACAATAACAATTTCATTATTATTATTATTATTTTGAAGAATGCTCCACAGTACCTGAGTTGTACTTTATTGTTGTTCTGTAGTATACTTATTTTGGAATAAACAACCGATTAAGTATTAAAATTTGCTAATTGTTTAATTCCTTATATTTATTTACAAATTTATATGTTTATAAAATCATGTCAAAAAATCCAAAAAGTATAATAATATGTTTTTTTGTATCAGTACAGTAATTATTTACTTTACGAAGTGAGCAAACAGATAAGCGTTGATGGCGTGCAGAAGTCTAGCTGTGAGACCAGCAATTACGTATGAGATAATAATCTGGCATGCCAAAGCAAGTCAGAACAGCACGTGGAAGACCCTCGGCAACGTTCAAAGGCTTGCCTGTGTGTGATCCGCAGGAGCTATGAGAACGGGTCCAACTAAGACACTTGAGATCATTACAGATCTCACACCTCAGTATCTGGTGATAGAAGAAACATCCCTAGAGGTAATTCTTAGAATAGCTAGGGAAGGTTCAGACAATGAGAGTATTAAAAATCAGAAGCCTGGTTCTCTCTAACAACAGCGAATCGATACTTTTTATCATTATTTACTAATACCTATAGCCTGGTGTTCTAATTTAACCCCTTTACTTAGGGTTAATTAGAGGGAATGTATTTTTGGCTTTGCGAAGGACCACTACGGCCGTTTGTCACTGAAGTAACGATGAACCGTAGAATGAAATTAAACACTGTTATCACGTTATGATTTATATTGTCATGAAATATAAGTTATTTACTGTTGCTTCGACAATTAAGAATTCACTTGACTTTTCGCGATAACTGAAAGTATTGTGCAATACTATGTTGGTTTATTAAAAGAATAAAGATTACGGACACATGGTGGTTCCCGGGTTAAAAACGCCGGCTGGTTTTACGAAGTTGTAGCATGTTATATGATGAAAGAGGGTGTCTGAGAAGTGTGAAAGCTATCTGGGAAGTGAGTAAAAATGAGGCTATTTTCGTATTTATATGTTTGATGACGTAGAATCGAGGAATGAGTAAACTATTAGAAACTGGCCAATGGGATAAAAGTATTTTAAAATGTAACGTTCGAACAACAAGTGAATGTTGCAGATATGAAGATGTTTTTTGTGGGGTTTTCAACGGTTTCGTAGATACAGATAACAGAGTTTGGAAGAGAGTTTTTATGAAGAGATAAGATGTCGGGGACTTTGATATGTTCAGTAGAATTTCAGAAAACGATATTTATCTGTTTTTCTTAGGTGTTAGTAAATTAAAATGACTTTTTTAGTGAAGTAAAGAAATATTAACTGTTGAAAATAAGGATATATTTAGTTATGTATTTTGAGCATAATATTCGACTTGTATTATACAGGGGAAATTGGAATAGAATCACGGGAGAATTTGGTAATTAAAACCAAATTCGAACACCTGGTGTCTATTTACATAAACCAGACCATTCACTATTGAAGTCTGGCGTTATGAACTGCCTATTCAAATCTGAATATCCTACCCGATAGTGCATTAGGTTTTTTGTATAGTGCTGGTGTTTCCAGCATTTGTTGAACTTTGTAGTCACGCAGTTCTCTTTGCAGGTTTCAACGTCTTGGCGTCGTCTGCATTTGAAGAATATGTTTTCTGGCGTTCCCAGTTCACTGCACTCACATGCATCTATTTCTACGAGGCTGAACCGTCTTAGATAAGTTGGGTACGGTCCATGCTTACAAAGGAAGTGCACAAGCCCAGGCGATGGATTGAAGTGCTCACTTCTCATCCTTCCCTGAGTACCTACTTGGGGAGAGCTGATAGAGCCTTCTCGCCATCGCTCCGGTCTTCCAGGCTCGTTGCCATTATTCATTCATTCTGGATGTTATACCCCGTTTGGTTGTTATTCTGGTCCTCAGGAGTTATTCCACTCGTGCTTGGTCTTTTTTCTTTAACAGTAGAGGGCTGCCGTTCTTCTCACTTCCAGGTTTAGTGGTAGCATGCGAACTAGGAGTGTAGTGCCTGCGCCGGCGTGTTATTGTAAGCTCCTGTCATTCGGATTAGGAACCCTCTTTGGGTTCTGTTTACCTTTCCTATATTCTTGACATTATTTAGCTTGTGGGCCCATACACTTGTACCGTACCCAGTCATAAATGCTAGTATTGTGTTTAAATACAATCTTACTTGGTACAGTGGAAAACTTATAATCTCTCTGCACAAGGCTCGAGAGCTTATCAATCGCCACTTTCGCTCTTTTACATACGTCTGTAATATGTTGTGTGTACAGTCCAGCCTCATCCATCGTTATTCCCAGGTATTTGGTGTATTTTGACCTGCTTATGCTTCCTCCTCCCATTTTTATAATGGGGTCTCTTTCCAGCTTTCCTTTGACCAGAGTGTACATTGTTTTGCTTGTTGATATCACCACTTTAACTTTTATGCACCAGTCGGATACGATACCCAGTATTTTGTTCGACATTGTCTCTATTTCTTTCCCTCCACAACAAGCGTCAGGTCATCAGCGTATGCGGTGCTTCCATTAATCGTTCCATTAATTTCTTATATGTTCAATAATTTCTCCAGTATGATGTCCTAGAATATGGGCTCGCACAGTGAACCTTGTGGGCACTCCTTGGTGAGTTGCCTGGTTTTCTTTCCGTTTGGTTTACTTAGGCTTGCATACCTGTCCTGACAGTAGTTTCTGAATGTTTTGTACAGTTCCAGAGGACAGCTCATCCTTGGGAGTATTTCAAGCAGAGCTGGCCACCAGAGATCGTCGAACGCGCAAGATATGTCGATGAAGATCGTTATTACATATTTCATGTTTGTGTTGTTTATTATTTCAACTGCTTTGTTAATTGCGTCCTCAGTAGACTTCCCTTTTCTGTAGCCATATTGGTTTGTGTTTTTTCAATATGCTCCCGTACCTCATCAAGCCTCCTGCATAGAAGTCTTTCAAACATTATGCCCATCACGTTCAGAAAGCAGATTGGTCTGTACGTTTTGGGCTTTATTGGATCTTTGTCGTCCCCTTTGTTTATCATTACTATATCTGCCTGTTTTGAGAGTTTGGAAATTTTCCCTTTCGCAAACACTCGTTGTACAACGCGTACGGTGACGGTGATAGTTTTTCTACCAGTGCTTGAATTACTTAAGCGTGCATGTTTTCTGGCCCTGGGGCCTTTTTTCTTTTGCATTGTGCCACGCATTCTTGGATTTCAGTTGATTCCTGCACTTGCATGTTGCCTTGTAGTACATACCGTTCCACCATTTTTCTCCTGAGCTGATGTTGCTCTACATTTTCATCTACTATTTTATCTTCTGGTAGGAGGATCTCCAGCAGAATATCTGCCAATTCCTCCCAGTTTTCTGTATATGTGCCATCTTCTTTCTGCAGTGTGTGCAATAATGTCGGGCATATGATTTTATTTCTCACTTTCCTTTACGGCATACCCCAAGCGTTCACTTCAAGGTTATCCTCAATGAACCTTTGCCTTCCATTCTTCTATGACATTCACGTAGATCCTTTCACTCTGCAGTATTCTTGAAGAAGTCTTTCCCTTTCCCCGAAAACACCGTATCGTTGGTACGCTTTTCGTACTCGGCGTCTGAGCCTTGTCGGCTCTTACGACCAAGCATGATTTCTGACACCTGTCTTATTGATTTTCTTGGAGATCGCTATGTTCATTGCCCCTTTTATCGCTCTTTCTATGCATTTGGCATGTTCGCGATAATCCTGTCCTTGTTGCACCAGACGCGGCGGTTCGAATTCTGTTATTAATTGGTTCCAGTTAGCCTTGCTAATATTGTACTCAGCCTTGTTTGCCATAGATTATACACCATCCTTTCTCTTTCCTGTTTCAAATTTAATCAAGTTGTGGTCACTGATGGTTACCTGAGGCTCTACCCTCCACTTTTTTACTATATTTGCTGCGGCAACACTCGACAGAGTTATGTCTTTGTTGCTGCTCGCACCTGCTCTGTTTTAAAAAGTTGGTGGATTATCCGGTTCATTGAGAACATGCAGTTGCAGTTCACCAATCAAGTCCTCCACTTCCTCTCCTTTTTGGTGTGTTTGCCCTGACTGCAACAACGTTGATTTCGCATTTGCGTCCATGATGACAATGACATGTTTGTCTCTGTATCTTTCAAGGATTTCTAGGATTATATAGGCTCCTCAAATTGACAGTATATTTTGGCTATAATTATATTGATATTTTCAGTTAACAGTTCCACACATTCGCAGTGATCGTTCCTGAGCTGACCCAGGTAACACAACTTGTATCTTCCAATAAAGAGCACAGTGACTGCCATGGGCCTTGGCCCAACGCTTGCGATTTGTGCCGTTATTGGCATACTTATCAAAAACTATCAGAAAACGATTCATTCTAATAGTGAAACAGCTATCAAAGCATTG
Organism: Galeruca laticollis; assembly: GCA_963921935.1. Lineage (NCBI taxonomy): Eukaryota > Metazoa > Arthropoda > Insecta > Coleoptera > Chrysomelidae > Galeruca > Galeruca laticollis. The sequence continues at coordinate 37,187,197 of OY998184.1, forward strand.
GTATTGAAGTGCCGAAGATTACTTGAATGAACTAGGTGAGAATAACAGGATCCCTGGCCACTCGAAAATCACAGGAAATTGAGAGGCCATTACACTTGCCAGGAAAAGAACACGAACGGCATTTGTTAGCCCAGAGCATTTCTGTTGGAAAATGCTCCTATAAGAAATAGTTTCGGAAGAAGGAAGAAACCGAAATAGAAGCACCCTGGCGTTGATTTTCCAGGCTGGATACCTCCAAAAACGTTAGCACCGGTAGATCCAAAAGGTATTTGAATATCAGTAAAAATAAGCTACATATCCTCATGGGCTTTCTTACAGTGCACTGCCACCTTAGGAAGCACCTAATGGAAATAGGTCTAGCAGAAATTGACGAGTGTAGATTCTAAGGGGAGGAGGATCATCTAGTTCCAGAATGCCTTGCCATTGTAATCGAATGCAAACATGTTCCGTTGAAAAAACTTGTAGGAGTGAGGCTCTAGCCTCCTTTAAGCCTTTCCAATTACTATAGTTCATTAGAACCTTTGAACTGGAAGACCCGCTGTAGTAGCACCGAGAACAGCTCTGATAAGGGGAGCATAATAAAATTTGAGTTAAAATCTAATATAATTCAATCTTCTGAGTTACTAATGAAAAGTAGAGTAAAGCGTGTTAATTACACGTTAGTTTCATTAACACATTGGTTTGTTGACAAATAAGGCAGACCATTGAGTGCAATTCCAGTTTAGGTACTGTATGTATTATTTGTGCAATCAGTTGGAAAAATCAGTGTTTGCGGTATTCGCCAAAATTTCTACATTCGTGAGAAAAGTTGAACTTTTCCACTTGTTGCGCTATATACTATTTTATAATTCACGTATAAAAGAGACTACATTATAATATTGTTTGCAGTGTCATAATGAAGTCTCTTTGAACACTTTTTTAATAATTTTTAGTGTCATACAGTTGGTTATTGTATCTAGTATGTATTTTCATTTGACATTTGACTTTAACCTTGAAACTAAGTATAAAATGGACGAGCGTTGTTCTAGCTAGCAAATTATTATATAGAATGGTCCTAGAGGTAAATAAATTATATAGAAATATTAATATATAAAGTACGTTAACGTTTATTTGTCAATGATTTATCAATTGTTTATTTTTAAATTGTATAGGATCAATATATAGAGGTATACATAACGTTCTATTTTTGGGATAAGTTACCAGATATTCATGTGAAGATGTAATATAGAAATAAATCTGTTCAAGATATATTATAAATAGATCACAAGCATATACGAAGAGGCACTTTCTTAAACAAATAATCATCCACTATTTACTTAAATAAGAGTTTGTTTACAATTTACACAATTATTCGATCATAATATGTCAAGAGTGCTGAATAAAACCATCTGTGATCAGATCAAACAGGAATCTACAGAATTGCCAACTTAAATTCAAATAAATCCTCCGAGTTTAAAAACAGGGGTTATATGTAATTCGCGATTCGTTGCGCAAACTTCACTCGTACTATAAAACGAGTCATTGTGACACTTTTTAATGTACTGTTTTTATAATTTATTTGAACAGTAAACGGGTGGGATGAACTTTAAACACACGGTATGGCTACATCATTGATCCTTTTCTTGACAAAAGATGGACCTTCCGAGGATTTTTGTAATTTTGGATAAAATCCTTTTCTCCTCGTCGGGATGTGTAACCATACTTAGTCCCCTTCTTTAAAACCGCCTTTTGTGGCCTGGGTATCGTACCGACTTTTCATTCTGTCGCTGGCAACTTGAAGATTTGTTCGAACTAATTCATGAATATCGTCCAGCCTTCTTCTCAACTGGATCACGTAGTCTTCTCATGCTAGATCTTCTCCAGGGCGACAGCCAAATTCCAGGTCACAAGGAAGCCTCATTTCAAGTCCAAATAGGATTTTCGCAGGTGGTTCACCCGTGGACTCATTGACGGCAGATCGATAAGCCAATGCGAATAGGGAAATATACTGGTCCCAATCTCTCTGATGGCTGGATACTACTTTGGACAGGTATTTTCCAATTGTCCTGTTCATTCTCTCGACCATTCCATCTGACTGTGGATGTGATGCTGTTAACCTGGTCTTCTCCATTCCCAGCTTCTCGCAAATCTCCTGGAATAGATGAATTTCGAAATATCTTGCACGGTCGCTGTGGACTTCCAAGGGCACTCCATATCGGCTCATAAATTCTTTCACCAATACATCCGCAACAGTTGTGGCCTCTTGGTTCGGGATAGCGTAAATTTCCACCTACTTTGTGAAATAATCTATTACAATCAGTATGTATTTACCACCATTTTCTGTCGTCCGAAATGGTCCAGCGATATCTAAAGCAATCCTTTCGAAAGGGCTTCCAACATTATACTGTTACATGGGTGCCTTTCTATTGCGATGTGGTCCAATACTCGTAGCACAAGTCGTACATTTCTTGCACCAGTCCTTCACATCGTCGGAGCTGCTCATACCATAAAACCTTCCACGACTCTCTGGAGGGATTTCTTCACTCCCAGATGACCTTCCGATGGACTGTCGTGGAACTTCTTTAGTACTTCAGCTATTCTTGTTTTCGGGATAAGTAGCTGTCTCCTCATCTCGGAACCATCATCGTTTTCAAGGACTCTTCTTAACAGCCCTTTTTCCAGGACAAGGAAATCCCACTGAGCCAGGTCCCTTGAGATTCGGGGAAAATCGTGACCCTTCTTGCCAGGTAGGTCGCCGATTTTTTTCCTTCCATTGCCATATCATCTTCAGGCGAGGATCATTCTCTTTGTCTTCTGGATCCATTTCCAATTGCCAATAACCAGACTTTAGGTCCAAAGTGGAAAACAGTTTGCTGCCGGCCAAAGTATCTAGCGAATCGTCAATTCGCGGCAGAGGATAGCTGTCTTTCTTCGTCACGTTGTTTAGCTGGCGATAATCTACGCAGAAACTCGTAGTTCCATCCTTTTTCTTGACGAGCACTACTGGAGACACCCATAGACTGGATGGTTCCAATACTCTTTCTTCAGCCATCTCTCGAATTATTATTTCAGCCTCCTTTCTCTTCGCTCGTGGTAGTCGTCGAGCTGATTGTCTAATTGACTTGGCATTACCAGTATCAATTTTATGTTTGACGGCTGATGATCTACGAGCCTTTCCTCCTTTCGGTACGAATAGGTCTTGATACTGCAAGAGAAATTCTCTCATTCTCTTTTTTTCAGCTCGATATAAGGATTGACCAGCTACTGATAACATCAGCTTGAGTCTGGCATTAAAATTGTCAGTGGTCGTTGTTTGACGAACTATAGACGTCACTGGTACGCAGGATCCAATCCTGGTTTCCTTCTTGATGGTAACTGGGTAATCATTCACGTTTATCACACGTACTGGGATCTCTTTCGCCGACGTAACCAATCCTTTTCCAATTAGTACTCCTTTGCCAACTTCTTCGTCTTGGTTCCTTGGCCCCATAATAACCGGTGTACCTTTCTCCATGATTCCCTGTAGCCGTGCTACTATCATGGTTTCGCTTCCTGCAGGTAGAACGGTATCTTCCTGTACAGCTGCCAACACCGCGCTGCCTTCATATGGATGAAGGAATACCTCCTCGGAACATACTTTGATGGTTCTGTTTCTAAAGTCTAATTGGAAACCATGTACATTCATTACGTCCATTCCCAGAATCACGTCTTCTTCAATGTCAGCTACGATTACTAGCCAATTCCCGATTGGATCTGTGTTTCCCCGTAATCGTTGGCACTCTCACCTGTGGCGGTCCGCAGTCGCAGTCTCGTTGGTAGAAGCTTCTTCTTTGAGTTTATTATCTCTGGTCGTAAAATGGTTCTAGTTGCTCCAGTGTCAACCAGCAGAGTATATTTCTTGCCATTAACTTCGCCATCCTCATATACACTATTGTTGCGACATCTGAGAGAAGCTATCACTATGAGAGGGTCTTTGGAACGATCATGGGTCGGTGCTGCCCCCTCGTAGCCGACCCGTTATAGTTTTCCTGTGACTGGGGTTCTTGGTTTGCAGGATTCCTGAGGCGCTACACGAACTACGTACTTGCCCTAGTTCGCCACAATTCCAGCATCTGATCTTTCTCGGCTTCTTGTCCATCATACTGACGAACTGGTCAAACTTGTCCTCGTCGCCTTCTTCTTGGATGATCCTAACATTGTTGTAACCCTAAGCTTTTGTTGCTGCTCCATATTCAAGAGCAGCTGTCAATGCGTCAACTAATGTTTTGGAATGGGCTAAGCGAAGCGTCCTCTGCATATCTGAGTCACGTAAGCCATCAACGGCCTGTATGTCCAGACATTTCATCATGTTCTCTGCTGCTGATGGATAAACAAATCGAACGAGTCGGGCAATATCCACTTCATATGCTTGAAGTGCTTCGTCACGTTTCTGCCTTCGGTTCTTCAGCTGGAATTGGTACAAATGTTCTAGATGTTCATGACCATATCGCATGTCCAACCTCTTTTTTAGCTGCTCGAAGTCATCCGTTTCTTCCAGTGGTATCGTCTGAAGTACATTTAAGGCATCCCTCCGAATCGCGATGGTTAAGCTTACTGCCTTCTCCCTATCGGACCAATTATTCACTCTAGCGGCTGCTTCAAATTGTTCCACATAATTGGTCCACTATGTCTTTTCGTCGAACGTTGGAGCCTTGACTCGGGCAAAACTGCTAATATCTTCTGTCTTGGATTGTGTTGCTGGCTTGCATATCTCGATCTTCTTTTGTTCTGCTGGCGTGTCTTGTGTTCTTAAATCTGTTATCCTACTCTCTACCTCCTTGATTTTTTCGTCCATTGTTGTCATTTTATTCTCCATTTTTCGTCCATCGTTGTGATTTTTTCCTCAATATCCGATTTAAGAGACGAAATTTTATTTTCGACTTCAACAGCAATGTCATTTTTCAATGATAAGATATGTGCAGAAATATAATTCTTCATAGCAGAAATATCGTTCCTCATATCAGAAAAATCGTTCTTTATTGCAGAAATATCGTTTTTCACATTAGTTGAAATCTTCTCTTACTTGGCAGAAATATTGTTCTTCATTGCACAAAAATCATTCTTCATATCAGAAATTGACGAGATTAAGGTGGAAGCCTCGTCTTTGAATGAGAATGTTTCTGGATCCAAGCCTTCACTTCCCAGTGCCATTTTGAGTCTTTCTACTAATTCACTTTTCTTACCGGACGTTTCCAACTCACGATCTTCCAATTCTGCTCTTAACTCAGTCACATAGTCTCTTGGCCATTTTTACGTAGCAATTTATTTTTATTGTCCCACTTCTGACACCAATGTAATGTTTTTCTAATTTATTTAAACAGTAAACGGGTGGGATAAACTTCAATCACACGGTATGGCTACTTACGAATTTATTTAAACACTAAACTACTCACTAACACTTAATTTATATGCATACAAACTTAATTATTAATTTATATCAACACTTCACTGTTCGCTATTTCGGTGTATTCTTGTTTATTTGTCGCGATCACTTTATCAACTGAACTGACTCTCCCGGGTTGGTCCCTTATATATCTATTAGTGTTTTTCTTACTAGATAATTCTAGATTCCAAAAACAATTGGCTTTCTGGCATTTTCTATATAAGACTGGTGACAAAAACAATGTCTAGATAAGTCACAATCGTAAACAATTCTAAGAAGACCCTGCGCGTCCGCAATAATTTTAACTTTCATACCTGGCTTAGACAGAGTCGGATTCAGGGACCATACCAGTGTGCTGTTTCGTAACATAACTATTTCATCCCCAGCTGCGAAATATTTCACTTTTCATAATTATTTTCAAAACGTCAATGAGTTTTAAAATGTGCCACTTTATATGTCAAAATGAGAAAAAATTATTGGTTTTTCGTATTTATGATAAGATTATAATGTAAAATACTTCTGGCAATGGTATGTCTTAATTAAAAGGAATGCATAAATTAACGGTGTTTGTCAATTTCATATCAAATGGAAAAATCGAGAACTGGCTCATGTCAAAAATGTTGGAATGAAGCAATGCCTACTACCTTTATTATTGCTGTTACTTCATTTCCATTGATAAAACTTATGTTTTTATTATTGGGAAACTGAGTGATGATCAACATCAATAAAATAGAAGGGTGCATGATATTCAGTGTATTTAACAAAATTTCAAAAAAGCTCCTCTAATATTCAAATAATGATAATAATTATCCAAACCGCCATATTATTGAGACGACTATAAGTAGCGATTACCTAATACTCCATTGAATTAATTAAAGCACTATTCCATAAATTAACGTTCGGTCCTTTTGTGATCCAGATAACAGTGAGCGGTTTTACGCTCTTATTGTTTTGTATTATTAGAAATTGATCAATTTGGCTTTATTGAACGTTCAATAATAACATAAAAGATAGATTGTCATCTTCATCGTCTCACAGACCTTTGTAACAAATATATTATTTTCCAGGACGTTGGACCACAACAATATTGGGTATAATGAAACTTTACATTTATATTGAAATGAATACCCAAATTGTAGTTGAATGTAGTATGTATATATTGTTGTTAAGATTGCTGAAAATAATATGAGATTTAATCGAAATGAAATATTTGAAGAAGGTTTTTATTCTCATAATAAAGCCAAAAGCATGAGAGCTATTCACAGTGTGGCATAGCAAAATCAAATTGAATCTATGATTTCAATTACTCTGTATGTTCATTAAAAGTCCTGAAGAATATATACAGTCAGAGGAGTACCTGGGATTGGTTAATTGTAAAGCTCACACAAAGCTATCGTCTAAATTGCTTTTGTCGCTAAGCTGATGCAACTATCCTCTATATACTGTCATTTGATATGTAGATATGAATATCGAACAGAGATTCTCTCATAAATTTGGCATATGCCCGGTTTCTGAAGTAAAAGATATCTATTAGATAGGGCTATGTACTCAATAAGCTATATATATCTGGTTGATTGGGTTTCTGAACTCTTTGATAAACGTTATCTACGCGATAAGTTATCGAATACATATCTGCAGAAAGTTGAGCAGATATCAATTGGATAACTATTGGCGCAAGCGCAGGTTGTTGAATACATGTACCTAACCTAACCTCTACAGATATATATAATTCGTAGGTTGAATTAATAATAAGATTGCTATTGACAATATACATTGTGTTTTTATCGAATATTTTTGTATTAAGATGGAATATTCAGATTCATCTACATCGTCGGATGAAGAAATTTTAGACATAATTCGGCATATAGAGCGGCCAAGAAATTTTCGTAACCGAGAAAAACAGTTCGAAAAATAAAGTGACTTGGAATTTAAAAACAGATTCCGTTTAACGAAAAATACAGTCAACCTATTAATTGAATTAATCGGACACAATTTGAACGTAATTAGTAGTAGACGCAATGTTTTATCCATAATGGACCAAGTTTTACTAACCCTCAGATTTTATTCCACAGGTATGTATATCCATAATTTATACTAATTTGGAACTAAGAGTATTCCATTTTCTATAATTCCAGGTTCCTTCCACATCTTAATTGGGGATGATCACAATATTCACAAAACAATAGTCTGTAGAGTGATACAAAAAGTAACAAGAGAAATAGCAAACCTGCGTCCACAATATGTAAAAATGCCTCAAAATGAGAATGAAATAAGAAGTGTAAAGGCTGCATTCTATAATAGGTGGCAGTTTCCTAATGTAATTGGCTGTATTGATGGTACACACATACCTATACAGTCACCAGGAGGTGAACATGCAGAGATTTTTCGAAACCGAAAAGGTTATTTTTCTGTAAACGTGCAGGTAGTGTGTGATTCAACTTTGATGATAAGAGATATTGTTGCTAGGTGGCCTGGCTCCACTCACGACAGTACCATGTTCAACAGTTCTCTTATCTGTGTATCTTTAGAAGCAAACCAGTTTCCGCCTAGTTATTTGTTAGGAGACAGTGCTTATAGTTGTAAGGAATATTTACTAACTCCTATTTTGAATCCCATCACTATAGGAGAATCAAATTATAATGCTGCTCATATTCAAACGAGGAACACTGTAGAGCGCACATTTGGTGTTTGGAAAAGACGTTTTGCTTGTCTCTCATTGGATCTTCGAACGAAGTTAAGTACTACAGTACAGGTTATTGTAGCTACTGCTGTTTTACATAATATGGCAATATTACAACAAGATTTATTAGATCATTTTGAAGAAATTGCAGAGATTGACATTCCTCTTCCCATTAATGAGAATATTGGCAACGCTGGAGGAGTTGCACTTCGAAACAGTTTAATTGAAAACTACTTTAGGTTGGTAAAAATAATAATTTATTGAAAATGTCTTAATGTCTATTTCAAAATAATCAATTTGTCAATTACACAGGTATAAAAAAACTAGTCTACTAATTACAAATTTGCATTTTTTGTTTCTGTTTGTTTAATAAGTGCTTTTATTTCCAAATCGTGCTTCTTTTGAAGATGTCTAATTTCCATATCATTTTTCACTTTTAAATGTTCTAATTCCAATGTTTTTATTCCCAGTTCTTTTGTTTTTATTGCTTCCTCGATATCTAGAATTCCTAACTTTTTTTTTGAATTTCATTATCAGCCTCATCTTTTCGATTTTTCCTTTCACATAACCTATTTGAAATTGTTTTTAAATATGTTTCTTTTTTTTCAGTTGAAGGGGTATCCATTTTACGTTTTTTTGGTGTTTGTCCAACAATTGGGAAATTTTTTGAAGTTGATGGTTCAACCACTTCAAATAAAATTGTTTCGTTTATCATAGTATTACCTGAAAATATCAATTATAATATATATTTGTACATTATATAAATATTTGTATTATTTAAAAAACTAAAAATAAAGTAATATTTGAATAATAATCACATTTTATTATGTTCTGCTACATTTTTCATTATAAACCGTTTACCTATTTTACATAATTCACATGAGTTTATAAAAAGTGGTTAGATTTCAGCCACTTGCTTTATTATTTATTTTACACATTGCCGTATATAATTACTTTTCATTACCTTCATCAGATTTTCCTGCCTCTACTTGCATTTCTTTATTTACTTGGTCGTCTACAACCCTCAGATGTGTATCATCAATTTGATCCACTTCATTATTGGCAGCTAAAAATTATATTACATAATTTGTCAAATAAACACTGAACAAAATTAAACTTCTTACCTTCATCTAAATATGAGGTTGATGAATCATAGACATTTGGAACGGAATAAAATTGTTCCTTCATGGTACCCACAATTTTAATATCAATTTCATCACTGTTTGGTGTAAATATTCCTCCTCCGGTTTTGTATAGTTCTTTCTGAAACATATGTATGTATTTATAAGCATAATATATCATAATAGTGAGGTGTACATGAATTAATTCAAAACAACACTAAACCTACCTTATCTTCCATCATATTTTTCCTCGCCTTTTTTTTCATCCCGTCATACAAAGCATGTAACTGCTTCGTAGATCGATTGCCTGTTTGAGAATTAGCGTTAAAATTGTCTCTAATGGTGTCCCATGCTTCATTTTTCATTTTTACATTTGTAGAATCTGTTTTTTTGTTCTCTATGATATGTTTGTACTGTTGAGTTATCTCAAAAAGTAAATTTTTATCATACTCCGTAAAGTTTTTTGACCTTTTACTATCTTTGCTCTCCATTATTATTATTGTTAACAGGTTTTACGATTTAGGAAAAATATAAACAATAAACAAATAGACTTCACAACAAATAAAATTTGGTTAGGACTTCTTCCTTCTTTTAGGATTTGGCCTTAGACTACTCTACATTCAGCCAGTTAGTTGTTTTGCCATCTGTGTGTAATGAATTTAACAAAGTTATCTATTCAATAGTTGTCAGTTCCACAATTTATGCCACGTTGAAGTTCAGAAACCCATAATAATTTATTGGTTTGATAAATTTATTTATTTGATAGTTATCGATTGGATAACGTCATATACTGAGAAACCAGGCAATATAGCAAATTAAACTTTGTGTGTGGAAGTGCTGAATTTATTATATTAGGCTTGAGGTAGGTAAATCATAAATCAGCAACAGGTGAATATAAGTAGTACAGTGCATTTAAAATAGTCTCTATTTCAATCCCTCATTTATAAAATCAATTGTAACTGGTATGAGTATGTATGGTGATGAGATATGAATTTACTAGTTTGACATACAATCAGTTTAAGGTGATACAATGAATAAAGGTATCTGCGCCGCGTCTTTGAAGAAGAAATTCTCCGGAAAATAGTGTAGGAAATATATTAAATTCTGTGTTGGTCAATTGAATGTAAGCCAACCTTGTTAGTTGAGAAAAAGTGATGTGATAGTTGACAGAAATAAATAAATTACAAATTTCATTCTAATTTATTTATTTTTTGATATATTGAATAAAACTGATGAAAGCGTGTTTGTCTCTCTGTTTTATTATGGCAAATTAAGCCACAACTGTCAGAAACTCAGAAGTAAAGCACAAGTTAGGAGATACGTGGTAGTAGAAACTGAATATAAATAAATACTTATGTCATCCACAGAGGAAATAGCAAAACTGGAAGATTCCAATTCTTAACCATGGTCGATACGAATAAAAGCAGCACTTATACAGAAGAATTGTTGGGAAGGAATAGAACCATCATTTACTTAACAATTTCACGAAATATCTGCAGAAAACAGTTGAGAGTTAATTCAAAGGCTCTATCATTATTACTGTTAAGTGGAAGTGACTATTAAGGGGCCCACTCACTAGGAAGGAATAGGAAGGAAGAATGCGCAGTCAAGTATCTGCATGTTGGCTGTAAAGTAAACGTGTACTTTCATATTTCCTACACACAGACACTTTTGCTTGTTGAGTGAGGATGTGTGACAAGCGTGATATGACGTCGAAAAAAGATCTTATGTTTATGGCAGTGGCGTGTCTACTTATTAAACAAAAACCTCGGTCAAAATGGGTGAAGACTTGGTTACAAAAACGGGCTACGTATTCTCATATTAATCTATTAGAGGAATTGCGACTGGATCCCTCAGATTGGCATAATTACTTGAGAATGAATCAAGACACGTATTTTGAATTATTATATCTAGTAGCTCCTTTAATACAAAAATTAAACACTCGTATGCGGCAAGTTATAACGCCACATGAAAGACTCACTGCTATATTACGATTTTGGGCAACTGGAAGGAGCTACGAAGATCTGAAATTCTCAACGATAATTTTACCTCAAGCATTAGGTCGGATTATTCCAGAAACATGTGAAGCAATATTTCATGCACTGCATCAGGAAGTAATGAAGATAAGTTATTTAGTACAAATAAAAATTGTATTTTGACAAACATTTTTATTGACAAATTATACTTAAAAAACCAGAACTAAACTTATTTTGACATTTTTATCAATAATAATTTATACAAAAAGAAAAAGGAACTAGAAATTAATATTTATGTTGGCTATAAATTAGTGTAGAAGGAAGAATTTTAGTAGTGTAACTATGCGGGTTCTAAACCACTACTTCGAAAAACGTCCGCTAGTCGACGGTGGCGCTGGTGTCGCTGTCGGCGATTACAGATTTCATTTTTCTGTCGTCCATTTTTCAGTCGGCAGATTTCTTTTTTAAATTTTTATTCCAGTAGATTACAGATTTCTATTTTTCTGTCGTCCATTTTTTATCCGTTTGTGCATCGAAAAAAATGTTTGCCTTGAGTGAGATTCGAACCCGGGACCGCATCGTTCCCAGCCTTCGCCGTTACATCTCCACCATAAGGGCTCCACTATATTTTAGTTTTGAAATCTAACTGTATAAGATACAGAGAGTCTGATTTCACCATACGATGTAATTTTTTCAATTTTTTCTTCAATACTCCTTTGTACCAATATCGTTTTAGTCACTAGAACATGTGAATCAAAAAACAATGCGTCAAGCAGTTGACTATATTCAGAATCCTTCATAAGTAGGAAATCATAGAAAAATCGCTTATTATTTTTAGTGACAATCTCAAGGATTTTGATTGGGACTTCTAAATTTCAGAATGAAAAGTGATGGCTTCAATCAACATACGAGTGTAAAAGTGCATTTTTATCGCAATAATATACAAAGCATCCTTGCGCATTTTCTTTATATACCGGTGTAGTCATAAAAGATGTGATTTTACACAGAGTATAGTCATAAAAATACTGCATTTTTTATACAGGGTGTGATCATAAAAGATGCCATTTGTCCTTATATACAGGGTATAGTCAAAAAAGATGTGATGTTCATATATACAGAGTGTAGTCATAAAAGAATCCATATATACAGTGCGTAGTCATAAAAAGATGCAATTTTATACAGGGTGTAGTGATAAAGTACCGTATTTTTTATATACACAGGTTGTAGTCATAAAAACACCGTATTTTTTCATAAAAGATGCCACAGGGTATATAAAGATAAGGACATTACAATGAATCTCTGCTATTACTGCCCAAATTTTCATCTGACAACCTGCATTGGTAGATTATTTTCACACACACGATGTTACTAGAACGACCACGACAACCACAACATTAACGATAACAACAATGATGACAACGATGACAACGATAACGATGACACCGACGACAACGACGACAACGACAGCAAATCCGCTTTATTCGACAGCAGAGGACACCCAAAGCTTCGCATGCTTGAAATTTGTTGCTCATACGACTACATTATAGTAAAATATGCCGTGACTTAATATATTATTAGACAGATAACACACATCAGAAGTCTATCATATAGGTAAGAAAACCACATTACTTTACTTTCGGCGAAGCAGTTTCGGCGACCCCCACCCCTTCTCGCACGCGTTTCTGCGATAGCATAGCTACGGGAAGTAACATTTTTTAACGCTCAGTATTCGATTTTCGCTGAAACTGTTAACATGGCAAGCTCCAAAATGTTTAGTGTTTCCCAACTTTATGGTAGGAAGGTCAAACCGACCGATGAGAGATTTGGATTATGGCTCTTGTTGGAAAATTTGGAAGGTAGCAATCTGATTACAGATATTGGAAATATTAAATACACGGAAGGCGAACAGCCGCTGGAAGATGGACTTATACCAATTACAGAACCATTTTGTGACAACATAATGCTTGTAAAGGTATGCGGCTTAGAGGACTGCGATGTAAATTCTAAACTTGTCAAAAAAGAAATATCTGGTTCTTTTAATAGTTATATACGTGGGAAATTTGGCGAATTGGTTTCTGCGAAACATGGTGTTAAAGCTAAGCTGCCTTTCCTCCTATTAAGTAACAACCCACTTGCCATTGGAACAAGAGAAGTAATTGGAGAAGATTTGGAAATTATTAAAAGGAAACATAAAGAACCTGTGTGCATTCCATACAAAGTAGAATTGGCGGACGTTAAACTCGACAGGTTACTTGAAGAAATACCGGATTTATTGGAGCAACTCCGAAAGGAAGATTACTACCTAATGGACTTGGACATAACGCAAGATTTTGCAGGAATTTTTAACAAAGAAGAAATGATTAATTATTTAACAAACAACTTTAACTTTTGCATCCAAGAAGAGTACAAGGAAAGGTGCAACGTTATTGTAAACAATGATAAAACAGTTGGCATAGATTGCCTTACGTGGCTCACATCTAATGCAAGGGTTAAAATATACAACAAATTTATTTGTCAAATAACCAGTCCTGGAGTTACCAAGAGCATTGGAAACCATATTATAGATTTCGTCAACTGCCCAGACGCAAGATTGAAGGAAACTTTCTCTTCTGCATTGGCCAAGAAGCATGGTATTACTAGATTAGAAGCTACGATATATAACTATCCAATTAAAAATTTCCATGGAGAAAGTTACAATCCTTTAGAAGATTGTATAACTCTGCTACAAGATAGTAAGTTGTACTTCCAAAATTCCCCGTTATACTCTGTTTCGATTGCAAAAATGTGGACAAAGTTGACCGAGAGTCTACAGAACAGCTGTTGTCTTGTGTTTAACAATATGCTGCAATATGTTTATTGGGGTAACAGTAATACAAGAAAGTTGACGGGATTACAAATAAATTTACCAAAAGAATCCGACGCAAGGAAGAAGGTTATAAATTACATTCTCTCGGCATGCAGCTTTAATTGCCTCCCTATTAACCATATAGAAGTTGTAGAAGAAAAGGAGAACAGAGAAAATGTCCAAATTATACAAAAATGTTACATTAAAGCTGGAGATACCTTCTTTTCTAGGTCCAGCACCCCATTTTCTACTATACCGGAAGATATCGACATACAGGACGCTGGACTCGTATCTACAGATAATTTGGTTGCACGTGTTTTAAGGAACAGAACCAATAAAACAAACAAACTTTCTCCTTATAATATTAAAGAAATCAACCCCCTGTCGCAAGCTTACATTACATCGACAAGGAAACGAAAACAGGAAATGGATGAGCTAGATACCAAGAGGCGGAAGCTGGATTTTCTCGAAAAGACAACTGCATTTGGGGAAACCTAAAATAGGAGGGGTGGGAGTCGTCGAAACTGCTTCGTCGAAAGTAAAGTAATGTGGTTTTCTTACCAATATGGCACACCACCTTCCTTAACCCATATCTTTAGGAAATAGGATTGATACAACACTGGTAGGGATAAATAAAACAGTAACAAAACACTATCTTCAATCGTTTTTATTTACAATAATACAAACAGTTATTACACACAAAATACAACTCTTTCCTTTTTCCTATTAGGCGTATGTTTAATTTTATCTATTTTTATCTTAATTTTAAAACTTAGGTCCATTTCTGCAAATTCTTTTTCCAACCAATAGTTCGAGCAATAGAAAATTTCCGAATTTTCAACCTGTAATATGTAACGAAGTCTCTCTCTGTGCTTAACTTCCTTTATAGCGGCAATTACCATTTCTGTTCCTTCGGCAACTTGTTCTAAGCGTTGGCAATGTCTAAATTTAATACGATCTTTTATCTTCTGCATGGTAATATTTTTAATTTGAGTCATATCTTCTTGGGTAAAAGGGATATTCTTCCATACCTCCGTGTAGAACTTTAAATTTTCTATCTTGGCGAATGTGTTGCCTTGGTAAGACGTAATACCATTGGTAGTAAACGTTACAAACGTTTCTTCTGTAGGCAAACATATTATCTCCATACCATTATTATAAAGTATTGTAATATAACCATCTGCAATAAGAGCTGCTCTATTGTTGTAAACATTTAGAAATATATTTTTGTAGTAACCCTTTAAGAAGTAGACATTTTTTATGCCATCCTTTTCCGCTAACACACCAACATAAGTATATTTGTTTTTACTGTTTATGGTAAACGCCGACACTTTATACACAGCTGCTGGGTGTAGGTTTGCCCAATGGCTATAAAAATAGTTTCCTAATCTCTCCCTCAGTTGTGTTATTTTCTCTTCTTTCTCCAGTAGACTTCTATATTCTTCCTTAATTGCAGTTGTCTTTTCGAGAAAATCCAGCTTCCGCCTCTTGGTATCTAGCTCATCCATTTCCTGTTTTCGTTTCCTTGTCGATGTAATGTAAGCTTGCGACAGGGGGTTGATTTCTTTAATATTATAAGGAGAAAGTTTGTTTGTTTTATTGGTTCTCTTCCTTAAAACACGTGCAACCAAATTATCTGTAGATACGAGTCCAGCGTCCTGTATGTCGATATCTTCCGGTATAGTAGAAAATGGGGTGCTGGACCTAGAAAAGTAGGTATCTCCAGCTTTAATGTAACATTTTTGTATAATTTGGACATTGTCTCTGTTCCCCTTTTCTTCTACAACTTCTATATGGTTAATAGGGAGGCAATTAAAGCTGCATGCCGAGAGAATGTAATTTATAACCTTCTTCCTTGCGTCGGATTCTTTTGGTAAATTTATTTGTAATCCCGTCAACTTTCTTGTATTACTGTTACCCCAATAAACATATTGCAGCATATTGTTAAACACAAGACAACAGCTGTTCTGTAGACTCTCGGTCAACTTTGTCCACATTTTTGCAATCGAAACAGAGTATAACGGGGAATTTTGGAAGTATAACTTACTATCTTGTAGCAGAGTTATACAATCTTCTAAAGGATTGTAACTTTCTCCATGGAAATTTTTAATTGGATAGTTATATATCGTAGCTTCTAATCTAGTAATACCATGCTTCTTGGCCAATGCAGAAGAGAAAGTTTCCTTCAATCTTGCGTCTGGGCAGTTGACGAAATCTATAATATGGTTTCCAATGCTCTTGTTAACTCCAGGACTGGTTATTTGACAAATAAATTTGTTGTATATTTTAACCCTTGCATTAGATGTGAGCCACGTAAGGCAATCTATGCCAACTGTTTTATCATTGTTTACAATAACGTTGCACCTTTCCTTGTACTCTCCTTGGATGCAAAAGTTAAAGTTGTTTGTTAAATAATTATTCATTTCTTCTTTGTTAAAAATTCCTGCAAAATCTTGCGTTATGTCCAAGTCCATTAGGTTGCTCCAATAAATCCGGTATTTCTTCAAGTAACCTGTCGAGTTTAACGTCCGCCAATTCTACTTTGTATGGAATGCACACAGGTTCTTTATGTTTCCTTTTAATAATTTCCAAATCTTCTCCAATTACTTCTCTTGTTCCAATGGCAAGTGGGTTGTTACTTAATAGGAGGAAAGGCACTTAGCTTTAACACCATGTTTCGCAGAAACCAATTCGCCAAATTTTCCACGTATATAACTATTAAAAGAACCACATATTTCTTTTTTGACAAGTTTAGAATTTACATCGCAGTCCTCTAAGCCGCATACCTTTACAAGCATTATGTTGTCACAAAATGGTTCTGTAATTGGTATCTTCCAGCGGCTGTTCGCCTTCCGTGTATTTAATACTTCCAATATCTGTAATCAGATTGCTACCTTCCAAATTTTCCAACAAGAGCCATAATCCAAATCTCTCATCGGTCGGTTTGACCTTCCTACCATAAAGTTGGGAAACACTAAACATTTTGGAGCTTGCCATGTTAACAGTTTCAGCGAAAATCGAATACTGAGCGTTAAAAAATGTTACTTCCCGTAGTTATGCTATCGCAGAAACGCGTGCGAGAAGGGGTGGGGGTCGCCGAAACTGCTTCGCCGAAAGTAAAGTAATGTGGTTTTCTTACCTATATGACGCATTGTTTTTTGATTCACATGTTCTAGTGACTAAAACGATATTGGTACAAAGGAGTATTGAAGAAAAAATTGAAAAAATTACATCGTATGGTGAAATCAGACTCTCTGTATCTTATACAGTTAGATTTCAAAACTAAAATATAGTGGAGCCCTTATGGCGGAGATGTAACGGCGAAGGCTGGGAACGATGCGGTCCCGGGTTCGAATCTCACTCAAGGCAAACATTTTTTTCGATGCACAAACGGATAAAAAATGGACGACAGAAAAATAGAAATCTGTAATCTACTGGAATAAAAATTTAAAAAAGAAATCTGCCGACTGAAAAATGGACGACAGAAAAAAGAAATCTGTAATCGCCGACAGCGACACCAGCGCCACCGTCGACTAGCGGACGTTTTTCGAAGTAGTGGTTTAGAACCCGCATAGTTACACTACTAATTTTCGTGAAAATTTTGAAAATAACTTGCAACAGATGAATCATGTATTAGAGTTGATGTTCGACTTTACCAGAAGCAGGTGGTGCAGTCATAAGTAGCTGATTTACCAAAATAATAGAATTCTCACTGAGTCTTGGTAACTGTGCATTGTAAAGGAGATCGTTGAATAATTTTTCTGTGTAACAATCCTGGTGTTCTCAGAAAATCTTCGAAATTTGCAGGCTACATTCTTTCCAATGATATCAAATTTGTCGTCGGATGAAGATTCCTTTTGTAACTTGTCAGAAATAATATCGAGCAACTGATATGATTTGGCTACAGTTGCTGATCTTCATCGTTTGTTCCGTATATACGAAGAATCCGTTTTGCAAGGTGTTTCTACATGAGAAGAGTATGATGATTGCGATGTACCAGGTCGATCTTGAGTATTATTTCCACTTTTTGTGGATTATATCTCTTCCGAACCGTCTATTTCATTAATAGTCCCGAGTGTGTTATTTTCATCTTCATCTGAATGTGCCTGTAAACGCAAATATTCAATTCAAATCATGATTTATGGGTTTTATTTTATGTACATAATAAAATATTAATTTCTGTTTCAGTTTCCGGCTGACGTTGAGGAATGGAAATCGATAGCAGCTGATTTTGCTATAAAATGGAATTTCCCGAACTGCCTAGGAGCAGTAGATGGCAAGCATGTTGCCATAACTGCTCCTTCAGAGAACGGATCTTATTTTTAGAACTACAAAGGGTACCACAGAATTGTACTAATGGCGATATGTGATGCTAATTATCAATTTATTCTTTGTGATGTTGGCACGAACGGCCGCATATCGGATGGTGGTGTCATTGACAATACAAAATTTTACCAATATCTAAAAGGTGGAAAATTACCACTACCTTCTCCAAAGGAGCCCCCAAATGGTAAAGAGGCGTTACCTTTTGTTTTTATCGGTGATAAAGCATTTGCGTTACGTTCAGATTTCCTGAAGCCATACAGTCAGAAGCAACTGAATCATGATCGAAGAATTTTATATTACCGCCTTCCTCAAGCAAGGCGCATTGTAGAAAATACCTATGGAATACTGGATGCTGGATATCGTATATTCCACACATCTATTGCAGTTAACTTACAGCACATTGATAAGATTGTTATGGCATGTTGTGTTTTACATAATTTCTTAAGGTAAAAATGCTCACATGCGTATATCACGGTTGAATGTCTAGATAATGAAGATATTTTAGAAGGAAATATAAATTTAGGACTGAGAGCTGATCATCTAGCAGGACCTCAACGTGGGCCTAACAGACACGCTTCCAAAATTGCTGAAGCTGTTCGGGACGACTTTCTCCATTATTTTAATCAAGAAGGTTCTGATTCATGGCAAGAAGTTATGAATATCTAATAATAATAGATAAGTTACTAGTGTTAGGTGTGTTTACATCTACCGATAATCAAATGTAACTTTGGTAAATAAATGTTTTGTTAATGTTAGCAGCTTAATATTATCTACGCTATATATATTTTAAATATTAAAAAATATTTATACAGCTTATTCACTTAAAAAAAGGCACTTACGTCTGTACAAACGTCGTTTTGTTCACCCATATTTGACAAGGTGGTCCGAGGTGTCTCTCGATCTTGGACAAATACCCGCAACTTGTAATACCGCAAATTGCACATCTTCCGTACCCATACCAGAGTTTTTTTGGTTGACTTTTCTCCATTCTTTACGGAAACATCCTCGCATTGTATTTATTTTTCTCACCACAATTTCCTTGGTCGCATAAGGGTCGACTTTACTCATTTTTTTAACAAGTTCCGCATATGCTGCAGTTTTTTTGTTGCGATAACTGTATTCTTTATTTTTTATTTGCCATAAACAGGGATAACTTCTGTAAAGTTCTACAAATTCCGTTATGGAATCTCTCGACATTACTCTTGGATCACTCAATTTTTGGAAAAAATGTCCAATATAAAAATACTGAACCCGACACAGTACTGGTAAAAATATTAAACGTGCACAGACTTGTTGCACATACACTGTCGTTCTCCGTTGTTCTTCCCCGTACGATGAGCACTGCACACGCTAAAAATCAAAACTATCCTGATTCCGACCAAGCGGATTGCGCATTCCAAATTTCGAACGGTGAAACGCCATACACACCATTTTCTCTGTATCCTGTACAACGCGCATTCAAGCCTTCGCACTTCGTTCCTAGTGAGTGGGCCCCTTTATATAGAAGACATTGGAGAATTTGATACTGCTAAAGAAGCGTGGGCGGTTCTGGTGCACTTCGCGACCCTCAGAATTTTATACTAGTTTTAATTTTGTTTGATAACTTACCTTAAACATAGCAGACTAGAACAAAAATTTCGCTGGATCATTCAGTAATCACTTTAAAAGTCACGAATTTATTTCGAAAAATAGTACTTTTTCAACACCAGTTAATGCTATTTTACCATAAATATTTTCACTTCAAATTGTAAAGGTTATTATCTTGAACTAATTTTAAGTCTGTTTCCCAAAAAAAAGCCGGAAGAAAATACTCAAATTTTTCAAATTTTTAAAAATATTCTTAGGCATAATTATTTTCACTTCACAATTATAGGTTATAAAATTACACACTAAAGTCTAGGTACCCAGGGTCACAAATTATGACGGTTTTCTGTTATCATATGAGTTTTAGCGGCGTTGTTAAATTGTGTTTCTTTTCTTTCAGTGGAACTAATTTTGTGTTGTAATAGATATATGAATATATTATAGAAATAAAAAAGTATTTGCATCTATACTTAATATTGAAAATTGAAATAATAAATATCCTTAGAACAGACTTTTTTGCTGGACCACAGGGTCTTTTCCTTTTATTACGAATTTTAGTCCAAAATGATATCGGTTATTTGTTCAATACTAACAAATGCAATTCTATTACCTAAACATATTTCCCTTTATATTTTAGAGTTTAGTATTTTGAAATAAATTAAATGAAGAACTGAAATAAAATACATGAATTGTTTGATAATATAATATTTAGCTTCAAAAAAGCTTTGCTATTTCTTTTTAGAAAGCTTTTAGACTTATCACTCTTCTTGATTCTAACAATTATCACTCTCATTTATAATGGAATCAACAATAAACAACAGATTATAAATCTCTTATGGCGATTTTCATACATTATCAATTTGTTTTGAAAGGTTTAAAGGCAAAATCATCGATAATCTATTCTTGTGCACGGTTGCAGACACGATCGATATAGTATATGTATATGCTGGGTTGCAGGTATAGTAATCTGCGCCTGCGCTTAAGTAACGTCGACATTCCGCGAAGTTTTTAAATGTTCAATAATTAATTCCTTTCCCTTTAACGACAACACGCGGAACGATGCCGACGTTATTTCGAGATGCACTTTCTTTCGTTTATGGTCCATGATAAAAGTGTTATTATATTGTTGAGTTCATTATTAGGATAGGATTGGTTGTTAGTAGTCGCAAGTGAAAAAAAAATGATAGTATTTTGACTGTAGTAGACAGTAGTTGAATTCTATTATTAATTTCAACGATGAGGAGTTGTTAAATACGCTCCAAAATGTGAACTTGTTACCGCGGAATATAAGATGCCCTACTGCACTCTGTCGAAGACAATGTTCTCTTCAAAAACGGAGGACGGGTATTTTGGGACATAGTTTTCGTTGCTCTAGGTGTAAGCTTAGAATTAGTTTAGTGAAGGGAATTTTTTTTGAAAACTGTAAAGTACCCATTCGTACAATTTTATATTTGTTATGGCAGTGGGTATGTGAAATTCGGTCGGGGTCCAGTGCTATGTCAGTTGGTTGTAGCAAGAAGGCCGTAGTGCAGTACTACCGTTATTTTAGATACATATGTTCTTGGAAGTTGATTGAGAGGAACTATTTATTTTTATTTAGTATGTATCAATGTAGCTATTAGTCGCTGCTAACAAAAATATCTATTTTAGATAGTTATTATAGATTAGATTTCATTCATTTTAGTAAATTTTGATTTGTTTTGAACTACACCACTTTTCAGATTACTATTACTCAAATTTGATTAGTTTCGATGGCTCAACTTTCACTTAGCTGAAATCAGTTATTAAAAAACCGTTGTTATGGCAACAATTGTTGTGATGAGTAGTAAACATAAACCCAAATCATATTGTATTCTCTACCGAGAACTCGAACTGAAGCATTTGAATTTGCTCAGTCATTGTTTAGTGCCAGGAAGACCATATACTGCAAAATGAGCGCCGGTTCGACGTTTCGCAATTCGCGCGCGCGAATAACAAACGTCGAACTGACGCGCTCGCTTCTCTCGCGATATGCTGTGCTTGGGCAACCTGTACTGAAAAAAGTAAATTAGATGTTAAAGTAGAAAAACGTGTATTTCTTGGATATCCAGAGGGAACCAAGAGATATAGACAATGGAGTTTAAAAAAAATATATTATTAGCTGTAATGTCATTTTTCTAGAAGATTATTTTCTATTTAAAGAAAACAACACTGATGAGAAATGTAAATATAATGAAAATAATTTCATATTTACCATGGAATATCAAGAAGAATTAATTGTGAATGAAATTATTCAAAATGAAGAGACAATAAAATACAAAGAGAATATTGAGAATGAAGCTAATGAATGTAATCCAAAAGAAGAAGCTACCACTTTCATTAAATGTGAATTTGAAAAAAAAATATGAAAAGATACGAAGCATGTACCTTAGTGAAGAGACCCAAAGAAGAAAATATCGTAGAAAGTGGGTATTTAGAATAAAAATGGGCAAATTGAGAAGTATAAGGCTAGGTAAGTAGCTCAAGGATTCACACTAATTAATGGAATAGATTTTGAAGAGACCGATAGTCCTGTAATTTATCAAAATTTTATTAGCGCTGTCGATAGGAAATGATTGGGTTTGTCATCACGTCGATGTGAATTCTGTGTCTCTGAACAGTATAATAGAAGAAAATGTTTTGGAAGCAGATAGCAAGAATGTTGTTGACAAGTTGAATAAAAGTATTCATGGTCTGCACCAATCAGGCCGAGACTGGAATAATTACATCAATGATAAACTTATAGAACTTGGTCTAAACCGATCTAGATGTGACTACTACTTTTATTACACTGATAAGAGAAATTTAGTTATAGGTTTGTCTATAGATGATTTACTAATAGTAGAAGACACTGAAGCAAAATTTTTGAAAAGATGGTTATCTGAAGAGGTTGAGATTAAATATTTAGAGGAAGTATCCAATATGCTTTCGATTTCAATTAGTTTACTCAAATTGTATAACAAGAGGAAGTGTAGGAAATATATTAAATTTTATGTTGATCAATTTAATGTAAGCCAACCCTGTTAGTTGAGATAAACTGATGTCATAGTGGACAGAAATAAAACAGTTACAAAAAGTCATCCCAATTAAGTTTTTTTTGAGTATATTAAATACACCTGATGAAAGCTTGTTTGTTTCTATGGTTTATTTTGGCAAATTAACCCTCCACTGCCTATAGAAGATATTAACAGAAACAACAAATAGTAGCATTGTAGAGGGAAAGCTGGATTTCACACCATAAAAACTCACATCGGTATGAACTTATTTCTGAACCAAAAACTCAATGAATCCCATCTGATATGCCCCCGCCGCGCTTTTTTCTTTAAGCATAACTCAATTGACATTTAGAGGCACCCGTTTTTGTTCATATAATATAGAATTGACGGTGTGAACTGAAGTCATTTAAGCAATGTTTTGATGAACTTCCAAAAAATATACTTTTTCAGCCGTGTTTTGGAACCTTGTAATCAATTCACCGTTAGTACAGTCAATGCAACTTTAAGCGGCTTAATTTATACTCGTTCGCCACATTCAAATTGACAGCTCACCTCCATTTCGCGAAGAATTTTCCTCATGTTATTCTGCCTAATATTCATCAAGACAAAATAACATTTTCAATTAGTGAAAAATCTATAGTAAAAACGATTACATCAATGGCCTACAAATGACATACATTTTATCGAATTTGATGATTCATGACATTACCAAGCATTACATTTGTATTAAATTCAAATGTAAAATAGTTAAATAAAATAAGAAATGTTTTCTATAGTTTAAATATCTAGCAAATTAAGCGCTTTTACTAATATCACAATATATCACTGTCTATATTGATTGATTAGGATTTCTCAATTTATAATTTATGGCTGCTATTAGGAAGTTGTCGATGTAGATTAGTGGAGCTAATGTTATGGAAAATTTTATCCGTGTTCTTGGAAAAAGAATAAAGGAGTATACATACACTTTAGAAACACATGATGTTTAGATTTATTTTTTGTTACGATGATGAAGATTGGGTCAATAAATTTTATATTGTTACAAGGAAAATTTGAATAACCTATAAAACCAGAAGATAATATGAACAGAACTTCTTACTTTTGTGTCATATCTCAGGACATGTTTTCAATAGTGCTCGAAAATGGAACACTGGGCTATCGCTTTTCTTAAACATTTATTATATAATTCGTACAAGTCACCTCAAGCTTCTCCTTCTTCTTACTCTATTTCTAGGCAGATTGCCTGTTCATTCTTCGCAGCCTGCCCTTAGCTCAATCAATGGCAAGATTGTCGCTACACCTTTTTCGTAGCCTCCCAAGGAATTTGCCTGTCTCATAGTTAACGTACAACATATCCTAGCTCGACCGGATCAAATGCTTTCTGAAGGTTTATGAAGCACATGTAGGCTGATTTGGTGTATTCGATCGACTGCTATGTGATATGTCTTATAATAAAGACCGTATTAGTGCATGAGCGTCCTGTTCTGAATCCTTGTTGTTCGTCTGACAGAGATATGATATTTTGTTGTTAGTTTTAATGCTGTGCTGAGTGGACTTATGCCTCTGTAGTTGTCTGGTATTCATTTATCTCCCTTTATAAAGATAAGAACAGTGGTGTTTGTTCGCTTTTCGTCTGGTATTCTGTGGTAGGTGAAGATATTTTTAATCAGTTTGGTTAGTCGTTGGCTGAGCTCTTGTATCTTTTTCTATTTTTCAATTGTTGGAACGCCGATACTATGTCTTTGCTTTCTATTTTCATGTTCTCGTTAGTGGTTATATCTGGTGTACTGTTCTGCGTGATTTCGTCTGTTTCCTTGCTGTACAGTCTTGTGAGACATTCAATCCAGATTTCCTCCATTATATTCTTCTTTAAGTGCCGTCTCCTTTAAGAAGGTTGGCTATCATCATGGCGATTTTTATCTTTGAAGCTGCGGATCAACAGAGCTACTGTTATACCACTGCCTTAGGTTGTTCAACAAGGAGATGCGTCTTCTTCCTATACTTCTTTTACCCTGTATTTTTCCTTGCATAATAGTTTGCAACAGTGTATACCTCTCCCCTCTCATCACGTCGCCCAGATATTGCAATTTTCTGATTTTGATTGTGTTGATTATTTCCTTCTCCTCTCCCATTCTTCTCAATACCTTCTTGTTCGTTGTTCTGCTCACTCAGCTTATTTTGAGGATTCGTCGATATGCCCACATCTCGAATGCTTCCAGCCGGTCAGTGTCGCACTTCTTAAGCGTCCAGTCTTCCATTCCATATGATAGTACTGGAAATATGTAGCATTTAAGCATTCTGATTTTAAGATGTAGACTAAGATCTGTTCTGGTTAATGCATTCCTCATTTTATTAAACACTGTTCTAGCCTTTCCGATTCTTGATCTTATTTCTTGTGAGTAATCATTATTGTCATTTACAGTTGTTCCCAAGTACTTGTATTTGCGGACCTTCTCCACTGGCTCCCCTTTGATCCATAATGTTTCTCGCTGTTGTTGGTATTTTGTGATTGTCATGAATTTAGTCGTTTTGGTGTTAAGTGTGAGCCCCCTTTCCTCGCTGATCCGTACCACTAGGTCTATTAGCCTTTGTAGTTCTTCCAGGGTTTCTGCTATTAGTACTGTGTCATCCGCGTATCTGATGTTGTTAAAACCTTTCCATTAACTTTCACTCCCGTTGTTTTTTGATTTTCCAGTGCTTCTTGTACTATGTCGTCTGAATACAAATTGAAGAGTAATGGTGAGAGCACGCATCCCTGTCTTACTCCACGTTTTATTTTTATCTCTTCTGAAAGTTCATTTTGCACCGAAACTTTGGCAGTCTGGTTAAAATAAAGATATGTTATTATCTTGATATCATTCCTGTCAATGTTTTTATCTCTCATGAGTTTTATGAGGTGATTATGGCGGACTTTGTCGAAGGCTTTGTTATAATCGAGGAAGGCTACATATATTGGCTGATTGACGTCCATGACTCTTCGATACAACGCATTAAAAGCAAACAACGCCTCTCTAGTACCCATTGCATTTCTGAAATCAAATTGTGTTTCGCTAAGATCTTGCTCAATCTTCCTAAAAATTCTTCGATGTATAATTTTAAGGAATATCTTAAGGGTATGGCTCATTAAGCTGATCGTCCGGTGATCCTTGCATTCCTTAGCGTTCGATTTTTTTGGCAGTGTAATAAATGTTGATTTGAGCCATTCTCTAGGGATGATTCCGGTGTTATATATCGTGTTGTACAGATCTACCAGTACTCCAATTTGATCTTCTGCAATTAATTTGATAATTTCTGTTGGTGTTTCATCAGGCCCTGGAGCTTTATTGTTTTAAGCTGTTTAACCTGCATATATAACT
The DNA here is from genome assembly GCA_963921935.1 of Galeruca laticollis. Lineage (NCBI taxonomy): Eukaryota > Metazoa > Arthropoda > Insecta > Coleoptera > Chrysomelidae > Galeruca > Galeruca laticollis. The sequence goes on from OY998184.1 coordinate 37,213,500, forward strand.
TCTTCTTTTGTTATATTTGGGCCCTGTTCCTTATCTGTGTCTCCATCTGTTGTTTCCTGTTGTCTCTCATATTCGAACAATTCTTCGATGTACTCTTTCCATCTTTCTAGTTTCCCTTAAGTGTCTGGAATTATCTCACCGTTTTTGTCTAGTATAATATTGCTTTTGTTTGCTCTTTTGATGCCCACTAGTTCTTTAATCTTTTCATGGAGATTGAAGTCACCATGTTTTGCTTGGAGTTCTTCTATTTCTACGCATTTTCCTTCGTACCATTTTTCTTTGGCGTGTCGTATTTTCTTTCTAATTTCTTTCTGTATGGTCTTATATGCGCTTTCGTCTCTATTCTTGTACGACCTTGTGATTTCCATTAACTGTAGTATGTCATCAGTCATCCATGATTTTTTCTTGTTTGTATCCTTGATTGTTGATAATAGGTCTGTTGTTGGGGTCATAATTGTAGTTTTAAGAGTTTCCCATTTTATGTTTACGTCGGAGCTCGGGGTTAAATCAATTTTGCTTAGTTCTTCATTTATTTTTTCTGTAAGTTGTTGTTTTAGCATTGGGTTTTTCAGATGTGAAACTGGGAGCTGCTTTTTGTTATCTATGGCTGCTTGTTTCTTGAGGCGGATTTCCATTTTAACTATCACTGGATTGTGGTCTGACACGATGTCTGTACCCGGGTAGGTTTTAGCCGATTTGGTGGTATTCCGATATCTCTTCTTTATCAAAACATAGTCTATCTGATTTCTTCTAATCTTGTTGTCTTTATCAGCTGGCGATTTCCATGTATATAATCGTCTTCCATGCAGATTGTAGAAGGTGTTTGTGAATTCCATATCATGTTCTTGGCAGAACTCTGTCAATCTATCTCCTCTTTCGTTCCTTATTCCCAGTCCAAAATCCCCAATAATATCATCCACTTTACCTTTCCCTATCTTTGCATTAAAGTCTCCCATAATGATTGTAATATCTCTGTTTTTCGTAATATCTATAGCTTGTTGGAAGTCATCATAAAATTGATCAATTTCTTCTTCGACTTTATCAGCCGTGGGAGCATATACTTGAATTATGTTGAGTGTTCTTTGCGCTGTTTTTATTCCTATCATAATTACTCTATCTGATATGGGTTTGAAGCTGGTTACTAAATGTTCGAGATTTCTGTGTACAACTATTGCTACTCCATTTCTATGTTGCTGTTCGTTGTTACCTGAATAGTATATTTCCGTTATATGTTTAGGCTCAATTATTTCGTTGGAGAAGTTACTATCCATCCTTGTTGAGAAATTTTTCCAGTGATTGGCCTTACTTTGTGTTGTAAGTGCTTTTGTCCCATTTCGGATTACTTTGTATTGTTCGTATGATTCTAAAGTCACTTCAAACTATTTATATAATTTCACATGATGTAAAATCTATTATGGATGGATAACATTTGATCTCAAGTTATACCCTCTGTTGAAAATACCTCCCTTAAGCTAGTAGGACCAACTGGGCAGAATCAATTCAGACGTATTGCATTATTTAGTACTTATTTTGTACTAATTTGTACCATAGATCCACATTTTGTACCATGTGCCATTTAAAAAAAAACGTGGCGTTGCTAGCTTAATATTAAGCTAGCAGGATTACATCAATAAAAAATAAATAAATAACACGAAGGTAGCAATAAAAAGATTGAATTTGAACTAATTTGTACCATAAAAAACTTGATATATTCAACCAAACTGCTTGAAACAATCTCTAATTGAAGTAAGATATGTTATTAAAATATGTTATGCTCAAGGGTAAAGTGCCTCTTTTCATAAACACGGTCAATAGTTATTTTTACTCAAGAAACAGCATAATTTGTATTGTTAAATTATAAAGTTTTAGATTTCGTACTTTTCTTAGTCATTCGGAAACTAACCTGAACTATTACTAACCCCAAGAGTAAAGTATGCATCAGCAAAATGAATCGCTACTGCGGTATTAGAAGCAGCATGTAATTTGTACCATTAAATTATAAAATTTCAGATTTTGTAACCTCGCCAACGTCAGTAAAGCTAGAACACCTCTTCTTTAAATTAAAAACAAAATCGAATGTATAATTTAGGACTAATTTGTACCCAAGAAAATTAGAATTTCTAACTACTCAGTTTTCTGAAGAACCGCTATTAAAAGAGGGGGGGGGGGTGCTAGCTTGAGCTGAAGCTAGCGCCCTTACCTGAACAAAATAAAATTTTAATTGCATAAATTTAAACTTTGATTATAGGACTAATTTGTAGCCAAAAAATTAGAATTATAACCCCCCCCCCATTTTTCCCTGTAATAGTACATTATACACCAAGGTGGTGAAGACTATTATTATCAACCGAGCACCAAAATTATTTCGCGAGGGGCTTTGCCCCGAGCGGAATGAGGTGCGAGGTTTATAAACGTCTTCACCACTGTGGTGTATATACATTTTTTCCACTACTAGCCAAATTTGAGACAAAAGTAAAAAAATGTCTTATAAAAATCATGTAGGTATAATTTGATCACACAGCAATAGAATACCATTATTCCTATAGTTCATAATCACCAATATTAAGTGCAACCAATTAACGAAACCAATGATACGACCACATCCAAAAATTTCACAAAGCGTGGTTCATGTTTTACTTTGAACTTTGAACAATTATAGCGGTAGTGCGTTCACAACACTTGGGTACAAAGTGAGCGTTCATAAAACATTTAACATATGCTTCACCATAGAGAAAGTAATATATTATTTGTCTATGTGGGTCAAGGTTAGCTACCAGTTTCTATCACAGAAGATTTTCAAATTCCACTGGTGATAATGTTTAAGGTAAAAACATTCCTCGATCCTCGTTTTTCTAAAATTAACGGAAAATAAACAACACATTTCAATGTCAAATTTTGATAGTGTCGATCTACAAATCGTTCAAACTGATTTCTCCCTAGGCGTTTACTCCGTCGTCTGACTGACACTGTTTTCGCTCCTCACCTCACCCATATATTATAATCGCACTCCTTATGTCATCAGAAATTTTTGATTGAGCGCGAATTTTAAACTAATGACAGTTTTATTGAAATAATTTTATATTGTTAGGTTATTTCAAGCAGTAAATATGTTAAACACAATCTCCTGGGTATACAAAATTATGTTGCACTAGTTTTTGTTAAGCTATTATCCCTGAATTTTCAAAACATTTGAATGTGTCCATTATTGACCTAGGTTAACAATAGAAAATATTATTAACCACTAATAGAGAAATTCAACTTCTCAGTTAGCTAGATGACACAATAATTGTCAACTTCACAGCTAGTAGTGGAAAAAATGCTTTTTAATATGGGGGTGCTGGCTTGAATTCAAGCTAGCATACTACCTTCACAAAATCAACTTTAAAATTTGAATTTAGGGGTAATTTGTACTCAAAATTAGACCACATGTTATATTAATTTTCAACTGAATCGTTAAAAATGTGAAATTTTCAGAAGTAACTAAAGATTATTAATTGTCGAGTATAGGACCAGTTTGTACACAAATAATTAAAATTTGTACCCTCACAGTTTTCCTTGAAGAAGGGTATAGTTTGGGAGTGCTGGCTTGAGGTCAATCTAGCACCCCCATCTTTACAGCATCAAATTTTAAAAACATTACTCTAAACTTTGAATTCAGGACAAATTTGTACCCAAAAACGTTCTTTCCTTATTATATTATTTGGCTTACGAAGGATAATAATAAATTCGACCACGTGTTTTATTAATTTCCAAGTAAATCGTTGATATTATCTAAAATAACTGAATATTATTAATTTTCGAATATAGGACTAATTGGTACAAAAAAAATTAGAATTTATACACTCACAGTTTTCCCTAAAAAAGAGGTTTAATTTGGAGGTGCTGGTTTCAGCTCAATCCTGCACCTCCACCTTTACAAAAACAAATTTCAACAGCAATACTTCCAACTATGAATTTAGGTCTAATCGCAGATAGCACCAGTTATCCATGGGATGTTCTGACAGTCTTCGATTTGGAAGATATATATCCAAATATTATAGGGTTATTCTGGGGATATCTAGAATATCTGTGGGTATACCTACATAGAATATTCAATGTAAGTCCAGTTGGAATATCCTCAGATTATTTTTCTTAGAATATTCGAAACAAATAGTTCTAAGAATATACTATGATTATTGATTTTTGTTCAATGGCTCTTTCTGTTCCATGCGCATGCGTCAGTAGTTGCTGTCTGTGGTTGCGGTTGACAGTTTACTGTAAAGACCACTGAAAAATGGCGGTTCGACCATCGACCATCTTATCTTATATAGGTTATTGGTGAAATAGTAATAGTATGATTAATTATTTTTGAACGTTAATTAATCAGTCAATTTTTTGCCAGTGAGAAGTTGTTCAAATTTGTTTCTAAGGTGTGTCCTATGCTAAAGGTGGAACAAATACATACGACCTCCCGCATCAAAACAGGTACGTTTTATTGTATGTTTTTAGAGCCTATTAGTTTATCAATGCATTTTTTAGAAAATTATCGAGTTGCTGCTAAATCTTCCAATAAATTATGAGGCAAAGTTTGAAGAAGTTGGGTCAGCTTTGCTGAACAAAGAATCCTATGAATTTTTTGTAAGTTGAACATTCAATATTATATCCAAATCAAAATGAAGCTGCCTCGATATATTGGAGTATTTATGTGTTACTTTTTATATTTTAGTGCATGAAAATATTCAAATAATTGTTGATTAGGTACCTAAATTTTTGTAACAAAATTAATGGATAAATGTTTTCAATTGTAATTATTCCTTTTATCATATGAATTATAGCATAACTCCCAATAGCAAAAGAATGCTTGTTACTGAGTAGAAATTGATCTCGTTGCTAAAGGTACAACAAAATTTTATTTTCTCAGGTAGTTTCACGTAATTATGTTACCGAGATGTATGCTATGAGTTCCTCAATCAAATTGCCTCTACTTATTTTATTAATTGGGATTTACTTGAAAGCTTTACACAACTGGTAATCTGATAATTCAAAGTTAAATTAGTTCTGACATTTGGTAAATAAAAGTAATATTTGGTCAATTGTCTAGTTTCATGCATATGTATACTGTTCACACAAATGAAAGCGGTCTTATATTTTTGTTCGTTTGTTATAACTTTGCTTATAAACTGTAATTGTTCAATTTTTAAATATTATGTACATGTAAATTAATTTAATATAGCATGTGCAAGAAACAACTAACTTCTAATCACTATTTTGTTTGGAATATTTCGCTTTTTCCTTCTCCTACAAGACTTTTTTTTGGCATTACATGTTTGTTTAATTTCATCTTTTAAGTTTCAATTCTCAAGATTATATTTCAAATTGTTATACATACATACACAAAAATCACAGTAGATTAGAAATTACTTACTAGCAAAAAAAATAACTATTATATTGTTTCAGATGCCGTCCAAAAGTTGGACAAGAACATAAACAAAGAAGTTGTATTGAAAGCAGAAAATTTTCTTAGCCAAATGTAAAGAAAGGCAGAAACCAGTTTCAAAAAGTGTCGTTCAGTATGGAGGAAGTCAGTAAATTTTGTAATCTCGTATTAGAAAATTATGTTAGTTTCAGTTGTGTTATGAGGTACATCTTATATTAATGTATGAATAAATTAAATTGAACTCTACGTTTCCCATGATTTAATTTTTTCAATTGAAAATTAGGGTATCATCCATTTTGTTATATATGTTCCACAGGTATCCTTATAATATTCCTAATATTGCTTGGATATTTGTGGTATATGCCTATTGGAATGTTCTATGAATATTCTGGATTATCTTGCTATATACATTCAACAGATATCCTCAGAATATTCTTGAATATTCCTTGGAAACTTAATATTCATAGAATATTTTAAAAAATTCCCATTTCGTGGTCCATAGAATATTCGATAAAGGATATAAATATTTAAAGTGGGTCCATAGAATATTACAATATCCGAAATCGAATATTTTTAGTACGTCCATTGAATATCTAGTGCTATCTGGGATTTGGACCCAAAAGCGTTGTTTCATTATTATATTACTTTGTTTATAAGAGATGATAATAAAATAGATCACGTGTATTATTTTTATTGAAATTTACGTGTCTCGACATCTAAAGGTCATTGACACGGGAACAACATAAGGTACAGTACAGATTAAATAACAATGTAAATCACAACGGTGTTAAAATATTAAAAAATTAGATTTATATTGAGTTGAGAAGGCGGCAGTCATTAAAAAAATGAATCACGTCACTAAATTTGTTGGTTTAGCCAATGATATTCCCCAGTGTTCCATTAGTATTATGACGTCTTCGAGCTGTCTGGTATTGGTAGCACTTTAATAGAACATGTTCAATAGTAAGTCGAGTATCTGTACAGAATTCGCATTTAGGAGGATCTTCTGAAGCCATAAGATATACGTGAGTGAGGCGAGAATGCCCTATTCGCAGTCTGTGTACTATAATTTTGTTTTTCCCAGTCATTGAGGGGAATTTAGGTATGAAAACGGTGGGTTGTATTCAATGAAGTTTAGTATCCAGTTGGTTCCAGTGATTTTGTCAGTTTTGAAGTGTGAGTTGCTTGACTGGACTATTGGATGCAGTGAATAAATGTTTGTCATTGAGTGTATCGATGAGAGAGAATCTGTGTATACTGCTATAGTACAGTTGTTACCTGTTGGAGTGTGCAAAGCTCTCAGTATTCCAAATAACTCTGCTGTATAGACGCTGGTAGTGTCGGGAAGTCGATATCTTGCAACTAAGGAATTTTCATCGATTACAGCACAATCGACACTATCTGCATTTTTTGATGGATCGGTAAACTTTATCAAACTGATGAGAAAGTCAAATTTTCCTGGATTCTTGCTCAAGTGCTGGTATGTCCAATTCGTGGTAGCGACTTAGAGTAGTATCAAGAAAAGGTAGGTTAATGGTCCATGGCGCTATTTTGGAAGAATTAATAGGGGTCATGATTACAAGATTAATTGTTTCCAACAGTGATTTTAGTGATGACACAGCTGTTGAAATTGTTTCGGGATATCCTTCAGGGGTGCGTGCAGAGTTGATAAGGTTAATGACAGGGTTGTTAGGACAGGCTGCGATTTTACAAAGGTATGATAGTAGTAGACCCTCTCGACGAATGGAGTGAGGGGGTTCGAATGACTCAACGAAAATGCTTTCGGAAGGACTAGACCCGAAGGCACCAAAACAAATACGTAGAGCAGTGTTCTGAATTGTGTTAAGAGATTTAAGGTATGAAGTACAAGCGTTCATGTATAAAATGCTTCCATAATTCTATTTAGACTGAATGATGGCTATATAGATCCGAAGAGTGATTCTTCTTGAGCTCCCCATTGATGATGAGCGAGTGATTTTAGGATATTCATTCTAATAAGGCTAGCTCCTTTTAAGTCCATAATCTGCTATTTCCATGACAATCTTCTGTGAAATGTTACGGCTAAGAATTTTTGGTGGTTCAAGCGGAGCGTCGTTTAAGTATAAAAGTGATAATATCGTGCTTTTTCTCCTGCTGAAACGGATAACTTTTGATTTTGAAGCCGAGAACTGAAGGCCGAGATTTATAGACCAATCATGGATGGAATTTAGAGGGTTTTGAAGTAAACAGTATGTGCTTATTGTTACTTTAGCCTGACAAAAATTTTGAGGTCATCCGTATAGAGCGTGTATTTAAATGGGGCAATTATGGAATTACATATATCGGTAATGCTAAAAATAAATAAGGTAGGGCTGAGTATCGCCCCTTGTGGGACACCATTATGTGCAAAATGAGAGAAAGATGTTTGCCCATTTGTTGTTACCTTGAAGGATCTGTTTCATGAGCAATTTTGTATGAAGAAGAGTATATTACCATGAAGCTTCAAGTCTATTAGTTTTTGAAGGATTGAGGTTTGCCAAACAGTGTTGAATGCACTGTCAATGTCCAGTGTTACTGCTACAACATCACTTCTATCACTAAAAGATTGAAAAATTTCTGTTTGAAGCATAATTAAATTATCCATGGTTGATCTATTTGTTCTAAAGCCTGACTGCGCAGGGTTAAATATATTATTTTTTTCGAGAAACCAAAGTAGACGTCTATTGACCATTTTTTCTAGTACCTTGCATAGTGTGCATGTTAATGATATTGTTCTTAAAGAATTTGCCGTGCTTGAGTTATTTTTTTTGATCGGAATTATGATCGATTCCCGCCTTGCATTAAGGAAACTGCTGACTGCACCATATTCAATTATAGGATGTAATCAGGCCCTGCAGCAGTATTTTTTAAAGAGGTAAGAACAATATTTAATTCATTCTAAAGTAAACTGACTGTTGATTGGATGAAGGTTGGGGGTGGAATTATCGGAATTTTCAGCTACGAGGTCTGACAATTCAGTAATGCGCCAATATTCAAAAATCGAGTATATTTAAAAATTAAGGTACATCAATGCGATCCCCTTCAAAGTAGTCCCCTCCCGCACCTATACACTTATTACAGCGAGTTTTCCAGTTTTCGTAACAATTCTGGAACAGTTCTTGCGGCACCTCTCCAAGTACCCTCGTCACAGATTCTTGGATATCTTCAACGGAGTCAAAATGTCGACCTTTGACGAATGTTTTCATGTGGGGAAATAGGAAAAAGTCGCAGGGTGACATGTCCGGTGAATAGGGCGGTTGCGGTAACGTTGCGATGCCTTTAGACACCAAAAACTGAGAGACACTAAACGCAGTGTGACAGGGAGCATTGTCGTGATGCAGAACCCAAGTCTTCGCGATCTCTGGACGCACTCTGAGCACCCTTTTTCGTAATCTTTCGAGTACATCGCGGTAGAATACTTGATTTACGGTCTGTCCAGGTGGTACGAACTCTTTGTGAACCACCCCTTTGCTGTCGAAGAAGCAAATCAACATGGTTTTCACCTTGGACTTGCTCATTCTCGCCTTCTTTGGCCTTGGCGCCCCAGGGGATAGCCACTGTTGGCTTTGTCGTTTAGTTTCGGGGTCATATTGAAAAAACCAACTTTCATCACCAGTAATAACTCGATCGAGAAGAGTTGGATCACTTTCAACCTGTTTGAGAAGATCTTGAGCGATGTTCAATCGGTGGGCTTTTTGCTCATCTGAAAGGTTCTTCGGTACCATCTTCGCACACAGCTTTTTCATGGCGAAATCTTCGGTTAAAATCTTTCTAACTGTTTCCCGGTTAATATTCAACTCGTTAGCCAACATTCGAATGGTTAGTCGCCGGTCTTGACGAATAGGGGTGCGCACGCGCTGCGCATTCGTGTCGGTTCGCACTTGAATTGGCCTTCCGCTCCGCGCTTCGTCTTTGACGCTCTCACGGCCATTTTTAAAATCGGCATGCCACCGAAACACCTGACTACGACTTAGGGCATCACTACCATACACTTTAAGTACTTTTTCATAAGTTTCTGTCGCGGTTTCGCCGAGTTTCGCACAAAATTTTATTGCGCACCGTTGCTCTAAATTTCTCTCTTCCATTTTCGTGACATGCACTACTCGCGTGTTGTTACAAAACACTGAACAGCTGGCGAAGAAATGATCGTACGAGAGTCGTCAAGGTCTCAATCGAGAGAGTAGGGATCTGCTATTACGGTAGCTGAGTTACAGATTCGCAGTGTTACCACAGGCCGAGAAAAAAAATCGGTCGCATTACTTAATTGTCAGACCTCGTATATTTATTTGATTACAAGGGGGTTTGTTAATATTAGTTTTGTTATCGAAATGTTGGGCAAGAATATCCGCTATTTGCTGGTCGTTTGTGACAACATTTTCTTGGTGTAGTAGAGCAGGTACTTTATTAGTACTGTTTTGGCCTTTCATTCGTCGTACCTTGGACCAAACTTGAGGTGGGGATGTGTCTGTGGTTATTGTACTGGTAAATTTGTTCCACGAGTCTTTTTTACTTGACTTAGATATTCTCCTAGCTTTAGCTTTGGCTTTGGTTGAAGTACTTCTTAAGATATTTGTTGCAATGTTTCACAGCTTGTTAACAGGTGTCGTTCCACCAAGGAACTGCTTTCTTCGAGGGGTTGATTGAGAACTTACCTATACATCTTTCAGCGGAGGAAAGCATTGCATAAGTGAATTGTTTGACAGTTTCATATATGTTATCAGGGTGTGTAAGGTCATCCAGTTGTTTCTTGACAGTTTCCTCGAAGAGATCCCAATCTGCAATCTTTATTTTCCATTTGCAGTTTAAGGTTGTGTTTTTTTGTTCGTTCAAATCAAAAGATGAGAAGGAACCAGATTGGACATGAAAATATATGTTACTGGCGGTATTAGGAATGTTAACATTTGTAATGTTTAGAACATTTTCAACAGATTTACCTCGTCCAAAGGTTCTTTCGGAGCCCCACATCTGGTTATGAGCATTGAAGTCACCAACTACTATAAAAGGAAAAGGAAGTTGATTAATTAGATTGCTCAGATTCTTTCAAAGCGTATTTGGGAGGAATGTATAAGCTACATATGACAATTTTGTAGGGGCACCATACAGTTACACCAATAGCTTCTAATTCAGCTATCAGATTATATTCTTGGTGAAATATATCGTTAGAAATGAAAACTGAGGTTCCACCACTGGCGCGTGAAAGGTTAGGTCTGATAAAATGGTGTCCAGTGTAACTTTTGAGATACGGATTATGACAATTTCGAAAATTCGTTTCTTGTAAACAGATAAGGCCAGGAGAGTAATCACTAATGAGATTCTTAATGGGAGTAAAACTATTGAATTAGGGTGGAAATGAAATATTAGGAGTTATGTGATTAATAAGAGGATTTTGGCGATGTTTGGGATACCTGTGATACTGTGGAATTTTGTGAGTCTGTGGTGTGTTGTGATTGATGTGAACCGTCAGAACTGTAATCCTCTTCGTTTGATTCACTTTCATGTTCCTTGAAATCTAATCTAAGCTGATCCTTTAATTTTCTTATTATTCGGGTTATTCTGTTTTTAATCGATCTCTCTGTAAGAATAGGATAAAGTAGATTTAGATTAGAGATGAGAGACTTAATGTCATTAGTATACTTTCAGGCTTCCTAGTAAGGACTGCGACTACCAAAGCTGTTTTCCAAGTATGCTTCAAGATTGTCTATTGGAAGGTTATAGGTCTCAAGATTTGCTTGGTATGCTTTTTGTATACATTGTTTTGTTATATCTGTTAAATTAGCTTCTTCAGAGGAGCTCAACCTTGATTTCTTATTTTTTCTTCTTCTGAATATCGGAGACAGGTTTAGGGGAGGGAAACATTCCTTTGGATTCATCGTCAGCATCAGGAGAACTGGCTTTGTCACTTGAGATTTCGGAGCGGCAACGTTTTTCTGCAATAAATGAAGCAGGGTTGGATTGGGTTGTATCTTCGTTCGAGAGAAATTTGCTCATTGGTGGGAGACTGGTTAATGGGAGTGGAAAATCACTTGTTCTTGTAGATGTATTGGTAGTTTCAGAAGTAGACTGTGTGGGCTTTGATATAATGTCGAGTGGCGGATTTGGGCAATTTGAGGCGATGTATCCGGATTGCTTCCAGATAAAACAATTCATATTATCTGTTGATAGAAAAATTCTGTTATAGTTACCATCAAATGAATTGACTATGTAAGTTTGGAGTTCAAAGTTTTTTGAAAACGTAAGCTTGACGTCTGAAACTGAGAATATGGGCATATTTGTCGCCAGGTATTCCAGCCTTTAGAAAAGAGATCGGAGATGCCAGTTGTAGCCCAAGATTTTTTATTACATTTTCGACCTGTTTCTGAGGAATGTAGGAGGAAATATTAGATATGATGATCCTTTTAGTAGGAGAGACTAGTCCACGAATGTTTATGGTAGTGTTATTTATTGTTATTGCAGTGTGTGATTTGAGAAGGTTATCTACAAGTTCGGAGTTAGCAAGATATATAAAAATTCGATTATTTGAAATTCTGGAGGCAAACGAGATATTTTTTGAACCAATAACATTACCTATTCCTTGCACGTAGTTGAATAACTTTAAATTGTCTTCTGCATGCATCACAATAGCTTGATCTTTTTTTGGAAAGCATTGTTTAGGTGCTGTCTTAACTGCTGATACGTAAGATGTTTGAACTGAATTGTTGAGTGACATTTTGGAAAAATATTGAATAGCCCTGCCTTGTACTCAAAAGCAGTATATTATGTTTATTGTGGGTTTATGTGAGCTCGTTGGATAATATATTATCCATAACGAAAAAATCTGCTCACCTACGCCTCTGTTTTATGAGAATGCTTGAACCAGGTAATTAACAATATAAATTAATTGTTTAGTAAAAAATAGTTTGATAAGAACCTGAATCAAAAAGTCTACTATTGATAATACATACACATGTAATTAATAGCACCAAAGTATAAAATAAATTCACTTATTTATCAAGAGAATAGAAGAGCAAAACCCAGACGATGTTACTCGTTCAAGCACTCATACGCGACGTGTATTATTGATTTCTAAGTAAATCGTTGAAAAAACTTGAAAATATCAAAAGTAGCTGAAAGCTATATATTTTAGAATATAGTACTAATTTGTATCCTCATAGTTTTCCCTGAAAAAGGGTTTTTAATATTGGTATGCTGGCTTGAGCTCAAGAATATTTTATACACAAACTTAGACTAAACTACCAAAAATTGAAATAAGCCCTTTATGCGTTTGATGCATACTTATAGTCCTGAAAATCCATACTAAAATTTTTCCAACCAATAGAAAGATAGAAGATATGAAATTGCAGCGATACATCAAAGACGCCTATCATCTGAAAAACAAAAAATATCGCCACACTCCCTCCCTTCGGTTTTGCATATCTATAGGTTTTAGCAACCGTTTGAAATATTTTTTTAATTATTATTCCAATCAGAAATTGAAGCCTTCTGTAATACCACATAAGGTACATCTTTACTAAGCCGCCAAGCAGTCAAAAAAAGTAAAAACAATAGAGTACGATCTCAGATTAACAAATAAAATAGATATGTTTGTTTTGACTTTTTTCTGCCCCAAACATTGAGTCACAATCTAAGCTCACTTGCGGGATACTTCCACTGCTTTGCCATATTTACAAATCCTCTTTAGTTTCAGGAAAATTGAAATTAAAAGTTTAATTGAAAATGTGTTGAAAAGTTATGCAAATAAAAAAAAGTCATACTAATTTATGCATTTAAGTCGCTATTTTTGAAATTATTTAATAGTACTTGAATTTTATTTAATAAAGGCATAATCTTATATAAATTTTAAACAAGTATTTGTTGTATCCTTAGATACATTTATGGTTATAACTAAACGTGGCAAAATTGCTCAAAATTTCAGTACCTGTTTAATGTGTCAATAGTAATCTATTTAGTAGTTTTGTCCTTGTTTAATTACCATATAAAGACAGATGGAAATATCGTCAGACTGTGATCGACGATCATTTCGACTACATCGTAGTATTGTAGTAAATAATGTCAAACGTGGTTTGTTTACACGAGCGCCATTACGACTAGAGAGTAAACATTTAGTTCTTTCGTTTTGATGTGTTTTTCAAAACTTTCAGTGACAAAATAAACTTTTAAGTTAATTAATTTAATGTTTTTGTACTATCATGGTTCGTCGGTACCAAGTTTGTCAGAAAAATAGCCGAAATTACCTAGGCCATGTAGCTACAATACCATCCCCACTTTTTGTAATTCATTCATTATTTCACTACTGGCGTTTAGAATTAATGGCCGCAAAAATAAACGTGTTTATGAGTGAATAGCCCTCTCTATGTTTATTATTACTCTAAGAGTACGACGCCATTCTTATCTTCTAACCGCTTTGTATTATTTGCGCCTGATTGCACACCTGCTCTAGGGAGAAAATTTAATTATTTGGTTTTGTTAAAGGTTTGCCGCGGTTACCACAAAAGACCTCACTGAACATAAGAGTATGTATCATTGACAAATACAGAGTTCTAAACGAAATTACATCAATATATTAATTATAGCAAAACAATATATAATATCAGGTGGCCGCATTTCATGAAGCATTTGATGAAAAGTTTATCTAGATTTCGGTCCCTTTTGAACTCTCGTCAAGATGACTGCTGTGAGGTGAAGCAGATACTCCACCTTAAAAAGCAATTTTCAGGAAAAGCTGAATGGGTACGAATTTTAATTTTGTTGCTACAAATTAGTCGTATATTCGAAAATTGATACTATTTAGTTACTTTCCATAATTTCAAATTGTTTAACGATTTACATGGAAATTATTAAACATGTGGTCTACTCTATTATCATCTTTTATACCATATAACAAAAGAATACAAAAATGTAAAAACGCTTTTAGTTACAAATTAGTCCTAAATTCAAAGTTTATGTTTATGGTGTTAAAATTGGATTTCGTAAAGGGGGTGGGGTGCTAGCTTCAGCAGAACAGCAACCCCACATTTAAAAGATGTTTCCAGGGAAAACTGTGTGGGTACAAATTCTAAGTTTTTGGTTACAAATTATTCATAAATTATATATTAGTTTTTTTATTCGAAAAAGTGGGGGTGCTAGCTTTACTGACGTTCAATCGATAACATTGACTATTTAAAAAAAGTCGTTTTGTAGAACTTTCAGGAGTAATAAAGGAATTGTAGTTTGTAAAAGCGCGCAAAGAGTCACTTTTCCGACGAGCGCGTAAATCCAGCGAGTGAGAAAAGTAGTTTTTATATGAGTTATACACAATATTTTTTCTACAACCACGTTTTTTATTAATGAGAGAGAAAAGTGAATTATATTTTATTTAAACTTTGTACAGAAAGAATTTAAAAACTGAATATAGAAGAATCAGGTAATTGTGATCAATTTTGAATTGTTATGCCTGGTGTATCTTTTTTATGATAATATGTTTTCATTAAATGTAATATTAATGTCTGTCAACGAAACTCACTATAAAAATAATGTCAGATTGTCAAAAATTATTTGACATTGACATTTCCGTGCGAAAATGTGACATTTCTGTGCGGAAAAGTGCCATAACGTGTACTTTTTCCACTGTAAGCCATTACTATTCTAACGGATATCAAAGAAAAAGCTTGCTTTGCTTATAAAAATGTATTTAGAAAAGCGTGTTTTACATAGTTGTTGTAGATGAATGTATTTATTTTTAATAAAAATTAATGCTATATTCTATAATATCATCACATAATGGGTCTATGTCTATTTGCACTTTTTAGAGAGTTGGGCATCTTGTAATCTAAGTAGCAGTTAACAGGACAATTTCCGAAGTAATGGAAGTATGTGATATTTGGAGAAGCAATTTTGACGTGATCACGGATCTAATTACTTAACTAGTTTGGATGTAATAACTAAAAAGATAATAAATTGTTGCATGCTACTTACTTTCTCAAAAGTAACAAAAACCCAAATAACACATACAAATGTTCCCTTTTTTTTTGTGAACCTGAAATTTTTGGTTTGGTGTCGTGAAAGTACAGTGGGAAGAATTACTATTTACAGTTTAATGATTGTACAAAGTTTATAAAACTTTACAAGATTTACAAAAGTTAAGAGGTGATAGAATTTTTTCTTTCTAGTTATATAAAATTTAAATACTTTATAATATAATTAACAACAAAGAATATGGGGAAAGTTCAATGAATTACAGTTTATAATTGAAAAAAAAAATTAAAGTTGAGTGAGTTATAGATTATAATCAGACAAAAAATATGAACGAAGCTTAATGTGACACAGTAGTTCAAAATTTACACAGTAATTTAGAATTCTCAAAGAATGTAATTTTATACTTCCTTTCTTTGGCTGCACAAAGCTGCGATCCCTAGGACAGGAAGCCAGTCTCAATGGTTGGGATGGATCAGCAAATTTTAAAGGTATATTAGACTAAACCCCTTTTTTATACCCGGTTTCGTTGACTCAAATTTGTGTAAGTATACCCGAGTTACGTTGACTCAAATTTGTGTAAGTATACCCGGTTTCGTTGACTCAAATTTTGTAAGTATACCCGGTTTCGTTTACTCAAATTTGTGTAAGTATACCCGGTTTCGTTGACTCAAATTTTGTAAGTATACCCGGTTTCGTTGACTCAAATTTGTGTAAGTATACCCGGTTTCGTTTACTCAAATTTGTGTAAGTATACCCGGTTTCGTTGACTCAAATTTTGTAAGTATATCCGGTTTCGTTGACTCAAATTTGTGTAAGTATACCCGGTTTCGTTGACACAAATTTGTGTAAGTATACCCGGTTTCGTTTACTCAAATTTGTGTAAGTATACCCGGTTTCGCTAAAAAAACATGGTGCAATTTAATCAAAATTCTAAATTAAAGTGGCAGCCAGTTCAGACGAACCGCCAAATTGTTAGCGATTATATAACAATTTGTTATTGGATGATCGCATAATTTACAAGCTCAATACTACAATGTTATAATTTGCAGGCAATTCACTTTAAATAAATCTATGTATCTATAAAATAAATGTAACTCACAATTTTAAATGCGATGAACTATTTGAATAGAAATTATTGAACATCAATAAAAAAAGTTAACACAAAAGGTTGAACAATTCACAATAAAGTATGAAGTGAATAGAAAAACCAGAAGATTAAGTGAATTTAGCAAATCATCGAGAACTTATCCACCACAATTTAAACTACATCTGTCTGACCTCTTGGCTGACGAAAATGGAAAAAAAATATAAAGCAATGTGCATTTTGTTACTGAGTGATTTTCTTGTAAAATTATTTCCAATATTAAAACTCATAGCTTTAACTTCAATATCTTACAATGCATAAATTTAACTAGGAATGAATATTTGAGAAATAATGGTATATAAAAACGGATAGGGTACGTTTCGCCCGGGAATTTTTCGCCGGTAACGTTTCGCCAGCAGTGCATTTATGAAATAACTCATTTCCGGTTGCCGAAATGGTAAGTGTTTGTTGACAGTTATTTATAATCACAGTAGCAGTTTCTTGGCTTTCAACTGCTCTCTTTTTAAGGGATGTAATCATTTTGGACACCTAAATTTATTAAATAAAGATGAATTGAATTATATAGTTAAGACTTCATGATAAATCACTTATTTAGAAATGAAAAAGGATTTTACAAGTAAGTAATAAATTGAAACATTACCTCTACTTTGGCGGCTGAAGCATCATGTACGTGATGTCCAACTTTTTTAATTATTTCATTATTTAATGTTATTGTCTATCTATTAGTCGGCAACGAAAATATTGTTTTCTACCATTTGCACTCAAAGAATCACATTTATACATAAAACCGTTTTCGCTAAAAATTCGGCCACTTCTTTTAGTCTCCATGACTGGCACTGCACTATACTTGATGCAAAAAGTACCTAACTAATAATTTTAGGAAAATTCTGCAAGTGTTGATGCACTTAATGGGTGGTGGGGGTAAAATTTTTCAAAAGCTGGTACTGGATAGACTCAGTAGGAGTGACTTAACATTATATGATCTCTAATACCATTTGTTGGATATCCCCATTTGGTTATCGGTTCATCTGACAACCCTTCAAAGTACAATACCACTTTAATCTGATTTTGGGTTTGCAATTCGTTCTTCCTAGTAAGATTACTGGGAAAAGTTATTAACGGTATTATACAAGTTTAATTATACCTATTTCTCCACCTTAACTCTGCTTGATGGTTTTTTTCTGTTGTCTTAATTTGTGGGCACAATATCTGTGGAAGAGATAATTAATGGAACCCACCGGCGAATCGTGAGGTCGGCGAATAGTGCTACCGGCTAAACATTCCCGGCGAAACATTACAGGCGAAACATTACTGGCGAAACGTTGCCGGCGAAACGTACCGTTTCCTATACAAACTAGTTGATGCAAAACGTGAAGTAAAAAGTTGAGTTTTTATTCAACAGCGAGTACAAAGGAAATACTAAATAATGCAATGGTTCTGCCCAGTTGGCCCTGCCAGTTTAAGAAAGGTTTTGAAAGTAGGTAAACAATTACAAGACAATTAAAAAAGTAAGTTACTATGACTATATGTATTTGTAATAAATCAAAATTAATCGAATTTCCATCAAAGTAAATATTGAGTACACAAAAAAAACGTATCAGGAACTTCTGTTCGAAGCTGGATTGACCCCACGGTTTCCAAATTATTATTGTCTGCTTTGAAAAGAAATCGTGCAGAAGATTTGAATTAGGAATAATATAAAGGAAAGTTGGTGAAACAAAATTAAATGGAGTCAACTGAAGTGATGGTAAATTGAACGCGAAAGACTGGAAATGATCAGGTGCCATCATTATCTCTCAATAAAGTTACATAAGTAGAACTCGCCTTGGAAGGGGTGTTGCCAGTGAATGAATGACTTCGATGGATATCGAAAATGTAAGTTAAAAATACTGAGAGAATTCAAAAGAATGAATCCGTTGTTTAAGAATTTCCAGTACAGTTCTTCGAGAAATAAAATCGTATAAATATGCGTAGTGAGTTCCGCGTGGACCAAAAGAAATGTCAGGAGGATGATCGATAGATGATAAATTTTTTGTGAAGGCCCAGATTTCAGTAGAATCAAAAAACACGCAGTAAGTTTTAAATCAAGCGACCAAGAAAGAGGGTCATAGTCCAATTAAGAAATATTATTTAAATATGTCAAAAGTATGTGCATTTTTCATATTTAAGACCTTTTTTCAAAATTGTTTTTAAGGAAAATAAAAAGTGGAGTGAGACTAAGTTTAGAATGAACCAGACATATTTTGAAAACGAATTCATACATCAGGTGTTATAAAGTACACAAAATGCATCTCTCTTATGAGCAAAATTCTATCCAAATAGTTATATTTTCTAGGTGTATTCAAAAACAAGTTGGGAAGCGTCACAGTGTAACGTATACAAATAATTCTAGGCAGTAATTTCAGTTAAATGAATAATTAAATCACCGAATTTGTCTAATAAATAATTAATACAATAACAAAACAATGGAACATAAACATTGTGTATCCAACAAATAAGATTATTAAAAATGTTAACTACCAGAAGAATTCAAAATATATCCTCATGTATAGATCTCAATTAATGTTGATTGTCGCTGTCTCTTTTTAATAATATGAGGTCATTATAACTGTCTTTAAATGCATTTGAATAGAGACCATTAATAAGAAGAAGTAGGTGTGACAACAAAAACTAACCTAGAGCTCCAGTGACAAATAACCTGATAAATAAATGAATGAATAAATAAATAAATAAATAAATACATAAATGAATAAATAAATAAATAAATAATTAAATAAATAAATGAATAAATAAATAAATAAATAAATACATGAATAAATAAATAAATAAATAAATAAATACGTAAATAAATAAATAAATAAATGAATAAATAAATAAATAAATAGATAAATAAATAAATAAATAAATAAATAAATAAATAAATAAATAAATAAATAAATAAATAAATAAATAAATAAATAAATAAATAAATGAATAAATACCTAAATAAATAAATAAATAAATGAATGAATGAATGAATGAATAAATGAATTAAAGTCTGATATCAATATTTTCCTACATTGAAGAGGTTTCAGACTATGCTGATTTGAAATCCGATTATACCTAAACTCTAGCACTGACCGTTCGGCTCATTGACATATTATACTGATGGACTGGCCCGCCTACCTTACAATCGATGACATCGCAATGCGAGAGAGAAAGATCAAAGATCAACGTATGGTTACGGTATGGCTTTATGTGTTACTGCGTGAACATTTGTTATATATTTTAAATTATTTTAAGAAATATTTGAAAATGAGTTAGTGTTCATCTTATACTTGTACTACAAGGTCGAAAAAAGACGAGAAAATAAAATTTCACAGGTAGGTAAATAAACAATACATTTTATATACCTAAGTTAGGTTTATTGAGATGATTAAAAATATTATTCATGTTTTATAGATTTCCAAAAAATAGCAATTCAAGTAATGGTTACACGCTGTTAGAAGAAATAATTATAAGCCAAGTGATAAAGCTGTTATTTGTGAAAAGCATTTTAGAGTTGATGACTACGTATTAAAGGACAGTAGTGACAGCTCCAAACAATTTCCTCTAGCCATCCAACCACAATCAATTGCATAACTGTCTTGTTTCCTAGCCACACTTGAATTTGTGAAAATACTCTTCTAATGTGCTGATGTATAGCATCAACAGTCTGTACCAAGGAAGATAATTTGGCAGCAATGTTTTTCATGGTAGCTATCAGAAACGACTTGTAGCGGATCTGTTCAAGGAAATTATTCAATCAGATATCCGTTAATTTTAACGTTATTGAGACAAAAAAAAAATTGAACGAAATTTCTACAGCTATAACTTCTGAATTTAATTTAAGTTGCGTAGTTTTAAAAATTTGTGAAGTAAAAGGGCACAATACCTCACCTTCGTCCTCGATTTCAAGCTTCTACCGGCTATATCTTGGTCAATTTTTATTTTTCAAAAATAAAATATTCTTCTAAAAAACCTACATTTAATAATCTTAGACAATTTTCGTTATAATTTGTTTCTTTTTAGTTATTTAAGAAAAAAAATCGCGATATTAAAAAAAGTACGTAGGGTACTATAAATCGCTGAAACTTCTTTAACATATTGTTGGTACATAAATAATAATAATTTTTGTAATCTACTACATAATTTTTTAAGATATTTTTTTCTGCTTCAGTGCAAATTTTTTTATCAGAACTTTTTTAATTTTAATGCTAATGACTTATAATCATGTTTATTTTGAAGGTTTTTGATAGTACTTCAAAAAATTTTTGGGATGTTTTTCCGAAGAACGTGAAATTTTTTAATTATTTCATGTTAAATACATTAAATTTTGTTACCTAAAAAGATAGGTTATTTTCAAACGCCTCATGCACCTACATAGATCAAACAGAAACCAAAATTTTCCTTTTTATATAAGCTTTATTTTTGTAATTAATATTTTTTGTAGGATTTCGATTTTCCGAGATATTTGATGAAAACTGACGAAAAACGTGGTTGTTTTCATGAAAAATTCAGTTTTTTATCATGAATTACTCGAAACCTTACTTTTCGAAAAATGCTTATAGAAGACTTTTTGCTCAGATTTCATCCCTCTATCGAATTCTGTAGTTATATTTGAGATTTCATTTTTCCCCCCCTAGAAGGGGTGGTTTTCACCCTCTAAGCAAAAGCACACTTTTTCATCATATCACATTTGATCTAGAGGGTAAAACAAAGTTAGCTTCGAAAATTACATTCAAATCGATACTGTCCCATAGATTTCGGAACCCAAACGGTTCGTTCACTGGACTATAGTAAAATAATTCGGACAAGTTTATCACCTGCCTAATGCACACGTGGAACGTATTTAAAAACATTTAAATGCATGCCAGAATCGTTTCATCAAAAATGTTTCAGAAATTGGTTAGATTTATTGTACCTATGTGTATTGAAAATCGCGGACTCCAATTATAAACTTATTATGACTAATTTAAGTGTGAACGTTCCAGAAAATTTAATTATAATATATCGCCGAATCACTCATCTCATTTTCTACTCAATCTTTGAATGCGAGTATGTGATACAGGTCCCTATTGAAATGAACGGTTTTCAAGATTAAAACTAACTTTTCCGCATCTGTGTGATGCCGTGAACAATATATCATAAAATTGTCACTTGTCTACACTTCGGGGGATGTATCGTGCTAACAAACCGAAATTTCTCCAAAAATAACCGAAAATGCAGTATATCTGGGTTTATAGGACACGCCGTACTCGCTCTAGTCAACTGAATATCAATAGAGTACAGCTGTGAGACACCTTGAACAATATTAAATCATAAAATTGGTCACTTGTATACACTTTAGAGGCTGTATCGAGCTAAAAAACTGAAAATTCTCCAAAAATGGCATAAATTTGTCACTTCAAGAACCATAGCACCCGTTTTACTGACTTTAGTGAGTTGAATATCAATAGAGTTCATCTATAAGACGCCCTGAATAGTAGTGTTTTAAATGAAACTTACTTTCTAGGTAACTTCACAATATATCGAAAAAATGTTAACAATTCTAAAAAATTGACAATTGTTTCGATATAATAATAAATATCATCGTCAGAATGACAGAAGTTACATTTCATTTGATGCCTACCTGATTTTTAATTATTTTTGGCTAGTCTAAGAAGTGATTGACTTAATATATGTTAATAGAAAAAAGAAGATATGCTATTACAAATATTAAAGCTTAGATACTATAAGCCCTATGGGGATATCTTGGATATCATTTTTCCCAATTGAGATCAGTATAACTGTGCAATGATATAGAAAACCAGCAAAACTATATCTGCTGATCTTTACAATAATCACTTAAGAAGACAGTTTAAAAGTTCATTGACGACTATATATTGTGGGTTTCTTAAGTGTTTTCTTATTTCCATGTCTTCAAGGAAGCCCAGTTCTTGTTTCTTATCACAAATATATAATACTTCTAGTTCTGTGTTAGGTGTCAATGAATTATTGGTGCCAAGTAGATGTCTGGCGTAGTGGGATTTATCTGGTTGTTTTAATCTATTTGCTCGTAAGTGTTCACTGTATCGGATTTCAAAATTTCGAAGGGTCTGGCCTAAATAGACAGCATTACAATCTGGACATTTAAGTTCATATATACCAGATTTCTTTAATGGTGATATTTTCATTTTTACATTTAACAATTTTGTACTTATGTTACTTTCTGCTTTGAAAGAAATCGTTGTATTTGTTTGCTAAAGATATTATCTTTGAAATATGATTGGAAATATTTCCTGCATATGTAATAGTTTTATAAGTTTTTATTTCTTTATTTTGTTTAGGAAATATTAGTTGTAATGCCACTTTCTCCTCTTTTTAATTAATTAGTTTATTTATCATATGTAATGGGCAACCGTTGGATGCTGCTATTTGTTTAATTGTCTTAATGTCTCTATCAAAATAACATTTGTTCATAGGAACTGAAAATGCTCTATGTATCATTGAATTATATGCCGCTAGTTTATGTGACATGGGATGATTGGAACTATATGGAATAGCCACATCAGTGTGCATTGGTTTTCGATAAATCTAATTACATCAATAACTCTTTGAATTTTTAAATCAAGAAAATTGATTAAATTATTTTCTACAAATTCTAATGTAAATTTAATTTTTGGGTGTTAATTATTATTGTTGTTGAAAAATATATCTAATTGTCGTTCACTACCCATAAAACAAGCTAATATGTAATCTACATATCTATACCAAAATAAAACATTTTTTGAAATATTACTTTCAAAAACTTTTTTTTCTAAACTGTCCATAAAAATGTTAGCCAATATTCGTTATATAGGGCTTCCCATTGGCAAACCTTCATCTTGAATATATACATCAATATCAATACATACATCAAATAAATTAAGTGTATCTGATATTATTCCTGGATGAATATTTTTATCTTCTAGTAAACTTCTTACAAGTATTAGACATTCTTTAGGAAGAATTTTAGTGAACATTTTGATAACATCAAATGGAAAGCTTAGAGGTATTTGGCAAGTTGAATGCTTTTAATTTTTTTATTAGTTCTATTGAATTTATAATTGAGTATTTAGATGTATATCCGTAACTTTAAAGTACATTGTTAAGTTTCTTTGCCAATATATTATTAGAAGTATTGATATAAGAAACTACAAGTCTAATTGGTTTCGTTATTTATGTAATTTAACGGTTCCATATAATTGTGGAGAATTAGGATTTATGATGGACCTCTTTTCGTAATCACTGAAAAGATAATTTGAATTATTAATAATATTTCTAACATTATTAGAAAACTTTTTTGTTGGGTCTACTCTAAGAACTTTTATATCGCTAGATTCTATAAAGTTATATATCTTTGAATCATAAACATTAGTTGGCAATATGATAGTGGCGTTCCCCTTGTCAGATAATAAATTATAGAATTGGCACTTGTATAAACTCCGGAGGCTGTATCGTGCTAACAAACTGAAATTTCTCTAAAAATGACAAAAATGTCGTACTTCAAGTACCATATCACCCGTTGTACCGGCTCTGGTGGGCTGAATATCGATAGGCTTCATCTGTGAGATGCACTGAACAATAGTCAATCACTAAATTTGTGACTTGTTGCACTCTGGAGGCTGTATCGTGCTAACAAGACATGTAACGAAAAGTGGCCGACGACAATGACGGCGACGACATACACACAGGATTTTTTTTCTAAAAATCATTTTTTTGTGTTGTTGTTGATGAAAAACGTGAAAATAACTCAAAAAATATTTTCAAAATTACATCTTTGTTAGGGTAAACCAATACTTTTCTCGATAGGTTGGGCGAAAAAGTAAAAATAGAAGTTGTCGGTGGCCCTGAGAAATAAGTATTTTATGTTGCACTTGTATAATCCAAATTAGGTGATACCTGTTCTTAAATATGCAACACTTTCCATTTTACCTCTCAATCTCCCAGGCATTCCGAAATGGCAATGTTATTAATTCATAATTAAGACACACTGTATATATTAAGTGAGACAGAAACATGATAATTCGGAAGGAGTAAGCGTTTGGTGTTTTCACAATTTAGGCTTACAGCTTCACATTTTATTATTGGCTCTTAGAATATTTGATGTCGACTCATTGAAGGATGCAACGTTGTTTCAAAATTAAAAATTGATTTGCAAATTGGACTGGAGTTTATTTTTAGCATTTCAGCCGGGTATAGTTGGCGTAAAATATATAGTGCGATCTTCAAGCTGTCGACTTTTCGTTTGACTGGAATACCAGGATATCGTCATAGTCCAGTCAATATTATAGTTTAAAATGCTCAGTTGACGATTAATTCATTTGATATTATCATTTTAACTAATATAATCGTTAAAATGTATTCAAAAATTTTATAATTATTGAATACATTTATCGACTGTCTAACGATTATTTGTCACCCGCAATTACGGAGCGCCCACCTACTTTTTAAGATACTTAGCGTTAACATATAGAACAAAATACATTACTTTAAATAATATTAACCTATTTATATTTAAAAGAATCTTAGAGATAGCACCAGATAATTAGCACTACCTTATATATTGCTTTATTAAGAAAAGTTGGAAATATATATTTCAAATATTTTTCACATCATTGACTGAACTATAACTAATCTGATTGAAATGCGTTTTTTATACGAGCACAGGTGTTCACTTTTTAGTTCGTAGTCTGACATCAAGAAAGGGTGTAGTATTTTCTGAGGAATTTGGGTAAGTATAGCAATTATATTTTTAGATGAAAATTGAATATTTACAATGTGGCGTCCTTGGGAAATATCGAGGTCGGTCTAAAATATACACACGAAAATTTAAATAATGGTGATGGAAGTGAAAACAGAATACGACGATATTTTAAATTGGAAGCACAGGAAATATGATTCAATGTGTATGAGAATCTACGGAAAAAGTTTGGTTTTGATGAAGAAACAGAATTAATTCTAGACCTTACACGTAAAAAAATTGATTGGGTCAAAAGTTATTGGCAAATAAACAACTGATAACGTTATTGTTAATAAATAAAAATATAATGAGCATTTTTTACACTAACACTTCCACATCACGTTTATCTATTCTCACTCATTAAAAAATGATACTCACGAAAGATGGAGTCTGTAAGTTCAATAGTTTATGAATTATGGCCTTATAGACAAATTAACTGAAAATTGACTTGCAGAGTTCTGTAAGCTATGTGACCTCGCGCCAATTTTTTCACTGTTAGATTTCATAATAAGACATCGATACCCATCATTGTTTTATAAAAAATACATTTTTGCAACAACATATTTGGCTTAGTTGCATACTTAATTTGACACTATATCCGCCGATTTTTGTCGAGAATTAAGTGCGTACAAAGGAGGGGCCTGTAAAGAGCTTTAATTGTAAAAAAAATACGTTAAGATTTATTGACAAACGACTGAGTTACGGACAATCGAAGTCGGAGGCCTGTCAGTCAACAATTTATGCGAGTATCGAAAAACAAAACTTTAGCTCGACTTCACTATCTGACGTTCACCGTTAAGGGTATACTATACAAGCGAACACAAACGCGAATGCTCATATCTCGCAACAGGTGCGCAAGGCTAAGATTGCAATGAGAAAACTATATCCACTCATTTGCACACGTAGTAACTTAACAACTCAAAATACTCACGTACACTTACATCATAAGACCAATCCTCACATACGCAGCTCCCGTTTATTACAACGGGACTAAACACAACTTCCACTCCCTACAGGTGATACAGAATAAGTGTTTGCGGATGGCAATTAAACACAACTATTACCCTATATTACCCAAAAACTCCTGGATTCATGAAAAAGCTGATATACCCACTATCAGAGATTTCATATCTAAAATATCACAAAATTTTTACAATAACTGTCTGCCAGATGATCTTCGGAAAAACATCAAAGACGCAAATCGCGCAGGAGACATCCGAGATAGTGGGTGTAGGCTGCTGCAAGGTTCACTAATTACATAACTAGGGTGTTTAACTCCAAACCTACTTTCTTACAAACTTGTGTAATCAACTCAATAATACTAATAAACAACTTAAATCAACGTCAGTCATGTTGCCGCCTTCAAAACTAAATCCCATATCAATTTTGAGTCACTGTTTTTTAGCTATTTTTCAGTGATATAACAGCCGAAATATACAGGTGTCATAATTCATTGCGGGACAAAGTTATTGTTACTAGCGAATACCAATGCATGATGCTGCGGCAAGGAGCCATTGTTAATTATGGGGACTTAAACGAAGGATTAAGAAAACTGCCAGAACATCGGCTTCACTTTTTGTTGTTCTTTATCCTATGTAAAGGGAATAATAATTTTTAATAAAGACCATTTTTAATAATAATAACGTTCACCGTACGACTGCCAACACAAAATACGGACGATGATAGAATGAGAAGCTAGGCGTTCCCCCCACTCCGCTGCCACGCAGTAGCCAGCCGAAATATCCGCCCGCTGCTGACTTTCGAAATTTTTTCTGATTGGGTTGCAATTCACGCGACGTCTCGCTATTTCGTACAATAAAAGTACATTGACTAAAAATTTTAGGGATATTTTTTGTTTTTCGATACTCGCATAAATTATTGACTGACAGGCCTCCGACTTCGATTGTCCGTAACTCAGTCGTTTGTCAATAAATCTTAACGCATTTTTCTTCAATTAAAACTCTTTCCATGCCCCTCCTATGTGCGTACTTAATTCATGACAAAAATTGGCGGATATAGTGTCAAATTAATTATGCAACTAAGCCAAATATGAAAAAAAATTCGCGTTGTTGCAAAAATGTATTTTTTAAGAAAACAATGATGGGTATCGATGTCTTATTATGAAATCTAACAGTGAAAAAATTGGCGCGAGGTCGCGTAGCTTACAAGACTCTGCAAGTCTATTTTCAGTTAATTTGTCTATAAAGCCATAATTCATAAACTATTGAACTTACAGACTCCATCTTTCGTGAGTATCATTTTTTAATGAGTGAGAATAGATAAACGTGGTGTGGAAGTGTTAATGTGAAAAATGCTCATTATATTTTTATTTAATAACAATAACGTTATCAGTTGTTTATTTGCCAATAACTTTTGACCCAATAAATTTTTTTACGTGTGAGGTCTAGAACTGTAGGTCTTTAAAAGAAGAAAAAAAAGTATTTAACTTTTTGTCTGTATTACGCACGAGAAAAAAGATATACCTGAAAAATCTACAAACGGCATGAAAAATGAGTTTAGATCGAATCATAAACAATGTTCCGGTCCGATTTGAGACGTCACATAAGTTAGGTTTTGTTGTACACCATTTTCACTAACTTTTTACCAAGTATCAGCCGTTACCTCGAAAATGACGCAATATGATCATTTTAGGTCTGATTTTCCTGGACTAGGGAAGCCGGCAGCTCCCACTGCGGTGGAAGGCTGTTGGTGTCGTGCAAAACAAGTCACGATAGGTAGTGAAGAGCATACATTAGAATCAGAGCGCGCGAATTTTTTTATACCGAACAGCAACCAAATTCTAGTCTGAAGACATTTGTTTTTAACAGATAATGTCTCTAGTTCCCGCTGTTTCTAATTTTAACCTAACATTTTGAATTGGACATTGGCTATTTGAGTTGTTCGCAATTTTTTGGTGCTATTGGGAAATACATTCTTAAATTGCTAATTAATTTAATTTACCTTATAGTCAATTTAAAAATTTGTAGAAATTATTGTAGAAAAATTAAAAAGTACAGACAACGACAGGTATATAATAAAAAAATTTTAGTTACAGTGAAATTGGATTACTTTCATAGGGTGATTTGTCACTTGTTCAGTATGGCAGGTGAAATATACTTCCAAAGGGGTAAAGAATCGGTATATCAAAAAATTTCACCCAGACTTAAATGAACACACGCTCTACTGACTGATGAAGATGCTAAATATATAGAAAACTGTAACTATAATACTTTTCATTTTTTTCAATTATCTGAAAACGAGGATGAAATGCGAACGTCGAATAATGCTAGTGATGAAGCGGTTGCAGCGCAAATTGAATCTTTCAAAAAACCAGGCCCATGCTACCGTAGGAAAAGAAAAAATAGATTCTAGATGGAGCTAATTCGTGCCCTAAAGCAACAGCTGGATATCCATATGTCGGTTTTTTATGGCATCATTCCATCGCTGTACTTATTTAACGACGATGAAGTGGTTGAATTTCAACTGAAAGTAATGCAGATAATTTCTGAAAAGACGACACGTAAAAAGGTAGCATCAAATATCCATAGAGTCAGCAATCTTACCACATCACAGGAGTATTCTAATATTCGCTCTATACCAATTCGTACTTATTATAGTCTACAACCAACTAATCAAGGACCACACACTCCTGCCTCCCAATATTATGCAGAAGCTAGGCAGCATTGGTCGGGGATAATTTCAAGATGTCCCACTCATTCAGAATTGTCTGAAAATTCGTCTACGGCCTCATTTAACTTTAATTCTAGTATACGTAGAATATTTTTGTGTTGAATTATCGATTTTCTAAAAATTTTGGTACCTGCATGATAAACTGTGGTTTTTTTTCAATAATACAATAACTACAAGATAAACATTGCTTTCACTTCAGTTACCTCACTGTAACTGCCTGTATTTGTATACTGGATACATTCCCTGAAGGATATATTGTGGCGTGGAATCCGATCCTTGATTTGTTCATGCAGGTAATCAAAAGTCTGCATACTCATCCGGAAATAATATTCTTTTCTTAATTCCTGCTAAAGGACAAAAAATGCACCCACCTCGTCTCTTTTCATATCAATTGGATGAATTCGCTGTATCCTTTTGTTTTCTCTTTTTCTTTAAACGTCCTTACAAGTCCGCCCCATAACGAATTTAAGGAAATATCTGATTTCGCAGGCATGTCATCTACCTGTCGGGTGTATGTGGAGGCCACCTCTTTTCACGACGGTCGGCTACCCGGCATCGTTTAAACGACTGCGGGAGTAGCGGAAAATTAGCCTAACCTGCTTGTTTGTGATATTTCTATATATTTCAGTTATTTTGAGGCATCTTTCGATTTATGTTTCTTGTGTACTTCCACAAAAATATTTTGAGGGGGTGCATTTCCTTTCTTACGCCTTACGTGATAGGTATTTGTGATTTGTGTTGTTCTCACCAGCGCTTTTGACGTAGATTTGGATCAGTTTTATTTAAAGATCAAACTTCTTCCAGTTTTACTATTGCTCCGATTCTAATGCCTCATTGACTGCAGCATTTGATGAAATATTTGAAATCTTAATAACACACTTAAAGCTGCTAATTCGGTTGTTACTTTTATTCACCCTACATCTACTCTTACCTCCCATAAAATCTCCTAAATAAAAATGTTATTAAAATATTTCCAACAATAGTCTGACAGTATATTGATACTCTTTGTCAAAAACATTTATCAGTATTTTTATCCTGAATGGGATTATCTCTTTAATATGAAATACATGTATTATGTTCTTCAAAAACATATTGTATAATTCGCGAATAAAAGAGACTTCATTATAACGTTGTTTACAGTGTCACAATGAAGTCTCTTTGAATACTTTTTTAGTAATTTTTAGTGGCAAACAGTTGGTTATTGCGTGTAATATGTATTTTTATTTGATATTAGACTTCAACCTTGAAGCAAATAATAGAATGACCTAGCGTTATTCTAGATAGCAAATTATTATATTAAATAGTCTTGAAGTTAAATTTGAATAAATTATTTATTGAAAATATTAATAAATAAAGTATGTGAACGTTTATTCATCAATGATTTGTGAATTGTTTAATTTTATATTGTATAGGATCAATATACAGTGTTGGGAACATTACGAGGGAACATACGTTTTACCGTCAGTGTGTTAGAAAGAGACAAATACATATAAATTCAGTGTATTATTACTTTCGTCGATATTGAGGGTATAATTAATGAATATAAGCATAATAATTGTCATTACCATCATAAGGAATAATCTATGGCAACAAATACAGAGTACAAAAGAGACAATATGTTATAAGAAAACAAATGTATTCAGTGTATCACCGTTTTCTTTAACAGGGTATCATGACATGAGAAATAAGTCGTATGCTAATATTTGTTTATAACTGTCTTTTAGTTACAAAAATATCTCAATATAAACCGCCTGTTTCCTACGCTCCTGATAAAACGATTTCGTTTACAGCTCTAATTATTCTATTTTTATCTATCCCAGCTCTTCATTTTCAATCCACGCGTTAGAAAGTGCCCTTGAAATTTTCCTTTTTATTTGGGAGAGGAATCAGTCAAATCTAATTTCAACGTAAAACGATAATCCCCTCACGGCCAACGGGAAATTATAACGGTCACATGGTGTTACCAGTGTGTTAGAGAAAGACAATCGTGAGACAGAGAATCAAAAGCCAGTGTAGATTATTATACCAGACGAATACGAATCGCACGTGCGCGTCTTGAAGATGTTTAACTGTACAATCCGGGTACTTCACTAAACGTTTGTTTGCGAATTGGTAACTATCTTTTGCAAATCTTATAAAATGAGTATGCAAGTACATCATAAAGTGCAAATTGTAAAATGGTACTACCAGGGTCATTCATATCCAGAAATAGCAGAAAATGTGTTTATTGTGGCATTCGAAAATGCCCAACCGATTAGCAAAAAACAAGTGAGACTGGTTATAAAAATTTTTTAAGAGCATGGATGTGTCAATCCTACTAAACATGGACCGCGTACACAAAATCGTCAAACCCAACCCGAAAAAGAAGAAAAATATATTTTAATTTGTGCCAGTGTGGTAAATAATCCCCTACAATCGTCCACTCATTTAGCAAAGGATTTTGATATTGATCCGAAAACGATTCGGACTGTATTAAAAAAAATGGTGATCGTAGTTTCAAACTGAAAAAGAGCCATGAAATTTTTCCAGACGTTCAATTCCGTAGAATGGAATTTTGTGAAATAGTTATGGAAAAAATACAATTGGACGCAAACTTTTCGAAAAATATTTTGTCCACAGATGAATCGACTTTTCCCATACACGGTGCACATAATTCAACCGTTATTCGATATTGGTCAAGGACAAATCTACACAAACATTATAATAGTAGAACTCAATATCCCCAAAAGTTAAATGTTTGGGCTGGAATATTAGGTGAACATTTAATTGGACCATTTTTTATCGACGGCAATTTAACCGGACAAAAATATTTGGACATGCTGGAAAATCAAATTACTCGTGTCCTTATACAATTGAGTGTCAACTTCAATATCTGGTACCAACATGACGGTTGTGCATCACATAATTATCGACTAGCAATAATTTTTTTAAATACACAATTTCCCAATCGGATAATCTCCACGAATGGTAACATTAGATGGCCTGCGTGATCTCCAGATCTGGCTCCCAACGATTTCTTTTTCGGGGGTTATGTAAAATCGAGAATTAATGGATTCCAAGAAAACAGAGCCACTTCTCTAAATGAACTAAGGGAACAAATTTTATAAATTTGTATGCAAATAACACCTGAAATGCTCATACGTGTTCGTCAAGAATTTTATAACCGTCTCGGTTACTATTTAGCTCAAAACGGGGGTTTATTCCAACATTTGATTGAAGAATGAGGAATTTTTATTTTTTAATTTATTATATATCAGAATATTACTTTTATTTAAAAGATTGTAGGCATTTTCATTAGAATTCGATTTTATGTTCATTTTCGAAAATATTTTTTAATTTGTACTGTGTGTGTTTACACAGAGAATTCGTTTTCATTTGCATACAAACGATAAAGATACGAAAATATTTTTTACTAACATATTCGAACCACAGCGGATGTTCCGAGACCAATTTCACCTTGCCAAATCTGAAAAAAAAGTAAAGGTTTTAACCGCTTTCAAACTGAAAACTAGAACAATTTCCAGCATTACAATAAAATGTTCAACGAATAGATGGTATTCATTATATCTTGATATGTTACAACCCCTTGAATTATCATAATTATAAGCTTCTTATAAGTTGTTCTCATGTTAGAACAATGCATTTTACATCTAATATGAATATACAATGAAAATTGGCGACACTGTTAGTTAAGCTGGCGTTGTGGGTTTGGGAATGTATTTTCCACTTTATATTGTACTGTATTTTAATTTGAGTTACAGGTTGTATTTAAAAAAATTGCGATGATGATTATTTTAATTATTATGTTATTATCAAGTTGCAATATTGTTGTGGAATTTTCTATTATTTGTTATGAATATTAAATTTGTTAATCATCGTATTTCCTTTTTTATTATGGGCGCCAGAACTCGCATGGTCTGCTTATTATAAACAGAGCGATTTCGTACCTAATGCAAGTTCAAATATTAATACCAAAAGCTTTATTCCTTTTTTTTAAGATCTCAGGGGTGTGTCCGGCACTAGCGTTGAACAGTAACAGGAAACTGATAGGTTTTGAGAACACTTGAAGGAAAACAAGGAGGTTTGAATGTAGTTTTGTTTAATTAATCAAAAATTCTATGTATTTTTTTAACATTTCTCCCTCAATACTTACTGACGATAAAGTCAGAACAAATTACATAATTATTTACAAACATCTATATATAATTCTCATAGTTAAATGTTTTAAGTGAAATTATTATGATAAAATAACTAATAAATACCGTGTAACCATGATATCATCGTTAACCCGCAATCAATTCCCACCTCTAGTATTTTAAACCAGAAGAATGATATTGGCGCTGTGAATCGTCGTCATGTGACCAGAGATATGGATGTGAATCGCAAATGGATGTTTGGAAGTAATAGTTTTCAAAGTTTATTAATATATTTAGTCCTTAATAATAAAATCAGTGAGTGATTTCGTCGTTGTTTGGGATTAAATTGAATTAGTAGGATAGTGGAAATTGATTATTCTTAAATAACTAGGTACAATTCCAAAAGATATGTTCATAATATTACACCTAACCTAAATAATAATTCCAGAAACCAAATGTTTGTGAATATATACAGAAATTCAAGAGCTTGAAAATAACAAATGTCTTGTGTTTCCACGCATTTCAGTTCAATGAAACTTGTGATGATTAAAGTGTAATAGTTTCTCTATTGGACAAGGAGTTAAAGTTTATTATATTCGGATTACTTTCAATATAAGTAATTGCTGCTACGAGGAAAACGTAACCAAATAGCCAGGAACAAATAAGGTAAAAAAATTAAATTATCTCACCAAATTCTAGAAGACGATTAATGAAAAGTTTTTTTATTTGATATTCAATTACTGGAAACTGGATCATTCCATTTATTGCCAATGTCGTTGTCACAGTAAAAAATCAAAATTTTGTCCTTTTATTATGATTTTTTAACTTAATTGTATTATTTTATTCTCGTTCTCACATCATTCCATACCACCTTTTCAACCTAACAACCCTCTCTCGACGCTCAACAATCAACAACCTCCTTCTGTTTTTTCCGATCCTCTTTTGTTAACTTGTAAACAGTTATTGTTTTTAAAAAAAACTATTTATCCGCGTCTTGTTCTTTTTCAATTATTCACTCCGTTCGAAAATACCTCCGCGATTGCACTAATGTCACTTTATTTACACTTAATCTAAATATTGATAAAGCTGTCACTTTATATATAATACTATTCATGTCTATTTGCTTTTTTAATCGTCGTCAAAAAAAATACTTTATCGTATACAGGGTTTGTCAAAAGTTATAGCAATCGGGAAAATACAATTATAGAAGTTGGTTTTTTTTTTTAAAATTTATGTTACGAATGAATAGTATCTTTTTATAATTGACTCACGTGTGTGCAACACACAACTATATGTTAATAGTTTCGTTTCTCAATATTTTTTTTATCATGAATTTAAATATCATGTAACTATGAGCATTATAATTCTTTTTGGTTGCAAATGGGCATTTATATACAAAATTTTATTTGTTCATCCTCCTGTTATTAATATTTCACTTTAACATTCCCTAAAGTTCCATAAAACTATTCTTGACTCGACGAGAATGTTTTATTGAAATTTACCATAATTTATAAAATTTATAACTATTCTTGATATCTATTTTAAATTAGTTACTAATGTTCGTCAATATTTTATTTTAGCTAAGAATGGTTGATGTTAAATTGGTGCAGTTGGTTAATATTAAAGACTCCGCGCTCTCTCTTGGTATCAGGATGGATCAATTTATAGCTATTTATACCATGGTCGTTGGCTACTAAGTAAGGACCCTCATAAGGTAATTGTAGTTTTGAACATAATCCTTTTCTACGATTAGGTACCCTTAATGCCTTTATGACTACTAGATCCCCTTTTTTAAAAGTTTTCTTATTTCTAAGGTTTTCGAGTTTTTTCTTGATATATTTGTTAGCATGTTTCAGTTGTTTTTCCCTGGCTATTTCAATTAATTTTTTATAATCCATTTCACTTGACCATGGCCTGTCAGGTTCTATTCCTCTAAATAGTGTAATGGGTGGTATCTCTGTTATAATGTTTGGAATATTATTAATAAAGTTCGTAGTCTCTTTTAATCGTTCTTCCCACATACGGTTTTCATAGTGAGTAAGTATTCTCAAGTGTTTAATTACTTCTTTAATTCCTCATTCTGCAGGATTACTACTCGGATGTCTAATACTTGTGAAAACTTGTTTAACTCCCAAGTCTTTCAACCATTTCACAATATTTTTATTTCTAAAGTATGTAGCGTTGTCCATAATACATTGTTTCGGTTTTCCATAAATTTCAAAGTAGTTTCCTAAAGATTCCTTGATGGTATTTTTATTAGTTTTATCACATGGATAAGTGCTAATGAATTTTGAAAAAACATCTATAATCAACAAAATATGTTTCTTACCATTATAACTCGGCACAAGGTTTGATAAGAAATCGATCGCTATAATATCCAATGGGTTTTCCGCTATAATGGATTTTGGTATGTTTTCATGGTGTAAATTCTTCTCCCTTGCCAGTTGGCATAATTCACAGTGTTTTATGATACCTTTTATTATAGTAATGTCATTCCTTGATATGTAGTTTTCTCGAAAAATCATGTGTGTTTTTCTAATGCCTGTATGATTGTATTTTTGGTGTAATTTTTGTATGACTAATTTTGTCAATTCTACCGAAATTACATATAACTCCTTATCGTTCACCGTTTTATATAATATTCCATCTTTTTCTAGACATCGACGTTTACTTTTATCATCTAAAAGTTGTTGGTCCTGTTTTATTTGTTGTAACGAGAACATACCACTATCACGCTTCATGATGTTAATTCCTACTCTGACCTCTCTCGTATCCTTTCTTTTTTCTCCATCCATTCTACTAATTGCATCTGGTACTACATTTTGTATGCCTGGGATGTACTTGATCTCGAAATCATATTCCTGTAGGAGTAATGCCCATCGATGAATTCTAGCATTATTCATTTTATTGGTTAATATTGTCACTAGAGCTTGATTATCTGTTTCAATTAAAAACTTTCCTCCCAATAGAAAATATCTAAGTTTATTCACGCAGAATATAATACTAGCAAGTTCCAATTCGCTTACTCCATAATTTTTCTCTGCCCTTTTTGTGATTCTTGATACAAATGAAATGGGCACATACATGTTATTATATTCCTGCATTAAAACTCCAGCTAACCTGCTCTTTGATGCATCTGTCTTTAAAATAAATTCTTTTTTATAATTTGGATGATATAACTTTATGTTTTTAATAAATTCATTCTTAATTTTGTTGAAAGCATCTTCCTGCTTACTAGTCCAATTCCATCTTACTCCTTTCCTTGATAATTCCATCAGTGGTATTTCTAAGTCTGTTAAATTTCCCAACATTCTTTTAAAATAATTTAGCATTCCAAGAAAACCCGTAGAGTTTTTAGATTTTTTGGTCTCTTATATTCCCTTATTATTTTCACTCTTGCTGGATCCATCTCGATTCCAGTTTCCGTAATTTTATAACCCAGATATATCACTTCCTTCTTCAAGAATTGACATTTTTGTATATTGAGTTTCAAACCATTTTTATCAAGTTCCGCCAGAATTATTTTAAGATGTTCTAAGTGTTCTTCTACGCTATTCGAATAAATTAATATATCATCCACATAATGTATTGTGAATTGATCGTATGTATTTAAAATCTTATTTAATGCTTTCAATAACGCAGATGTAGCACTTTGTATTCCAAATGGTGTTACTCGAAACTGGTATACTTCCCCATTAATTTTAAATCCCACATACTTTCTGCTATCTGGATGTAGAGGTATTAGCCAGAAACTGTGCTTCAAGTCCAATTTAGAAAAAACTTTAACCTTACTGATTTTCCCCAGAATTGACTCAATGGTTAAAGGTGATTCGTATTCGGGCATTGTGCATTTGTTTGAATTTCTTGCATCAAGGCATATTCTTATATCTCCATCTTTTTTTTTTACTATCACAACTGGATTAATGTATGAAGTAGTGCTGTGTTCTATTATCCTATCTTCTATCAATTTATTTATCGTCCTCTTCACATCTTCCTGATATTTATAAGGTATCGGATAACTCCTTTGCTGAAATTGTTGATCTTGTTTCAGTTCGATTTTGTGTACATAATTTTTCGCAATTCGAGATTCTTCATTTATTAAACTTCTATGCTCTCTCAATATTCCTATTACTTTATTTCTCCATTCTATTTTCCCGTCTATATCCAAATTCCATTCCGGCTGATTATTATTATTTAAATTTATTTCCTCATTGCCATCCAACATCATATTTCCACTCATTTTTCCTTCCTGTTCATAATAATACATCTCCTCCACATTATCTTCAAATTCCTTATTGAAATTAACATTTTTACTTTCTTCGTATACAAATTCTTCATCATTTCTCGAATCATCATTTTTTTCTTCATAATTAAAACCGATTCTTTCTTTATTAAAAATTATATATTTTTCTTCGTAATTGATAGTAGCTTTCATTTCATACAAAATATCAGATCCTAATAATAGTTCACATTCTATGTCTTCCACCACCAGCAGTTGTACGATTGTACTATTCTCCTTCAACTTTAATGCTACAGTTATCGTAATATCTGAGTAAGTTAGTTTCTTCTGATTTATGCCTATCAAATTTATTTTTGGAACCTTAATAAAATTTTTCTCAGATGTTGAGAGTTTATTTACAAAATTTTTACTAATTAAAGATATCTCCGATCCAGTATCGATCAATATTTTTATCATTTTGTCTTCTACTGTGCCATATATGTAAATTAATGTCTCATT
Organism: Galeruca laticollis; assembly: GCA_963921935.1. Classification (NCBI taxonomy): domain Eukaryota; kingdom Metazoa; phylum Arthropoda; class Insecta; order Coleoptera; family Chrysomelidae; genus Galeruca; species Galeruca laticollis. The sequence continues at coordinate 37,251,336 of OY998184.1, forward strand.
ATTTTGTTCTAGTTGATCCTGTACCTTGAGAAATTCGCGTGGGTGAATATAGCTGCACCAACTTAACCTACCATATTCACCCTCTAGTGGAAAAACGGTTGTTCCGCACCAGAAGATGACGTGTTGACCACATCATTATTATTATTATCATTGTTAACTCTATTATAATTGTTATCTCTGTTAGTTGTACTATTTCTCTCCAAACTGTTAGTTCTGTTAACTCTAGTGTCTCGTCTAATACTATTTGTTTGTCTTATGTCACCGTCTGAATTCCTTCTCTCTCTTCGTTGGTGATTATCGTTAGGTTGTTGTCTTCTTTCAGGGTAGTTCGTATATCTGTTATTATTGTTTCTTTCATTGTTTCTATCGTATCGTCTGTTGTTATTATCGTTTCTATCATTATTGTTATTTCTATTATGATTGTTATTCCATGTATTGTACGGTCTTTGTCTGTAATAATTATCATTGTTTCTATTATAGTTAGTCCTTCTATTGGTGTCATTTCTTTGGTTGTCCGTATTGTCATGTCCTTCGTTATTATTAATTGTTCTTTGTACTCTGTTTAGATAATCCAACAATGATTGGAAATTGTTAATATTTTGTATGACTATACCTTGAGTAATGTTAATATTAAAGTGTCGAGACAAGAATATAATGATTTCTTGTTCTGAAATCATTGGTTCTAAGTATTGTGCTTGGGAGAATATTGAGAGTGCGTAGTTACTCATATTGTTACTTCTCCTAATATCAAATTTACCAAAATACAGTTTTTCCCTTACATAACCTTGTTCTGTTTCCCCCCAATACTGTTTTAGAAAAGCTATCTCGAAATCATTAAAGTTGTTAATATTTGTGTCGTTGCAAGTAAACCAAAGCAATGCTTGATTATTTAAATGAGACCTTATTGTCTCCTTCAAGTCCTCAACATTTATCATACCTTTCAGCTTATGTTTGAGACACCTCAGGAAAATCTTTGGGTGCATCTTACGTATGTCCCCATCGAATTTTAGATTACTTTCACCATGATTATATATATAATTTACCCCTTGTATATTATTATTTTGTTGTGTTTTATTTTTCACGTATTCCATTTCTCTTTCAAACTCCATCATTTTCTTTTTGAAATCTTCCTTTATTTCCTTCTCTAGAGTTTCAAAGTCATGTGTGTTCCCATTTTCTTTAATTTTTTGTAACTTTGTATCCATTTCCCTCAGTAATTCCCTCTGCGTTTTCAGATTCATTTCTTCTACTATAGATAAATTCAATTGTATACCTTGTTCTACATCTTCTATTCTTTCATTGGTTTTCCTAACGTTCCATTGTACCTTCTCCATCTGTTCTCTTCCTTCTCCTCGTATCTTGTTTCCCATATCTTCTATCTCTTGTTTTCTATTTATGCTTTCTTGAATTAGACTTTCTTGCAATTTATTCGTTTTTTCTTCTTGTTCTTTCTTGTGTTCTTCAAATTGTCTTCTCATTTCCATTATGTGTTCTGTAAATTTTTCTTCTTGTTTATCCAATTTTCTATTGATTTCTTCCTTTGCACTTTTTATCTCCTCTTTTGTACTTTTCATATCTTCTTTTGTGCTTTTTATATCAGACATTATTGTCCTCATCATGTTCATCAATTCTTCATTTTCGTTAGGGTTTTGTTTAGTATTATGGTGTACTTCTTCTATTAAACTATCTCCTTTTTCTTCTTCTGTTGCTTTTTTTCCTTGCATAGCCGCTGTTAATCTCTCCTTCAATGTTTGTTTGCTCCCCCTTGTATCCATGTCTCTTGATTTTAGTTGTTCTTTTAGTTCTTCTACAGTTAAATTGTCAATGTCCATTTTTTTGTCTGCCATTGTAAAATTTTACCAAAATTCCTCCGATGTCTCAAACATGACCTGTTCCTGTCGCTAATTCGAACGCCTTACGTTGTTTGGGCCAAATATTGTACTGTATTTTAATTTGAGTTACAGGTTGTATTTAAAAAAATTGCGATGATGATTATTTTAATTATTATGTTATTATCAAGTTGCAATATTGTTGTGGAATTTTCTATTATTTGTTATGAATATTAAATTTGTTAATCATCGTATTTCCTTTTTTATTATGGGCGCCAGAACTCGCATGGTCTGCTTATTATAAACAGAGCGATTTCGTACCTAATGCAAGTTCAAATATTAATACCAAAAGCTTTATTCCTTTTTTTTAAGATCTCAGGGGTGTGTCCGGCACTAGCGTTGAACAGTAACAGGAAACTGATAGGTTTTGAGAACACTTGAAGGAAAACAAGGAGGTTTGAATGTAGTTTTGTTTAATTAATCAAAAATTCTATGTATTTTTTTAACATTTCTCCCTCAAAACTTACTGACGATAAAGTCAGAACAAATTACATAATTATTTCCAAACATCTATATATAATTCTCATAGTTAAATGTTTTAAGTGAAATTATTATGATAAAATAACTAATAAATACCGTGTAACCATGATATCATCGTTAACCCGCAATCAATTCCCACCTCTAGTATTTTAAACCAGAAGAATGATATTGGCGCTGTGAATCGTCGTCATGTGACCAGAGATATGGATGTGAATCGCAAATGGATGTTTGGAAGTAATAGTTTTCAAAGTTTATTAATATATTTAGTCCTTAATAATAAAATCAGTGAGTGATTTCGTCGTTGTTTGGGATTAAATTGAATTAGTAGGATAGTGGAAATTGATTATTCTTAAATAACTAGGTACAATTCAAAAAGATATGTTCATAATATTACACCTAACCTAAATAATAATTCCAGAAACCAAATGTTTGTGAATATATACAGAAATTCAAGAGCTTGAAAATAACAAATGTCTTGTGTTTCCACTCATTTCAGTTCAATGAAACTTGTGATGATTAAAGTGTAATAGTTTCTCTATTGGACAAGGAGTTAAAGTTTATTATATTCGGATTACTTTCAATATAAGTAATTGCTGCTACGAGGAAAACGTAACCAAATAGCCAGGAACAAATAAGGTAAAAAAATTAAATTATCTCACCAAATTCTAGAAGACGATTAATGAAAAGTTTTTTTTTATTTGATATTCAATTACTGGAAACTGGATCATTCCATTTATTGCCAATGACGTTGTCACAGTAAAAAATCAAAATTTTGTCCTTTTATTATGATTTTTTAACTTAATTGTATTATTTTATTCTCGTTCTCACATCATTCCATACCACCTTTTCAACCTAACAACCCTCTCTCGACGCTCAACAATCAACAACCTCCTTCTGTTTTTTCCGATCCTCTTTTGTTAACTTGTAAACAGTTATTGTTTTTAAAAAAAACTATTTATCCGCGTCTTGTTCTTTTTCAATTATTCACTCCGTTCGAAAATACCTCCGCGATTGCACTAATGTCACTTTATTTACACTTAATCTAAATATTGATAAAGCTGTCACTTTATATATAATACTATTCATGTCTATTTGCTTTTTTAATCGTCGTCAAAAAAAATACTTTATCGTATACAGGGTTTGTCAAAAGTTATAGCAATCGGGAAAATACAATTATAGAAGTTGGTTTTTTTTTTTTAAATTTATGTTACGAATGAATAGTATCTTTTTATAATTGACTCACGTGTGTGCAACACACAAGTATATGTTAATAGTTTCGTTTATCAATATTTTTTTTATCATGAATTTAAATATCATGTAACTATGAGCATTATAATTCTTTTTGGTTGCAAATGGGCATTTATATACAAAATTTTATTTGTTCATCCTCCTGTTATTAATATTTCACTTTAATATATATATGTATAACCAGTTTAATGACCAGCCAGTTACAGTGGAGAAAGGGGTGGGTGAATCAATATTATTCAGGTTTAGTTACCATGAAAGGTAACAGTTCTTAACTTCTTATTTTGAGATAAGATTGTGAATGAAACAAGATGTTTAATGAAAGTTGAAACAGTTTACGGTTTAACACTATACGCAATTCCCCTATTAGTACTAATAAGTTCACAAGGTAAGTAGGTAGTAGATGTTATTTTATAAACACATTTAAAATATTAGTTCTGCCGAGTCCTCTACTATGGTGGAGTGGAATTCAGTATATCGCTAGTCGCTATGCAAATGATGCGATACAAAAAATAATAAACTATACTCTTACTTGCGGCCTGTAGTCTGGCTATATTAAAAGTGGTTATAAAGACGTCTATATGTGGTGAACCATGCAGATGGTCACAGCAACGGTACTACTGTCAGTAACTAATGATCCTATAGTGGAAAAAAACGCATAAAAGAGTTAAAAGCATATGGTGGTTAGTTGAAACGTGGTTAGGTAGACTTACCGAAGGTGGAGTGGCTTTTAAGTAGACTAATTTATCAAATATGCCCTTGCGGGCTTTTCAATACATTGTAACGACACAGTCGTCTGAACATAAAATAACCCCGATAAATAATCAGAAAACAGAACTCTACACGAGCCAAAACTAGACAGAGTTGGGCACCCAGCACCGAGAGGGCAGCAACATCGCCTTTCCGCTAATAACTTGACCGATACTACCAAAGCATATGTTCTGCGATATACCAGGCAAGCTCTACCTTACGTAGAATAACGATAGGAATCTTCAACTGAAAATTACCGAAGTGTTGCACTATATTCCGGAGGGTGGAATTGTGAACACATAATATCCCGCTTGTCGTTGACCCCTCGGTGTATGTTGAACCCGAGGCTAGACGCCAAGCAAACCCTGTATATCGGGCGAAGTCCTAAAGCGTGTTGAGCTTAGGGCGGACGCTAACTACCCTAGGTCAAGCCCTGCAGCGTGTTGAGCGCAGGACCGAGGCCTTCCCGATTAGCCGAAATTCCGGAGCGCGTTGAGCCCGGGACGGAAGCAAACTCCCGACCTCCAAGATCACGCTGTGCGTTGAACGCGGGGTCTCGACCCTGACACACCCCTTTGATTATAGGAACCTAGCGTTCCAGTGAGGAATCCGGCCAACCGCGAAGAATGATCCGCAACCCAATCCGACGACCACCCTAGAGAGACTGCCCGCCTCCAGGACCAATAAATCGTGTATATACTTATTGTACAGAGCTTAATATTTTAATTGTAAATGTTAATTGTAGTTTGAATAAAGAAGTATATCTAACCATCCAACCCCTTTTTATGCTCTACCACACTGACGAACCCTCACAAATGGCACCCGAGCAGGTATTACAAATGGCGCCCGGGAAGAAGGTTAGATAATACAAATGGCGCCCAAGCAAAAGGTTAGATAAGGAAAACAAAGATAACAGATATAACAGAGCAGCCAGGGAGGAGACAATTACAAAATTAGGATAAGGGATACAAAAATTGCAAAAGGTTAGATACACCAGAACAGCCAAGGAGGAACCAAGCATACAAAAGCAAAAATCAGACAGGAACATATCATGAGCGAACAAGGAGAATACGCCGACGTGGGATTAGAGATAGAGGACACAAAAGTAGGGTGGATATACAAGCTCAAGAAGGAAGAGCTAGTGACAGAACTACAAAAATTAGAATTAGACCCAAGCGGTAATATGGACACACTACGGGCCAGAATGGTACATTTTATAAGGAAACAGATAGGACATAATACCAGACAACAAGAAAACAGCATACAAGAATCTGAAAAACCTAGAGAAAGAATGCACACTGCCAAAGACAGCGAGTCCGAAGATAGACATAGTAGGTACAGTTACGAACACGTAGATTGCACAGAACTGGACAAAATAAGGAGATGGGGAATATACTTTGATGGCTCCAAAGACCCGATAGAGTTCATTGAAAGGTTGCAAGAACTCAAAACATGCTACCAGCTAAACGACGAAGTTATACTTAGAGCTCTGCCAGAAGTGCTAAAAGGCAAAGCAATTCTTTGGTACCAGAATAATGAACATCTCTGGGAAACCTGGCAAGATTTCGTAGATGATTTCGAAACATTTTAAGTATCATAAGATTTAACAACATACTTAGAAGAAAAGATAATGGAGACAAAACAAGGAGAAAACGAACCGTTTAATCAATATATCACAGAAATTCAGACATTAATGCGGAGACATATGGGCTTCAGCAGTAGCCAACAACTAGAAAGGATATATAGAACATAGGGACAAAAGGCCTGAACAAAATTAAATACTCCAAATATAGGACTAACCTAGAAAATACGGCGGTTACTTTAGCAAACGGATATAAAATGAAAATTACAAAGAGCTTTGTTATTCCGTGTACAATAGCTAAACGAGAGGGCGAGACAAAATTCCTCTATATACCGAACCTAGAAGACGAAGCAATTATAGGAGTAGCAGATATTGTAGAGAGAAAAATACCATTGGTAGACCTGTTAAAAGAAGAAACCGACTTAACCCCAGACGAGCAAGAAATTTATGACAAACTAACACAGATAGATCACACCGTACAAAACCCAAAGGAACAACAGGAAAATCACAAGAAAACGGACAACGGAAAAATACAAAAAATAGAACAGGAAGAAAGGATACACGAAGATTAAGCATCCATAAAAAGATTACAGAGTATAAGATACAATAACAAAAGACAACAGGCAGTAGTTAACATGGAAGAAGTGAATCAAACAGAAGCCAACCCCAAGTTTAATATTGATCCGGAACTACCAGCATTAGAGAAGTAAAGACTATAAATAATAAATAATACCTACTAATAAACAGTTGTAGATAAAATTTTGTACGTAACACGTGGGATAGAAATTATTAACACACTTATGTGAATACACGACTCGGCCTACGGCCTCGTCGTGCAAACTTCACATATGCCACTAATTACGTAAATACTCGTAACTATTAAATTTAAGGATTTCCAACCTGAGAAAGAAGAGTGGGATTATTACTTACAGCGTTTCGAATTAGGGTTGGAAATACATGGATTATTGGGAGGTAACAAAGCACTGGTAAGACGAAATTTGCTATTATCAAAGGTAGAAGCAAACGTCTTTAAAATTTTATTTCACCATTTTAAAGCTGAAATATTAACTACAAAGCCTTATGTCGACCTCATTTCAGTGCTTGATGAATTTTATGGAGAAAAAAATTATATTTTTGCTGAAAGAATAAACTTTTCTGGTTGTTTCAGAATATAAAATGGAAGTGTTACTATCTATGTAAATCGATTGCGTGCGTTAGCCGGAGACTGTAGTTTTGGTAGTGGCTTAAACAACCGAATGAGGGATCAGTTCATTTTCGGAATAAACAAACGGCAAGTAAAAATTATCCAAAAACATTCGAAATATAATACTACTTTCGATTAAGAGAAAGCAACAACTCTTATTTTAGAACAGTCGTACATCCAGTCGAAACAGTTTACAAAGTATTCAAAAGATAGGCGATAATTATGTGAACCGCGTAAACAAACGCGAAAATTTTAAACAAAAATTGAAAAGCGAAAAACATTTGTCCAAAAACAATAAAAGTGAAGTTGTTGACTTAAATCCCCAAACGGACTGTTTTCTTGCGGTGATTGTAAGCACAGGAAGCACAGAAGTGCTGCCTCTATAGTTCGGTCTCGATCCCTATATTACTGGTTATAGTGAAACACTTGACCACTGTTCAGTACTGCTCCCTTCTGGTGTCACACACTTACTTTTTGTTGAATACAAATATTTCAAAAAAATATTTCCTATCTTATTTAACCTCTTCGATTCACAATAAATTACAATGTTTCAATATTAAATGAAAGTTCCAGTCATGTTTGCTTTAATATTTCCTAACAAGAGTAATTAGGATAGTCCATACATAATTTAACTCGTCTTTGTTAGTTAATAAATTAATTATAATACACACATTATTATATGACTACCTAGAACGATGCATTTCATCCCTATGGATTACTTATAACAATTTAGACTGTAATATTATATCATTCTGAAAGAAAACACTATAAACTTGAATTTCATTGACAATAATTTATCATCCTCTATGTGAAATCTAGTATAAGAACTTTGTTTTCAAACTCTTAATAAAATTGAGGTTTATTTGAATGTATCAATCAACAATATTGTTTAGGAGTAATACGGTTTGTCTTTATTATGGACAGTTTATATATATATTACTTATTTCTTTAGATGTAGTATCTTTATTTACCAACATCCCATTAAACTTAATTACCAATATTATTGATGAAAAATGGTTTCTGTTGGAACCCTTCACTACATTATCCAAGGATAGTTTTTTATCATTGGTTACATTTATTTTTGATAACACTTTTTTCAGTTTCAACAACGTATTTTATCGCCAAATTTTTGGCACACCGATGGGATCCCCCATCAGTCCTGTTCTAGCCACTCTTGTCCTTGACGAGCTATTTGACAATGTAATCCCTAAATTGCCCTTCAAATTACCTTTTTTGTATAAATATGTCGATGACATAATTTGTGCTGTTCCCTTTGATAAGACTGATTTTACACTTAATGTTTTCAATTCATTTGATAATCATTTACAATTCACTATGGAATTGGAGAGTGGGGCCAGCTTACCATTCTTGGACACCAGAGTAATGAGATCCGACAATAACATTATCTTGTTAGATTGGTATCAAAAGCCAACATCATCTGGAAGGTTTTTAAATTTCTACTCTGATCATCCTAAGAGTCAGAAGTACAACTTAGTATTAACAATGAAAAATAGAATTCTACACGTCAGTGATGAAAAAAAAATTTGTTAATAAGAACTTAAGATCGTTATTTGATATTTTCGTTAACAACGGTTATCCCAAACACATTTTAAAAAAATTAATTTATAACACAGACTTCTACGATGGTCAGGTTGACAATTTCAATCAACAGGCTACTCTGTACAAAAGACTTCCTTACATCAATAATTTAACTCAACTGATTTTACCACTGTTCAAACAGTTCACCAATTTCAGAGTTGCTAAATACAATTTGACAACTATTTCTCTCCTTTTTTCGAAAGTTAAAGATAAAACACCTTTATTATTACAAACCAACGTGATTTACAAAATAAATTGCTCGCAGTGTCCGGGATGTTACGTTGGTCAAACTTCTCAATGGTTAAAAAACCGTATTACCCAACATAGAAGTGATTGTCGAGTAGGCAAGAATAACTGTGTAGTGGTGGATCATTTTATAAAGACGGGCCATACGTTTAGTTATGACGATACAGAGATTCTCCAGAAAGTTGACCAATACAGGAATCGTTTATTTTTCGAAATGTATCACATCAACAAACAAAAGGATGCTATCAACCTCAAATCTGATACTAATAAACTTAGTGATATTTATTGTCACCTTTTAAATTCATTTTAATATTGTTGTTTTGTCACCCCATTTATTCATACGTTTCAGATTATTTATTTTGTTGTTTTGTTTTCAACTCAAATTGTTTCTTGTTTTTATCAATTCACACCACAACCATTTTTACAAATTAATCATTAGCAATTAGTCTAGTTAGTACCTTAATGTGGTGTACATCAACTTTTACTGACTCTTAACATCTGTAAGTATTTGTGTTCCTATCTTTGTCATTGTATTTATATTTTAATTATTGTAGTGTCTCCTGATGATGCTATTGAACAATAGCGAAATATTGAGAATGAGAATATAGTTTTATTTCTTATACTGACCGCATACCTGACAATCATCACCTTTTGCTTATATAAATAGTACGGTCGATAATTACCACAGAATAATCATTTGTTTTGGTTTTCTGATTTAATATATATATATATATATATATATATATATATATATATATATATATATATATAATCATCACCTTTTGCTTAGATTAATAGTACGGTCGATAATTACCACAGAAACATCTGTATTGATTTTCTGATTTAAAAATATATATATATATATATATATATATAAGATGTACGAATAGTGCGTGACATATGAACAATAAGCAACGAATAGATTAGTGGGTATTGCACGCAAATAGAAGAAGGGGCTACTGAAAAGAGTGGTAACCGCAGGCATGCATGTTTCTAGCTCATTAGCCGTCATCGGTACGGTACAACCAAGAAAAGATGTGAAACATGAGAGCAAAGGTGTTGAATGAAACATGAGAAAATATAACAGAATTCAGCAGGATAGTCAAACACAACATTTGTGTCAGTAATATTAGAAGATCTCGAATATTCGAGACAACAACCAACATAGACACGGAGGTGCATATAACATCTTCTAATATTACTGACACAAATGTTGTGTTTGACTATCCTGCTGAATTCTGTTATATTTTCTCATGTTTCATTCAACACCTTTGCTCTCATGTTTCACATCTTTTCTTGGTTGTACCGTACCGATGACGGCTAATGAGCTAGAAACATGCATGTCTGCGGTTACCACTCTTTTCAGTAGCCCCTTCTTCTATTTGCGTGCAATACCCACTAATCTATTCGTTGCTTATTGTTCATATGTCACGCACTATTCGTACATCTTGTTATTATTTCATTAATCTGGGTCGGAAGTTTCAGACGGGAGTGTTATATGCACCTCCGTGTCTATGTTGGTTGTTGTCTCGAATATTCGAGATCTTCTAATATTACTGACACAAATGTTGTGTTTGACTATCCTGCTGAATTCTGTTATATTTTCTCATGTTTCATTCAACACCTTTGCTCTCATGTTTCACATCTTTTCTTGGTTGTACCGTACCGATGACGGCTAATGAGCTAGAAACATGCATGTCTGCGGTTACCACTCTTTTCAGTAGCCCCTTCTTCTATTTGCGTGCAATACCCACTAATCTATTCGTTGCTTATTATATATATATATATATATATATATATATATATATATATATATATATATATATATACCTAACTTGAGACTTTTAGGGCCAGGTCCCCCACTATTCTCAATGGGCGGAGTTATAAACGTCTTTAAGTATTCAAGTTACATATTGAGTCCTTGCGATGTTGCCATTGCAACAAAATTATTGAAGGTCCCAATCTGACCTATCTATACTAATGACAAATTATATAACAATCCTATTTAAAATAGTTCTGGTAATAAAATTATGGTTGGCAATTTGCACACATAAACAGAGTTTCAAAATGTTCACGCGTAAACTGTAAATTTCTTTTCTTTTTGTCAATCAAATCGACTAATAATTGAAATTTGAATCTATTGTGACTAAGTTTTAACTTAATTTTAATTGTTAATTTATTTAAAGAATTTCTATCTCGGGGTTGTATTCAATTTTAAATCGAATTTAGTTTCAAATATTTACTGAGCAACTTGTTAATATATACAAACTCTAAAATAATCATTTATGCCGGTATGAAGAAGTGACTATATGTTATACCTTTTCAATTAATTGTATGTAGAAAATACCAAAATTTCTAATCTATGAAAATTGAAGTTTTACATCAACTACTATTATATATTTCTTCGGTCTTGAAACTTTTTTTTCCAATTGTTAATTGTTTTATTAATTCAAAATTGACTTTTCATTGGAAATAGTATTGGATATTACTTCCGTGTTTTGTATAATGCCCATTCTTCAACTTCTTACAATCGCTTAATATGTAGTACAATTTCTAATTCATTATTATATTATTGAATGTTACTGTTTTATATTTATCAGTCTAATATTTCAAATATTTGATAGGTTCTCTTATTTTCACTATATTTTTCTCTCCTGTTACAATTTATTTCTCAATCAATCCTAACAAAAATTATTATACCCACCCACATTCAATTTAGATATTTTTCCCCTGAACTAAGTTTTTCAAAATTACTTTTAAATGTATCAATTGATTTTTGAAATTAACATTAAACATACTCTCATATGACGTATTTTTACACACTTTAAATTTCATAAATCAGTTACCATACTCTTTTACAATACCCATACAATATATAGTAAGTTCAGGCTTCAATTGTTTTAGACTAGAGAATAAGATATTTATATATTTATGGAAGGTATAGAGAGAGGTTGATAAGCCGTTTTCGTATAAAAATAAATTTATATTTGTGCTTTTCTATGTTTTCACTAGAAATAGGGCTTAAATATATACCACGAAACATTTTCATACATTTCACAAATTAAAAAAGCACTTAAATATACATACGAACTTGCTCTAAATAGAGCATAAATACGTTTCCAAAAAGGTTGGAATATTCTAATAAACGTCAAAGAAATACTGGAACCATCGTTTAAATAGTTCTAGTTGCCCAGTTTTTAAAGGAGATACATTTCTATGGGTGATCTGTGGATACATTTGAAGTTATGTATGTCTATAATGTGGGTTTAGCGATGAGTAGAGAAAACCTAATTCTGGGGGTGGTAAAATCAAGCTCATGCCACCTGCTATTGATGTAACGGATTCTAATGCTTTTATTTTCAATATAAGTTTCATAAATCATATACATAGAACGAGGATCCCAGCCGCCAGACCCTGTTTATATTTAATTTGATATATGTAACAAATTTCGACTCTATTTAATAAACAATGTTCTTGAACATAACGGTTTTTCAACCAGATTTTCAGGTCACCTGATTACGTGAATATATAATTAGAAATAATTACTGTTAAAAATGAAACCAACTAATTCTAATTAATCCCTCTATTCAATGAAATAAATATAAAGTATTATACTGATAATTATTTCGATATTTTTTTTATTCAGAAATAAAATATTATTTATTCGGTATTGAAACTACAATTTTGGAATAAATCGTTTATTTTTTCAACTCCGATTGTTGTTCAACCCTGGAAGAATCAATCCGCATTTAAGTTATTGATATTTAAAAAATGGTGCAAAAAGACAGGATTTTGCCGTTTCTCAATGATTTATTCATCGATATTGAGGCATGAAAATTAAATAAACGTCTCTTAAACAGCTTAGCTATAGTTGGTCAGATGAATCTCTTCCCATTCGTCATTAATATCTGATAGCATAACCGACAAATGTCAAATTATTTTGTTGTCTTCTTCACTATTAATTGAAAGAGATACAACTTAAAAAAATATGTTGGATATGTTATCATATATTAATGACGCATGGGAAAAGATTCACCGGACCAACTGTACATGTTACATCAATAGAACTTTCATCTAAAACATAGTCAAAACATTATACAGCGATGACAGTAAATTTCATCGCTTTAGCCAATAGAGACTAAATAAGATCTCGGAAGTGTAGGAAGTATTTTATTTTACTGTTTTAAATGAAATTTACTGTTTCTAGGTAATTCCACAATATATTGAAAACATTTTAAAAACTCTAAGAAAATTGACAATTGCTTCGATATAAATGTGATCGTCAGAATGACATAAGTTACATTTCATTTGATGCCTCTGAGATGTTTAATAATTATTTTGGTTAGACCAAGAAGGGACCTACCTAGTGATTGACTTAATATATGTTAATAGAAAGAAGAAGAAGAATGATAATATAAATATTAAAGCTTATATATTATTAGCCCTATGGAGATATCCTGGATATCTTTTTCCAGTTGAGATCAGTATAACTGTGCAATGATATAGAAAACCAGGAAAACTATATCCGCTGATCTTTACAACTATCACTTAAGAAGACAGTTTAAAAGTAGAGCTCCCTAGATTTATCTGTTCATTGACAACATGATATTGTGGGTTTCTTAAGTGTCTTCTAATTTCTAATTCTTCAAGGAAATCCAGTTCTTGTTTCTTATCACAAATATGTAGTACTCCTAGTTCTGTGTTAGGTGTCAATGAATGTTTGGTGTCAAGTAGATGTTTTGCGTAGTGGGACTTATCTGGTTTTTTAAATCTATATGCCCATAAATGTTCAGTGTATCTGATCTCAAAATTTCTAAGAGTTTAATCCAAATAAACAGCATTACATTCTGGACATTTAAGTATATATATACCAGACTTCTTTAATGTTGATATTTTTGTTTTTACATTTAACAATTTTGTACTCACATTACTCTCTATTTTAAAAGAAATTGTTGTATTGGTAGCTATATTTGAAATATTACCTGTATATGTGATGGTTTTATAATTTTTTATTTCGTTAGTTTGTTCAGGAAATATTAGTTTAATTGCCAATTTTTACTCTTTTTTAATAATTAATTTATTTATCATATGTATTGGATAAATGTTGGATGCTGCTATTTGCTTAATTGTATTAATTTCTCTGTCAAAATTACATTTGTTCATAGGAACTGAAAATGCTCTGTGTATAATCGAATTATATGCTGCCAATTTATGTGACATGGGGTGATTTGAACTATATGGAAGTCCCATCAGTGTTTGTTGGTTTTCTATAAATTGAATAATAAGTACATTATTAACTCTTTGAATTTTCAAATCAAGAAAATTGATTGAGATATTTTCTTCAACTTCTAATGTAAATTTATTTGTTGGGTGTAAATTATTGATGTGGTTGAAAAATATACCTAAATGTCGTTCACTACCTATAAAACAAGCTAATATGTCATCTACATATCCATACCAAAATAAGACATTTTTTGAAATATTACTGTCAAAGAATTTTCTTTCTAAACTGTTCATAAAAATGTTAGCCAAAATTGGTGATATAGGGTTTCCCATTAGTAAACCTTCATTTTGAATATATATCTTATTGTAAAAAGTGAAATAATTCTGATTGTTACATACATCAAATAAATTAAGTATATCTGAAATTATTCCTGGATTAATATTTTATGTTTTAGTAATTTTCGTACAAGTGTTAGACATTCTTTAGGTGGAATTCTAGTGAACATATTGGTAACATCAAATAAAATGAGTTAATAATGTAATTGATTATTCAATTTACAGACAACCAACACACACTGATGTGACTATTCCATATAGTTCAAATCACCCCATGTCACATAAATTGGCAGCACATAATTCGATGATACATAAAACATTTCCAGTTCCTATGAACAAATGTAATTTTGCTAGAGAAATTGATACAATTAAATAAATAGCAACATCCAACGGTTATCCATTATTTTAACAGTGCCATATCCGTGATCGGACGTAGGCGATCTCTCACTTCTACCTGTGTTGTGCTCTCCAGTTACCACAGATAGAAGTGACCTAGAGTTTAACGACGGATATGAACGTCTATGTTGAGAGTCTGTACTAGGTTATCCATTACATATGATAAATACATTAATTAATAAAGAAGAGGAAAAAGTGACATTTAAACTAATATTTCCTGAACAAACTAACGAAATAAAAAATTATAAAACCATCACATATACAGGTAATATTTCTAATAATATTTCAAAGATAATATATTTAGCTACAAATACAACAATATCTTTTAAAACAGAGAGTAATGTGAGTACAAAATTGTTAAATGTAAAAACAAAAATATCACCATTAAAGAAGTCTGGTATATATACAATTAAATGTGCAGAATGTAATGCTGTCTATTTGGGTCAAACCCTTAGAAATTTTGAGATTAGGTACAGTGAACATTTACGAGCATATAGATTAAAACAACCAGATAAGTCCCACTATGCAAAAAATCTACTTGTCGCCCCAAACATTCATTGACACCTAACACAGAACTAGAAGTACTACATATTTGTGATAAGGAACAAGAACTGGATTTCCTTGAGGAATTAGAAACTAGAAGACACTTAAGAAACCCAAAATATCAAGTTGTCAATGAACAGATAAATCTAGGGAGTTCTCCACTTTTAAACTGTGATAATTGTGAAGATCAGCAGATATAGTATTCCTGATTTTCTATATCATTGCACAGTTATACTGATCTTAATTGAAAAAAATTATCCAGGATATCTCCCTAGGGCTAATAATATCTAAGCTTTGATATTTATAATATCATTCTTCTCCTTTTTTCTATTAACATATATTAAGTCATTCACTAGGTAGGTTGCTGCTTGGTCTAACCAAAATAATTATTTAACATCAGAGAGGCGTCGAATGTAATGTAACTTCTGTCATTCTGACGATGATATTTATATCGAAACAATTGTTAATTTTCTTAGAGATTTTAAAAATTTTCAATATATCGTGGAATAACCTAGAAACAGTAAGTTTCATTTAAAATGAGTAGATTCCACGAAGTAAGGGTTTTGACAGTTAATTTTAGTATTTTATTTATTTAGAATAATTTTTATTTTGTACGGCTCCGTTTACGTACTGCACGTCCCGAATTGTTAACTCCGTAGCGCCACAGTCGATCGGCCGAAGGGGAGAACGCTCCTAAAAACGGGTAGACGATGTTGGACGACTTTGAGCCGCGATGGCGAAAAGACGTTTGTGACGATAACTCCTTAATGGTACAGATTAACATATATACTTTTTAAACACCTATTCATGTATTTTTATTACAATTGTTTGTGTAAACTGTGAAGAAACCCAATATATTCATACCAATTAACTAACAATAAAAATTCTATAGATCTATATTGTTAAATCAATGTAATGTAGCATGGCAATAAATATATATTTATAATTAATATAAATAACGGGAAAATCACAGTTAGACTTCAATGTGATGCCAAAATACAAACAATAATTAGGTATGATCAAAAAATAAGTACACAAATACTTGAAAGAATCGTTCAACAATATATTTTCTTTAAAATATATAATTTACTTTACATATTATTGAAAAAAAAAACATTTTTAACATTTTTTTGAAAATCCATTTGCTGGGAGGTGTGTTCACCATGACTCCCTTCTATATGTAATCGAATTTGTACCCAGCAGCAGTATTGTAAATTTTTTTTGAATTCTTTATGTTGGAACAGGTCTTACAAATATCACAGTTTATCCTAAATAACAACAATTTTTCTAAAGTAACATACATACCATTCCTTTACTTAATTTGTATGCTATTATATAAATATTTAAATAATGTTTAATTAATTAGATTTTAATCAGAACTAACGATTTTTTTGTAATCTTGATCTCTCCAGACATCCTAAAAATTGATACAAGTAATAATTATTGGTGAAAACTGTTAAAATCTTTGAAAATGTTACCTAGGCATCCTAGTTTTTTTATAGATACTCCCAGTCGGTTTATTAATGGAATACAAAAATGCATTTTAACTATGAAATGAAATTTTGAAACGTTTTTTAGAAAAGGAGTGCCGCTAAAAGAATGAAATATATAAACATACAGGCGGCGAACTTGAAAGCTACACCACTGCCGTTGAAGATATCGAGTGGTGCTTTCCTTTTTTCTTAGCCGTGTATTAACTCTGTTCTCTTTGCGTTATCGTTTTTTTAACAGACGAAGGTGCAAATACATATTTCTTTAAATTGAATGGACATGGCTCTTACTTTTCATAGATTTTGAAACACTTTAGTTGTTCTATTCTGATTTTGTGAATTTATAGATAATATAAAGTATGTTCATTTAAGTGACCATTATTACGGGAAACTTTTTTATTATTAATTTTCGAAAATAAATTATTTCTCATAAAAAGTTGAGCACAGTCTAAAACGAGGTACATCAGAAAACATAAATTTTAACCAATAGTAACATAGGTAAGTACTTTTATTTCTGACCAAATCGAATATTGTTATCTAGAAAATTTGTTTAAATGTGAACTATTGCCTAATAAAAAATTGAATCTTTTGTCATTAAAAATTTTTAAGATAACCATTAAGTACCCCAACATTTAATGATGTTTATGATAATTGATACACAACAAAATAATGTATTTTGGAATTAATAACTCAATGATCTGCCTATTCTGCTATAGATATACACGATTTAGCCAATTTAGATTTTTTGGGTACTTGAGAGAGCAAGTATACCAAGTCCGTTTACTACGTCCAACATTTGAAAGAATCAATTAAATCAATTTTCTCGATAACAATTTTCGATTTGGTCAAAAATATGCCAAAATAATAGTTCCCCCCTCTGTCCTAGTTTTCTGGCATTAGGATGTTGTACTCAATGCAAATGTTGTGAAGTACCACACAAGAATTTATTATTCTACATGCAACAGAAGGTATATTATTATGGTCTACAGCTGTCATTAGGGTTACCCTAATCTTAACTAAAGATTTATTAAGGTTAGCTAAGGTTACCAGTGGATATATTAACCATTATGTAATTAACCTTTACCCAAAAAGTCGATTGTTACTAGTGTTCTTGAGAGATAATTATCAGGTGATAAAATTATCAAAGACTACAACAAGTTATTACTAAAATATAATTTCCGCAGTATAAAAACTATCCGGATAATATCGTAGGTCTACTCGTTATTCATAGTCCCAAAAAAAAAATATCAAACTAGATTCTTTTGAGAAATACTGGAGTACAAAAATAAATAAATAATCGCTGTTTATATAAGGCGTTATCGCCGATGATTACCCGTGCTAAATAAAAGAATTACAGTGATTAAACTATATCTGGAGAAAAATAATTAAGAACTATACCTCAGGGAATAATATGGGGTTCTTTGTATTATTGTTTCCTTGGTCATATATTTAAGTCAAATCCGTGAATAGGCGCCACCGAATTTTAGAAACTATAATGCTGAAGGCGATCGAAAATACGTTATCGAAGTAGCCAAAACGCGGAAAATATATGTACACAACTAACGTATAAGTAAATAAATAAATAGTCCAACTAGTACAGGCCAATCGTTTATTGCGACTAAGGAAATCGGCAATACGAAGCTCCTGTTACAAGTAAACACAAAAGAAAATAAGTCAAATATCAATTACCAATACAAAAATATTGTAGGTATAAAACAAAAGAGTAATCGATTTAGTAGGGGTTATAGCGTGGTATGATCATACGAGCTTTACATGTATGTACCCTGTATCTATAAGTATCACAAGCCGAATAATTGTCTAAAACATTGTAAATACCACACTTATCAATGCTATGATGTGGGATTCCAGCCCAAATCAAGCCGCAAATGTTCAATTTTACTAATATATATAAATTAATATTAATAGATATAACTAATATCAAATCACTTAATAAACACGAGTGATAATGAGAATCATAAAACGATAATGCAAGAGGTGATTCAGCAAAACGAAATTCTCTGTTATACTTAGCTGGATGGCACGTTTCGGGTTCCAAACCAAACGTCCACAAGGTCACAATCGGGAGTAGATATCTGGTAAATCTTCAGGGATCGTCTCGGCCGGGAATAATTCTTGTTAGTATATAACAGGTCGAACCAGGTGTGAAGTCGAGTACAAAATCCAATCTCGATAATCAAGAGACTCCAAAATAAATCCCAAAATAGACGGGAATATATAACGTAGAGGTAGGAAACCAAAAATAAAATAAAAACCCTACAACAAGGAGAGAAAATAATCAATCTCACCATCTACAAAGTTGTAATTTGTGAAAACTAAAAATAACTCACCTCAATTTATCAATGAGGGTTCTCAAAATTCCAATATCCAGCCACGTGGAATTAATCAATCAAAAGCCTCCACCAATAGGCTTACAAAATGGCGAATTCTTGCAGGTGTTGAAATAAGTTGATTCGATCTTAGTGAATCGTGGTTCCAGTGCAAAATAATATCCCTTAACGGCGGAAAATCGACTTCCAAACGAATTGCTTACTCAAAATAGTCGAATTTCCAAACAATTTGTGCAAATTCTATCCCCCAATTAGGGTAAACGAGAATGAAACCAAGAAAATAACTCGCACAAAGCACCGAACCCTTTTCGTTCCTCAAACCATACAATACACACCTTCCTTCTCGTCGTTTCCAACGAAAAGATGGCTTCAAAACCAATGATACAAACCATATCAAAAGTTTTTAAAATTCGAAATATCCAAAAGTCCGTTAATAAAAACTATTAAAATCTAGGCTTCAAATTATTCCAGTTGGTAAACATGTATTTCTCGAGCACAATGGAGAAACAAAAGAAGTACGTCCAAAATTCCTACATTCTCCTTCCTTATTGTCGCTTTAATAAATAATTATACATGTTGTGAAAAGCAAAACCGTTCTTGTAGCGAAGTAATTTCGGCGAGTCGGAGATTAATACCAGCCGTGTAGAAGGGATACAAGTTTTACCGATCACCGAAGCATTTTTAAATGTATCAACTATACCGAGTGTCCCAAAATATTAAATATTCCACAACAGTGAATAAAAGAATGCATATTAAGAAAAAAAGTTAAGACGAACTATAATTACCTACAGGAAATAAATGTGCAATGCTATTTTTATTATCCACTGGGATTTATTAAAATACCAATTTAAAATTTGTTCAATTATTCTTAAATTATTGAATGTTTTTAAGAAATAATGTAAGTAAGAATTTTATTCTAAATTCAGACCATAACACTACCCCCTCCCCAAAGAATTTACAGGGTAAATTCACTCGTACTCAACTTCGTGATAAGGTTTCAAGTCTTGCGTATGCCAACGACCTTTTGATTTACCCTGTAAATCTCCAAGTTCATATACGCAATAACCACATTTTTTGGAAATTCTAAAAGGACCTTCAAACGTACCACCTAGTTTCGCTGTATAATAATTACCAGCATCAGACAATGTAAACTTTTTCTTCCAAACTAAATCGCCAACTGCAAATTCCACATTACGACGTCTTAGGTCATATTGTTTTTTAGCTTGATCGTGGGCTTTTTCCATTTTTTTCACAACACTTTCTCGCAGTTTCGTCAAGGTTTTGAGTTTTTGATCGGGGTCAATAGGAATATTATTCGAGTCATGAAATTTAGAATAATGTTCAGAACCATGGAGTTTCATGTCAGTTCCAAAATTTATAAAGTATGGAGTTTGTCCAGTCACAACATGCTTAGCTGTGTTAACTGCACAAGCGAATGCAGAAAGATCAACATCCCAATCTCTCTGATTTTCAGAGACAAAAGATGATAACATTGTCTTCATCACTCTATTTACTCGTTCCGTTAAATTGGGCGAGGGATGATAATTTGGGTTAAATAATATTCTTAGACCAAATTTTGTTTTAAGGCTAGTAAAGTTCATGCTTTTAAATTGGGGTCCATTGTCACATCTGATTAACTCAGGCACTCCATAAGAAAAAAAAATTCTTTCTTCTAAAAGTCGAATTATAGTTTTGATATTGGCCTTCCGAATAGGGAAAAACAAGTTAAACTTACTAAAAGTATCAGTAACTACGAAAATATGCATATTACCAGATTTGCTTTTTGGCAAGGGGCCAAAAAGATCCATACTAATAATTTGCCAGCAGCGATTCGCAATAACAGCATTTCCCATTAATCCACCAGGTAGTTTTTGTTCAGGCTTAACTTGTTGACAAGTAACACAACCCTTTATAAACTTAGCTACATCAGCCTTTAGGCATGGCCAGTAATACAGTCTAGCTACTTTGTGGAAAGTTTTATGAACACCAAGATGACCACCTACAGTTGTATCATGACACGATGATAAAACCTCCTTACGGTTTTGTTTGGGAACCACCAACTTCCAAAAGTCGTCATCATTACGAATCTCAGGAAAATCGAGATTAACTTTTTTATATAATTTATCTCCCGATACACGCCAAGAGGGAAATAAGAGAGGATTAGCTTTTACTCTATCCAACATACTAAGATACCACCTATCTTTAACTTCACTAATGTGTATCTCAGATATTTCAAGCTCGCTACTTATAGAATCCGGATCATCAACCACTGCTCGACTGAGGGTATCAGGAACTACGTGCTCTTTTCCTTTGCGGTGAATTACTTCAAAATCAAATTGTTGAAGCCTTAAACACCATCGACCTAAGCGACCTTGAGGGTTTTTCAAGTTATGCAACCACTTTAAGCTAAAATGATCGGTTATGACCTGAAATTTCGAATTTTCCAAGTAACAACGAAGTTTTTCTGCACTCCAAATTACCGCCAGAAGTTCTCGTTCTGTAGCACTATATATCCGTTCAGTACGACTCAATGTTCGAGAAACGTAGCAAATGACATGCTCACGGTTGTCATAAAATTGTGTAAGGACCGCACCAATTCCAAATGACGAAGCATCCGTTTGCAATATAAAACCATGTTCAAAATTAGGGCAATCCAAAATTGGAGAAGACACAAGAGCATTTTTTATATTTTCGAAAGCTTTACGACAATCTTCGTCCCACTTGAATTTTACACCTTTGCGAAGAAGTCTAGTAAGAGGTGATATAACGTCAGAAAATGCAGGGATAAACCTCCGATAGTACGAAATCATACCAATCACTCTTCGTATGTCACGAACGTTTTTAGGCACCGCTAAATTGGTAATCGCTTCTATTTTACCTGGATCTACAGAAATACCTTGCCTATTAACCAAGTAACCAAGATACTTTAATTCATCACGACAAAATTTACTTTTTTCACGATTTAAAGTCAAACCATTAGAAAGCAGTCGAATAAAAACTTCTTTTAAAATCCTGATATGGGTATCAAAATCTGGAGTCACAACAATAATGTCATCCAAATAGCAAAAAACATACTTATCCAATTCTGGACCCAAAATAGTATCTATCAACCGCTGAAATGTTGCTGGTGCATTATGGAGACCAAAAGGTAGCCTAGTAAATTGAAATAAGCCACGACCTGGGACTGTAAACGCGGTATACTGCTTGCTATCTTCTTCCAAGGCAACTTGCCAGTAAGCACTTTTTAAGTCTAACGATGACATAAACCGAGCACCACCTAGTTTATCCAAAATGTTTGAAATGTAAGGCAACGGGTAAGCATCACGCTGAGACACAGAATTTAATTTCCTAAAATCAACACAAAAGCGCTGTTCTTCGTTGGATTTCGGAACTAGCAACACCGGAGATGACCAAGCCGAGTTACAAGGTTCAACAATTCCGTCAGCCAACATTTCATCTAATTGTTCGTCGATTAGTTTTTGTTTAAACGGAGAAACCGGGTAATACCGTTGTTTTATCGGTGGACTAGACGTAACTATCTTATGCTTAACTGCAGAAGTGCAGCCAAGCTTATCGCCAGTTTTATTAAAATAATTTGAAATCACATCATTCAGACATTGTTTTTGTTCAAAAGTTAAATCGTCTTCACCATGAATATGATTAATCTGCGGTGAGCTTAATATTTCAGACGAAAAAAACCATTCTCCACGACGCATATCCGGAACTATACCCATTGTTTGCCAAAAATCTATACCCAAAATAATTTCATGACGAAGTTTAGGAACAACAAAAATATCAAATATTTTTACAACATTTCTTACCTGAATAGGGGCTGAAATAACACCAATACAATTACATGTGTCATTGGAAGCCACAGTACACACGGTTTTACGATTCTGATCTAATACTAATCCTAAATATTTAAGCTTTTGCCAGCCAAGAGAGCCAAGAAAAATTTTGTTAGCACCAGAATCTAATAAACCATAAAAATTATGACCCAAAATACTAATCTTTAGATATGGACATTCACCAGGACCTACATGAGACAAGATATAATCCAAGACGATTTTTTCCTTATAACTAGAGTAATATGTGGTCGATTCGGTAGACGAAGACAATCTCCGACCTAAGATTGAATTCTTTTGAAGTTTCCCGAAAAATGTTGGCAATCTGGACAAGTCTTCTTAGTGAAACCAATCTTTTTACAAGAGAAACATCTAATTATACCTGAAGTGCAATGTTTAGCTACATGATTAGGCTGATCACACTTAAAACATGTTCGATGTGCAAAGCTCCTTTGAGAGGTTGTAGATTCTCCTTGAGGGTTCCTTGTGCTAGTAGTGCTACCTGACGAGACAGAAACTTCCCTAACAACTAGTGGTTTATTCTTAGGAGCAATGCTATAATCCAAATCAGGTTCCAATGACAAGTTACCAGGCTTAGGGGGGCTATATTGTTCAATATTAATTTTTGTCTCCTCTAGTTTCCTGCACAGTTCAATTAAATCGAAAGGAGTATTTATAGTTTGAAGTGTAAGACGCTCTTGGTAAAATGGAAGAATATTAGACTTCAAAACCTTTAATCTTAATCCATCAGAAACCGGAATAGACATCCTGTCAAAAAGTTTACTCATGGCTGCAACATACAAACCAATTGGTTCATCGGGACCCTGAGTTCTATTTAAAATTTGTTTCCAAAGTTGGTCACTAATATGTGAAGGTACAAACTGCTCTTTCATAAGACCTATGAGAGTATCCCAATCACTTGCATATTTAACCACCATATGATAAAAATTTAAAGCATCACCCTCAAATAAATCATGAGCCGATAAAAATAGTTCGGCCTTACTCACTTGTCGAGACTTACTTAATTCTTCCACTCGCTGCAAAAAAGAATTAAAACTTAAACTAGAATTACTCGAAAATTTCAAATTCCATTTATATACAGGAACCGATTTAACACTGTTTACTTGTTGACCAGGCATAGTCATTTGATGTATACCAGAAGTATTTGCGCTGCTATTGGTTAAGGTTTGGCTAGGTGATTGAGTACCAAGATTTGGATCACTAGGCACGGAATTACTATCCTTCTCCTCAAGAAGCTTAACTTTATTCTGATAATCAGGAACAAGTTCTGATAAAGAAATTAGTAATTTTGACCTATCTTCTGAAATACTGTCATCATCTCCTGAAATTCTACCAATTCTACCCATTAAATGAGCAAACTTTGTTTCAATTTTTTTAACTTGGCTTGAAGAGCCACTAAAGGAAAAAACATGATCACGCAATTCATCTAATTTTTTTTGACATTCTGTAATTTCCAATATAGGGTCCAAATTACATTTTCCCTTAAGAGGACTATTGGATTTTTCTAAAGCTAAAATACTTCTAAGGTGTTTCCGCAATGAGTCAACATTACCATGATGAGAAATACCCCTAACTGACAATTCGTACTCGAGTTCATCTTTAACCAGGTTATTAACCTGTATTTGAAACATGTTTGTATTTAACTCTTAAGAGAAATACACCAAGATCAAAATGGAAATATATCTGTAAAATAATAATCAATTGAAAACTGTTTTCTCGATTCTCAATACCAAAATTTCAAAATCGGGAAATATAATAATGACCAAAAAAAACAATAATTTTTTTTTTATACTCAAATTCACAAATAAGTGGGGCGCCAGTTATTATGGTCTACAGCTGTCATTAGGGTTACCCTAATCTTAACTAAAGATTTATTAAGGTTAGCTAAGGTTACCAGTGGATATATTAACCATTATGTAATTAACCTTTACCCAAAAAGTCGATTGTTACTAGTGTTCTTGAGAGATAATTATCAGGTGATAAAATTATCAAAGACTACAACAAGTTATTACTAAAATATAATTTCCGCAGTATAAAAACTATCCGGATAATATCGTAGGTCTACTCGTTATTCATAGTCCCAAAAAAAAATATCAAACTAGATTCTTTTGAGAAATACTGGAGTACAAAAATAAATAAATAATCGCTGTTTATATAAGGCGTTATCGCCGATGATTACCCGTGCTAAATAAAAGAATTACAGTGATTAAACTATATCTGGAGAAAAATAATTAAGAACTATACCTCAGGGAATAATATGGGGTTCTTTGTATTATTGTTTCCTTGGTCATATATTTAAGTCAAATCCGTGAATAGGCGCCACCGAATTTTAGAAACTATAATGCTGAAGGCGATCGAAAATACGTTATCGAAGTAGCCAAAACGCGGAAAATATATGTACACAACTAACGTATAAGTAAATAAATAAATAGTCCAACTAGTACAGGCCAATCGTTTATTGCGACTAAGGAAATCGGCAATACGAAGCTCCTGTTACAAGTAAACACAAAAGAAAATAAGTCAAATATCAATTACCAATACAAAAATATTGTAGGTATAAAACAAAAGAGTAATCGATTTAGTAGGGGTTATAGCGTGGTATGATCATACGAGCTTTACATGTATGTACCCTGTATCTATAAGTATCACAAGCCGAATAATTGTCTAAAACATTGTAAATACCACACTTATCAATGCTATGATGTGGGATTCCAGCCCAAATCAAGCCGCAAATGTTCAATTTTACTAATATATATAAATTAATATTAATAGATATAACTAATATCAAATCACTTAATAAACACGAGTGATAATGAGAATCATAAAACGATAATGCAAGAGGTGATTCAGCAAAACGAAATTCTCTGTTATACTTAGCTGGATGGCACGTTTCGGGTTCCAAACCAAACGTCCACAAGGTCACAATCGGGAGTAGATATCTGGTAAATCTTCAGGGATCGTCTCGGCCGGGAATAATTCTTGTTAGTATATAACAGGTCGAACCAGGTGTGAAGTCGAGTACAAAATCCAATCTCGATAATCAAGAGACTCCAAAATAAATCCCAAAATAGACGGGAATATATAACGTAGAGGTAGGAAACCAAAAATAAAATAAAAACCCTACAACAAGGAGAGAAAATAATCAATCTCACCATCTACAAAGTTGTAATTTGTGAAAACTAAAAATAACTCACCTCAATTTATCAATGAGGGTTCTCAAAATTCCAATATCCAGCCACGTGGAATTAATCAATCAAAAGCCTCCACCAATAGGCTTACAAAATGGCGAATTCTTGCAGGTGTTGAAATAAGTTGATTCGATCTTAGTGAATCGTGGTTCCAGTGCAAAATAATATCCCTTAACGGCGGAAAATCGACTTCCAAACGAATTGCTTACTCAAAATAGTCGAATTTCCAAACAATTTGTGCAAATTCTATCCCCCAATTAGGGTAAACGAGAATGAAACCAAGAAAATAACTCGCACAAAGCACCGAACCCTTTTCGTTCCTCAAACCATACAATACACACCTTCCTTCTCGTCGTTTCCAACGAAAAGATGGCTTCAAAACCAATGATACAAACCATATCAAAAGTTTTTAAAATTCGAAATATCCAAAAGTCCGTTAATAAAAACTATTAAAATCTAGGCTTCAAATTATTCCAGTTGGTAAACATGTATTTCTCGAGCACAATGGAGAAACAAAAGAAGTACGTCCAAAATTCCTACATTCTCCTTCCTTATTGTCGCTTTAATAAATAATTATACATGTTGTGAAAAGCAAAACCGTTCTTGTAGCGAAGTAATTTCGGCGAGTCGGAGATTAATACCAGCCGTGTAGAAGGGATACGAGTTTTACCGATCACCGAAGCATTTTTAAATGTATCAACTATACCGAGTGTCCCAAAATATTAAATATTCCGCAACAGTGAATAAAAGAATGCATATTAAGAAAAAAAGTTAAGACGAACTATAATTACCTACAGGAAATAAATGTGCAATGCTATTTTTATTATCCACTGGGATTTATTAAAATACCAATTTAAAATTTGTTCAATTATTCTTAAATTATTGAATGTTTTTAAGAAATAATGTAAGTAAGAATTTTATTCTAAATTCAGACCATAACAATATAATGCAGTGCTCTATGCTTGAATAAATATCTGAATCATTTTCAGGATTCCATTACATATCTATATCAAACATCTTATTATTTTTTGTGCAACATTATAGTTCACCTAATACAAAATTCAAATTTAGGAATTATAGAAATTTTTCAACATATAATTCCTAGCTAATAGATAATAATTTGTGTGTCCCTGGGCAAGTAAATTGGTAAAAAAATTCAAAATATTTGAATTTCCCCTAATAAATGCATTCCCTGGATATCTTGCATTAACATTTGTAATTCTCAATCTACTGTCACATATCTGAAGAACAAATATTGATCATTTCAAGGTAAATTTTGTTTTTCCATGATGAACTTACCTACTGAACATTAATAGAAAGATATATTTTACGATTAACATAAATATGTTCTGGATAATACTCATTTTCTACTTTTGGGGAAATATTGCTAAATGTGTGCAATCAACACAACCAACAATCCCAGTAAAGTTATAATCTTCGTAAAATCTTCAAAACGAATTATAGAAAATAGGTTGATCTAAACTACCTAATTCTTACAGTATTCAATTCATCAAAATTTCTATGTACCCAACTGTTGAATACTTCTGGTTCATTTAAAGCATATATGGGCAACAGCCGGCCCGCGAGACGGACCCGGCCCGCTGTAAGATATGATCCGGCCCGCGAGACATTTTGAAAAAATCCAATCAAAAAAATATTACATTAGCTACTTATTTAGTAACAACAAATTACAATTCGTTTTAATTGAAATAATTTAATATATATGTCAAAAGAAGGCAGTTATTATTTTTAAACGTTCGCGCCAATGGATCATAATCTCGGTCGTTTTTGATTGGTCAGGATTATCTGTGACCTGCAGCTCGTTAGACGCTATTCTATATAAGCGGGTGGATGGCCCGAAAGTTAGTTCAGCCGTTGAGTGAAAAATATAATATATTTTTCACTCAACGGTTCAGTTCTATTTGTGCTACAGAGGTGATAACGTGGACAAGCGATGTCCTAGTGAACTACTCGAGTCGTCAACTTGCTTTGTGACTTTGTGTGCATCTTGAGTGGTTACTGACTATAGTTTGTTATTGAGTTTATTGAACGAAAACAAAAAAGATGTCTGATGGAAAGAAACGAAAAGTAGATGCAGAGGGTCGCCAGTTTCAAGACAAATGGACTGAAGAATTCTTTTTTATCTTGCACAATGGTAATCCTATTTGTTTGCCGTGTAATTAATCCATTTCTGTAATGAAAGAATTCAATATAAAGAGGCATTACTCAACTAAGCATGCTACGCTGGACTCACTGACAGGACAATTAAGAACAGACAAAATCCAGAAGCTTACCGCAAATTTGGAAAAACAGCAACAAAGAACACCACTTGATAATGTTGTGAAAGCTAGTTTTATAGTTAGCTCCAACCATTTGCCGAAGGAGAATTTATTCAGGAGTGTATGTTAGAAGTTTGTAGTATTTTGTGTCGTGAAAACAAAAATGAATTTGAAAAAATTAGTATGTCAAGACAAACTGTTGTTCGATGTATACAAATGATGGCTAATGATATAAAAACAACATTGACTGACCGTATGGCTGGTTTTGAATCATTTTCCATAGCATTTGACGAGAGCACCGATTTGTCTGACACAGCTCAACTGGCTATATTTATTCGAGGTATTGGCAGTCGCTAAAAGGAACCACTACAGGAGAGGATATTTTTATTGAAGTTTAAAAGGTATTCACAAGTTTTGGCTTGCCATGGTCAAAATTAATTGGAGTATGCACTGATGGTGCACCTTCTATGGTCGGCTTACGTAAAGGTTTTATCGGAATTTTGAATGAAAAAAGCAAAATAATTAAATGTACAATTATTGCATTATCCACCAACAGAACTTGTGTTCTAAGTCCATTCGACTCCAAAATGTTATGAATGTGGTAGTAAAAATCATCAACTTTATTCGATCCCGAAGGTTTAACCATCGTCAGTTCAAGGCGTTTGTGGATGAAATATCAGATGAATATAATGACGTAACATATTATTGTGAAGTCAGATGGCTGAACAAAGGAAAAATGTTGAAACGGTTTCACGAGCTTAGAAATGAGATAGCAGACTTTATGAAAATAAAAGATAAACCCCTATCTGAATTGAGTGACCCAAAATGGATATGTGACTTAGCATTTCTGGTCGATCTTACAGGCTATTTGAATGATTTAAATTTGAAACTTCAAAAACAAGGACAGTTAGGTAATTATTTGTACAGCCATTTGAAAGCGTTTTAGATCAAACTACGCTTGTGGGAGTCACAGATGCTGTCTGGTAACAGTTACCATTTCAACACTCTCTCAGCTTATGAAAATATTGCTTATGCTCAATATACTGAAGAATTCAAGTAACTGTCTGAACAATTTTCGAACAGATTTAGCGACTTCAAAAACATGGAAGACTGTTTCAGTTTATTTGCTACTCATAAAAAATGTAATATACAAAATGCTCCAATACACTTACAAATGGAGTTGATCGAGATTCAAGAAAACTCACTCCTAAAATCCAAATTTGAAGACGTAGAGTTGTGCGATTTCTACAAAAAATACCTAGAAGAAGACAATTTTCTGCAGCTTAGAAAATTCGCAAGAAGATTGGTTTGTGCGTTTGGCAGTGCTTATAAATGCGAATAGTTCTTTTCAATGATGAAAGTTAATAAATCAACACATCGTAGAAGACTGACTGACGATAATTTGGAACATTTTTTACGTCTTTATATCAGTGGAATTAATCCAAATATCGATGGATTAGTTTCTCCAATTCAAGCTCAAGTGTCTCATTTATTTCGATGTATTTAACTTTCTTAGTTTGTACCAATTGCAAATTTAACGATTTAATTATAATGTATCATTTTTCTATATTTCATATTGTTATTTTAATAAATTGTACTATAATAACATTGTCGTATTATTTCATGTCTAATATCTATCGTAAAAAATATTATCACTACTTTAAAATGCACTAGGTACTTTTAAACTCGGCCCACGAACGTATTTGCACGCTCAAGTTTGGCCCTCAATATGTCAAAGGTGGATTTAAAGCGATAGTGACTTCTTCTATACATTTGGAGACAACAGAGACACTAATATAAATATAGTTCTTCAAATATCCATTTGATAACTTCCATAGACAAAAAATCGACAAAATACCAAAAACTATTGAATGAAACATTTTGAAAAGGATAAAAATCCATATTAATTATTCTGGTTGTTATACTTAAGTGGCCGCAAGAAAGAAGTAATGCTTCAATCTTCAATGAAATATCTGCATAATACTTTTGTTAACCTAGATATCTGTAAAATCTGATGTTCAGTCAATGGTCTCAAATGGGTTAATATTTTCGAAACGGATGTGCCTGTTGATTTGTTCATCTGCATTTTCTAAATTTGCAGGCTTATACCAAAAATTGGGCCAAGTCTTATGAATTTCTTTTCTTGCCAAATGTTTTTTTACATCAGCTTAAAATTAGTTAGAAAACAAATAAATTATTTGGAAGAATGTTTCTTTAAGTTTCAATTGAAAATAGAAAAAGTTGGATAAATTTAATAAACTACATGGTATTTTATGTGATTTCAAAAATTTAGTTAGGTATTTCAATTGTTCATTAAATGGAAACTTTATTCTTTCCAGAGTCACTTGAGACGTGTACATGGCGCAAAGTTTTACTGACATCCGTAGATGGCAGTTTCGGTAGTATTTCAATATACATATTCAAATTAACTGTCTCGACCGTTACTTCATTTAATAAATTACTGCATACGTTCATTTTATATAATTAACCACTAATGTATCTACTCGGGCATACCAAACCTCAATTCGCAGTTTATTAAAATCAGTATCGATATCAAATGCCTGTTAGTAGTATTAGTTATGTCCCGCTCTTTACAAATTGAAATTAATTTTCATTTGACTTATTTTTCTCTAATATAAGAAAGTATAATGGTATCATATGGGTATAACAAAAACATATTCTTGGTGAAAGTACACACACAATCTGTATAAGAAGACACTATGTATAGTATATTGTCTTTTTAAAGAAAACTTATCAACTTTTTAGACACTAGCGAAACAACAAAGTACCTAGTCTCTGATAAATATACCAGTAATTTTTTTACAAAAAGAGCTCATGAGACACGTGCAATCATAAAAACCGTTTAAATATGTATTGTTCTATTTTAGAATTATTGAAGCAGCCCTGATTTCACAATATGTTCTAAAACTGCTGTAAATTTTTTTCACTTTTCTACATTAAATCAGTAGTTTTGAGTTGAAAGCAAGTTATCGGTAAAGTTTGTCGTCCATAGCGTGTGTTTGATGTGTAGTGTTTGAAAGAAGTTTAAGTTAAGTGACCATTGTCAATTTTCAGTCCCTAAGAAGAGATATCTATTCTGTGAATCGTTCCAAATGCAAACTAATGCTACGTTAACAATTTTTATGATAATTATACATTACATATATCAATTAAACTTCAAATTTGAGATCTAGCTTAACAAAATTTGACCAATTTATTCTAACCAAAAATATGAATAAAACTTTTACAATCTAATTATATGTTAGGTAATTAAAGACCCGATTTGACAAGCAGTTTCGCGGGAGAAATGTATACAAATAATTTTGCACGAATAATTATTTTCTAAAAAGTATGTAACTTGTTATTATTGAGTGATAGTTTCTATTGACATAACAGAACCGCTCCTTCTCACCTGATTACCTAGCTTATAAAGAAATTATCGCAAACATTTATATTTGAAACTTATAAATAATTCTGGCAATATTAAGCATCACAATTATTATTGTTATATTTTAATATCAAATAAAAATTTTAAGAGCAATTATACTTTATAGATATCTACATCCAAATATAACATCTCTTCCATTCGAAATTAGAATGTAATGTTTTACAACAATAGACTCTCGTGTCTTTTAACCATGGGGCTTGCATTTCGATTGGTTGGATTAGTATGAGTTGGTTGTGGAGTGTTGCCGAATACCCTAGAAAATTATTGTATAAAAAATCTTCCGTAGCTAAATCTATATAACCACCGTGACTGCGACATAAATTTGGATGTGCATTTAACACGTTATTGCCCTCCTGCACGGCACTTCCACTCCGTCAAAATTATAAAGGACGTAGTCGTAACTAGTCCGACCTAACGTTTTGTTTCTGGATCAAAGATATTTGCATTTTGCCGGCGTTACAAAGCTTCTACCTGGTGGCAAGCGTTATCAGAAACAAATGATGTGCGCTACAAATTGAAAAAACAGTTCAAATAATAGGCTTCTTGAAGATGAGGGAATCAATAATTTCCATTACAAATTGGTTTATCATCAATAATATGTTTTGTTGTTAGTTTTCATGAGATTAAACATTAATAAACTTAAAAGTATAATCACATAGTATATTATGTGTAATTAAATATAGACGCAAGTCCATTATTAATTTAAAAAAGGTGAATTAGCCAAAATCATGAAGTTATATCACCCAGAAATCCAATTAATGGATAATGATGTATTTTCAGTAATTGGTCTCAAATAATATTGTTATCGTAGATTACGTCAAAGTAAGCCGCTATGTTACTGTGCTGTAATTTCTATTTCTGAAACTAAGTAGGTATTTTGACCATACTAACTAATTTTTTTCATATATGATTTATTATTTGGTTAGATTTACTGATGGAGTTTTCCATGTGGCTTCTTCTAGAGAAATCGTTAATAAGGATGGGAATCAAGTTTCTGTTTATTGGAAGAGCCATAGAACTTATTACTTGGCAAATATTTTGCAAGAATCTACCAATAAAAAAGTTCTCTCAACTTCTCCGACACCCTATTTACAATTTTATGAAAAAACCTTCAATTATTGTTAGCTTAAAACTTAATTTTCTCGATTTTGTGCAGATTTAAACGAAGATAATTTTTTCAATACTAGTAGAATGTCTAAATGTCTTAATTAACAATGTTAAACTAGCATTATGACATAAATT
This sequence comes from Galeruca laticollis, assembly GCA_963921935.1. NCBI lineage: Eukaryota > Metazoa > Arthropoda > Insecta > Coleoptera > Chrysomelidae > Galeruca > Galeruca laticollis. The sequence continues at coordinate 37,284,690 of OY998184.1, forward strand.
ATAATCAGTGAGTGGCGACTCTGACAATGTAGTTTTCACTCGATTCTCATAGCTAGGACAATTTGTAGCTCAGTATATTAACCAGCTTCTATATCTATACAATGTGCCACATGTCTAAGATAAAAATGATTCCATTATGTTTAATGTATGTAGTACGGATTTCTTTTGCTTGTTTAGGTAATTTTTTTGTAAACCCTATATAACAAAATAAGTGATATTACCAGTAGTACTTTTTATTCGTGTTTTAGATATGTCTCTGGGATATGTACCAAGAAAATCCTGGTCGACAGAAGAGAGAGTCGCTGCACGACATTTATTTAAACATAATATTGAAACTGGAAAGTCCCCCAGCTACGAAATGTGTAAGGAGAATATAAAAAAATGCGAAGCATTAAGTTCAAGATCCCCTGCACAATTGAAGGCATGGATTAATTTTCAAATCAAACAGAACACATCCAAGTCAAAAGGTTAGTTCAGATATTTTTAGAGTTTTTCAAAAATTTCATTACTAAATTTCAAAAACTGTCCACTATTATATTCGTTATCTAAAGAAGTTATAAATTGTCTAGTTTTATTCTATTTGAGATAGTTAACGAATATATCGCCTTTGGTTAGATACCTAAATGCTATGTCCACAAAAATATTGAACAAGCAATTATTAACGCGGTTTTTCAGTTTGTATAATCTAACGGGGAAAAACTAAAAACATCATATTGCAGCGTTTGGGCTTGCATCATTCTCTTTATTAGGATATTAAAGTATAAGTGGATAAAGAGGTCTTTCAAACACGCGCGATTTTTCGAGCACGACGGCGCAGCCGAGTGCTCGAAATAGAGCAAGTGTTTGAAAGACCAGTTATCCACGAATACTTTACGCTATTTTTTTTATTGGTGCACTTTGGAATCATAAAATATTATAATTATATTATTACTACAAAAAAATGGAAGTCCATCCTCGATGTCCAGCCAAGTTTCGTGAACGTCCAATAGTATTTATTTTTAGTTGACGTTACGGGCTGTCAGATCAAGAATCAAAAAGTTTCTTTATTTATATTTAAAGGAAAACAATGTATATATGAATATATAAATACATTTTGCAGAAAAAACCAAATAAGACATTGGCTCCCAATGATAATATACAATTTAAAAACTAATAAAAAAAGTTGTCATTGATACTTACGTTTCTCAAGTTGTTGTTGTTACCATGGGGACTTTAAAAAACGCGCGTGTTTGAAAGTTCGATTTAAACACGCTGACGCGTATGTGTATTTATTCAAGTGCAAAATTGTCATGACATCAATATTTAGTGTTACGATCTTTGATGTGTCTCGACAGATGTATTTTTTACAAAGTAACAATATTCACATTTTTTGTAGAAAGGAAACGGAGGACCTGGACCACACCAGAAAAAATAATAATGCGAGAAGTGTTTGGAGTAGGTGTTGAGAGAGGAGTTTACCCAAGCAGGAATAACGTTATTGAAGTCATACAAAAATATCCGCAACTACAGGAAAGGACCCCAGAAATGGTCCTCTCGCATTTGCAGGACGTAATTAATAAAACTTGGAAGAATCAATAATATTTTATTTTAAAGCTAAGAAAGCAAATAACGTATGGAAGTTTACCTTTTTAAAATAAAGATATTTTCTGTGACGTCCAGTGTACATTATTTCTTAGTATTTTAGAACATTTTTCTGTAGACTCCATAATATGTTAGTTAGCAATGCTTTGAACATACATGTCACATGTTTATTCCTATATTGAAGAAAAGTTTTGCTATACTGATATGTCCAAATTTTTAGTTCCATGCAAATTAACATTCAAAATAAAACGAACTAGAGTTAGTTAGTTACTAACTTTTCCAAAAATTCTATTTATCAAGTAATATATGATCTGAATCTTGACTGTATACAAGGCGACCAATAAATAGCTGCACCTCGTTATCGTCGTTAATAGGTGAATATCTCAGTTGTTGAATTTTTGTTCGAAATTTTGCGATGAGTACTTTTTTTGGTAGCATTCGAATTTTTTATCTATAGGAAATAATCAAAAATGCAAATTTTTTGTACTCGTATTTTTGATCACAACTTCGAATTTTTTGCAAAATGTTTAATAAGAATTACATTTTTAAATGTATTTGAAAATGGCCGATATATTGTAAAGTTTGGTTCTGAAAATATTCCTGTTTTAACATTCTGTGATGAAAAAAAGTAATATTTCTCATTTACATCATCCTTGCAAAATTTACTCACTCCATTTTAGGACATGTCCAGATGAAATCAGTGGCTCACCTTCCATTTTCATTGAGAGTAAACTACATATTTTAAATAAAACATACGTCTCATCAGTCGCACCACGGATTACCCTACCAACACGAAGGCGACATCTTTTGACATTTCAATAAGAAAATATTGTTGCTAGTGAAAGCGATTTTGATTTGACATTGATAACAGTATCGGATCCTACCACGCAATAAGAAATAACTTACAGTAAATTAGTGACTGAAAAAATATGTAAATAACAATTTTCTGTTATTATTACTAAAATTAGAAGACCTCTGAAATATTCATATGAAATAACAGTTTGGAACTTTCAATGACGCGAATAATAAACAGAAAGATATTTAAAGTACTTCACGCCTAATAAAAATCGAAAGTGTGCCAATAGTTTGATCTCGATTTGTCTTAATGGAAAGTGTTGGCTAAAACAGGATACTTAGTCTTTAAAGTCTTGACTTTCCAAATAAAGTTATATTAAGTAAAATATTTCACGTACAGTTTCACTACTAACAAAGCTTTTGATTATTATGATCATTTTTGAAAGAAAAACAGAAGTTACACCAGAGGAAAAAAAGATTCTAATAAAAGTGGGAATTCTCCCATTTTAGCATCCTGGCAACGGGATACAGTTTTGTAGATTTTATGTTTATTCATAGGGAAGAAAAACACAATAAGTAAGACTCAATTATACAAATATAAGTATTAATCATATTTTTAGGAGCTTTATCACTATTCAGGGATTTGAACTTGTGAACTAGACTAAATCAGTGCGAGTTTAATCGTGAAGTGAAACATAATAGAAAAAGTAAATCTACTCCTGACCATGCAAATGCTATTTGGGATTCTATTGGTGTAATATATGTTGTGGAATTTGTTATTTCTTGATTTTATTTAATAATTATAGAAATATTTCACGTGGTAATGGTAGGAATAATTAATTTGGTTAAATGAAACTTGGTAAAAACAAACGAAAAACCCTCATCTTATTAGTTTTCCAGTATCCTAACTTTTTGGTCTTTGGAAATGTTGTAGATTGCCATCTGAAGGATCTGCAAATCATCTATTTTATGTAAATGTCAAAAAAATTCGCACTTTTCTAAATTCCAAATATTACCACATTTTGTCCCACTCATTTAGGATATTTTCATATTCAGTAGGAAATTAGAAAAAAAAATTATGTGTTTATCTTTTTCAAATTTTCTTCACATTCGTGATAACAACACATATGGCTTTTGGGGTTCAAATTTAAAAATATGGTTCCCTACGTAACACACTTAAGCAATGAAAAATAATCGTCTACTATACACTCAAGACAGTCCAGAACTAGAATTTCCGTTCGCAGTTCTTAACTCTAGAATGGTCAGTATAAGACTACTACTACTTAATTCCAAGAGAAAATGCGTGTGCCGACATGTCTCCGCCGACTTCATTTTTCGGCACAAATATCTTCTTATATTTATCTCTCAACGGACCCACCTAGTCTCAATGTTCTTTCTCGAGGAAAAAAGTAGCTTCTTTCAAATACAGATTTATTTTTATACGACAAGGACTTATTTAATACAGAATGCAAACCTATAAATATTGCTCTTTGTTAGAACTAGTAAGACCTGCATTCAACACTACCGCAAATGACAGATGTTTAAACTAATTTAAAATTACAAGAAATATAATTCAAAGAATATTCTAAGCTTATATTATGACTAAATTAATATTTGGCAACGCAGCATTTTATGGACTTAATATGTTCATTTAATGATATTTTAAATAAGTTAGGCCACGCCCCTAATCCCGTTTAGTGGCCACAAAAGTACCAGTTTGTATTAAAAAACGGCTAGAGCCATTGAGTCCATGGCCTCAATGTGTCAAATTGGCCTTGATCAACAAGTTTCATACCAAATTGCGGACCCAATGTGTACGAGAAACGTATATATATATATATATATATATATATATATATATATATATATATATATATATATATATATATATATATATATTGAACTAGTCATCTAGTTTTGCAAATATATTGAAATAAATAAACATAATAAAAAGGTCTTATTACAACGGAAGGAGTGTCAGTAGACACAACCATTAGAATAAACTCAATAACAAGTCAAATATTAAAATATAAAAAGATTGAAATATGAATAAATCGGGTGAAATATTGATGTGAATGTTTTAAAAAGGGATGAAGAATAAAAATTCCAACACTATATTAGTTAAATAGATAGTGAATATTACCTGTACCAGTAATTCTGATTGGTTGTCAAAGTCACGGAATTCCGTATTACACTGAACGCAGCCATAGCAATTTCTGCGGGACGAAACGTCATATAATAGCTTGAAACCTAAATTAAGAGAAAAGAATAATCAGTTTAACAATAACTTAACATTGTTTACATAATTTTTTTAGTAGTAGCAAAGGTTTAGAATACCATGTAATTATTCATTCATTTCAAAGGGTTGAAATTAGACGGAAAAGATAGTTGGAATAAGGAAATGAATATTTACAAGAAGTAATGCATGCTAGGGAATTTTCATTACCAACTTAAAATCATTGCTTTTTGATTATATATGAAATTTAATTACAAAAACAAAAATAATCAGGTGTTTATGTATAATAAACGATAAAACAAGACTCAAATTAAAATAGAATCAATTACATATAGGTTAATTAATAATATAGGTTGTAATATTTGTAAAAATAAACATTTCTCATATAAGCTAAATAACGTGAATATAAGAAAATTGACTATTGTACGAGGAAAAGAGGACTTAATTAAAATTCCTTAATACAATAGAAATCTAAGTGTATCAGTGTTATTACCCTCCAGGACAATAAATTTATGTTTTTTTAAAATAGTAACTAAAAGACTGAAGAATAACAATTTTAGTGATAAAAAAACAAATAAGTGAGCTATGGACTAGGGAAGCCAAAAGACTTGTTGATTTTAAAAACAAAAGAAGGTGGATTAATGGTGGTGATAGAGGATGCGTCGTTAGAAGATTGCTCTCTGTATAAAATTGTATAAATGTGTTTAAAAGTTGAAATTATAAAAATAAGTTAAATAAAACTAATCATAGGAGTATCCTATAAAGTGTAAGGAGTGAATAGTGTAGTAGGAGCGTGTCTCTTATGAGATATCTTCAAAATTTGAAGATGCGAGTGCAGCCAGCAGTGATAGCAGAAATAAGGTCTGTGTAATTTGTTTAAACTTATTTGGAATTCCAATTAACATTTTAAAGTGTACACTCAAATTTTTAGTTGAACATTCGAATCACATAACACATAAAAAGGCCAAAAACATTAAAATATGATGCATCATAAATTTATATATAGAGAATTAGATCTTTGATATCTATAAAATTAATGTACTCACCTTGTGTAAATTTATCCACTTGAAATATCACGTGTATCATGTATGTTACATTAAATCCTATACCTTCCTTCCAGCTATTGCATGCATAACTTTAAACTATTACTTTCTTGACCTTTAAACACACACATATATAGTTTATAAATTCTCACGTATATGTAATTGATTGTAGAAACTTGATTATTATAACAAATTTATTTATCACAAGCACGCTAGCGTCGTGTTGACTGTGAAACGTTGTTTATGGAAGGGAAACCTCCTTCTTTCATGTAGATTGTAGTAGCGCATGCGTTTGGAGATTTAGCGCCGACGCAGTAGTGGGAACATTTTGTTATAGAGAATACATTCATGATATAGGGTGGCACAATTCCATAAGAATAAATGTATAAACCAAATTAATAGTTTCAAAAATATTTTATTATGTTCCAATCAGGTTAAAAATTTTTCAAATTATTTTATTAAATTGCTTTACATTTATGTGTTGGTTTTTCTTTATTCTCACATCCATGATTAAATTCTCAATATCTTTGTTGTCGTATTTCAATCATTTTATTTAACAGTTATTGTTTCTTTCAGAGGTTGTAAGTTAAAGGTAAGATTAAGAATATATTTCCTCAATCTTTGATTAGTATCTCCAGAACTCAAAGGGAGGATTCTCATGCTTCCGACTAATTAAACATTATAAATAAATAATTAATAAAAAAAAATCTGAGCTAGTCAATCAAGGAAATAATTATTAAATGGCGCCCATAAATAAATAAATATCCAAAACTAAACTAAATTAATAAAAAAAATATATAATATAATATATATATATATATATATATATATATATATATATATATATATATCAGCTTCTCAAAACTGACTAGCTAATATATAACCACAATGTTATCCATGCCATCAGTCTTCGAAAATCAAGGAACCAACAAAATAAGTCTCTCATTCGTAGTAATTCACTATTGGATATTAGTATGTGAACACAGCGTATAGGAATTAAAGTAATACTCAAATTAATAATCCGATTCAACATCCAAATCAATTGCCGATAGTGATAATTAATCTTGGCCGTTTGTCTTACAGATGGAACTTGTAGATTTGGTTCTACCAATTTAGCATTATACTAATATAACAACTAAAAAGCCCTCATCAATAGTGAATCAAAATCCACACTCTGGGTGCAAAGTGTATTCGAAAAATGGAATCAAAGTCAGAAAATTTTACGGCGATCAAAGAATATTTACTTCGATATGCATGAAAATATATATAAATATGGGAATTTCAGTAAACTGACTGAATTGAAAATACCTAAAAGTACCTTTCAGACATTTGTGACCAACTGGAATCCTCAGAATTACGAAGAATATTGAGGCTTAGGATAAGGGAGATTTCTCGTCAGATACAGAATTAATTCGAAACTCATATTCTATTGATATTGTGAGACGTATAAATTGGCCTAGTTATCATAAATTAACTCGGCAATTGAAGGAAACTCTTATATTTTTATTTTAACGAATGTTCGAGAATTTTGAATTTAAAGAACTCTTCAAAACTCTTATAGCTAAATCAAAATTAATAATATTGGGAAGAAACTTATAGTTTTATTGCTAAGTAACTAACAAGAAGATATTGTTTACAGAGAAATGAGAGAAAAATGTAACTCAATCCCTATAAGAAGAATTATATCATTTTATAACGAGTTATTATAATCTTATAGTGCACTTCCTTACGTTATATTGGAATAATTCAACGACTCCAAAAGCTTCTGTGGAATGCATAATCTATGGTAGTAATTTACATTTCAGTAGGAAGTTTGTTGATTAGAGCCATTGTGACAATGTTTGCGTTTGATTCGACGGCTACGAAGCGACGAGCCATGCCTGGATTGAATTTGAAATATATGTGACGGCAAATTGATGGTTTGCCAACTCAAAGCCTATGTTAATAGTGTAATAGTGGTAGTTTATCCCTCGTTTTTCTGACAGTTACTAAAAATGGTCGGGAAATACACTTTTTTTGTTGGATCGTTTATTACACTATGTCACTCAAGTATACACAATGATCTAAATCGATTATTTTTTTGTTCTTTAGTTATTTCCGGTACCTAACTGTGATGAACATGAAATGTACTAGAAAAAGCTAAATGAGGAAAGAGTATATGTGCACAAGCATTTCATGAGTTTGACATGATGGCTTAAACTTTTCGTGCCAAATCAATATTCAAATATAATTTAATCGTTCACATCAGAAATATAGTTTAGGATCAAACAATATGTCTACCCCGATCTCTACGTATCACACAGATAATAGAGTGTGTTTGAAGTTAGTTCAAACATTCTTTAATATTTTTGACAATTATTCCTCTCAATTTTATTTTTATTAATCAAGCGGTCAAGAAAAAAGTGAAGTTTGTGTATCTGAGTTTGTTGAAAGAGATGTCATTGTTCAGAGTGTATTATGTGCGCCAATTAGGAAGATTACTATTCCAATTATTGTAATAATTTGTTATTTGTGGATTAAAACCCACTGGTCCTTCGAAAAAGGTTTTAGATTACAGTTGTCTTTAGAAATTACATTGAATTTTATTTTACGACCTATGGAAATTATTTCTGAGGTATAAATAAGCAAATATACCTCTCTGACTGTTGAAAATCAATCAATTGATCCTAGTTCGAGCCGGATCTGAGAAGGAACCAGAAAAAGGAAAGTAATAAAGTTCATATTTAAATCTTGGAAGAATTTAACTTTCGTTGACAAGTACATTTCAAAAAAAAGTTTAGAGTTTGAAAGATTAGTTTTACCAGTTCCGTTCCGTTCCAATCATTTTGTTATTGTTCCAAAGTAACTACCTGTCAAAATTGAAGTTTCTGTCTGATAAAGAAAAAATAGCGTTGTTGTATATTTCGAAGAAAGTACAGTTCCTAAGAATAGATCAGCAATTTCATTGTAAAAGAAGAGTTCCAGTCTAGTTTCACAAGAATAGTTTGTGTTAAGGAAGGGAAGTAAAGTGAAAATTGGTCAATAAATTCATAAAACATCCTATCCATTCTCAGGAAAATAAGGTCAGATAAACATTAGAAAACTATGTCCTTTACCAAAAAAAGATTATTTGGACAACTAATTTCTGCGTTTTTAAATAGTACGTTCTTGTTAGTTGAATTTTTTTTATTTTTCCTTTATCGAAGCTAAGAAGCTTCAATGGGGGAGAGTATGTTTGAAATTAGTTCAAACATTTTTTAATATTTTTGACAATTATTCCTTTCAATTTTATTTTTATTAATCAAGCAGTAAAGAAAAAGGTGAAGTTTGTTTATCTTGTCGAAGTAGATGTCATTGTCCAGTGTGTATTATGTGCGCCAATTAAGAAGATTACTAATACAATTATTGTAATAATTTGTTATTTGTGGATTGAAAATCCACTGGTTCTTCGAAAAAGATTTTAGAATACAGTTGTCTTTAGAAATTACATTGGATTTTATTTTACGACCTATGAAAATTATTTCTGAGATATGAATGAGCAAATATACCTCTCTGACTGTTGAAAATCAATCAGAGTGAGGATATAACGCCATCGCAACTTTTGCTGATTATATCATTCATTAGTTATAAACCGATAAAATGCCAGATTTTCCTTAGTGGACACGTATTACAGAGGTTATTGTTATGTAGCGATGATGAACGAATATACGAACCTTGGTATATTCGATTATACCTCAGATTAACAAATCAAATGGATATGTTTGTTTTGACTTTTTCCTGTCCCAAAATTGAGTCACAATTAGAAGTTCAATTGAAAATTTGTTAACAAGTTATGCAAATGAAAAAATTCATACTAATTTATGCATTTGAGTCGCTGCTTTTAAAATTAATTAATAATACTTGAATTTTATTTAATAAAGCCATATTCTTATATAAATTTTGAACAAGTATTTGTTGTATCCTTAGATACCTTCATGGTTATAACTAAAAGTTGTAACATTGCTCAAAATTTCAGTACCTGTTTAATGTGTCGATAGTGATATATTCAGTAGTTTTGTCCTTGTTTAATTACCATATAAAGAGAGATGCAAATATCGTCAGAGTGTGATCGACGATCATTCTCAATACGCCGTAGTATTGTAGTAAATAATGTCAAACGTGGTTTGTTTATACGAGCGCCATTACGACTAGAGAGTTCTTTCGTTTTGATGTGTTTTTCAAGACTTTAAGTGACAAAATAAACTTTTAAGATGATCAATTTAATGTTTTTGGATTATCATGGTTCGTCGGTGCCAAGTTTGTCAGAAAACCAGCCGAAATTACCAAGGCCATGTATCCACAATACCATCCCCACTTTTTGCAATTTATTCATGTTTACACTACTGGCGTTTAGAATTGTTGGAAGCAAAAATAAACATGTTTATGAATGAATAGCCCTCTCTATGTTTATTATGACTCTAAGGAATATACTAACATTAGTGTATTCACTTTAGGTACGTTTGGTTATTTTGTTCTATGTAGTCAGAACTGTCATTCATTTTGAATTATTTTTATGGAGTATAGAATGTGATCGTTCTCCTTCAAACATAGTATCGACTACATAAATGAATCCGAAATGTGTCTGAATCTGTGCGTTTAGTACACATCCGAAATGGCAGTGACAGCTCCGAATGCTCCGAACCGAATAATTGAACGTACCCGATTTAAACTACAAAACGGCAAGACAGCAAATATAAAATTGACTGGTAAACAGTAAACAAATTATCATTTGCAGAATATTGCAGAAGTAAATAAACTACAGGCCTATGCTGAGTAAGTACATTAAATAGTGTCATCGGTAGCGATCAATAGGTGTTTTCGCGGAGACAATCCCGAAAGTATTCAGAATAGAAACTGAACCTATACTACGGCGCAAGCGCATATATGACTTAGTTCCGGATTGCTTCGAATTTTTAAACTCCGCGAACGCGCCAAGTATATCTAATGATATTTCTTATTTTTCGATATGTGTGTCATTCATGGTACACCCGGCCCGTGGATGAAAAGTTAGGTTATGATCAAAGAATACGAATATTTACTTTTTGTACTTGACTGATGGATTTGAATATTTAGAACTAATTGAGCAATTATTTAGGCATAATATGACTGAACAAGAAGGTAAGGTGTTACCCGATTTTATTTTTACCTTCAAATGTAGACATTTATTATTTTAGTTATCTCCGAGTTTTTAATAATCCCTTCAACCTCCACCTCTCAACAAGACAAAGAAGAATGTTTTAAATGGAGCCACAGTTCCACATTGATGTTCCTGGACTTGTATGAACAATACAGAAAGCAAGTAGGTAGTTTTCAAATGAAAAACTTTAAAAAAATGTTCGACGCAATTGCGAAACAACTGAGGTACGAAACGCAAGAAAACATTACAGCTGCGAATTGCGAGAACCGATGGAAACATTTCGAGCGGACAAAAAATATATTGAAAACAATAATAAAACTGGGAGAGCACGTCGAGATTTTGAGTATGCCGACATAATGCATCGAATCTTAGGTAAAAATAAAAACATCAATCCGGTTGTATTGTTGACGTCAGATACTGTAAGACAGTTATCGGATACAGTAATGCCATCATCTATGTGAGAAGCAAATACTGGCTTAGTGGACTCCAATATGGAGATGAAAAAGGAAGGGGCATCAGTGAAACCCGGGAACTAGAGAAATAAAAAATCAAGAATTGATGTATTAAAAGAAATAAGAAATGACAGGAAAGATTATTACAAAAAAGTGTTAGGACTAAAAGAAAAAAAGATGAATGGAAAAATAAAAAAAAATAACATTCTCGAACAGAACAATGATATTTTAAAGCAAGGAATATCTGACATTCTACAGGTGTTAAGTGATAAGAAGACAAGAAAAAAAGGAGTATAAATTTTGGTTTCTCCCTACATATTTATTTTGTTATATGTATATATATTGTTGATTATTATAACAGTATTTTGTTTACTTTTCTTTTTCATGTTTATTTTGTTAGGTTTATGTATTATATATTCTGTTTTTGTTTTAAAATGTTTTATATTTTAGAATCATGTTTATTTTCTTACTTTTCTGTATGTATGTATTGTGCTCTAAGTTTTGCAATATATAACTGGAAGAATAAAAACGAATTGTTTATTTTCACCTAGTAAGTTTAATAGATTTGAATATTACAACTACATTCGAAAAGGTACACTATTCATTATTTCGTTTCTTCTTATAACCCCGCTTCTATCGTCTTCATGTTCACCTTCTACATCTTCCCCGATAACTGCTTCGTATTGTGGGTCTACTTCTTCTGGTACAGCAATGTCTGTTATTGTGAGGTTGTGTAAGACAGCAGCAGCGCTAACTAAAGGTACACAAAATTCAATATTTCTCAGTTTTAAATGGTACAGCTGTCGAAATTTTTGCTTTAATTGTCCAAAGCAGTGCTCAATAACATATCTATTTTTTGAAAGTAAATAATTATAATTTCTTTGGCGCAGAGTCAAATTACCCCTGTCTTGGAAAGGAGTTAAACAATGCCGTAAACAGGGGTATGCACTATCTGCAATAATTAAGTAATTACCACATTTTTCTTCCAGTGTATCAAACAGAGGTGATGAACGGAACACTCGACTATCGTGGACAGATCCTGGATAGCCAACAAAAATATCTCTGATGATTCTCCTATGATCACAAACGACTTGTGCCTAAAAATATCAATCTACTCGTAATATAGCCCAATGATACAATAAAAACATATGTTACAAATTAAAATGAAAAAGCTCTTTGAACTTACTATTCATTAAATTTACTGTTTCGACCCTTACTATGTGGAATCTACTCATGTTACGTATTTAAATAAGACTAACTGTTTCTAAATAAATTCACAATATATTGAAAAAATTATGAATATTCTAAAAAATTTACAGTTGGTTCAATATTACTATCATTGTCCAAACAATTATCAATTTTTTAGAATTTTATCATTTTTTCATTATATTGTAGAATTATTTAGAAACAGTTTTATTTTGAAAAAGTAATTACTACTCATACTTTGTATCAACAAATTGCAAGATTACTGACCTGGATAGAGTAGAAGTGTTTCCTGTTCAGGTATGAATCATGATCATCTGCTGGCTTATCAATTTTAATATGGATTCCATCTATGACTACAATGATATTCGGAAAATCCTTCTGTCGGAATTGTCTCTCAATTTCAATTTTTTCTTGGTCAGTTGGCCATTTTATAATTTCTGCAGACATATTTGGTAGGAATTAGGTAACTCGATTGACAATTTTATGGAACGAACTGATGGTGATGTCAAATCGGTGCGACACATCTCTAAACGGGGCACCTTCATTACCTAAGAACCATAGAAAACAAAGGATGGTTTTTAGGGGACTTATTTTTCCAGAGTCGCCTTTCTGATAGTGAAAGTACTGAGATGTTTGGTATCGTTGTGATATCTGCACTGCTAGGTCTCTAGTTATTCTAAAATGAGATACAAACAGCTCAACATCAAATTGTGGCACAATTTCTTCAAAGAAATTTGCATTTTTTGGTACATCTCCAAAATTCCTTAGCAACTCATCCAAATCTTCGTCACTCGAACTTAAATGGTCCATAATTTTAAAAACAAGTAATCAGAATGGAGTATGTTTGTATAATTTCACTTCTTACCACAAATAAGAACCTCACAAAAAAACAAAATTTCAGGTTAGATTTCGTTCTGAATCCGATATCCTTCCTTCAATCCGAGGATCTGTTGAACGCGTTACGAACATGTCCAAAGTTCACAGAACGTGATCCGCGAACACGAATTTAAAATCCGGAGGGTGTTCTCTTTTCACCGCGAACGGCAAATTTTAAAGTGCGCATGCGTAAACATTCTGAATACGATCGGGATTGTCTCCGCGAAAACACCTATTGTGTACTTTATTTGCCTAATGATATTTTTGCAAGTCTGGGTGGTTGTAGTTGCTTTACTGTTTTGGATTTAAAAGGGGCTACAGTTACATATTAGTGATCAATCTAAAGAACTGTTTACAATTAATACTCATATTGACTTATTTAGGTTTAATCGTATGACTTATGGAGTAAGTTCTGCGCCAGGAAGTTTTCAGTGTGTTATGGATACAGTTTTATTTATGTTGCAGAAAACAAAATACTATTTTGATGATATTTTAATTCATGGGTCATCATTTGAAGAGTGTTATTAATTTGGTCAATGTTTGTTAAAGGTTAGAAAAATTTAACATAAAAACAATTAAAAAAATGTAAGTTGAGATACGGTGTCATCGAATAGATGCACAAGGAATCTATCCTACTACCGAAAAGATCAATTGTATTAGAAATGCTCCTTCACCAATGAATTTGTCTCGATTAAAGTCCTATCTGGGCTTACTAATTTATAACGTAAAATGTAACATATGATTTGACCAAAACTTAAGCCACTTTATTATTCATGCAAGGGGGACTGTGATTTTGTATGGAATCAAGAGTGAGAACAAATTTTTCAACTTAGTAAAAAATCAATTACTTCAAAAGATGTTCTGATGCACTTAGATTCCACGAAACCAATTTTTGAGCCATCAGTTTGGAGGAGTTGGAAGGCCAGTGTTGTTCGCTTCTTGTACAATATTTTAGGCTGAACAAAAATATTCCAATTTATAGAGGGAGAGTTTAGCTCTCCCTTTTTCGTTAAATATCATAAAAACTATTTCAAACGTAAATTAGAATTGTCTGTTGATGGCAATTGTATTGTTATACCTCATTAATTGCTGAATAAAATCATGACATTATTTCATTTTGGCATTGTTCGAACTAAAATGCTTATGAGATCATACTGTCGGTGGCCAGGGATGACCAACTCTATGAAGGAGTTCATTGTGTCATGTTCAATTTGTCAAGAAACACAGAATTTTCTTAACGGAAGTAAGTATTTTTTGCCTTGGCTAAATTCTCCAAATAATTTTTATAGGGTTAATATAGACTTTTTTTTATAAATTTAATTTCAGATTTTTAATTTTGGCGTATTTGAATCCAACAGGATTTAGGTAAAACTAATGGACGAAGAAACAAACGCTAAGGAAACAATTAAGTTAACACAAATATTTTCTGTCTTGGCATACCATCAGAGATTGTTGCTGATTATGGTTCACTATTTAATTCCTCATAATTTAATTTATTTTGTCAGGCGAACGGAATAAAACCAGTTAAAGCACCTCCATACCACCCTCAAAGTAATGGTATTGCTGAAAGGGCCATGCAGATAGTTAAAAGTAGGTTGGAAAAAGCTCTGTTTATTGAGAGGGGAAAGGAAATGAGTGAAAGCATGACTCTGAAACGTTTGGAGTGCTTTTTATTTAGTTACAGGAATACCCCTTCTACTTCTACTGGGATTCCTCCAGCTAAGGCTGTTTAAAAAATACGGCCAAGTACCAAATTTGACCTCCTGAAGCCATCTTTCAACAATAATAAATTTAAATCTTGAAACTGATTCATCCAAAATAAAATTGCATGCTATAAATTATTTAGTTTTTAATAAAAACTATCAAACAAGATTCTGGCAACAAGGTAAAATTATAAAAGGTATGTGCGACTGTAAATATTCAGTACAAATAGGTAAAAATTAAAAATTGGTGGATGCAAATGACTTGCGTATAAATCAGTATAGTGGAAAACCATCCGAAATACGTTAAGTTAGTGACAATAATTGGCATTCTTAATAATTTGCCTTTTACGTCCAGTGCTAGGTCAGAGACAAAAGTAAACGTGTCTGAAACCGAATGTATAGTTAATAAAATATCTGAATCTGTAACTAGCCACTTACCTGAGAATGTACCTGTTTCAAGCAGTGTAATGGAATCCGGACCACCAATAAGAAAACCTGTTAAATTGAAAAAATGCAATTTTTGAATGTTATTTATTGTACTCTGGTGCTGAATGAACACTGAACACACCTAAAAAGCGAAATGTGATGTGTCAGAGGTATGTCAGTATTCAGTCCATTCAAATAGTGGATCGTGTCAATTATTATTAATAAACTTAATTGCCGTTACCCAAAGTCTCGTCTTTTTGTTATTAAACATGCAACAGAAACTAGTGCCAATAATTAACAACAAGCAGAGCAACAGGGGGAATACAACCGAATCTCTAGAAGCTAATTTCACAAATAAGATACTAGAAAAAACTCCAGTAACAATAGTAGATACTCTAATTCTGTATTCAGATATTTACTCCACAGGTTCACGTTAAAAATAGAAGAGTAGGTAGTAGAGTAAATCATCCAATAGTCGGCAGGGACCTAGTTATTGGCGATATACGACAAAAATACGTTTAATAGGCAGATTTCTAGGTAAAATGTAATGCAAGCTTAACTATTATCAATAGAGATGTCGCATCTGCCGTTTTAATAGAAACCCCGCTCAAAATTCATCAGTAGGTCCTAGATAGAAAGAAAAGTTGTGTTGCATTTCATGAGTTAAAAATTCGCCATTTTGTTAGTGAATTGTAAGTTTTAAATGATTGTTTTAATTACAATTAGGTCCATTTTTACGCATTTCCATTACTGTGTAGGTCAAGAATGATGATTAATGTATTTGATCTATGTGTTATCAACGTATCAGATTTTAAAGGAAAATTACAAACATGCCAACTACTGGATATTCTATTGTACCCAAATCCAGTTATTGGCACTGCTGCCAATAACTGGTTCACTTAAAATTTAGTGCAAAACAGTTATTAGCAGATTATTATTTTACGGATTTGAATTAAAATTTCAATTTAGTATGAATTCTAGAACATTATGGAATAAACTGATAGTCTTTATATTGAGTATAATGTAATCGATTTTATACTGTATATTCATAATGCTTATGTACTTCTTAATTACAGCATGAAAGAATTAGAAATGCCAAAAGTGAAGAATGGTTCTAAATACTGCAACTCGAACAATGAAGAGACTCTTCAGAATGCCATTGAGGCTGTACGCAACGGCATGTCTAAAGCTAAAGCTGCAGAAAAGTATAAAATACCCCGATAGACACTTCAGTATCGACTAGGGGAGAAATTCAAAAAACCCACACATGGACATGGATCACCTCCAGGCCGACAGCCAAATTCCAGGTCACAAGGCAGCCTCATTTCACGTCTAAACAGGATTTTCGCAGGTGTTTAACACGTGGACACATTGACGGCAGATTGATTAGCCAATGCAAATAGGGAAAGACACTGGTCCCAATCTCTATGATAGCTGGAAGCTACTTTGGAAAGGTATTTTCCTGTTCATTCTCTCAACCATTCCATCTGACTGTGGATGCTGTTGTCCTGGTCTTCTTCATTCCCAGCTTGTCACAAATCTCCTGGAATAGATGGCTATCAAAATTTCTTCCCTGATCACTGTGGACTTCCAAGAGCACTCCATATCGGCTGATGAATTATTTCACCAACACATCCACGATAGTTGTGGCCTCTTGGTTCGGGACAGCATAAATTTTCACCCACTTTGTGAAATAATCCATTACAACCAGTATGTATTTGCCTCTCGGAAGGGTTTCCAACATTGTACTGTTTAATGGGTGCCTTTCTCTTGCGATGTGGTCCATTACTCGTAGCAGAAGTCGTACATTTCTCACACCAGTCCTTCCCATCATCGGAGCTGTTCATCCAATCAAACCTCTCACGGATTCGCTGAAGGGTTTTCTTCACTCCCAGATGACCTCCCGATGAACTGTCGTGTAACTTTTTCAGTACCTCAGCTGCTCTTGTTCTCGGGATAACTAGCTGCCTCCTCCTCTCGGAACCATCATTGTTTTCAAGGACTCATTTCAACAAGTCTTCTTCTAGACAAGGGAGTTACACTGAGCCCAATATGAATTGAGCATTGGTGAAAATCTTGAAACTTCTTGCTAGGTAGGTCGTTTATTTTCTTCCTTCCATTGCCGAATCTTATTCAGGTGAGGATCATTCTCCTAATCTCTGATCCTGGTGGGTGATCAGTCTTCGTTAACTACAGTAGCTCTTGAAACTGCAGCTTCCCTAGATTCCGCCTTGTTGCAGTGGGAGAAGTCTGTTGGGCACGGCCGTCTCAACAGGCAGTCGGAATTTCGGTGACTCACACCAGCTCGATGTCCACCCCTGTCTAATTTCCCATGTGACTGGAGTTCGGGACAGCATAAATTTCCACCCACTTTGTGGAATAATCCATTACAACCAATATGTATTTGCCTCTCGGAAGGGTTTCCAAAATTGTACTGTTTTATGGGTGCCTTTCTCTTGCGATGTGGTCCATTACTCGTAGCAGAAGTCGTACATTTCTCACACCAGTCCTTCACATCATTGGAGCTGTTCATCCAATAAAACCTCTCACGAATTCGCTGAAGGGTTTTCTCCACTCCCAGATGACCTCTCGATGGACTGTCGGGTCGTGTCGGGATAACTAGCTGTCTCCTCATCTCGGAACCATCATCGTTTTCAAATATTCTTTTCAACAGCCCTTCTTCCAGGAGTCTCACTGAGCCCAATACGCCTTGAGTTTCAGTGAAAATCTTGACACTTTTTGCCATGTAGATCGCCGATTTTCTTTTCTCCATTGCCGAATCTTCTTTAGGCGAGGATCGTTCTCCTGATCTTCTTTGATCCTGGTAGGTGACCAATCTTCGTAGACTACTGTAGTTCTTGAAACTGCAACTTCCTCAGATTTCGACTTGTTGCATTGAGAATAGTCTAGTGGACTCGACCGTCTAGGCAGAGAGTCAGCTTTTCGGTGATTCACATCAGATCCATGTTCACCCCTATCTTATTTTCCCTGTGACTGGATTTCTTTGGTTTCAGGAGTCATGGTGCGCTTAGACGGACTGCGTACGTGCTCTAGCTCGCCACACTTCCGGCATTTGATCTTCTTGGCTTCTTGTCTGCTATACCTTTCAACAAGTTGACGATCTGGTCAAGTTTGTCATCGTCATCTTCTTCCTGCATGGTCCTACCTTTGTTGTACCGCGAGCTCTCCGTGGCTGCTTTCCATTCAAGAGGTTCTTGATTTGCTTACACATGCGTGCATGCTCTAGCTCGCTACAATTATAGCACCTGATTTTCTTCGGCTTCTTGTCCACCATACCTTTCAACAAGTTGACGATCTGGTCAAGTCGGTCATCGTCAACTTCTTCCTGTATGGTCCTACCTTTGTTGTATCCGGAAGCCATCGTGGCTGCTTCAAATTCAAGAGCAGCAGTCAATGCATCGACCAATGTTTTGAAATGGGCTAATCGAAGCGTCTTCTCCATATCGTGGTCATATAAGCCGTCAATGAAGGCCTGGATGTCTATAAATATTCCATCATGTTATCTGGTACTGATGGATAAGCAAATCAAACTAGTCGGGAAATATCCAGTTCATACTCTTGAAGGGTTTCGTCACGTTTCTGCATTCGGTTCTTCAGCTGGAATCTGTGCAATTGTTCGTGACCATATCGCATGTCCAACCTCTTCTTCAGCTGATCGAAGTCATCCGTTTCTTCAAGCGGTATCGTCTGAACTACATCTAAGGCATATTCCCGAAGTGCTTTAGTTAGAATCACTGCTTTCTCCTTATCGGACTAATTATTCTCTCTAGCGGCTGCTTCAAACTGCTTCACATAATTGGTCCACGACCTTTTTCCATCGAACGTTGGGGCCTTGACTCGGGTAAAAGTACCAATGTCTTCTAACTTAGGGTGTGTTTTTGGCTTACAAGGTTTTGCTCGGTCTTCTTTTCTTCCGCTGGCGTGTCTTGAGTTCTTTTATCTGTCATCTTTCTTTCTAACTCCTTGATTTTCTCGTCCATCATTGTCATCTTATTCTCAATTTTCTCGTCCATCTTTGTAATCTTATTCTCAATTTTCTCGTCCATTGTTGACATTTTATTCTCGATTTCAGATTTTATAGACGAAATTTCATTTTCAACGTCAGCGGCAATGTCGTTTCTCATTAATAGGATATCGGCAGATATATCGTTCTTCAAAGCAGGAATCTTGTCGTCAATATTAGCAGAAACGTCGTTCTTCATAGCAGAAATATCGTTTATCACATTCGTTAAAATTTTCTCTTCCATGGCAGAAATATCGTTTTTCACATTCGTTGAAATTTTCTCTTCCCAACTCAGATTTGATCCAATTGCTAGCTTTTTTTCTATCCCTTAAAGTGGATTCAGCTATACCGAATGCTCTACCAGCTTCTCTCACTGCTCGTCCGGCTTCTATTAAATTCATAGCCATTCGTAATTGCTTCTCACTCCACTGACCTCTTGTTGTTTTTCTTTGATACGTCCTTGGCATTTTATCTATAATGAAAAAAATCTTACCAACCATAAGGAGTAATTCTGCGCAGCGTGCAACTACCCCACAATAATTGCGCGGTTCTCCCCCAAAGCACGCTTCCGAACAAAAACAGTTAGTTTCCGCAAAGGGTAAAATACTACTGAACTAGTTATAGTCTAGTTGTTTTTAAGTGCTATTATTATATTGTATATACATATTATAGTGTTATTATTTATTCTCCGCATGCGAAAGCTCTTAATTTTAAGATACTAATAACACTACGGACCAGCATAGAGAGCTCAGAGAGATTATCATTAATGGCATTCAAATAATGTACTAGATCATCAACATTATCCACACTATTAAAAAATCTATTCTGTCTAAGAGGGCTGTAAATGGGGCATTTGAAGAGAATATGCTCCAACGACTCTGGTGTATGCATATTACAAACGAAACAGATTTCCCCACAATCGATTACATAGAAGTTTCCTTTAAAGGAAAATTTCAGTATCTTTTTACTGGAAGTTCTGATATGTGCGACAATTCTCGTTATGTATATAGATGCGTGTATTTGCAAATAATTTCTCCCGGTTTCACCAATTAATAGTTGAGAGTATATCAGAGAATGACTAGACGTAACCTTCCTATACATATCAATTTCGTAAAGTCGTTTTTCAAAATTTTCTAGAATAACCCAATCTAATTTACCGGAATATGTATTTAAATAGTTTTTCTTTAACTTGAGTGACCCAATTATATTTAGCGTTCTCCGTAGCTAATTGTAAAAGTTGCATATAAGAAATTTTAGACATTCTAGAATTATCCATTATTTTAAGTTTATTTAACCAACTTAAAGCATGTTTAAAAATAATAAGTGATAAATGGGGCGAATATGTCTCAAGGCGTACAATATAATCTGGAGTATTCTGAGAAAAATTCAACAGTTTTTTAAAAAATTTAACCTGAACCCGCTCAATAATATCCGTATAGCGTAGTCCCCATATGCCAATTCCAAAAGGAAGACAAGATAAAATGATAGAACTATACAATTTGATTCTGGAATCCCATATATTAATTATTGATCGGCACATAATATCCATAACTGCTCCACTGGCACGACAAGCTTTAATTTTAGTATTCTTAGCCATGGTACAGAACATACCTGTAGAAGAGAAATGGACCCCTAGATACGTAAATTGCTTTACTGTTTCTAACCGAAAACCATTGTAATAAAACTTTTGATGATAATTATGTTTGTGCCCTCCTTTCGCAAATATTATTACTGTCGTTTTATCAGTGTAAACTGTAAGTTTATTGGTAGAACAATAAGTATCAAGTATTCTCAGTTTGCGTTCTATGTCTATTGGGGAGTCCCCCAGGATTACTATGTCATTTGCGTATTGAAGCATTAACACATCATTCTTGCCATCAATATGAATTCTGCGTAAGTTACTTGAACGAAAGTAATCTTTAATATCCGATATGAAAATAGAGAAACGCAGTGGACTTAGCGGTTCACCTTGGAGAACTTCCTCAGCGATAGCATATCTTTTACTATATAGGTTTTGGTGTCTAATTAAAAATGTGGCGTTGTCATATAAGTGTTTTAGTATTCTAATATACTTAGTACTAACCCCAAACTTAAATAGTTTTAACCAAAGGAGTGTATGATCTATGCTGTCAAATGCTCTCCGAAAGTCTACAAAAACAGCATATACTTCCCTGCGGGGGAGCCTAGAGTTATTTGCAAAACAGAAGTCAAAATAAAAATATTATCCGAACATCCCCTATTCTTTCGAAAGCCCAATTGTGTTTCAGGAAGAATAAGATTATTTTCACACCAACTAGACAAGCGATTTAATAGAATTAACGAAAACACCTTGGCACAACAATTAATTAGAGATATACCACTAAGGGTCCTTTTTTGTGAAGCATTGTGAGAATTGCTTCATGCCAACCGGAAGGAATAATTTCCGAATCCAAAATTTTATTATATAATACCATCCTTACTTGGTGATTTGCCATTTTTGCACAAAATCAAAGATTGATCAAGTTCTAGAAGTGATATGGGGGCATTTAGAAATTCGTCTCCGACCCCAAAAAAACATACTTCGTACTGAACTTTAATTGAAAATATGCTATCATAAAAATATTCCCACTCCCTGATTGATATAGGAGAACTTCTATCTTTACGTCTAAATAACCTTAAGGTTTTCCAGAACCCCGACGGATTTCTTGTGTTGGAAAGAGCAGTTACAATATCTTTTTCAGAATCATTTTTCTTCCTTAGAATTAATCGCTTATATTCTTTTTTGTTGGAAATATAAGTTGTCTTGTATATTTCGGAGAATCCTTGTTTTCTACACATTTTCAATGAATTTGCTACTTGACGTTTAGATTTCTTACAGTCAGCATCAAACCAATGCTTAGAACGTATTGAAATATTCTACTGAGATTAAACCTTTAAGTTTTGCTACATCCCATATTGTGCTACACAGATTATCATACAAAGCGTCCACATCTCCAATTGCTCCCACGTTTGGTAAGCATTAAATTGACACTTTAAAATCAATTACTTTGGAACTGTTCCATTTCAAGCGAGTGAAGGATGATTTAGTAGGAGTAATATGATTGCTTCTTATTGCCGAGCCGAAGGATATAACTATTGGAAAGTGATCAGACAAATATTGATAATCTGGCACATTAAATTTTTCAATTAATTCAAGCTTATGAGTATTACAGAAACATAGATCTATTACACTTTGCCCTAATGCACTACAAAAAGTGAAGTTCGCGGGTCTGTCTGTTTTTATATGACCATTTATTAACGAGAAGTTTCTATCTGACATAAATTCCAAAAGACTATGACCCTTATAGTTACTGGCTTTATCATAACTTAGCATATTGGGGAAAATTGGGTATTTGCCACAACTTCTTCTGAAATTTCACTTGTCTCGCCAATTCTACTATTAAAATCTCCAATTATAAGAAATAAACAATCAGGATATTGTTCTAGTATAGCATTAAGTGACATTCCAAAAGCTTCCAACGATTCATCATACTCATTTAGGTGAAAAATATACAACACAAACAATAAACTGAAAATAAGATTTTTCAAAAATGATACATTAGCCACCACGAAGAAGTTTACAGAACTTTTGAATTGTAACACATTTTGTAAAATATTGCTATACCACCTACTAAGTTCTCCCGGATTGCTTATGAGTAAATAATACTATAGTTACTACTTAAGGCGACAGGTACTTTTATGCCCGAATACAACCATGTTTCGCATAAACATAAAAAGTCATATTGTCCATATGGGCCTTGAATAAAATTATTTTTAAAGCCCTGCATATTCCAGAATATCATATTAACAAAAGGCAAGTTATTTGAATCATTGTAATTTGTTTGGTTTGGTTTGGTTGTTCTTATGCAAGTTTCGGGTTTTTTAAAGAATTTTCACTAGTTGTATCTTCGGACGCTGGAGATCTCTCGCTTACTGTTCTTCCTTTTGTTTTCTTGGACGTTGTTGATGGTTCTCTATGTAGCTTTTTCCATTCCTCAGCATTCCTTACGTCATATTCCTTTCCACCGACTACAAGTTTATTATACATCAAAAATGCCTTATGACCTTCGGTTCTAGCTATTTTCATCTGTTCCATAAGTTGTTTTCTTTGCATTTGAATTTCTTTTGGGAAGTCTTCGTTGATACTCCACTGGGTATTTTTTAAGTTTTTAGCCGATTTTGAAATTTCAATTTTTTTTGTTTTGTTAACCATTTCTATTAGTACTGGTCTACTTGCATTGTCCCTCTTCTTTCCCAATCTTCTGATATTCGTTATATCGTGTTCCATTTTAAATTGCACCCCTAATTTATTTATTACTTCTTCTATTTTATTTTGTAGAATGTTATTAGCTTCGTTATGTGCTCCATTTATTCCGTAGATGATTAGATTTTTACTTCGGAATTCTCTTTCTAAAAATTTGATTCTCTTTTCTTGTTTCTCCAGCTCCTTTTTAAGTTCTCTATTCTCCTGCTTCCTCTCAAGGTTTTCTAATGTTAGGGCAGTTAGTTCTTGCTGAATTTCGTCCAGTTTTTGCTCCATTCGAACATTTCTCTCATCCATAGTGTTCAATTTCTCCAAGACTTTTTCCATTTTGCTACTTATTTAATTTGCTCTGTTATTTCCTAGATACGATCCTGTGTTTTTAGTTTCAACTTCTTGATGTCAGGTAATTAGCTAAATCACTTTATCGATTTAGAACAGGTTTTGTCACAATTTAAAAATTAAAGAATCTCGTTTTCAACTTGCTGTATATTGTTTTGATGACGTATTGTATGGATATTTGGGTAGTCTGTAAGCTTTGAAAGATATTCTTTCTACATACCTCTCATTATTGCAACGATTTCATAGCACTAACTTTTTCCCTATTTTATTCAATCGTTTGATAAAGAAAATACGAATTTAATGAGAGCCGATATAATCAAGTCTGGTTTGATATCTCGCCAGGACCGAACTCCGAAATCGATGGAGAAGTTTCCGTAACATTTCTAAGACTGTTACAAGATATACCTCATTTGGCTTCTGTTAAGATTCTTCTATGGATAGCAACATATTTGACTTTTTTGACAATCCAATCTGTACATGTTTTTTGTGATGCAAGTGTGAACGCTTATGCATCTTGTATATTCCGAAGAACTGAAATGGGTGTTGCTGAAGTTCTGTTCAAACTATTTGAAGCCAAATCCAGAGTAGCTTCTATTAAAAAGTTGACCATACCCCGTCTCGAACTTTTGGCCGCTAAAATTGAAACCAATCCTCATGTATTTTTTTGGTCGGACTCCCCAACTTTATTGTAGTGGATCAAACAACAAGAACATTGGAAACCATTTCTCTAGAATCGTGTTCAAGAATTAAAACGTTTTCCAAACCTCAGCACTGGTACCATATTCTTGGTGAAATTAATCCAACAGATCTTCCATATTGACGTTGTTTAGCTAAATCCCAAAGATGGTGGGAGGAGCCTATCTGGTTACATGATTCAATTTCCCAATGGCCTAGTCGAAGTTTCGATTGTAACGAAGAGAAATTTACTACGAGAGGAGGAAAACAGTTATTTCCGCTTTATCTGTGCCTGATTATTAGACATGGAACTATGGGTATTTCTAAAAATTTAGCTAAATGGTTAACATGATTACGGGGATCAAACGATTCATCAGTAACTGCAAGAAAAAGAATGCCGAAAAAGAAAAAAATCGTACTGAAAAAGAGTGAGAAGCATAACGGAATATGATCATTCGTTATATACAAGAAGAGAGTCAGAGATTTAGATCAAGATTAGCGGTTCTCGTCTCTCGTCTCGTCTCGTCCTCTCTCGACGAGACGAGAGACCCATTTTCTCTCGTCTACCTAGACGAGACGAGATGAGAGAAGTACCCTCTCTCGTCGAGAAATTCTCGTTTCTCTCGATCTCTCTCGAGCAAAAAACGTTTTTTGGAGATTTTTGAAATCTTCTTGAATTCATCTTTGCAAAAATATATATAATGTCTATAGTTGGAGCAGCGGTTTTCGAGTTATTCGACTGCAAACATATTATTATTATTATGACGTTTTATCGCTGGATAAAATTATTTGCAGTCAAATAACTCGTGACAGGTATACATTGTCGAAATTAGCACAATAAAAATGTTTGTGTCTTCACTAACCGCGTTGTAAAATTGTTTTCAATTCCTGAGATAAGGGAGATTTGTTGAAAACCTCTAAAACTAATTCCTTTCAACTCGAAGGGTTTTAATTTTAGGACAACGTTCTTGAAATAAAATCTATGTATTCTTTTAATTTTTGCAAACTACCGTTACCTTTTTTATACCATTTGATATAAATCTCTGAGATATCATGGACAACTTCATATTTTTAAATATGGACCAAGATTTTTTCATATTAATTTTTGAGTACATATTACCTCAAATACAATGATGTACGTTTCGACACAAATTATACATTATCAGGAACTTTTTTAAAATATTCTCAGTAGGCTTATGGCTTTTTCAAATATTATCTCAATTTTTGCTTGAGATAGAATGAAATTGAGGTAGAAAACAGAAAAAATATAATATTTGAAGCAACCATAGGCGTAGGTACTAGAAATATTTCAAAAAATTTCCTTATTATCTATAATTTGTGTTGAAACGTACATCATTGTGGTTGCACACTCAAATGACCACACTGTATAAATGCGAAATAAGAGCACGTTGGAAAATGCAATCTTATCAAAAATAATAAAACGCCAATTTTGATAATTAATATTTCCATTCTTAAGTGTCAGAAAAAATATTGCAACAGTTAACATAAAATTTACTAATGAACTAAAAAATATATTACAGATAGGTACCTAGATACAAAAACGGTTCATATAATGATGTATAAAAAATAAATTAGGCTGAAAAAAACCTTTATTACCTACATCTAGTTAATACTTATACATATATTAGGAACACTAAAAACTTTAAATTTAAAATAATCATTGTTTGACAAATATTTTTCTTAAGCCTACACGAATACCAAGAGTTTAAACATAACAATGTTCTCGCTGATTCTGCGTTAAGACGGTTCCTATGTTTTCTTTTTACGAGTCGTGCTTATGAAAACAGTCTTTCAGCAGGAACACTGGTAGCGAGTATGGTTAATATATCCCTAGCCATTTCAGCAAGATTTGGAAAGATTTCCTCATGGTCACCCCACCATTTTAAAATATTGGTATCTCGACCAGCTCTTTCTCCGTCTATATATTTTTGATATTCGACTCTTGCTACCTCTCTATTGTTTATTTATTTATTTATTCATTTTCTTACTCATTCATTCATCCAAACAGACCTTGCGGTCTAATCACAAGGATAATATTATAACAAAAAAATTATATATAATACATCAACAAACATAGGTAAGTTTAAATCTATGCTATAACCTAAGTTACCAAAAAAAAGCCTATGACAGAAAATGTGAAACACATCTAATCAAAATGGATGATAGATAATGATGAGACGAAAACAGCTGCTATATCGATAAATTAACAATTTGTCTCAATACTGTCTTACGCAAGACATTTTTGAAAACTGACCAAAGATGTTGATGTTAATGCTCGGTTTTTTATATAAGCCAGCCATGAATTCGTCACTACTTGTTGATGATAAATCTTTCTTTGTTTCTGTTTCCGTCGCAGTTGCGATAGTAGCAGTTGGTTTTACGTAAAATGAATAGAAGATTTCGTCAAATTACTTCAAAGATCATTCTTTAATTTGTCTTCCCCACGGGGTCAAATTAAATGTCATTATTTCGTGCCTCGGATCTAATACTAACGCCGCACAATAAACCCAATTCGTATTATAATAATGCTTCAACATTTTGACTCTCCCTGCTTGAAATGCTTCTATTAAGGTGTTTTCCACATCTGTGGTTTCTATATCATTAAGAGAAAATAAAAAAAGATTTCAATTTTTTAAATTAAGGTCAGATTTCAGCTTTTTGGACAAATTGTGTTTATTAAATCAACGACAACTTTTCGGTGTGGTCCACACTATCACACAGGGCAAAGAGTGCGGATAGAATCTGAAAATTTAAAAATATGCAGGGTGTTCCATATTGAAAAATGGAATTTTTTACCGTGCTGGTTTTTTGGAGGACCCCGTATAGACAAAAATAATTTTATAACAGGCACCTCTTAACCCTTAATAAGCTTCGACAAACGTTTCTCTGCTATTTATATTGGTGCAGGAGATATTGACCTTTGTCGCAATAATGGGCTACCCTGTAGTAAATACCAAGCAAAGTTTTAACGCATTAAGGTTAGGTTCTGTTATATTTGATATATATTGCACACAATTCATGTCAAATATGGTAGAACCTAACCTCAACGCGTTAAAATTTAGCATGGTTTTTACTATATTCGGTTTAAATCACGAGAGGAACGAGACGAGACGAGAGAAGGTCGTTTGTCGTCTCGTCTGGCCCTCTCTCGACGAGACGAAAGACACATTTTGTCTCGTCTAACGAGACGAGACGAGAGAAGCCCTTCTCTCGTCTCGTCTCGTCTCGCGGCAACACTAATCAAGATCCTAAGCTTTTATCCTTGTGTCCTTTTACTGGCGATGAACGATTATTCAGGGTGCCTACCAATATTGCCGATAGACTTGATGCAGAGTATTTTCGAATGCCGTATGTTTTTCCCCCAAATCATGAAGTTGTAACACGTGTGATTTTGGAAAAAGTATCCTTAGAGAAAACTGGATTCTTCAATGTAGATGTACTGTTAGGTCAGTGATTAGTAGATTTATCACTTGCAGGAGATTCAAAGGAAAACTAATTGAAACTCCCGCCATAAGTGTCTCCCAGAAAATAGAGTTCGTGATGCTGCAGTGTTCAAAATTGTAAGCATAGATTTATCACACCTTAGTATCTCAAGTCAAATGGAAAGGTTTGAATCGCACTTACTTTTGATATATACCGAGCTGTGCACCTTGAAAGAACGTCATCCTTGTCAAGCAATGCGTTTATGCATACATTGAAAATATTTATTGCCCGCAGAGGTCGACCTTCAATAAATATACAGACTGCGGAACAAATTTTGTTGGATACGCAAACGTTTTCAATTACTTGAATTGATTACAAGTAGTAGAAAGTGGACTGGAAAATGAATCTCCCAACAGCTACTTGGTGAGAGCGCCTCATCCGGCTGATCAAAGGATTGTTAAGAAGAACTCTTGGAAAAATGAGCCCTCATTTCTGATAATCACAGACAGTTATCTGTGATTGTGAAGCAGTAACTGATATTGATTTAGCTAAGGCCAAAGATCGGAGTAGGCGTTTAAATATCGTTTAAGACTCAGAAAATATTTGAACAATAGATCCAAGTGTGAGTAATTGGGCCAACTCACTCTTTTCTCAAAGGAACTCATGATGAGACAGTCAAAGTCGGAGGCATTGCTTTGATCGTATATTTCAATGAAAAGGAAGTCGAATGGCTTATGGGTCGTGTGGTTGATACTATTCCTGGACTTGATGGAGTAGTCAGACTGGTTAAGGACATGAATTGCCAGTACAACGAATTAGTTAATTGGAAATGAAGAATTCAAAAGATTTGCTCAAACCTTCAGTGTCAAGAAGGCTAAAAATATTCGAACAAAAACTAAAGACGACAAGTTGACGAAGAAATTAACAATTAGAGAGTACGTATCTGGAACAAGATCTGGAATACATGTAAAATTTCCTGAACGATATGGATATTGATTTTGTCATGATGACACAAGTTGGGAGTGTGTTGGAAGACACCTTGAATTATTTTGAAGCTTTTTTCTTTGAATTTTGACTTGATGACAATTTTAACATATACACACATTGTTCTTATAATAAAGTTACTAATTTGAAGTAGCATTGCTACCTATTCATTAAAACGGCAGTTTAGTAGTGGACTCCTGAGACACTGAAGAAATAGCAGTTTTAACAGAAAGAGTATTGAAAAATCCCTAATTGACTTGACTATTCCTTTAGGGACTGTTTACAGAAGTCGGTTATATTAATTATGTCGTGATATTGAAGACTTAATAGGATTTCTAAATAAGATCGAGATTATAATACACCGTATTTACGCCCTAAAACGTGCATACTTTATCAGTACGTTAATTTTCTCAGCGAACATGTTGGGTATTAACAAATGTTGGTTTAGTCTCGTTCATTGAATATCATCATACCTTTGGTGTCTCAAAATACAAGTAATAGTGGGAAAAGCATTTGGTTGTCAGATAAGCAAATAAACTAATGCAAATTTATGCGAATTACGGTAAAATCGGAAGGTACATAATTCTATTAGCACAATGTCGATTATTATCATTTATTAATGATAACAAGTCTTCAAGTTGCCAGTGTCAACTTCCCAGCTCCACCTTTGAATACAAATTTTTGAACAAATACCTTAAAGAAAGGATTGCTTTTATTTACTTGCCTCCAGCGTCTTCTTTGAAATTGAAATATATCAGTGTTTTAAATGAAACTCAACGTTTCTAGCTAATTCCACAATATAATGAATAATGTTGAAAATTCTAAATAATTCACAATTAGTGTTTTAAATGAAACTCACTGTTTCTAGCTAACTCCACAATACAATCAAAATTGTTGAAAATTCTAAAAAAATGGCAATGTTTCGATAAATCAATATCATCGTCAGAATGACAGAAGTTACATTTCATTTGATGCCTACCTGATGTTTAGTAATTATTTTTGGCTAGACTAAGAAGTGACCTAACTTGTGATTGACTTAATATATGTTAATAGAAAAAAGAAGAAGATGTGATATTACAAATATTGAAGCTTAGATATTATTAGCCCTATGGTGATATCTTGGATATCATTTTTCCAATTAAGATCAGTGTAACTGTGTAATGCTATAGAAAACTAGACAAACGTTATCTGCTGATCTTTACAATTATCACTCAAGAAGACAGTTTATTAGTGGAGGACTTCCTAGATTTATCTGTTCATAGACCACTTCATATTGTAGGTTTCTTAAATGTCTTCTAATTTCCAACTCTTCAAGGAAATGCAGTTCTTGTTTCTCTTCACAAATATGCAGCACTTCTAGTTCTTTGTGGGATTTATCTGGTTGTTTTAATTTGTATGCTCGTAAGTGTTCAATGTATCGGATTTCAAAATTTCTAAGGATCTGACCCACATAGACAGCATTACATTCTGGACATTTGAGTTTATATATATATATATATATATATATATATATATATATATATATATATATATATATACCTGATTTCTTTAATGGTGGTATTTTTGTTTCTACATTTAACAATTTTGTACTAACGTTACTTTCTGTTATAAAAGAAATTGTTGTATTCGTTGCTAAAGATATTATCTTTGCAATATCATTAGAAATAGTCCCTGCATATGTGATGGTTTTATAAGTTTTTTTTCATCAGTTTGCTTAGGCAATATTAGTTGTAATGCTACTTTTTCCTCCTTTCTATTAATTAGCTTATTTATCATATGTAATGGATAACCGTTGGATGTTGCTATTTGTCTAACTGTATTAATCTCTCTATCAAAATTACATTTGTTCATGGGAACTGAAAAAGCTCTATGTATCATTGAATTATATGCCGCTAGTTTATATGGAATGGGGTGATTGGAATTATATGGAATTGTCACATCAGTGTGTGTTGGTTTTCGATAAATTGAATAATCAAGTACATCATTAACTCTTTGATGTAACTAGCAGCATATAATTCAATGATACATCGAGCTTTTTCAGTTCCTATGAACAAATGTAATTTGGATTAATACAATTAGACAAATAGCAACATCCAACGGTTATCCATTACATATGATAAATAAACTAATTAATAAAAAAGAGGAAAAATTGGCATTACAACTAATATTTCCTAAACAAACTGATGAAATAAAAAATTATAAAGCCATCACATATGCAGGAAATATTTCTAATACTATTTCAAAGGTAGAAAGTAACGTTAGTACAAAATTGTTAAATGTAAAAACAAAAATACCACCATTGAAGAAATCAGGTATATATAAACTCAAATGTCCAGAATGTAATGCTGTCTATGTGGGTCAGACCCTTAGAAATTTTGAAATCCGATACAATGAACACTTACGAGCATACAGATTAAAACAACCAGATGAATTCCACTACGCAAAACATCTACTTGACACCAATCATTCATTGACACCTAACACAGAACTGCTGCATATTTGTGAACAGAAACAAGAACTGGATTTCCTTGAAGAATTGGAAATTAGAAGACATTTAAAAAACCCACAATATGAAGTTGTCAATGAACAGATACATCTAGGGAGTTCTCCACTAATAAACTGTATTCTTAAGTGATAATTGTAAAAATCATCAGCAGATATAGTTTCCTGGTTTTCTATATCATTGCACAGTTATACTGATCTTAATTAGAAAAATGATATCCAGAA
Source organism: Galeruca laticollis (assembly GCA_963921935.1). Taxonomy (NCBI): domain Eukaryota; kingdom Metazoa; phylum Arthropoda; class Insecta; order Coleoptera; family Chrysomelidae; genus Galeruca; species Galeruca laticollis. Next base: position 37,316,638 of record OY998184.1, read on the forward strand.
TATCACCATAGGGCTAATAATATCTAAGCTTCAATATTTGTAATATCACATCTTCTTCTGTTTTCTATTAACATATATTAAGTCAATCACAAGTTAGGTCACTTCTTAGTCTAGCCAAAAATAACTACTAAACATTAGGTAGGCATCAAATGAAATGTAACTTCTGTCATTCTGACGATGATACTGATTTATCGAAACAATTGTAATTTTTTTAGAATTTTCATTGTATTCTGGAATGAGCTAGAAACAGTGAGTTTCCTTTAAAACGTGGATTCCACGAAATAAGGGTTGAAACAGTTAATTTAATTGACAATTGTTTCGATAACTGAATATCATCGTCAGTTATCGGAACAATTGTCAATTATTTAGAATTTTCAACATTTTTCATTATATTGTGGAATTAGCTAGAAACGTTGAGTTTCATTTTAAACACTAATATGAGTAGATTCCACGAAGTAAGGGTCAAGACAGGTAATTTTATGAAATATGTCAAATTCTGTTCTCCTTTATCCTTATCAAAGAGTATACCACACAACTGGTAGTAGGAGAAGCTTAGTATTTCCGTCCCATAATAATTGGAAAATAAAATTTATTGAAAAACAGGAATCATTGCAATTCACCAATAAAAATTACGAAGTAGACATCATCCAATTTCACAACTAAGCATTGCCATGAAATATTTCTTTTGTAACTATGAGAGTAAATTGATATAGAATTGTTGAATTTCGGGCATAAAAAGTTTATTATAGGCATATCCAGTATTTGAATATTGCAAATAGCAATAACCATTTCCAGTATTTCCAATGCTTACCACCTCATTGGTTTTACATACAGTCAAAGAGGTACCGTCTGAAAAGCTCGCTTGTAAGTTTTGTCACATAGATATACAAGTTTGTCGAGAAGGAGGATTGGCCTTTCTTTGTGCAATAAAAAAGATCAGTGATTGGAGAACAAATAGAAGAAAAATCTTTGATAAATCGAGGATACCAACCAATAGGACATATTGGTGAATTATGAAAATTACTGTCTATTTTAAATAGACTCAAAATATCCATGCCCAAAATAAGAGGATGATTAATCGAAGGTATAATCAGAATTTCAATTGTTTTTGGGACACTTTTTACAATAATGGGAACGGTAATAAAACCCATAAATTGCTGTGGCACACCGTCAGCAGTAGTTATACTTATTGAAGCAACATATTCAATAGGTACATGAAGAGAATTAATAAGCGAAAACCCTGGGTTTCCAAGAAAACTAGAATTGCTTCCGGTATCAACCATTGCAACAACATCAGTATTTAAAACCTTGATAATCATATAAGGACTATTATCATTTGGTTTCTGAACAAAGAAAAGTCAAATATCGGTAGTAACATAATTGACAATATTTTCAGACCAAGAATGATCCTCAGGAGTGGGTAACATAGAGAAAACAGGTACATCTAAATACATACTATCAACATCATTAGATAATGCAGCATTTGGTACAGAATTGACAAGTGGAACGGTACAACAGGATAATTGTTTGTCAAGATTTACAAAACGATAGTATGATGACGATAAGAAATCTCTGGCAAAACTTAGAGAACCTTGCACTTCAGTAGCCGAAGGAGAAAAATTTGAAGTTAATTTTGACTTGTTGTCGGTTTTCTTGATTTGCGTTTTGAGCTTCCTGACTTTACTTCCGAAGTGGGTTGTGCTCGACTGGAGACTGTCGTCACATTTACAGGACCAGTCTGATTCTCGTCTTTTGGATTGCAAGATCTACAATTCGGTTTTGTAGTGTTTTTAGCACTACAACCATAACAAAAAATAGACTTAGGAGAACGACATTTCGTAAAAATATGATCAGATAAAACGAAAACAGTAACGGATGTTTTTCTTTTAGAAGAATAATTTGATGAAACATAAAGACAAGCCAGATCAGGTTCAAGTAGACAATTTTTCTAAGAAGGTGGTCGATAAAGATCAGACCATACTGTGGATTCTTCAACTCTTTTAGAAAGCTCAGTAAGTTCATCAACAGTACTAGGACTTCTCAATGCCAAATCAAAAATGGTAAAAAATGCAACACGAGATTTTTCAATTACAACATTCGTTAAACGATTAAAAAGACTTGTCATCGAAGAAATATAAACAGAAACGAACTCATTCTCACCCATAGTTCGATTTAAATTATATCTCTCATTTGTATATACTTCGGAGGCTGCATCGTGCTAAACAACCAATTTTTTTCAAAAATTACCAAAAATGTAGTATATCTGGATTTATAGAACCCGTTATGCTGGCTCTGGTGTCCTTCTAGACAATGGAAACAAATATGGTTCAATACCAATTGGTCACTCAACGAAAATGTAAGAAGCATACACCATTGCTATGATAAAAATAAAGTGTCCATACTTCCTGTGCCTTTGGAATAACAGAGATAAAAAACACCATTGTATTAGAAAAGAGTGGCATAAGAGAGAAAACCTGGAAGAGGGAAAACATAACGTTATTAACGATCCCTCAGTTGAACGAGATAAAATCATATTCCTACCACTTCATACTAAACTGGGCCCAATGAAACAGTTTGTGAAGGCTCTTGATAAAACTGGACTGTGCTTTGTATATATAGGTAGAAAAATGCCCCAGTTAAGTTCAGAAAAACTTAAAGCAGGGATATTCGACGGCCCACAAATACGAAAACTTATAAAGGTCCCTGCATTTGTAACATTCATGAATGGGGTCGAACGGAAAGCTTGGCCCTCATTTGTTTCTGCTGTTCAAAATTTTCTGGGGAATTGCAAGACTACAATCAAGTGGTCAACGAGATGCTCGACAATTTCAGATCCTTGGGGTGCAACATGAGCGTAAAGTTACATTATTTGCATAGTCACTTGGACCTGTTTTCAGATAATTTGGGAGACTTCAGTGAGGAACAGGGTGAAAGGTTTCACCAAGATATTAAGACTATGGGGGACCGCTACCAAGGACGTTGGGATGCAAACATGATGGCAGATTACTGCTGGAATTCAAAAATAGACTGTTCCCAAAATATGCACTCAAGAGTTTCACGAAAACGAAGTTTTCAAAGTGTGCATGAGTGACTGCCAATTTTAATAATGCATTTTATTTGTATTTTTGCCCAAAATTATACCAAATTTTTATAATTTTGAGTAATATATAATAATGACACACATTTTTGTATTGTTTTTTCAAATTAATAAAGTGGTGAGTTATGGGATTTTCACTAAAATATAATATTTCAAAAAATTGAGCTCCTAGGCAAAAACTAACAACAGATTTGAGATCAGGGCATTTATACAAAAACAAATAAAAATTTCCTTGCACCAAAACCACTGTTGACCAGTGTAATTAACGGGCGTCCGCGTCATCCACAGAGCCAAGAAAGCGTCGAAAGATCTAATCAGAATATTAAAAATATGTTAAGAGCTTGGCTGAGTGACAATGATTCAACTAATTCGTCAACCGTGTATTTTGTGTAATGGCAGAAGAATTCATCTTACCATCTAATAAATAATTAGGGGCACCCCTTATTAAGCATTATTCGGCATAGATTTTGTAACGTTTTTATTTTTTTTTATATTTCGCCCTACGAAATCGAATAATGTATATCCCAGTGCGGCCCTGACGTAACAATATTTTCGTCGGACTTTGTAGAAGATCGGTTCCTACGACCAATAAACATAAAATTACAGGAGTATAATACATCTTTTAATTCCGAAAAAGGTTTATTACGGCTCAATCGGGATTTTCAATTGAACGAAGTGACAATTTATTGTACTTTTAATACCACCCTTAAAAATGTGCGATGGGGACACAATAGTTTTAGTATCACCTTCGGAAAAGAAAGGTACCTATTATGAAATTCTGGGTAGACAGCGTAATTTGTGCATTCACTGCCCGATTCTTTTTATATGGCTGTTATATGGCTTTTTAGAACTAATTTTACAGTTATTTTTCAGAAAAAATTTCACAAAAAAGGCTACCGATCCCTAGAAATCTCGTCAGGAGAGTCAGTCAGCGACCGATTCTCAACGCAAGTAGTCCAAAAAATTCTTGTAGTGTCAGCGTGAATTATCGTATCATTGTTTAGTGCCGCTATCGATATAGAGTCTACGAAGATCACTTGAGCGAAGCAGTGGTGATTTTCTCAGCTAGTAAGATTAAATTATCGTATCGTACCAAAGTATCGGTATTTCCTGTGTTCATAGTCGAATTAAAATTACCGGAGCATATGTTTATTGTGTTTATTACCGACAATAAATTACCGAAGATTTCCGAGTGTCTGTGATCTGTTTCATCACGCGGTGAGAGTAGATTACTTATTACAAGTACTATCGTAAGTTTTTTTTTATCGACCTAATCGAGAAACCACGCCTCCGGCGTTGATGCAAGTATCTTCGCCTGAGTAGTAATTTGGTGATTGGATGGAAACAATTGGACTCAGGTATCGTAAATGATTATTTAGTATCTTTCCTACCTGGAGTAATCGCACCCCTTCTTAGTCGATGGTGGAAAGATTAATCTGGTGTCACGCTATTTCTTTAGCGAAAGAACCATACGGTCAGAACTATTTAATTACGATAACGAGTTTATTGATTACTAATATTGCCATTGTTTTAGAGAACCTTTGTTTATGTTTTATAGAATAATCGTTAGGAAATTCGGCGTGCACGTCGAATCTAGATTAAATTATTTTCCCGATATTGACATAACTTTCACAAAGCCTATGTGTTTTTTTGTTTCCAAGTAATTTATTAATATAATATTCTACATTTTCTTTTTTGAATAAACGGAAAATAATTTCGTTAATAATTTAATTTTTTAGTTCGCAAACTCTGCGACATTTATGGTTTGGGTATGTATATGATTTTGAGTTGTATATTTGTTGTTTCTTGGAGACTATTTATTTCTCGAACAATTACCGTGTAGTGTTTAGTGATAATTGGTTCTATTGCTTTTATGTATACATTAATTTTGTTTGCGGTACCAGGTTATGCATGTACCCATATTGTAAATATTTTTGATGTTTTGTTCACTGACGCTGGTTAAACCTGTTAATAAACTGGTTAACATAATAAACCGCGTTTTAGTGAGTATTTCCCAAACCTCCACAGATACACTACCAAAAATACCTCACTTTTTATAATTTCTCTCGCTTATCGCAGTTATTGAAATTTTTCCTGTGAATTAAAATTTCTGGCGCCCTTTAATTACCTTTCCGGTTGATTAACGTTCCACAAATAAACCCACGACTCTTAGCTCTCCAACCAAAACAAGAGTGCCGTTCGCATACGTCTTAATTGTTTATCGCCCAGTATCGTTCCAAATAAAATCGCTATCTTGGTCCCATCCAATGAAACTTGGAAAAATTGGTACCGAACAATTAAGACGGTAACAATTTTCAAGTTTGTCTGTTTTCTTCTGATTTGCCCAAGGACGTTGTAAAACAAATAAACACTGAGGAAGAATTAGAGAATATGATTTCAGAATGTTCCCAAAGTATTGAAGAGGCAAACCATATCGAGATAGAGGAAATTCCACAGTCGACCGATTCAACTTCTAAAACTACAAATGACAATAATACTAATTTACGAAGTTTCTGTTGTTCATGATACAGAATTCATAGAAGTAGCCGATAATATGTTTCTAGAAGAAGCCGATAATCTGCAATCAGTCTCAAATCTTTGTTGCTTAAAACGTAAGATGAAAAATCCCTTTAATCAGGCTGTTACTGAGGGACAAAAATGGATGTGTAATTTTTGCCTCAATCAAGAAAACATAAAAACAGAAAAATAGACAGTGCTATCGGACAGAAGCGTGCCGCCGAAAAAATGCTTGAAACCTCAAACAAGAAATGCAACCATTGAAAACGGACGAATCGTTATAATTGAGGTTTCAAAAGTAGACAAACTAGATCCCAAACATATAATTGGATCAATTTTCGATTTTAAAAATAGAGTGTATCGAATAAGTACGAAGTACGGTCTGTTAAATCGATGGTTCTCCAGATATGAGATCAGTAGAATAGAGAGCAACGAACGATTTGAAGTTACAAGTGAAGAAACTATTTCTATAAGAGAAGCAATGGGAATGTTTCCCAAGTTTGGGAAGCAAGGTTTTACAAAATGTATGTGCAAACCCAACAAAAACCAATGTAGAATAAATCAGTGCTTTTGTTTCAACGCCCACATGTGTGTGTACAAGCAAATGTCACTTTAGTGGCTCCTGCGGGAATAAATAATCACTATCTGGCGTTGTTCTCTCAGTTTTATGAGTTCCTTAATATATTTTTAGTTTATGTCTAAGCTATATTGTGACATAGCAATAAAACAGTTATAATAATAATTACTATTATTATCATTTTACTGGCTAATAGTCACTAAGTATGTGTGCCCTACCTATTTTTAAATGAGACGAAGCAATGCATTACGAAACGCCGAACTCAAACTAGGTGAATTGTAAAATGGATAATATTTTAATTTTTTCAATATGCCTAAAATCTCATCGGAGTTTTATATTATGCCTTAAAATTGTACTCAGATTGTAAAAATATAATCGTTTTACAAAATGCCAAGTTATTTTGAAAAAGCCTAGGCGTTTTATAAAAAGCCTGGTTTTCAAATACGCCTACAACATATTTCTACACTACGGTGGTGAAGACATTCATAGGCCTCACATCTAATTCCGCGCGGGCAAAGCTAATCGCGAAATAATCTTGGTGCTCGGTCAATAATAACAGTCTTAGCCACCTTGGTGTATAATATACTATTATTCCTTAATATTCATATTTAGTCGGTTAAAATAATCTTTATGATCCAGCTTCTGATTCTGTTAACGGGCCCGCTGCAGCCGCTACCCAGTCCAATTTTCACCTCTAAATTACAATTATAAATATGGTCAGTACAGTTGCGGAAGGGGTCCTTTTTCAAATTTTTATTATCTCAAACATTTTTCAAAATATCTTAAAAACACCAAACCATTCTTTTTTCTTTCGTAATTGTTCACAACTTTTGCCGGCCCTATTGTCCAGTTGATCGTTTTGTCTAGATACCACTTCAAATCGAATGAGACCAAAATCATAATTTTGGGTTATCCAGATGATGTTTATGACGAATTGACACTTCTGAACCAGAGTCTAACAATGATGCCTGCATTTATAAATGCTGAAATAGTGATTACGCATTTTTTGTATGGATGATTCAATGGTACCTAATGTGCTGCATCCTATTTTTAATTTTTGAGAATATTTTGCCATTATATTTTATATCTATTCGAAACGTGACTTTCAACTTCAAAAATCAAGCGAAATTTCATAATGACTTTATAAATGATTCAAATCAGTTGACATAAATCAACCCTGTTAGAAATTAATTGGAGCCCAATATTCAGCGAATTAAATAATATGTTGTGCATCTCATATAATTCCACACCGATGAATATTTCGAGGTAAATCAAAGACGCGAATTGTACCGTTAAAATAATGAAGGAGCTTTGAGACATTCTTTCCAAATGATATCAGTAAAAAATATTATAATACAGAGTTTCCTAAATGATGCTAATAACATTTACTAATAGATACGTCTCGTAAAATTGGACAGAATAATCCATAAAATTAAAACCAGAAAATATTTTCTTTTATATCTAAGTACCTACTTAGAAATTAAAAAAAAATTAAATTGAGTATACACTTGCGTTAAACAGAGTTGTTACAATCAAATCTACCTGTATTACGAAGAATCAAATTGTTTTTGTTGGCTTTTTAAACAAATAAAAGAAAATAGAAACTTACCTGCTAAGTGCAGCAACAGTTTTTCTTTATAAAATATCTGAAACAAGAACTTTTTTAATGATTGTTCCAATTTTTCTTTTGAGTTAGGTCTAGTTCTATTAACAATCTTTTGATGTTAATAGATTTTTCAGGGCGACATGAAAGCGGCTAATCAATTTTGTTAATTAATTACGTGCCCAAGTAATTGACTTCTAGAACAGCAAATTATTTTTAGAAAATTCCATTTCTAATTAAATTTGCCGAGGAATAAGGAAGAAACTGAAATATTACTGAATGGAACAGAAAGTGATTGCATAAATGCTGATACTACAGTGTCAATATGTATCATTCATAGAAATTCAGTGTGTCGTCTGTGGACCGTGGACCAAAATAATATTCAATCACTTACGCCAACAAGTAACCATTTTTCAAACCTTCCTTTAAATACGTTTACAGGAAATAACTTGTTTCGAAATGGTGATTCGAATTTTGGAAAGAGAACAAATATGACCGAAGGTATTGTTGGAATAGCAAAACAAAAATTGTATTCTTAAAATTGCCAGATGCGTAAGATGGCTAATTTTCGGTACAGGCACGTACGGGTTATTTTCCCTGAATTGTGGCCTGAGAAATATTCCTCTTTGAGTTCAGTTGATTCTAATATATGAAACGTTCAGCAACTAGTAAAGTGTTTAATTTCATAATCTTAACCATATAAAATTCCAATAGGTTATGTGCCCAGTCTACTTTAGCTTATGAATAGTGTAACTAGATAGTATTTAACTATCTATATACACTATTTATAAGTTCGTTAATAGTTAAGAGCCAATAACCGCGGCGCGTATGCCAAAAAATGATTTAAAATAATAATGTTGTAGACTCGATTATTGTGACATGATTTTGATTTTGCTTTTGCTATTGGGATAGTCAAATATAAAAAAATATTATGTATCGATTTCTTCAAAAAAGCCGAAATTTTCCTGTCGGTACCATTTTCTCCTTTGTTTATGGAACAATCTTAACCAAATTTTGGGAGTCGAAATGGTTCCCAATGGTCAGGAAGCCATGCATATTTTGTTGAAATAAATAAAAAAAATTTCATGAGATTTATTTTTTTATTTGGTTTATTTAAAAAATATTCATTCAAAACTATGCAAAGCTTGTGTACCATGGTACTCTCAATACATGCTGAAATTTTGAAGTGAAAATATTACATAGTTTCAGAGAAAATGGTACCGAAAATTTGAATAATTTGAAAAATTATTAGTCGCTAATAACTGCGCCTCCCTCGGAGAACGCGTGCAGATTCACTGGTACACTCCAAGCCAACGTAGAGTAAATTATTTCAACCGGCACGGGCGATTGTTTTGAATTGCATATTACCAATATTTTGAGCAAAGTTAATGTGAATTTCTTGTATGGGCTTTTTCGTTATTTAGTATTGTTTGTGGATGTGTTGTGCTTTTAGTTTATTTATCCCCTTGAAATAATTTATAAGACTTTAAAAACTTTTGTGGAATAAGTGATTGACGAAAAAGGTAAGTGTGATTTAATTCTTTATATTTTTTTATAAAAGTAATACGTAATTAACAATTTGTATTTAGTTACTGCATTTAATTGAATTGAATTGAATATACAGGGTGAACCATTTCAAAGTGACAGTTTTCTTGAGTTATTCGGGGTGAAATATGATTTTGAAATATCTGTAGTCAGAGTATCAATTTTATTTGTCATCTTAATTTTTTTTCAGGGATCAGTGTTATTATTCAAAGATGCCTAGATATCGATTCATGAAAGTTTCGAGAAAAATGTAAGTAACTTTTAAAAAATTGTGCCCCTACTGTTATTATGATTTTGTTTAATAATTTAATAAATTAAGTATCTGGATAATATGATACATTGATATAGGAAACACTAATAACATATATAATTAGAGTTTATTTAGGATTCTTTTATTTCAACGTTTCACATTATTTTAAATAATATATGTTTATAACTGTTCAAGGAAACATATACATAAACAAGTAGGTGAGTGTAATCACGGTATGCTTCAAATCACTGATAGTCGTCGCGTTTACAACTACCGCACTATCATTTTCCGCTGCTTGTTTTGCTAGTTGGTCTGCTTCTTTATTACCCTGGATTCCTATGTGGGAAGGGATCCACGTAAATTTTACATTTATTTGGGTATCTTGTAGTTGGAAGAGTTCCTTCTTCATTTCTATAGCAATGGGATGACTACTATAAACTTGCTGGATGGATTTTAATGAACTGAGGGAATCTGTAATTATGAGGATGTTGGAAGCTTTCGTATTTTTAGACAGTTTAAGGGCTTGTAGCAATACATATTCTTCTCCAGTGAAGACTTTACTGCGAGTAGGTAATTTAAAAGATAAGTTTTGATTTGCCGTAACAATCTTCGGCTCCGACGCCAGCTGGAGTTTTCGAGGCATCCGTATATATTTTGAAATGGTCATTATATTCAATGAGTTTTGTCTGGAAGATATTTTTCATCAGCAAACTGGGTAGTTCATATTTTTGAAAATATGTAAGAGTGGTGTCAATTATTGGTTTGGAATTTTGCCAAGAAGGATATGTTTGTTCAAACTTGAATATAGGAACATGTTTGATTTGAAGATCTGCTTTGAATTGTCTCACGCGATTACAGAAACTTGGACTCGGTTGTTGTTGTGCGATATTGTCAATTTCATCTGTATGAATTTTTGGGTACATTGGATGCTCAGTATTATCTAATATAGAGGTAGCATATGACAATGTCAATATTTTTCTTCTCGTAAATAAATATGGTTCCCCTAATTCTGAATAAAGGCTTTTCACCGGTGATGTACGATATGCACCAGATATTATTCGTAAGGCGTTATTGTGAACTGTATCAAGTTTCTTTAAAATATGGCTTTTGGTGGATGTATAGACAATAGATCCATAATCGAGTTTGGAACGTATACGATTTTTATATATAATATGTAGAGTTTTTTTATCTGATCCCCAGTTACGGTTAGAAAGTATTCTTAGAAGATTGATACCTTTCTGATAAGATAATATCAACTTTTTCATATGATCATTCCAGCTCAGTTTCTGGTCAAATATCATACCTAAGAATGTCGTGGAAGTTACATATTACAGTTTTTCTTCATGTATACCACTAAGTCATCCGCATATAGCCTTATTTTAATCGGTTTAAGTACATTTTCATTAATGTTATTAATAGCGATTAGAAATAATGTGGGACTAATAACAGAACCTTGGGGAGTACCATTTTATTGACATTGTTTGGTCGATAGAGTACCATTTACTCTTACTCTAAAAGTCCTATAGCTTACAAAATTTTTGATGAATGCCAACATATGCCCATCTATATTCCATTGCTTTAACGATTTCAGTATATTTATTCTACATGCAGTATCGAATGCTTTGTTAATATCAATAAATATGGCTAAGCATTTCTGATTATTTGCAAAGGCTTCGTGTATGTCACTTTCTAGATCAATAATATTGTCAATAGTACTTCTCTTTTTCCTAAATCCACTTTGTTCTGGTTTAATTAGTTTGCGACTTTCAAGTTCCCACTTAAGACGATTATTAATAATTTTTTCTAAGAGCTTACACATCGTGCTAGTCAGTGCTAGGGTCTGTATGATTCTGTACTTGTTGCTTTCTTAATAGTCTTTAGAATTGGTATGATTGTTGCTTCAGTCCACTGAATTGGAAAAGTTTGTTGTATCCAAATGGTGTTGTGAATATTCAAGAGTACGTCTCTGCCGCTCTCCGATAGATATAGCAGGAAAGAAATCGGTGTATTATCAGGACCTGGACTCGAGTTTTCCAAGTCTTTTATCGCTTCATCTAGTTCTGATAGCGTGAGTGGTTGGTTGAGGTACGATGTATTGTTTTCATTATTGATTGGGATTTCTTCGATTGATACTCTATTTTTCAGAAAATGTTGCTTTAATTTGGCATCGCTCGAGTTCTCTTGGCATATAGCCGAAGAAGTTCTATTATAGGTATTAAATCTGGATTTACTTCCATCATTAAGAATGATTAAGTCTGCCATAACCTCTTCTATTGTGTTTCCTCGAGTATCTTGTTTCTCACACCCCCACATGAAATTGTGTCCGTTGAAGTCGCCCATGATAATTTTAGGATTAGGAACCTGGGGGATTAGATCAGTCAGTTCCATTTTACTTGGGTTTCGGTCGGATGGAATATATATATTTATTTTTGTAGGAAAATAAACGCATACACATACAGCTATTGCTTCAAAAGTGGTATCTAAATCAATTTGGCTTGAATGAAGGTTATAATTATGTTCTTGTAATATACATTAAAATTTTTTAGTTTGTGTGTATTCTGATTATTAAAGTCTGTTTTTTGTAAACAAATAACGTTCGGGTTGTATTTAGATATAATAGTTTTTAACATTTCCAGATGGAGGTAATATCCATTTAGATTCCACTGTAGAATACTCATTGTTTTATTTTAAATTTAATTTAATGAAGTAGAATTTATGTCGTTGCTGTCTGATGAGTCACTGATTGGATCTTGTTCTATGGGTCCTTCAGCATTATATCTTCAAGTCTCTTCCTAATTTTTGTGAAGCGGGTCTTCGTTGCTTTGCTCTGTAGTGAGGTGTAAATTTTTTTGATAGTATCTACTAAGTCTTCAAATGCCGACGTGTAGTTTCTAATCACGCTTATTGGATCTGGGTTTTTCTTTTATATTTGACAGTAAGTCGGTCAATTTTTCGGAAGTAAGAGCATAGTTTTTAGGATCTTTTTTCATTAGCTGTTTCACAGGTTGCATTTGTTCGGATGTAAATTCATCACTTTTATATTTTTTCAGTGTATCAAGTATTTCGAATGCCGAGTCTGATTCTGCTATGGGACTAGAAGTTTCGGATAAAGGTCGTTTATTACAGTTTTCTGTATAATCCATTCGCTTTTATAAGTTATCTTGAGTTGATCTTATGGGGTTTTTTAACAAAGATAGGGAGATGTTAGCAGTTTTACTTGTGGATTCTGTTGGGTTTACTTGGGATGGGTTTACTTGTGGATTTTTCTCTCTCTCTCTCTCTCTCTCTATATATATATATATATATATATATATATATATATATATATATATATATATATATATATTTTTATATAAATTTTCTTGGATTTCAGTCAATTAAAACATTATGGAATGATTAAAATGTCATTTTACTAAAATTCTGTCAAACAATGGTGACGTTTCAGTCTTAAATTTAGACCTTTATCAAACTAAAATAGAACAGAATGCATATGGTAAACAAACTATTGGACTACAAAAAACAAACTTACCCCAAAGTGTAGTCAGCGAATTTTCATTAAACATTAAACTTAAAAACACGTTCACATCATTATTACACATTTTAAAATCATTGGATTACCTTCCATTCATTAAGAACACATATTTCAATAACAAACCATTCATATTGGTAAAAATATAATAACATAGTTAGTGACATTGAACTGTATTAATGTGAGACTAATTGTATTGCTTATATATAAAAATAACAAAAAAGTAGTATATCTGGATTGATGGGACCCGTTGTAGTCGCTCAAGTGAGCTCAAAATCAATAGGGTTCAACTGTGTGACACCTTAAAAAGTATCCAATTATGAAATTGATCACTTGTATACACTCCGGATACTGTATCGTGCTGATTTCTATTTTCTAATTCTAATTTATACAGAAATTACCAAAAATGTGACACTTCAGGTACCATAGCCTCTGTTGCACTAGCTCTAGTGAGCTGAAAATGGATAAGTTTCATCTATAAGATACCCTAAACAATATCCAATCATAAAATTGGTCACATGTATACACTCCGAAGGCTGTATCATGCTAACAATCTGAAAATGCTCCAAAACTGACAAAATCATAGCACCCGTTGTACTGGCTCTAGTGAGCTCAAAATCAGTAAGGTTCATCTATGAGACACCTTGAGCAATATCTTACCATAACATTGTCGTGCTAACAAACTGAAATTTTCCCAAAAATAACAAAAATGTACCTCACTCGTTGTACAGGCTCTGGTGAGCTGATAATCAATAGATTTCATCTGTGATATGTTCTGAACAATATTCTATCATAAAATTGGTAACTCATTGCACTCCGGAGGCTATATCGCGCTAACAAGACATGTTACGAAAAGTGGCCGACGACAATAACGACGACGAAGAGTCGCCGAAAACGACGACGACGACGACAAATAAAAATACATATTATTTGCTTCAAGGTTAAAGTCTAATATCAAATAAAAATACATATTACATGTAATAACCAACTCTATGACACTAAAAATTACTGAAAAAGTTTTCAAAGTGATTTCATTGTGACATTGTAAACAACGTTATAATGAAGTCTCTTTTATACGCGAATTATAAACAATTTCAAAGCAGTTCCGATATTAACTCAACCAATACAGGTATCGCAAGGCATAATTCGTTCCAAGATTGCCAGGTTTCGCCTAACAATTTCTTAAAACTCTATTGTAAGCAATATCACTGTTCGCTTTTGTTCGTTGTCAACATAATTATTGTCTAAGTATATTTTAGCTTCCATTCACCCTAATTATAGGGCAAATATTCATATAACCAATTGTGTGATTAAGACGATGTCAGAGGCTCTGACATTAATCCCATAAAACATTAATTTGCTGTATCTTTTGTAGTTTCTACACACAATAGGAAGGATATAACATGAAAATTTCAGTACCATCATAATGATCAATAAACAAAGAACGGTATAATCTGTATTTTCGAAGTTAATTTCAGCAATTCAAACATATTAACGTTTTTGGAGTACAATATGAAGATACTCATGATATGCATTACACTTTCTATTTTTTATCAGTCATTTTGTAACAGAAATTTATATATATATATATATATAGAATCAAGTAATCACGGCTGAACTATCAACAAATTAAATTGAAAATATCATGAGTATATAATATTCTCTTTTAAAATGTAGTGGTGGTGAATTTTAAAACCAAAATGTGTTCCTTCAGGAAGGATTTAAGCTAAGTATCAATTTCCATGTTTATTTTAAACTCAATTTTTCATTTTTCTGATTTTATTTAATTTCCATGTCGAGGTATTGGTTTTTGATTTTGATAGAAATTAGAAGTGATGGCTATGTATCCTGTTTTCTTTGATTTCCAATCATTCTACCATACAACCTTGAAAAAGAAAGAAAAAGTCTTTCGAAAGCGCTCGGTTTCGTATAACAAGAATTTTTAACATTATTTAGGCTGCAATCCCCGTGATATTTTCAATTATATATATATATATATATATATATATATATATATATATATATATATATATATATATATATATATATATATGTTTCAAAAAAAGATGACCCCCTTGCTATGATAAGTAGAACACTGCAAAATAAGTTGTGTTCAAAAATTAGAAAAATTTCGTTACAGCATCCGTTTTCAAGATACAGGGTGTTGAGAAAAGAATTCTTATACACATTTTTTACGATGATGCTGGAACTACTGACAACATTTTAATGTAATTTTGTACGAATATGTTTTGGAAGCTGACGGATCGCATAAATTTGTTTTTATATCTGCCTCTCACCGAGGGCGCTAGTTACACGGTTCATACCGGGTAGCTTTAAACATATCTTTTTCTACTTTCTTTAATAAAGCCGCACTTTAAACAGGGGTTTGACGTGCACAAAACGACTCTTTAAACACTAGTGTTCAAAATGCGAAAAGTCACATATCGTTTATCTTTTGTTTTTTAAACATCACATCAAGTGTATATTTTTTATGTTTAATTTCATGCTCGAGACAATTTTTTTGATCTATGTTATTTGATTTGTCAGTCAGCCTTCAGCCATCGTCCGTCATGTTACGAATATAATTAAAATAATATATTTTTTTCATTCCTGCGGTCAAAGAAAAAGTATAGTAAGCACCTCGTGTTAAAAACGTTTTTAGTCACTCGTTTCACAAGGCACCCGTTCCGCTTCGCTCCACTCGTGCCTAGTAAAACTCGTGACAAAAGCAACCTTTCTGACACTAGGTTCTTAATATACTATTTTGATGAGGTTGGATTTTGTAGCCCAAATTTTATGTGAATTCAAACAACGTTCTATTTTACACCAAAAAATGTTATTTGTAAAAATCCATACTGTGTACCGTTTTCGGAATATTTTGATTTGAAAATTGTATAATTTCGAATATCAATGTTTACAATAATAAAACAGTCACTAAGGAAAATTGAACTAATTTTGAATGGAGTTAATAGTGCTATTCAACACGACAATCGATTACAATCATTTCCTGTCATTTAAAAAACAACATGTTCCACAGTTCCACAATACATTTTCGATGTCAATCGATCACTCTGATTATAATCGGTCTAAAATTATGATGCTATTGAAAACAATCGTAAATCGGAAGCATGTGATTGGTCGAAAATTTAAATAAACTACCGTTTGTCTATGGGTTATGTGATGTGAGTGATATTTTGCAATTGTATATTACATTTTCAGTTAACAGAACAGCTTCTATAAAATTAAACGTGATTAAAAGAAATGAACTTGTGAAAAGTGTGAAATACCCGTGAAATGAACTAAAATAATGATGAAGTTATGTCACTATTGATTTGGAAAATGACATGACACATGACAATTTTTGTTGGTCGTTCAACAAACAGCAATCCGTTTTCGATTTCGATTATAAACAAAATCGTAATTAAGTTCGAAGTGTTGAATAGCACTAATATAAATAGGAAATAGTGATTGTAGTTGATCGTTAAATAACTAGAAATTTAAAGTAAAATATCTTCATTTTTGAACAGTACGGTCAACGGAAAAGTATTCTAACGAACTCGTGAATTAAAATGGTGATTAAAAATCTTGAACATTAACGAGCTCGCTGCACTCGCTTGTGAAATTATATCGATTATTAATCGCCCTTATGAACACACTTGTTCGTTAAATAACTATATTAGAATTATGGATCGATAAAGGTTACGGTTCTGACAGGTCGGTTACTTATTGAAAACTCTGTAACACAATTGTATAAATGTTAACTTTGTATTACAGAAAACGTTGACATATACAGAGATTCTTCCGTAATTACTGATGCCGTACGGGTAATTACAAGACGGGTCGTGTTATGTAGAAGTTACAAGTGTTAAATGGTCATCCTACAAGGAAAAAATATCTTCCGCTTGAAATGAAAAGAAAAAAAATCATACTACGTGTATTTCAGCGTCTGCAAAAAGATCAACCGCATCTAAAGCATGAATTAATAGATATCTGTTCAGATTACACAGGAGCCTCAATATCAAGTATCTTCAAAATTTTGAGACCACAAAAAGTACACGGAAAATTGCATACACCAAAAACGAAGAGCGATCGGACAAGAATATAAATAAATAAATAGAAAGAGTGATCTTAATGAAAGATCCGAAAATAGTATTGTGGGGAAGAGACGATCTAAGTAAAATTAACGAGCTTCGGAAGCAAGGAAGAAAGGTTTATTAAAAGGATGAAACATGGGTCAACGAGGGGCACAATGTAAGTATTACAAGATGAAAATCTGAAAAATGCAGGGCAAGCAGCTATTGAAGACTGTTCAACCGGTTCAAAAATGCCATCTGGAAAAAGCCGTCGTTTGATAATTACACATATAAGAAATGCTATGAGATTTGTGTTAAATCTTCTTCTTCTGCTATCCATTAATGGATATTTGCGACTACTTCTGACCATTTCGTTCTGTCTCTGCTGGTGTGGATTAATTCTCCTGTGGTTCTCATCCCTGCCCACTGTTTGATATTTCGGAGCCACGACATCCTCTTCCTGCCCACTCCCCTTTTGCCCTCTATCTTTCCTTCTATCAATAGTTGGAGCAACTGGTATCTCTCGTTGCGTATCACATGTCCCAGGTACGCTAGTTTCCTGCGTTTTATCGTGTTCAGCACTCCACGTTCTCTTTCTGTCCTCCTCAGAATTTCCTCGTTGGTTTTTCTTGCCGTCCATGGAACTTTCAAGATTGTTCGATATGTCCACATTTCAAATGCTTCCAGTCTGTTCATGGCATTCACGTTAAGAGTCCAGCCTTCCATGCCAAACAATAGGACGGACCATACATAGCATTTTGTTAATCTTATTCTGAGATTGAGGTCGAAGTCAAAGTTCGTGAGAACGTTTTTGAACCTCATGAATGAGCTCCTCGCTTTTTCTATCCGGCACTGGATTCCCACGTTTAAAGACCAGTCTTCACATAGCCAGGTTCCTAGGTATTTAAAAAATTTTACCCGTGCTATGTCTTCACTGTTGTATGATAGCTTTGCATTCTGGAAATCATATAATTTACGGGTGATTATTAGGAATTTTGTCTTTTCTATATTGATATTAATCTCCATCAACCGGCTATGTATTCCTACCATGTCCAGAAATTTTGGAGATCATTCATGTTATCTGCTATCAGGACTGTGTCATCTGCATACCGTATATTGTTGATCCATATGCCATTCACTTTGATGCCCAATTGTTGTCCTTCGAGAGCTTCTAGGAAGATATTTTCAGAGTAAACGTTAAATAGGAGTGGGGAGAGGACACAACCCTGCCTTACACCTCTGAGGATTTTCTGTACTTTTGTGGCCTCGTTGTTAACTCTAACTGCATCTGTTTGGTTCCAGTACAAGTTTCTAATACAGCGTATATCTTTCTGATCTATGTCAAGTCGCCTTAATATTTGAACGAGTTTGTGATGTTGCACTCTGTCAAATGCCTTTTCATAGTCTATAAAACACATCACTACATTTTTTCTCTGGTCGTAGCAGTTCTGAATTAATACATGGGTTGCGACTAGTGCCTCTCTTGTACCGACACCCCTTCTAAAACCGAATTGAGAGAATCCAATAACGCTTTCGCATTTTGTGGAAATTCTGTAGTAAATGACCTTCAGAAATATTTTAAGAGTGTGACTCATCAAGCTGATCAATCTGTGGTCTTCACATCTTGTTGCGTTGTTCTTTTTGGGAAGTGGGATGAAAAGAGCCATTAAGTTAGGAATTTTCCTTTGTTGTAAATTTGGTTGAAATGCCTATGAAGTATCTTAATACCTTCGTGGTCTAATCATTTAAGCAGTTCAACAGGAACTAGATCTGGCCCAACCGTTTTCTTATCCTTCGAGCTTTTATATTGCTCTAGTAATCTCTTGTATTATGATTGGCGGTCCAGACAAATCCTCTTCCAAGATTTCTTC
Organism: Galeruca laticollis; assembly: GCA_963921935.1. Lineage (NCBI taxonomy): Eukaryota > Metazoa > Arthropoda > Insecta > Coleoptera > Chrysomelidae > Galeruca > Galeruca laticollis. The sequence goes on from OY998184.1 coordinate 37,335,700, forward strand.
TAACCGTGGTCTTTCATCTGCAAAGAGGTTGCCAATATATTATTCCCAGATAGCTTTCCTCTGTGCGTTGTCTTGTGCCATTTGCCGTTGATAATTTTGTATGTTGGAGAAAGTCTGTTTCCTGTATACTCTCGCTGTTTCTTTTATTTTCTTTTGCAGGTTGTACTCATCATGTTGTTCTTGTAAGTGTTGTGTTCCATTCCTTCGCACTGTTCCTTCAGCCATCTATTACTTTTCCGCCCAGCCTATCTAATATGCGAGAAAAGTATTGGTTTACCCCAAAAAAAGTTGGAATTTTGAAATTTTTTTTTGAGTTATTTTTACGTTTTACATTAATAACGGTTTTTAGAAAAAAAATCCTGTGTGTATGTCGTCGTCGTCGTTGTTGTCGTCGGCCACTTCTCGTTACATGTCTTCTTGTTAGCATGATACAGCCTCCGGAGTGCAACAAGTCACCAATTTTATGATTGCATATTGTTAAGGCCATGTCACAATGAACGCTATTGATTTTCAACTCCCTAGATCCAGTACAACGGGTGCTATGGTACTTGAAGTGCGACTTTTTGGTAATTTTTTTTAGAAATTTCAGTTTATTAGCACGATACTGCCTCTGGAGCTCAACAAGTCACCAATTTGATGATTGAATTGATATTCATCTCACCGGAGCCAGTACAACAGGTGCTATAGTACTTTAAGTACGATATTTTTGTCATTTTTGGGAAAATTTCAGTTTGTTAGCACGATACAGCCTCCGGAGTATATACAAGTGACCAATTTTATGATTGGATATTATTTAGAGCGTCTCAAAGATGAACTGATATTGATATTCAGCTCACTAACGGCAGTAGAGTGGGTGCTATGGTACTTGTGGTACCAAATTTTCGTCATTTTTGGAGAATTTTCAGTTTGTTAGCACGATATAATCTCCAGAGTGTTTAAAAGTGACCAATTTTATGATTGAATATTGTTCAAGATGTCTCACATATCTACCCTACTGAATTTTAGCTGACTAGAACGAGTACAGCGGGTTCTATGAATCCAGATATACTACATTTATGGTTATTTTTGGAGAAATTTCGGTTTGTTAGCACGATACATCCCCCGAAGTGTATACATGTGACAATTTTATGTTAGAATATTGTTCAGGGCCACAGGTGCGGAAACGTTAGTTTTAATACTTAAAACCGTTTATTTTTTGCCGTTCTTATCGCTCTTCTTATAGCATTTTCTTCTCTCTTCTTCTTCTACTGTTGAATAGTAATTGATATTTAAGTCCAAGAAAGCGGGGGGTACGAGAGGTGGTTTGAACGCATTACTTAAAATTTGGAACTAGGATCTGTCGTCGTTAGGGATAATGTTTCTTACCACAGCCAACACTGTAAAAAAACGCCACAACAGGCATTTAGAAAAGCCCATATTCAAGAATAGTTACGGAAGAAAAGCATCCCTTACGATGAAAGCAGTGTAAAGAACCAATTGCTTCAAATTAGCATTGAGCAATGGAATTACTGTATCAAGGTTACCCCCGTTTCACTGTAAATTGAATCCAATTGCAATAATTTTGGCACAAATTAAAGGGGATGTGGCACGGAAAAATCGAACGTTTAAGTTAGCCGATGTGGAACGCCTTCTCAAGAAATCATTAGAACGAGCGACACAAAGAAGTGGAGCGTATTGCTCATGTTCAAAACGAAGGAAAGAAAATGTGGGATGTAGATAATATGGTTGATAAAGTTATCGATGATATTATTATCACCGTAGTGATAGTCATATTGATGATGAAAAATCGGGAAATGACAAAGGGTAAGTTCTAACATTGTTTTTCGTATCTTATTTTTGTACCTATGATTTCCTTCCTTGGAAAAAAACCCTTTCGTTCTATTGAAGACTTTTCTTCATTTTATAAAAGTTTCCCACGTCCAAAAAATAGTTCAGGAAAATGTAACAACGCCACTTTTGACCCCGCAAAAAGAAACGGCCACGCCACTGTGCTAAACCTACATCGATACAGGCGGAGGTCATTACATTTTCCAAACTGTGTGATTCGACATTAGGTGCTTTAGTTTTCAATTATTTTCATCTACTCCTCTCGGATTTTCGGGTTTAATGTAGGACTAAATACAATTGAATATTTCCGTACTCAACGCCACGTTGTCATAACTTTTCCAAAATAATTCAATTTAAATTATAGATATATAACTTGACTTCATATATTAACAAACTTTTTGGAAAGAATCAATTACTTTAATATGAAGAGAGCAAACTTTCATATAATTGGACATCCTTGATCCAATTCCTAATCCATTCTTTCCTTGTGTCAACAAGTTCTCTGCCCCAATTTCGGTTTTCGCAAAAACTTTCAGATTTACGGCTACTGGTAAACTGTGAAGCACAACAGTAATAATTATTCATATTCAAAATTAATAATACAGGAAAATAATTCAATTCACAACCTCATTTTTACACTGCTTTAACCCTAGAATACTAACCCACGTAGAATTCAATATCTTTTAAACGGTTGGTAAATTCCAAGAATAGGAGCCAGCCGTTTGGCGCGCCTGCAGTGCTTTCCCCTACTCCTTCCTTACGATGGGAATGTAGCGATAATCAGCCATCAGTTCGCATTTGGCTCTTTTAGCGGCGTGATTGGAGTCGCGTACGCACTTGTTCCAGTCCATCGTTAGAGGAAGGTGTAATAGCAGAGTTGGTCACTGACGTCGAACTTTTTAGTTTGACAGTTCTTGTAATACTTGGAAGTGTTACAACTGTTTCTTTCGAAACAAATTTTGTATTTATGAACCCCTGAAGAAACCCGCAACTACCACAACAACAAAAATCCACACCAGAGGTAGGAAGGATATTAACCCAGGTAAATATTAAACACTCACGAAAGTTAATAAGTCAGGACACCCTTAACTGGGGAGGCAACTCCCTCCAGCAGTGAGTCCGCTGTTGGTATTAATTTTCACAGCCATCCACACCTATTCATAACACATAAACGCCCAAAATGTCCTCCAGACGCACCCGCAGATCCCAACGCTCCACATCCCAAAGCAAAACACCCCAAACTTACAGTTTCATCGACTTTTCCCGACAACTCGACATAATCAACAGAAAAATTATACTCCCTGATACCACAGACCCCTCCACTTCAACCCCTTGCTTACTCCAAGAACTTGACTAACTCGGAAAAAAAATTAGACTCTAAACATCCATACTCGAAGCCTCTAATCCACCCTTCCCAAATCCTCAACACACCTAAACTACATACAAACCCACCAACGCACCTTACAAATGGAATTTGAAGAAAGGAAAAGTTCTATCCGACAGCAATTAGAGGCTAAAGAAAGACTTGACCTCCTCTCCGGACACGAATCTCCCTATTCATCCTCCCTAAACACTCAAAATTTCTCCACGCCAGCCTCAAACCCTCAACACTCTCCCACGTCAACCCCAAACCCCACCTCTTCAACCTCAATACACACTTCCACTCCACCCCCCCCCAGGACTTACGCCTCCTCTGTAAGTTCCCCAACCCACAGTCCCTCAATTGTCCGACAACCATCCATCCCCGGCGAGGATGACTTCACCCTCATCGGGAAAACAAAACCCCGATCAACCCCAGCTCCTACCTCCCTCAACAACCCCACAACAACCCCCGCCAACAACACAACATACACCCAAACTCTGAACCTCAGAAACCTCCCACCCCAATATTCAACCCAAAAATCTCTTTTTACCCTATTAAACACCCTCGAACTTCTCAACGGACACATACTATATCTCAAAGCAAACTTCAATAGAACAGCCCCCCTTAAAACCTCTTCCACGTTGTCAGTAAACACAATCCTTAGAAGAATCCAAAAATCCAGTGGTGACCCCAACATCACTATTCACATTCTAAACTCCATGCAACGTCCACCCCAACCAGTCAAAACCCTAATACCCTCTTTCTCACTTGTCTGCAGTAATGTAGATCCAACGATCCCTCTCGAAGAATTCGAAGAAATTCTTCACGATCAAGAATTTCCGTTCACCAAAACTTGGCGAATTATCGCCAAGGCCATAAATAAACCCACTTCGATGTTCCGCATCATCACACATTCCGAGATCCACTACCACCAAGCCCGTACTTCCGGCATTTCATTCTTTGGCTTTTCACACCAGTGCGAACCATCCAACGCCAACCCTCTGCCCCCCCCCCCTCCCAAAATATTGCAACCGATGCACCAAATCCGGATACTCTTCCGATTCTTGTCGGTCTCAACCGATTTGCTCTTCCTGCGACCAAACCGGCCACCGCATCGAAAAATGCCCCAAGTCCGGAACCCCTACTTGCACCAATTGCTGCGGACCTCACGCCGCTTTCCACCCTCGCTGCCCCCATAGGCTAACCACACCAAACACCCCCCAAGAAACCGCCCCAGTCACCCTCGAAAAACCACCAGTTCCTTCGAACTCTCTACAGACTCCAAAATCATCATAGAAATCACTACCGTCACCATAATGAACGCCATTCCCAGCTCGACGGACATCATAGCCGACACTCTTCGTCACCTAATTCCGTCCATATATCGACACCACTGCTCTATCACAAACATAGGCAGGCGTGATCACTTCGATTTCACACCCATCAGGAGTGAAAGCACTTCTACTTAAATCCGCGAGCCCCAACCCCCCCCCCCCCCCGTCGGTCCTGCAGGTTTTTCACGTTTTTTCCTGAAGCATGTTGAATTTATTCACTAGCCAAATGGGCCGACATCGACGAAATTTTTAGATTTACGATTATTATTATTACTCAAGCCTACACTCAACTCCAAATCAATTCTACACAAACAATAAACTACAGCCTCCCCTCGAATTCCTAAACCAACAATCCACTCTCTCAACATCAACACAAACACATCTCACCAACCCCCACCGAACGCGCACACAAATCCCATTAAAAAAAGCCTCCAACCCCGCCCTGCAGAGGAACCGCATCCTATATCAAGGCCTTATCTCGAAAAAAACCCAAAACCAACAAACCCACCAGAAAATCTCTCGAACTTCTCTCTCTCTCTCTCTCTCTCTCTCTCTCTCTCTCTCTCTCTATCTCTCTCTCTCTCTCTCTCTCTCTCTCTCTCTCTCTCTCTCTCGTCGCGTATGTAAAATTTACGTGTGCTTAGTAATAACGTGCTTAAATAGATACGTTTATTTGACGTGGCGTTAGTAATAAGCAGACAGGAAAATGTCGAAAAACAGTAAATATAATCGAAGTCGGCCTCTCACATAAAAGGAATTACAGGATTTGAGTGACAACGAAGAAGACAAAGTAGAGCAATATCAACTTGAAAGGGACGACAGTGCTGCCGATAGTGACTATATTCCTGATGAGCTTTACGAAAACCTGTATCAAGTGAAACTTGAAAATGCATGGAAATCTAAACAAAAAAGAGTTTTCAGTGACTCAGGCGAACAATCTCACAATAAAAAACGTAAGTTCTCACAGCCATCAACATCTCGAGATACTTTATCCACAGAACAAGCTAGCGAAGAGGTTCCTGTAACTTCAGGTAATCTAACATATTTAGGCAAAAATGGACTTGTGTGGAAAAGCACGACGGTAAATAACGCTGGCGGTAAAACTCCAGCTAAAAATATAGTATATATTCGACCAGGACCAACGGACCGTGCTAAAAATGTTGCAGAACCAACTGATGTTTTTAGCTTGTTTTTCCCCAAAGAAATTTTAACAGAAATACTAGTAAGCACCAATGAGAAAATTGCGAAATTGCGAGAGAAGTACAAGGTCAAGAATGCAACAGTTTCCAATGCAACACGGACTGAATTGAGAGCACTGCTGGGCTTATTGTTTCTCTTTGTCGCTCTGAAGAATAATCATTTATCAGCCAAGCTTTTGTTTCACGCAACGTATTCGGGTGAAAGATACAAGGCAACTATGAGTAGAGAAAGATTTAATTATCTGATAAATGCATTACGATTTGACGATGCTACAACAAGAGAGGGACGCAGGGAAGGAAACAATTTCGCCCCAATTTCTAACATTGGGGATATATTTATTGGTAACTGTGTCTCCTGTTACAAACCCAGTGCGTATGTTACCGTTGATGAACAACTGGTGGGGTTAAGAGGCAAGTGCCCTTTCCGTATATATATATATATATATATATATATATATATATATATATATATATATATATGTCCAATAAGCCCAATAAATACGATAAAATTGTGATGTTGTGTGATGTTGCTACTAAGTACGTTATAAATGCAAGTCCTTTTCTCGGGAAATCTACAAACACGGAAGGAGCACCATTACCCAGTTATTTTGTTACAAGTCTGACAACTTCACTACATGGTAGTAACCGCAATGTAACAATGGATAACTGGTTTACCAGCATTCCCTTATCATTGAAACTACTGAGTAATCCATATAATCTAACAACGATTGGTACACTTCGTAAAAATAAGACAGAAATACCTTTGCAGTTACAAGACAATAAATCACGAAAATGTGGAACCTCACTCTTTGCATTTGATGACAAAATGACTCTAGTGTCTAAACAAAACTAAATAGTACTTTTACTTTCAACGATGCATTCCACAGATTCCATAAATGCGACAACAAGAAAACTGGAAATAATACACACATATAATGCCACAAAAGGAGCTGTTAATTCGTTCGATCAAATGGCTCAGAATATGTGCGTCAATAGAAAGACTAGGAGATGGCCCTTTTGTTTTTTTTAATATGCTCAACATTGCATCAGTGAATTCCTATGTCATATATCACCATAATGCAATAAAAATAGGCTTGAGACCATTATCAAGGCAAGAATTCGTCCTTCAGTTATCAGAACAACTGACCAGACCATGGCAAGAAGAAAGGGTGCAAAATTGTCCCTCCCTGTCAAGAAAATTGAAAGAATCGTTATCTCAAGTTTCACAACTAGATCTACCTAAGCCAGAGGATCAGAAAGCCTCTCAAGGGAAAGGAAAAAGAAGTTATTGCAGCTTATGTCCTACTGCGAAGAAAAGAATGACTACCACAATTTGTTATGTATGCCGTTGGGCCTTGTGTGGTGAGCATCAAGTAAAAATATGTATGGACAGTAGTCAACAAAAAGAATGATTCATCTTCATGTATTCATAATGATTGAAAAATCTATATGTTCTATACTCATTTGCCTATTATTCGCTAGAGACTAAAAAATATCCCAAATGCTCAAGCTTTGTACCCTAAGTATATACACTGTAACCTTTAATAAATAAATATCCATATGCAGGGTGTTGCATTTTTTATTGTGCTTCAGTGTACTAGTTAAATTTAGAGACAAGGCGAATCAAAATTTATCAGTCAGTATAACATGCCTTTACAAATAGCTAATCCACTCAAAAGTAACCCTATAAATATTAAAAACGATTATACGTGAATTTGACGTGTCGTTAGTATTAACGTACTATCAACATAGCGTTAGTACTCTAGGGTTAAGTTACCCAAAACACAACAATGTATATTAACTTAGTTACACAATCACTCGTCAGAGGGAGTATCGCTTATGAAGATTTCCCTAGAGTCGAAGAAACTGTTGACATCTTGGTCAATTTTGATTAATATTGTGTTTCGGTTCAGTTGGGAGAGGGTTATAAATTGGTTTGCATTTCAAACTCGTGAACAGAAGTCTTATCACCATCTACAATGCGTTTCACGAAGGTATGATCGTCGTAAAACACAATTGTGATGAAGTAACAAAATGTAGCATTGTGCACAAATTAAATGACGCTTTAACTCCGAGTGAGTATAGATGTTAAAAGTGCGATAAAAGAAATCGAGCAGACTTTTTATACATCTTATTTCGTTATCCGAGAAGCCGTTTCATTACTGTGAACTCTTTGACATTAAGGGGAGAAATATAATTAACAGCCTGAAATCTCCTCGGCTGCTGCAAACTGCGGTTCTCTCAAGACAAGTTCATTTCAAATTAATTTGAATGGATATGAAACGGGTAACAGTTTCTGAGAAGTATATGTCAAAATAGAGTTAAAAATAGCCTAACGACAATTTATCATGGGCTTACTAAGTTGCCACAAACATGGCATTAAGACAAAGACATTAATCGTCACAGAAAAATTATTCAAGCAGAACATTTTTGATAAAATGAACAGTTAAAAAAGTTGGTCTCTATTCTAAAAAAATTCTTTGTAGGGTGTAAATAATATAGATATATGTCTAGATAATAATGATAAAGTGCTTAGAGAAATAAACCTGTGGACAATACTCATTTTGTAGGTATTTGTATAGAATTGATCGATTAACGTTATCTCTTCTTTGCCGCTGCGTTTCACATAAACAATAATGATAACGAACTCGACCTAAGTAGGATCAGTGTTTACCATTATTATTATACAATGCAAATATTAATCTCGTTTAAAACATGTATAGGAATAAAAACTGGTAATGCGTTTATAAAGTATCCGCTCCCTGATACCGGTGTGTTAGATATCGATTTTGCATGTAAATCGAAAAATATTGAAGATGATATATCATTTTCCTTTCCCTTTACCTATTGTTTATGATATGGTTCGGCAATGCACGCATATATGGCGAAAATGTCCATAACATATTGAATGTACCTGCTATACAGATTGTTTTTAAAGTAGGTCAAGAATGCTATAGTACGCTCAAAGCATTTAATGTTATTAGTCAAATTAAGTAATATTTTCGGTTGCAGTCATCTCTGTGTACATTACTACTATTGACAAAGCCCCTTCCCCCTTTATGTCATTTAATCCCGAGAGGGCCGTAGAGCCTCAACAGAGGAGCGACAACGGAATTCTGAGCCATCGACTTAATTTCTCCCCAGGACTTTCGTTTTTCGGCGATGTCTTGTTCGAAAGTTCTTCACCAAGTGTTACGGGGCCGGCCTACTGTCCGCTTAATTTGGAGGTTCCACTCACGAGCTTCCTTTGAGATGCTGTTTTTTTCGCCTGATTGTGTGTCCTATCCAGCAATATTTGCGTTGCTTGATAATGTAACCCAATGAAGTTTGGTAACATAAATTTTCATTGAAAATTGTGATGGGCGGTTGATGATATCTTGTAGTTGTCCGGTGATCTTGTTTGAGACTTTCCAAGTTTAGCATCCAAATGGCAGCACACTCTTGACATTTTCTAGGCAGTTTCACTAACAGTCCTTTCTTCAACTCTTTTGGAATCTTTTCTGTTGCTCATATTTCTTCAAATATTGTATACAGGATTTTTTCGAAATATTATGGTCCTGTTTGAATACTTCAGATGGTATGTTATGAATTCCAGATGCTTTGTCAATTTTCAGTTCCTCTATGGCTTTGATGATTTCTTAGCGTCCTCTACAAATCTTGTGTTGTCCTCAGTTTCATTGGTTTAAGTGGTGCTAGATTGATTTAGGATCTCCTTAAAGTGTTCTCTCCATCATTTCAGCTGTTCAGCCTCTTCCACAATAAGCTCATCTTCTCTACTTCTTATTGGTTTATGATGATTAACCTTCTTGTTTGATAAGATCTTTGTTATCCTGTAGAGTTCTTTGGTGTCTCCTTCTCTTTCCGATTCTTTAGATTTTTGCCAGATCTTCAGTACATTTTCTTTTTTATCAGAACGAAAACATCTTTTAACTTCACGATGTTTGTCGTTAAATTGCTTGGAGGTTCTTATAATTTCGTCCTGACCTTGAGCGTTTCTTTTTACTATTTACAACTGTTTCATTTCTTCGATTTTCTCCCACGTTGTTTTAGATATCCAGGGATTCTTGCGTCGTTCCCTGCAGCCAAGCGTTTTCTTACTAGTTTTATGGAAAACGCCGTAAGCTTTATTCCAATTGTATTTGATGATTAGGCATCAAATCTTTTCGAGAGTTGTACTACGAAATCTCTTGTGGTATTTCTATCTCTTCGCAGTGCCTTGATGTTATAAGATCTGTTGGTTCGTTGGTTCTGAGTTTTTATTGACACAATTTTAAATCGCACTTCAGAGACATTGCAATTGACCATGTTAAACGAAATTGCCCATGACGTCACGCGTCAGTAAATCAGTGATGGTAGCCTTTTATAAGAGCCATCCCTACCAATACAAATCACTATATTTTCCCTATTCATAAAATCAAATTCCCAGATTTTTCCCCTATACTAAAATTTAAAAAATGAAAATGCGTTTTTCTGAAAGTTTAATTTTACAACAATGTACTCTTATTATAAATTAAAATTAATTTCATGTCCCATTTTGTTTGCTTTTCTTGTCATGTTTGGTTCTATTTGGAGAAATTTCGAGTTGTTAGCACAATACAGCCTCCGGAGTGTATACAAGTGACCAATTTTATAATTGGATAATTTTCAAGGTGTCTCACAGGAGTATTATATTGATTTTCAGCTAACTAGAGCGAGTACAGATATACTACATTTTTGGTTATTTTTGGAGAAATTTCGGTTTACGAGCACGATACAGCCTCCGAAGTGTATACAAGTGACAATTTTATCATAGAATATTGTTCAGGGCATCTCACAAATGAGAAAAAGTTAGTTTTAATCTTTAAAACCGTTTATCTAGTTTACCTTATTAGTTTATTCGCATATTAGTGGCGTTCAATTTGCTCGCTCAAGTGTAACGCTCGCGTTCTTTTTGACTTTCGCTCCAAGGCGACAGGCGCGCCCAAGCACACAAACTTTCTTCTCCTCTTTCCCCTCGAGCACCAAAAATTTTATTCGTGTTTCATGCACATTGAGGTTTGTGATTTCTGTGATTATGCAGTATAGATCATTTTTTCAATAATTTCATTCATATCACAGGCATAAGAAACAATAATAAAAAAATCACAAATTTCAAGAAACTAACGATAGGAACTATTTTTTTTCTATTTAAATTTGTCGTGTCACTATCGAGTACTCAGCCTGAGCATTGTGGGGCTGCTCGAGCCTGCAGATCGAACTGCACTATTATAATATTTGTAAGGTCATATTTTCATATTTTTGCTATCCATATTTTTGACGTGAAAAATGTATTATTGACGTTCTTCAATAATCATAAATACAACGCAATATCTACCGAGGCTTGACGAAACATGCATTTTCGCGGATAGTTCAACGTAGATAATATAAAACGCAATAATTTTCGTTAAAAATTAGTTCATTACTAAAATAATGTAATTTTGGTAAAAAGCAGACGTGTACCTACAATCTAGAAGGGATTCCAAAATCTATCTTTATGCCTATTATCTACAGTTTGTTTTAAGAGAAAAGCTTCATTTTATAATGTACTTTTTATTCATAGACAATATAAATGTTTTATTTTTATAACATATCACTTATTATATATAAAAATAAACGGTTTTAAAGACTAAAACTAACGTTTCCGCATTTGTGGCCCTAAACAATATTCTATCATAAAATTGGCATTTGTATACACTTCAAGGTACTAACAAACCGAAATTTCTCCAAAAATAACCAAAAATGTAGTTTATCTGGATTTATAGGACTCGCTATACTCGTTTCAGTCAGCTGTAAATTAATAGGATATATCTGTGAGACAACTTGAACAATATCCAATCATAAAATTGGTCAGTTCTATACACTTTGGAGCTGTATCGTGCTAACAAACTGAAAATTCTCCAAAAACGACAAAAAGTTGCTACTTCAAGTACCATAGCACCCATTGTAGTGGCTTTAGTGAGCTGAATATCAATAGGATTCACCTTTGAGACGCTATGAATAATATCAAATCATAAAACTGGTCACTTCTATATACTCCGGAGGCTGTATCGTGCTAACAAACTGAAATTTCTCTAAAAATTACAAAAATATCGTACTTAAGGTACTATAGCACCTGTTGGACTAGCTCTGGGGAGCTGAAAATCAATATGGTTCATCTGTGAGGTGTCCTCGATAATATTCAATTATAAAGTTGTTGACTTGTTGAACCTCGGAGGCTGTATCGTGCTCGCAAACTGAAATTTCTCAAAAAATGACAAAAATGTCGTACTTCAAGTACCATTGCACCCGTTGTACTGGCTTTACTGAGCTGAATATCATTAGGGTTCATCTTTGAGACGCTCTGAATAATATCCAATAATAAAATTGGTCACTTGTATATACTCCGGAGGCTGTATCGTGCTAACAAACTGAAATTTCTCCAAAAATTACCATAATATCGTACTTAAAGTACTATAGCACCTGTAGTGCTGGGTTGGTGAGCTGAAAATCAATAGGGCTCATCTGTCACAGGTCCTTAACAATATTCAATCATAAAATTGGAGACTTGTTGCACTCCGGATGCTGTATCGTGCTAACAAAACATGTAACGAAAAGTGGCTGAGGACAACGACGACGACGACATACACACAGGATTTTTTTCTATTAACCGTTTTTACGAGTTGTTGTTGATAGAAAACGTAGAAAAATTCCTACTTTTTTTGGGGTAAACCAATACTTTTCTCGCATAATAGATAGGTTAGGTGGAAAAGGTGAAAGTAATTTTATTGTTGTGGCAAGATCACGCTTTTATTTACCTTGTTATTTTAACAGCCCATCACTTCCACGATCTGCTTCTGTAATCCATTACCTTCGTAAATTTCCAAAAGCTCTTCTTGTCAATCATAATTATTGAGAATACATAAATTATACAGACCACAACATGCTACAATGGAGTCAGTTGTACGTACAACTGTAGAAAAATCGGGTCGTAGAAGTTGGCTCCATCTGGTTTTTAATATTCCTAGGGCATTTTCTATTTTTACTCACGTGGTGGAAAATATTTTATTATAACTCTGTTGACTATCTGTTAAATTTCCATGATCACAAGGAGTTATTAGTCTTTTTCTAACAGGATATGCAGAATTGCCAGGAATCTACCAAGTATCTGGTATGGTTTTTGATATAATTTATAGCTTGTACACTCGCGAATCGTGAATTTTACTGGGAACATTCGTAAATACATCCAAATAAAGTTTGTCTGATCTACATATACCTTGCAGAGTTATTGATGGTGAGTCATGTCTATTTACATATGTACTTTTAATTTTGTGATTTGGAATTTTAATTGGTATACATCTTCCGTCTATGCAGCCCAGTGCGTTTGGAAAATCCCTCAGCTTATAAAATAAAATTACGTTAAGTTGTCTTAAAATAAATAATCAATGGTTACTTCGTACCTACTTTGTCGAATAATGTTGATATGGTCATATTTTCTTCATTAGTTGTTGGAAATCGTATAATACTCGATGCTAGATCGTTTAAAAATAGCAACATCATGGTGCAGAGTAAATGAAATGTGAACTCTGCAATTCCAATTCTTCCAGATACATCTCTAATAACGCTTGTATTCCCTGCAAGCCTAAATTATTGTAGGTTGCAAAAAATATAATTGAGGCATACCACAGAAATGACAAAGCAGCTACCTCTGCTGAAGTGGCCGGCGGACCTCCATGGTTTCACTCTTGAATGTCGTGTTCAAAATTTCGTAGTTGCATTCTAAACTTTCTCTTCAACTAAAAAGATAATTTTATCTAGTTGGAAAATATAATAATAATATAGGGCTAGGTGGGGTAATTGTAAATTCGGGGTAAATGTAAATAACCACTCTGGCCACTTCAAAGTGCTTAAAAATTCAAATTTGCGGCCATGTCTGCTTGAACTAGAGTAATATCCGTTATGACCATTTAAAATCACGCCATTCTGTGTTCATCTGTATGCATAAGAACGCGATTCTTGAGACTTTGCTAAAAAAAGTGATTTTGTTTCCGGAAAATCTTTCATAAAAGGTGTGCTGTGTACATATTAAAGCAGGTAAGTGTATAAAATACTTTGTAAACAGTAGTTACTTACTCAATAACGATTTATATTACTCCTAACCTCACACTCTCATTTTTTTCTAAACAAATTTCGCTCGTTTACATTTATCCCGCAAAAATGACGATTGGAATAAATGTTAACGCCTAGCTTGGGGTAAATGTAAATAGTGCAAATTTATAGAAATGAATTGTTCAGTTATGAGTTCAGTAGTTTATTTCTTCTTTATTTTTAATCCAGATTACCTCGACTATATGTGAGAAAATCAAATGGACCAAGATTCACACAGGAGAACTTAACAAGAGCTGTGAATGATGTTTTAAATAAAAACTACACATATAAAGATGCTGAAGAAATTTAAGGTAGTCATTTTTCATAGAATGAAGAGAAGGAAAGTTCCAGAAAATAAAATGGGAGCGGGCCGGCCACCAGCTTTGTCAGAAAGGGTTGAACATATATTAAAAAATTGTATAAAGACAAAGGCCCGAATGGCAACAAAGATGACATTAAAAATCTTGTTTGAGAATACGTTAAACTTCATCCAGATTTAAAAACGCCATTTAAAAATGGTATACCTGGGGATAACTGGTACTACAATTTCATGAAACGGCATCCAGGCTTAACATTCAAAAAACCTGAACTACTTCAAAGATGCTAGAGATCCCGAAGTAATATACAATTTTCATGAAGAAATGAATGATTTGGTTTTAAACAGCAACCTAACAAATAAACCCCAGTTTGTATTAAACTCCGACAAAAGTAGATTTGCCACTGATCCAAAACGACTGAAAGCGATTGGTGACAAGGGAAAACCTTTAGTGCGCATTTCCGGTGGATCTGGTCTAGAGTCTATCACCGTTTCAGCAATAGTTGCCACAGAAGGTTCAGGTTTGCCACCAGTTTTTAAAGGTGTCGGCCTCCAAGCTCGATGGACTTCTCCAAATGCATACCCTGGAACATTACACGCCACATCCTCTAATGGTTGGATGAAAGAGTGACAGTTCTTCGAATGGTTTTCAACTGCTTTTGTTCCCCACATTCAAGCCCTTCGGATTAAACATAATTTTCAAAATCAACCTGCATTACTACTCTACAATGGACAGCCAGTCACATAAACTACAGAATTATCAAGGCAGCATTAGATAAAAACATTCATCTTGCCAAATTTCCAGGCCACTTGACAGACCAAATTCAACCCCTTGATAAGTGCGTTTTTGAACCTGTTGAAACTTTGGGAAAAAACTAATAGAGTTTAGGAAAAAACAAGTAGGAGGACATGAGTCTGGTCATCTTCCAAAGAATAAATTTGTTGAGTTGCTAGGAGCGGTTTCGAAAGAGAGTATGAAACCTCAAAATATAATAAAAGGCTTCAGCTCTACTGGCGTCTTCCCAGTCGATACTCAAAAATTACCAGTATCTGAATTTAATCCAATCGCCCTCCAAAAGTATCGAAAAAAAAAAACAAGAAAATACGACAGAAATTAAGGAAAACGTGCCAAATAATAGTCACAATCAGAGTCAAATAAATACTGGCCCTAGCTCATTACAGCCTTCCACGAGTAAACATATTGTTAAAAAACAAACTTTTGTTGCATCAACAAAAATAATCGAATCATTTGCTAATGCAATTGAAAAAGACAAAAGTGTCCCATCTGATGCTAAAATCAACCAAGTTAAGCGCCAAATAGTGCCTTGACTGAAACCAATAAAATATGGAGAAATTTTAACATCAGAAGAGGTTCTGAAGAAACAACTGGAAACTGGAGAAGCAAAAAAAATTGGAGACAAAAAAACAAGAAAGCTAAAATGAGATCGAAAAGAATTGAAAAAGAAAAACCATCAACTCCAGAACCTGAGCTAGAAGTTTCACTGTAGGATAACAGTTCAGAAGACAATGAAGATAATTTTTTAGAGAGACTATTATTGCACATGAAATGATCAAAGTGAATGATGAAATACCTGAATGGATAAATTTAAAAATTGGTCAGTTTGTCTTGGTTGATTTGTTGGGAGGCAGAAGAAAGGCTGCTCATTATAAATATGTATACTGCATCCCCAGCATTGTAACATGCTTTCGAAGACATAACAAATGTTCAACCGAGTTTCGATTACAAGAAAATGATGTATCAACCATATCATTCGAGATGATCCTGTCAATTCTTCCAGAACCAGGAATCCAAGAAAAGGATAGAACAATAGTTTACGTGTTTCCTAGCTCTGTTGGAATTTTTTATATAAGAAACCCTGGAAATTCGCTTCCTACTGTTCTGATAGGTATATTATACCTACTAACTTTGCTATTTCATTGTATTTTTATTAAAGAATTAAAAAAATATCGGTATCCTACCAATTTTATTCAACCTATCATACGGGAACTTCGGTATAAATGTAAACATATTTTAACTATAAATATTTACCCTAAAATAGAATCAGACATGTCTGTTTACTATAACCCGAAAGTTAAACTTGTATAAAACATATGGAATCAGAGATTTACCCCAATATAATTGGGGCAATTGTAAACGATTGGAGTAATTGTAAATATACAATTTGTGATCATTGAAATGTCTGATTAAATTTGGTCTCGATCATAAGAATATAGAAAGATATACGAGTACACAGATGCACGTACGCTATGATTAATTAGACCTTTCTTTCGTTATCATGAACATTTTAGAACGTTTCCTAAAAATTTGCAAATTCTGTTTACAAATACCCCACCTAGCCCTACATATATCTCTGTGTTCAAATAGTTTGAGACAGCTTCTACGTTTTCTTCTCCACAATATTGGACACACTTTTTAAATCCTCATCACTGTCTATACTTTCACCACTATTTTCGCCGCTCCTCGATACTGAATAATCTATTGCTGTCATTAAACTCATTTAAAATGCGATGCCATAACCTCAAAATATAATATAAACACACCAACTCGGTCTCTCAAAAAGTACAGTTCTGAAAAATGTCTATTTTGAACAAGCTGATACATCACTCGAATGGAAATTTTGTATTGCACTGGTACCTTACATTTCAGTCGAATGCGGCATTTGACGATAGAGCAATCCAGTCGAACGCACAACACGAAAAAAAAAATCGAGCTAAATGCTCACTTGTGCAGCCAGTCCAAGGCATTATTAATTTCTTCCATCAATCCATCCCGTAAACGTTGATCCACGATAATCCCTTCAAGGGATGGATTTTTAAACAATTTTCTTGGAAATTTTGATATGTATATTACTATAAAATTGGCGTTTGATGGATTTGGATGTTTTTATGGATATAATTTTTTGTATTGCCTGACGAGTAAGTAACCTCACTTCTCTTTTTTGATTTTTCATATTAACTTATTGGTTTTATTGTTTACAGGTAAGTACTGATCATGACTTAATAGTCGAAAGCGCTTAGCTTAGATTCTATATATTATTAAAAATTTTACACGAAATTCAATTATTTTTTCAACAATATAGAAATATTATTATATCTCGAAAAATCTGGTGCAGCTGAAAAACTTTTCATACTCATATCATCTCCCTATATGAATAAATGTTCATTTTTCAGAATCACTTGCGATACTACAAGCAATTATTCTAATTCACGTAGGAAACATAAAAAAGTCCAATGATTAGTGATTCTCTTAGCTCATTACTGTCTCCATAGCAGCAATCCACTTCTACTAATCATAAAAAGAGAGTTCAGAAAAGCGATAAAAAAAATTTTACAATTGAGTTTATGTCTATTATTCTCAAGTGGGATTTGCAGGAAAGGAAGTAGTAAATATTTTATTTTAAAATTCCCTAATGAATAGAGTCTCGGAAATAATCGATACATTGCCCACACGAGCCTGAAAACATACTCTGAAGAAAAAATAATGAGTCTCTAGGAACATTCATTAACGGAACAAAAAAACAAGTAAACTGAAAGAAATTAACAGTACCGGACGTCCTTTGGAAACGATACTTTAGACAAATAAATTTAAAAATAAATGATTTTAAGGATTAAAACTAACTTTTCCGCATCTGTGGCCCTGAACAATATTCTATCATGAAATTGTTATATACTTGTATACACTTCGGAGGATGTATCGTGCTAACAAACCGAAATTTCTCCAAAAATAACCAAAAATTCAGTATATCTGGATTTATAGGACCCGCTGTACTCGCTCTAGTCAACTGAACATCAATAGGGTACATCTGTGAGACACCTTGAACAATATTCAATCATAAAATTGATCAATCGTATACTCTCTGGAGGCTGTATCGTGGTAAGAAACTGAAAATTCTCCAAAAATGACGAATATTTGGTACTTTAAGTACCATAGCACCCGTTGTACTGGCTTTACTAAGTTGAATATCAATAGGGTTCATCTTTGAATCTGAATAATATCTAATCATAAAATTGGTCACTTGTATATACTCCGGAGGCTGTATCGTGCTAACAAACTGAAACTTCTCCAAAAATAACAAAAATATCGAACTTAAAGTACTGTAGCACCTGTTGTATTGGATCTGGTGAGCTGAAATCAACAGGGTTCATCAGTGAGATGCCCTGAATAATATTCAATCATAAAATTGATCAATCGTATACTCTCTGGAGACTCTATCGTGATAACATACTGAAAATTCTACAAAAATGACGAAAATTTGGTATTTCAAGTACCATGGCACCCGTTGTACCGGCTTTACTAAGTTGAATGTCAATAGGGTTCATCTTTGAGACGCTCTGAATAATATCTAATCATAAAATTGGTCACTTTTATATACTCCGGAGGCTGTATCTTGCTAAAAAACTCAAACTTTTCTAAAAACGATAAAAATATAGTACTTAAAGTACTGTAGCACCTGTTGTATTGGCCCTGGTGAGCTGAAAATCAATAGGGTTCATCAGTGAGATACCCTGAATAATATTCAATCATAAAATTGGTGACTTGTTCAACTCCGGAGGCTGTATCGTGCTAACAAGACGTGTAAGGAAAAGTGGCCGACGACAACGACGACGACGACGACGATGACGACATACACACAGGATTTTTTTTCTAAAAACCGTTTTTTCGTGTTGTTGCTGATGGAAAACGTAAAATTAAATAAAAAAAAAATTTCAAATTTCCAACTTTTTTTGGGGTAAACCAATACTTTTCTCGCATATAGAAAGGTTGGGCGGAAAAGTAAAAATGTGGCAGCATTTAATTCTCACCAAATGTCGAGGGTTATAGCAGAAGTTGAACAAAATCGGATAAGAAGCAAAGTGGCAGCAGATTTAGGAATAAATATAACTTGTATATTTCACGCTACAATCGTTGACGAAAACGACAAAATGACAGAGACCGGCCAGGCAAAATACAGAGGAACATCCATCATAACGTTTTTGTAACCTTGAAACAGCTGTGAGTCCAAGAAGAAATATTATATCCAAGGTATCGAAGGAAGCTCAAAAAGTTTACTACGTTGCTACTTGCAAAAATTGGAAAGATGAATTTATAAATAAATTCCCAATCCATAGAGAGAGTCTTTGGAGGAACGTAGTATTTGTTTTAATATCAAGACATTCCAATCAGTGAGAAAATACCAAGGAAAAATTATATTTTAGGAACTATTAATAGTAGAGCTCTTCTTCGTCAATGCTTGGTAGTGGTTGAAGGTATTGGAATGGGCTGGAGAATTGATTAGTGTTTATCAGCAGATAATTTCATGGGTATTTTATATAACGTTTATAATAATCGACTTCCATAACAGATTAATTTTCAAGTTCATATGGTAAATAATGTGAAATTAGTCACAGTGACAACATGAATAATTATTGAAAATACTTGGCAAGAACTACTAGACACTCATCTGTCATGCGACATCCAATTTTGTCCAAGCCATAAAGTCTGAAAAGTACATAATACAAGATGATCCACTATAAAGTAACACATTTTGACGGCTTATTAATCGATAATGAAAAAATATATAGACGTGCACCAAAAAAAATGACCTTGTTTGAAGCGAAATAATCGGTTTATTTTAAATACAACACCCTATACTTTTTGATACCAACTGAAAGTCCCTTTACCCTCTTTTCAAAAATGTGTACATTATCGGTGTTTCCGCGTAACTCATTTGTATCAATGTGGACTGTTTTTTTGTTTTTACTTACCAATACAAGACGTGGTTGCTTCTTGTTATCACTTACTCCAGAGAAAAAATAAAAACGAGGGTTTAGGGGAAGGGAGGCCAGAGGGAAATTCAAGGGGGGATTAACAACCACTTAATTAACTGTCATCGTGTTTCAAGAAAAGTTGGTTTTTGTGATAAATCAGAACCGATTCCGACAGAATTTTGCCATTCGAAATGCCAAGACTGAAAATTATGTATTTTTTATTAGTCAGCCGATCAATACTAAAAGTACCTACCACTATCCTCGATAGTAAATTTTTAATCGTATTCTTGGGCGGTGTTGCTAAGCTGTACCTATAATTTTACTTTACCAAAATAAAATCGCGTGAACAATCGGCATATACAAAAGTTTTTAGGAAAAGATAACATTGTTTATGACACCATATTGTTACGAATGTCCCTAAATCCGACTCTGTCTAAACCATGTATGCAAGTTAAAATTATGGCATATGCGCAGAGATTTCTTAGAACCGTTTACGATTGTGACTAATTTATCTAGACATGGTTTTTGTGACCAGTCTTATCTAGAAAATGCCAGTGCCAATTGTTATTGTGTAAGCCGCAAACTAGAATTATCTAGTTAAAAAGGCACTAATATATAAAGCACCGGCCAGGGAGAGTTAGTTTAATTTCTAAAGTGATCTCGACAAATAAACAAGAATACACCGAAATAGCGAACAGTAAAGTGTTAATATAAATTAATAATTAAGGTTGTGTGTATATAAATTAAATGTAAGTGTATATATATATATATATATATATATATATATATATATATATATATATATATATATATATATATATAATCAATTCGTAAGTAACCATACCGTGCGTTTGAAGTTAATCCCACCCGTTTACTGTTCAAATAAATAAGAAAATCGTGACATTGTTGGCAGAAGTGTGATAAAATAAATAAATATCTACGTAAAAATGGCCAAGAGACTAAGTGACTTGAACGTGACGGAACTAAGAGCAGAATTGGGAGATCGTGAGTTGGAAACGTCTGGTAAAAAAAGTGAATTAGTAGAAATACTTGAAGTGGCACTGGAGAATGACGGCTTTGATCCAGAAACAGTTTTGTTTATTGACGAGGCTTACACCTTAATCTCGTCAATTTTTGCTGATATTTCTGTTAATATGGACGAGAAGATTTCTGCCATGGAAGGGAAACTTTCAACGAATGTGAAAAACGATATATCTGCTATAAATAACGACATTTCTGCTAATATTGACGACAAGATTTCTGCTTTGAAGAAAGATATATCTGCCGATATCTTATTAATTAAAAACATTGCCGCTGACGTTAAAACTGAAATTTCGTCTCTAAAATCTGAAATCGAGAATATGATGTCAACGATGGAGGAGAAAATCAAGAATAAAATGTCAACGATGTACGAGAAAATCGAGAATAAGATAACAACGATGGACAAGAAGATTGAGAATAAGATTACAATGATGGAAATTGAGAATAAGCTGTCAACGATGGAGGAGAAAATCAAGGAGATAGAAAGAAAGATGACAGATATATCAACTCAAGACACGCCAGCGGAAGAAAAGAAGACCGAGCAAACAAAACCTTGCAAACCAGAAACACAACCCAAGACAGATGATATTGGCAGTTTTACCCGAGTGAAGGCCCCAACGTTCGATGGTAAGATGTCGTGGACCAATTACGTAAAACAGTTTGAAGCAGCCGCTAGAGTGAATGATTGGTCCGACAAGGAGAAAGCAGTGAAGTTAACTATCGCACTTGGAGGAGATGCCTTGGATATACTTCAGACGATACCTCTGGAAAGAACGGATAATTTCGAGCAGCTGAAGAAGAGGTTGAACATGCGATATGGTCACGAACATTTGTACAGATTCCAGCTGCAGAACCGAAGGCGGAAACGTGACGCAACCCTTCAAGAGTATGAAATGGATATTTCCCGACTAGTTCGATTTGCTTATACATCAGCACCATATAACATGATGGAATGTTTAGGCATCCAGGCCTTCATTGACGGCTTATGTGACCATGATATGGAGAAGACGCTTCGATTAGCCCATCCCAAAACATTGGTCGATGCATTGACTGCTGCTCTTGAATATGAAGCAGCCACGATGGCTTCGGGATACAATAAAGGTAGGACCATACAGGAAGAAGGTGACGATGACGGACTTGACCAGATCGTCAACTTGTTGAAAGGTATGGTAGACAATAAGCCGAAGAAAATCGGGTGATGTAATTGTTGCGAGCTAGAGCATGCACGCAGTTCGTGTAAGCGTCCTACGACTCCTGCAAACCAAGAACCTCTTAAATGCAAAGCAGCCTCGAAGGGCTCGCGGTACATCAAAAGTAGGACCATACAGGAAGAAGATGATGATGACAAACTTGACCAGATCACCAACTTGTTGAAAGGTATGGCAGACAAGAAACCGGAGAAGATCAAATGCCGGAAGTGTGGCGAGCTAGAGCACATACGCAGTCAGTCTAAGCGCCCCAAGACTCCTGGAACCCAAGACCTCCAGTCACAGGTGAAATCAGAAAGGGGTGAACATCGAGCTGATGTGAATCACCGAAAAGCCGACTCTCTGCCTAGACGGTTGTGCCCAGCAGACTGCTCCCACTGCAACAGGGTGGAACCTAGGGAAGCTACAGTTTCAAGAACTACTGTAGTCAACGAGGAATGGTCACTAACCAGGATGAGAGAAGATCAGGAGAATGATCCTCACCTGAAGATGATCCGGCAATGGAAGGAAGAAAATCGGCGACCTATATGGCACGAAGTGTCAAGATTTTCACCGACACTCAAGGCATATTGGGCTCAGTGGGACTCCCTTGTCCTGGAAGAAGGGCTGTTGAGAAGAGTACTTGAAAACGATGATGGTTCCGAGATGAGGAGACAGCTAGTTATACCGAGGACAAGAGTAGCTGAAGTACTAAAGAAGTTACATGAAAGTCCATCGGGAGATCATCTGTGAGTCAAGAAAACCCTTCAGCGAGTCCGTGAAAGGTTTTATTAGTTGAACAGCTCCGACGATGTGGAGGTCTGGTATAAGAAATGTACGACTTATGCTACGAGTAGTGGACCACATCGCAAGAGAAAGGCACCTATGAAACAGTATGATGTTGGATGCCCTTTCGAAAGGATTGCTTTAGACATCGCTGGACCATTTCCGACGACGGAATACATCCTGGTTGTAATGGATTATTTTACAAAGTGGGTTGAGATTTACGCGATCCCGAATCAAGAGGCTACAACTGTCGTTGATGTATTGGAGAAAGAATTTATTAGCCGATATGGAGTGCCCTTGGAAGTCCACAGTGACCAGGGAAGAAATTTCGAAAGCCAGATATTCAAGGAGATTTGCGAGAATTTGGGAATGAAGAAGACCTGGACAACAGCATTACAGCCACAGTCAGATGGAATGGTCGAGAGAATGAACAGGACTATTTGAAAATACATGCCCGAAATAGTTTCCAGCCATCAGAGAGATTGGGACCTGTATATTTCCCTATTTGTTTTGGCTTATTGATCTGCCGTGAATGAGTCCAGGGGTGAAACACCTGCGAAAATCCTGCTTGGTGAAATGATGCTTCCTTGTTACCTGGAATTTGGTTGTCGGCCTGGGGAAGATCTAGCAGGAGAAGACTACGTGATCCAATTGAGAAGGCTAGACGATATTCATATTTTAATCAAATTAGTGAAAGAAATTTGGAAAAAAGGAAAGATGCCAGCAGAATGGAAAACAGGAGTAATTATAACGATCCATAAGAAAGGGGACCCGCTCGAATGTTTCAACTTCAGAAGAATAACCACTATTAAACTTGGCCTATAAAATTGTCACAACAATTTTAAATGATAGACTAAGAGACAAAAGATAGAAGGAAAAATAAGTGATTATCAATAAGAATTTAGGAAACGAAAATCAACTATGGACCCAATTCACATAATGACACAAATTATTGAAAAAAGTTATGAATACAACATTGATCTGAATATACTATTTATAGACTTTAAACAGACTTTCGATAGTATAAACAGAGAGACACTTAAAGAAGATTTGAAAACCATTGGGGTACTGAGTAAAATGAGAAGATTAATAAATATGACGATGGTACGATCGACAGCAAGAGTAATGACAGAAGAAGGACAAACAAATGAATTTGAATTTAACAGCAGTGCGAGGTAAGGAGATACAATATCTACAACCCTTTTTAATAATATTACATTATTACATCTTCATGAAATTGATGATTGAAGCTGAAAAGAGAGGACTGAAGGTAAATCAAGCAATGTTTATATCCAGAAATAGAGTTCAACCGCAGATAATCAAGATAAGAGAATACGAAGTAGTGACAAGTTTCAAGTATTTAGGATTCTACTTAAAATGAGATAACGATAGAACATTAGAAATAGATCAGCAAATACAATCAGGACATAGAGCTTTCTTCAAATACAAACGATATCTTCAAAATAAAAGAATTAGTGAAAACACTAAAATAAAAATATACAAGGCAGCGATTCAACAAGTGGTGACCTATGACGCTGAAATAGCGAATCTTACAAGGAAAGAAGGATATTCGAGAGAAAAATTATGAGGAAAATTTATGGACTAGATAAAACAGGAGATGGAGAAATGAGAAGACTAATGAATTATGAAATTGTGCAAAAAAATAATGGGGAAGACATTCTCAAATTTATAAAAGCACGCAGACTTTTGACGTTTGTTAATGTCAGTTATATTTGTTTCAAAGCCACATTTCCATAAAAAATTAACAAAAGTGACTTTTTTATGAAAATATTTGACTTGGTAACGGTGTTAGAAAAGATTTGAGCATTTTTAAGAATTTCAGTAAAAGTTGCTCATTAATCCCTGGTCTCATTTTCGAGTTATAACATTTCCAAGCTGTTGAAATGTAATACTTTACGTTTAGAAGTTCTTGAGATGGTTTCATACAAAATTAAATCTTTCCTTAAAAACTTTAGTTAATGCTAATATTGTATACATGTTTGGAAAGAGGAAGAATGGGACTTTTAGATGGTATTAAAAAATATAGGGTGTTTTAACCGAAAATTTCGATTCAAAATAAACGGTTTTAAAGATTAAAACTAACTTTTCCGCATATGTGGCCCTGAATATTATTCTATCATAAGATTGTTAATTGAATACACTTCGGGGGATGTATCGTGCTAACAAACCGAAATTTCTCCAAAAATAACCAGAAATGTAGTATATATGGATTTATAGGACCCGCTGTACTGTGGTACCTGTTGTATTGGCTCTGGTGAGCTGAAAATCAATAGGTTTCATGTGTGAGATGTCCTGAATAATATTCAATCATACAATTGGTGACCTGTTGAACTCCGGAGGTGTATGGTGTTAACAAGACATTCTCATGCTAATATCCAAGCGAGTAGCTTGTTATTGGATTTCATAGTGAATAAAAGTGTTTATAATATTTCAAAGTTTTCTATAAAATATACAGTGTTTAGTATTAGAGATCAATAGAGTCAGTGCTCATTGATTCTCTAGCCATACCGTCTCCACCAGAAACGGGAGTCATTCCGTTTCAAACCGAATATACCCGCAGGCTAAAAGCCAAAATCAAAAGTCTTCATGCAACAAAACCCCACTTGTTCGAGAGTGAAAACCTTAATAAAAACGATATTGTGCGTGTTAAACCCCTAGTTACAGTTAAAACATCTCCAAGAACTAAAAAAAAAGGTACGTCAAAATTTAAAATACATAAAAAAACTAAAAAACGCTCAAAACTTTCCGTCGAGATAACAAAAAAAGTTAATCAACAAAGTGACGCTAAAGCCGGTGACAACGGTAATCGAGGGCAATCAGCCCATAATATTGACAATTTAAATACAGATAAATATACGGAAGAAATAGCTAGAATTAAGAATAAAACCAGAGTGCTTAAAAATAAAAACAAAAGTTACCTCAAACTAGTGTGCATCGATGAAGAGTCTCTTAAAGGAGACAATTCAGATAAAACAGTAAACGCGAATATAAATAGTGACAAAATAAATATTTCAAAAGAGTTCTTAGATAATATAGACGTAAACATTCTAACAGAAGCTATAACATTTACAAACGTGAATGCGAGTAAAAAGTGTCTAGAACAAACAGAAAAGTGTAGCGAAAACGACGAAAACAAGTGTCTAGAAAACTTTAACAACTGTATAGGAAACCAAAAAGTGTCTAGAACAGACACCAAAGTCAACAAAGTTTCACGCAGACACTCCTGAAGTCAGCTCAGGGTTATCTGTCCCCTCTTTTAGAGGTATTAGCGAGAATAAAACATCTATCCCCGAAAATAGAGTAATAATAAACAAAAAATCAAAAAGTGCAAAAATGGGAGAAGACACGATCGGGGATCAGTCTAGTGATTCAACGAATAGTAATGAGGGCAATCAAGAGCCAAAAACTGTAGAAGTACAAATTCATGGACCGGGGAATGGATCATGGGCCGATGAAGTTGAAGAGGAAAAGGGAGAAACCTCAACCCTCCACAAAGACAACTTCGTATCCCAATATGCCGCATTAAACAAAAAAAACTATAACGGCAAGGATGTTAAACACAAACAGTGAGGATCTGAACAAAATCACAGCCATCCCTCCATCTCAGGAAATGGAAGTAGGGTTTCGAAAAACCTAAAAAAGTTATCAAATTAAATAACGTCATAAAACGTAATACTCAAAATATGACATCCACAAATACAAATAATAAATTTGACAAACTATCAGAATCATCCGAAGATGAACAACCCCTTAAACATATCCAAAAAAAAAGGAAAAAAACTAGATTCCGGAAGATGGAAAACAAAGACACAAGTTCCGAAGAGGAGACAGCCACCCAAGTCGAAAAAAGAGCCAAAGGAAAAAACCCTAACAACAACACTGAAAAAAAGAAGACCACTCCCCCCTGCCCGCCCATAGTTATCGATGGTAGCGTGCAGGCTCATAAAGACATGGTAAGGGTATTAAAACATGAACCAAAAAATAATTTCGAGTTGAAATACACAAACAATTCTACAATTATCTTCGCCAAAGACGTAGAAGATTTCGAAAACCTCAAAACTATATTAAGGGAAGACAAAGTACCATTTCATACATATAGCAGACGAGAAGAAAAGACGCACGCATTCGTGCTTAGAGGCCTTACTGAGGGAATGCAGCTAGCCGAAATTAAGGACGAATTAATCAATGTTCATAAAATAAAAGTATCCGACATTTATCGCATGACCACAAAGGGACGACCACTTTATTTGGTGGTAACGGACTCCAAAGTTACCCTAGACTTCCTCAACAAAACTGTGAGAGTGTTGGAACACACACGAATCCAGTGGGAACATCGACGACAAACGAAGCCCATAATACAGTGCCATATCTGTCAGCTCTGGGGCCACGCAACGTCAAATTGCGGCAGGGCTCCCAGATGCTTGAAATGTGCAGGACAGCACCTCACACCGGAATGTACCAAGGAGCGCACCCTTCCAGCCAAATGTGCAAACTGCAAGGGAGACCACCCGGCTAATGCGGACATATGCCCTGAATATGTAAAGAGAAAAATATGGCTTGATGAAAAGAAAAATACGCAATCCAAATCCGCCTCTAGAAAATTTATACCCGCCCCTCTCCCCAAAAATAACCCTTGGCAGAATAAAGCCAATGATACCGATTCTCCTAGCCTCCCCTCCAGAAACCCTTCTACTAAAAACCCACAAAAGCCATCTTCACAAACGGTATCAAATGGAACAATTCAACCAACACCAAGTAGTGGAAATTTTAATGAAATTAACAAGTTCACAGAGATAAACAACTTATTCAAAGTACTTCAAAATTTGGTGAACCTAGACGAGGTATCCAGAGCTGTCACGGACCTGATTCAACAAATGCGGCAAGCAAAGAATAAACTGGACAAATTCACTATCTACAACAATTTTGTTGCAAATATAGACAACTATGACATCTAGACAGGTAGGTGGAAAATTTGGCTTACAGAATCGATACAACCTCAAAATAATTTTTTGTAATGTACAAGGTGTACAAAATAAAATCCAATTAATTCGTCACTTTCTCAACATTCATAAACCAGATATTTTCTTCTTAATTGAGACATTCCTGAAACCTAACAATAAAGTAAATTTTAGAAATCCCGAATATCGTCTATTCAGACAAGACGGCCCTGATGATGTCAGAGGGGGTGGTATTGCACTATTAATCAGAAAAGGCATACATTTCAAACTCTTGCAACAAAATAAAACATCAATTGAGCATATCTCTATTTTATTCGACAACAAAATCAAAATTGTAGGCACATATAGCCCCCCTAGTAATAAGCTTAAGGAGGAAGATTCATTTAATATTGTAAACACTCACAACAGGGTGCTAATTGTGGGCGATCTCAACTGCCATCATCCGCAGTGGGATCCCTACACTAGCCTCCCCAACACAAACGGAAGAACTCTGCGAAAATTCTGCGATCACTCAGATTGTAACATCTTTCACACTGATTCACCCACATATTTTCCTTTCTCAAACCTCTCCCCCAGCATCCTAGACATTGCAATAGGCAAAAACATAAACAATTTAACAAAAATCACAACCCTTCCAGACTTCAATTCAGATCATGATCCCATCCTAATAAACCTGAAAATTTCCCATCGCACACAAACACAACGAGACACACACTATGATTACAACACCACGAGCTGGGTAAAATTTAGAAGAATTATAAACAACAACTTAAAAACCACCGATAAAATAGAAAATAACAGTCAACTAATTAATACAATAAAAAACTTACAAAATTTAATAATAAAAGCTAGAAATGATTCAACAACCCTAAAAATAACAATAAAAAAACAAAATAATTTACCCGAGCACATCACACAACTAATAAAAGAAAAAAATAAATTAAGAAAAACTTGGCAATCTACAAGAGATGAAGAAGACCACCGATTACTAAGAGTAAAGCAAAAACAAATCAACCTAGCGATAAAAGAACACTCAAATAACGATTGGGCAAATTTCTTAAATAACCTCAAGCTGGAGGACAATTCACTATGGAAAATTGCTAGGCGGCTTCGAGGAACAAATCGCGAAATTAACAAAATCATAGACAACGATAAAACAATTACAGACATGACGGGGATCGCAGAGAAATTCGGGGAGTTCTTCCAAAACAATTTCATAAACAATTTACCTCACACACAACAACATTATCACATTATAAATTCAGTTCACCAACACTTACACTAATTAAACACATCAAACACAAAAGATTATGCAACATATACAGAAATTCACAACACCATACAAAAACTAAAAATCAAAACAGCCCCTGGTACAGACGGAATACACAATGTACTATTAAAAAATCTTCCGAAAAAAGCTATTGTCCAACTAATTTATATAACCAATTACATAATCAAAACTGGACATTATCCCGATATGCTCAAGATTTCCAACATCATACCAGTCGTCAAAGCTAACAAACAACCTAGTTATGTGGATAGCTATAGACCAATTTCCCTCTTAAATAATATTGCAAAGGTGATAGACAGAATAATATTAAAAATACTACAAACATTTGTAAACAAAGAATGTATTATTCCCCCCGAGCAGTACGGTTTCAGAAGTGGACATAGTACTGTAGCGCAAATTATCAGAGTGATAAACTATATCCGTGAGGGTTTTCAGCAAAAACGGAAATCAATCATGGTTACAATAGACGTCCAAAAAGCTTCTGATTCCGCATGGCACGAGGGGTTAATATATAAACTTATTAAATTAAAATTTCCGAATTACCTGACTAAAATTATTCATTCATATTTGACGGATAGAAAATTTTATTCAAAAATTAATGATTACGTCACAGGTCCTTACAGCATAAGGGCAGGAGTACCTCAAGGTTCTGTATTATCACCCTTGTTATATTCCCTGTTTGTCCACGATATCCCAACATCCACAAAATTGCTAACCTCAATGTATGCTGACGACACATGTTTTGTAGCATCAGCAAAGAATCAAGAACAAGCACTAAACACTGTACAAACTCATATTAATATCAAAATTTCCCCTTATTTCAAAGAACACAAACTAGCTATTAATCCTTCAAAAACAGAGTATTTATTACTCAGAACAATAGCTAGAAAAATCGAACCATTGCAATCTCAGCTTTGCGTAGATGGACATTTTATTGCCCCCAAAAATACCCTAAAATACTTAGGGTATACTATGCAGGGTACCACCTCAGCCAACATGCATATTTCACAGCAAATACAAAAGGCTAAGATCGCAATGGGGCGACTATATCCACTTATATGTAAACACAGTAATCTCACAAGTCACAACAAAATCCTAATATACAAACAAATCATAAGACCCATACTCACATACGCTGCACCCATATACTACACGGGCACTAAACGCAATATTTACTCACTGCAGATGATACAAAACAAGTGTCTCAGAATGGCAATAAATCATAACTCGGTTTACCCCAAATTTCCTAAAACTTCTTGGTTACATGACAAGGCGAATATACCCACTATCAAAGACTTCATCAACAAAATCTCAAATAATTTTTATAACTACTGTCTGCCACAAGATCTTCGAAACAAACTCAAAGCCGCAACTCGCGCACAAGGCATCCGAGATAGTGGGTGTAGGCTTCTGCATAGAAAGTTAATTACATAACTAGGTTGATGATTTCCAAACCACTTTATCGTTCAAAGGGAGTAAAAATCTTACTGTAACACGCAGCAGATCTTTTGCTCCACATAACTCATAAATTTTAAAATATCAAACTAACGTCTGCCATGTTGCTTTCTCGAAAACTAATATCCCGTATCAATTCGTAACCCAGTTTTTCAGCTGTTTTTCTGGGAATACCCAAGTCGAAAAGTCGTAGGAGTCAAACTTTTATATGAGGGACAAAGTTGTTGTATATAGTGAAAATTAACGGCTAATGCCATACAGCAAGGAGCCGTGGATTCTTACAAGAAAGAAGAGAGTGTTAGTAAAATCGCCAGAACATCGGCACTTGTATATATTGTATATATATATATATATATATATATATATATATATATATATATATATATCTTATTTTCTAGCCTCTGTTAATTAGGGAACCAAAAATTTATCAATAAAGGCCTTTTTTAAACAAACAAGACATGTAAGGAAAAGTGGCCGACGACAACGACGACGACGACATACACACAGGATTTTTCTCTAAAAACCGTTTTTTCGTGTTGTTGTTAATGGAAAACGTAAAAATAACTCAAAAAAATATTTCAAAATTCCGACTTTTTTTGGGGTAAACCAATACTTTTCTCGCATATTAGATAGGTTAGGCGGAAAAGTAAAAGGTCATTTTCTTCGGCTCGTTCGGGAAAAAATATACATTTGGCAACTATGTCAACAAAAACTTGAAGAAAATATAAGAAGTTTAACGACAATTGCACGTCGATAACTTTTTCTATTCTCAAGGAATTAGCCGTCAAAATGTGTTACTTTATAGTGTGAAACCCGATATTGCAATAAAATAAGACATTTTCATAACAGACGATTTTCTCCAAATATTTTGGTCCTGCTAGCGTTTTTTTGAAACTTTGAGTAATTAATTCCACAGCAACTTCAATTGAAGACCGATTCCATTAGACTTTCTTATACAGCTTTTGATTTTCTCTTATAACAAAGTCGTTTCATACTTCCTTATTCAAAAGTAATGAACAAACTGTTCTAGTTATTCTATCATTCTAATTTTTCGTATTTCACATTCGACAAACGTTCGAGAAAAACCAAACTAATAACAGTAATATATGTTGACTCTCCATATTTTTATAATATCACTGCCTAAGCCAGATTCACAGAAATGAATGTTATTAAAAATATTATTGACATATATTATAGAAAGCTGAAATATTCAGGTTGCATCCATTTAATCCATGTTATCTAAGCTTTAAACGATTGTTCTCCGCTAATGCATTGAACAACTAATTTCGTTATCAGCAATAGATAAACTGATCCTTGTTGGTTCTTAAAAATAAATTCCGATATAATGAACTTACTGTGCGATATCTCTGACAAACATGAGAAGCTTGATGATGACCTGCTATAGTGCATTTTTTATGTACATATTTCTAAATTACACTACCAAAAGATGCAAAAAACAGTTTGATAGAATATCACATCTAAATGAACGAGATATTAAGTTCGATTAAGGACATACTCTTGGATAATATAAAGACTTTTAGAAACGTTCTGTAATAGTATCATCGTGTGTGTCCTACTACCGTACTAGGGTAAAATGAAGTATAATGGAAGTCTTCTGTAAATAGGGTGGATTTTTTTAACGGCCCATTAATTCCAGAGAGATTAACTACCGCAATAAAAAAGCGTTGTGAGATTACTATGGTAGGAGATTCCAACATCGGTCTTTATGAAATTGTATATAAAGGTTGAATTTCCACTTGGACGTTACTATTGTAATTTTCTTGAAAAAAACATATTAATTGAAATATTCGCTGAGCAGACTTGATATTGTTATATTTACACAGTAAGTAAACTTCTACAGGGTGATTCATAAGTAACTAGCCAAATTGTAATGGGTGTATGTCTGCTCCTTAGTGAGATTCAGGATGTTTAATTGAAAAAAATTAAATAGATTTTTGTTAATAGAACAGCTATTTTTTGAGAAAATGACTTGAAAATTGAGTATAAACTAGTTTCTGTAAGTACAAACAAGAATATGTGAGAGGATTTGAGTCTACTCGTAGATGTCGCCACATGGTCCATATGAATTAGATTAAATCAGCTACAAAATTTTTGTCACCCACTAATTTACAACTCACTTATTCAATTTGGATAGCCACATATTTGTTAAGAAAAAAAGTATACTTCTTTGATCTTCAAAATTTAACCGTTTTCGAGATATATGAATTTGGTTGATTCACTACATGGCCGTCGTTTCATTAACTGCAAAGTTCAATAATCCCCTTATTGATGAAATTTATGAAAGGAGCATTAAGAAAATTGATATTAATGAATAATAAGCTCCCTTATGACGACTGAATGTGAAGATATTGTATTGAATGCATCGTAACGTTGAAAAAATTTATTTTGTTTCTAAATAAAGTGTATTGTAATGTTTCTCTTATTTATTTAAACGTTTTTATTACATGTGGGATAAACTTCAAAGACACGGTATGGTTACTCACTAACACTTAATTTATATACACACAACCTTAATTATTAACTTATATCAACACTTTACTGTTCGCTATTACCGTGTATTCTTGTCTATTTGTGGAGATCACTATTTAAATTAAACTAAGACTCCCTGGTTGGTCCTTTATATATATATATATATATATATATATATATATATATATATATATATATATATATAACAAATATATTCATGGGTAATTCACGCAAAATAAAGGGCTACCGAAATAGAGTGGTAACCGTGGACATGCATGTTTCTGGCTCATTTTGCCTCATCAGCACGGCATAACCAAATAGGGATGTGAAATTTGGGAGCAAAGATGTTAATCGAAACATGGGAAAACACAAAATAACGGATTTCAGCAGGGAAACCAAACGCTCATTTGTGTCTTCAATTGGAAGATCCCGAGTTTTCAGGACATCAACCAACATCGACACGGAGGCGCATATAGCCCCCCCGCCATGAACCTTCCGACCCATAGTAAATAACAAAAGAAGGTGTAGGAATATCGCGTGATATGTTAACAACAACAACAAATATATTCATGGGTAATTCACGCAAAATAAAGGGCTACCGAAATAGAGTGGTAACCGTGGACATGCATGTTTCTGGCTCATTTTGCCTCATCAGCACGGCATAACCAAATAGGGATGTGAAATTTGGGAGCAAAGATGTTAATCGAAACATGGGAAAACACAAAATAACGGATTTCAGCAGGGAAACCAAACGCTCATTTGTGTCTTCAATTGGAAGATCCCGAGTTTTCAGGACATCAACCAACATCGACACGGAGGCGCATATAGCCCCCCCGCCATGAACCTTCCGACCCATAGTAAATAACAAAAGAAGGTGTAGGAATATCGCGTGATATGTTAACAACAACAACAAATATATTCATGGGTAATTCACGCAAAATAAAGGGCTACCGAAATAGAGTGGTAACCGTGGACATGCATGTTTCTGGCTCATTTTGCCTCATCAGCACGGCATAACCAAATAGGGATGTGAAATTTGGGAGCAAAGATGTTAATCGAAACATGGGAAAACACAAAATAACGGATTTCAGCAGGGAAACCAAACGCTCATTTGTGTCTTCAATTGGAAGATCCCGAGTTTTCAGGACATCAACCAACATCGACTCGGGATCTTCCAATTGAAGACACAAATGAGCGTTTGGTTTCCCTGCTGAAATCCGTTATTTTGTGTTTTCCCATGTTTCGATTAACATTTTTGCTCCCAAATTTCACATCCCTATTTGGTTATGCCGTGCTGATGAGGCAAAATGAGCCAGAAACATGCATGTCCACGGTTACCACTCTATTTCGGTAGCCCTTTATTTTGCGTGAATTACCCATGAATATATTTGTTGTTGTTGTTAACATATCACGCGATATTCCTACACCTTCTTTTGTTATTTACTATGGGTCGGAAGGTTCATGGCGGGGGGGCTATATGCGCCTCCGTGTCGATGTTGGTTGATGTCCTGAAAACTCGGGATCTTCCAATTGAAGACACAAATGAGCGTTTGGTTTCCCTGCTGAAATCCGTTATTTTGTGTTTTCCCATGTTTCGATTAACATCTTTGCTCCCAAATTTCACATCCCTATTTGGTTATGCCGTGCTGATGAGGCAAAATGAGCCAGAAACATGCATGTCCACGGTTACCACTCTATTTCGGTAGCCCTTTATTTTGCGTGAATTACCCATGAATATATTTGTTGTTGTTGTTAACATATCACGCGATATTCCTACACCTTCTTTTGTTATTTACTATGGGTCGGAAGGTTCATGGCGGGGGGGCTATATGCGCCTCCGTGTCGATGTTGGTTGATGTCCTGAAAACTCGGGATCTTCCAATTGAAGACACAAATGAGCGTTTGGTTTCCCTGCTGAAATCCGTTATTTTGTGTTTTCCCATGTTTCGATTAACATCTTTGCTCCCAAATTTCACATCCCTATTTGGTTATGCCGTGCTGATGAGGCAAAATGAGCCAGAAACATGCATGTCCACGGTTACCACTCTATTTCGGTAGCCCTTTATTTTGCGTGAATTACCCATGAATATATTTGTTGTTGTTGTTAACATATCACGCGATATTCCTACACCTTCTTTTGTTATTTACTATGGGTCGGAAGGTTCATGGCGGGGGGGCTATATGCGCCTCCGTGTCGATGTTGGTTGATGTCCTGAAAACTCGGGATCTTCCAATTGAAGACACAAATGAGCGTTTGGTTTCCCTGCTGAAATCCGTTATTTTGTGTTTTCCCATGTTTCGATTAACATCTTTGCTCCCAAATTTCACATCCCTATTTGGTTATGCCGTGCTGATGAGGCAAAATGAGCCAGAAACATGCATGTCCACGGTTACCACTCTATTTCGGTAGCCCTTTATTTTGCGTGAATTACCCATGAATATATTTGTTGTTGTTGTTAACATATCACGCGATATTCCTACACCTTCTTTTGTTATTTACTATGGGTCGGAAGGTTCATGGCGGGGGGGCTATATGCGCCTCCGTGTCGATGTTGGTTGATGTCCTGAAAACTCGGGATCTTCCAATTGAAGACACAAATGAGCGTTTGGTTTCCCTGCTGAAATCCGTTATTTTGTGTTTTCCCATGTTTCGATTAACATCTTTGCTCCCAAATTTCACATCCCTATTTGGTTATGCCGTGCTGATGAGGCAAAATGAGCCAGAAACATGCATGTCCACGGTTACCACTCTATTTCGGTAGCCCTTTATTTTGCGTGAATTACCCATGAATATATTTGTTGTTGTTGTTAACATATCACGCGATATTCCTACACCTTCTTTTGTTATTTACTATGGGTCGGAAGGTTCATGGCGGGGGGGCTATATGCGCCTCCGTGTCGATGTTGGTTGATGTCCTGAAAACTCGGGATCTTCCAATTGAAGACACAAATGAGCGTTTGGTTTCCCTGCTGAAATCCGTTATTTTGTGTTTTCCCATGTTTCGATTAACATCTTTGCTCCCAAATTTCACATCCCTATTTGGTTATGCCGTGCTGATGAGGCAAAATGAGCCAGAAACATGCATGTCCACGGTTACCACTCTATTTCGGTAGCCCTTTATTTTGCGTGAATTACCCATGAATATATTTGTTGTTGTTGTTAACATATCACGCGATATTCCTACACCTTCTTTTATATATATATATATATATATATATATATATATGTAATATGTTAGATGATACGGGAGTAAATAACGCACAATTTGATTGATCTAGAAATAGAAAAGTTTAATGTTATTATAAAATTAAAACACTCAAATTAATTGAGATCAAATATTTACACATTATGAATTATAATCTACTAAACTAAAAATAGAAAAATCGACAATTAAAGGTTTTTTACTTCCAATATTTTAGTAGGTCGACACTGTATTACTTTTATGAAGTTTGCTATTAGATTCTTCAAATAAATCACTTCACGAGCAGGTTTAAATTATGTATCGCCAATGTGCTATCTGTCACTGTCACCCTTCGTGTGCCACGTCATACTTGTTAGGCGGCGTTCATATACTCGTTTATTGGGCTACGTACACCATACAGTATACAAAGCTTATATATATATATATATATATATATATATATATATATATATATATATATATATATATATATATATATATATATATATATATATATATATTATTATAGTTTATTTTATGGGAATTTAATTTGCCCTACGTTGGGCCGACATATTATTATGAAAAGAATTGGGTGAGAGAATAGTTTAATTTGCCCGGTATGTTGATGATTTAATATATATGATAAACAGTTTATTTAACCAACATGAAAACTTCTCATCTCAGGGTAGAGTTCAAGTATTTTAGATAAAATGATTTTATAATTTTATATATGTTAGCGCCAAAGTTAATAAATGCTTTATATTTTTAAAAATAAATTTGTTAATCAGAATATGTTACTTTTTTAATGATTTCAAATTAAATACGGTCCTGTCCTACTTAAAAAAATATCTGCATAGTTCAATCGATTTCATTCAGAGCTTCTGCCTATGGTAAGTAGATGGTGCGCAAGTCACCAGATGAAATGAATAACTCAAGTAATTTAAAAACGTTCTTCAAAGGAAAAACAATATTTAATTTAATGAAATTAAATACATTACACTTTCACAAGTGTTTTTGAATAAATTTTACTATCTAAAAGGATGACTCTTTCATACAACTTACACGCACTCTGGTGAGATATTATTATAATAGTAAAATACAATTATACAACTTGATAAACATATGATTTTTAGAAAATGGCGAAATACACTCTTAAAAGCGTCTATGCGTCACAAAATTTTAGTTTTTTGCATAAATTGGTAAGTACGCTTGACTTTTTAATATATTAATAAATTAACTTGTACTACCTTATTCACTTCACAGTTTTGATTGTTCACCTCAATGATTCGTTTCTTTTATTTGTTTCAGATTCTTCTCCTGGAAAAACTCCCTGTTGGCATTCTGCTTCTACCAGAACAGGAATCTATGCTGTATTTCTTTCAAAGTCCAAGCAGTTTATATGAATTCCATTATTCAGTGTTTTCCAAAAGCTATTGTGGCTATTTTACTTCCACAAGACACAAGACACCATATTATAAAATAAAATTCATGGTTAGTATTGTACAACATTCAACAATTCCTTTTTTAATTATTAATATAAACTTAACTACTTACACTGATGTATCTCTTGTAAGTATAATGTATTTGTTTTAAATTCTATAGTCAAATTTTGTCTTCCAAATGATTTCAATTGATTTACTTTACCAAAAAATTTTGCTGCTTCCAATCTCTTCCCAAAAGAAAACCTCCTAGTCAATAGACCCCATAATCAACAACCTTTTACATTCTGATTTTTTTTTCGTTAGCAACACAGTTGTCGCCGATGTGATCTTTTTTAAATGTTTATTTACCAATCAAATTTGACTATTTATTTTATAACTCAAATTCTTCATTTCAACCAGTGAAATGTTCATCCATTATATCAGGATATTATATTCTAAGGTTTTTAATTGCTTAGACTTCCTATATTATTTTCATTCAATAATATTTCCTAATATTGTTAAAATGACATTTCCTATCCTCTAAGTATGTATGTCAAATGAATATTCTTGATGTTTTAATAGATGACAGCTGTTACCTTTAAATATGTATGCAAAATGAAAATTCGTTTTCTTTATAAGTCATGTTCTCTGAAATTCACATTATTATATACTTTCCTGCTCTGTTATGTCTAAACATCTACACTATCTTATTTTAATGTCTTAATCAACAAATATTACGAGATTAGCTTGACTTTACAGAATAAAGCATTATTAGTTTCTTATTATGAACAAATTTTGATACTTGATCTCTTTGATAAAAGTTTCGTTAGGTAATTTATTTCATATAAATTGTTTATCACACCTATTCGGAATTATCCCTACATTATACAGTCTGTCCTTTCTGTATGCCTTCTCTATCGAATAGTGGATCGTACAGATTGTCTCCATTCAAATGTTTAAAAAAATATTTGACTTAAAAAAATTCTTCTAGATTACAATACATAATCTTAATTCTTTATTATTTGATATACAGGGTGTTTCACTCTACAATAATATATATATATATATATATATATATATATTAGTGCTTTTTTTACTACGTAATTCTAGATTGCGTCTTACACAAAAACAATTGGCTCTGGCATTTTCTAGATAAGACTGGTCACAAAAACAATGTCTAGATAAGATAGTCACAATCGTAAACAGTTCTAAGAAATCCCTGCGCATCCGCCATAATTTCAACTTTCATAACATGACTTAGGCAGAGTCGGATTCAGGGACTATATCAGTGTGCTGCTTCGTAACATTTACCCTCTCCTTAGATGGAAGTTCCTCCTGGAACTTTTGTGTAGCCGAGACTGGATGTTTGATTCGGTAACTGGCCACATTTTTACATTTTGGAAATAGTAGGGCACCGTCTTCATCGGAGACTGGTAACGGGCGCTGTAGCTACAAATTAATATCTGGACACCGGTACCTCGGAAGATAATCTTGACCATGTTCCTGATAACTCGCCAATCCAACTAGTTACTCGCTATCTTAGGCATAGCCAGTTTCTTCACGCTGGATTCTAACACATGGTCTCGGAGGTTTCGAAGTGCTTCCCACACATCGCGGTAGGTAGGTCGATCTTGAAATTCATTTTTAGTTATTAGGTTGAATACGTACCGCTAATTATGTTTTAGTTTCAGTATCTTGCCAGGGGCTGGAATCTGGTTTTCAAGTTTTCCTAATTGCCCGAACTTCTTTCGAAAGACGGATGCCGACCCTCGTGCGTTCTTGAGACGGGCGGGGATGTTGTATGCCAGTGAATAATCTTCCGGGGGAGTGAACAAATCTTGTCGTTGTTCTGAGGTGACTCCATATCTAGCTTTCCCGGTACCTCCATACGCACCCATAAATTCATCGAAGGTAGGGTCAGACACATCTCGAATATTGTTTACTCCTTTCTCTAGGTCATGGTCTAGTTCGAATGGCGCCAATCGGTTTTGGTGAACTACTTCTGGTTTTCCTTCGGGGATCTTGCTTATGCAAAATATAACACCATTGATCCTTTTCTTGATTAAGTATAGACCTTCCCAGGATTTTTATGATTTTGGAGAAAATCCTTCTCTTCTCGTCGGGTTGTGTAACCATACTTTGTCCCCTTCTTTCAAACCGCCTTCTGTTTTCTGCGTGTCGTACCGACTTTTCATTCTGTCGCTGGCAACTGTCGCTGCTAGATCTTCTCCAGGCCGACAGCCAAATTCCAGGTCACAAGGAAGCCTCATTTCACGTCCAAACGTTTCACCCCTGGACTCATTGACGGCAGATCGATAAGACAATGCGAATAGGGAAAGATACTGGTCCCAATCTCTCTGATGTCTGGAAACTACTTTGGACAGGTATTTTCCAATAGTCCTGTGCATTCTGTCGACCATTCCATCTGACTGTGGATGCAACGCTGTTGTCCTGGTCTTCTTCATTCCCATCTTCTCGCAAATCTCCTGGAATAGATGGCTTTCGAAATTTCTTCCCTGGTCACTGTGGACTTCCAATGGCACTCCATATCGGCTGATAAATTCTTTCACCAATTCATTCGCGACAGTTGTGGCCTCTTTGTTCGGGATAGCGTAAATTTCCACCCACGTTGTGAAATAATCCATCACAACCAGTATGTATTTGCTACCATTTTCTGTCGTCAGAAATGGTCCAGCGATATCTAAAGCAATCCTTTCGAAAGGGATTCCAACATTATACTGTTTCATGGACGCCTTTCTCTTGCGATGTGGTCCATTACTCATAGCAAAAGTCGTACATTTCTTACACCAGTCCTTCACATCGTCGGACCTGTTCATCCAATAAAACCTTTCACGGACTCGCTGAAGGATTTTCTTCACTCCCAGATGACCTCCCGATGGACTGTCGTGTAACTTCTTCAGTACCTCAGCTACTCTCGTTCTAGGGATAACTAGCTGTCTCCTCATCTCGGAACCATCATCGTTTTCAAGGACTCTTTTCAACAGCCCGTCTTCCAGGACAAGGGAGCCCCACTGAGCTCAATATGCCTTGAGTGTCGGTGAAAATCTTGACACTTCTTGCCAGGTATATCGTCAATTTTCTTTCTTCCACTGCCGCATCTTCTTTAGACAAGAATCATTCTCCTGATCTTCTCTGATCCTGGTGGGTGACCATTCTTCATTGACTACTGTAATTCTTGAAACTGCAACTTCCTTTGATTTTGACTTGTTGCATTGTGAATCGTCTACAGGGCATGACCGTCTAGGCAAAGAGTTGGCTTTTTGGTGATTCACATCAGCTGGATGTTCACCCCTATCTGATTTCCCCTGTGACTGGAGTTCTTGGATTACAGGAATCTTGGATTACAGGAATCTTGGGACGCTCAGACGGACTGCGTACGTGCTCTAGCTCGCCACACTTCCGGCATTTGATTTTCTTTGGCTTCTTTTCTGCCATACCTTTCAACAAGTTGACGATCTGGTCAAGTTTGTCATCGTCATCTTCTTCCTGTATTGTCCTACCTTGTTGTACCGCGAGCTCTTCGTGGCTGCTTTGCATTTAAGAGGTTCT
Source organism: Galeruca laticollis (assembly GCA_963921935.1). Classification (NCBI taxonomy): domain Eukaryota; kingdom Metazoa; phylum Arthropoda; class Insecta; order Coleoptera; family Chrysomelidae; genus Galeruca; species Galeruca laticollis. Next base: position 37,377,052 of record OY998184.1, read on the forward strand.
TAGTTTGCAGGAGTCGTAGGACGCTTACACGAACTGCGTGCATGCTCTAGCTAGCCAAAATTACAGCACCTGATTTTCTTCTGTAATTAAAAAGCATAACATCATTCTAGATAACATGAAGAATGTTGATGAAACACGCATACAGACTTCCGCCTAAAAACCATCAAAAGTGGTGTCTTTAGTCGGTGAAAAACAGGTGCAACATTTCTTCTGCAGAGAGAGGATCTTTAATTACTATTATTCCCTCGCTCGGCAAATTATATACTCAGCAATCTGATATACTATCTTCAACACCCGTTAAAAATGAAATTAGATCAAATGTACCAGCCCCTAAAAATGACCGCCAGTTGTAGAATCAGTTTATCCAGAAGAAAATGTTGTGCTTTGTTAGTTTTATAGCGATATATTGGTCAGCTCAGTTCCTGGCGAAAGGTGCGTGCAGTATAATATTTGCAGAAATTAGGATCATCAGTTATGTGTCGATTATAATTGCGGAATATTCATTTGCGGCCACAGTAAAGGAGAAATTCTACCTATATATAAACTTTTTACTCTACTTGATTCTTTTTTCCCAAACGTCTGATTCAATTAGGGTGGGCAAAAAGAATCAAATACACCATTCCACTAATTTAGACTTCACAGACTACATTTTTAGAGGAAAATTAGTAAATTTGAGCATCAAATTACGGACTTATCTTCCTTACAAAATTTGTTAGAAAATAAAAGATAAAAAGAAAATCAACATATTAAATAAAGTGACGTATTTTGCCCCTTATAAGGGGATTAATTTGAAGTACCCAAAATGGATATGGACAAACGAATAAACATTTTTCATGAAAAATGGAGTCACTTTATTTCTTGAGAACGCTAAGTATGTAGCAAAAATGAAAAATTATTCTGTCAGTTTATCATTTTCTATTGTAGAAATGGTGTGAAATTGCTGTTGTTATTTCTCCAGCAGTTGTTTGTGAATCGAAATAACTATTTATTAATTAGGGATGTTCTATAATTTGAAAATAAATATTTCCATTATTGATTCTGTTTAATTGGACTGACATTGTAACTCACAATTGATTAACTAATATTGAGTTTTTGTAAGTTGAGACGCTTATGCAAATGCAACAAGATTAGTAAATCGTTATGACAAACAGCGGTACTAACTATTTTTTATTATGTTTGTTTAACAATCATAATAAATTAATCCTCTTTTATAACGTTATTAAGATGCAAGGAATCGAATTGCAAAATATATTGAACTACAACATGAAGTCGACTGTTATAATGTCAATATCTATTCGGTTATAAAAAAATTTGTGTTAGTAGGTATGTTTATTCAACTGCAAGTACATGAATTACATACATTGGTGTCTGAAGGAAGTTGATGTTTCACGATAGTAAACATTTTTCTGTAGCTGTGAAAATTTTATATTACAAAAACTTTTATGTTTTTTATTTTCTAAGAAGATTATTGCAATGGCTGAGTGAGTTCTATATTCTCAAAAAGGGATAATTTGATTTTTGGGATGAGAATAAATTCGGCCCAGGCCATATCAGGGGTTAAAACATTTATAATTTATTGAGTTTTTCAACCAAATTAGTTCCAAACGATATAATAGAAATATTAAATCATATTCTATCGTGTTTCAATAATGCAAATAATATTGTAATGTTTTTCTTATTTAGTTAAACAGTGAACGGGTGGGATAAACTTTAAACACACGGTAGGTTCACTTTCTTAATTTATTTATTCACTACACTATTCACACTAATTATATACACAGTATATGCACTTAAACTAATTTATATAAACACTTCACTACTCACACTATTCACTTATTTACTGTTTATCTCACGATCTCAAATTATAAATTAAACTAACTCTCCCTGATCGGACCTTTATATATTAGTGCCTTTTTTACTAGATAATTCTAGATTGCGTCTTACACAAAAACAATTGGCACTCTGGTATTTTCTAGATAAGGCTGGTCAGGAAAGCAATGTCTAGATAAGATAGTCACAATCGTAAACATTTCTAAGAAATCCCCGAGCATCCGTCATAATTTTAACGTTCATACATGGCTTAGACAGAGTCGGATTCAGGGTCTACACTAGTGTACTATTTCGTAACATTACCCCCTCCTTAAATGGTAGTTCCTCATGGATCTTTTGTGAAGCCGATACTGGATGTTTGAATCGGCAACTGGCCCCATTTCTACACTTTCCGATCTTATGGAAATAGCAGGGCACCGTCTTCATCGGATACTGGTAACGGGGGTTGTAGCTACAAATTAATATCTGGACACCGGTATCTCGAAAGATAATCTCGACCATGTTCCTGATAACTCGCCAATCTAACTAGTGACTCGCTATCTTAGGCATAGCCAGTTTCTTCGCGCTGGATTCTAACACATGGTCTCGAGGGTTTCGAAGTGCTTCCCAGATATCGCGGTAGGTAGATCGATCTTGAAATTCATTTTTAGTTACCAGGTAGAAGACGTACCGTGAATTATGTTTCACTTTTAGTGTCTTGCCAGGGGCTGGAATCTGGTCTTCAAGTTTTTATAATTGCCCGAACTTCTTTCGAAAGGCGGATGCCAACCCTCGTGCGTTCTTGATACGGGCGGAGATGTTGTATGTCAGTGAATAATCTTCCGGGATCTAGCTTTCCCGGTACGTCCATACACGCCCATGAATTCATCGAAGGTAGGGACAGACACATCTCGAATATGGTTTACTCCTTTCTCTAGGTCAAGGTCTCCTTCGAATGGTGCTAGTCGGTATTGGTGAACTACTGTTGGTTTTCCGTTGGGGATCTTGCTTATGCGATATATCACATCATTGATACTTTTCTTGATTAGGTATCGACCTTACCAGGATTTTAGTAATTTTGTAGAAAATACTTATCTCCTCGTCGGATTGTGTAACCATACTTTGTCCCCTTCTTTAAAACTGCCTACTGTGGCCGCTTGAAAATTTGTTCAAACTAATTCATGAATATCGTCCAGTCTACTTCTCAATTGAATCATGCTGCTAGATCTTCTCCAGGCCGACAGCGAAATTCCAAGTCGCAAGAAAGCCTCATTTCACGTCAAAACAGGATTTTCGCGGGTGTTTCACCCGTGGACTCATTGACGGCAGATCGATGAGCCAATGCGAATAGGGAAATATACTGGTCCCAATCTCTCTGATAGCTGCAAACTAGTTTGGAAAGGTATTTTCCAATAGTCCTGTTCATTCTCTAGACCATACCATCTAACTGTGGATGTAATGCTGTTGTCCTGGTCTTCTTTATTCCCAGCTTGTCGCAAATCTCCTGGAATAAATGGCTTTCCAAATTTCTTCCCTTGTCGCTGTGAACTTCCAAGGGCACTCCCTATCGGCTGATAAATTCTTTCACCAATACATCCGCGACAGTTGTGGCCTCTTGGTTCGGGATAGCGTAAATTTCCACCCACTTTGTGAAATAATCCATTACAACCACGGTGTATTTAACACCATTTTCTGTCGTCAGAAATGGTCCAGCGATGTCTAAAGCAATCCTTTCGAAATGGCTTCCAACATTATACTGTTTTATAGGCGCCTTTTTCTTGCGGTGTGGTCCATTACTCGTAGCACAAGACGTATATTTCTTACACCAGTCCTTCACATTGTCGGAGCTGTTCATCCAATAAAACCTCTCACGGACTCGCTGAAGGTTTTCTTCACTCCCAGATGACCTTCCGATGGACTGTCGTGTAACTTCTTCAGTACCTCAGCTACTCTCGTTCTAGGGATAACTACCTGTCTCCTCATCTCGGAAGCACCATCGTTTTCAACAGCCCCTCTTCCAGGACAAGGGAGTCTCACTGAGCACAATATGTCTTGAGTGTCGGTGAAAATCTTGACACTTCTTGCCATGTAGTTCGCCGATTTTCTTCCTCCCATTGCCGGATCATCTTCGGGTGAGGATCATTCTCCTGATCTTCTCTCATCCTGGTTAGTGACCATTCCTCGTTGACTACAGTAGTTCTTGAAACTGCAGCTTCCCTAGGTTCCACCCTGTTGCAGTGGGAGCAGTCTGTTGGGCACGGCCGTCTGGACAGGGAGTCGGCATTTCGGTGATACACATCAGCTGGATGTTCACCCCTGTCTGATTTCTCCTGTGACTGGGGATCTTGGATTGCAGGCATCTTGGGGCGCTTAGATAGACTGCGTGCGTGCTCTAGTTTGCCGCACTTCCGGCATTTGATCTTCTTCGGCCTCTTGTCTGCCATACCTTTCAGCAAGTTGACGATCTGGTGAAGTTTGTCATCGTAATCTTCTTCCTGCATGGTCCTACCTTTGTTGTACCGCGATTCCTTCGTGGCTGCTTTACATGTAAGAGGTTCTTGGTTTGCAGGAGTCGTAGGACACTTACAAGAACTGCGCGCATGCTCTAGCTCTCGATAATTACAGTACCTGATTTTCTTCGGCTTCTTCTTTACATACCTTTCTACAAGTTGACGATCTGGCCAAGTCTGTAATCGTCACCTTCTTCCTATATGGTCCTACCTTTGTTGTATCCCGAAGCCATCGTGGCTGCTTCATATTCAAGAGCAGCAGTCAACGCATCGACCAATGTTTTAGGATGGGCTAATCGAAGCGTCTTCTCCATATGGTGGTCACATAAGCCGTCAATAAAGGCCTGGATGCCTAAACATTCCATCATGTTATCTGGTGCTGATGTATAAGCAAATCGAACTAGTCGGGCAATATCCAGTTCATACTCTTGAAGGGTTTCGTCACGTTTCCGCCTTCGTTTCTTCAGTTGGAATCTGTACAAATATTCCAAATGTTCGTGACCGAATCGCATGTTCAGCTGTTTTTTGTCAACTGCTCAAAGTCATCCGCTTCTTCAAGTGGTATCGTCTGTAGTACATCTAAGGCATCTCCCCAAAGCGCGATAGTTAAGTTCACTGCCTTCTCCTTATCGGACCAATTAATCACTCTAGCGGCTGCTTCAAACTGTTTCACATAATTGGTCCACGTTATTTTTCCATCGAACGTTGGGGCCTTGACCCGGGTATAACTACCAATGTCTTCTAACTTAGGGTGTATTTTGGATTGCAAGGTTTTGTTTGCTCGGTCTTCTTTTCTTCCACTGGCGTGTCTTGAGTTCTTATATCTGTCATCTTTCTTTCTAACTCCTTGATTTTCTCGTCAATCCTTGTCATCTTATTCTCGATTTTCTTGTCCATCGTTGACATCTTATTCTCGATTTCACATTTTAGAGACGAAATTTCATTTTCAATATCAGCGGCAATGTCGTTTTTCATTAGTAAGATTTCGGCAGATGTATCCTTCTTCATAGCAGAAATCTTCTCGTCCATATTAGTAGAAATGTTCTTCATAGCAGAAGGCGGCATTCTGAAGCTTGTTGATTGGTTTATGTCTTCTGACCAGTGATTAGGCATGTTAATAATGTGAGATAGGACTTATTTTAGTATGCCTTTCCTTATGCGATTCAGTTTTTACCCAAACAATCGCTTCAAATGGTACGAATTCAGTTCGACTTCAAAGGTAATATTTTGAGTCAACGCTTTTCTTTTAGCGTAGTTGAGCTCAGTTGAAAAAATGGAGCAATGTAAAATAATACAAATTAAATTTCGCCGGAGTGTACAGGGTGATTCATAAGTAATGGGCCAAATTGTAAATACAGGTTCAGAAGGCAAAAATTATATGTTCTTTTTTCTTTACTTTTCACAATGTTAAATAGTCTAATAAAACTCCACTCGTCACTGAATTCATCTCATACAAACATACAGTTATTAGTAGGAACACTTCAACTTTTCATTAAAATATAATCAGAATGGTCTCTAATAAAAAACATTCTCAAGCTCCTTCACTACGTTAGTGATATTCGTTCTCATTAACGCCCGACTAATAAACGATCTTTTTGAGATAATTAAAATTCAAGTCTTGTTTTGCCTTTTTTTGTTCTTGAAAATACAATAATACAATTCTCCATAATTACGGTGCTTTGTCCCTTATTAGCTTTTTCCAAACCATTGAAGCAGAAGTGTGATCATTACAGTATATCTAACGCAAAAATATTTTTCTGAGTAGGCCTCTAGAATGAAATCTATAAAATCCGGAAGAATCGTTTATAATGAAACTGAAGAAGTTCATAAATAAAACTAGCGAAACCATATAGCGGTGACATTTGAATATATCGTTCCCCTCGACAGAATGATAAAAAACTTCAAAAGAATAGAAGGCTGTCTGCCAAATATATCCAAACGTTATGCTTAATATCATTATCATGGCGTAATACAGGAAGGTTGGTGAATGTTCGTTCGAAGACAAGTGGAAGAACCTTCGTTGATCTGATCGCTATAAGTCAATATAAAATGTAATTTTCTGTTTCGACCCTTACTCTGTGGAATCTACTCATATTACTATATTGAATGAAACTAACTGTTTTTTAATAACTCCACAATATACTGAGAGAATGGTAAAAATTACTGTTTTAAATGAAACTATTTGTTTCAAGATAATTCCACAATATATTGAAAACATGTTAAAAATTCTAAGTAATTGACAATTGTTTCGATATTGATATCATCGTCAGAATGACAGAAGTAACAGAAGTTACATTTCGTATGAGGCTTACCTGATGTTTAATAATTATTTTTGGCTAGACCAAGAAGTGACCTACCTTGTGATTGACTTAATATACGTTAATAGAAAAAAGAAGATGTGATATGACTAATATTGAAGCTTAGATATTATTAGCCCTATGGTGATATCCTGGATATCATTTTCCCAATTAAGATCAGTATAACTGTGCAACTGTCCAACTCTTCAAGGAAATCCAGTTCTTGTTTCTTATCACAAATATGTAGTACTTCTAGTTCTGTGTTAGGTGTCAATGAATGATTGGTGTCAAGTAGATGTTTTGCGTAATGGGATTTATCTGGTTGTTTCAATCTGTATGCTCGTAAGTGTTCACTGTATCGGATTTCAAAATTTCTGAGTGTCTGACCCAAATAGACAGCATTACATTCTGGACATTTGAGTTTATATATACTTGATTTATATAATGTTGGTATTTTTGTTTTTACATTTAACAATATTGTAATTACGTTACTTTCAGATTCAAAAGAAATTGTTGTATTCGTTGCTAAAGATATTATCTTTGAAATATTATTAGAAATATTTCCTACATATGTGATGGTTTTATAGTTTTTATTTCTTCAGATTATTTAGGAAATATTAGTTGTAATGCCACTTTTTCCTCTTGTTTATTAATTAGCTTATTTATCATATGTAATGGATAACCGTTGGATGTTGCTATTTGTCTAATTGTGTTAATCTCTGTATCAAAATTACATTTGTTCATAGGAACTGAAAATGCTCTATGTATCATTGAATTATATGCCGCTAGTTTATGTGACATAGGGTAATTGGGACTAAATGGAATTGTCACATCAGTGTGTGTTGGTTTTCGGTAAATTGAATAATCTAGTACATTATTAACTGTTTGAATTTTCAAATCAAGAAAATTGATTGAGTTATTTTCTTCAACTTCTAATGTAAATTTAATTTTTGGGTGTAAATAATTATTGTGGTTGAAAAATATATCTAAATGTCGTTCACTGCCTATAGAACAAGCTAATATGTCATCTACATATCTTTACCAAAATAAAACATTTTTTGAAATATTACTTTCAAAGATTTTCCTTTCTAAAGTGTCCATAAAAATGTTTGCCAAAATAGGTGATATAGGGCTTCCCATTGGTAAACCTTCATTTTGAATATATATGTTATTGTTAACAGTAAAATGATTTTGATTAATACATACATAAAATAAATTAAGTATATCTGATGTTATTCCTGGAATAATATTTCTATCTTCTAGTAATCTCCTTAGACATTCTTTAGGAGGAATTTTAGTGAACATATTAGTAAAGTCAACTGAAATAAGCTTAGAGTTATCTTTTAAGTTGAATGCTTTTAATTTTTTGATTATTGAATTTCTAATTGAGTATTTAGATGCATATCTGTAACTATTAAGTATATTGTTAAGCTTATTTGCCAATATATCTTAAGGAGTATTAACATAAGAAACTACAGGTCGAATTGGTTTCGTTATTTTATGTAATTTAACGGTTCCAGATAATTGTGGACAATGAGGATTTATGATGGACCTCTTTTCGTAATCATTTGAAAGAAAATTTGAATTATTAACAATATCCCTTACACTATTAGAAAACTTTTTTGTTCTAAGAACTTTTACATCGCTAGATTGTATAAAGGTATATATTTATGAATTATAATTTTTAGTTGTCAATATGACAGTTGTGTTCCCCTTGTTAAATTTTGTAACTGTTAGGTTATTACCTTCTACTTTCTTTTTGATTGCATTTAAAACTGTCGTGTTAAAACAATTGTTTTAACATCAATGTAAACATTTTTGAAAATGCTCCGAACTCGGGAGCGAAACGTTAGATAAAAATATAATTTGATACATAATTTACGATTAACCTGGTGCCCAAGAACAATTAAAGGAATTTATATATATATATATATATATATATATATATATATATATATATATATACGAATAGATTAGTGGGTATTGCACGCAAATAGAAGAAGGGGCTACTGAAAAGACATGCATGTTTCTGGCTCATTAGCCGTCATCGGTACGGTACAACCAAGAAAAGATGTGAAACATGGGAGCAAAGGTGTTGAATGAAACATGAGAAAATATAACAGAATTCAGCAGGATAGTCAAACACAACATTTGTGTCAGTAATATTAGAAGATCTCGAATATTCGAGACAACAACCAACATAGACACGGAGGTGCATATAACAATCCCGTCTGAAACTTCCGACCCAGATTAAGGAAATAATAACAAGATGCACGAATAGTGCGTGACATATGAACAATAAGCAACGAATAGATTAGTGGGTATTGCACGCAAATAGAAGAAGGGGCTACTGAAAAGGGTGGTAACAGCAGACATGCATGTTTCTGGCTCATTAGCCGCCATCGGTACGGTACAACCAAGAAAAGATGTGAAACATGGGAGCAAAGGTGTTGAATGGAACATGAGAAAATATAACAGAATTCAGCAGGATAGTCAAACACAACATTTGTGTCAGTAATATTAGATCTCGAATATTCGAGACAACAACCAACATAGATACGGGGGTGCATATAACACTCCAGTCTGAAACTTCCGAACCAGATTAATGAAATAATAACAAGATACACGAATAGTGCGTGACATATGAACAATAAGCAACGAATAGATTAGTGGGTATTGCACGCAAATAGAAGAACGGGCTACTGAAAAGAGTGGTAACCGCAGACATGCATGTTTCTGGCTCGACGGGAGATGAAGAAGCTGAAGAAGAAGGTATGGATAGAAGAAGAGAAACACAAAGAAGATCAAGTACAAATAGAGATGATCAGATGCAGATGATGCAACAATTGTTTTACAGAATGGAGGAGAAGATAAATGGAAACATGAATAGTAAGATAGACATGATGAATGAAAATATAAACAGCATGAGAGGAAATATGGATAAAATGGAGAAAAATATGAGGGGAGACATGAATAGTATGAAAGAAGAAATTAGGGGAGACATCCACAACATTCATGGAAATATGAAAAGATTAGAAAAGAAAATAGAAGAAGTTAAATTTGAAAACTGTAAGGAGATTAAGGAACTCAAGGAGAACCAAGAAGAATTTGAAATAAAATTGACAATGTAAAAGAAGATATGGAGGAAAACAATAAAATTCTGAGAATAGAAATACAAGAAAATGGAGTCAAAATTCGAGAGGAAATAGAATAGCAGATAGTAGAAGAGGTACAGGAATTTAGAAGAGATATTGAAGAAAATCTACCAGAAACTATAAAAGTGGAAGTTAGAAAAAAAATTATCATATAACAAAGGAAGTTGAAACTATAAAACAGAATCTAAATAAACAATTCAAGGATTTAGATGATAGAATAAAAAAGTCAACAGGTAAATGTGCTAGAAGAAATGGAATAATGGATAGACAATATAACAAAGAAATCGAAGAGATGCACCGAAGATTAAGAAACACAGTAGAAGAAATAGAAGATAATATAAGAAGTCATGAAATAGGTATAGGATGCTCCGGAAAAATTTATAATATAGTAACAGGAAGAAAATCAGACAACAAGATGCATATAATTCACACAAATGTTTCCATGAAAATAATAAGGATTGAAATGAATAATATGGAGGAATTTGAAGCACAAATTTTATTGGATTTATGGAAAGAAATTAATGAGATACGAGACTACAAAACTAGAAAGGATATAATGGAGAACGGAAAGAAGCTACAGAAAAACAATGAGACTCAAACAACGAGAGATGAACATAAGAAAAAAGTAAGAAAAAGAATAGCATATTAAATAGTATCACATGAGAATTAGAATGAACTTTGGAAACAAAAAAAAGCAATGGAATGGACAGAAAAAGGGTACAAAAATAAACTTAAATAGACAATTTATTTTGAGTTAATAATACAATTATAGACAATATTATATAATAAGTAGATCTAATGTTTTCCGTTTTTCAATAATACAAATATAGTTAAATTAATATAATATGTAGATCTAATGTTTTTCGTTTTTTCATATTCAGTAATTGTAGGAGTTTTGTCGTTATCCATAGTCAGTAGTAATCTGAAACAGAAAAGAATATATAAATAAATTATAAGTAATATTAAGTAGAGGTAAATAGGTTTAGAATTTGTATAAGAAAGAAATTTAGTGTAAATATATAAGGAAAACAAATGGAGACATAATAAATAATAGACTAACAAAGTAAAATAGCAGAAGATATTTAATATAACATGACATAAATTGGGAAATTATTTGACAGAGGGGAGGATAAAATAGAATTTCACACTTTTTAAACAAGATCACGCAGAATTTAAGAATGACAAATTATATCACAAGTTAACAGGACCTTAAAAAATGATGAGCTAGAAAAGAAATTTATAAATTAAAATATAGGAAAAGGTTATGTTCATGTCAAAGAAATTTTTATAGGAATTATGGAGAAAAGTATAGTGAAAATATGGAAATGAATATTTATATAGAATATGATATGATTAATTATTATGAGATAGGGAGAAATGATAAATAAAATATAATATAATGAATATAGTTATGAAATAAAGTTGATGAATTGTAATTAAGAATCATGAAAATAAATATAAATATGGATAGAAAGCAAAGAATTAAAGGTTAGACTATAGGAATAGGTAAATTGACATGAATATGGGTTGAAAAATGATATGAAAATATATGAAATAATTGAAACAATTAAAAATATTTTTTCTAAGTATTGAAGATAAGGTAGGAAAAGTAGAGCTTTATAAAAGAGTAGATAAGTAAAGGGAAAAAGTGTAAATATTTATTTTAAACAAGGAACGGTTGAAAAGAATGAGGAATATATGTTATGAATAATTCAAGAGTAATATGAGTGGGTCAAAAAGAAACAATAAATAAAATGGTATAGTAATATTAAACGAATGGTATAGTAATATTAAACGAGAATTAAAATGTATGAATCATTATTATTATGTCCCCAATTTGTGAATATTTTGAATAAGTTTCGATAGAGTTAAACTATAAGAATATCATTAAAAATTTTAATAATGGAAAAAATGTTTCTAAGAAATGTATTTACTGATCAAAAATTGATAGATTAAAGATTGAAAATTGAAATTTTAAGAAGTTATCTAGAAAGATACCTTTTAAATTTTAATTTTGGGGGGAGTTGAACCAGTCCTCTCATATATATAAATAATTCACGTATGAGATTGAATATTAAAAAGATTTTTTATTAATACGTAGGGTGTACCATTAGGCACTACCTAGTTAAAAACTAAATTTAACATAAACGAATGATTGAAGTAAGCAAATGTATTATCAAATATTGAGAAAACCAATTATAAAGAAAGGCTTAGAGGATAAGGAATAAAATTTTAATGATAACATTATAATTAAGTATAAAAATTTTACCTTCACAATTAAATCCTAAGGTCAAGTCAATGTCAACAATTTTCAAAATCATCTGAACACTGCCATGTCAATATCTGGATGAAGTAGAATGTTGTTTTGTTTGAAACCTAAAATAACAAGAATTGATAGTCAACTTACTAATTGATTAGCGATATTCACAGACGATGGTAGTAAAACTTCACAATTTGAAAAAGAATTTATAAAAAAAAGAAAAACTTTATGAAAGATGACATACGGAACAGAGCCATGTTATATGTCAAGGAAATCTGTTAACTAAATAAAATTTAATGAACAGGAAGTAATAAAATCTAGTGATTTTCTTGCCAACCTAAAATCATTGATTTGGAATTGAATATAAAACATAAAAGGCAAATTTGGAAATAAATAAGAGTTTATATAAAATAAAATTAGTCAAAATTCAAAAATTGAAAACTAAACAGTTCCATATACATAAATAATCATTTTAGGTTGTAGAAATTGTATATTTAATTGTAAATAAATACACCATAAAAAGGGAAATACAACAAATTTTGGGATTGCAATACATGTAAAGGACATTTTATATATTCCTTAAGACATTATAAACCCATTTATATAAGTGTTATTATCCTCCAGGACAATTTTAATTAAAGAATTTTGTATTTTCATGAAAAACAACTCAAATTGACAATTATCGAATAAAAAAAACAATATAAGGAGGCTTTGTTTTTGATATGTGAAAAAGTTTGTTGATTTAAGAGAGAATTGATAATCGGGCGTTGGTGGAAGAATGGTTAGCATCTATGTAGCTCTCCTCTACAAAAATTTTCAAAAAAACTATGTGAAAGTATTTAATTTAAGTTAAAAACCATTATAAAATCATAATATCAATTTTGTTTCAACTGTGTAATAAAGTGCAGTGTGCAGAAAGAGTATTTCTTTATTAAGAAATTCCCAAGAAAAAGAGACGCTTAGCAGCAGTTCCACAGTGCCGAGAATTGGAAATAAGGTCGGTGGTTTTTAAGTTTTTTTTGATTTGGAATTCCAACGAGAAAGAAATAGTGAACAATAAAAATATTATTTGAACGTTTACATTAAAATTTCTAAAAAAAGGGCAAAAACAATATAAAATTATGAATATCATTTCATATCCATGGATATCCATGTAATTTTGATTATCATGAAACTTTAATAATAGTTATAATTTGAACTTACTTGTAAAACATTTTTATTTCTCATCATCATTGTTTACATTGCACGTAAAGTACCATTTCACTCCTATTTCTTCTAATGCATGTTTAACTATTTCTATAACTATTCATCATTCACTTTACTCGCATTTTGATATATGTATGTAACTGTATAGTGTAATTTTTCAATAATATATCGATGATTGCAATGAATTTAAGAATGTTAAATTTATAAAAACATTCATACAAACAACGACTGTGAACCATACGTTTTGTGTCGTTGTGAAACGATATACGAGGATTTGTTTCTCCTGTGCGCCGACGCAGTCATTTTAAGCATTCAGTGCGCATGACCAGTCAAGAATGCAGGAGCGGTGTGAAGAATATTTATGTAAAAAGAATTTGAATATAATCTCAACAATTAATTAAATCATTTCGTTAAAGTGTTGGTATTTTTTCTATCATTCTGTTCAATATTCATAATACATTCAGAAAATGGTGCTTAATTCATTCATTCTATAATAATATTTGGAGTCGATAAAAACAAAGGTATATTTTTTTATTCAGGAATAAAGCATACTAGAAAAATTTCAGAATTAAATATTTAAATGTGTATCAAAGTTATACATATGCGTCCAGAACTCAAAGGGAGGAGTCTCATGTTGTCGACTATCATATAAATTATAAATAAAATTGAATTTCACAGATTATTATTAGGAGTTAGCCGAAGGTAAAGTAAAAAAAAGGTAAAATATACAATACAATAAAGATAAATCATATAAAAATAAATATCCCCATAGAAAAATTAACAATTATAATATATATATATATATATATATATATATATATATATATTGCTTTTGTGGATATAGAGAAAGCGTTGAACAGTGTCCCCATACTGAAAATATGGGCTAGTCTAAAGAAGAGAGGAGTAAGAGTTTAGTCGAGGGTATAAAAGTATATACAAAAATACGAGGAATGTAAGAACCGGAAACCTACAATCCGAAGAAATTGATACAGAAGAGTGTTCAAGGCAGGGAGAAGTCTTAAGTCCTACACTATTCAATGTGATAATGGACGATATAATAAAATAGGTAAAAGATCAAGTATAGAAATTCACGGTGGGTTGTAGCAATATGGAACTTATAGAGATTTCTGAATCTGCCTTTACGGACGACTTAGTGGTATGCTGAAAACGAAAAAGATCTTCAAAAAAATCTAGGCGTCTGGAAAGGAGCTCTTCAAAGTATAAATCTAAAAATAAATGTAGAGAAAACAAAAGTAATTGTAATAGGGCATGAAAACAAGATTCTCGGAATACAGCTAAACGGAGATCAAGTACAGCAAGTGGATACATTTAAATATTTGGGAGTAAAAATACAGAAAGAATGGAAAAATAATGATGAGATTAATGGACGTACTGCAAGGGCCCTCCATCTATATTATGCAATAAGTGATACTTTAATTCGCAAGAAGTGTCAAAGGAAACAAAAATTACAGTCTTTGAAACCGTTCTTAGACATATTCAACTTTTGGGAATGAAAGCACGGTTCTTACGAGATAGACAAAAGGAAAATTACAAACGGTTGAGATCAAGTATCTGGGACCAGTATTGGGAATCACAAGAAGGGACAAAATTCGGAGTGATCATATAAGAGAACAGCTAGAAGTAAAACCCCTAGGAAGAAGCATAGGAAGGAATCAATTAAGGTGGTATGGTCACTTAGTACGCATGAAAAATAATCAACAAGCAAAAAGGATATGGCGAACTAAAACATGTGAAAGGCGACCAAGGGGGAGACCCACGAAAAACCTGGGATGATACAATAGCGGAAATCCTGAAAGAACGTACGTAGACTAAATTGGCATGAGGCGAAGTTAAAGGCTGGAAGTAAACGGGAATGGGATAAATTTGTGTATCATTGAAAACTCCTTAGGGTATATTAAGGTATATAGCATAGGAGTGCATTACGACCATGTTTTTGTTGAAAATATATATGGGGGGGAGGGTCAACTTAACTGAGCTAATTACAAGTTGCGTTCTCAAGGGATGGCAAACCATCAAGTTTGTTCGTTTATACTCCTCATAATTTGATCGCGCAATCACCTCCTAAATTTTTTCATATGAATTCAAAAACGCCCTGTTTATCTAAAGATTTATATGACATTGAGAATATTGATACATAAATAATTACTAACCTTATGCATATCAAAACATTACTTGCAACTTCGAATACCGAAACTTTGTTTTTAAACATTTAAATTATTCTCTGAATTTTCAATTCACGAAGAGAGGAGCAATTAACAATATAAATTATTCATTGGATACGTAGATGGATAATTCATGAAACAGATTGGTATATTTTGCTCAAATTCTTTAGGTCTCTTTGATCATTAACGTCTGTCCCATTCCCTTGTATTTAGACTATATAGAAGGATTCTTTGTATTAGATTCTATTCCTAGAATAATCATCTTTTCAATAAAAAATTTATGTTTCTTTGTGATTTCCAATTCTGATTTATTTTTGTCTATCGTAAACATGGCTATAAATTCTATTTTCTGAGATTTTTCAATTATAGTATCAGAATAAAAAATGTTATGTGCTGGGTACATCAACTGTTTAACAATGTAGAGCATTCAGAATTCTCTGAAGACAAATCAATAAAATCCCTACCATTTAGAGATATAGTTAAAAGACATGGATTCAATTTTGAGCAGTTCAGTTTTTCAACACATTCATTGAAAATAAATCTTCCAGAAATAAATACATCCATCAAGTCTTACCTCAAAAAAATCTAGAAATCATTCCTAGTTCCAGATTACTTCAAGGATTTCATTTCCAAATCTCCTCCACATATAATATTTATACCAACGCCTCCAAAGACAACAACGGAGAACCGCCTATGCTCCAGCATTTAAACCACAATTATCTGATTAAAACAGCTTTTAAAATAACGGAGAAATCTTAGGTTGAAGTTTGCACTAAGCTCCTTCTCCTTAAAAACCTGCAATATTTCATGACGTCAGCTGCCGGACGCTCGCTTTTGTGCTTCACGGTGCCAATTCACTACTGTACACACACTTGGTATTTTTCGGTTAGAAGCTTGCTTGCGTAAGTGCTGTAGGTGTGTAGTCTTTTGGGGGTATTCATATTGTTACGAAACAGCACACTGGTATAGTCCCTAGAACCGACTCTGTCTAAGCCCGGTATAAAAGTTAAAATTATGGCGGATACGCACTGTTTACGACTCTACGACTACCTTATGTAAACATTGTTTTTGTGACCAGAGTTATCTAGAAAAGGCCAGAATCCATTGTTTTTATGTAAGCCGCAGTCCGGAATTTACTAGTAAAAATGGCTTTAATATATAAGGGGACTGATCAGGAAGAGTAAGTTAGTTCATAAAGTGATCTCGAGAAATAAACGAAAATACACCGAACAGTAAAGTGCTAATATAATAAAGTTTGTGTCCATATAAATTAAATTTAAGTGCTTAGTTAAGTATATATAAATTAAGTGTTAGTGAGTAAGTGTTTAAATAAATTAGTAAGTAGCCATATCGTTTGTTTAAAATTTATCCCACCCGTAATAAGAACGTTTAAATAAATAAGAAAAACATTACAATAATAACACAATATAGAGAAATTACGGTTTCCTTATAAATATCAACTCTACCTTTTTCTGCCCGAACTAGCGCTATCTCACTCTAGAATCAATCTAGTGCGACTGAGGCCATTCCATGTGTATTAATAGCTCATTGCCTTGCACCCTCAGACCAGAAATAACAGTACAAAATTTCAACTGGAAATGTCGCGTCGTTCGGAAAATATTAGAGGAAAAATGTTTCGATTCTCTTGAAAAATGTTTCGATTCTCTGCATCGTCTATACCCTGATAGTATGAGGACTTACCTGGTTACTTTTATTGCCTTAATTTCAGCATTAACAAAGTACGAATTTGCTCCAATAAAGTACATTACCATAAATGAGTCTATTTAGGGCAAATTGTCACTTTGGTCTTGCTGAAAGCCGGGATCGGCTATACTCATAACCATGCACAAATATTCCACCAAAGTACACCCAAATCTAATGCAAGCTACTAGCTAGTAGCTACACTTATAATGACAACACCATACAAGCTGCAGCTTATGGTAACTATTTTTAATCAGATATATTTAATACACTATGCAATACAATTATCCCGGCTTATACACACCCATTTCTAGCCGATCTGCGCGGCGCACGTATTGGAATGATTTATTACCCACTTAAATAATAATAATTATTATTGTTTTCAAATTATTCGCAGTGGCATTCACTTTATATTGACTACGTTCTAACAAGTTTTCAAAGATATTTAAGATCTATGCAACTTCCTAATTCGTATACCACATCATTGCAGCATACAGATTGTTTCACGACGAGCTAACAATCTCTATATATTAGAAAATACTCACAAGATTTCAAAAAAAATTAGTATAGACGCATAACTGGTTAAGGCAAATTTATTGCAAATATGACAGACATGCTACTTCCGGTTATACCGAAACTTAACTGGACTTACGTTTACATGGATCTGCTTGTTGTTTCTTCCTGATTGCATCGCGGGCATCTTGAGCTTGTTTAAATACTATATTTTTAAACGGATCAATAATAATATTATGGTCATCATAGTACACTTCTTGTGAAAGTTTGCACGAAACGTTCCACATTGTCTTCGCCGTTGCTTCTTTTAATTCGGTCCCGACTTCTTTCTCATATTGAATGCCCAATCTTTTAGTACCAATACCAATTTTTTTAAGCTTCTATGTTCATTTAATTCATATCCACGTTCGCAGCGAGACTCCATAAATATTCACCAAATATATATTTGTGCCTCTAGGTTGTATTTCTGGGAAGCTTTTCTTCGATTATTCCATTTATACTTTTAACGATCGCATTGCCAAAACGTGGCATTTTAGTCCTGTGCCGTCGGCTTGACCCTTGTGAGATTACAACCATGTTTTTCTGTAGTAGAACGCCCGTCCGTATCTCGTAATTAACCTTATTCCACGTATTCGTCAGTCATCCCCACTCGCTCTGCGTTAGTTTGCCTCTTCGAATCGCCGAGCCACTGTGGTTCTATTCAGGCTAGGGACACTGCAGACAGTGCCATCTATAGAGCCTGTCGAGTAACTAAAATTGGTAGATTTCAAAAAATTCCAAAACATTTTGTAACATGTCGCTGAGACATGTTACTATTTTCATCAATTATTTTGGAGCGTTACTTATTCGTCGGCTACTCCCTCTAATTCCAAATCATTCTATTTCAAATATTAGGAACGTATCGGTGATAGTTTTTACCATCATTAAATGGCTATTTGAAACTACGATTCACGGAATCGTCGCTTGTTCTTTCTTCACTAAGAAGCAATTTAAAATTCAGTTTATAAGTAATTGTGTGTGATTTTTAATTTTCTTCGCCTGTAAGGACCGTTTACCGCTTTACCTCCATGGACTTACCTGTAAGGACCTATACGCACCTTTAAGGACCTCTACGGATTCTAGAGACCACCCACTCTACCGGACCATTCAGCGTCCAAGTCCAGACAACGACGTCTCAACCTTTGACTACTGCTGCGAGCTGTACGTCCCGAGTCTTCCCAAGATAAGTCCCTAACTTATTTTTGGTATATATAAAATATTGAGTTGGACATTTTTACTATAATAACTGATATTCATTCGTATTTGTATTGAGAATATACGGTTTTTGTAAATTTATTATTGTGTGTCAAATAAATCCATTTGTCCCGAAATTTTGTTCGTTGATTGACCTTATCCCAATTGAGGTAAAAAAAAATAATGTAACTAAGGCCGAATTCACCACCTGAACAGAGTCCCAAGGCCGGGTAACTTAGGATTGTGACTAAAACTGTAACATCGTTATAATCAAATTTTATTGATTTCTATAACTGCGTATGCGCGATGTGATCGGTTCTTAGTTCAAGTATTGAGGTTATTATGTAGTTTCGGTATTTGGTGTATTTTTAATTGCTATAGTGTAATATTTATTTATTGTTTCGTTGCTTTATTATGATATTATTGTTATTAATGGAAAAGACAATGTCAAAGTTTATTGTGAAGGAGTGTAATAAGTGTAATAAGTACTCGGTAAGTTTTATTAAAAAAATTAGAGCATTTTTTTTTCTCAAATAACAACCATTTGCTTTATTTTTACAAATTACAGAATTTCTACTAATTTAAGCGACCACTTTAGAGATCATAGTTGTTTTTCCCATTAGCCAAATTGTAAATTGTTGCATTACTGAAGTAAATATTTCTTTATACAGTTTTGTTCCTCCAACCTAGGAAGATATAAAAATAATATAGCTGAAACGTAGTGATAATAAATCATAAGATTTGTCGACGAGGAAACAATGGAGGATATGTCCGCTTCATTTTCAAAAACAGTGTTTTGGGAAAGACGAAGGGAGGTTATTAAGACAGTTTGATTTGCCTTCCCATATGAGAGGAAATTAACAAAAATTGAGGGTAAGTTTTATTGCATAATTTTGGACATTTTAAAACGTACCTATTGAAAAAATCTGGGTTTTATTTTATGTTATAGCTATTCCCTCCACCAGTAAAAGTGTTGAGCCATTGCCACCTTCACCACATATGGAAGATATTCCCTCCGCCAGCTATGGGATGGAAGGTATTGAGCCCTTGCCGATTTTCATATAAAGCCCGTGGTATAACAATTTATGGGTATTAACTTTTGTTGAGCCATTACGTGTAAGTGTTCTGGTCTAGCGGTAACCAAAATCCAAAATATCCAATGAAGACAAAAAATAAAAAAAAAAACAATAAATCAAAAAATAGTTCAGAATGCCAAAAAATATTTGAAACCCAAAAAAATCAAGAATTCCAAAAAAAATCAAAAACCTAATAAAAAAGAATTCCAAAAAATCAAAAAATTTGAACATTCAAACATTTTTTGATATTTTTTTGAATTGACATGTGTAAACTTATTATTTCAATAGTAAGCATATTTTGTTGTCTTTTGTTAATATAAATTTTCCAAAATATTTGTGTGTTTACTTATTTATTGTTGTTATTTTGTGTGTTTACTTAGAAGCCAAACCAGAATCGAGAAATGACTTCCGCAAGACGGTGAGATTTTCAAGAGCCCTTAAGAAACAATTTGACAATCATAGACTGCCAGGAGCAGCAGAGTAACTTAAACTGCCTTATGCGAAGGTTTCATAAGAACGGAATGCTTTTAAATGTAGAAATATACAAATATGCAATATACTAGGTTTAAGCTTGTGATATAGACATATTTAACACTTCCAGTAAAGAAATAAAGATGTGTTTTAAGTGGAAATAAACTGTTACATATATTATTTTAAATTTTGTACAATCACAAGTGCTGTTTAGCGCTCTTATATGTAAGTACTTAGCACCTTGTATTTACAGAGCTGAGCAGTAGTTAACTACTTTTCATTTGAATATATTTCAATTACTTTTGTTCAAACAGTCACAGTAATTATACTCAAATATTTTCTTCCACAGAAAGTTGCCAAAGATAGTACTTAACTACTCATTGCTAACACTTTTTTTGATTAAGAGGTTAGCAGTTATACTCCAGTAGTTTGTTCAGCTCTGTGTGTTTATAGGAGTATAATAATAAATAAATAAATTAATCTAAAGTTATCATAAATAATTTTCTAGTTTTATCTGGATTTAAAATCATTTAAAAATCTAATCATACTCCAATCTACAGTGTGTTTTCTAAGTAACCTAAAATGTTGTGGTGAGCGCTTCGTCACTCAATTTTGAAACAAAAAGTTCTTATAAACATGTGTGATAAGGCTTGCCGTTAATGAGATATGGGGTGTTGAATTATTTTACTATTTCAACTTTGATGTTTCATAACCAACCACCAATTTACATCTAAATTCTTATGATCCAAAAAAATTTCGTTAAAATTAGATTAGTCCAATGATTTCATACGTCATTTCTTATTGTTGGGGCTCGCAAAAACTAAGATTTGCAAAAACTAAATAAATCCTGCAACGCCACCTAGCCAAGGCGAACTCGAGCGAACATTATGCATTCCTTGGCGTTTTCTATTATATTGTATAAAGACCTTTTTTTATGTAAACAAACTGGTAAAAAGAACATTTTTATTTTTATAGCTGAATTTATTTTTAATTGTATTCTGCCTCGTCTCATAAATAAATAATATGTAGTACCTTCGCCTCTGGCAAATACATCCACAACCATGAAAGAAAGTATCTACCCTATCCCGTCCGTGCCCAAACTACGGTTATATAAATCAGTCTTTGTTTTTGTGCTGATACATACGCATCGCATAGTAAGTTACCGGGGTTCGGTAGTGAAAATTATGAGAAATTTTTAAAACCAAGCCCAAACATTCGCGAAAGAGAAAAAGGAGTTGGTCAGGGGAAGTGTCGGATATTTATAGAGTGTTCAAGAGACTGGAAAAAAGACTTGTTAATCAAGAAGCAACAAAGGAACGACATCGTCGTAAAATTCGTGTAATAAGCGATAGTGAGTGTGAGACGGAAGATTCCCGTTCTCGTTCGTCTTCTAGAGAGAGGGGGATGATAGTTTTTCGTCAACCGCTTCGTCAGGCGAGGACATAAAGGGAGAAAGAGACACGAATAGTAAGTATAATAATAATTTTATTTTTCTCTGGTCAATGTGAGGAACATTCAGACCTGTTCGTGCAGGCAGCGACCCATTTGTTTGTGATGACAGATAATGTATTAGCAGAAAATGAATTTACTTCTCAATTGCCTGTTAGTAATAACAGGTAGCTTATCCATTTGTGGTAATGGATAGTGCTTTTGAAATTTCATAATATAATTATTGTTTTATCCATTTGTGATAACGGTTGTACCTTAGAAAATTAATTTACTTGTCAATTGCCTGTTTGTGATAACAGGTAACTTATCCATTTATGATAAAAGATAGTGCTTTTCATGTTTCACAACGTTTAATATTTTCATTATTGTTTTATTTATTTGGGATAACGGTTATACCTTATACCTGAATAGCCAAATATTTCTTTCAGGCGTGCCAGAAAATCCTACAAGTTTTGGGAAAGACATTTTGTCAATTTTGGGAGAAGAAGGTACTACTAAGAGTATATTTCCGAAACCAATTCAAGCAGATGTAGCATCTCGTTAGGACAGTATTTTGATCTGTGGTTTGGATGAGGAAATGTGTTAATAAATAAGTATCTTCCTCCTGAAAATTACCATGGTATAAACCCTCCAATCATAAATCCAGAAGTAGAGATTGCCATCTCAGAAAGCGTCACCGCAAAGATATCCGATTGATGCAAACACAACAGCAAATCGTGTCAAGTTTATCGGCTATAGGGAAAAAAGAAATTGAGAACAAAATAAATTCACAAACCAAAAGAAGAGAAGAAATCCGTAACAAAAGGAAACTGCAAAACAGAAAATTCAAACAAAAACTAAGATTAGATGCGTAGTTTTCAGAAAAAGAAGAAAACAGGGAAAGAATTGAATTATATAGAAATAATCCAGAGTTTGCAGAGAAAGAGAAATAGGAAACATTAAAAGAAAATAGACTCATACCTCAAACAAGAGGAAATGTACAGTTTCAAAAACGAATGTGCATATTAAAACAAAACCGAAGTATTGCTCGTGTGTGAGGAAGTATTGTGCGGGTCACAACGCATTTTTTTATGTAAACGAGATGATAGCAGAATTTATTTTTAATTATTCGTTATTAATTCCGCATAGATCAGATGTTGATAGTTTGAAATATATTACTTTTTTAAGTTCTCTTCGATAGTTATTTAAACCATTACTGTTTCTGAAAAACCAGTTAGAATGTGTAACAGTTCACGTTTATTAACACTCTTGTTATCTTGTAAAATTGAATACATTCTCTCAGCTGCACAATTTCCTGTTTTTACCCACTACTAATTAGAACGTATTCCGATCAACTATCGATGTTTTCTGACTCTCATATTCTTCCTTCATTTTTTTGTGGTGCATGCATAACGAGTGAGCTTGTTCGTTATGAAATTTTCTACAAGATAGAGTTAGTTTAAAAGTCGAATTTATTATATTTTCGTTGCTAGATAGCAATAAATCGGAAAAAAAGTGACGAATATCGTGGTAATTTTGAGGCGCGTAACAACCAGGTAAGAAATTGCGCAATTATACTATAAATAGAGATTTAAGTAATTTAGAGTATTACAAAATGAAATACCAAAACCCGATCCAAATTTATTCGTTGGCTTTGACGTGGTTGATTTAACCGAGCAAAAAAAACACTGTTTTTCCGCGTCAATGATGGGAACAAAATTTTGCATTTTGATTGCTGTCGATTTTTTCACACATTGTTGGGCCCGTTAGCTATCATATAGAATCGATATAAGGTCGATTTTCTTTTTTTTTAACAGCTTTTGGTGCGATTTTACAAGTTTGTAAAATTTTTAATTAATTAACAAATTATTTCAGGAAGCTGTTTTTTGAGAGCGAAATCCGCGACGACGACAACGAAGAAATGCCTTGTAAAAAAACTAAATATGTTTAAAAATGCGATGTTTATGAGATTACAATAAATACTTTTCGAAAATATTAAATATGTAGTTATATCTGCATTTTTTTATCAAACCGACATTATTCACTAAATAAACGTCGAGATATCGCCGCTCGGATGGTTGTCTCGCCAACATTCATTGAGTTTTCTTGCAAAAAGCACACGTACAATATTATTTATATTAACGGCTATGAAAAGTACTCGGACAAACCTACCAAATTCTTTTTTTTATTGTTCCACTATGCGTAGTTTTGCAGATAACTTTTGTCAACTTTGGCAGTTAATATCTCAGAACTTATTCGACCAATCTGAACGATTTTTTCTTTAAATTAAGCGTATTTTCGACAACTTTCTTTAAGTACCTTAAGACTTTTTTCAACGCGTTAAACCGCTTCCCGAAATAATTTCTTAATTAAGTAAACATTTTACAAACTTCCAAAATCGCGTCAAAAGTTGTTAAAAAAAAAGAAAATCGACCTTATATCGATTCTATATGATAGCTAACGGGCTCTACAATGTGTAAAAAAATCGAAGCAATCAAAATGCAAAATTTTGTTCCCAGCATTGACGCGGAAAAACAGTGTTTTTTTTGCTCGGTTAAATGAACAAATTAACCACGTCAAAACCAACAGATAAATTTGGATCGGGTGTTGGTATTTCATTTTGTAATACTCCAAAATACTTAAATCGCTATTTATAGTTATAATTGTGTAATTTTTTACCTGGTTGCTACGCGCCTCAAAATTACCACGGTTCTCGTTACTTTTTCTCCGATTTATTGCTATCTAGCAACTAAAATATAATTAATTCGACTTTTAAACTAATTCTGTCTTGTGGAAAATTTCATAACGAACAAGCTCACAAATAATGATTTTTTCTCTAAACTGAATACGTACAGAGTTATATTAAAAATAGTGATAGAAAGAGCAGCGTTTTCGTGCATTTCTGCAGTTCTCGATTTTTTTCGCAAATAGCACAACTTTCTGAGCTGGCGCATACTTATAATATGATTTTCGATCAATCTTGAGAATATCTAAGTTACGTAACGACACAATTATGTCAATATTTACTGCTACTGGACTACAAGACTACAAAGTAATTGTCAGCGTTCCTAGCAGTTCTTAGACAAAACAGTGTTGTCAATACAAATATGTAACCTCCAGGAAAAACTTCCTGTACTAAATACAGCAGTAGATGCAGCATCTCAAATATATCAGTGACGCAGTGGAATATGGTTGCAAACAAAATAAATTCTCTATTATATAGGAAGAATGTGAACGAATTATTTCTATCCAACGTTCACGTTTGTTGTTCAATTCATTTCATTTTGTTTACGTTGCGTTGCTGAGAAAATAACTCAAAACAACAGCTCTAAGTATTATAAAATTGTTATTGATCAGTTCATGTGACGTGGATTGCTTTTGTATGAATAAATTTTCACAAATAAGGATTGCTTTATGTATGAAATAGTAATTCCTCATTTTATTTTGTTCGTAAAGATATTTCAAAGTATTAACGTTAGTGCTGTTGTGTCAGAATCATAAATATCACTTGTATCATTAAACATCGCATTATATCCAGATGTTCACAAATTTCATGTTGTTGAATGAGGGATAATTTTCAATAAATATTCGTGAGAGAAAAAAAGGTTTCATCGTAAAATTTTATGATGAGTGATATCGCTGAGAATATTATATTACCAAATGGGTTGTGCTGACACTACACAACGTATTTTTTAGTGACAAAAAATGTCCCTAATATGTTGACCCTTGCATACATTTATTGAATGCTTTACTCGATGACAGTCTGGTACATTTAGGTCAAAATATACTAAAAATTGTTGGAATAAATTTGTGATAAATCATTAGTGATTTTTTTTCTTCGCCTTGTTTAACCATTTAACGCTCTCTGATACGACACCTTCCACCTTTACCAGCAAATTATAAGAGTATGCTAAGTAACTTTTTACTTCAGTTACGTCAAAATACTCTATATTCTGTTATAATGGAAGAAAGCGCTTACTCAAAAATATTTGGTCTAAACGTGATATTTCCAGATAGTGGTATTACAGTTTCTTTTAGATGTCTTTATTTACAATAATTTATATCCCTAATTATATGTAGCTCAAGAAATATATAATAAATAAATAATGCCGATGTTCTGGCCATTGCTTTTGTGGCTTCCTTCAATTGTTTCTGGGTGGGGAAGTTACTTTGTCCCTGGTACGGAACTATGACTCCCTAGTTTTTTTTTCGACTGGTATGTCCCTGAAAAGCAGCTGAAAAACAGGGTTTCAAAATCGAACGTTGGGTTAGGTTATGTGAGACGGTAATATGGCTGAAGTTGTGTAGTGATCCCTAAAAAGACATTAAAGACAAAAGGACATTAACTTAGAAATAATATTTAAATTTAGGTTAATATTAATTATAGTAGTTAGGGAGCATTGATCGGCCACGGTCTATGTCAGTTATTGATGGAAGCACGTTCGTGTTTATATACAAGCATGTACAACTTATAGACGGAAGGTCAGGCATGTAGAAAATCATATCTATTTTGTATTATATTTCCTATAAATTTAGAGTTAACGAACCAGGATAGAAGAGTTGTTATTAATACTTTGAATAAGACGAGTGGTTTTATATTTATGTATTTTTAATGTATTAAACGTCATCCCAGTGATATTTACAGAAGTGATGTTTATTTTGTTCCCGCATACAGGTTGCTAGGTAAGTGGTTTCTTCCAAGATATAATGCCTTTATGGTAAACGTCGAGTATACGAGGGACCCTTACTAAGTTACCACCACAGTTGTTTTAGATTTATGATATGGACTTGTTTTTAGGAGTAACTAGGTTAACTCCTAAGTTGAAGCAGTTGGTTGTTGGAGATAACAATTAGTTATGTGTATAGCGACCCGTGCAGAAGCATACACCCACTGCCGCGGATGTCTTCTGCGCGATTGGCGGCTTTGAGTTGTTCACGAAGATTTTTTGGGAGACAGTGATTGTAAAAATTAAATGAAATTTCTGATATGAAGTCCTTGACAGTGGGTATGTCGGCTTGTTCGTATAACCATGAGGTTTTTGGAAGTTTGGGGTAGGATGTTTTGTATTTAATTGCCATGCGGAGAAACTTGTTCTGTACCACCTAGAGGGTATGGAAATTGTGTGCTGTGCCAGTAAAATACACTGGGGGGCGGCGTATGTCAATATTGGACGGATGATTTGTTTATATAATATGATTAATTTATTCGCCGTTGAGAAATAGCTGCATGCATTAGCGTTTGTGTTAGCTTGTGAAGTATATCCTAGATAACTTAAAGTGTTACTGGGTAAAAAGTGTTGTCCGTCAATGCATAGCTGATATTGCAATGAGCTGTTTTTCCTTGCGATTCTTCTGAGTAACAAGTACTCTGTCTTGGACGTGTTGATAGTTAGCTTATTATCTCTCAGGTGTGGTATGATTTGTGTGTTTATGTGTGTCTGTACGTTGTGTAGTGCATACATGGCTGTTATGACTTGTGTTGTGGTTGGTAAATCGTAGGTAAATATTGAATATATCAAAGGTGATAGAACTGAGCCCTGAGGAACTCCGGCTTTTATGGGGAATTGTCCAGCCGAGCCTTCATTGATGCTTACATAAAACTTACGGTTAGTAACATATGAGTGTACTATGTTAATCAAGTATTTAGGTCAATTTATTTTTTTTAATTTATAAATTAATCCCTCGAGCCATACAGAGTCAAATTCTTTTTGTATATCAATAGTGACCATAACTGATTTGTTCTTTTCTCGAAATCCCTCTCTGACGTGGTTAAATACTCTAATGATTTGTGCAATAGTACTGTGCCCTTCCCTGACATCGTATTGCTCGGGGTGTATAATGTGGTTTTTGTCTGTGAAATTTTGTATTCTTTCAAAAATTATTTTGTCTGTGACCTTTCCTATGTTATTCAATAAGGAAATTGGTCTGTAGCTATTCACAAAACATGGTTGTTTGTTAGCTTTGATGACAGGTATAATATTGGCAATCTTCAGCATATCGGGATAGTTGCCTGTTTTAATTATATAGTTGGTTATATATGTGAGTTGTACAAGAGCTTTCTTAGGAAGATTCTTTAATAGAATGTTAGGAATGCCATCCCTTCCAGGGGTTGTTTTATTTTTCAACAAATATATGGTGTTATAAATTTCATTATATGTGGCCAGATTTTTTGTGTTTGGTGTGTAAGTTGTGTGAAGGTAGATTTGAACAAATTGTGTAATATTATTGTGTGTTACCTGTGAAATAATTTTGGAAATACTCTTCAAAGTTTTCTGCTATTTCAGATTTATTAGTGACAGTTTGTCCATTAACAGCAATTTTGGTCATTTCGTTATTCTAGTTTTTTAGGCTTCTAGCGATTTTCCAGAGAGAGTTATCTACTGGTTTTAGTTTCTCTAAGATCTTCCAAGAATGATTTTTGTATTCATGTACTAACGTATTAATTAAGTTTTGGTAATATTTCAGCAGTATATTGTGTGTGTATGATTTTGGTTATATGATCGAGTAAGGTATTGTTGATTTGGAATTTAGGTTTAAGAGAAGTTGTGTTATTTCTGGCAGTTATGATGACATTTTGCAAATTTTTAAATGTGTATTTTTTATTTTATCAGTGAATTTTCATTAATAATTTTTCTGAATTTCATCCAGCGTGTAGTGGACTTTTTTAGTGGGTGTGTCTATGCTATATGTAATTTTTAATTCTATAAGGATGGGGTCATGATCGGAGATGTAACAGTTGGAATTTGATGCCTAATTTGATTAATACTGCGATACCACCTCCGCTGACATTAGCTGGGCGGTCTTGTCAAAAAAGACTATATTCGGGGTTGCGAAAGTTAACAGTTTTGTTAGCTTTGAGGAGCGTCTCGATTAAGAAGAACATATCTGGTTTACGAATGTCGAGAAAATGTCTGATGAGATGAAGTTTATTAATAACTCCACGTACATTACAGAAAATTATTTTGAGATGATTTCGTTTTTGAATTCCTGTTTTACCACCTACCTGTCTAGATGTCATATTTATCTATTTTAGCGACAAAGTCGATATAGATAGTGAATTTCTCCAACTTGTTGGTGGCATTGACGATTATATGTAGAGGCTTCCTGGTTAACGGTTGCGAAGATTCGGGGTAGAGCTTTGAGGTTTTGATACTGCTTTGGTGAGAAGACTGGGGAATTCTTGGGTTGCGGAGCGTGTTTTCTGGTTCCATGGATTAACAATAGGAATGGGCGTGGGCATGAATGTTGTGACTGCTGGCTTGTTATTTGTGCTTTCAGTTCTTCTAAGTTCTAACCATTGTCTTCATTTCATGCATTCTGGACATATTACAGCATTGGCAGGATGGTCACCTTTGCAATTTGCACATTTTGCAGGTCCTGTCCTTCGGGCATTCAGGTGTTAAATGTGAGGCCGCACATTTGAGACATCTAGGGGCTCTGCCGCAATTTGATGTGGCATGACCCCAGAGCTGGCAGATGTAGCATTGTATGATAGGTTTTGTTTGACGTATGTGCTCCCATTGGACACGTGTGTGCTCGATTACTCTTGCGTTTTTATTTAAAAAGTCCAGAGTAACTTTACAATCAGTTATCACCAGGTATAGTGGCCTACCCTTAGTGGTCATCCTATAAATGTCTTTAACTATGATTTTATCTGTCTTGTTAAGTTCGTCCCTTATGTTATCGAGTTGGAGTCCCTCCGCTAACAATCGCAATACGAAGGCATGAATTTGACACTCTTACAAAAATATTATCTAGCATTTTATGAAGAGGTTTTGTAGCTCATACATTTATTTATAAGTATTCTCAGTTTCTAGTCCAAATCATCATGCGCTCAGAAAATATTTGTATCTATAGATGATAATGTTTAAAAGTTGGCTCTTTACAGTGAGTTTTCTATTAAAGAATTCGTTCATTTCTCCGCCCAACCTATCCAATATGCGAGAAAAGTATTGGTTTGCGCCAAAAAAGCTGGAATTTTGAAAAAAAATTGCGTTTTCCATCAATAACAACACGAAAAAACGGTTTTTAGAAAAAAATCCTGTGTGTATGTCGTCGGCCACTTTTCGTTACATGTCTTGTTAGCCTCCGGAGTGCAACAAGTTACCAATTTTATAATTGAATATTATTCAGGACATCTTACAGATGAACCCTATTGATTTTCAGCTTACCAGATCCAGTACAACGGGGCTATGGTACTTGAAGTACGACATTTTTGTCATTTTTTGAGAAATTTCAGTTTGTTAGCACGATACAGCATCCAGAGTCCAACAAGTCACCAATTTTATGATTGAATATTATCCAGGACATATCACGGATGAACCCTATTGATTTACAGCTCACCAGAGCCAGAACAACAGGTGCTATAGTACTTTAAGTACGACATTTTCGTCATGTTTGGAGAAATTTCAGTTTGTTAGCACGATGCAGCCTCCGGGGTATATACAAGTGACCAAGTTTATGATTGGATATTATTCAGGGCGGCTCAAATATGAACTCTATTTATATTCAGCACACTACAGGCAGTACAACGGGTGCTATGGTACTTGAAGTACCAAATTTTTGTCATTTTTGGAGAATTTTCAGTTTGTTAGCACAGCCTCGAGAGTGTATAGAAGTAACCAATTTTATGATTGGATATTATTCAGGGCGTCTAATAGATGAACCTTATTGATTTTTAGCTCACCGGAGCTAGTACAACGGGTCCTAATGTACCTGAAGTGTAACATTTTTGGTCCTTTTTGGAGAAATTTCGGGTTGTTGGCACGATACAGCCTCCGGAGTGTACACATGTGACCAATTTTCAAATTATATTTTACAAGGTGTCTCACAGATGTATCCTATTGCTTCAGCTGACTAGAGCGAGTCCAGTGGGTCCTATAAATCCAGATATACTACATTTTTGGTTATTTTTGGAGAAATTTCAGTTACTTAGCACGATTCATCCTTCGAAGTGTAAACAAGTGAACATTTTATGATAAAATATTGTTCAGGGCCTGTTACATATACGGAAAAGTTAGTTTTAGTCTTTAAAACCGTTTATTTTCATATTCAATTTTGACCGCTTTTGCTGGCCACTAAATTTTTCTATAAAGAACGAAGTCTAAATAATATGTCATATTCATTAGACTAAATATGGGTTCCAATAGCCGATATTGGGGGAAACTCCTTGGTGAAAGAGGGTTAGCTGCAGGGACAGAGCTGTTGGATTTAGAAATTACTGAAAAACAAGCCGAAAACTCTGATGTTAATGGGGTCTCAGATGCTGAGGATAAACTATTTGATGATCCTCGAATTCCTGGCTCTACAAGGGCATCTTGTCCATTAGGACAAGTAACTCCTTCTTCATTAGGACTCTCGACACCGACACCCCAATCTTCAAGGATAAAAAAAATCAAACTGTCTTGTTTCATTGCCATCTAAAGACGATTGCGATTCCGTCCGATGACGCCGTCGCAGACAAAACATATGAGCCCGGTGAACCACGATTTTTCCAAGTTCCACAAAATAGCAACAGTGAGGAAGAACAAGGAATTCAATAAACCTCTATTGACGATTTTGCTACTGGGAAAAAATACCCGCTGCTCCACAGAAATACATCGATTTCACTTTCGTCCATGAAATGGGACCAAAAGTTCAGGTAAATAGGTGAATATTTTTCAGTCAATCAATGTGTCAAATATTTATTGTTCTTTTAGGTAGATTCTGAGGAGCCGATACACTTTTTTGAAATATTTCTCTCAAGAAATTTCCTGGATAGTATTGTTCAACAATCTAATTTGTATGCCACAGAAAATTGCGAAAGGCTTGATCCTTCAGTGGAAGAATTCAAAACTTTTATAGGCGTTTTAATAATAATGGTGTTACGGGCTGATTTTGCAACTCACCCCGCAAAACTTTAATTATAGTTTTTGTTAATAAATTTTATAATATTTCGAATTCATAGGTACCTTTTTGTTGACATTATCAACCACATCGGTCATGTATATTCAAGAAACCGTAAGATTCCCTTTAAATTACCTGTCCACTACCTAGATTCTTCGCTGACAAGCTTACTTTGAGAGTGCATTGATAAATCAATGTAGTTTCAATTGAGTTGTATTTACTAAACATCAGTTTGACATTTCAATATATTATCAAGGAGTCAGCTTGCTGTCAGGGCAGATTGTACGTAGGATTTGTCAAAAATCGAATTTGAGTAGAATACGTAGGAATTAATTAAATTTTGGCTAATTTTTATCAGGTGTCGAAGGAGAATTGTGGAAGGAGTAAAAGCGCATGTGGATTTGTAGAGTGGAAAAAAAGGAGTTTAGAGAAAATAGAATAAGAACCCTCTAACGGAGGGTCTCAGTCAGGGGACACCATCTCTGTTAAGCCAATAGAATAAGTATAGTCTCTCCGCCTACGTTAGTGGAATTATTTTGGAACCTTATTTTGGAAAACTTATATTAGAGGCGAACAGACCCCTTTGGTAGTACCGTAGTAAATTAGTCAATAATAGGCTTAGGCATTATATTTTTTTTTGTAAGCGGCTCCGTGACGTCACAGTGACGCATTTCAATTCTGATTATTTCCTTCCGTTTTGGTGAAGACGTTGTTTGTATATAGTCTCTTTTTTGTATAAATAGTAATATAGCATTTTCATTACAAGGGTGTTTCTTGTTCTCCCCTCTTGTAATACCTAACATCTTATATATTGTCTGCTCCATCCTGATCATCGTTGAGATCTACTAGTTAGGGCTGGCTCAAGCAAATTTAACTGGTGGCGACAATTTTTAACAACCAAATAAAAAAACATATTTCGCATAACCACCCCCGACCGAACTGAGCTTGGGCACGAGGTTGCACTTCTGGAGCTAGCGAGTAGACAATAATAAATAAAGCGCGTAACAAATTTGGCGCCCAACGTGGGTCATTTTGTTGTGTAGAGTTGAGAGGCTATACGAGTGATATTGGTATTCATTGGAAAATTGAATATACATTTTATTTAAGTTGTTCCATACCGATCATAGTATTGTTGTATTTACGAGAAGTTTATATTAGTGGTCTTTTGTATGAGAGTAGTTAAAGTACATGGTCTGTTGAGAAATGTTCTGAGGAAAATCTGTGAATAATATAGTAAGTGATTATTTTGTACAAACGCATTTGGGTTATCAAGTACAGTTGGAAACCCTGTTCTGTGCTATCTTTTGATACTTTGGTAATTCGTTATTTGGAGTAATTTATTTTTGCTGCAGTATTTACATACAGGATGGATGTCAATAAACTTTTGAAAGATGAACTTAAGTATGAACTGCTTGTTAGGGCATTTTCTGGTCTGCAAGGAGAAACAGCATCGTCTATGAGACGTCAGTTACAAGACGTCATGAGCACAGAGGCATTTGGGAAAATTAAAATACAGGGTGATTTTGTTCCAGCCCCATTAGAAGAGGTGGAGATAAGTATAAATAAAATAGAGGCGTTAGAACAATATGTTAGGTCATGGAGAATTAATGCTAAGGAAAAGGGGGAAGAGTATATAGACACAAAATTGAAACACTTGTATGGAAGATTACAGCGTTTAAACATCGAGAATAAACCAGAAACTAAGCCTCTTCTTAATTCAGTGACGAATGTTATTACGAGATTGGAAGCAATTGAATTACAGGTAGACGAAATTCGAGATGCTCTTCAGGTACAGATATTAGCTCGAAGTGGGGAAAATATTCTGATGTCGGCCCCAGTTCAGCCCTCTTCTAGCGGTAGTACCCACACTGTTGTTACCAATATTCATAAACATCAGTTCGAGCCCAGGAAGTGGGAGGTAAATTTCACTGGTTAAGTAGAACTCAGTGTGTCAGCGTTCCTGGAGATTGTTGAGGAAAACCGGAAGGCCAGTAATATTTCGGTTGGTGAATTATTCGGTTCGGTTATTGATCTTTTGATGGATGGTGCAGCAATTTGGTATCGTTCTGTTCAGGATCATGTTAAAACTTCGAAGGATTTGGTGGGGTTGTTGCGAGAGGAATTCCAACCCTATCACTATGAGCAAGAGTTGTGGGCCGAAATTAGGAAGAGAACTCAAGGTCAAACGGAACGAGTAGGGATTTATTTTGCATAAATGAGCAATCTTTTTAGGCGTCTGCCCACATACCCTTCAGAGGAGAAGCAACTTAATGTTCTTAGGCAAAACATTCATCCTTACTTCATTCATAGCTTAGGGTGAGCTACTTATGCAACAGTTGAAGGGTTGTTGAGGTTATGAGAATGGTTGGAATTGAACCGTAACATGGCCGTTAGGTGTGAACCACCTCCTACCTAACTACGAGGTCTGTATCATCCCCTATTGCACCCATACCTTCGCGGAGTGTTATGACAATGGAAACCAGAATAAAGTGTTGGAACTGTCTTAAGGAAGGACATCGATTTCCAGCCTGTACTGAGGTTAGAAGGAAATTTTGTTTTGGTTGTGGAATGTTTGGCGTTATTAAACGATATTGTTCTCGATGTTCGGGAAACGGACAGGACGGCGAAGCTACCGGTCGTCGTCGGGTAGACCAGCTCCGGTAGATCGTTCTTGGGCTGTTTGGCTAGATGCCGTAAAGGCAGCGTACCACAAGCCTCGATTGGACTATCTGCTGACCAAGGTACTAGGGGATTCTAGGCCATATGTGGAGATTTTAATTTTTGGGGCTAGATTTGTAAGTTTATTAGATTCAGGAGCATCCCAAACTGTTGTTGGACGGCGGGGCTGGTGCAGGTTGCAAGAGATGGGCGTCGTGCCTCTGACCAACAAAGTGACAGTTTCAGTGACAGTTGCTAACGGTGCAACATGACAATCTATTGGTACAGTGAGTCTTCCTATTGAGCTGCGCGGTAGGTTGAAGGTTGTGAATTGTTTAGTAGTACCAGAAGTCGATATGGGAATCGTTTTGGAAATTGACTTCAGGAGAAAAATGGAAGTAGCTCCATCGTTCTCATCAGAAAGCTGGGAGTTTGAGCAAAAGCAAATGTGCAGCATTATTGAAAAGAATTTTTTGAGGTCTGAACGGAGGGGTATATTGGATAATTTAGTTAGGGAAAATTTCGACAAGATGGGAACTCATCTAGAATGTGCCAACGGAGTGGTACACAAAATTGATACGGGTGATCATGATCCCATCAGGCGGAGGTACTATGCGATCTCTCCATATATGCAAAAAGTCATGTACGAAGAATTGGATAATATGTCGGAATTAGGGGTCGTCGAACCATCCTCTTCAGCATGGTCGTCTCCGGTTGTGCTCATGAAAAAGCACGATAATAAGTTTAGGTTTTGCGTAGATTATAGGGCTCTGAATAGGGTGACGAAAAGAGATGCTTATGCCATTCCGTATATTTCCATGATACTGGATCATCTTAGGAATAGTAAGTTCCTATCGTCAATCGACCTCAAAAGTGCGTATTGGCAAATAAAACTGGAGGAATCGAGTAAGGAGAAAACAGCTTTTATTGTGCTAGGGAGGGGATTGTCCCAGTTTACTAGAATGCCTTTTGGACTTACAACGCTCCGGCTACGTGGCAACGTTTCGCTGATAATACGCTCGGGTACGACCTAGAACCCCTCTGTTTCATCTACTTGGATGACATAATTGTGGCCATTCCTGATTTCGATACCCATGTTAGGGTCCTGCAAACAATTTTTAAGCGGTTATTCAAAGCTGGGCTTACAGTGAACCAAGAAAAGTGTGATTTTGTAAAACCACAGCTCAAGTATTTGGGTTATGTCGTGGATAAAAATGGATTGAGAGTAGATCCAGAAAAAGTGTGTTCCAAATTTTTCGTGTCATTTTAAAACTAGCTAATCATTTGGAGGAAAGAGGATTTTGTTCATACTTCGATAACTCTTTTATCATCATTCCATTGGTGGAACAATGGTCGGATAGGAATTTGTTTGGCTGTGATACAATTCGTCAAACTAAATAATATTTTCCCAAAAATAAACCCATAGAAGACAAAAAAAACGGCAATTGGGTAATCTGATTATAATACATGCAAAGAAATTTCTATTTGCAAATGGAAACATTGTGGAAAAAAAGCAGTAACAGTATGTAGCAATATGCATAATGCAGCGGAAATTGGACAGGTCTAGCGGACAAATAAATTTGGGGAACGAGAAAATGCCTCTTATCCTAGGCCTATTTTGGAATAT
Organism: Galeruca laticollis; assembly: GCA_963921935.1. NCBI lineage: Eukaryota > Metazoa > Arthropoda > Insecta > Coleoptera > Chrysomelidae > Galeruca > Galeruca laticollis. Next base: position 37,413,064 of record OY998184.1, read on the forward strand.
AATCAGTTAATGGGAGGGGTTGACAGGTTTGATCAACGTATGGCTGCTTACAGTATTGCTTGAAAAAACAGAAAATGGTGGATGAAACAGTTTTATTACTTTTTTGATGCGGGAATCGTAAACTCTTATATACTGTGCCGAGAAACCCTAAAACATAATAATGCACGGAAAAAACCGATGACATCTACAGTATCGCAGTAAATTAGTAGTTCAGCTGATTTTGAACTTCACTGCAAGAAAAAAGCCAGGTCCTCCTCAATTTGTGGCGCATTTGGAAGTTGTAATCATTTACCACAAAAAACCACTTATCGGCGGTGTCAATAGTGTTCGAAACGAGGCTTACAAAAAGAAGCAACGTTATGTGTATAGGGTGTGAAATAATATTTTGTATAGATTGATTTGTACCATATCATAAAAATTAAGTTCATCTTATCTAATACGTTTTTATAAAATAAATATTTTATTTCTTTTATAAATTGTATATTAAGATATATAATTCCCAATAATTACCTTCCTTATTGCCCGACATTCTATTTTTTTCTCGGTGCTACAAGGGGTTTACCAGGGAACATTTATAACGCATTCCGTCTTAAATGTTCACTGGTAAAACGGTTTACCGGACTAGAAAAATGAAAAAATTGAATTTAAAAAAAGAGGTAGTTTAGTTTGTTTTCCAGCATTATTTCAGAGAGTTTGAGTCAAATTTGGAATTATTTATTCCACTTAATAATTTTGCGCGTTAAAGGGTTCAAAATCGCTGTGAACACGATTTTTTGCTACAATATGAGTCATGGATAATTAAATAAATTTTTGTTAAATACTAATTATGCCATCTCAAGGTAACACTATTTTTTTGCAAATTCAGAAAACATGTTTTTTATCAAAAAGTTTAGTATGTTAGAGTTCTCTTTGCAGCCTTAGGTGGCTGGATCTTTGATTGATTTTGCCTTGTAGTTTGTGGGTTTGGGGTATACGAACATATGATTTGTGGACTTTCTGAGCTTTAGGATCGAGTTCGCCATATCGGCAATTCAAATTCCCGTTTTTTATGATTATGAAGTTCGTACTCAACGACTTCAAAAATCTCAGACCACAACTTTTCACCCAGTAGAAGAACTGAAACGTTCGATGCAAATGTGAATAACATTAATGGAATATAGATAAATCATAATTGAGCTCTGTAATTCTAAAATGAAAGTGTTGAATTGGAGCCTATTTGAAACCGAAAGGACACCTGAGACAGAGTGGTAACCGCGGACATGCATGTTTCTGGCTCATTTGCCGTCATCAGCACGGTATAACCAAATAAGTATGTGAAATTTGGGAGCAAAGATGTTAATCGAAACATGGGAAAACACAAAACAACGGATTTCAGCAGGGAAACCAAACGCTCACTTGTGCCTTCAATTGGAAGATCCAGAGTTTCCACGACAACAACCAAGATCGACATGGAGGCGCATATAGTTCCCCCGCCTGATTTACCCATGAATCTCTTGTTGTTGTTGTTAACATATTACGCGATATTCCTACATCTTCTTTGTTATTTACTATGGGTCGTAAGATTCAGACGGAGGGGTTATATGCGCCTCCGTGTCGATCTTGGTTGTTGTCCTGAAAACTCGGGATCTTCCAATTGAAGGCACAAATAAGCGTTTGGTTTCCCTGTTGAAATCTGTTGTTTTGTTTTTTTCCAAGTTTCGATTAACATCTTTGCTCCCAAATTTCACATCCTTATTTCGTTATACCGTGCTGGAGATGGCAAATGAGCCAGAAACATGCGTGAATTACCCATGAATCTCTTTGTTGTTGTTGTTAATATATCACGCGATATTCCTACATCTTCTTTCTATATAGACCTAGTAGCCAAATTCTATGGAGACCTGTACAAGGCCCCTGAAAATTTGGAAGAAATATTAGAACACTCAGAAGATGCCATACCAGAAGTATTGGTGGAGGAAGTAGAAATGGCACTGAAAAGCATGAAAAATGGCAATGTAGCGGGAAATGACGGCATCACGACCGAAATACTCAAATATGCAGGAGCTAAAACATGGAAGTACCTTGCCAAACTATACACGAACTGTCTGATGTCCAGGAGCATACCTAAAGAGTGGAACAGCGCCCTTATAGTGTTGATCCACAAGAAAGGCAGCAAAGAAGACATTATGAACTACAGACCAATAAGTCTACTACCAGTGACGTACAAGGTATTCACAAAGATCATTCACAGCAGAATACAAAATACACCAAACTCGGCCCAACCGCGAGAACAGGCTGGATTCCGTAAAGACTTCAGTACAATAGATTACATCCGTACCCTCAAAGAGGTTATCAGTCGAACCAAAGAATACGACCAACCACTAGCACTAGCCTTCATCGACTTTGAGAAAGCATTCGACTCTATATATCCCAGAGCAGTAATAAATGCCCTTACATGGCTCAAATGGCTCTACAAGCCATATATTGAGACCCTAGCAAATATATATAGGGAAGCCAAAGCGAGAGTTAGGATATATGAGGGCACACCAGAATTCCCCACCAGCAGAGGAGTTAGACAAGGAGACGCAATATCACCAAAGTTATTTGCAGCAACACTAGAAAGCATCTTCAGAAAACTGGGCTGAATATAGATGGAGAATACTTGAACCATCTAAGATTCGCTGATGACATCATCCTGATAGCGTGTAACCCTGGCGAAATGCAACAACAAATAAATGAATTGAATGCAGCAAGCAACGAAGTAGGCCTTAAAATAAATCTGAGTAAGACCAAGATAATGTATAACGAACTGATAAACGCACAAGAAATAACAATTAATGACACTGCCCTGGAAATAGTAGAGGAATACATATACCTGGGTCAACTAATACACATATCAGGCTCTCTACGTCCAAAAATAAACAGAAGAATCAAATTAGCATGGAGAACATTTGGACAGAACTCTATCATTCTCAAGTCTAGAATGTCACTCCGTTTGAAAAATAAAGCGTTTGATCAGTGCGTACTACCAGTATTAACATACGGCTGTGAAACCTGGACCCTGAAAACTGATATCATTAGAACACTCCAGGTAACGCAGAGGTCTATGGAACGATGCATGCTTGGAATAACAAGTAGAGATAGAAAAAGGCTTGATTGGATCAGACAAAAGACCCAAGTGATAGATGTCATAAATAGAATCAGATCCCTAAAGTGGCAATGGGCGGGGCATCTCGCTAGAAGGACAGACGATAGATGGACCACAAAGATAACGCAATGGTATCCCCGAGGCGTGAAAAGACCAAGAAGACGCCCCAACTTAAGATGGGACTACGACATAAAGAAACTCGCAGGATCAACTTGGGGCCGCATAGCTAGCAATAGACAACAATGGGCCCACATGGAAATGGAATATATAAATATGTAAAGGGAGGCTACACCATAACAAAATGGTTGAATAAGCTGCATATGATGATGATGATGATGATGATATATATATATATATATATATATATATATATATATATATATATATATATATATATATATTCAATCTTATAATTGTAATTGCACCGCGTTGGGTGACAATTTGAAATACTATACCATACCTTTAATGAATGGATATATGAATATAACACTATGAAATATTATTTGTCAACGTATTACAATCTGTGATTGTAGCGACACTATTGCACACAGACCTTTAGCAGCGTATGCAATAGATTTCAATTTTGACGGTAGTTGTCAAACAATGCCCGGCTATGATTAATATTAATTTTGTAGTTAGAAAAATGAATTTATTCACAATCGACTTAATTACTCCTGTCTCAGGGTGGGATCAAATTGTTTAAAAATAATAATTCAAATTTTATAATTTTAACGTATTCTCCAAATTAAATATTACTCTATTACTCACAATTTCAAGTAACTGTTTATTCAAAATTATAAAAGGCACTTTATATAATAGAAATTATTCAATTATACAATCAGATCATAAAGCCATTCATTATAAAGCCAGTGCGTGCATAATTCGAGGAAGAATTGTATCGTATATAGTGTAAGTGGTTCCAGTTTTCTAAATTATATATTTAGAAAGTATCCAGAATTATAAATTCGTTAAGAATAAGTACGAGTTGTTCCTGTTCCTAGTTGGTGAGTCCGCTCCAGTTTTTTTTAATTATTTCTCGAGAATTAACAGGCCTTTGAATAAATTCAAAATAGATGCATATATAGGATAGTTTGAATTCAAACAAAATTAACGTTATATATATATATATATATATATATATATATATAATAAAACTTCTCTATCGAAGACTACAACTTTGAGCGGACAGGACAATTTAAATATCTGGGTACAAGTATTAGCGAAAACAACGACATCACAGAAGAGATAAATAACAGGATACATGCTGCAAACAGATGCCTTTTTGCTGTTCAAGACCTAATTAAATCTAGAATACTTACCAGGAAAACTAAGCTGAACATATACAAAACAATTATAAGGCCTGTCGTAATGTATGGATGTGAGACCTGGACTCTAACGGCTGCAAACGAAGAACGACTTAAGGTCTTTGAAAGAAAATTGCTAAGAAAAATATTCGGCCCAAATAGAGACGAAAATACAGGACAATATAGAATAAAAACCAACCAAGAACTCAAAGAACTCTACACTGATACCAACATAATAAACGAAATGAGGGCCAGGAGACTACAGTGGGCAGGACACGTTAAAAGAATGCCAGATGATAGAATAGTAAAACTGGTGTGGGAGGAGGTCCCGGGGGGAAAACGCCCATTAGGTCGACCCCGCCTCAGGTGGAGAGATAATATTACAAAGGACCTAAAAGCCATGAATATCGAAGATGGACCCGATCGGATGCTAGATAGAAAAAGATGGAGACGTATGGTTGAGTCGGCAAAAACCCACCCAGGGTGGTGAAGCCACTGATGATGATGATGATGATATATATATATATATATATATATATATATATATATATATATATATATATATGAAATTTTACATCGTACAAATATTTTTGAATAGACAATTTTGATCGGAGATTGTGTTATTTGACATTTATCCACGTCAAGTGTAAATTCGACGATTTGAACTTTTGGTATAAATATTTAATTAGGTTGTTTTCTAGCATATAGGTTATTCTAATTTTAAGGTTAGTAGAAAATACGATCTTTGTTCTTTTATAATATTTTTGGGAAATAATAATTTTTTTGAAATTTGTTATCTGATAGTATATCATATAATTTTTGATTCCAACTACCTGTGGTATTCACTCAACACATATTTTGATAGAATTAAACATTTTGCATTCAATAGAATTTTCGATCTAATCAGTGACATTTGGTTAATTTTCAGTGACAGTAAAATCATAAATGTCATAAGATAATCAAAGTGTCTTTTATAATATTGAATAAACAGTTACTCGAGATTCTGAATAATAGAGTAATAGTTAATTTGGAGAATACGTTAAAATTATAAAATTTGAATTGTTATTTTTTTAAACAATTTGATTTCACCCTGAGACAAGAGTGATTAAGTCGATTGTGAATAAATTCATCTTTCTAAATACAAAATTAATATTTATCATAGCTGGGCATTGTTTGACAACTACTGTCAAAATTGAAATATATTGCACCCGCTACTAAAGGTGTGTGTGCAATAGTGTCGCTACAATCACAGATTGTAAAACGTTGACAAATAATATTTCAATTAGTGCTATATTCATATATCCATTCATCAAAGGTGTAGTATAGTATAGCAAATTGTCATCCAACGCGGGGCAATTACAATTATAAGATTGAATATATATCAATTTTGGCGCCCAACGTGGGGCAATTACAATTATAAGATTGAATATATAACAAATTTGGCGCCCATGATCTGATTGTATATTTGAATAATTTCTATTATATTCTCAAAAAAATGAGACATCACATTTAGAGTTGAGAATGTATTTTCAAAGTTTTGTGCAATTTTCAAAATTTTCTCTCTTTAATCAAAACCACGACGAACTAAAGTAAATAATACGTATATATTTAGTTTATAGTCGTTATATCAAAAACCGAATTAACAGTCAGGGAAATCATAAAAGTTAAGTGTGGTTCAGAAATAACCCTAGAGCACATTAATTTTTCGACCGATATATTTTTGATGGAATTTGAAATGTAGTTTACAATTTCATATAACGTAAATATTCTGTTGTAATTTAGAAGCGAGAAAGATGGAATACGATATGAAATATTTTCCCATTTTTTTTCTGTTGAGAGGAGAAATTCAGTAATTTTAATAAAGAAATTTTCAATTTGTTCAGGTTTTATATTATTTCTTCCTCATTCGATCATCATTATTTCCAAATTTTTTCGTTTTTTGCTATTTGGTTCCAGTTTATGTTTCGGGGACACTTTTAAATCATCATCTATACGGATATCCCACTCATACTGTATCTTCATATTTCGTAGGTCTTCTCTTGAATGATGAGGTGAGGTACGTTATACTTTTTCTGATTTGTCATGATGTAACCAAAATACTCAAGTTTTTTGGTTTTCACTCGTGTTTCTACTTTTTTCATTCTCTCCAAAACAACATGATTAGAGAATCTGTCGACCCAACTAACTCTCATCAACCTCCAGTACATCCCCATTTCGAATACATTGCGACGGTTGGTCCTGTCCATGTCTCCACCTGATAAAGCCAGCCTTTTGATGGTTTTGACTTTGACACTTTCGGTAATTTCTCAAACTTTCTCTTCGATAATCCTTTTGACAGTGGATTGAAAATCTCCAAATAAAACGCTAGTTCGTGCAAGATTAACTTCTGACAAGGATGACTGATTTATTTATTTAAAGTTGACAAAAATATAATTATTTACAAAGTTACTACGCCGCTTTAATCAGAAAATTGGTAGATCAGCTCGAATACTAAATGTAACTAAAATGATTGAGTACTTACAATTGGCTTTTTTCACTTCAAAACACTTAATTTTTTTAATAATTATCTACTGTAATTATCCGCGCTACGAATGAAATTACAAATTTCTTTTTTTTAAGGGAAGTAACGCTCTGCGTATGTGGAATAATTAATTGACACTACTCTGACTTTTCTTTTTTTTTTAATATCAATCAATTTTTTGACTGACAGACTTTGCCTATCTAAATTTAAATGAATAATATTTCGGACGTGTTCCGAACATACTACCGCCCTGTTGAAATCTCGGATTTCAATAGGAAGGGAAAGCATGGAAAGGTGGAACAACGCGCGAATGAAATGGCGCGACGATACTATCATCGAAAGACAACCCGAGAACGCAATCAACGAAGCAACTGTGTGCAGGTTGGTCCGCTTGATTACGGACTAGAATCTGCACTGGGCAGAGGACAAACCTTGGTAATCGGTCTGACGAATGTGCCTTCTTTGGTACGGAGTTTTATAGCACGGACTCTTTGGTCCACGCCAGTGGAGGGGAGGAGTATCATCTTCCTTCAACAGGACCAAGTCATTGACCTGGAGATTCTTCGAAGGGGCTAGCCATTTGGGCCGATTTTGTAAACGGTTTAAGTACTCTGTAGTCCATCTTTTCCAGAAGTACTGTTGCATTTGTGAACATCTCTGCCAGTGTGCAAGTCCGTTTTCAGGCAGGTGTGTGACACTGTGGTCAGGATATGAGGTTAGAGGACAGCCAATCAGGAAATGGCGGGGAGTTAGGACTTGGAAGTCATTGGGATCACTAGATATAAGACATATTGGTCTAGAGTTTAGGATAGCCTCAATTTGGGTGTGAACGGTACTCAACTCCTTGAAGGTGAGTTGAGCGTTTCCAGCGATACGTTGCAAGTGTCTTTTCGCACCACGGACAGCGGATTCCCACAGACCTCCCCAATAGGGACTGCGAGGAGGAATCAACTTCCACTCGAAGCTGGCTTCAGAAGCGAATGTTTTGATGTGATCGGATAAATTGGAATTAGAGAAGAATTCGCGCAATTCCTTCAAATGATTTCTGGCGCCTACATAATTGGTGGCGTTGTCACTGTAGATAACGGTAGGAATTCCCCTACGTGAAATGAAACGCTTCAGGGTGAGCAAGGAGGCTTCAGTGGATAAGGAGGACACTAGTTCCAAGTGGATGGCCTTTGTGGTCATGCATATGAAAGCCGCCGTGCAACACTTTGTGATAGGAGCTTTTCGGAGGCGGGAAGATTTTATAAAGAAAGGGCCACCATAGTCGATGTCTACCCTTTCAAAGGGTCTCGAAGGCTTGACTCTGTCTGCTGGCAAGTCGAACATAATTTGTTGAGGAGAAACAGCTCGGAAACGGAAACAAGTCATACATTCATGAACCACTCTTTTTACTTCCCTGATTCCATTCAGGGGCCAATATTGCAAACGGACGTTAGCAAGAACGGATTGGGCACCAGCGTGTCCCAATCTGACATGTTCTCTCTTGAGCAGGAGGGAAACTACGTGGTTTCTGGCAGGAAGGAGCACGGGATGCTCATGAGGCTCAGGAACGTCTGCATATCGCAAACGGCCTCCGACGCAGATGAGTCCTTTATCATTGATAAAAGTATTGAGGGCTAATATGCCTTTGTCGGAAATGGGTTTGAGGGATTTCAATTCTGAAATCTCCTTGGAAAAGTATTTGAAATGTACGTTTCAAAGGACCAGCACTAAGGCAGAATTTATTTCTGATATGGACAAGGGGCCGTGGAGTCTTGGTTCCTTGCCCTTGGAATTGGACACAAACCGGAGTATATAAGCTATAGTATGCAACAACTTATTGAACGAAGAAAACTTTTCAAATATGGGGTTCCAAAATTTGAATTCGCAGTTGGTGGTTGCCACCAACACTTGAAGCTTGTTGCCCTTTTGTTCGGGTACGACATTCGGAGGTTTCAACGTGAATTTAGAAAAGTCGACATTTAATTCGGACAGGAAATCAGGACCACTCCAACATAGCTCGGAATTTAAGAGATCGGGAGCGAGTACTCCTCTGGACAGCAAATCGGCAGGATTTTCAGAAGAGCTAACATGCCTCCAATTAGCTTGCGGAATGGAAATTTGAATTTGGGAAACTCTGTTCGCTACAAATGTATGCCAGCGGGAAGGATGTGATTGAATCCAGCAGAGGGCTATCTGGGAGTCAGTCCACAGTTTGATGGATTCGAATTCTACACAATTCTCGAATATCTTGAGAATCCTTTGGGTTAACTTAGAAAGTAGTACCATTGCGCATAGTTCAAGGCGCGGAAGTGAGACCGTCTTGAGAGGCGTAACTCTCGACTTGGAACTTACTAAAGTGTTGGAGACGGTGTTGTCGGAATGAATAGTTCTGAATTATAAATAGGAACCATAAGCTCGCTCGCTACTATTAGCAAAGCCATGCATTTGAACCTTTATTATTGATGTATCGGAAAACAGATATCTAGGAATTTTCAAACGTCTTAAGGAATCAATGGAGGATATGAATTTTTCCCATTCTTGGGCTAGTTCAGGAGTTAGAGGTTCATCCCAGGAATGCTTTGATAGCCACAATCTTTGAATGAAAATCTTTCCTACGACTATTAATGGGCTCAAGTATACGATTGGATCAAACATCTGAGCTATGAGGGATACCGCCTTGCGCTCAGAAGTTGTTTCTGAAGGAATGAGTTAAGGAAAGGAGATGGCAAATTCGTCCGAGGACGGATTCCAACATAACCCCAAAACCTTGTTGGGAGTGTCTTCCATTTCTATTTCAAGTTGAATTGGGTTAGAAGAGTCACAATATTTTTGTCGAAATTGCGAGCAATTGGATGACCATTCATGCAGTCGGAAACCCGCGGAATTTAATAATGTATTGAGTTGGTGATAGGACTCTTCCAACTCGGATATTGAATCAACACCATGAAGTACATCATCTACGCACGTTTGATGTAACAAGGCTCTTTGCGCAGGAGAAAATTCATTGGAATTGGAAGCGAGTTCTTTTAGAACTCTTGTAGCAAGGAATGACGAACAAGTGACTTCATAAGTCACCGTGGAGAGTTGGATGCATTTAAGATCCTCTTGCGGTGAGTTTCTCCACAAGATATTTTGGAAGTGCAATTGCGAAGGATTCATTCGAACCTGGCGATACATTTTCTCGATATCGCAGGTCAGGACAAACTTGTATAAACGAAACCGACATAGTATGTCGTATAGGTCCGGCTGAACTCCGTAGCCTTTGTGTAGGATATCATTCAAGGAAAATCCAGTCGAAGTTTTGCTGGAAGCATCAAAAACTACCCTGAGTTTAGTGGTTTCACTGGAATGTTTGATCACATAGTGATGTAGAAGGAAGTATTTGTTCGCAACGGGTTTGTCGTTGGCATCAAATGGAACGTAGGTTGCATGTTTCAAAGAAACATATTCATCAATGAATCTTTTATAATCTGAAAATAACTCTGGGTTATTTTGGAAACGTTTTTCTAAGTTGCAAAATCGCTTTTTTGGAATATGGAAAGAATTACCGAGTGGATTATTACCGGTGGGATCTTTGAAAGGAAAATTCACTTGGAAAGTTCCGTCTTCCAAACGTACGTGTGTTTGAATGAAACTTTAATCAGCCAATAATTCGTCAGCTGACAAGGACTTGACTTCTGAGAGGTCTTCGACTTCCCAGAACTTTGAAAGAATTTTGTCTAACGAGTCACCATACTCGTAAGTATTTTGACAAAAAAGAGCAACTTTATTGTCTTTAGAAGCACTTTGTGGAGGTAATTGTCCTCCAATTACCCATCCAAACCTTGTCAGCTGGAGAGTAGAAAGTTTAGGACCCAGTCGATAGATCTGCGGAAGTAAAATTTCATAATAAGCATCAGCGCCCAAGAGGATGTTCACATCGGACGGGACATGAAAATCTGGATCAGCCAGTTTGAACATTGGAGGAATGTTCAACTTATGTCTATTCAACGGAATTCTAGGCAACATAGAAGTAATTACAGGAAGTACTGCACATGAAACTTTGAGTTCATAATCCTCCTTAGTATTGGAGAAAATTAGAATGTCTATCATTTTGTTCGAAATTGTAGGAGTGTATTTAGTGCCGGAAAATTGGATTTTATTATCATAGGTTTTGAGATGCATTCTTCTAACGAATTTTTCAGAAGCGAAAGAACATTGGCTGCCGTTGTCTAGAATTATTCTAGCCTTAACAAGGTTACCATTATCGGAAAGAACATGTACGACCGCTGTGGCCAATAGAACTTCGGGACCACCTTGATCTACGAAGAGGGAGAATGGCCCCGAGGGCGGAGACACATCAACTTGAGCTTCAGACTCGGCATTTCGGAAAGGTATTGCATCTGCAGAGTTAGGAGTTGGCGATTGACAAGACTGTGCTCGCCGATCCTGGTTATAATTGGAGTTTTGAACATTCCTAGGAATGGCTCCGGTACTATATTGTGGACTAGAAAACGCTCTCGGACTATAATTGGAATTATGAACATTTGGAGAACTATTAGTTGATACAGAAGTTCGGTGAAGGAGTGTGCGGTGTTTTTTGCCACATAATGAACAACCTCTAGACTTACACTCTGTCAGTGAATGCTTTGCCCCCAAACAATTGAAACATAAGGATTGCGACTTCAGAAACTGATATTTTTCATCAGTACTAAGCCTGGAAAAAATGTAGCATTTGTAGATATCGTGATCAATAATTTCGCAAAGCCAACAAGTTCGTCGTTTACTCGTAGGCGAACTAGGAGACACGTTCTTTACATGTAACGAAGTTTTGGAATTTGCCTTTGAGGCACCTTTTTCGGTTTTTACTTCATTTGAAGCGGAGTGTGAAGGAGTACTTAAGGATTCTATGGCGTTGCATCTAGCTTCGATAATCTCGAAAAATTCCTTTAAAGTAGGATCTGCTTTTGAATCTCTATTGGATTGATACTCTCTTTTAGAGCCATAGTCTAGCTTTCTCATGAGGATGTTAAGGACAATTAAATCCCAATGTTGGGTTGGACATTTTAGATTTTTTAAGGATTCTAAATTTTCTCGCACATTTACTAAAAATTCTCTCAAGGTAAATGGTGTACATTTAGTTATGCTAGGACTATCTATTATTGAACTTAAATTTGAATTTATAATAGCTAAACTGTTTTCGTACCTACTTTCTAAAATATTGACTGCAATTTCAAAATTGCCATTGGTTATTTCTAAGGATTCAATAAGAGATAACGGTTCTCCTTTCAAATAGGACTTAAGGTAAATTAACCTTTGAACATTTGTTAGCTGAACGTTATTCTTTATCAAGGCTGTAAACAATTGATAAAACGGGACCCACTTAGTGTAATCACCGGCAAAGTGAGGTATAGAAATTTGGGGAAGTTTTACCCCTAAGTTTTGCTCATTTGTTATTGGAGCGGATTGATTAAGGCTAGGATTCGGAGCTGGAGTAGGAGGTACAGATAAACTGTGAATTTTTTGTTTAAGACAAGCAATTGATCTATCAAATTTATCTTCCGTATCTTTTTTATTGACGTCCAAATGTCCAAATCCTCAATTTCATTTTGAGCGTCGGTATATTTAACTATCTCGCACTCCAATTTATCTAATTTAGTTTTAAGAAGGAAAATATCTGTTTCAGAATCTATATTTGCGATAATCCAATTTTGGGTTTGTGTGATCGCGGATTTAGCATTCTTTCTAGCTTTTAGAAAGGCTTGCATTGTGTGTTTTGAAACGAAAAACTCAAACTTTTGAAACTAGAAATTATACTACTATTCTAAAAATGTTAGAACCGCGCAGGGTTCTGTGGAAAATGCACTTTTCGCTCGCTTTCACTACACGAAATCGAAGCTTCTTATGCGACACTAATGTTGAAGTGACCTTATGTAAAGCACTACAAACGTAAAGTTTTTCTTTCTTAAAAGGAACTAATCGAAATCAAAATAAAATATATCATTAAACAGTCAATAACAGTATGTAGGCGATATTATTTAAAACAAATAAATCGCTATGGAATGGAAAATTGTTTAGTACGGCCCTGGAATATTTACCACAACGTTTTTAATTATTAATTTACTAACTAAATGGAAGAAATTAAATTTTTATTTAATTTATGGACATTGAGTTCGAATTATTTAACATACGGGCCTGAAATTTCTTTAAAAAGAACAATATTACTAATTACTAATGAGCTGTCTATATTGAAATAAGAAATATATCTGTAAGAAACTTAATCTAATTATAATAAACAAATTTTAAAAATAAACAGAACAGCAGTATTCTCCAAATTGCCTAATGGAAATCAGGAACGAAACAGGAACGAGATATTTTCACCCTGAAAATATTTGTAATCACCACTTGGAAGGTCGTTGTATTTTTTTAATACAATGCAGGAACAAACAGGAACTATTTTTGTCAGAAAAAACTAATGCATCTAGGCTCGAATGACCATATGATAAAGCCAGCCTTTTGATGGTTTTGACTTTGACACTTTCGGTAATTTTTCAAATTTTCTCTTCGATAATCCTTTTGACAGTGGATTGAAAATCTCCAAATAAAACGCTAGTTCGTGCAAGATTAACTTCTGACAAGGATGACTGATTTATTTATTTAAACTTGACAAAAATATAATTATTTACAAAGTTACTACGCCGCTTTAATCAGAAAATTGGTAGATCAGCTCGAATACTAAATGTAACTAAAATGATTGAGTACTTACAATTGGCTTTTTTCACTTCAAAACACTTAATTTTATTAATAATTATCTACTGTAATTATTCGCGCTAGGAATGAAATTACAAATTTCTTTTTTTTAAGGGAAGTAACGCTCTGCGTATGTGGAATAATTAATTGACACTACTCTGACATTTCTCTTTTTTTTTAATATCAATCAATTTTTTGACTGACAGGCCTTGCCTATCTAAATTTAAATGAATAATATTTCGGACGTGTTCCGAACACCACTCTTTACATGACTATTGAGAAGAGGATAATGGGCAATATTTTCCCTTAGAAAAGTACCCTTCCCCTTCCTTATATTCGAGCGGCGTCTACAAGATTCCCCATTCCTGTCGAGGATTATGAGAGATGTATGACAATGAGTCTCTGCTGGAAATAAGCAGTGGTAGGGCACCAAATAAAAACAGGACACCGGATACTGTTTGATAAAACCAAGGAGGATTCGACAATCAATACCCCTAATTTCAAACAGTGGTTTTTGTTATCACTTTTCTCTGATTTGGAATGCAGTTGTTCAAAGAGCGAATCTGGTAACAATGTAAGCCTCTATATAAACCCGTTTCTACATTTTCGCAATTCAGTTCAACTGTTCTGAATTTCTTCATTAGTGCCTGCATTGCGAGTGGTAGTTCCAAGACTACGGTTTGTGTTCGTTTGCTTAGGCTTGGTTGACTGCAGTGGTCCAGAAATAGACTATTCAGTCGAAGTTTAACTATTCAACTAGTCCGACTACTTAGCAAGAATCCAATCTTCTTAAAATACTTGCAATCCTTAGTAAGGAATCGCTGGTTGGAAGTGAACTACCTAGTCATCCTTTGGTACGTTTCAGTTTTGTTGAATTCAGTTTCAGAAACTTTAAATTATGCTACTTCATTCAATTTAACATTATTGCGACTTACAATGTATATTAGGAAATCTAGTGTCATTTATAATATCGTACAAATATAAACAATAAGCCGATGGGTAATAAAAAAGTTATACCATTCTTTTGTTGTGTACTATATGCATGAAGTCTGATCGCCGTGTATTATTATGCTCACATTTGTGACAGATCTGATGTCTATGTGAGTATCATTAACTACAAGCTTGCGATTATTGCGGCGATTCTTAGCTCGGATCAAAGAATCATTGTCGGCAATTGATGGCCGGTTTTTCGCGTGATGAAATTATTCGGCAAAGGTGGTTATGATTCCTCCATGTAGTTGCTAACTCGAAAATGCATGAGGGTAGAGTTAGAGCTTCCACGAATTATTGTCTGTCCACGACACCAACACGCTTGAATTAGTGGTGTGTGATTCAGACAGTAGAGTTGGGTTTATTGTCTCAATTAGTTAATATTGAAAGTATACAAGCAATGTTTATCACCTTTCCAAATTAACTATACGTCAAAGTATTTATTTTGTTATTGTGGAGCATGTCCCCGTAGTGTTACTTCGAACGCACTACCCCTTGTACATATCTTTATAACGCAAATCTCAATGTAGTGTCTATGCATATGTTGATCTGTGGTGTATAATTGCTGGGTGTCGCGAAGCTATGGGTCAATGAACATTTTGACATTCTGATGGGCTGGCTGGATTGAACACGATTGAACTCATTGCCGTCGAATTTTCTGTCACATTTTCGAACGAAGTAATTAAGTATTTCACCTCATAGTAAGGGAATGACCGAGCGGTGACACATCTCAACTATTTTGTACTTTTTGTTATCATCAATTGTGTAAGTTCACAAATGCATTTCCTGTCTTTACCTAATAGAATTATTTGCTTTTCTACTATCGTATATGTCATAGTCTCTATACACTATCTTTTGTGTTTCTCTTTACCCTTGTACAAAAGCACTAATATCTTTTTTTTCGTATGCCTCATTATTTTGGATCCTTGCTATTATGTTGTGTATAATACAATTGATGTCTATATTATATTTGTGTTTTTTGTCGTATCCCTTTTTTGTTTTTGGGTTTTTAAAACGCCAAAAATTTTCTACCGTGAATGTTTCAAATTTTCTGAGATTTTCTTGCGTTATGCATGTTTAGAAATCAGTTTAGTTTGGATCGACCTTTATATTGAAATAGTTTCAGAAATCTCTTGTTTTACGCAAATTTTGAATTCAGATAATTTTGAGTAGTCCCTTATCTCTTTTGTTGTGTGTACTAAGAAGTTATATTTTGCTTCGTAACGCTTTCGTTCTTAGTATACGCTTGATTTTCATCGTCCCTGTATTTTGATACGAGTAAAACACGTTCTTTTTGTTACATGACAATTTATGGATTATTTTGGTGTACTGATACATTCTAATAGAATTTTTTGCGGCATACTTTTGTTTTCTCTTTCCGTTGTGGACTAAACTATTTTTTTAGACAACTTTCTATGTGGTTTGAAATACCATAGTTTATAATTTTGTACTTTTATAGCGAAAGTGTTTCTGATTTATTATATTAAGTTCTATATAACTTCCTATTTTGGTTTTTAAAGTATTCTGTGTGTGTTATCGCTAAATTTTTAGCAATTGGTCCTGTCTTGGTGGGTTTCTTCTCTCCAAACTTTCCGAATGTAGGAAAGAGGAGAAAGGCCATGCCTTGTTTTTTTCTATTCGTTTTTCAGTATAATTACCTAATGTATTTCAAATGCACACACTCATTTTTAGACACGTTAAAATCTTTTTCTTAGAAGATTTCTATCTTAACCACCCTATATCACATTTAGTGATTATTTGTTTTGTAGATTAGGAATATAGTTATTCTCTCGTCATATCGTTGAGATGTTAGCATTTCTTATTTCACTAGAGGTTACCCCTCCAATTTTTTTTGGGGCGTTTAGCGTCTAATATTTTGGTAGTGGCTACCACTCTCTCTAGTAGAACCAAATGTTGGCTATATATCGGCGTAACATCGCCCCAATATTGGAATATTGGCGCAATAATGTAGCAAGATTTGAAATTTAACCAATATTGGCCTCAGATTGATTCTCGATATACCGCCAATATTTGGTTGTGAATGCTGGCCACCAATATTGGATATACATTGGCTCTAGTCTTTTTTGAAATATTTCCTTTGCAATGTTGGT
Source organism: Galeruca laticollis (assembly GCA_963921935.1). Classification (NCBI taxonomy): domain Eukaryota; kingdom Metazoa; phylum Arthropoda; class Insecta; order Coleoptera; family Chrysomelidae; genus Galeruca; species Galeruca laticollis. Next base: position 37,429,834 of record OY998184.1, read on the forward strand.
TGAGCATTGGAAAGCGTTTACATTTTTTTCTAATTCCAATATTGTCGAATATTGGCGGCAACATCTGGGGAATATCGCGCCAAGATAGCTAATGTAATTTTTTTGGTTATCTTAGAATCTCAGTACGATACCAATAACTAATATCGTTTAATTTTTGATAAGTTTTTTGCTAATAAGAATGAAGTAGAAGAAGGTTGATGGGTGTATTTTCTCAAAAGATGAAAGTGTGTAAATAAATTTTATTAAAAAATTAAGGTAAGCGCTTTCGGCAAATCAACATGCCATCATCGGAGCTTTCGTCAATGGTAAAAAATACCTCTAAAAAAGGGAAACATTGAAAGGGGATCGGCATCACAAGCACAATAGTTAGATGTACCTTTTCACAAAATTAACAAGTAAAATTATACTAGAAACCCCCTCTTTTATGGGGTAAAATTATTCACTCAGATCATTTTTATATTTTAAAGATGGAGCAACGAAGTATGCAAAATGACAGTCTTCCATTGAAAAATAATAAGAATGAGCTCCCATTATAATTGCTTACTGCATTTTGTTCACATTTTTTTGAGCATAATTGCATTTAACTTGCAATTGTTATTATTGCTAATACGTATAAGCAACTATTATATATTTACTTTTGTTAAGTTTTCAAAATGAATTGAAGTCTTGAATTAGAAAGCAACAATTCTTGGACATTCATTGAATATGTTCCTTTCTTCTTCTTATTTTTCTTCTCTATGTTCTCATCTTCTTTTCATTTCTTGTTTGCTTTCTTGAATCTGTAAGCACTACTACATCTTCTTTCTGATCACCATATTCCTGTTGTTTTGGCTAAATTTCTTTGTAGGCTGTTTAGGTTTACAAAAAAAAGGAAGTCTTCGAATTCCTTTATTTTCTCCGAGGAGAGGGGGTGTAACATGTCGTTGCGACATATTTAAATTTTCATTAGTTATTTAGGAACGTTACTTATTCTTCAGCTACTCCCACCTCTAATTCAAAATTATTTTATTTCAATTTGTTAAGAACGCGTAAAATGACCGTTTTTACGTTCGTAAAAATTCTATTTAAACGACGATTCGAGTCGAATCGGTCTCTTTATCATTCTTCGCTAGTAAGCAAATAAATAATTCAGTTTACAAATAACATTTTGTGTGTGGTGTTGCCCATTCTTGTTGCTCTGCTGACCGTACCGTACCCGTACCCGTAAGTGGACAAATACTAGGCCGATTTAACCAAAAGTCGCCCTCGCCAGAGTCCAGACCACAACGGCTCAAGAACCTATTGATACCGCTGGGAGCTGTAAGTCCCGAGTCTCTCCAAGATAAGTCCTTTTCGCTGGATATGAAATCTTGAGTTGGACATTTTTATTGTATTACTGATTTTTATTCGTATTGTATTGTGAATATATGGTTTATGTGAATTTATTTTTTTGAAATTGACTGTCTCGACCCTTACTTCGTGGAATATGCTCATATTAGTGTTTTTAAATGAAACTCAAGGTCTCTAGTTAATTCCACAATATAATACAAGTTATTGAAAATTCTAAGAAATTGACAATTGTTTCGATAAATCAATATCATCGTCAGAATGACAGAAGTTACATTTCATTTTATGCCTACCTGATGTTTAGTAGTTATATTTTTTTGGCTAGACCAAGAAGTAACCTAACTTGTGATTGGCTTAATATATGTTTATAGAAAAAAGAAAGAAGAAGATGTGATATTACAAATATTGAAGCTTAGATATTATTAGCCCTATGGTGATATCCTGGATATCATTTTTCCAATTAAGATCAGTATAACTGTGCAATGATATAGAAAACCAGGAAAACTATATCTGCTGATCTTTACAATTATCACTTAAGAAGACAGTTTATTAGTGGAGAATTCCCTAGATTTAACTGTTCATTGACAACTTCATATTGTGGGTTTCTTAAATGTCTTCTAATTTCCAGTTCTTCAAGGAAATCCAGTTCTTGTTTCTTTTCACAAATATGCAGCACTTCTAGTTCTGTGTTAGGTGTCAATGAATGATTGGTGTCAAGTAAATGTTTTGCGTAGTGAGATTTATCTGGTTGTTTTAATCTGTAAGCTCGTAAGTGCTCACTGTATCGTATTTCAAAATTCCTAAGGGTCTGACCCAAATAGACAGCATTACATTCTGGACATTTGAGTTTATATATACCTGACTTCTTTAATAGTGGTATTTTTGTTTTTACATTTAACAATTTTGTACTAACGTTACTTTCTGTTTTAAAAGAAATTGTTGCATTCGTTGCTGAAGATATTATCTTTGAAATATTATTAGAAATATTTCCTGCATATGTGATGGTTTTATAAGTTTTAATTTCATCAGCTTGTTCAGGACATTCAAATAATCGTTAAAATGAAAAGACTGTTTAGTATCCATAAACAGAAAGTTTTATAGTGCCGGACTTGCTAACTCACCTAGATTAATCTGCAGTTAAATTATCTATTGGGTAATAAACCCAGATGATAAACCGTCTACAAAAAAATTCGCTGGAAGATAAATCAATATTGTTTTATAGGAAAGGACTACATCCACATACCTTATCTAAAGATCTTATAACAATGATCCATCTATAGTGGTGCTCCTATTGTAATTTTGATTTAACATGATATTTTAATCCTATAATGTTGCATTTGTCTGTTATACTTTGAAAAATGTATTTTATTGCCAAACTCAATTTAGTGTATTCATTTAAATTGACTCAAAACCAAACTCACTATCGATTCACGTAATTCTCTCCTCATTAAACTTATTTTACAAAATAAATCTTCTATGGAAATCAAAATCTTTATTTTTATTTTTAAGTTTCATTTTCAGGAAATCCACTTATTAACATAATCTATCCTTCTCACTCCAATATATATTTTGCTTAATTCTAATTGATCTGCAGTGAAATATGAGCAAAATGAGAATTTAAAATTAAAACCAGGTGATAAGTGCTATACCTAAAAGCTTAAGCATAACATTTTTCTCGTGAGACATTTATAATTTAATTAAATGAAAACCTTACCCGAATAAAAAATCAAGAATGAAAAGCGATCAGGCGTGAATACATTTTAATGATAAAATATTAATTTTAGATTTGTAAACTTGACTCGAGCTGATACCTATACCATACTGGCGTGTTGATATCAGCTCCTATTATTTTAATAATTTAGTAGTGAATATTTATTAAAATTTGTATTTAGTTTGTGTAAGTGTACCAACAACGTTATCAACTTTGAGGAAAACCAGTGAGTTATGTTTTTATTCCCCATAATTTGATGGTATATTCAAATCCATACATAAACACAATCAGATAAGATAGTTTTTAATTATCTTATCGCTTGGGCAGCCGGACTGTTCAATAGCGAACAGGACCGCATTTAAACAAATGTCCATTAATATACTAGCAACAACAATGAACGTAGAAACGATTGAGTCTTCTGACTACAGTAGTACTCGAACGATAACTCATCCCATCTCTCAACCTACCGACTCACAAACAGCGTCTAAGAAATTTTACCCATCAAAAGCACTGGCCCTCATATTTCCATCTTTAGACGGTGTGAAACTAGACGAATATGTATATGCACTAGGCCCTAAAGTTCAACAAAAAAATATAACGTTGGCATCAAGAATCTCAAACAACCGAATTTGCATATATTTATCAAGTAAATCTACATTAGAAGAATATTTAACAAATGATGGTAAAATATCTATAAATAACGAAATTATATCAGCAAGAAGATTGATTACCCCATCAAGTCGTATTTTACTATCAAATGTTTATCCCTCTATTCTCGATGAAACTCTAGAGGCAGAATTGAAAAATATGGGCTTCAATTTGCTATCACCTGTAAGTTCCGTGAGAGCGGGTTTTTCTAAAGCAGGATATGACCATATCGGTAGTTTCCGACGTCAAGTATACTCGACTCCTCTACAGGACGATACAAATACCCCAGATTAATTCCTAGTAACCCATGAGAACACTTCCCACCGTATCTTCTTGTCCATGGACGAAAGTTCCTGTTTTAAATGTAAACAGCCTAGTCATATAGCATATCCATGCACAATAATCTCCACTACTCCAATAGAATCACATGCCTCAACTACTGATATTCATAACTCAAATTTATCAACATTGCCATCAGAACCCGAAACATTACCAAATTCTCAGGAAAATAGTACTGTATCACATCCAAAATCCTCCTCTAATCCAATTCTAAAAATATCTGTACTACTCATTTCGAGTCATGTTAAAAGAAAATCATCAGATCGACAATCTCCAGAAATTGACAATAACACAGAACCTCAATTTTCAAAACCTGTTTCCAGCCTTCAAAAAAGACCAATAAAAAAGACCCATAAAAAAGACCCATACAAAAACTACTTAAGCCCACTAAGTCTCTTATCGATGATCCCGACTTTCGTTTTCCTCTTAACTTCGACCAACTGATTGATCTATTTGATAACTGCTATGGTACACCCAATCCCGAATTGATTGCTCAAAATTACATCAATGACTTGCCAGCACTGTGTAAAATGCTTGAAGAAATATATCCACATATTTCTGATCGCAGTAATGAAACCAGATGAACTAAAATTCGGAAAAAATGTAAGCATGCTTGTAATCCTCAAACTACTGAAACTGAAAGCAATTCATCGCAGGAAACTTATTGACAATCAAATATATTGATTCTATTTTTTTTCATTGCGTTCAATAATATAGTGCAGTGGAACATCAACGGCGTATACTCACATCTAGAAATGCTACAAATATTAATATCAGAGAAAAACCCATCAATAATATGTTTACAAGAAACAAATTTCACAAATAATAAGACTTATACATCTAAAAACTTCAACGGCTTTTTTCTGAATAGACAAAACAGGGGACGAGCCAGCGACGGCGTATCAATTTATGTTAAAAAATAGATAGAATCATGTTCAATTCCATTAGTAACTAATTTAGAAGCAGTTGCAGTTCGCATACAAGACAGAACCAAATTAAATATATGTAACAGTACGGATATTAACATTGAGAGCTTAACCAATCTTACTGATCAGATTCCTCTTCCTATACCAATTGTCGGAGATTTCAATAGTTATAATGTATATTGGGGTTCCCCCTATAATGACCCACGTGGTAAAATAATATACGACGCAATTTAACAAAATAACTTATCACTCCTAAGCGATGGCCGTCCCACACGCTTCAACAGTTATGATGGTAATTTGTCACACATACATTTAAGCTTTTCCAATAATTTTAACAAATAACCGATATAACCAGATATCACATCACGCTACTAGTAAATGGAAGTTGAAATCTGCAAACTGGGCATTGTATAAAAACCTTGTAGATAACCTTTTAAGTCAAACTTACTTTAACGAAATAGACAATAGTGAATTATTGAATAAATTTATGTCCATCATCACAAAACCCGCGGATATAGCGATAGGTAAATCATCTCTATCTCACAATGGTCCTACCGTAACATGGTGAAACAAAGCATGTAAAGAAGCGATAAAATTGAGTAAACAAGCATTTAATAAGTATAAAAAACATAATACCATACAAAATCCACATCAATTCAAAAATCTCAGAGCTAGAGCGCGGTACATAATAAAAAGATCTAAGAAAAAGTCTTGGATAAACTTTGTATCTCGCATAAACATCTCTACGCCCCCCACGGAAATTTGGAATAGAATCAGACGAATATTTGGTACCTACTCTAATTTTCATATCAATATACTGACAGAACGAGGACAAGATCTAACGAGTATTTTGAACAATTTTCCAGTAATACCAATTATGACAGTAAATTCCTTGAGTATAAACAACTCACTGAAAAACTCAATCCCATTCGTACCGATTCCAACAATAATTCTGTCCTTAACACCTCCATTTCGTTGAATGAGTTCTACGAGGCCCTGAAAAAGGTCAAAGATAGTAGCCCCGGTCCAGATAATATTCCAACAGCATTCATAAGGAACCTTTCCAACCAAGCTTCAATATTCTTATTAAATATTTTCAATTATTACTGGCTTCAACAACAATTCCCTGATACTTGGAAGGAAGCGGCAGTAGTACCGATCTTAAAACCAAACTCCCCCAAAAATACTGCTAATTCCTATAGGCCTATCTCCCTCACCTCTTGTGTCTGCAAATTATTAGAAAAAATAATTAATAACCGACTCGTTTGGTTCCTGGAATCCAACTCCTTACTAATCAGGGGACAAAACGGTTTTAGAAAAGGATGCTCAACAATTGATAATATAATTGACTTAGAATCCGACATTCACGAAGCATTCCTTAACAAGCAAACAGTTCTAGCCGTATTTTTTGACATCAAACGTGCATATGATACAGCTTGGAAGCATAAAATTTTATTAAAATTAGACGATTGGGGAATAAATGGAAATACGCTTGCATTCATTAAAAACTATTTACATAAACGATCCTTTCGTGTGAAATTGAACGGGCATTTCTCGAATAACAAAAAACTAGAAAATGGCACCCCTCAGGGCTCGATAATAAGCGTAACACTATTTTTAATCGCTATGAACGATATTTTAAATAATCTTGAAAAGCCATTGAAGGGAAAATTATACGCAGATAATTTAGTTTTATATATTAAGGATAAAAACATAAACTACATGACGTCTGTCATGCAGCAACATATTCGACATCTTGAAACCTGGTCTGAGTCTACATGATTCCAATTCTCCACAGAGAAAACCAAATACATAATTTTTTTTCCAAAAATTAATTTTTCTTCAACCCTACACTCAAGTTATACAACAATAATTTGAATATTTTTGATCATATAAAATATCTCGGTATGATTTGGGATTACAAGCTGACTTGGTTAACTCACGTTAACGACATGATTTGTAAAACTCACAAAAGTTCTAATCTGCTCAAAATACTATCTAATAGGAATTGGGATGCTGATTCAACGTCTTTAATACGTATATATCGTTCACTAATTAGATCACGTCTTGATTACGGATGCGTAGCCAACTCGTCAGCGAAAAAAACAGTACTGAATCTTTTAAATCCAGTCCAGAATACTGCGATCAGAATTTGCCTGGGTGCATTCCGTTGAAGCCCTTCCGAGAGCCTTCTCAGTGAAGCATCCGAAACCCCCCTCTACCACCGACGGATTTACCTTAGCCTCTCTTATGCGATCAGTATAACTGCAAATCCCAATCACCCAGTTTGTGACAACACCTTCTCCAATCGTTATTCGGCTGACTATGAAAAGAGGAAAAGAACAGATCCACCACTTTATGAAAGAATTAACAGATCCCTCAACCTTCTAAATATATCTATTCCTCCAACGATTCCTCAATTCATTTCCTCCCATCCTTCATGGATAATAAAACCACCACTATGTGATATATAGTTGACAAGTTTTGATAAGAACGAAACAAACTATACCCTAATTAGAGGAAAATATCATGAGAAGATATCTTATTTCCAACAATATACCCATATCTACACTGATGCCTCTAAAATGGATACTGGAGTTGGAGCCGCACTTGTAACACCAAATGCATTAATCAAATTTAGACTACCTCATATTACAACTATTCTAGTTGGAGAACTGTATGCGATATTTCAAGCTCTAGTCCATGCCAATAGAGAAAATTTAAAACACTTGCTCATAGTAACGGACTCAATTGAAAGTTTGCGCGAGACATATCCATTAAATCCAATACTGATACTAATTAAGCAAAAACTATCCCAGCTATACAATTCAGGAGCAGTTATACAGTTTTTACGGGTGCCTACACACACAGGAATAGAGGGAAATGAGCGAGCCGATGCAGTAGCCAAAACTGCAATTCAGGATCCTAATACCACCGAAGTCACGAGAGCTACGATGTCAGACATCAAAATACATATTAAGGCATCGGTTAACAACGCTTGGCAACATCAGTGCTCTCAATCTCACGATAAACTTAGAGAAGTGAAAACAACAGTTAAACCGCGGAGGAGCGTTCCAGGAAATTGGAAGGAACAAATTATCTTGACCCGTCTTCGAATAGGTCACACCCGATTTTCCCATGAACACTTAATGTCAAAAACCGAACAATCCCGATGTACAGTGTGTCAATGCTCTTTAACAGTCAAACATGTATTAATAGACTGTCCAAAGTTTTCACAGCAAAGAGTATCATTTAACATCCCACCTACTATGTACCATTTGCTCGGAGAAGAATTCAATATGGAAAACTTGGTAGCTTATCTACGAACTATTCAGTTTTTGAACAAAATTTGAACGTTTAATATTATAATCGTTTGTGTTCTTATACCTGTAATACCTGTAGTACTATTTAATATTTATTATTGTAACATTTGGTAGCGCTAATAACCTAAAGGGTGCTAGACGATACTTAAACTTGTTACAACAAGAAATTGCATCATTTGTAGATGAAATGCCGTTGAATGAAAGGTCGCGTTTGGTTTTTCAACAAGATGGAGCATCAATTCACAGTTCTGTTGCAGTCAGGTAATTTTTAAACATTTTGTTCAGAGGAAAATGGATCGGGAGGTTTTCTGAATTTCTTTGGCCGGCGCCAACCCCTCGATTTGACCATAATGGACTTTTTCCTTTGGGGATATTTAAAAGAAAAAGTATACAAAAGGAGGCCTTTTCAAAATATGGATCATTTGGAAGATGTTATAAGGGAAGAGTGTGCAAATATACCTAGGCAGTTCTTACTAAATGCTGTCAGGGAATTCAACCGTCGAACAGAAAAATGTATGGGAACAGAAAAATGTATGGAAACCGAAGGGAGACACACGGAGATGTAATTTCCTTTAAAGTGTTCCATTTATTGTTTGTAATTTTGAAGTAGTCGTTATGCGTTAAGATATTCAGATTAAAATTAAAACCATTTTTGTACTATCCAACTAAAGTTTAATAAAGAAAAAGTTGAAAAACAATTTCTGATTTTTTGAAATTTGGAAAATAATCCAGAGACTACCTCTTTTTTAGTTGAAAATATCAATAATCTTCAAAACCAACTTACGTACGAATATTATGATCACAATATGCAATAGAATGGTAGCCTTTATACTACTTTAAAGAGTTTTAATTGATTTTCAAGTAGCCAGATACGGAAGTGAATAAAAAATACGTAAATATGAAATTTATTGAACATCAAAATTTCTCTCTCAAAATCGGCACATAAACATAAAATGTGATTTGAATCATAATTTCCAAGTAACATTTATCGAAATTTTAACAAATTGACCCGTTTTTAGGACATTTTTTCCAAAATTACGAACTTGACAATTGACAGATGTTACCTGTCAACTTTGACTTGGCGCATTTTAAGTTATATCAGAAGCAGAAGTGATTGCTATCCAAAGTTGTTATTTACCTACAATAATAAAAAAAATCCTATATGGTTCCAACTTTATGGCGGACATTGTATAACATATTCATTGATTTTAAATACTGTAACACATTGATATAGTCTGATGTATCAGTAAGCACTTGATTCAAGACTTTTCGAATATTGTGATTAAGTTTTTCAATAGAATATATCAGACACTCACTCCATTAGTAAATGCTCAACACTAATAGACTGAGAGCTGGAACCGAAAAATCATCGTCGTCAGTGATATGGAGTTTCTCCTGTAAAACATGTTCATTTAGTATTGTTAATTACGTATCCGAGCAGGCTGACAACCCACTGGTTACAGGGGGTAGCAATAAGGGGTAAAAGTGCAAAATTCTTGGGGAAAAAATCGTCATCGAAAATATGTCAGCCATTTTGACCACTTAAAGTTGAACTCCTAAGGTGCCCAAATCCAAACGGGCTGACAGGTGGGTGGATATAAAGGGGGGGCGGTTAAGGGTGAAGGGGGTGAAAATTTAGGGAAAAATTCGTCATCGATAATATGTCAGCTATTTTGACCACTTAAAGTTGAACCCCTAAGGCACCTAAATCCAAAAGGGCTGACAGGTAGGTAGATACCGAGGGCTGTAAAACGGGGTCAAATTGTCCGAATTATGCAATATAGCTACAGGTAAATCCACCACTGAAGCTGTTACAGATTTTCTCACAAACGCTTTAGAAAATGGCAGTTCATTAAGAGAAAAGATCATCAGCGAATGTGCTGCATTAGAAACTCGATTTGAAGAGCCTATTTCAAAAAACAAAATTCTGAACTTTGTCTCAGCAAATGCTAAAAAATTGTAGTAATAAACAACAAAGTTCACGATGTGCGTCTCCAGCGGGATCTTTTTGGGCGCTTACTTGCCATTTCACTTACTGAAAATCCAGACATAGAAAGAATTCTAACTTATCCTATTATACCGGTACCTATGTTATGTGTCAAATGTATGGAATTATGTGCAAAACCAAAAAATCAGTCATGGTAGAATGTTTAAAAATTAGAGATGGTACAGTACCTGCACATTATGATGTAGAAATTATTGACGGATTTTATTTTTTAAACCTTATGAAAGACATCCCTCAAATTTTTGGAAAATTAGCCAAATCAATATTGCAGAAATTGACCAGTACGTGGACTCCTGAAATTAATTTGATATTCGATCAATATTTACAACCATCAATTACAGATTATGAGAGATCGACAGAGGCAACAAAGAAGCAGATCAGAGTTTCTGCATATCAGGACCCAATCAAAAGAGACCTGTTGATTTTATGAAGGAACTTCGCAACGAATGGCATAACAGCATCACCATACTTGTATTCAAGAGAGGACTAAAAACCTGCCCAGAAAACTATAGAGGAATAGCTCTCTTGAATACAGTAATGAAACTTTTCACGAGTATTCTCAAGGACAAACTGGAGACACAAATTAAGAACGCTAAAGAACAACAGGGCTTCACAAAAGGACGGTAAATAACAGTATTCCTAATAAAGCAAATAAAAAAATAAAAGAAAAGGCTACAGAGTATAATATGCCAGCGTATATCTGCTCCATTGACCTAACAAAGGCGTTTGATGGGGTCCGATTGGTGGACATTTTACAGATATTAATGGAAAATAAGGCACCAGCGAACATAACGAAGATAATCCATAACCTACATAACAATAACGTAACAAAGGTCAAGGTAGGAGATCAATTCACTGAAAATATCTCAACACCGGGAGGAATTAGACAGGGTGACAGTCTAAGTCCCTTTTTTTAATCTCCTCATGGATGAAATTATAAACAAAGTAACATGTCTCAACATCAGATGCAGACTGGGCAACAAAAGAGTTGGTATGGTGTGCTACGCAGATGATGCAGCAATCATTGCCGAATCAGAAAACGACCTACATAGACAGCTCTTCCAGTTCTATTAGCAAAACCAAATGTATGACAATCGCGAAGGATCCGCTCAGATGTAAGCTGGTGATGGAGGACAATCCCATAAAACAGGTTATGCAATTCAGATATCTGGGCATAGATATATCAAGTACCCACGACCCAGTTAAAGACCTAAGAAACCACATTAACAAGAGATATAGTCAGGTCCAACCCGTACATGCGCAAGGATAGCAAAATTAGAATATTCAAGACTTGTATCAGACCCATCATGACGTACGGCACGGAAGTCCGCGAGGACACCAACAAGACGAAACAAATGCTAAGGGTGGCCGAGATGAAAACACTGAGAACAATAGTGGGGAAAACAAGAAGAGACAGAGTAAGAAACACAGATGTCAGAGAGCAGTGCGGGATACAGGATATTGTGAGATGGGGAAGACAACGTAAGAGGCAGTGGTACAACCATGTAAGACGGATGGACGAGAACAGACTTCCGAGAATAGTCCTAGAAAACAATCCGCCTGGCTTAAGACCTCCCGGGAGACTACCTAAAAGGTGGAAATATAGCTGGCAATCCACCTCCCAGGAAAAGATGCAGAGGCAGCTTCAGAAGTAACATATCGACAGATCTCCAAGAAGTAGAAGAAGAAGAAGAAGAAGAAGAAGAAGAAGAAGAAGAAGAAGAAGAAGAAGAAGAAGAAGAAGAACTCCGCAACAACAAATTCAAAGAGGCTTTGGTTCAATTTTTATTATCCTTTTGGGCTAATGGCGAAATTTCACTTTTTCTGCAAAGTAAAATATTGTATATCAATTTCGTTGAATGTCACAAATTTTTCGTCAATTTAAATGGAAAAGTACAAAAATATGAAGCTCCACAGTTTAGTTGCCCTGCTCATGAGGAAGCAGATACTGAAATAATTTACCATGTATGCCAACTACAAAAAGATAGCAACATTCTCATAAAATGCTCCGATACGGATGTGCTGGTTATTATGTTGAGTAATATGCATCATTTAAACAGCGAATCAAAACTGTGGATGGAAATCGAATCAGCTGGAAAAAAACATTACATGGATATTTACTAAATATACGGAAACTTTGGAGAATCAGTGTGTAAAGCTTTAGCTGGATTTCATACAATAACTAGCTGTGACTATAATCCAAGTTTTCACGGAAAAGGGAGAAAGAGAAAATTTTGTATAATGAGATTATTTGATCACAATTTAGAAGCATTTTATGCTCTTGGTGATAAGTTAACATGGAACTCCCACTTAGAAAACAGAGTTAAAAAAGCATATATTTCTTATGAGCAGTGTCGTAGAACCATCGGCCGCACCTGGGGAATGTCACCTAAGGTTGCTGCCTGGATCTACACTGCCATCATCAGACCTATGCTAACGTACGGTGCGATTGCCTGGGGAGCTAAGGCAAACCAGCTGACAGTCGTCCGTAAACTGGACCAAATCCAAAGAACAGCATGCCTCAACACAACAGGAGGCATGCGAACCACACCAACAAGAGCTATGGAGGTAATCCTCGGTCTCACTACCCTTGACATATACATCAAGGAGGTTGTTTTGATGACCATGGCACGTCTGAGCTCTACTGGTATACAACCTGATGTAGGATTCGGTAAACTGAGACGTAACTTGTGGCATGAGGCCCTCAGGGAGATCCCACTGCTGCAGGCCAATACGGACTCGATTCGACCGCGATATGCCTTCAACAGGCCCTACAAGGTAATCTTTAAAAACAACTCACAAGACCTATTGGAAGAAGGCGCAATCCGCATCTTCACAGATGGGTCTAAATCCAATGTAGGCTCAGGATGTGGTATTTTTTCCAGATCCCTGAATCTAAACATAAAATGGACAATGGGCTGCAATGCAGGTGTTGCTCAAACAGAGCTCACTGCTATCTGCATCGCTGCTAAAGAGATTACCAAAAGGAAAACCACAGGTAATAATATATACATCCTTACGGACAGTAGACAAACACTACTAGCCCTGAACAGACCACGTATTACATCAGGCCTAGTACTAGAATGTCACATGGCCTTAATCGAAGCCTGTAACAACAACACGGTCACTTTAGGCTGGATCAAGGGCCATGAGAAATCGAAAGGAAACCGTATTGCAGACTCGCTAGCCAGGAAGGCAGCCTCCCAAAAACTTTTGGGACTTGGCACTTCCATTGGTCTATCGGCATCAGCAACGGCCGACCTATTAAAGCATCACTCCCTTAATAAGTTTAAGGACAGATGGGACGACGCAGAAGGCTGCAGGCTTGCCAAGGAACTGCTACAGTACCCAGACAGCAAAGTAGCCAAAAAATACGTGACTATGAACAGGCGGAACCTACGAACAACCACGGGAATTCTGACTGGTCACTGCCACCTACGAAAACACCTTCACAGACTGGGTTTATCTAACACCCCACTTTGTAGTGGATGTGAACAAGAAGATGAGACTGTCGAACACATTCTTTGCGAATGTCAGACACTCTCTCAATTTAGGTTTCAAGTATTCGGCGAGTATAGGCTAACACACGCCAATATGAGGAAACTTAATTCAGGCGACGTTATCGCCTACTTCAAGGAAGTAGGCTGGATGACGAGCTAGAAGGAAGTTTTGAACCTCAGAAGGATGCATAATGGGCCAATTGTGGCCTAAGTGCTGTGGGGCCACCCACCCTTCAAATCTTTACAGATACAGATACAGATGCTCTTGGTGACATTGATTGTGACTGTGAGAACGTTTTTCAAGTTATCGAAACACTCATTTGTCATATGTATGGCATAGGTATAACACAAAAAATTCTCAAAAGAATCGTTAATGTCATACGTTTAACATTATTTAACCGTAGATATAAATTCAAAGATTTGAATGAAAAATGTTGATGCCTCTACTTTGCCACCATCGCAGTCGGAACTGTATCAACACTTTTTAAGAGCTCGATACATCGCGAGTATTTGGCTGAATTCCTATAAAAAAATTTCAACAGAACTTGTTGCTGAAGAAAATGGTTGGGAACTTTTAGACAATATGTCAGAGATTGTTCGGGATATTGTTTTGGAGAATGAAACAGATGATGAGATGGAATGCGAGCAAACTGATGATGATATAGATAATAGCGATAGTAATGAAAATGAGTGTGATAATAATATTGATGAAAATGAAAGTAACTTTTGAATTTTAATAAAATTAACTGTCTCGACCTACTCATGAATGAATTCCACAATATATTCAAAAAATGTCAGAGTTTCTAACAAATTAATATCGAAACAGTTGTCAATTCCTTAGAATTTTTAACATTTTTTAAATATATTGTGGAATTATCTAGAAACTGTAAGTTTCATTTAAAACATTAATAGTAATTTTTTATTTTGCAATAAATTAAAATGCATTTCAATATAATAATATAATTCTTATAATTATTTCTAATAAAATTATTAAGTGATGATTAAATTATTGTCCTATCTTTGTTCCCAAAATTTATTTTGAAGAATTTTCTGGTTGCCAGTTGTATCCTTTGCTTAAATAAACAATAATTTCCATTAATTTACTTTAATTTCCAAATTAAAATAAAATCCTGGGAATTTAGAAATAAAAAGTAATGATTAAATCGCTGATGTTCAACTGGAATTATAAAATTATAATATTCAATTCAAGTCTTTTATATAAAAAATTATCAACGTATCAAAAATAATAATATTTTTATATTAAAAAAAAACAACAAATATGTTACATTATTATTTTACATCAGAGGACTAACAAAAATCCAGAAGATATTGCTATTAATTCTGCAAAAGTATTTCATACTAATTGATTTAAAATTCATTTATTAATTTTATGATACAATTGATCAAAAATCACTTGCACTCAGATATCATAATGTCTAAAAATGTCTAAAAAATGTAATACAAAATGTCGAAAAATTGGTTTTTAGAAGTTCCTCCATCGAAATTTTTAATTTTTTTTTACAAATTATTTCATACATAAAGCGGAATATGTCCAGATATTGGGTTCTCCAACAATTGGTTTATCAACTACATTTTGCAAATAATTTTAAAACAATTAAATAAATAAATCAAGAATATATATGTTTGCTAAGTAAATTAAGTTACAAAAATTAGAAAATACATATACAAAACATAAGCGCTCGGACAATTGACCCCGTTTTACTGCCCTCGGTATCCACCTACCTGTCGGATTTAGGCACCTTATGGGTTCAACTTTAAGTGGTCAAAATGGCTGACATATTTTCGATGACGATTTTTTCCTCAAAAATTTTGCACTTTCACCCCCTAATTGCTACCCCCTGTATCTAGTAGGTTGTCGGCCTGCTCGGATATGTAATCAACAATACTAAATGAACAACGTTTACGGGAGGAACTCCATATTACCGATGACGATGATTTTTCGGCTGCAGCTCTTAGACTATAAGCTTCACATCACAAGCAAAACACTCCGTTTGTTGTTTGTTACAAAGTAAATAACTATGTGTTAGACGTGTACAAGGCGCACGCAGGCGCCAAAATTTAGGGCCTCCAAATATTTGGTTACCGTTACAAAAATTCTCACTTCTATAACAAGAAAATCTCACATACTTTTATACCAATTATAGGTACCATATGTATTATATTGTAATTCGGTAAACTTTGATTATACTATACCCACGTAGATGGATTCCAGTTTTTGAGTTATGATTTATGAGTTGTCGGCACGTGGCGACTTTGTCACAAAGGAGGAAATCCCCGGTTGCCGGTTGTGCCGTTGTCCGCTTTGCGTTTTGCGGCATAAATGAAACTTTGTATTGGTTTTTATATTTTTTGCAATAATCGGCGGCGTGTGCCTCAAAGATGCAAGAAATCAGCTTTTCAAAAGATTCAGATATGTTTATTTTTTCGGTTCTTTCATATTTTTACATAATATCCGGGCGTTCCGTTTCAATTTAGTTTCAGTCATTTGATTTCTGTTTCTGTTATTTTAAATATAGTTCTGGTTTTCTCAAGAAACTGAGCTTCATTATTATTATTAGTGTTTAAATGTGCAGTATACGGAATTTTGGTTCGCTAGATCAGTTTGAAGTTTATTGTGAGGCGTCAAATAAACTGGTTTGAGTACGTAGAAGCCATAATGAGTTCTAAAATCATTCTTCCGGTCAGTTACCTAATCAATGGTTTGTTGTCCGCAGAAATGAGCGAGGGCACTGAGAGTAGTAGAAAAAAATTATCTGGAGCTCAATGTAGGGAACGCCGAATGGAAATGAAGGCCCAGCGAGAAAAGCTTAGTGGATCGATGAAAAAATTCCTAAAACCTAACTGTTCTTCGCCGAATCCACCTACGGAAGAAGAGCAGCTTATTGCAGAGCCAATGGTTATTGACGATCAGCAACTATCCACCTCTGAAACCCATATTCTACCCTATTCACACTCTGATCTGAACACGGTAAGCGAAGATAGAGAAATTGCTGTACCCATTGCCGATATTGATATCAGATCCCTCTACATGGCCGAATCAATTAAGTCATCATCTTATTCTATCAATCGTGACAAGGGGCGTTGTTCAAATCATGGAAAACTTTCCTGCTGATAGTGCTGATGAAACTGGTAGAAAGTTCTCATCCACGCAATATTCAAGAAAATCGCCAAACGGCGAAAAAGTTAATAGAGATTGGTTGGTATACTCTAAAAAAATCAATGCCGTATTCTACATTTTTTTTAAAGTTTTTAGTACGTTGTCTCATAAATTTGTCACCGGCTACTCTAATTGGAGACACCTTTGTGTTAATGTTTCTCGCCATGAAAATGGTATGGAACATATGAAAAACGCTCAAAAATGGCACAAATTAAAATTACGTTTGAGTGAATAATTCACTATCGATAAAGAGCAACAAAAACAATATTAAATTGAAAAAAGGCGATGGCGTGCAATTATTAAAAGAATTATTTGTATCGTGTAGTATTTGGCTGGTCAAAATTTAGCTTTAAAGGGTGACAGCTCAAATCTTTATGAACCAAATAATGGCAATTTTTTGAAACTAGTTGAAACAATTGCCAAATTCGAACCAGTTATGATGGAGAATCTGAGCAATATTCGAAGAAGTTGAGTCAGAATATACCTCATTATCTGAGTAATGACATTCATAATGAATTAATTCATTTAATGTCAAAAAATATTCAGCGAGAAATATTGAAATGCCTCAGAACAGCAAAATATTACTCTATAATTTAGGATGAAACTCCAGATGCTAGCCATGTTGAGCAGCTGACTTTCATAATTCGCTTCGTTCTTCAAATGAAGTCGAAATTAGAGAACATTTTCTAGGATATTGAGTGTGTGTATAGTGTAAAAATTATTGTGAGTAGCTCCACTTCAGACATGATTTTAAAACTGATAAGCTAATAACAAATTTCAAAAACAACAAATATCCTTCCATTTAGGGATTACAAGTGATTTATTTAAAAAAAATCACAGTCTGCATTCGGATCAAAGCAAAAACAGTTTAAATAAAAAAATATTTGTGTTGAAATTAACCAAATAAATTCTCATCGGCAAAGCTTATCGGAGCTCTTTTTGTTTGATTCAGAAAGGGGACCATACACTTCGAATTCTTTGCAAAATGCAAGATAGTGAACTTCGAGTAACAAACAAAGCGAGCTTTGATGAAATTATTAAGTCCAGAAATGAATTGAAAAATTTAATTGATGCATCTGAAACCAGACTCTTGAAAATAGAAGAGGCGAAAGAGAAATTTCGCAAACTTAATCAGGAAAACGAAAGTTTGAAATGAAAAGTGGAATATCTTGAAAGAGCGAGTAAAAGATGAATCTTGTAGTATTTGGATTGAATAGGCCCAGTGAGGAAATAACGCCTGAATTAATTATCAATGGAATGAAATAACTAGTCTACGTTGAGATAAACCGAAGTGTAATTAGCGACCTGTACACAATATGAAGCGAATAAGAGGTGGGCCCAAAAATACT
This sequence comes from Galeruca laticollis, assembly GCA_963921935.1. NCBI lineage: Eukaryota > Metazoa > Arthropoda > Insecta > Coleoptera > Chrysomelidae > Galeruca > Galeruca laticollis. Next base: position 37,448,139 of record OY998184.1, read on the forward strand.
GCGACGGATGTACGCCATGATTGTGAGACTAGCAATTACGTATGGGGCAATAAATTGGCACACAAAAGCAAGTCAGTACAACACGAGGGAGACCCTCGACAAAGTTCAAAGGCTTGTCTGTGTGTGCATTACTGGAGCTATGAGAACGTGTACAACTAGGGTACTTGAGATTATTACAGATCTCACACCTCTACATCTGGTGATAGAAAGATCTGCCAACGAAGCAATTCTTAGAATATCTAAGGAAGGTTCATGCAATGAGAGTATTAGAAATCAGGGAGCTTGGTTCTCTCTGACAAGATATATCTCATCAGCGAATCTTCCCAGTGACGAAATGATCAGGAAAGTAAGCATAAAAAAAATTTCACGACGATGAAATACGAGGAGAGACAAACTCTCAAAGAAAACACCATTAGATGGTAAACGGATGGTTCAAAAACCACCATTGGAGCAGGCGCTGGAGTATTTGGGCCTGGTACCAGATACTCATTATCGTTAGGCTCCTTCCCGAGCGTCTTTCAGGCAGAAATACTTGCGATCGAAACATGCGTGGAAATGAACCTAGAAAGAAACTACCAGAAATGTGACATATCGATCCATTCTGATAGTCAAGCAGCTATCAAAGCATTGATCTTTCATGTCATTGACTCAAAGTTGGCATGGGAGTGCCGAAGAAAACTTGATGAATTAGGCAAGAATAACAGCGTCTCTTTAGTCTGGGTTCCTGGCCACTCGGGAATCACGGAAAATGAAGAGGTCAATACACTTGCCAGGAAAGTAACACAAATGCCCTTTATTGGCCCGGAGCTTTTCTGTGATGTAGCAGAATGCTCCTACAAGAAAGAGTATCAGAAGAAAGAGGAAACTGGGAGAGAAGCACTCTGACGGTGCCTTCCCGGGTTGGAACATTCCAAAATGTTCCTATGGAACTTTTACACCGCTAGATCCAAAAAATATTTGGACCTCAGTAAAGATAAGCTACATGGGCTTTCTTACAGGACACTGCCGCCTTGGGAAGCACTTAATGAGAATAGGTCTAGCAGAGATTGACGAGTGTAGATTCTGTGGAGAGGAGGATGAAACTCCGGATCACCTAGTTCTGGAATGCCTCGCCATTGCAAGCCAACGCAAGAAATGCTTCGGACAAGAAACTTGTAAGAGTGAGGACCTAACCTTGTTGAAGCCGTTCCAAATACTAGAGTTCATTAATACCTTGGAACTGGAAGGCGAGCTGTAGTAGTAGCTAGAACAGCTCTGATAGGGGGAGGGGGGAAATAAACCTTTGGTTTCAGTGAACTGTAACCCCGTTAAAATCTAATCTAATCTACTGGCAGGAAGGGAAGACTGGGGTATTAATTTAAGCCAAAATACCAATGTTGATAATAGATTTGTTCTCACACGAGTTTCAAACCATCAGAAACAGTCAGGATTCTGCGCAATCCATTTCTTCGCGTTCATACATAAGTTTCTGATTGTTTGAAAACAGCTGATGTAGGAATATCTACTATATTTACAGATGTTTGTGGTTCGTCGCGATTACTAATTATGTTTTCAGTGCCGTCACTTTTCTTAAATTTGGTTGTTTGTACAGGGACTTTTAATGACCGCTTTACTTTAGGTATTTTTTGTACTTTGAATTTTGACGTCCCTTTTGTTTTCAGTTTTATAGGAGAGGTTTGTACTGTAACTATGTGTCTATAAACTCGCGTGTTATTATGTTTGATTAAATTATCTCACTTGAAAATGTCTGGTTTTATAGAATTTAGGTTTTGAATTTTTTCCCTTAGCCATTTTGTATATTCGGTTGGGTATGGAGTACCCGCTATTGGGGGAGACGGTAGGGTGATGAAATCAATCAGATTAGCTCCATTCATTTCTCCAAAAAAAGTTTAAATATTTATAGAGATTTCATAAAACAAATCACTTTTGTTCACGCTTTGTAAAATTGAAATATACAGTTTAATAGACTATGAGCCCATGGGGAAAAAGTGTCGCGATTTGAAACAGCAGCAAACCCATTCATAACGATAGTTTATCATGCCACCATCGATTCCAGCACTATAACGTACATTTTCTGCAGAATAGCGCAGTGGAAAACTGAACATTTTATTTTTCACCCCCCAAAAATGTGATATGAAACTGTACGCCGTTTGTTACATTTGATAGTATGAACATAGAAGATCGATCGAGACTCTATGCTGTCAAAAATAATCGTGAGGAAAATCTAGGAAAATTTTTGAAAACTCTCATTTTTGACCCCCTGAAATCGTGATATATGAAACTGTACGCTGTTCATTACATCTGATAGTAGAACCATAGGGTTCTGACTCTATGCCGTTCACAAATAATCGTGAGGAAAATCTAGGAAAATTTTTGAAAACTCTTATTTTCTACCCTCTAAAACCGTGATATGAAACTGTATGCCGTTTGTTACATTTGATAGTAGAATCATAGGAGATCGGTCCAGACTCTATGACGTTCAAAAATAATCGTGAGGAAAATCTCTGAAATTTCTTATTTTCTTCTCTCTAAAAAGGTGATTTGAAACTGTACAGCATTTATTAGATTATATAGTAGGAGAGCTACTGGACCGTCCGAGTAACGGTGTGTCTGTAAGGCTAGAAATTCTTATGGTGACGAGTCATAGTTGCCTAAGTACAATGACCATCGCCTGGCACGCCTCAGCCCTGCACATCATCAACCCCTATATTTTTGAAAGTGTAGGAAACATTTGAAAAAAAACTTGTTCCTGTAAGCTTGAAATTTTTTTACCATTTAGTTTATTTGTTCATAAGTTCAAAAAATAATTGACATGCGTTTTAGATGAGCACAAGTACCTGACAGGTGAGCCTGAAGGTATATTATGTGTAAATTAAAATAAACTTTATTCTGTAAAGTTGAAATTTACAGATATGTTTCTTTAAACGATTTGAAGTAAGTTGGTACAATGACAGGCGGTTCTGGCTAGCATGTCCTTGACAGGCGAGGGGAAAAATACTATGGGAGTGCGACTAAGAGGCGTATCATGAAAAACCATATCGTTGATGCAAATTACATTAAGTAAAAATAGAAATTATGGGTAAAATGTATTTTAATTGTTGTAACATAATGTACATAAGACTTATAAATTAATCATCATCATTATCTGATATGTCATCATCACTTTCTTCGTCATCATATGATTCTTCATTGTCGATTTCATCATATTAAAAGAAACAAATTTTGAATACATTAATAATAACATTAAATCTCGGATCTTGCGCTCAATTAAGTAGAATTCCATATATTTTTAGAAAATTAAGAATTTGTTTATTAGCTTCAATGTGTTCTTCAGCTTCACTTGACTCATTCTCAGTAGTATCAGTAAGCTGTTGTAATAATATTTCGTAGATAGAAGAAGGAACTGTATCTCCCGCAAACCAATTAAAAACATAGCTTCCATCGATTAAGTTCCAACCATTATCTTTAGGTTTAAGAACCGTTGGCACTTTTAAGTGACTATTTCTCCAGATATTTGTAATGTATACAGACCGCAATAATTGCTGTTGCAGTTCCCGGTGGCATGGAGGCAAATTTTTGGAATCATAACTGATCCGTTTTTTCTTAAACACCTCAGTACCACTTGTTTTATATGTGGCGATAAACTTATCATATCGTGCTTCATTTACATTGGCAGATTTCATTCCATACATTTGACAGACGAACTTTTCGAGTATTGGAAAAACCTCATCTTTTTTCTCTATTATTTCAGCATTTCCTAATGCTGCAAATGCCTTCTGAAATTGAATATTTTTTTGTAATAATCGATAAGGTTTCTTCTTGCCTCTTCTCACAAAACATGGATTAAAATCACATCCGGTTAATGCGTGAAAACCAGGTAAACTTTGGTATAAAAGGGGTCCTATTTTTGTATATAATTGTGAAATATTAATCCATTTTTTTAAATTGATCTTGCGATATTCCATGAAGATTTTTAAATTATTGTTGCAGAGGTGGTCCATGTTTCCAAGCATTATTATTAAAATGTCTGTGTCGGATGATCTTATTGAAACATTGGATATATCGTTGTCCATTTTGGCTTATGTGATGTACTATTTTGTATCAGCTTCTTCATGATTCTGGCACGATAAGTTATCATTAATATTAGAGATCACACAGTTGACATTCTTTATAATTTAAATTGATGTTGGTATTTCCAATAAATTCAGCCATTTTACTTGTCCTCCAGTGCGTGATTAAAAAATCTACAAACGCTTCTTTGAATTCGATGTTACGGAGTTCTTTAATAAAATCAACTGGTCTGACTTGTTCTGGACCAGTAAATAAATATTGGATGTTACGTTGGCTTCGTTCATAATATTTAATAGACTGCGAAAAATACTGATGGAAAATTATGTCTACTCGTGGAGCATGTGTTGCCGTTAAAATGGACATGATTTTTTTATAAATACTACCAAATGTTTTTGGAATGTTTTTCATTGTATGGAGTAAATAAAACCCATCAAAAATAACAGCATCGAACCGTTCTGCTATTTCGTCATTATGAGTATTTCCTACTAAAGCTTCAATCATTACTGATTTTGCAGTTTTATGAATAGTTCCACCTTCATGACAAAGTGACATCGGAACGATCGTAATAGGGTATGACAATGTTTTTTCCACATCGATATTAAATTTTATTGATAGAGCTAATATGCGACAAAATAAATCACGCTGAACACGGATTTCGTGAACTTTATTATCAACTTTAATTCTTTTCTTTTTTCCTCTAAAGCAAAATTCATTATTTTTACCTGGGAAATTTTTTCTTCGAATCTCCCTCCGTTAATTGAACATTCAGAAATACACTTTTGTTTTAAGTTTGCACCGATGTTTAAAAATTTAATAAGTACTTTTCACGTCCATTGTATAAGATATAATTGTTGTTCTTATATCGTGACTTCTAGCCCATCGCTGCCGAGCAGAAATAGAATTAGTAAATTGAATAACACCGGTTAATCGTTTTCCTGCATCGGCATTAATTGTTTGCTCAAGAACTAAATCAACTGGTTGTCTAGAAAACGATTTAGTTGTACGTTTGGTCCCAAGGTATCCATCTTCCATGGATTTGGCGATAGATGGATGTGTAACACCTACTTTTAACAAATTGTCATGATATTTTACCAACTATCGTGAATAATTAGGTTGATTGGTAACGAAGAATATACTTGCAATTTTCGATAAAATATATTTATATAAAGAGAAGTTGCCAGCCCTCATGCTCCGACTTAGTAATTGATAATAATTAACTTTACGTAGGTAAATCGTTGTTAGAACTGACGAAATTTTTTGTTTAAAATCTTTCTACAAAAGCAGGTACATGACCCTCCAATTTTACCGTTAGATAAACTGTCTCATTCGCATGACTGCGTTTACGTTACGCCTCTCATTCGCACTCCCATAGCATCTTTCCTCTCGCCTGTCTAGGACTTATGCTAGCCAGAACCGCCTGTCATTGTACCAACTTACGTTAAATCGTTTAAAGAAACATATCTGTAAATTTCAACTTTACAGAATGAAGTTTATTCTAATATACACATAATACACCTTCAGGCTCACCTGTCAGGTACTTGTGCTCATCGAAAACGCCTGTCAATTTTCTTTTGAACTTAATAACAAATAAACTGAATGGTAAAAACATTTAAAGCTTACAGAAACAAGTTTTTTTTTCAACTGTTCCATACACTTTCATAAATATAGGGGTTGATGACGTGCAGGGCTGAGGCGTGCCAGGCGATGGTCATTCTACTTAGGCAACTATGACTCATCACCATAAGAATTTCTAGCCTTACAGATACACCATTACTCGGACGGCCCACTAGCTCTTGGACTAATAGATTATACATCATATAAATGAAGATTTGACAGTAGTGCCGTACAAAAAAAGTTGTGTGAAAAGCCGTGGGAAATTTTTTATTTTCCAAGATGTTCCTATTCAAAAAAGGTCATTTGAAACTGTACGGCATCTAGTACAATAGGTTCCTTTTAGAATAAAATAATATAAAAAAATAATGCCGTACAAAAATAATAGTGTGGAAAGCACGAAAAACACATATTTCCAAAAATGTATCTACGATAATATTTTATGTGGTCAATTTCGGCTGAGAACGATCATGTTTCGATAATATAAAATTGATTTTCAAGGCCACGGATCCACTTATTACGCATCTCAAATTGAAACAAAAATTGTCCTCTTAAAAATGCCGGTGACAGATTTTTAATATGTCTACAAACATTTACTCCAGCGGCGCCGATGAGCTGCGGTAGACTGTCCGCTCTCTAGCACGTAAATGCACCAAATGAAATAATGAAGAAAAATCATGCCGTACAAAAAAAGGTGTGTGAAAAGCCTTGGGAAATTTTTTAATTTACGAGATTTTCCTACCCAAAAAATATCATCAGAAAAGTTACGGCATTTGTTCTACTGAATTTCGTAAGACGTCAATGTATTATATAGAAAGGTAATATGCTTCTTTCAAAACGTTACCCTTTATGCGGAGAGTATCCGTCAGAGAATCACAGAGCTGTGCAAGAGAGATAGCTGTACCTCAAGTTTCTTTCTCTCTCAACACCGCCGAAATTGTCAAGACTAAACTTGTCGCGATAAGTTCGGCCGCGACAAGTTCATGTCTTACACAGTCAGTTTCTCAGTTGCATCTGTAACAATCTAAAGGGCTCCTACGTGCCTGTTAATCCTCTTAGAATGTTTTTTTTCTTTGGGTTTCTGCAGCGTGCTGTCACCAGTGCCGTAGGCACAATAGAGCCAAGATTTCCCTGTGGGTAACCTCGGGTGAGGGGGTTTCCTGGCATGAGCGGAAGGGTATTCGTAGGGCTTCTTGGGCTTATACGATGTGCCAAGCCTGAGTTTTAAAGCAGGTCGCGTTGACCGGTTCAATCCAACTAGTCCGAGTGGAGGGGTTTGTTGTTAAAGGAAACAGTCTGGGTGGATTATATGTACATATATATAACAATCAAACTAAATAAACAAAAACAGTAGCTTAACCCTGATGTCTATAGGGTACCACATAATAATAGTGATAATTGTCCGGTAATAACAACGGAGTTCATTCGTCACAGAAAGTGGTCGGGATTTTTATACTAGCAATTAAAAGAAATATGATTAATACCTGGACCTTTCTAACGGTTACTTTGGGATTTCGTAATATTCACAATTAGCTGATTTTACCATATCGGCCTTTCTGCTGTCTGAGTGAAAAAATTCCGTTGCCCGATAAGGTTCGAAATCAACAAATGAAATCCTACCTGACCCCGATAGCCCCAAATATTTCCTAAATATTTTCTTTGCATAAAAGAAATATTTATATCTTTTATAAATATTTGTTATGTAAAACAAATATTTGTTAAATATTTATTATACAATATTTGTGTCAAATATTTAATAAATATTGCTTAAATATTTGAAAAGTAATATTTCATCAGTAACATATAAAATGGATACAAAATATTCAAGATCTAAAAATATTTTAGAAATATTGTCAGAAGGATGAACGTTATACTTAATTGAACCACAATGTTATACCTGCTTTAAAGACCGTTTAAGTTTATTTCGTTTTTGAAAATTATTCCTACCTATAATTTCCGATGGCCAGGAAGTAGGAATATAAAAAATATTTGTGCAATATTTTCATATTATTCGTTAAATAATTTGTATATATTTTTTCTAATTCCATGTATACACCTATATTACTAATTTAGAATAAACATTCAAATAATTTTAAATACCTACCTACCTACACCTACTTCTCTGAAAAATCCACATTTTGGGTAAATACCCATAAAAAAATTCAAGTTGAATTGTACCTGGTTGTTTGTACCTAATTTTTATTTCCTCGCTAGGTATAATCTATGTGCCTTGCTCCCTTCTTTGCCTATGAAGAACGTTCTGTTCAATGTTGCCGGTTGAATATAATTATTTATTTACTCTTCTTTTATTTTTATTTTGCGAGGTGATATCCCAACCTGCATTTGGAATATTCACTACATACAGTCGACATTAAATTCAGTTACTCAAACATTCAAAATGAATAAAACATATAATGTCATTAGTGTTGTTTACGATTTAAATTGAAATTCATCAGATATCGTCAACATGGCACAGTATAGTGTACTGACTGAGCATGCGTTGCACATGAAAACGAACGGTACCGTGCGGTGTAAACATAGCAGACATTTTGTGTTCTGTTTTGTTTTTTGTTTGTTCAGGTACCATTCAGAGACATCGTTTATATTTTGTGATTGTGTGTGTATTTGAAGTTGTATTTAGTTTTTCGTTCAGATTATGTGTGTACACTATAGTGATTGTGTTATTCACGTGCTTTTCTGTCCGGTTATTAATAAGGTTAGGTCTATTTGTATTCCAAGTAGTAATATGGATAATAAGCACCGTAATTCTTTATATTGTATAAAATACCGTTTTAAAAAAAAGCACATCGAGAAGTTACGTTATTCGTTAAATAATGTAAATTCCGTATATTCAGAATCTGAAATAAGGTCTGCCACTATTGGTAAACAATATGAATCAGAAATAATTCCAAGTACTAGTAAACAGTCTTTTTCAAATATTAATCCTGTGGGACTAGATGATTGTAGTATTATTATCAGTTGTTTTGTAATAAAAGATGGTGAATACGTTCATAGACCTCGCACCTTATTCCGCTCGGACAAAGTCCCTCGCGAAATATTCTTTGTGCTCGCGGTTAATAATAACAGTCTTCAGAACCCTGTGGTGTATAATATAGTATTAACATGTTTGTTAAGTTCTGATATATTAAGTATTTAAATTATTTTTCAACCTCTACTTATATATAACCCATATCAGTTGATAATATAATTAATATACATTATAACAAGATAAAAGCTTCAAATAATTTACATGAAGTCCTTCATGAAAATCTTAAAACTACACAACTATAAAGATTGTTAATTTTCCCGCCTACAATAATAATTAGTAGTAATGTGTTTTCTTTTTTAGGAAAAAGCGGCATCACGAAGAGTTTTGATATTGACAATTTAATATGGTTGGAATTAAAATATTTATAAATTAACAAAGTGTTTCATTTTTTAGGGAAATTATTTTGCAGGATCCCAAAGAATTCTAACTTATCAATCATGTACCGAATTATTAAAATATTTATAACAAATATTTCATTCATATTTATAACAAATATATAATAAATATTCGAAACAAATATTTGATACATATTTATAACAAATATTTATCTAATATTTAAAAATAATATTTAAAAATCTGTCGCTACAAATATTTAACAAACATTTTTTTTAAATATTTAGAAAATATTTTTTTCTATCTGGGGAATGTAATTTTAGGTATAATTAAACTGAAAATATCTATACCTGATTATAACATAAATAGACGGCTATCGTAAATAAATATCTCGGTGTAATATATTTAAAAAAAACAATAAGTTAAAAAAACAACTAAGTTTAGATTGAAACATATTTCATGGTCTGAAAATATCTTCCCCTGATTATGACCTAAATAGACGGTTATCGTAAATAAATATATCTGTATAATACCTTAGAGAACGACAAAGAAACACTCCCTTGAATAAAATCGTATGTTCACAAAAAAATAAACAATTTACAAAGCGTACTCTTTACAAGTTATGGTAGTATGGAGCTCAAGTCTCAGTAGTGCACGTATATGACCAGGATTGATCGTCGGACACCAAAAATTTAAATCAATATCAATATGCTTTTAGTTTAAAAGAAAAAAATGTCAGGCTCAAAAACTTACGTTTTGAAATATCACCATCACAAAAAAATAAATCACGGTACACACTCGGGCCGTTGAAAACGGAGAGTCCCAGGCCAGACGGTACCTGTCAACTCTCTGATTTTCTCTGCCTCTCTCGTCCAAATTTTCTTCTATTTATTTCTAATGATTTGGGACGAGGTTTGTTATTCAAAACATCCAATTCATTTTGCCATTGTCTTTTCATTTTTTGTTTTCATGATTGAAGGTTAGTTTTAATAAATTTCTCTATGCTAAGTTGCAAAATTTGTCTGTATTTTTTCTATAATCCAAACATCGGTGTGTTTTTGATTCAAATTGTTTTCGTCGACCTTGTGGTTTGTTTGTTCAATTTTTCTAGCTCTGGGTCGTTTTATTTTATAATAATTGAATTCAGCTTATATTTGATTTCAAGAAAATTATATCTATATAGGGTGTTCCTAAATCTCCTTGCCATATTTTGTGCTTATTACACATCCCAGTTTCTGACGCACAGAGAGAGAGAAAGGCAGAGCAACTTGTGTTTAATTTATATAATTAATATATTTAATCGACGACAACAGCATTTATTTCAGTGAATTAAAAGTAAGGTATTGACACGTTTTGTGCAATTTATTATTGATGATTGGGCATCTGAAGATAGAGCTTCACTAATCAAACCAACACAAAAAAATATACCTCAATTATTAACTGTGTTATTCTTATAGAATGGCATTGGATGATATTGTAAAGGAGGTTTCTCAGAACTTCACATGTCCAGGACATGAAGAAGCGGACACGAAGGTCGTTTTTCATGCCATGAATTTGCCATGATAAAGTAAAATATTAATAAAATGTTCCGATACCGATATTTTAGTGGAAGAAGAAAATGGCGTTATCACCATTGATAGACCAATGTGGATGCAAATGGGTACGGGGAATCATATGAAGAAGATTGATATATCTGCTATGTTCAAGGCTTTGGGAAAAAACTATGCAGTTCATTAGGTGCCTTTCATGCTTTTACTGGGTGTGATTTTGACCCCGCTTTTTCTAGGAAGGATAAAGATCAACCCTTTACAATTTTAGAAAAATCTGAAAAATTCGAAGAAGCCTTTGAAAAATGGGAACCCGTGACATATTTACTGATCCAGCTGTTTGTGAAGAAGTTTTTATAACGATACAAGAATATGTATGCATACTGTATAATGTTAAATCGGTAAAAACCGTTAATGCGGCTAGATCAGTAATCTTTGATCAATAGTATAAGTCTAAAAGTGAAAAAGAAAGTTTCAAAAAAATCACTGCAAAATTGTCAGCATGTAGTTTTCCTCCGTCACGCAAGGAGTTGGAGCAACTGTATCCTATATCGATTCACAGTTCACGAATTTGGTGCAATTCCAACGTAAAAAATCCCGTCAATCATTGGTGGAAAATTGAACAAAACAGATATGTTTTACATTGGTTTGATGGCGAAGAATGCTCTGAAACGGTAATGGAGTTATGAAACGATAGATGTCCCGTCAGTTGAATTCGTGACCTTATATGGTATTGTTACATCGAACCATCATCGGACGATCGACTACGTCATAATGCTGAATTGCACTACTGGACACCGCATAGCTTCATTATACATATTTTATTTTCAGAATGATTATAGACTTCATAATGTTAACTTCAATTAATATTAATAACGTGTAATTATTGTAATTAAATAATTTTTAAAAAAGTAAAGTTTTAACTTGAAAACATAAGGTGGCGCAGTCAGTAGGATCCAAAAGGATTCTCATCGTGTATTATCCTTCAGTTTCTACTGTTCATTTGGAAGAACCTTCATCGCGAAAGTTTCCAAATTTTGAACAATCCTAAAAGTGCAAATAAACGTTTGAGAAGATTACGGTGCCAATCCAGAGAGTGCAGTCCATCGAGGATCAATGGAAATCATCGCAATTTTACTGTCAGTTGCTCATATTATTTATTCTATCATCTTTCTTAGCCTATGTCATTCTCCTCATCTGAAGATTCCATAGTGGAAAGCGACAATGAGCTTAGTATTAGTATTGAATCAAATTTTAATTTTAATTCTTCTGACGAAGAAAAAGAAAGTTCAGTATTAGAAGTTAGTTCTCTTTTAAATAATTTAAGCATTGAAGAAAATTTTAAATCTAATAATAGTCAATCAAATTCAACAATGTCTGTGCCCAAATTTGAAATTAAATTATTAGAAATTGTACCAAAATTTGATGGTAATCCGCTCGAATTAGCGTCTTTCTTAGAGACGAGCAACACTTTAATTAAAACTTATTGGGATCCAAATCCCGCAAATGCCAATTTCGTTCAAAACATTAGTTTAATTTTCAGAATATATGGAAAATTAGTTGGAAACGTGAGAGAAGTTTACAGTATTTGCATAAACAAAGATTGGGAAACAGTTAAAAGCACACTGGTAGCTCACTTCGGCGACCAGTGAGACGAAAACGGATTACTCTTTGATCTAGATCAGTTGAGACAAAATTCTAACGAACTTGCACTTAATTTTTACACTAGAGTAATGTCTAATTTGAGTGCTCTTCATAATTACGTTGATTGTCATGAAACTAGTCGAGCTGGTGCAACCGTAAAGAAAAATTTTTATAATAAACATGCTTTAAAAATATTTCTGGCGGGTTTGAAAGAACCTATGGGCTCCACAATTCAAGTTATGAAACCCGATACTCTTGCAAAAGCTAGACAATTTATTATAGCAGAAAATAATATCCGTCACCTTCAAAAATCAAATAACGAAACTTTTAAGAATAAACCATATCCAAAATTTAATCAAAACTATCAAAATCAAACTAATTATAATGTCCCTAACTTCGGTCAGAATTTAATGCCAATAAAAAAATTTTCAAATCCATTTCCTCGTGGACCAATCAATGTTCAACCCAGATTCATCCCACATGGATTCCCAACTAATAGACAAGTTTTCGGTCCTCAACAACCTTCAAGAGCACCGAGTAATGTGTGGAAACCTAATTCAAATTTCCGTCAGCCCAAACCAACTCCTATGAGTGGCATCTCGTCAAATACATTTAACAGATCCAACTTTAATCGAAACCAAAATCGATTTGCACTTCCACCTCCACAACAATACCAACCCCAACCATCACAACCCAGATCTACTTCTGAAGAACTGCACAATGTCGACCAAACGCAATGTTATGACTATTATCAATCAAACACTCCTTACTACCCTTATGAAAATAACATGCTCAACCAAGATAACGTTTACGACCAAAATTGTATTTCTCCCTATGAATTTAATGACTATGTAGACACGACAAACTCAATATCTGACAATCCAGAAACACAAAGCAGCGACGAACAAAATTTTCAAGACGCTCCCGAACCAACAAATCAGACGTAGAAATTTTTTCAATTTATGACAAGAAAGATCTTCCATACATAATAATTTCTGATCCTCCCTTAAAATTATTGATAGATACCGGAGCTTCAAAGTCATTTATAAACCCCGAAATTGCTGAAAATTATTTCCCAAATTATATCTATAAAGAACCAATTACCATCAGCTCAGTCTTCCAAACAACTACTAGAGATTTTTGCGCTAAAATTCCAGCTTTTCGCGAATTCAATTCAAATAAAATCATGAAATTTCATCTTTTCAAATTCCACCATTTCTTTGACGGCTTGATAGGTTACGAAGCTTTAAAGGATTTAGAAGTACATATCGATCTAAAAAATTCACTTTTAAAAACACAACGCAAACCTACCATTATCTCACTACTCATCTAAAGGCAAACTTTTATTTTTCGCTCATGTTGAACCCAATTCCATAGAAACCGCAAAAATACCTGTCAATATACCAAATGGTACTGTTAGGATTCCATACACTGAACTATCTAGTTGTAGTATCAAAGAAGGTGTCACTTTCTCAAAAAATGGATATGCCTCAGTTATAATAATAATAATAATAATAATAATAATAATAATAATAATAATAATAATAATAATAATAATAATAATAATAATAATAATAATAAATTTTATTGTTCCTTTGTATACATATAATACATGAACAAGAGAGCCAGCTGGTACTACATAAGATATTCTACAATAAGCAACTCTGAGTTTGAGCATATAGGTACTGAACGATTGCCCTGTAATTTTGTATAAACATACCCACGTAGTCATATATATGTACAACACATACGTATACAAATCATTTTTTGGCTCATTATTCATTGATTATGAATGATCTGATTCTCATTGCCTCGTTCATAAATCGATATAATTCCTTCAGTTGCTTTCTGTCTGTTGAGGTAAGTAGTGAGTCTAAGTCATCTGAATGGCCCCGAGGTTTAATAAAGTGAGCTCTTATGCTCTGATACATTGGACACACTAAAATTATATGCTCAAGCGTTTCTGGTAATAGTTTATTACAGATTGAACAGATTAGGGTTGTATTTATTTTGTGAGACATATTATTTAAATATATATACAGTACTTCGGAGTTAGCGGTTCGGAGTTGTGCGACGAGCCTTTTAATATGTAATGGAGAATCCCCCTGTAGATAATTGCTTGATTCATTTCGATCTTGTAAAAGGTATTTATACGATGTATGATGTGTACTGAGAAGTATTTTATTTGAATCCTCATAAAAAATTTTCTGTAGGTATTGTGATAAAAGTTTATTGATATGGTTTGTGTTAAAACTATTTATATCTAGATCATAATCACAGTACGTCGCTATACCGCGGTATAATTGGTCGATCCAGTTATATTTTTGACATAGGTTAGAGTGATCTTTTAAGTGGATCAAACGGAGAAGTGCTCTATGAACTCGAGCAGGTGTGACAATATAGTGGAGTTTTTTAGAAGCAGTTGGCTTCATTTATAACGATAATCTCATATTCTGGCTTCTGGTGTCCATTTGTTCGTCCAGTTTAAGCTTCAGCAGACGAACAGTGAGTGCTAGAGCTTAGGTATAAACGGATTCGGATTTAGCGTGGTTAAAAATCTCTTCAATGGTGTAAAAAGCTTCAGATAACATTCCATTCACTGAAATTACTATATATAAGTCTACGTCTGTGGTGTTTCCCTACTTGTTTCGATTTTGATACCAAATACATGGATAAACTTTGATTAAATACTATTGAAGGAGAAATAACATTTTGAACAAGAAGAAATAACATTGACATTATTATTTTATAAATCAATACAACTGACAGTGTAGATAAAATAGTCACACATCATTCACCTACAATTCAATCAACAAGGATCATAAAAATTCAAGAAGATCGTGATTTACTTCAATATTTCAGTTAAACTGATTTAAAAATAAAATCCTTATTGTTAATGTATTGCATAATGCCCTTACAGCAGAGAGAGTTTGTGTTCTCAACCGATTATTTCCTGTATTTAAAGAATTGCTTCCATAATGTCTTCCATCGTTTTACAAATCCCCCCTGTTTCTTTTTCAACGTGTTTCCGGGATTATTATACTTATTTTATTAGACTCGCGTGTGAGATCCTTTATATATGTTTATACCATTCAAGTTTTCATTTTGTTTTATTATTATTATCAGTGGTGTTAGGAATGCGGCAACAACCTAACTGATATTTTCATTCTTGATTTTACGAATATTTCCTTTTTTAGTAATTTTCTATTTACTTCAATGTATGTTTCTGATGAATTGAAGTATTCGGTCACAATCGCGAAGTGTATTTCGAAAAGGAATAAAAAACCATATATTTTCTTTAAGACAGATCAACGAAGAAGAGAGAGCTTTAGACAAAATACCTAAGAGGGAAATATTGAAAAGCCTTCTCAAAAAAAAGTTGATGAAAAATTGATTAAAAATATCCAACTTCTTTAGAGGAAAACTCCAATTCATAATATTCATGATATTATTGAAAAGAAAGAGTACAAGTTTCCGAATCTACGCTTGATTGTGACATACTAATAATAACTAATTCAGAGAGTTATCGACAAAAAAATATAGGTAGATAGAATGGAATACTAACCAAAAATTAAATAAATATCAATAGAGAGTTATTGAAGATCTGTAATAAAGGCTGCTTTTATTAAAAGTTCCTTCATTAAAGTATCTTTTAGTATGACTTTTCATTGAGTTATTGAAAGTAGCAATACAGGAAAAAGAACTTTATTTTATAATGACATTTGGCAAATTATGAAAGAACATAACCTATCTATCTGTTTGTTTTGGTATATAAACATCATGCTTATTTGTGTGCATCTATCGTAATATTAATTTGTATTATTATGTAGGAACAATTAGAAATAGCAGTTTTAGCAGGAGCGAATGCAGAAGAGATAGAGATGCTGATTTTGCACTATTTTATTGGAAAATAATGAACAAATGCAAATAATTGATATAAATAATATGAATGATGACGAACTTAAAAATCACTTTAGATTGCTTAGGGCTGATATAGTACACCTAAAATTGAAGAATCTGCTGCAATTACCAGAACATTTCATCACCGAAAGTGGAAATAGTGTGGATGGTAGGTAAACATAACCACATTCTTATTTTTGTGCCTTGAAGAAAATCTCTAATTACCATAAATTTCAGGATTTTAGGTGATATCCGATATACGTTACCTCAAATATGAAAATACTGAGATAAGTTTTAAACTTCGCCTACGCCATACTGAGGATTACAAGTTGATAGTAAACAAATCAAAGGCAAATAACAAAGAAGTTGTTCCCCTGTATGAGGAAATGCTCAAAATTAAAAAAGAGAAGTGCAAGTACATCTGCAAGCTCTTAAAGCAGTTTTGTCATAAGACGAATGGTTTTGTTGTTATTCTCTAAAGTACTAAAGTGTTATCGAACTATTATAATATTCTTTATAATGATGATATACTTTTTTGATAAAAAAATTCATTGTACACCATAAGCTCCTGTTGTGTGCCTAAACTGCAAAAAATGTTTTGAATACTGGAGGGACTTCATTCTTTTACAACCAGTACCTGGTTGTAGTAGGTCTTTATTTTTTTTACAATAATAATTCTTTTATGTGTAACTTTTGAAATGCATAATAAATAAATGTGTGATTTTGCACTTTTTATTTTTGCATACTCTTAATTGAGCAACTGCTCCTCAATACCTATGAACAAACTGAAGATTAATAATTATAAAAAAATTTACTACATTGGACATATGTATTCTTTAAATTATGTGATACTGATTTTTATTTTATGGGCCAATTAAAGATTCTATCATTATTTTTTTCATCAATCTGTACAATGTCATTGCTCTCTTGGCAAGTTTTGCTAAAGTATATGCAGAATCACCGACGATATACTGAATAACGAAATAAAAATTAATATAGTTGTTAACCTAGACAAACTAAAATATATTAATATTTGTATTGTCTTTGGTTGTTAGTTTCAATACAATCACAGAACTGAAACAGCTATTCTACTTCGCTGAAAAGTCTGTAAAACATGTCAAAATTAAAGATCTTTAACTAAAAGTTTCCTTTCCTGTATTTTATTTAAATATAGGATATCCTTTATTTACATAAAAGTATTAAAGACATACTTAAGAAATGCGCATGCGTATATGTCAAAATAAAAGAATCTTTTAATAAAGGTTTTCTCAAAAGACGTTTAAATAACTCTAACTAATATTGAGAAAGTTATTTATTTCAAGGATATATGGAAATTAACATCTTATCCAGATAAAATCTACTGTTTCGAGTTTCGACCCTTACTGTTGCAATCTTCTCATATTACCGTTATAAACGAAACTAACTGATTTCAAATAATTCCACAATATAATGAGAAAATGATAGACATTCTAAAAAAATGAAGTAAGCAGTTATAAAAGGACTGCCGATAAAAGTGAAAACTCAAAACAATTGAATCACTGGGTTCTTTTTTTTAAATTTTGAAATCAATTATAGTCTGATTATATGGCAATACTTTTTCTAAATTTCTAATAGTGAAACTAAATAATATAAGTTTATAAATCATCACTTTGAAAAAAAAATAACCCGACATGTAATTTCTGACAAGTTAAGCCAATAATTTTGATAATTTAAATTTGCTATGAAATTTTATAGAATTTTCAATTTTGAAAATATTAGTAAAATAAATAATATTAAATTTTTCAAAGCAAATATCAATAACAATGTTGCAAAAATTCGACAATAAGTGCTTTGCTTTTATCATTTATTTTTCTACACAAACATTTATTTTGAGTAGTCACTATCGTACTTCACAGTAATTCTACAATTGATCAATTTAGTAATTATTGCCGAAAGCACCGATCACCGCTTCAGTGAATTACAGGTAGCGCCAGTTATTTTCCAATCACCTGTGAAATATTGCGGTTACCGATATATAACCCAATACTAAGCGCAATACGTCACGAGCATGTCGAGCATACCGATAAGCTTTTCCTCTACCAAAAATCCCTCAACGCGGCTCAAGAAGTTTTCACGAAAAAAAATTGACAATTGTTTCGATATCATTGTCAGAATGACAGAAGTTACATTTCATGTGGTGGCTACCTGATGATTAATAATTATTTTTGGATAGAGCAAAAAGTGAACTATCTTGCGATTTTCTCAATATATATGAATAGAAAAAATGAGAAGATATGATATTACAATGTTGTTCACAAAGAAACCGAAAAACTTCTGAAATATAAAGACCTGTCCATAGAAATTAATCGAATGTGGCTTCTCAAGGTGGAAATAATGCCAGTAGTAGTCGGAGCATTGGGTACTGTGACGAGTAACTTGTTCAATCTCACGACGAAAATCCCAACGACCTAAATGTAGAACTGATCCAAAGAATAGCATTGAATGGCATAGCACATATTTTAAGAAAAGTATTTTGAGTACGACTTGACCTGAGGTGTCGGGAGGACACCTGGTCATTATACGAAACCAGTAATTTAATGTATCACGATCCATAATAATAATAATAATAATAATAATAATAATAATAATAATAATAATAATAATAATAAGCTGAAGTCTTACCGACAATCATAACAACTAAAGACCGAGTTGTAGCCTGGAGATCGAAAGCACTCCATGGAAGATTTCCCCAATCCCTGGACAATGCCGATAAGGAAGCGTCAGTTCGCTGGCTAAGGGATGGGTTTCTTTTTGGAGAAACTGAGGGCTTCATACAGGCCATCCAAGATCAAGTTATAGCGACCAACAACTATAAGAAATATATAGAAAAACTAGATGTGGTTGACCGATGCAGGAGGTGTCATAGAGAGTCTGAGACAATAGATCACCTAATATCAAGCTGCCCAAGTCTCGCGAATACAGAATACATCCATAGGCACAACCTTACAGCGAACATTCTGCATCAAGCACTAGCCGTAAAGTATAACCTCCTTTCAGAAAAAGACATGGTACCATACTACGATTATAAAGCAAGACCGGTATTAGAAAACGATTCTTATAAACTGTATTATGACCTCTCGATACATACAGACAAAACAATAACAGCGAATAAACCAGACCTTGTACTGCACAATATGGAAGACAAAACAGCAATTTTCGTAGATATAACCCACCCTAATGACCACAACATCAATAAGGCAGAAGAGGAAAAAATAAAAAAATATATTCCGTTATCAATAGAATATAAAGAAATTCATAGATTAAAATCAGTACAAATCGTTCCCATTGTAATAACGGCAACTGGCTTGGTCAACAAAAATCTTTCACAATTAATACTGAAAATGCAGCTCGACCCAAACACACTTATCCCAAAAATGCAGAAGAATGTTATCCTCGAAACGTGTCGCATCGTACGAACAGTCCTGAACATGCCTAATCAGGAATTTGAGTAAGGTTTGCTTGGGCCCCTTACTTCTTGAACCAGATGTTTAACAACTCTGAGACTAATACATATAATAATAATAATAATAATAATAATAATAATAATAATAATAATAATAATAATAATAAAAATAATAACAATAATAGAAATTATCGCAAAAAAGGGAAAAGCTATAGAAATTATATCAGATTAAGAAATAAGAAACGAACTTGATACAAAGAAGCAAAAACTGCAAGCACTAGCGAAAAGATTAAGAATATACAAAAAAAAGCACAAACAGAAGGAAACTAACCACATTTTCAATATTAATCAAAAGAAATGCTAACAGACGCTAGAAAATAAAAAAGGAATCATAACTAATGATCAAGTTAATGTAGACAGCATTGAAAATTTCTGGAGTAATATCTGGTCACAACCCGCTAAGCACAATGAGAACGCATAATGGATACACATAGAAACAGATAGGTTCAACACAATCGAACCAATGTCCGAAATAATAATTACACCAGAAGATATATCAAGAGCAGTAGCAGGAACACACAACTGGATAGCTCCAGGAATAGACAAAATTGCAAATTACTGGTTAAAAAAATTTCTTACCACTCACTCACAACTCGCAAAACTATTTAACCAACTACGGCTACATCATCAAAAGTCTTCATACATGTACAATTTCTCACTTATTTTATCTGGATGACCTCAAATTACTAGCAGAATCAGGTCATCAACTTAATCACTTACTTAATCTTACGCAACCATTTAGCACAGACATCAAAATGACATTTGGAATAGACAAATGCAAAATAAACAGCATCGGCAAGTGAAAGCAAGCTATGCAAGAAGACTACCCTCTAAACAACAACAATCAGGTAATACAAGGTATGGAAAGTACTGACTACTACAAATATTTAGGATACAACCAAAAACTTGGATTAGAGCATACCACATTGAAGGAAGAGTTGAAACAAAAATACAAACGTAGACTAACAACCATACTTAAAACAGAACTATCAGCACGAAATAAAACCAAAGCAATTAACACGTTCGCAATACTAACACCAACGTATTCAATGGGAGTAATTAATTTGAGTGATACAGATCTCGAAGGCCTAAACACCTTAACACGGTCACAAACATAGAATAGATCATATACACTGAGCAGTGGAACGATTTACACTAAACAGAAGAGAAGGGGGAAGAGGTTTCATAGACATTAAAAATATGAACTACACTCAGGTAGACAGCTTGAGAGGATGTTTTGTAGAAAGAGGGGAAACAAGCAACATACATAAAGCAATCATACACTCTGAGACATGAGGCACACTCTTAAAATTTTCTAGCTTTACATACAATCCGACAGATAAAATAATAACACCAGCAACAAAAAAAGAAAACTGGAAAGGAAGAACACTACACGGAAAACATCCACAACATCTATCACAACAACATATAGACGGGGAGTCATCCAACATGTCGCTCACAAAGTGAAATATCTTTGGTGATACAGAGGGATTTATGATCGCAATCCAAGACCAAACGATAAACACCAGATACTACAGCAAACATATTATCAAGGATCCAAATACACCAACAGAAAAATGTAGCCTATAACGGGAGAGTGCAACATACTAGCACATACAGAATACACCAGAAGACATGATAATGTAGCGAAACAAATACATAAACAACTTGCCAAACAATACAACCTTATAGAAGAAAGCGGTGCATACAAATATGCACCACAAAACATATTAGAAAACGACAGTGCTAAACTATACTGGAACAGATCAATCATGACATACAAGATAATACCACAGAATAAACCGGACATTACACTAATAACCAAAAACAACTTACCTAATAGAAATGTCCATTCCTAACACAGACAATCTAAAAAAAAAGGAGAGAAAATAGGAAAATGCATACATCTCTCAGCAGAATTAAAGATATGTGGCATTAGGACAGTAATTATAATACCGATAATTTTATCTAACACAGGAGTTATACCAAGAAACCTACACGATAGCATCCAGAAATTACAACTTCATCCAATAACGTACCTACCACTACAGAATTCCGTCATACTAGATACTCGCTCTATAACTAGAAAATTTTTAAATGAGAACTACAGCGAATTATTAAAACAGAATAGAAACTATGCTTGACTTAACGTCCGCATATATTTCTAAATTCACCAAAATATATCTGAGAAAAAAGAGAAATAATAATAAAATTAACTGTCTCAACCCTGACTTTGTGGAATCTACTGATATTAGTGTTTCAAATGAAACTTATTGTTTCTAGTTAACTCCACAGATTATTGAAAAATGTTAAAAAATTGACAATTGTGTCGATATTACCTAAATGTCATCGTCAGAATGATAGAAGTTACATTTCATTTGATGCCTACCTGATGTTTAAATATTTATGGCTAGTCCAATAAGTGTTCTATCTTGGGATTGACTTAATATATGATAATAGAAAAAAGAAGATATGATATTACAAATATTAAAGCTTAGATATTATTACCATGCAATTTGAACTATACAAAAATTTTAGTACACCGTTAATAAATATTGAATTCACACAGAAGGTAGGTTGTAACATATATACCATGGATTATAATGAATAAAATTGTAAAAATAAAGTTTACTTCAATATGAGCAAAACAGTACCAGAAGATATATGGATATCATATTAAAAATCACTTAAAACAGAAAAAGAACATACCACTTTCAAAACAAAACAATTAGCCATAGGATTATAATAAATAAAATTGACAGTGTGAGAAAAACGGCACAATATTTTTTTTATGTATATAGCACTTTAAGAATCATTTATAAATATTTTAAAAGTGAAACAAATTGTAATAGGTATTTGAATCAAACAACAACACTAACAATGGAGACATTGAACTACAAGTTACACAATTCCAACTAACATATAAAAGTACATCTTCAACTAATATTCATACACTGTAGTAATATGTATTTTACTTTTCCGGCCAACTATTCTACTATGCGAGAAAAGTATTGGTTTACCCCAAAAAAGGTTGGAATTTAGAAAAATTTTTTTTGAATTATTTTCACGTGTTCCATCAACAACAACACGAAAAAGCGGTTTTTAGAAAAAAAATCCTACGTGTATGTCGTCGTCGTCGTCGTTGTCGTCGGCCACTTTTCCTTACGTGTTTGTTAGCACGATACAGCCTCTGTAGTGCAATAAGTCACCAATTTTATGATGGAATATTGTTAAGGACATGTCACAGATGAACCCTATTGATTTTCAGCTCCCCAGAGCCAGTGCAACGGGTGCTATGGTACTTAAAGTACGACATTTCGTCATTTTTTTGAGAAATATCAGTTTGTTAGCACGATACAGCCTCCGGAGTTCAACAAGTCACCAATTTTATGATTGAATATTATTCAGGACATCTCACTGATAAACTATTCATTTTCAGCTCACCAGAGCCAATACAACAGATGCTACAGTAATTTAATTAAGTACGATATTTTTGTCATTTTTGGAAAAGTTTCAGTTTGTTAGCACGATACAGCCTTCGGAGTATATACAAGTGACCAATTTTATGACTGGGTATTCAGAGCGTCTAACAGATGATCCCTATTGATATTCAGCTCACTAAAGCCAGTACAACGGGTGCTATGGTACCTGAAGTACCAAATTCTTGTCATTTTTGGAGAATTTTCCGTTTATTAGCACGATACAGCCTCCAGAGAGTATACGATTGATCAATTTTATGATAGAATATTGTTCAAGGTGTCTCTCAGATGTACCCTATTGATATTCAGTTGACTAGAGCGAGTACAGCAGGTCCTATAAATCCAGATATACTAAATTTTTCTTATTTTTGGAGAAATTCCGGGTTTGTTAGCACGATACATCCCCCGAAGTGTATACAAGTAACAATTTTATGATAGAATATTGTTCAGGGCGTCTCTCATATGCGGAAAAGTAAGTTTGAATCTTTATAACCATCTATTTTTGAACAAATTATTACTAATGATAGCTTTGGTATCTGCTGGAATGAGATTATACAACCGAAGAGCCAAATAAGTATAACACTTTTGTGAAGTGTTTTTCTGTGATTTTGGCACATAGGTTGAAATCATTTTATTCCTAGTTGCATAATCGTGCTCAATTTTTTTAAGTTCATGTCTATTTTTATGTTGCCTTATAACAGTTTTGACTTATGACTATAATCAATGTTTCATTATATCGCGCTTCTGTAGAGTAAGTTTTTTTTTATTAGTCATTGTTTTCTGGGTTTTTATATGAGAGGCATTTGATGCTCCCCAGGCAATTATACATAACATAATAAAAATTCATTCTTATAACGGGAAAACTGAAATTGAAATTAAACTCCTTCATACTATAATTCAATCCTTATTTAGTGAAGTATATAACAATTACATATTATGTGCTTTTCTAAGCCCAGCTGCATTAATTTATCCCATGAAAGCTGAGGTAGTTTTCTAATGTATACACATACACACACATATATGAAACTCCAACGGAGACAAATATAAATACGGCAATTATTTTTGTGGTTTTTATATATTTTATTCTTATCTTATTGGTATTTTTTATCAGTTTTATTGCAATGAGTAGATAACCAAAATCATTATTGTACCCGCGTATATGCCATATAGTACACATTATTGCAGGTTTTGTTTTGCTTCTGGAAAATGGGTTAAGCTTCAGTCAAACAAATCATTGAGTAGGATTACATTACTAACTAACAAGTTTACATTTAATCACAACTTTCAAAACGATTCCAAAACATCATTTATATAACAAGAATGTTGTATAAGCTGTTTAAAAACACAACATGTGTTATATATATTTTTTACAGAATACTTATAATGGAGAGCGAGAGAGAGAGAGACAGAGAGATTTGGATGCCCAAACTATGTTTTTAAAAATTCTATTATTACAATAATCACTAAAATATATCCAATTGAAAAAAGGTTTCTCGACAGTTCAAATTATGGAAATAATCCAATTTTAATATTCATATAAAAGACAAAACGGTGTATAAGCGATCTCCAGGAACTGTGAACAACATGTACACAGATTTAAATATAAAATAAAAATGAATTATGCAGCCTGGAGGAATTGTGCACAGCGCCTATGACAGTGGCGGCTAGTATATAAACGCTGCAGTTCTGCGGAGCTCCCAAAAAATCTTCTAATTAACTAAAATATTTTCTTTTATCAAATATAAAATTTATAATATATTTTGTACGGCATTCGCATTGTCAGCTGTAAGATTCGCGTAAGTAAAGACCACCAGTGGAATAACGAACCTATTTCGCGCGATTGTTGATATCTTATATAGCTGGGCCATACAACCGTGCTCTGCGAGCTCGTTCAACACCCACGCTGCCCCTGCCCCTCTTGACGGTCTAAAACTAAAACGCTATTTCAACAGGATAGGTGGCTGCAGTTAGTTCAGCGCTTCGTGGCATATGGTAAGATTGGATTTGACGTCGTCGTCGTAGCGAGTTTAACGTTATTATAGTGCGGGCGCGTTTGTGTATTGTTGACAATTATTATATAAACTGTAAATGATGGAGGTGGTCTTCAATTTGATTAATGTAGGGGAGACTATTGTACCTTGGGCCATCTTGTACCTCGGGCCATACAATCTAATTTATCTAATACATACTTAAAACTTTGGGTACTTGTATATACAGCTGGTAACATTGTATAGGCTCTGGCGGTAACTGCAAGCAATCGAATTTTCGACGATTCACAGTTTATTTCAAAGTTAGAGTTGTTTAGATACGGTTTGTAAATTTTTATTAGTGCAGTTTCTTGGTGATAATCCGTAAAGTAATTAGTATTTTTTAATGAAATTGTGTACCTGTTGTCTGTAGACTTTCTTTAATATGTGGTAAAAATTTAGAACGCGAAATATTTCAATAACAAAATGTACATAAATTTTACAGACAGCCGGTTGCGTTTCGTACCTTGGGCCACCAACTGTCGGATTCTCTTACGAGGGGTATCACAGGGTGAACGGGGTAGCAGCCAATTCCAAAACATAAAAAGGGGCAGAAGGGAAAAAGTTATCACTCTGAAAATCGATATACAACTAGGTAGTTATAGTAGAAATGAAACGAGACTAGTTGGATTCTCTTACGAAGGGTATAACAGGGTGAAAGGGGGTAGCAGCCAATTCCAAAACATAAAAAGGGGCAAAAGGGAAGAAGTTATCACTCTGAAAATCGATATACAACTAGGTAGTTATAGTAGAAATAAAACGAGACTAGTGGGATTCTCTTACGAGGGGTATAACAGGGTGAAAGGGGGTAGCAGCCAATTCCAAAACATGGAAAAGGGCAGAAGGGAAAAAGTTATCACTCTGAAAATCGATATACAACTAGGTAGTTACAGTAGAAATGAAACGAGACTAGTGATATTCTCTTACGAGTGGTATAACAGGGTGAAAGGGGGTAGCAGCCAATTCCAAAGCATGGAAAAGGGCCGAAGGGAAAAAGTTAACCTGTACGTTGGGCCCGGACCAAGGTACAAAACTATTTTTTAAAATGAGTATTATAAAATAACAAGTTCTTCGTTTTTTCTATTTAGATGCCGAGAAGTAAAGAAGGAATAAAACGACCAAAAGTAAACATAGAGAACTTAACAAATGCAGTAAATGCAGTTTTACATGAAAATTTATCTACTCGGGCTTCTGCTAAACAATTTAATATTTCTAGAACGACACTACAAAACCATTTAAAGAAAAAGCAAGAAGATCAACCATAAACATATACAAATAAATGTGATATTTGGAAAGTGTTTTCTGCAGAACAGGAAGAGATGTTATGCAAATACTTAATTAGTTGCAGTAAAATGTTGTATGTCGTTTCTATAAAAGGTGCTCAAAAACTAGCATATACTTTTGCCAAAGCCAGCAATATAAAATGCCCAGCCTCTTGGGATAAATGGAGCCAAGCTGGAAAAACCTAGTATTATATGTTTATGTTTCGTCATAAAAACATGTCTTTACGAAAACCGCAAGCGACCAGCCTGTCGCGAGCGACAATGTTTTATAGACATAACGTGTCGTCCTTTTTTTTGAATATAAAGACTTAATAGGCAAGTACCATTTTTCTCCTGAGAATATTTACAATGTAGATGAGAGTGGCATTTCAACAGTATACACACCTTCCAAAATAATAGCTGTTAGGGACATAAAGCAGGTGGGGAGTATGACATCTGGAGAAAGAGGTGTGAATAATACTATTTATTATTGGTTGCATCAATGCAATAGGAAACTCTATACCTCTTGCTATGATTTTTGCACGAGTTCACTTTAAACAGCACATGCTGAAGGGTGCACCTGCAGGCACTTTAGGAATTGCACATGCTACTCGCTGGTCCAGTTCTGAGAAGTTCTTAGCTCAAGATAATAAAGTTTTGTTATTAATGGACAACCACGAAAGTCATATAAGCATTCAAGCAATAGACTTAGCAAAACGATCAGGTGTGGTAATGTTTACTTTTCCACCCCATACGAGCCATAAAATGCAACCACTCGATAGAGGTCCCTTTGAACCATTTAAGAAGTTTTACAATGCAGTAGCTTGCGAGTGGTTGCAGACAAATCCTGGCAAACCAGTGACAATATACGATGTTGAAGAAGTAGTCGGACAGGCATATCCAAGAGCATTTACACCAGTTAATATTCAAGCAGGATTTAGGGCCTCTGGAATTTGGCCAGTGAATGAAAATATTTTTGGAGAAGACGAATTTTTAAGCGCAAGCGTAACTGATCGAATTCTACCTACAGTGAGTGAGCAAGATATGAACAGGCCCACAGAATCATTATCTAATGATCCTCAGAACACATTAGTCCAAGATATAGCATATCCCGGACCATCAACATCTGCTGGTCCTTCAGGTATTATTACTTTTGTATCCCCAGAATTAATACGTCCATTTCCTCAAGCTACTGCCAGGGTTGAATCTAGCAGAGGTAGACGCAAACCAGGAAGATCCAGAGTATTAACCGAAACACCTGAGAAGAGGCAGTCGAAAAAGAGAGAAATACAGAAAGTTACTAGAAAAATTGTGGAAGAAAACGCTACATCCTCATCGAAGGAAGACGAAGAAATGGAAATGATGGATGATTCTGATGATGATGTTGACTGATGTCCTGTTAATAATGATGAAGAAAATTATGTGGAAGTTACTACCGATAAAATATCTACGGGCGACTTTTGGTTGAGTAAGTTAAATAGTAAGAAGAAAACAGATTAGCATGTAGCAGAAGTAGTTGGTATAGAGAATGAAGAGGTTATAACCAAATATTTAAAAAATTGATGGTGCAGACAATAAATTTTTGTATGAAGGAGAGAAAACATATTTAGTTTTAAAAGAAGACTTTATTATGAAGTTACCTAGACCTACTAGTTTGGGAGGCTCAGCTAGACAGGCCTTAGAACTTGCTTTTCAAATCAGTTTTGGTTCTTACCATGTTGAATAAAAATTATTGACAGTTTTCTTTTCTTAGATTTTACGTGTTTACCGTATTACTTTTTTAGTTGCGTTGAATAAAAAAATATATAACAATTTAGTTGTATGGCCTAAGGTACAATACCTTGCTGCCCATGATACAATGTAGGTTTGGACCTTGGGTCATTTGACCGATTTTTTTTTGTCACCCTTAACACTCCAATACACGCGCCCCCTAGTGAGACATAAATACACGGGTGTCATCTTTCAGATGACTGTTCACTTATTTGTCAAAAGTGAATAGTATAATTGTTTTTTCGCAATTTTGCAGGAATAATGGTGCATAGATAAATGAAAAAGTTCATAAATGTTCATCAATTTGTATTTGAAAAAAATTATCTGTATGTAAATCTTCAAAAATGTTAAATTTTTGTAACACAGTGTCCACGGTAGCTTAGGCTTAGGCAAAAATACTTGAGTACGCTTCTCTATTCTTCAAATATCTCATCTCTTTTGGAGGGGGGGTAACCATGCGTTCAACGACATCCACAGGTTTATTGCTGACTTGTAAAGGGCCTTCAGGTTGCTTGCCTGCGTAGATCTCCATGTTATACGTGTAAAAAACGTCAGAATCTACGGCTGCAAAAATTTTGATGCCGTATTTTGCAGGCTTAAAGGGAGTGTATTGAACGAAGTTGCATCTATCCCTAAAGCCCTCCAGTTTCTCGTCAATGGTGACATCTTCTCCCACGTGATAACACACCTGACAGTTCTTGACAAATTTTTCAAAGATGTCTCTGATTGGGGCGAGTCGATCTTGGGCTTTTCTCTCTGCTCTGGTTTGCCTGTCATCGAATCTTACAGCTATAAGTAGGAAACGGAATCTGTTGGTACCTATGATGAGGCGGAATATCTCAATTCCAAAACCATTACTAGCCCTTAAGTCTGCCAGGTTCAGCTTCCCGGATTTATGTATCCCAGCTATATAGAGTAGGCCAATAAACGCTGTTTGTCTCCTTAGCGTCTCTAGGTCGTGAATAATTGTGTTGCATGACCTCGATATATTGGTTTGTGGAAGATACAATAATTTCCAACATGCTGTCGTCAAATAAGCAAACCCATGATTCGAAAAATGTTTCTGTGCCCTTTCCTTGGCCGATCGGGCCAGGGAAGTTGTGGGTACCTCTCTTCTTACTGGGAAAGGGAGTTTTTTTCCATGTAATTGAATCAATTACCTTTTTTCCCTTCTTATGGTGACAAACAAAAACAGGCTCAGTGGTATCACAGTCAGTCGATGCTTCCGAATCACTTTGACTTTTATCTGAGTTCTCTTCCCGTTCTTCAATCGTATCAGTGTCAAATTCTTCTTCAGGAACTTCAGCAACAAGGTTTGATGGCCCTGAAGCTGGAGATCCAGGGTTGTTTTCTTGAAAGTGTTCATCATTACTTAGGTCGCAGCCATCAAAAAGAAGTTGATGAATTTGTAAGATGTCTTCAGGGTTATTCAGATCAAAGAGTTTTTTCGTCGCCATATTGAATCTATGAAAAAGAAAACACAGTTTCAGTCAACAAACATACCAAAAACAAAATAAAATAGTCAAGAACATTGATCTGAACGAAAAAGGTTGAAGAAAAAAAATGTTCTCATTGTGAATAGCATGAATGCACGCATGTCATCTGTGAGATGACCATGCGCCTATCAGGTAGAAAATACACATTTCTAAAAAATATTGTTATCACAAGGTATCAAAAAATTGTAACAAAAAAATGTGAAAGGTAGAAATCCGAAATCGGGCATTATGAAAAACTTACATTTTTACACGCGTGTCATCTGTGAGATTCTCTCGGCCAAAACACGCGCAAACTGCACTGGACGCACGCACATCGGCAACTGAACTGTCGAGCTAGGCGAGCTTTAGAAATACTAGGGCGCGGGATCAGGCTCCCCTCCCTTCATCAAACATATGACGAAAAAATAGCTCTTGAGTTTGTATGCCTTTTTATTACCAATATTAGTAACAAACATCCTAATCTAGGTCCTGAAACCATTGATAGTCCGCTTGCACATTTCTCTGTAGTTAAATATATATTTTCAAGAAAAGCTGCCCAAGGTACAAGAGTCTCCCCTAGAGAGATATTTAGAATATTCATATGAAGAAAAGATATAATTAAAAGCAAAAGGTAGGTCATTACCATATATCACTACTGAAAAAACTGGTTTAAGTAAAGGAAAAAGTTATATACCTACGTAAATTCAGTAGAGATATTTATTCAAAACACGAATGAATTTGTGGATGTAATAAAAAATGGTTTATAATGTTTCCCCGGTTTACTTTTTGGTGGCTATAAAGCTTGGAGGGATATAGAAGTCAGGGATCTAGAGCATTTGAGTTTGAAAATAAATAGACCCGAAAAATCTAAAAGACATCTTCATAATTGTATGCAATTTGCGTTACTAGGGTCAACTAATATTATGGCTCAATTAGATTTGGCTTATTGGTTAAATATACAGAAACATAATGAAAACGTGTCAAACAATCAATATAGTTTATCAAAAATTATTAATTGTGTTAAATTTTGTGGAGCTTTTGAATTCGCTCTTCGAGGATATAAAGAGAGCGAGAATCCGGGAATATTTCGTCGAACTATTAACTTTTCGGCTGAATTAGATGCAACCCTAAGTGAGCACCTGAAAAATTCTCCGGTATTTAAAGGTAATTCCAAAGAAATACAAAATGATCTGTTACAGTGCATGCTTGAAGTCTGTCATGAACAAATAATTTAGGAAATTGTTCATTCTCCATTTATGGCGATCAGAGCGGACGAAACGACGGATGTTACTGCAAAATCTCAAATGGTAGTTATATTCAGGTATGTTTGTGATGGTGAGCCAATTGAACGTTTTTTGATTTTTCCGCAATAAATATAATTCGGTACTTAATATCAAATAATGACTGTTAGTATCCGATACTCCCACTCTTAACTAATCACGCCTTTATACGATTTGGCGCGTATCTAGTACAGAGACGTTCTTAACGCAGACAGCACGTTTATGCCATCCAGCTTAACCTAGAGTTCTATTTGCGTTTAAATTAAAATAGCCTTCTATTAAACATGTCAGGTATGTAATTTATTAAAATTTTGATATATATACTCTACAAACTCTAACAAATACGACAATTAAGTTAAAATATGTTATTTATTTGTTATGATGCAGCAAATTTCTACAAAATATTGTGGTCGGTAAAACGTTTATAGTAAAATAAACCGTCTATACCGACCGGGCGGTCGGTATCAGGGAATTAGTAAACCTTTTAATTTAGTCGATATAAAAAAAAACCTACACAAAATGAAGAAGCAAATAATATTTCACCTTTTGTTAATGTCCACTATATCATCAAAATGTATTACCGACCGTTCAAAAAGTTGCAATAAAAGTATTAAATAATATAAATATTTTCAGATACTTCAATTTTTTGGTCGAAAAATTATATTATTTGAGTGAAAATTATATCCGATAACTTACGTTATTTTTGTAAGCAATAACAGCACATGTTAATAACGGAAAATTACATTAGTTTTGTACGCTATACTTATGTAATTTACAAAAAATTAAGTAATATTTTTATGAAAACATACCAATTAATTTATGGTCTGCCAAAGGTTGCTTAAATTGGGCGTATTCCTATTATCGACCTAGTGGTCGGTGCTAGGTAAAACTCGGCTCTTTTACCGACCTTGTCAGTTTGATAATACACATCTTGAAAATAGCTATTATTTTCAGATCTAAAATGGAAAAAAAAAGAAAAAATTATACGGATGAAGTATTTAAAAACGCCCTTAAACAAATAAGTGCAGTAATGAGTATCAGAAAAGCAGCCAAAGAATTCAAAATACCTAAAACAACATGAATAGACAAAATCCATAATAAATATGACCCAAATTCTACGAGGGGCGCTCATACTGTACTTACTAATGTCGAAGAGGAAACAGTAGTTAAATGGATCTTATACTTAGGAAGTGTTGGTTTTCCTGTAACTCGAAGCCTACTAGTAGAAAGTGTAACTAAATTGGTTGAGCAACTTCAGAGGACAATTCCTTTTAAAAATGGGATACCAGGACATCATTGGTACGAAGGTTTCTTGGCAAGGCATCCTGAATTAGCTAATCGAGTTTCGCAAAATCTAACCAAATGCCGAGCTAACATAACCGAACAAGATATACGCAGCTAGTTTATGCGAGTTCAAAACTACATCACCGAACACCAATTAGATGAGATTCTTCTTGATTCTTCCAGGATATTTAACTGTGACGAAACTGCTTTCTTTTTGGCGCCAAAAGAAAAACAAGTTTTAGTTAGAAGAGGTTCAAAAAAAGTTTACAATAGGATACAGAATGACGAAAAGGAATGTCTAACTGTTTTGGTCACAATATCCGCAGATGGAAAAAAACAACCTCCATTAATTTTGTAGCCATATAAAAGAATACCGTCCAACATCATTTTAAAAATGCCTCCAAATTGGGGAATAGGGCGGTCCGACACAGGTTGGATGACCGTAGAAATGTTTTTTGAGTATGTGGCAAATGTGTTTTACCCCTGGCTGATCGCGAATAAAATACCGCTCCCAGTTATTTTATTCCTGGACGGACATTCCTCCCATTTTACTTTACCGCTAACGGAATTTTGCAGGGAGAAAGGTATAATTTTGATCACCCTACTGCCCAATTCGACACATTATCTTCAGCCCTTAGACGTAGCTATATTTCATCCAGTTAAAAATGTCTGGAGAAAACTTATACAAAAATGGCGTATAGATAATAATGGGCAAAAATTAAATCGGGAAAATTTTTGTTCTCAAGTAGACATCTGTCTGAAAGAGGTCGTTACAGAAGAAATAATTAAAAATGGCTTAAGAACTTGTGGATTGTACCCCTTTAGTGCAGATAACATTGACTATTCAAAAATGATCGATCAAGTTACAGTTACCAATGCAGAGGCAATTCCAAATACTAGTGTGTCTAAAGTATCTGAAGGAATGAATTATTATGAAAAGTTTCTCAAAGATATAGAAGAAAGGATAGATCAAGAAACTTTGCAGGAATTCAAGTTATCTGGTGATCAATGGAAAGGCCACATCAAAGACGAAAGTCTTTGGAAAAAAGTTAATCAAGAATTTGGTGAAAAACTGGATATCACCCAAGTAAATCATAACCTTACATTAGAAGCCAACATGCCAACAAATATTGATTCTGATTATATACAGGTAATGGAAGAAATTAACATTGATGATACAGTGTGGTTAGAAAATCAAGGAATTTTAGATTTAGATGTTGAAGTGGATGGAGTAGTGTAAATATCTAAAAAACAACTTAAAACATTAATGCCTAAGGAAAGTGATATAAATAATTCCAATTCAGTACAAATGCAATCTGAAATTCCTACAACATACTCTGCTGAAACAGAAACCACAACTACCATAAAAAATATTAGTTTTGAACCTGCCAATCACTCTGATGTAAGAACTCCAACGAAAACTGATACACAACATAAAGAAAACGTAACAGAAACTACCATTGAAAACTTTAGTCTAGAGTCTGTCCACCACTCTGATTTAACAACTCCTCCAAAAATTGATACACAATATAACGAGAGCGTATCATCCGTTATAGACAAAGAGAATCGTGAGCCATGCTTACCTTCTCCTTTAAAAAATGTACCTACTCCTTTCAAAAAATCATTTTACTAGCCTGATGATACCAAAAATGAAAAGGCTAAAAAATTATCTAAAAGACTTACCCCAACAGTGGCTACTTCTGAACAATTTATTGCATATCAAAAAAAGATAGATATGGAGAAAAAGAAGAAGAAGCAAGAAAAAGTAGAAAGAGCTGAGAAAAGAAAAATGGCAAAAACGCCAAGTAAAGTGACAAGTTTGGCATAGAATGCCAATATTCGTTAAATATATGGAGTTAACACATATTATTTTCCCCAACCATCAAAAAATGTTGACATTTTTGTACTATTTTCAGGTGCAAAAGCCATCAATTCCCATACCGTACAAAAATTTGCTTGTTGCTTAGCAACACTTTTAATCCTAGGATTAAAAACGCTACTTTTAATCCTAGGACTAAAAGTAATTGCAGTTGAGCTCTCTAATTGAAATTTGAAGAAAAAAACATTGTCCCTTACAAACTTAGTAAAACAAACTAATTGGGCAACTATATATAGGTATTTATTTGTTATTTATAGTGATATTGAATGTACAATTGGAACAATTATTGCCAAAATTCAAAGCACCACTGAAATTATCACTAACAATTTTCGAACAATTCAAAAGATTTTCATAATTGTTAGAACAACTCAAAATATTCTCCGTCACTGTTGATGAAACATTCGAGGAGATATCTGAACAGGTACTTGTGCCTTCTTTGTCAGGTTGCAATATGTTTCTGGCAGTATTCTCTTTGTTGATACGTGATTCTTCAATATATCCTTCTGCTACCGTACTCGATTTCCAACCTCCATGTCGTTTAAGACAAGTGAGGTCACCGCCACAATCAATAAGAAATGTAGCAGATGTTCTTCGTAGTGAATGTCCAGTATACTCCTTCCAATTTTCTCACTTCAAAAATTTTGCAATTTCTTGCACCGCACGGCACTAATTTTGTGAATACCAATAACCATTATTTGACACTTCCCATTAACATACTTCAAAAATAGATGACGTTCCTGTATATTTGATGGCCGTAGTGCAACATATTTCCGAAATAAACGCAAATAATTATCGCCTATAATGGTAAACAAACGAGGTTTCTTGTTTTTTGTCTGCAAAATTTTTACAACCAGGACCGAGTCCATATCTTCAATGTCATCAATTATCAAATGAACTAGTTCGTCACAACGCATAGCACCTCCAATTCCTAATACTAGAACAACTTTTATCATCAAATATACATTATCAGGTGCCATATCCAGGAACCGATCCACTTCCTCCTTTGTAAAAACCCTAGAGTTTTTAGGTATATATTCATCACTTTGCCTTTTTAACAATGCTCGTAATTTTGAATATTTACTAATATCGACATCATTTTTGATATCCAGTGTGGATCGCAACCTTGAACACTGTGACCAAAGAGTGGATGGCTTGACGGTCTTCGTTAAATTTGAGAAATACACCATAAGAACACTCTCCGCATAGTTTTGCACATTTTTTTATTTACACCAATCCATGAATCGCTGATATGCAAGTTCATAAACTTGGCGAGATTTGGGTGGCAAAAGATTTAGATATACTGCTTCGGCACTTTCCAATATATCCGCAGGTATATTTTCATCGTGTTAGGGACTCATTTTGAAAGCAGCGTAAAAACTACTACGAAAATTATATGATTAGTAAGTAGACGTCTACTTGACAATCAATATTTACCAACGATACCAGATATTCATGACTACCGACTTGCTATCGCTGTTATAATTAATAGGTGTTCAAATTTATTACCAAATTGTTAACAATTTTAGAATAAAACTAAATTTATTTTAATTTTGACTTGGTTGAAGAAAAAATAGTATATATCATACGCACTAAAAGTGCCTATTTTTACTCGCAATATTTGCATTCGCTTGGCTGCGCTGCGCTCCGCATCGCAACTGCAAATATTGCTCGTAAAAAAAATATGCACTTTTAATCCTTATAATATAATATACTATTTTTGGATAAACATCTGGCTCGCTTTTGTCGTCCATGGTAGACGTCAAATTTCTTATGTGAGGTGGTTTCTGTTCTCTTGTGACGTTGTGTTTGGAGTTTTGAGTACTTAATATAAGAAGTGGCTTAGTTATTTCTCTCCTAGGAGTTTCATCGTTTTATTTAGATTTTAATGTGTCATTTGGTGTGAGTATACTTTTTCGAGATACAGTTCTACCACCTTGTTTTATGCTTATTTCAGAATGAAATAGGGCTATTGTAGAGATTGTTATTTAAGACATTATAACACAAGAGATCTTGAGAAGGGTTCCAACAAAGTCCTACAATTTTAAGAGTAGTTTGACTGTCAAAGTCAAACGAGGGCAGATCAACTTGTAAATCAGTAGCCGGCAAGCATGAGAGAAATTGAGTATTATTACTGGCCCATTTACGCAGGTGAAAGCCACCGCTAGATAGAAGGGCAATAAGCTCCCGTTGAACAGCGAAGGATTCTTCTAAAGAACTACAGCCAGAAACAATATCATCAACATATATATCCCTACGTAAAATTTGAGAAGCAAGAGGGTATGAATGTTTATACATATCAGCTAAATGGAAAATAGTTCGAATGGCTAAAAAAGGCGAAGAAGTGATACCATAAGTGACTGTTTTGAGACGATAATCTTGAATATTGCCAGAAGGATTAAAACGCCACAAGATGCGTTGATAGTCACAATGAATCTGCTCTATAAGGACCTGGCGAAACATCTGCTTTATGTCCGTGGTGAAACATACATTGTACGTACGAAATCTAAGACGAATTGATTGGATATCTTGTTGAAGTTTGGGGCCTGAAAGCAGGATATCGTTCAAAGAAAGACCATTGGAGCCTTTTGCGGAAGCATCAAATACGACACTAAATTTAGACAATACAATGATGAGGGATATAATAGCTAGAAGAGATAAGTTCACTGCCGTGAACGGGTTCCATATGATCGGAAATTAAATAATCTTTATAAAATCTTTATATTGAGTATATAATTATATCGAAACAATAATCTGGATTCCGACGAAATCGATCAACTCGAGATAATTTGGTTATGCTCCAAACACACATCGCTACAGCGTTAAACAAAAAAACAAAAAATCATACTCGCCTCATTTGATATAGAAAGTGTATTCGACAACATAAATAGGCAGACAATACTCAATAAATTAATGCTTTACAATATCAATGGAAACATGTTTAAATTCATTGAAAACTTTTTATCTCTTAGGTTCTTTAGAGTAAGTCTTAACGGTATTTTTTCAACAACATACACCCAAACAGATGGAGTACCTCAAGGCTCTGTGCTAAGCCCCACCTTATTTAACCTTGTAACAAATGACCTCTGCTCCTACTTCACTGCTCCCATTAAACATGCAATGTACGCCGACGACCTAGTGATTTATTGTCATGGGCAATCAATGATCACTACTTCTTCCCTCATTCAAACTGCAGTAAATACTCTACAAAACAAAAGAAGCCAACAGGGATTAAGATTATCCCCGACAAAATCCAAAATCATCAGATTTAGTAAACATTCATTACCCCCAGTACCCAACATTACAATCAACAACATCCCTCTGCCAGCAGTCAACCCTTGCAAAATCCTGGGTGTGGTATTCGATACCCGTCTCTCATGGAAACAACACATCCTCGAAATAAAAAAGGAGGGGTGTAGAAAACTAAACCTCATTAAAACGCTTTCTAATTATCACTGGAATGCTGATGAAAACTCTCTTTTAAAAGTGTACAGAGCACTAATTCGACCCAAGCTTGATTACAGCTGCCTCATATACACAGAAAGCCTTTATTGCGAAGCAAATGAACCACCTTTGTGGATAAGGCGCCAACAACTACTACTAAATTACGCAGTTTCTGTATCTTCCGATCCATCTAACCCCATATACAACCTAATAATACCAACCAATCACAACATACCCAATATGTCATTAACTCCTACAATAAAAACCGTACCGATGATTATAGAATCAATGCCTATTAAAGTCGATATCTCACAAACAACTCCAATACCCCTCTCTTTAATCCCCCTTGGACAAAAAAAATTCCAGAAATCAACACATCCCTTACCAAATTAAAAAAAAAACGAAACCCCCAACGCTTTAATTAAAAAACTATTTCTAGAGATAATAAACAGAAAACAACACTACTTGATATTGTACACTGATGTATCAAAAAAAGAGACAGGAGTGGGATGTGCAGTTACAACTTCAGAATCCCCTATATATTCATCCACGCTATCCTCAATCTGTAGTGTACACACCGGAGAATTATTCAGTATCCTACAAGAATTCAAGCACATATCATTACCTCATAAGAACGTATGTATATGCACTGATTCTCTTGCATCAATTAACTCCATTAAACATATTTTCACCGAACATTCTCTTGTACAAAATATACAGGACACCTACCAATTAATCACTTCCCAAAACATAACAGTTACCATCATATGGATACCATCCCATATTGGTAATGAGGGTAATGAACTGGCCGATCAGCTAGCTAAAAACACCACAACACCGATAACACTATACAAACGGCAAAAGATCTTGAACAATTCATCAAACATAAATTCAAAAGCCTGTGGCAACCACACTGGGACTCCATCAATTCAAGCCTACACAATATCCAGCCTTCAATAAATAACCCATACCTCACCGAACCTTCTAAACTTTCGACTAAACTCCTTGGACTAAAATTATTCCTATAATCGATACCTCACTCACCATTTTTAATAAACATGAGTCGCCCACTGCACTTGTAAAGAAAGCATTCCTTGAATTATTACAAAAAAAATCTTACGATTTAACACTTTACACTGATGCTTCGAAAACTGACTCCGGAGTTGGTTGTGCAGTTACCTCGAAACATGAACTCATAGGCTCCTTTACTTTACCTTCAGTGTGTAGCGTCCATACAGGTGAGCTTCATAGCATTCTTCAGGCTTTTAAATATATCTCCCTCCCCCACAAAAATATTGCAATATGCACTGATTCCCTTTCATCCATTTTATCAATTAAAGCAACCTTCACTGACCACCCAATTGTCCAGAGCATACATGATATATATCAATTTCTCGTTGCTCATGATATAACAGTCTCTCTCATCTGGCTACCATCACACATTGGAATTGCTGGTAACGAAACTGCCGATCGTCACGCGAAAGAAGCTGCCTCTAGCGACAATCCAAAACACATAGTCCAACTCGCCAGCGACCTCAAGTTCCATTTCAAAAACGTCACGCAAGAATCTTGGCGACATCTGTGGCGCAACAGTACGACAGCACTTCACGATATTCATTCATCTACTTCTCCTCTCTCCCTTAGCTTTTTAACAAGGAGAGAGGCCGCTATAATCAGAAGAATTCGAATCAGCCATACCAAACTCACACACGGTCATCTGATGTCTTCGGGAAATCGTCCTGTTTGCCATAGCTGTAATACTATACTGACCGTCAAGCACATACTTACTGACTGCAAACAATTTTCCGCTACATATAAACGATTCGACCTAAGGCCTAACCTCAAGGAAATGCTCCACTGTCCCACCGAGATCAAGAAAGTCTTACAGTTTCTGAAAGCTACGCATCTCTACCATAAAATCTAATTTAAAAATTAGTAATAGTTGTTATTCAGTATCATGTAAATATTTGTAATTATTTTTCTGTGCTAATGACCTGCGCTGTCGAGGCACGTTAAGCTAAAATAAAAAAAATATAATATTGACTGGACTATGACTGTATTCAAATCAAACGATAAGCCAATCCTTAAATTTCGCACTATATCTCTTACGTCGACTATACTTATTTTTTGTTATAACTAAGGATTACAGTAGTCAGTACTACATTTTTTACGTTTGCTTCACATACATTCTTCTTTATATTATTATTTATATTATACAAAGTAATATAAAAAGTTATTTCAAATTGTTTTATATCTTACAAAATATTAAAAGCATATCATATAATTAAAATCATAATTTTAAATCAACGTAGCTATTATTATTATTAACCGAATATAGCATTGATGATCTGATGAGGAAGAACGGTCCTGTCTGAAATGGTCACAATAATAATAAAACTAATGATTTCACTGATTATTGCAGCAATATGCGATGAAATGTAGAATAATTCACGAGTCTCTGTCATCATCTCGCGACAAAAACCATTCATTATCCAAATGTTGTCATGAAAAAACAAAAATCTATTATCTATGTAGTAGTAAAAACCTCAACATTCCCGGACAAAAGTAAATATTGACTGTCGAGGCGGAAGCCGGCGGCAATGGCACTTTCCTACGAAATATGGATACGATTTTTATCCAAATATGAACTATTACATCGAAAAAATTTGCATTGAAAATTAAATTTCATGGAAAGCACAGAAAATATTACATGTGAATAGGATTTATGAAAATTGGTACTTGTGAGTGGTATAGTTTACTCAATAGCGTTGGTGGTCTTCTACTGATCTTAACATAACTAAAGTAAAGAAAATGGCGACTTATAATAGTCCTTCAACACATTAACATCCAGCGACCTCGTCTGAGGACAGTAACACTATTGCCATCTTGATATTTGACGTCAATTTTTTCTTAAGAATTTCGACATATCGCTAGATGATACTACAATTCAACTAATACCATAGTCTGCCACCATTTCTTCGCGATACAATTCATAAATGGTTCGATAGGTGATGTTTTTTTTGTGAATTTCACTAGTGCTGCTATGAAGGGTAATACAGCTTGTTAATTATAATGTAAGTTGTTTTTTGTTCATAATTATATTGAGAATTTTTCAATTTTTCAATATGGCGGTGGTTTTGACAACAAGTTGGCGCAAACGAATGCAACTTCAAGTGGCTTCAATTTTCGTGAAACGAA
This sequence comes from Galeruca laticollis, assembly GCA_963921935.1. Classification (NCBI taxonomy): domain Eukaryota; kingdom Metazoa; phylum Arthropoda; class Insecta; order Coleoptera; family Chrysomelidae; genus Galeruca; species Galeruca laticollis. The sequence continues at coordinate 37,488,891 of OY998184.1, forward strand.
CTCTATAAACAAAATAAGATTGATTGAACCATTTTCCGAAAATCGCATGTAGTTCGGACTATTCGGTAATATTAACAGCATGTGTACTAAAGTGCGAATAAATTAAGTATTATTAAATTTTGTTTGAATCTATACTCTGTACTACATCGTATGTGGAATTTGTCAAAATTATTAAGAAGAGAACCACACGTAAAGTTATCACAAGATATTGAAAAATCATACCCGTATGAAGTTAGCCACGGATTTTTTTTACTATCCACGAATATTTTTTCACAAAATGAACTGTACTTTTGGGAAAAAATGTCAATATAGGAAACATATAATGACATTTTGATATGCTACATAATTTTACTACCAAAAATTAAAGATTAAGTGAATAAATAGTTATCACATAATTGATCCTGTATATATTTCACGATTCTGAATCAAAGACCCAAAAATAAAGAAAAAAATATTCAACAATTACAAAGAACATCTAATTAGAAACCAATGGACAAAAAATTGTGATGTAAGTATTTTTTATAACGTCAAAAAAATTCATAAAAATTACGATTGAACGCCAATGCGCATTGTTCGTTTTGAACTTGAAGCCCCAATTTTGTTTTAAATTTTATTCAACTATTTCTAAGGACACTTAATTAGGAACATACTAACAAAAAATTATGATGTAAGTATTTTTTATAACGTCAAAAAAATTCATAAAGATTACGATTGAGCGCCGATGCTCATCGTTCGTTTTGAACACGAAGCCCCAATTTTTTTTTCAAATTTTCTTTAACTGTTTCAAAGGACACTTAATTAGGAACCTACTAACAAAAAATTGTCATGTAAGTATTTTTTATAACGTCAAAAAAAATTCATAAAGATTACGATTGTGCTCTGACGGACATCGTTCGTTCTGAACCCGAAGCCCCAAACTTTTTTCAAATTTTCAGTAACTATTTCAATGGATACTCAATTAGGAACCTATTAACGAAAAATTGTGATGTAAGTATATTTTCTAACGTCAAAAAATTCATAAAGATTACGATTGAGTGCTGAAGCGCTTCGTTCGTTTTGAACCCGAAGCCCCAAATTTTCAGTAACTATTTCAATGGAGACTCAATTAGGAACCTATTCACGAAAAATTGTGATATAATTATTTCTTATAACGTCAAAAAAACATAAAGATTACGATTGAGCGCCGACGCGCTTCGTTCGTTTTGAACTCGAAACCCCAGAATTTTTTCAAATTTTCTTTACTCATTTCAAATAACACTTAATTAGAAACCAATTGACAAAAAATTGTGATGTAAGTATTTTTTATAACGTCAAAATAATTCATAAAGATTACGATTGAGCGCCGACTCGCATCGTTCGTTTTGAACTCGAAGCCCCAAAATTTTCTCTCTCAGAGGTCTGCGGTTCGATTCTCAGCGCCGGCCGATTCTTTTTTCACTTATTTCAACGATTGTTTTTAGGTTATATTAATATTTGGACTCACAGGAGCCTGTAGATGCCATGAACTCGTTCAATTGAAGTACAGCGAAATCCAAGATATAGGAAATTTAATTTTAGTAAATATTACTAACACAAAAAACAACGGTCGCTTACTATACTTGGCGATTTTTATTTGGACTTGGTCAGACAGTATACGGCACTTCGTCTGGATGATATGAATCGGCAGCGATTTTTTATTAAATATCAAAATGGTAAATGTCACCGTATAGTTATGGGTATACATAACATTTGAAACGTTCCATGCTATGTTTTTGAAATTAACAATATACGGGACGTTGCCTATTTTAGTTGACATCGGAGGAGACATTACCGCTTTAAAACGACATAGTGAATGGAAAAACACCACTGTTGGTGAAGGGTACTTAGATTCTGTATCCAGCAAGTAACAAACTGCACAAAAAATACTTTATTGGAAGAACAACCAACTACGAGTTCTGGAATCAAAAGAGATTAACATTCAGGAAACATTTCGTATGAAAATATTTTGAACGTAATAAATATAGATAAACACCTTACCAATCATAACATGTACACCAACGACAAGATTGTGAATGTCGAAGCCGAAAGCGGTGGCAGTGGCCTAAATTTAAATAACTGCATTTTTTCTAATTCTAATATTACTTTCTGTAGTTCTTTTTCTCTCTCGATACGATTAATAATCATCTGCAAAGGCTAGACATTTATGTTTTGTATTAAACAATAACTCATTTCGGTTAATTTCGGCTTTCCTGATGACATATTCAAGTGCACAGCTAAACAATATCGACGACAGGGGATCTCCCTGCCTTAGAACTTCTTACACGTTAAACCTGTCGGATGTTCTTGTTCCTACCCTCACCATATTATCCCTTTCTTTTAATGTTAGTTTTACTAACTATATGATGTTTTCTCTTTATTCTGTCATATGCTTGCTTAAAGTCTATGATTAGCACATATGTTTCTTTATTATGTTCGTAGCTTTCTGCCTGTAGCTCTCTTAAGGTAAATATCTGATTTTTAACTGATCTTCCTTTTCGGAATCCACACTGGTATTCTCCTATTTCCTGCTTAAATTTCCTAGAAAGTTTATTTTTGAGATGGGTGTCTAAGATTTTGTATGCGACATTTAATAGAGCGATACCTCTGTAGTTTGTATAATCCATTTTTTCTCCTTTTTTATAAATTGGAATTAGTACTGCTCCATTCCAGTCTTTGGGAAATCTTTTTTGCTGTTTCTGCTGTTATCTGGTCATTCCCTGGACTTTTGTTATTTTTTAGCTTATTTATTATTTCTTCAATTTCGGTTAAAGTTGGTGGGTCTTCTATATACTGGGTGTTTTCTTCTCCTAGATCTTCTTATTCTATCTCATAATCCACATTCCTCGCAGAAGAACTCTTGAAAATATTCCTTCCACATTTCTAAAATCTCTTGCTCATTTCCTATTAATTTCCCCTCTTTATTTTTGTAACACACCGGTCTCTGGTGGTAGCCTTTTCTTTCTCTTTTGATTCCCTGGTACAGACTTCTGATTTCCTTATTATTGTAACTTTCTTCTATTTCTGTCAGAAGTTTTTCTGTATACTCTCTTTTCTTATACCTTATTAATTTTTTACAGTGCTACCTCTGTTCTGTGTATGTTTGTTTTGATTCTTGTGTTTCTATCTGGATCATTTCTAGTCTTCTGGCTTCCCGCATCTCTATTTCTTTTTGGCATGCTTCATCGAACCACTTTTTCTTCCTGATGGAGTTTTTTTCGTGGATGTCTCCAACTTCTACTCCTGTGCATTTTTTATGTATGTCCAGATACTCTCTGTCATTTGAATCATGAGCTGTCCGTATAGCATAATTATTTATCATTTCTGTACACAGATTTCTTTCTTCTTGTTTTGTCAATATACTTCTTGTGTTTTGTTTCTTCTCATTCCATTTTCGATTTCTTTACTGTGGTATTACTTGTTCAAGCTTTATTTCTACCAAAAAGTGGTCAGTGTCTGCATCTGGCCCTCTATAACTTCTGATATCTATTATACACTTTTCTTCGTCTTCGTCTATTGAAACATGGTCTATTTGATTAGTGTATGATCCGTCAGGTGATCTCCAGGTGCTTTTATATATTAATTTTTTTTCAAAATAAGTGCTTTTCATTCGCATACCCTTCTCTTTTGCGAAACTGATCTACAGCTGGCCGTTTTCATTTGTGTGTTCATGTTTACTAAATCTACATATTATGGGCTTGTATATCTCTCCATTCCCTACTTTTGCATTCGCATCTCCTAGGATTATTTTTAGGCCATATCTTGGGATTCTTCCAAATATATTATCTAGTTTATCGTAGTAACTTTCTTTACCTTCTATATCCATTTCTTCCCGTTGGGACGTGTATATTTATTAATGATATCTTTTGATATTTTCCTTTTAATCTAATCCAGCATAGTCTTTCAGAAACCGGTTTAAATTGAACTATGGCATGTTTAATTTTCTTATTAGAAACCCTTCTGTTATCTCCTCCATTGCTGAAGAATACGTACTCGTCTATTTCAATAGCTTCCTTTTCTTTCTGTTTTATCTCTTGTAATGCTATGAGATTGTCGCCATACGTCTTCATTTCTCCCGTTAGTTGTTTCATTGCTCCCTCTTCCCGTTTAGTTTATTCCCCGATGTTTCTTTATTTATTCTTTTATTTTCAATTCTATTTTCTTTCTCGTAATTATTTTTCATTGCTAGTGTCGTTTCCAAGTCATCATGTTTTCGTGACATACCTAGTTTTTTTACTTCCGTATTTCTAAAGCCTTTGCTTCCTTGTTCCATTTCCACACTTAATTGTCTATTATTACTTTTTGATGCCCCACTTTAATTTCCTTTCCTTTGTTCAGTTATTCTTTTGCAATTTTTCTTATCTCTCTCCGTATTTCTCTTTTCTCTTTATTCATATCGTTGTTATTTCTGAGCTTGTATTAATTTTTCATGACCTTAATTTCATCATCCAATGTATTTATTTCTACTAAATAGGTTGTATGTTTTAATTGTATGGTATTATTTATTTTTACCTCTACTCCCATTTTATCCTTAATAAAGTTGTTAACTTCTTGTTTTATAAGATTCCTTTCCTGTACATCCAGGCGTAATCCTTGTATTACTATATTCTTGCTTCGTTTGTCGTCTTCCAATTTTTCGATTTTTTCATTTGCTTTCTTTATTTCTTTTTTGAGGTTATCTATTTCTTCCATCGCATTTTTGCTTATGTCTTTTATATTTTTTAGTCTTTCTGTTTTTTTCGCAGTTCCTTAATTCATTGTTGTAATAGCTCCATGTTTTCTCTATTCTTTTTTTGATCTTCTATAATGTCCTTTATATTTCTTGTGAAGTTTATCATCATTTCCATCATCCTCTCCATAATGTCCTCATTTCTCCTTTCCTCTTTATTTGGTGTTCTAAACGTGTTCTTGGATGTTTTAAATGATGTATCTTCATCTTTACCCCTTTCTCTTTTTCCATCATCAGTACTGTGGTCATCGCTATCCATTGTATTTCTTTTCTCAGGTCCCCACGTTAAATGAGTAACTCGGGCCAACCTCTCGGAAGTAACTCACCTCTTGGAGTACCCTGTAATTGTCTTGTAATTGTGCTATTTATTGGAGGCTTGGCAACACCGTATATTTCTTTTTCAAAGTTTCAGTATCGTTATTACTTTTCGTTATCTGCTTATCAGCTAACCTCTAATGAAACCACTATTATTTACCTTTGTGTTTTTGGTGTCCGGAGCTGTTTATTGCTTATATTTTCGCACTCACGTTGCGTATTCTGTTTTTAATCGCCTTCTTTCCATTAGTTGTATCTAATTTCCGCTACACGACTCGAAATTTCGGGTTTGATGTAGGTGAAAAATCAAACACGTCTTTATTCTTACAACACAACGTTGCAAGATGAAACAATTTGCTATAAACCATTGTAATTTTACGCAATATTTTCTTGAATACTAAAAAATATTTTGGAAATAACCATAGATACGTCTATTTTTATGTGAAAAGTTTTTTTCTATATTTTATATAATTTTTAAACATATTGTCGCTTTTTACTGTTTTTCTTCATTGTTATTAACATAACTCTTAAACTATTGAAAATACCCTAAGAATTATTGAAGAGTTTTTGTCCTTTGTCCTGTTAAATAATGAACAAACTGAGCTTTCAACCTGAAAACAGAAAGAAAGCGACAAGTCCATGAGTACAATATGTTTAAAAATTATATAATGAAAAGAAAAAAACTGTTCACATAAAAATAAATTTATGGTTGTTCCCATAATACTTTGTAGTATTTAAAAAAATATTTCGAAAAAGTTCATTTGTTTTTAACAAATTGTTTTTTAATGAACAAATGAAAATTTAATAAAAGAATGTTTAATAATAGGAAAGAACGTGATCAATAATTATTTTAAAAAAATGGTTCCTCAATATTAATATTTCTTCAATTTTTGAAAATCTTATTAACATGCATTTATTTATAACAATTGCGGGCATTAGAGTAAAAGGGGTACAAGTGTTCTCTTTAAATTTGACATAACTGTATATATGAAAAATTAAGTTGATATTTATTAGGTACAAAATAGATGCACGTGAAACATTGACTTGGAATGCCGTCTTATGCAGAATGGATATACCACCTGAAGTATTCCTGTAATTTTGTCAATGCAAAACAGGTATAAGTGTCACTTGTACCCATTTTATTCCAAATTGAATTCAGAATCTATTATTCATTTAGTTGTACACAGTGAAAGTATCGAGTAAATTATTAAAGTTATCAATTGTTATGGCTTACATAAAATTGGGCCCTGCCTGATTCATTTTATTAATAATGCAGTTACTTAAAATATTATAAAAGTTATTGCCTACAGGGATTTCCGTGGAAGACCAAATAAAAAAAATAAAAATATTGTTAAACTTTCAAGACTAATAAAAATTCGATTTTTTGAAGAGTTATCAAGATTTCGGCATAACAGAAAAGGTAAAAAGAAAGATTCCTCGGGTCTTTGTTACAGAACATTGGAGGCAACTAATAAAGAGTTCACGAAATGCCCAAAAGAAAATTTCTAAAGTTTTTCTAGGTTAAATGATATTATAAACTACACAAAAAAAATATAAAAAATCTTCTTATTAAATAGAGAGAAATTCAATATTTCTGTTTCGCAAAAGAATCGGAGACATTCTTGTTTTTTATAAAAGTACAGTGGACTCGGAATTTCCTTTTAGTAAATGCGCATGTCCTGCTAAAGTTTAAAGTACACGTTACTGTTCAACATAGGGACTTTAAGTATAAACGAGTTAAATGGGAAATATTTAAAAACTCTTTTGGAAAACATTCCCACGAAATATCATGAATACTACAATCACATACATCACGAGCAAAAAGAGAAAAATGGAAACAAAAATTCTATAGTAAACAATAAGAAAGGACAAAATGACAAAGCAGCTATATCTGAAATTGATTCTCAAGATGATGACAGAAAAGTATAAGATAACGAAAAAAAGAATGTTGACTTCATTTTGTATTCTGATTACGAATAAAGTTTAAAAGTTTTTGCATATCTTCAAAATAAATACGTATATCACTTTTTCAAGTATTAACATATTTCTTAGAAATATTTTATTTATACTGGTATCATATTAAAATTACTTTATCAACGACTATCTAATAATAGACGCATTATGCTTGTGATAGTAAGTACATACAGGGCCCGGTATAAAGTGGAGCCCGGAAAATGGCATTAAAAAAAATATAAACCATTTAGTTAATTTGAATTTGAACATCAAAGGAAAACCGTATCTGATAAAGAAAATTAGGCTTATATTGGTATATATAAGGATATTCCTGTTATATACGTATAATTTTAACTAGATTTTAAAACATAAAACATCGGCAATCGGCACTCTTTTAGAGCGTTTTTGTTTATGCAGCTATAACCAAAAAAGCGTTATCTTTTGCCGAAGAGACGACGAAATTACGTAAAAAACTGTTGCCTTCTATCGTATTAAGATTTTTGTTCTGTTCTCAGTTTCCAAGTGATATTGGCAAGCTATCAATATCAGTCGAACTCCAAAGTCTCATTTTAAATAATTGTAATAATTTCTATTTCCATCGTCCGAACCCTGAAATTTAACTTAAGGTAAGTTTTGAGTTATAATTATTAATTAATATATTATTTTGGAATTCTGCGGGAAAAAATTAGGGCAAAATTTTATTACCTTTGTATTTTGAAAATTCATCATTTTAGTTCTTTCAAAATATCTCAAATACCAACAGTGGTAAAATCGAAAGGTAAACGGCATTCAATGAAAAACTTAATTAGTGTACTGTGTTTTACTATCTCAACAGTTTTCGAAGTCGTAATATTATGTTCGCTACCAATTTCAAACACATTGTATTACTGTTTTAAATGAAATTCAACGTTTCTAGCTAATTCCACAATATAATGAAAAATGTTGAAAATTCTAAAAAATTGACAAATGTGTCTATAATTGAATATCATCGTCAGAATGACAGAAGTTACATTTTATTTGATGCCTACCTGATGATTAGTAGTTATTTTTGGCTAGACCAAGGAGTGACCTACCTTGTGATTGACTTAATATATGTTAATAGAAAAAAGAAGAAGATGTATGTTTTGCGTAATGGGATTTATCTGGTTGTTTTAATCTGTATGCTCGTGAGTGTTCACTGTATCGGATTTCAAAATTTCTAAGGGTCTGACCCAAATAGACAGCATTACATTCTAGACATTTGAGTTTATATATACCTGATTTCTTTAATGTTGGTATTTTTGTTTTAACATTTAACAATTTTCTACTTACATTACTTTGTATTTTAAAAGAAATTGTTGTATTTGTTGCTAAAGATATTATCTTTGAAATATTATTAGAAATATTCCCTGTATATGTGATGGTTTTATAAGTTTTTATTTCTTCAGTTTGTTTAGGAAATATTAGTTATAATGCCACTTTTTCCTCTTTTTCAGTAATTAGCTTATTTATCATATGTAATGGATAACCGTTGGATGTTGCTATTTGTCTAATTGTATTAATTTCTCTACCAAAATTACATTTGTTCATAGGAACTGGAAATGCTCTATGTATCATTGAATTGTATGCCGCTAGCTTATGTGACATTGGGTGATTGGAATTATATGGAATTGTCACATCACTGTGTGTTGGTTTTCGGTAAATTGCATAATCAAGTACATTATTAACTCTTTGAATTTTCAAATCAAGAAAATTGATTAAGTTATTTTCTTCAACTTCCAATGTAAATTTAATTTCTGGGTGTAAATTATTAATGTGGTTGAAAAATATATCTAATTGTCGTTCACTACCTACAAAACAAGCTAATATGTCATCTACATATCTATACCACAATAAAACGTTTTTTGAAATATTACTAACAAAGATTTTTCTTTCTGAACTGTCCATTAAAATGTTTGCCAAAACAGATGATATAGGGCTTCCCATTGGTAAACCTTCATTTTGAATATATATGTTATTGTCAAAAGTGAAATAATTCTGATTAATACATACATCAAATAAATTGAGTATATCTGATATTATTCCTGGATTAATATTTTTATCTTCTAGTAATTTTCTTACAAGTATTAGACATTCTTTAGGAGGAATTTTAGTGAACATATTAGTAACGTCAAATGAAATAAGCTTAGCGTTATCTTGTTATTCGAATGCTTTTAATTTTTTGATTAGTTCTATTTAATTTCTAATTGAGTATTAATACTCATATCCGTAACTATTGAGTATATTGTTATGCTTCTTTGCCAATATATTATTAGGAGTATTAACATAAGAAATTACAGGTCTAATTGGTTTTGTTATTTTATGTAATTTAACGGATCCATATAATTGTCGACAATGAGGATTCTTATTTATCATGGACCTCTTTTCGTAATCACTAAAAAGATAATTTGAATTATTAACAATATCCCTAACAATATTAGAAAACTTCTTTGTTGGGTCTGCTCTAAGAACTTTTACTTCGCTAGATTCTAGAAAGTTGTATATTTTCTAATTATAATTTTCAGCTGTCAATATGACAGTTGTGTTCCCCTTATCAGATTTTGTAACTGTTAGGTTATTATCTTCTACTTTCTTTTTTATTGCATTTAAAATTGTAATTTTATTTTTTGTTTGATGTTTTACTTTTGAAGGTTCAATATTTTTAATTAAATTGGAAATTTTTAATTTCTCATAAAGAAAATTATTTTAATTAGATTTTAAAGCTATTTCTGACTCTAGCTATAATTTGTTTAATATTATTCGTAAATTTTGTTGTTATGCTGTACTTTAAACCTTTATTTAAAAATTCTATTTCACTATCTGAAAAATTAGTGTCTGAGAGGTTTCCAAATCGTGGTGCAAAGTGTGTTGGTATGTAGGTACTTACAGTTTCATGATGATTAGAGTATTGAATTCTATGTTGAGTTTCATTTAAAACACTAATATGAGTAGATTCCACGAAGTAAGGGTCGAGACAGTTAATTACACTGTATTAATTGACACTATTATTGCATTACCCAAAAATTTAAATTAGTCCAACATTAATAAGTTTTTAATTTTAATAGAGTAGAAGAAAGAAGAATATGAGTTACAAACATCAAAGTGGTAGTGAGAAGCGTAAAAAGGCATTACTAAGGGAAAATGAAAGAGAAACACAAAAAAACTCAATGTCGGCATTCCTCAGAAAAGAGCTAGAAAATCGACAAGATCTTCCTGAACCGCCATTAAAAGATGAGGAAATAAATGCTTCAACCAGTAATATTATCAATACCATCGAGTAACAAGAACACAAAGTCGTGGTGGATGATGATAACGTCTTCGTAAGTGATTTATTGGAAATTGACAAAGAAACTTCTCCACTATTTCCTTGTGATCTAGCAGACTGGCCTCAAAATATAACCTAGAAATTTCAAGAATAGTTTCTTAAAAACAGACCTGAATAAAATATTGACAAAATAAGTGGGTGTCTAAAACAATTGAATGGTAAAAAATCTAGAAGTTTACAAAGTTCAACATTCTATAAATTTAAAGAAAATAGCGAAAAAGTCCTTCGTGAGTGGTTGGTTTACAGTCCCAAATCGGGCTGTGTTTATTGTTATATTTGCAAACTTTTTTCGAAAAAAGATATCAAGCTAAGTGCCGATGGCTACACTGACTGGAAAAATGAGACTCAGTACTCAAAAAACCACGAAAAGTCTTCTGAACACGTAACCTCCGTCGGCACAATGATTAATAGAAGTCGAATAGAGGGAAGGATAGGTACAGAAATCAGAAAAAGTTACTTTCAGGAACAAAACTACTGGAAAAACGTTCTATTAAGAGTACTTGCTACCATTAGGTTTCTATCAAAAAGTGGTTTACCATTTTATGGTTCTACGACTAAAGCTTTTACAAAAGGGAATGGTAACTGTTTAGGCTCGTTGGAATTTCTTATTGAGTTTGACCCGTTTTTAGCCAGACACCTCCAGAAATATAGTGACATTGGAAGTGGGCATGTTAATTATCTTTCTTCGACCATTTGCGACGAATTTATTCAGATTCTTACACAAATGAGGTAAGAAATATTATTATCACCGATTGTGGTAACTATTTAGGCTCGTTGGAATTTCTTATTGAGTTTGACCCGTTTTTAGCCAGACACCTCCAGAAATATAGTGACATTGGAAGTGGGTATGTTAATTATCTTTCTTCGACCATTTGCGACAAATTTATTCTGATTCTTACACAAATGAGGTAAGAAATATTATTATCACCGAATTGCAAGTGGCAAAATATTCTTCAATTATCGTCGATTCAACGCCTGATATTTCACATATCGATCAATTAACTGTGATTATAAGATATATTTTATCAAATGGTCAACCAGTAGAAAGGTTTTTAGGTTTTGTGGAAATATTTTCTCATACTGCAGAAAGTGTATCGAATGTTTTACAAACCAAATGAGGTGACCTTAATATCAATATCAATTACTGCAGAGGCCAAAGTTATGACAACGCATCCAATATATCCGGAAAATATAACGGATTGCAGGCAAAAATTAAAGAGAATACAAATAATGCACATTTTGTATCATGTTCCAGTCATTCTTCAAACTTGGACGGTATCAGTGCTGCCGGAAGTTGTTCGGAAGCTTCTAGATATTTTGAAAATGTACAATGTTTATATAATTTTTTTCCGGTTTCGACGCACAGATGAGAAATACTACAAAAATGTCTATCTGTTTCAAAAACTAAATTACTATTGGTTAAGAAAATGTGTGACACAAGATGGTCAGCACGAGCTGATGCTATTCAATATATTGCGCTTGGTTTTAGTGAAATAAAAACAGCGTTAGTAGAGCTATAGTATGTACAAAAAGTACGAGGAGTAATAAACCCTAATTAAGTATGCAAAACCTTTACAGGGAGCACCATGAAATTTTTGATAAATCTCTTACTTTAAATTACATTTCTTCCGTAAATCTAAAAACCAGGTAGATCGACCCCGTATTTGTTTCAGTTGTAGCAAAGTTTAGGGTTTATTCATTGTTAAAGGATTAGCAGATAAGCAATAACGCAATGCAGTGGTGTGTATTTTGGGAAAAAAATACGTTTTAAATTATAATATAATAAAAAATGAAAAGAAATAATTATTGGAATACATTTATTACTTACATTTTATTCTATATCCGACTCGGAAGAGGAAGAATCGTTGTTGACATTAATAATAATAGGGTCGATTGAATCATCACAAATATTGTCAATTTTCCACATATTTGCCTCTACTTTGATAACATGCTCGATACAGTTTGTCCAATTTTCCTTACTCACATGACTTACAGCACTCTCAAACAATTTCACAACATCGTTTATTTTAAAAGTAGTATTTTTTTCCAACTTCCCCCTTTACCTGAGCCCATATTAATTCTATGGGATTAAGTTCACAATGATAAGGGGGAAGTCGAAGAACTGATATACCACGAGAAGAAGCCATTTCTTCTACAATGTAGGTTTTGTATTTATTCTTGTTCATTTTTGCAATTCTGTAAAGTTCTTTCCTTAGTGGATCTTTTGAAAACTTAATATTTTTCGAAATAAGCCATTCCAAAAGCTCTGCTTTACGCCTACGACTTGTGGGCAATGCTTCTCGTAACCGTGAATGGTAACTTGCGTTGTCCATAACAATAACAGCCCCTTTTGGAATCAGATCCAACATTTGATCAAACCATTCCTCGAAGACATCCCCATTCATATCTACGTGATAGTCCCCCGTGCGTTTTGAAATAAAAGTTAATAATCCACCATCAACAAAACCTTCAGAACTTCCAACATGGACAATGATAAGTCTTTTTCCTTTTCCAGATGGTGGCTGCAAACCTAACGACAAACCTTCCACGAATGCCTGCCTTCCGCTTTTAATGCTTTCATCTTGCCAAGATTTGGAAACTGTATATCCAGAATTTATCCATGTTTCGTCTAAGTAGAAGATTTTCAAATTTTGTTCTCTGGCATGTCGAATGCTTCTTAAATAGTCTCTTCTCCAAAAAACTATTTCCGGTTTATCTATCAAGAGAGATTTTCTATTATGTTTTGTATATCTGAAACCCACATCTTTCAAAAGTTTGCATAATGTCATTCTGGAGAATTTTGGATAGTCCGTATATTCTTGCACTGATGTCATAATTTTGTCAAGTGTTGGAATTTCCTTTCGTAAGTAAAATCCATGGACTTTACGCCTTAGTCTTTGTTTTAATGACTCATCGATCTCAATTGGTTTTCGGCCTGAAGGAGTTTTAGGGGGTTGAAGAGTTCCATTCTTGCTTTCTTTTAGTAATCTATAAATTGTTGATTTAGCAACACACAACATAGCAGCCGTTAATTCCACAATATCATCAACACTTGCACTTTGATCCTTGTTTTTCAATGATATATAACAATTCAATATCAGAGTTTTTTCATTTAAAGATAATGGTCCTGTTTTTGGTCGTTTAAATGGTCCTTGGCTTATCGACATTGTTTGGTACTTGCACAATTAACATTCAACAAATGTTTTAAATATATTCCAACTGTTTACAATATTATGACAACCATACAACTTCATACAACTTTAGTCAAAGAACTAATACTAAGTACTGATTTGATGTACCTACTTTCTTTTAAAATAATATTCCCGATAATGTTTCTAAGAAAACTGGGTTGTTTGGAAAATCCCTCTCAATAATCGAATAATCTGTAAATAGGTGTAATCTTATTAAGCCGATTACAGTAGGCCACTTGCCATTTAAAATTTCTGAGAAAAATTCCCCAAACACTACATATAGGAGTAATACAAATAAAAAATATTATGAATAAACGGGCATATCCGAACTCTGCAACAAAATAAAATTTTACCTGACTTGTATCAATTTGAGGATTACTGAATTGTTCGAACTGTGCCGCAACCATTTAGTTTAATCCTATTAGAGTCATTAGGGTTTATAATAGATAAAATCGGAGGCCCATAGAATTATGTATATTTCTGAGAGGTTTCAAAGATTTCTTGAATTAAATATTTTGAAGAAATCTTGATTGTTTTGATCGATATTTAGGGGATTAGGGGAAGGATGTTGATGCACTTACACTATTGCCTAAAAATCAGGAAGAAGTATTTAATAGTGTTCGTGAATTACAATTACGAACGAACCGAGAAGAGGAATTTCTATTAACAGCAGACCAGGTATTTAAAATTATTGTGTTCTCCTGTTTTTCCAACCTTAATTTTTTATGTAATTCGGATTGTATTTTGATGGATGGGACTTTCAAATACTGTTCAACTTTTTTTTACCAAATGTTTACCATTCATGGTTTTAATAACGGCTATTACGTACCTCTTGTTTTTTGTTTGCTGCCGGACAAATCAAATCAAACATATTCAAATTTGTTTTTAATTTTAAGACAAAAATGTAAAGAAGTAGGCTTAAATTTTCAACCTAAAGAAGTCGTAGTAGATTTTGAACTAAGCATTCATAACGCTATATATGAATGTTTTGGCAGAGATCAAATTCTTTTTGGTTGTAAATTTCATCTCTGTCAAGCTTGGTTTCGTAAGATTCAGGAGTTTCATTTGGTACAAGAGTACAGACAGAAAGGTTCTGTAATTGGCGAATACTTAAAAGTACATTTCGGTATTATGTATCTTAGTCCTGAGGAAGTTGTAGAATTTTTTCATATTGAACTACATTTTTTGCTTCCGAATGACCTCTACCTCTATCACTTTTTTTATTAAAATTAGTACATCCCGTTACCTCTCACCTAAATCGTATATTCTTTAGCATAGCTGCAACTCATTCGTTCAATACAAAATGTACCTTACGGTATACCCTCTTAAGATATATTTTGGTACGTCTATGAAATCTACTTAAATGAATGATTTATTACTCCTTGTCCTTTCTATATAGACTATAAATTACGATGCAAACCAAAAAAAGTCTACCAGAACAGAAGCTGGAGATTTACTTCACAACATGAATACATTTGAATTTGCCTTGATGACAGTGATTTGGAAAAGAGTCCTAGACAGAATAAACTACACCAGTAAATCTCTACAAGATAATAAAGCCAATTTAACTGCGGCTTGTACACTATACAGCGGTTTGATCGAATTTTTCAATAGTTTCAGAAAACAGTTTGATGAAGTTGAAGAGGAATCCAAAAAAATCAGCCAAATAATAATGTTTATAAAAATGGGATTTAAAGGGTTCATAAGAGGTAACACTGCTTTGATAAAGGCCCTGCACAATATATTACTTTAAGTGGTGCTGAGAACTTTAAAATAAATATATGTGACAAATTAATTTTTGAATGAGAATGCGAGCATATGATTGTGTAAATGAAATTTTTGGTGTATTTTTTAATGAACCCTCAAATGAAAAATTTAATGTAAGTATAAAAAATATAATAGTATATTATACACCAAGGTGGTGAAGACTATTATTATCAACCGAGCACTAAAATTATTTCGCGAGGGGCTTTGCCCCGAGCGGAATGAGGTGCGAGGTTTATAAACGTCTTCACCACCGTGGTGTATATACATTTTTTTCCACTACTAGCCAAATTTAAGACAAAAATAGAAAATAAAAAAATGTCTTATAAAAATCATGTAGGTATAATTTAATCACACAGCAATAGAATACCATTATTCCTATAGTTCATAATCACCAATATTAAGTGCAACGAATTAACGAAACCAATTATACGATCACATCCAAAAATTTCACAAAACGTGGTTAATGTTTCACTTTGAACAATTACAGCGGTAGTGCGTTCACGACACTTGGGTACAAAGTGAGCGTTCATAGAACATTTAACATATGCTTCGCCATAGAGAAAGTAATATATTATTTGTCTATGTGGGTCAAGGTTAGCTACCAGTTTCTATCACAGAAGATTTTCAAATTCCACTGGTGATAACGTTTAAGGTAAAAACATTCCTCGATCCTCGTTTTTCTAAAATTAACGGAAAATAAACAACACATTTCAATGTCAAATTTTGATAGTGTCGATCTACAAATCGTTCAAACTGATTTCTCCCTAGGCGTTTACTCCGTCGTCTGACTGACACTGACACAGTTTTCGCTCCTCACCTCACCCATATATTATGAACTTATGTCATCAGAAATTGCTGGTTGAGCGCGAATTTTAAACTAATGACAGTTTTATTGGAATAATTTTATCTTGTTAGGTAATTTCAAGCAGTAAATATGTTAAACACAATCTCCTGGGTATACAAAATTATGTTGCACTAGTTTTTGTTAAGCTATTATCCCTGAATTCTCAAAACATTTGAATTTGTCCATTATTGATCTAGGTTAACAATAGAAAAAATTATTAACCACTAATAGAGAAATTCAACATATCAGTTGGCTAGATGACACAATAATTGTCAACTTCACAGCTAGTAGCGGAAAAAAAATTACAATATGGATGTGGATGCTACTGAAGATTTAGTAGATGAAATTGTACAGTTTAAAGCGCTTTGTAAATCAAATGATATTTCCTCTAATGACCCTTATGATATGTTGAAAATTTCAATTGATTACAATATTTTACCAACCTTTGCTAACGTTGAAGTATTGTTGCGTATATATTTAACTATTCCTATTAGTAACGCCTCCGGCGAGACAACATTTTCTGCGTTAAAACGGGTAAAATAATATCTGAGAAACTCATTAAATGAAGAAAATGTTTCATCGTTGGCTATTCTAAATGCAGAAAGCGATATTCTCGATAAATTGAAAATAAATGATATAATAGATAAGTTTTCAGAAATGAAAATACGAAAGAAAAAATTTTTATTTATTATTATTGATTTTGTTCGTTGTTCCTTAGAAGGGGAGTTTTTACTTTTCCGCCCAACCTATCTAATATGCGAGAAAAGTATTGGTTTACCCCAAAAAAAGTTGGAATTTTGAAAAAAAAATTTGAGTTACTTTTACGTTTTCCATCAACAACAACACGAAAAACGGTTTTCAGAAAAAAAATCCTGTGTGTATGTCGTCGTCGTCGACGTTGTCGTCGGCCATTTTTCCTTATATGTCTTGTTAGCACGATACAGCCTCCGGGGTGCAATAAGTCACCAATGTTATGATTGAATATTATTCAGGACATCTCACAAATGAACCCTATTGATTTTCAGCTCACCAGAGCTAGTACAACAGGTGCTATAGTACTTTAAGTACGAAATTTTTGTCATTTTTGGAGAAATGTTAGTTTGTTAGCACGATACAGCCTCCGGAATATATACAAGTGACTAATTTTATGATTGGATATATTATACAGGGCGTCTCAAAGATGAACCCTATTGATATTCAGCTCATTAAAGCCAGTACAACGAGTGCTATGGTACTTGAGGTACCAAATGTTTGTCATTTTTGGAAAATTTTCAGTTTGTTAGCACGATACAGCCTCCAGAGAGTATACGATTGAACAATTTCATGATTGAATATTGTTCAAGGTGTCTCACAGATGTACCCTATTGATTTTCAGTTGACTAGAGCGAGTACAGCGGGTCCTATATATCCAGATATACTACATTTTTGGTTATTTTTGGAGAAACTTGGTTTGTTAGCACAATCCATCCCTCGAAGTGTATACAAGTAACAATTTTATTGTAGAATATTGTTCAAGGCCACAGATGCGGGAAAGTTAGTTCTAATCTTTAAAACCGTTTATTTTTTATTTTTGTTCTGGTGTTAATTTTTAGTTAGAAATTTTGTTAGAGTAGTTTTTTGTACTAAATAATATGTTTTTGCCAAATAACTCTTTTTATTTATTTATTTGGAAATATTATTATTTATTTATTATTTATTCAACATTCTTTATCGTTACTGAAGGTGCCAAAAGTAAGCAGAAAAATTCTTATAGAGAAGTCATATAGGATATTGGGGACCTGAAATTTTGCTTGGGCCTTGGAGCTCAACTAACTTGAAAATAGACACTGACCACATAATGTAACTCATATTACACACCTGTGAAATATGAATTTTATATTCCACACCCGTGAATTATAATTCTTAATACATATTTCCTAACATTTCCAAGTTTCATAAAAGTCCATCCTCGATGCCGAGCCAAACATCTTAGAAGTCCATTTTTGATGCCCAGCTATTTCTATTTTTAAATATTTTTATTGCAAATTGCAATTTTTTTGACAAATCTGCCAAATATTACCTATATTTCTTAATAAAATGAATAGCCTACATTATACGCTCGTTAAATAATATACTATTATTTAATCACTAATAATGTTTAAGCAAATATCACAGATTTCTTCAAGAATGTTTAAATTTTGCTTAATTCGGAATGCAATTATCTCAAAATGCAATCAAATGTACTTATACCCCTTTTATTTCAAGTCCCTCAATTATTTAAATAATGAGAGTTAAAAATTATTGGTATATAGCTTTCAGAAATAAAGCAATAATTGGAAAAAATCCTGATTGCTTCATTTATATTAGTAATTTTTCAATCCCTTTGATTATTAATAAAAAAATGAAAGATCTAAATTTCAGAATTTTTTCAGCCGGGATCTATTCTATACCCTTTTAAGTATAGCTCTAAAAAGTAAAAAAAATCTAGGTGTCTAGTTTAGAAATAATCAGCGTTTTTATGTTAACATTCAACTGGCAAAAATTAACTAATTAACAAAAGCATACCTAGTTAATTAAAAAATTGGGAAAAAAGTTTTTGATGACAGATTATTGTTTATTGATGTGTTTAGATAGTACCAACATTTTTTATTCCTTAATATTCATATTTAGTCGGTTAAAATAATTTTGTTGATCAAACTTCTGATTCCGTTGAGGCGTCCGCTACAACCGCTACCCGTTTTTATCCCAATTTCCACATCTAAATATGATCTGTACAATTCCGGAATGTCGGACTTTTCTTTAGGAAGTTTTCTCACCTTTCAGGATCTTCTCTCAAATTTTGATTATCTCAAATAGTTTTCAAAAAACCAAACCATTCTTTCTTTCATACGTGATTCCTTATAACTTTTCAAATTTTTGGGCCCCCCTATTGTCCAGTGGACAGTTTATTCTGGATGCCATTTCAAAACGAATGAGACCAAAATCATAATTTTCGTTGGTCCAGTCTAGGCTTATCACGAATTGGCACTTGTGAACCAGAATATGATTTGATAAATAAATTTTGTGTCTATACGGATGATGGTTTTATTTTGTTTTGTAATTCTTCAAAATACTCTATTAAAATATTCTCGTGTTTCTCCACTCCATAAATTGTTTTTAACATTTCCCTTGGATTTATTCGGTAATATATTATCAAATTCATTTTTGACACTTTCTCTAATTTCTGGAGGCGTCAAAGAAAATTCTTTGTTATCTCTCATTATCATTATTAAATTTAGTTTAATTTACTTAATTTATTTGGATATAGGTACTTTTGAAAATAAAAATTATTTGACGGTCGTCAAATTAAGAGTCACTTTAATAAAACGTAACTTGATTCTATTGGCTTAAAAATCCTATTGAACTTCATTAAAGTACAGATTTTAATCTTTTAATAAAAAAATCCTATTGAACTTCATTAAAGTACAGATTTTAATCTTTTAATAGTGTATTATAAAACAGCGGTAGAAGAAATTTATTTTGGATTAGTTGAAATCAGTTTATTTTATTATTCTCTAATTTAAATGAAAACTGTTCATTCTAAACTATCCATAGTCCGTTGTCCCCCGAAAACATTATCGAAAATTACAGCAATTAAAACATTTCACGAAGGTAAGTTATTACATATTTTGATCTCTGAACATTTTTTATCACTTGTTGATGACAACTACTAAATTCACAGAAAAATTAACGATACTTATAATCACATTAAAATAAATTGTTACCTTAGAAAAAGTTTCAAAACTTGTTGCAACTTGTCTGTAATCTAAGATAAAAATTCAACATTAATTTCACACGAACCGGTTCCTCCAAGAATTTAATAAAACTAACTGAAATTTAGTTTATCGTATCTACTTTGAGATGATATAACGAGAAAATATTTTTCAACACGTTACCGCATGCTGGAATAGCAGTTTCCAACCAACTGATATCGCAGTGTGTAAGGTGACGGCGAGAAGCACTGGATTTGTTTTGTTTGAATCAGAATTCGGTTCCGAACTCGCGAACTCGCTGGACCAGCTGAATTAGAAACAAAAAACAGAATCTAAGTTGGCAGCTTCTCAAAAATATTTTGAATTAGTTTATAATCAACGTTGGTTACAGAGGTTGAAAATATTTAAAAACAATATTAATTTTTTGTTATAGAAAAGTACTGCGCTTTTTGAAAAATTATAATTCTCGGAATACATAGTAACATAGTGTGTTCAAAAAACAACGTGACTTCTTTATTTTTCTTGAAAAATATGTTTGTTTCAATCAATATCTATTTTGTCCAGTTGAAATATACAATGTTGCGCGAAAGTAAGGAATAAAATTATTATCTGACCACTAAACAAGAAACATAACAAGTCTTTTTGTGATGCTCTTTTTAAAGATTTTCCGTGATGTTTATTTGAAACGTTAATAATATACCTCCTAGATGTTCAAATTTTATAACCAACTTTGTTAACATCTATGTCATGTAATTAAAACATATTTTTGTTGTGCACAATAATACTTTCTATACGAAACATTCATGCGATGTTTTGAACTAATTTTTAGTAACTTCCTGCAACTACGTTTATACGATGTTAGTGTATAAAACTGTCAGTAATATCTCATATCAAACGTCACAGTTAAATAATTGGGTGGGCTGTTTGATTGATGTATTAATGAAATTACGGAAAATAAGACGAACGAAACAAATGATCAGCATGAACAGGCGGATCATGGCGTGGTTTTCAGTTTCGTGTTTTATTTTATTTGCAGGGAGCACATTTTTTGCAAGACGTACTGGAATAAAGTTGTCTTCGTTTTCGTTAGTTCCTACTGTAAACCGAATGCGCCGCCACAGCTTGAAAGCCGAATACGCCGCCACTGTTGTTAAAGAGAATTATTGTGAGGGTAATTCACAATGAGATATATACATGTTGGTGACTAAAAGTTTTGGAATGGGTTAGATAAGAAATGTAAAATTGGTCTTCTTCTTACAGTGTCATATCCGTGATCGGACGTAGGCGACCTCTCACTTCTACCTGTGTTGTGCTCTCCAGTTACCACAGATAGAAGGGACCTACAGTTTAACGAAGGATCCGAACGTAAAATTGGTAGTCCAGAAATACTCGTATATTTGGTTGCGAATAGTTGTGGTGTTTTATTTCGAGAATTATTTTAATAGTAAAAATACGATAATTTTTACAGTGCAGCGGCGGGATAGATCTCGCGTTATACCGAGTGACTAGGTGATTGGATTAGTTGTGTTGTGAACAGTGAAAAAAAAACTGTGGGTACAATTAATTATTTATTTGTTTAGTTAACGTATAAACTAAACATACGATTATTCTTAATACGATTTGGTTTCGGGTTTTGCAGTTGAAATATCGTTGACAAATTTGATTTTCCTTTGTTCTTCTATATTCTATATTTTGTGGCTTATCTGTTGTCATAAGTATTGCTATAAACAGTGCTATTCAAAAGTCCGCTCCCCCCTCGTATCTTTTGGACGGCTACACTTACATTAATAAAATTTGGAGGGTGAAAATAAAGTGTTGTAAACTTCTCTACGAATGGTAACAGGTGACGTATTAGTAATAGATGACGTCACAGCGCCACTCTAGCCAATAATTTTAAAAAGGACCTTATGGCTAGTGATATCTCGTTTGAAAGGCATTGATATTGGCTACATAGTCATATTAATTTTGTTTGGGTTTAAATTAATTTTGACGGATAAATTTAATAAATACCAAAATTATTCAAATTATTTTTTTAAATTTAATTAATCAAATATCAACAATGGATTCTTATAGCAAGTGTTCGAAATGTGCTCCGTCTACTTCCTGACAGTGATACATGGGCCGGCGAGGTTCTATAGAATGGTCACTTCGGTCACCAGATCTGATACCATTAGATTTTTTTCTATGGGGGTACTTGAAATCCAAGGTTTATACTACGGCACCAGATAGCATTGGCGTTTCGAAAGAAAGAATTACCGAAGAATGCAATGCTATTTCAGCTGACACATTCGAACGAGTACGACAAGAGTTTACTAATAGGATGTATTACTGTCAGGAAGTAGACGGGGCACATTTCGAACACTTGCTATAAGAATCCATTGTTGATATTTGATTAATTAAATTTAAAAAATAATTTCAATAATTTTGGTATTTATTTAATTTATCCGTCAAAATTAATTTAAACAAAATTAATATGGCTATGTAGCCAATGTCAATGTCTTTCAAACGAGATATCACTTGCCATGAGGTCCTATTTAAAATTATTGGCCAGAGTGGCACTGTGACGTCATCTTTTACTATTACGTCACCTCTTACCAGTCGTAGAGAAGTTTACAACACTTTATTTTCACCCTCCAAATTTTATTAATGTAAGTGTAGCCGTTCAAAAGATAACAGGGGGGGAGGGGACTTTTGAATAGCACTGTATATTGTTTCAGTTTAGTTAACGTATAAACTAAACAAAATTATTATTCGCATGAACTATTTCTTAATACTTTTTTTATTGCTGAGTCATCTCTCGAGTTTGTTAGTTATTATTTTATAATTGGATTGTTAAAATTGGGTTTGCGTGTATTTATTTTTCAGTTCTTGTTTAAAGTAAAAAGTACGTAGAAAATTAACATGGGACGATCAAGTTCAAGCTCTAGCTCTAGTTCGGATGCATGTTGTTCAAAGAGTTATGATTATAAACGCCATAAAATCACGAGTCAAAGCGTTCTAGTTCGAGAAATCGGAATGTTGATTATTCAAGGGTGTCCGGAAATAAAAGCAGTTACACACCACCACCGAACACACAAGACAATGTGCGAAGATTAGAAAAGTTAGTCGAGCGACTCATCTTCCCAGCCGGGCCCAAGTAAGGTTTTCATCATACCTGAATTTAAGCCAGGAAATCTTAACTTAAGTTGTTCCAAATGGATCCACAAGATAGAACAGTTAAGAGAAATAAATAATTGGGACGAACGTTCTACGATTCATCACATGCAGAATCGATTGGCTGGAGGAAAACGACCCGGGTATTTACACCTTATTCCAAAGATCGACACACCTTTCGATACCCTTCATATCGATCACTTAGGGCCCTTTGTTACATCACGACTAAAAAACCGTTACTTGATTGTGATAGTGGATTCATTTACAAAGTTTGTATTTTCACGGGCCGTAAAATCTACGAAAGCAACACCATTGGTATCTATTCTCGGTAACGTATTCGAGAATTTTGGAGTTCCTAGAAGGATAATAACCGACCGTGGAAGTTCCTACACGAGTAAGCAATTTGAACAGTTTTGTAAAAGGTTGAATATCAAACACGTTTTAAATGCTACTGCAACACCTAAAGCCAACGGTCAGGTGGAAAGGTACAAACAGTGTCTTCTCTTTCTGCATCAACGGAAGATGAACAAAGATGGGATACAAAAGTAGAAAAAAATCGATGGGAGCTGAATTCTACGATGAATTCTGCAACGGGCAAATCTCCTTACGAAATGTTATTCGGATACGCTCCGAGGGGAGTTTGTAACGCGGTTCTGGACAACGAAATCTGCGTAGAACCACAACGTATTAGTAACCTGTTAGAAACCAGGGCAAAAGTAAAAGCTCTGCTCGACAAGAAACAGGACAAACAGAAGTCTCGCATTAACGCACGGCGTGTAAAAGCGAAGGATTATAAGGTCGGTGATCGGAAACTGACTAGAACAATTCGCACAACCAATGACGGAAAAAGTAAGAAACTACTGCCAAGGTATAGTGGACCATACGTAATCGTTCAATAGCTGGACCACGAACGGTACCTGATTGAGGACCCCGAATGACCTTCTCGGTCGCAGAAGAAGTATCGCGGGGTCGTCGCAGTTGATAAAATGAAAGCCTTCAACGTAGAGGTTAACTCAGATTCGAACGACGAACCTGAACTGAATGATAATGAAAGTGGAAGCGCTTCCCTGAACGTGCAGGAAGACTGATTAACAGAAGTTGTTGATTGGCCCTGCATATAAGCATCATAATTATGTTGCATGTTAACTTGTTTATTTATTTCATATTTTACTGAGTTGTTATTAATGTCGTTGATGCATCAACTATATATCTTGTTTCTCTTTACTTCTAGGCATAGCGACTCTGGAGGAGGCTGTAGCTGATCACTGTAATTTTATATCGTCACCTTTTTTTAGAGTCTAAACTTTAATTGATGTACTATTGGTTTGTTTAGGTACAAGCAAGTCCACGGGGACGTGGACAATGGTAGCCTCGCCGACTGAAAACCGAATGCGACGCCACTGTTTGAAAGCCGAATACGCCGCCACTGTTGTGAAAGAGAATTATTGTGAGGGTGATTCACAATAAGATATATACATGTTGGTGACTAAAAGCTTTGGAATGGGTTAGATAAGAAATGTAAAATTGGTAGTCGAGAAATATATTTGGTTGCTAATAGTTGTGGTGTTTTATTTGGAGAATTATTTTAATAGTAAAAATACGATAATTTTGACACTACTTAGTTATAGTTCTTGTTATAGTGGACGAATAACAGTTATCGGTAAGTAGGTACTCCAAAAACATAATTATTAAAACTAATAAATATACTCATTTAATACTTTCATTCGGCTATTCCACATCATCGGGTGGCGGATTTGTACCCTAAAATGATATAATAGAGTTAACAACATAAGGTATTTTCAAGTTTTAAAATATTTTAGTTAGTAGGTATTGTAGTATATTCCAATTAGCGTTCTAAGAAGTTTTTTTGTTTTTCTTGCAACTTAATATCATTGATTGTAAATAATAACTGTCATTCAAAAAATAAACCTATCAGTGAGTTGACATCTGTGCAATTTACTCTTACATACCCAATAAATTGGTGTCAGAAGTGGGATCGAAAATACGCCACTTACTTGATTTCCTATATTCTACTACAATAACACGCAGAGAGAAATGGTGAAAATTGCATATTTTCATTACAAATCAACATAGCTATGTCGGACGGAGAGGAACCTACTTCTACATTGATTGCTGCTGTGACGAAGGCGTTTGCGGATGCTCTGAGGATTGCTATTCCACAAGTTACTACTTCTGTTACAAACCAAGCTACACCAGAATCTACTTCTCAAGGTCAACCCAAAGCACCGCCGTTCAAGTATCAAGAATATCGTTCGTCCGACGGAACAACAGTCGACGATTATTTCAAGAGATTCGAGTGGGCATTACAACTGACTAAAATTTCGGAAGAAGAATACGGTAATTTCGCTCGAGTATATATGGGAGCAGAACTTAATAATGCTTTGAAAATTCTTGTTGCTCCTGATACACCGGAAAATTGTACGTATCAACAAATTCGCACAATACATAATAGGTATATTTTAAAAACCATTCAGAATATTTCAAATCCTAGATATGCATTATACTTACAAAAAAATTAATATTGCAATAGGGTATTATTATATTAATAATAAAAAATGCTCATATGTTGGCAGAGATTTGGATCTAGAAGAAAATATGTTAAATGTTCAAGATATTCCAGGAACTACTTACACAAATAGAATAAAGAATAAATAGTTGGTAATTATGTAAAAAAGGGGACTAATTATTTCAGCTGATAGAGACGATGTATTAAATAGTACAAAAAATGATGAATCAAATATGTCTAGGTCCATTTTTTGAGATAGTAGTTAGTAGTATTCATAGCCATCAATATAGTATTGATAATTCCATCTTGTCGCGTATCTATGATTTTGAGTGGTAAGTTCGCATTTATTTTTATATTGATGGCATCCTATCTAAATAATGTATAATTGTCTAACATCTAATATTTGTGTTTCAGTATAGAGTAGTGAGCTCGAATATTTTGTAGGTTTGTTGATAATCATTCGGAGGAATCGCCTTTGAGACACTTCGAAGGCATAGATAGTTCCTTGATACTCCTCTCCAGCCAATAATGCCATAATTGAGGTGTGAATCAACCAAACTGTGGTACAGTATTGTTTTACATTCAAAGCTCAAAAATTATCTTACTTGTTCAAATCGAAATAGGATACTACGAAGCTTTTTAGTTAAATATTCCATATGATGGTTCCATCGTAAGTGTTTGTCAATGTAAATACTCAAGTATTTAATCCTTTTTGCAGGTTTAATTGAATAATATTGTTGAATATTAAGATTGTATTTTCACAGAGACGTTTCATGACTACTGAAGGATAAGTATACAGTTTTGTCAAAGTTTATTGAGAGTAATCTACTGTCGAACCAGTCTTTGAGTTTTCCAAGATAATTTTCAATATTTATTCTGAGATTATACCAGTCATCATGTTTGTAATAAATCACAAATACGTCCCCGAAGCTGATTATGTTACCGATAGTTTCCTGTTCAAATAGATTATTTAAGTAAATTACGAATAACACCGGCCCCAATACTGTTCATTGAGGAACACCACATTTAATGTTGATCTCTTCACTCACATGATTTTTTAATTTAGTTTTTTTGTGTTCTGCTTGTTAGATAAGTTTTAAATAAATTATGAGCTAAACCTCTTACACCCATATCTTCTAGTGTATCTAAAAGTATGGAGTGGTCGACAGTATCGAAGGCCTTTTTTAGATCCAAAAAAACACCAATAGATGGTGTTCTAATTAACCATTTTTTCACTTGGGCTAATAGATGAGATGGAAAGTTCTTTATTGTTAAATGTTTTTCTCGAAGGACCGTATATTGTATTCACTTATGGTGTAGGATGTATGATTATGATGGATGAAGAAATTAAACAATTATTTCACTTTCATGTTACTATATTGCAGGAATTTATAACGTGTTCTTTTGCATGGACAATTAAGAATCTCACTTGATCATACGCGTTTTGCACTTTGATTATTTAGCACATAATCTGCTGGAGTAATGAATGATTAATGATCAATTACACATGTGGTTTACCAGGACCAACGCCGGGTGCTCTTATAACATGAGTACCATTATGTACGACGGTTAAATGATGAAGGGAGAGATCGAAGGATAAATGAGAAGTGTATGAATGCCGGCTAAGAAGTTTGTATGAACGCTGACAGAGAAGTTTACGAGTGACGACTGGGAAGTCTACGAGTGACGACTGGGAAGTGACTAAAATTGAGGTTTTATTCGTATTTATATGTTGGTTAACGTGGGTGCGGGGAAGGAGAGAAATATTAGGATCTGGCCAATGTGATGAAAAAATTTGAAACGTAACGGTCAGATAGAGCGAGTGAAAATTTGCTGTTAGTGTGATTTATTGTGGCCTGAAACGGTTTTGTAGACGCAGATAACAGAGTTTTTTATGAAGCGATAAGGTGTCGGGTACTTTGAAATATTCATTAGAATTTCACAAAACGATATTTATCTGTATTTCTTATGTGGTAGTAATGTTAAAATCAATTTTTTTGTTGATGTAAAGAAATAATAAATGTTCAGAAGAAGGATATATTCAGTTATATGTTTTGAGCAGAATATTTGAATTGTATTATACAGGGGAAGTTGAAAATAAAAATCACAGGAGAATTTGGTAATTACATCAAATTCGAACATATTGGGGGCGCGGGAAGAATGGAAGAAAGGTGAGAGATGGCTTCTCTCGGACATCGAATGCTGATATTAGTGAAGGGGTTAGATAGCTTGAGAGTGTATAGGGCTCTGATGCAGGATTGTGAATGAAAGTGAATAGTTGCAAATGTAATTATATAAGTAAATGTATAGGGATGTAAAAGTAAACTAATGTTGGTGTCAGAGTGTTCTAAGGACTCTGACATCATGAATGTAAGGAATGATAAGGTTTTGATGTTAGAGTAGTGTAAGGACTCTAACGTCATGAATGTAAGAATGAACAGGAGGCCTAGATGTGTGTTAGTTCTTGTTTTTTAAAGGCACGAATGTATGCAATGTACTCTAGAAATGGACTAGAGGTGTGAATGATAAGAATGTAAGCAATATACTCTAGAAATGGACTAGAGGTGTGAACGATAAGAATGTAAGCAATATACTCTAGAAATGGGCTAGAGTTGTAAACGATAAGAATGTAAGCAATATACTCTAGAAATGGACTAGAGTTGTAAACGATAAGAATGCAAGCAATATACTCTAGAAATGGACTAGAGTTGTAAACGATAAGAATGTAAGCAATATACTCTAGAAATGGACTAGAGTTGTAAGCGATAAGAAGGTAAGCAATATACTCAAGAAATGGACTAGAGTTGTAAACGATTAGATAATAATACCTTTATCCAGGTATTCACATTAAAGTATATGTAAATGAAGTAAAAGAACGAGAATGTTTAAGTCGATTCTAGTTCGACAAGTGTGGTACCAGTTTGTTTTACAAGTAATGGTTCAGGAACCTCTGACATCCCAGTGTTTTATGAGACAATGAGAGAAAGGAAAGAAAATGTGTAAGTCGATTCTAGTTCAACAAGTGTGGTACCAGTTTGTTTAACGAGTAACGGTCGTGGAACCTCGGACATATGTAAACAAAAAGGGGGACCAAGCTGTGAAGGGGTGTGAAATTCCATGAGAGAGCATGGAAAGCTCATGTGGGTGTTTCTCCGGGTTTTTTATTGTATCAGAATGAATGGTGCTGGGTAAGAAAGGGAACGTTTTTCTTCGGAGAACGTGAAAACTCCAGTGTAGCTTGCGCTACTTCCTTTCTACGTGGAGGAATGAGTTGTATAGTGAGGGTGAATGTAAGAGTGTGATGTTTTAATATGTGAGACAGTGATGTGTGATTCATTAATGGAATAACATGATCCTATAAGTACAAGTAATGTGACCACCAATGTAGAGTGGATGTGCGAGAGACCTTTTAACTTATGAGGTTGTCTGTATATAATAATGCTAAGAGTAAATTAAGTACAAGAATGTTTAAGTCGATTCTAGTTCGACAAGTGTGGTGCCAGTTTGTTTTACGAGTTACAGTCCAGGAACCGCGGACTTCCCAGTGTTTGGGTAATATAGTTATGAGACAATGAGAGAAAAGAAAGAGAATGTGTAAGTCGATTCTAGTTCGACAAGTGTGGTACCAGTTTGTTTTACGAGTAACGGTCCAGGAACCTCGGAACTTCCCAGTGTTTGGTACGAGATATTGAGGCTGTAATACATGTACAACGCAAGAGAGGGTATCACTAAGTGTTCAAGTGTAAGCAAGAGTATGGGTATAAGAGTGAGTTCAAGTTTCGTACTTCATAAGTTTGAAGTATAATTACAAGTGTAAGTGAGTGCTACTACGAGTGCGAGTAGAATTGGAATGAGATTGTGAATTCAAGTGAGAGTGCAAGTAAAATGGGAATCCATTGGGAATATATTGAGTACAATTTATATTAAGAATGTATATGCGAGTAAGATTGTGTGCTCATGAGACTAGAGCAAGTACGAGTGCGTGCAACAACAAGTGAGTAAGAGTAAGTACGAATGAATGTAAATGCAAATGTAAGTACGAGTATGTACGAATAAATGTAAATAAAGTATTACGAATGTTGGTTTAAATGTGGGTGCCAATATGAGAATGAGTATAAGTTTGATTAAAGTGCAATTGTATGCGAGTGCAAGTAATAATTCATTTGTAAATGTGTCAGGTAGTGAAAGTAAATGTAAGGTAGTGACCACGAGTGTATGATGAGAGTTTTGTCCAACTCTTTTGAGATTGTTTTTATATATGTTTTTATGATTATGGACATTTATCTTAAGGGGGCCCGGCTCGTTTGCGGGCAAGAATGGGTTTTTTTTAGAAGTTTTAATTAACGTAAAGGAGAGTTATTTCTGTTCTCGTCAAGAAAATGAGGGCAAGATATGTATATAATGTTTTTGTCAAGTCGTTTTAAATTCAAAGTGTCGTCAATGTAATTTTTTTTTAAGTAGCATATGAGTAAGGGGGATGACGTTTTGTTCTAAACGTCACCCAAATCTTTATGTTATCCAAGTATCTTTTTAATCCAAGTGTCCAAGTATCTTTTTAATACCTTTATCCAGGTATTCACATTAAAGTATTTTTTTTGTAATAATACCTTTGTATTAACATCAAAGTTTTTTTTTCAATAATATCTTTATCCAGGTATTCCCGTTAAAGGAATTTTTTTCAATAATACCTTTATCCAGGTATTCACATTAAAGTATGTTTCATGTCAAAGTGTCAAAGTTTTTGTTGTTTTTCTTGAGTGTCAAGTATACATGTTTAGGGGATAATCAATATCCTCTTCTTGAGGAAGAAAGGTTTGGTTTTCTTGACGAGAAAGAGTTGAAGTAGTGAATGAGTGCTATTCTGCACTAAAAGAGCGTTGAGTAAGAAAGTGAATAGTTTATTCGAGTGTAAGTGTTGGTTTGAGAATGACTTATAAGCTAAGAGTATTGTATGATTTGAGAGTAATATTTTATTAAAAGTGGCTTGGTCACACCGGAAGAATGAGTGTAATGAGTAAGAGAGGGGTTATTCGTTAGGTATTGTGAATGAGTTGTCCAGAACACTAAGTTTCTTGACGATAATATTCTGGGGATTGATGTATTGGTTGTGAATGATTAGGGTTTATGTCCAAAGGTCTCAATGATGAGTTTTGTTTGTGGGTGTGAGGGAAGTGAAGTAAAGTGTGATGTCCTTTTTGACATATGGAGCAAGATTCTACCGAAATGCAATTGGATATTGTGTATTTAGAACCTGAACACCTGAAGCACAATTTGTTTGCTTTAATGTATTTATTTCGATCAGGGATAGAAAGCCGTCCGAATTAGGAACATCCATAAATTTTATGGCCTGTTACCTTGCATGAGCTTGTTGAAGATGGATAATTGGGATTAGGGGATGCGGTAGACGAAGGTTGAATGCTACTCTGTTGGTTGGTGTGGTCACATTAGAAGACTGGTTACGATGATAGGATGTATCAGGTTTGGGATCTTGGGTTAACAAGTTTTCTAAGACCGTACATTTTTTCTCCAAAAAGTCAAAGAATGTATCACTAGCAATTAAATTTTGATCAGTCTCTTTTTCTTCAAGAGAATTTTGTTTTTAATATGTGAACGATTAGTGCATCCAATAACTCTTTCTTATCGATATTTATATTTAACAATGACTTTACGTTAGATCTAGCTCCGGACGTGAATGTTCTTAATTGTTGAGCAGTACATTATAAGATGTTATTACAGGCTGTCAAACGGTTAAAATGGGCAGTAACAATCTGCCGTGTATTATTCTATTTAGAGTTCAGTAAATCCAACGCTACATCAAAATTGGTCTCATTTACCGGTAATTGAGAAATTAAATTGAGCGGGTTACCTTTCAAGTATGGTTTCAAATAGTAGAAGTTTTTAGTTTTGGATGTAAGCAGGGTGTTGTTCACTATTAGTGCATTAAAAAGATCTATAGAGGCAGTGTATTTAGTGCTATCTCCTGAGAAAATCGGTATTTCTATGGAAGGTAATCTAATGTGAGTTTTACTCTGAGAATGTACAGTTAATTGATTAGTTTGATTGAATTTAGAGTTTAATTTTTCGAAAGAATTTTGTAGTTTGCAGTGTAATGAGTAATGTTTTTCATCAATCTGGCTTCTATCGTCAAATTCTAATTCAGTATCTACGGCTATGGTTTCAATTTGGTCTTGAATCTCAGAGTATTTAGAGTAATATTTCTTTAAATTGTCTATTCGGAATTTGAAAGCATACTTGTCTGACTCGTCCAAATTGTTATGGAACCAGTTGTAAATACGAGTAATTGCTGCTTTGCAGCTAGCACGTTGTGTCTTTAATGAATCCATTTTTTTAAAATGATGTATTAATTATATGGTTAACATGAAATGTGAATCAATAAGTCATTGACTTGGCTATGTTTGAACAAGGGTTATTTTTGTATCAGCGTAATATATTTTTTGTTTCTATATTTGCTACCAGCCGTGTCTTTGTTTCAAGTTTTTTACGGTTCGTTGCTATTTAAATGACACTGTAATTGTAACTGATTTTCTCACACAATAATACACAATAGTGTTTTCATAGTTCCATAACAATATTAATATGTAATTATTTAAGCGACAATGTACAATGAATGTATGTTACATAAAAAATATCAAATCACTTTTTCAAATAGTATAAATGTATAATTATTAATGATTCTGTCTTTTATGAATGTATGTTATATAAGAAATATGAACGATGTTATTATAATCAATCAATATTTAGGTGTAATTATTTAAATCACAATGTCTCATGTAAATTTCAAAAGTTCAATAATCAAATACAGAGTTCTTGTTTTAGTAATAAATACCTTAGTTGCTTCTGTTGACACTGACCTCTAGGTTTAGTAGCTGTTGCATAATTCACCTGCTCGATTCAACCCGGCTGCAAATAAGGACCATCTTCTATTCACTGATTTAATCCGGCTTCGAATGACCATGTTCTAATTAACTCTTTTTTCACTTGGGCTAATAGATGGAATGGGAAGTTCTTTATTGCTAAATGTTTTTCTCGAAGGACCGTATATTGTATTCACTTATGGTGTAGGATGTATGATTATGATGGTTGAAGAAATTAAACAGTTATTTCACTTTCATGTTACTATATTGCAGGAATTTATAACGTGTTCTTTTGCATAGACAATTAAGAATCTCACTTGATCATACGCGTTTTGCACTTTGATTATTTAGCACATAATCTGCTGGAGTAATGAATGATTAATGATTAATTACACATGTGGTTTACCGGGACCAACGCCGGGTGCTCTTATAACATGAGTACCATTATGTACGACGGTTAAATGATGAAGAGAGAGAGCGAAGGATAAATGAGAAGTGTATGAATGCCGGCTGGGAAGTTTGTATGAACACTGGCAGAGAAGTTTACGAGTGACGACTGGGAAGTCTACGAGTGCCGACTGGGAAGTGACTAAAATTGAGGTTTTATTTGTATTTATATGTTGGTTAACGTAGGTGCGGGGAAGGAGAGAGAAAAATATTAGGATCTGGCCAATGGGTTAAAAGAATATGAAACGTAACGGTCAGATACAGCGAGTGAAAATTTGCAATTAGGGTGATTTTTTGTGGCCTGAAACAGTTTCGTAGATACAGATAACAGAGTTTTTTATGAAGCGATAAGGAGTCGGGTACTTTGAAATATTCATTGGAATTTCAGAAAACGATATTCATCTGTATTTATTATGTGGTGGTAATGTTAAAATGAATTTTTTTGTTGATGTAAAGAAATATTAAATGTTGAGAAGGAGGAAATATTTAGTTTTATGTTTTGAGCAGAATATTTGAATTGTATTATACGGGGGAAGTAAAAAATAAAAATCACAGGAGAATTTGGTAATTAAATCAAATTCCAACGGATGGAGTGCTTGAATCCAAGGATTCGTAGATGTTTTTTGTCAAGAAATGGATTGCATCATTGGTAGATTTTTTTCTCTAAAGCCATACTGGGATGTCGATAGCAGATTATAATTTGATAGGTAGGTCGTAAGTCTTATTCTTATAATTTTTTCAAAGACTTTGCTTATTGAAGATAAAAGTGAAGTAGGCCTATAGTTTGAAGTATTTTCTGTATCCCCATTTTTGAAAATTGGAGTTATAGGAGATTTCTTTAGAATCGAAGGAAATATGCCTGATTCGAAGGATTTATTTATGATGTCCGTCAAAGGTTCACATATGAATTTTGCAATAATAGAGTTTCAGCTTTCATTTCATCAATCCCGGGAGCCTTTTTGTTTTTTAAGCTAATTATTGTATTTTCAACCTCAGTAGTATTCGTTGGTGTAAGAAAAAGTGAATTTTTATTTATATATTATTTACTTTTATAATTGGGATTTTGTCGTATGTTCTTTGCCAAAGTTTCCCCCACATTCGCGAAGAAGTTGTTAAATATATCAACAGCATCTTTTGGATCTGTTACGATCTCATTTTTTACATTCCTAGTATTATTTCTTATTCTTCTTGTCTTGATATTTAAAATTTCAGTAAAAAGTGTTCCAGAGTTTTTTACTTGCATTTTGTTCTCTTTCAACAAATTTTTAATAATAATTTTCTTTGACAGTCTATATTTTATTTCCGGTTTTTTTTTTTTCGTTAAATAATCATTTTTCAAGTTTACATTATTTGGATTTTCACTCCATAATGAAAATGAATGATTTTTTTGGTTGATGTGTTTTATCAATGATCTTGTTACCAAATTTTTCCTTTTATGTTGACTATTTTTTAATCTGAAGTATAGAGTTGATTTTTGTACACATGTGTTTATGATGTTGATGAATTTTTCTGTTGTCGATTCGATATCATGCATTAGATATAATTCATTTTTCCAACTTAAACTATTAATTGCTTTTTGTAATAATTGTTCGTCTACTTTTTGAAAATATTTTTTGTTTATTGAATTGTTTTTAGTTTCATTCAGTACAATTTGTAACAACGTTATGTAGTGGTTTGTAATTGTTGTTGATATAGTGAGAGGTAATATGTTATCAAAGTTTTGTTGTTTTGTTTTAATGAATATATGATCAAGACATGATTCAGATCCATTTCTCGCTCTTGTTGTAGTATTAATAGTTAATTGAAAGCCATGCTCACTCAACATATCAAGATAATTTCTTGAATCTTCAGTTATTTTCATCAAGTCGATATTTATGTCATCTACAAATAAGCTATAATAATAATGATTACTTTCTTTATTTAGAATATCACCAAGCTGGTCAAGAAAGTCGTCAATTCGACTTGCTGGAGATCTATAGAATGCTAAAATGCAAAAAATTCAGCTTATCCATAACCATTACAATTTTCAATAATCTACCTCCGCTTATCTGAATATGTTCATGCGAATGGAATGAGTTTGTTTTTGCAAAGACGATAACACCATCATTTTGGTTATAGCTACCACCATTGTATAAGGGTGTGTAGTTGGCTTGTTGAGGAAGGACGTATCCGGGACTTGCAAAGTTTCTGTTAAAACTATGCACTCGAAACATGTTTGAAGTTCCTCAAGATATATTTTTAATTCATCTATATTTTTTGAAACACTACAAATATTAGTGTTCCGTTCCGAACCATAATTTTAATTCCCACCTCTAGTGGCAAGTTATGTCACGTTCCAAAGGAGTTTTTCGTTCCCATCTCCGGTGACGGACCAATGAGATGGGAGTGTGGGCGTTCATTTGAATTGATGCTGCATTTTTGACATTCTTTTTAATAATAAAATTTGAGTTGTTGTCAAAATGCGTTGTTGAATGAGTAATTAAACCTTATAAAATGATAATTTTTTAAGTATACACATATTTTCGTATCCCTATGATGCATTTATAGTATATAAATCATTATATGCATCCTTTATCCTTAATTATACCTCCCTAATCCTATTTCATTCTGAATCAACTGGTGTAAAAGCTCTCTTAA
Source organism: Galeruca laticollis (assembly GCA_963921935.1). NCBI lineage: Eukaryota > Metazoa > Arthropoda > Insecta > Coleoptera > Chrysomelidae > Galeruca > Galeruca laticollis. The sequence goes on from OY998184.1 coordinate 37,524,418, forward strand.
TATTATTTTAACATGTCTGATGTAGCTGAAAATATCGCTACCTTAAAAAATATTAGAAAGTCTCTTAAAGCTGACTTAACTCGGTTCAAAACATTTGTTAATACTAAAATATAGGAAAAAATCTATACGTATGTACGGGAAGACAAATTGTTATGGATCAATAACTGACTGAGTGATTGGAAATATATAAGAAAATAATGACGTTACAAGAAGTACAAATGTGAATTACTTGGCCATCCGATTTATAAATAAAAGAAAGGAGATATAAGAATACTTACTGAAGAGTCAATTGTGGTTACGAACTGTAAGGTAAAGTTTTCACTTACATAAACTGTTTAAACGATATTAGTATAACTTTGAAACTATTGAACGGTAGATTTAAAGTAAAAACAATAACTTCTTATTTGATCACTGATAGAAAAACTATACAAAGGATATTTGAAGAACTCTTATATTAGCAAACTAATAACAAATATTCACCACAATAATATCAAAACATTCTACCTCTCGGATGTCAAAAGATTTATAATTTGTGCCATCATTATAATCGTGTAAAATATTTGAATTTGATTAATAGTTTCAATACTTTTCCAAAACATAGGTAACAATAATAGTGTTGATCAATTAAGAAGGTATTATTCAGTACTAAATAATTAAATAACGGCATTTTGTAAATAGCTTTTCAAGGTTAACATTGATGACAAATAAAACTAAATAACTATAGAGAAAGAGGTCTTTCTCATCGACATTAGTTGAATTTATCTCGTGTTGCCATCTCCGTTTCTATAAATTAACTAGAGTTTTTGGTCTATATTAAAATATAAATACAGAGTTGTATTAGGTAATTAATTAATAGTTTGTAAAATTATTGGAGAATAATAATCTGAGTGTTTACTTTTTATTTACTAATTATATTACAATTTGAGTTATTTCTGGAGTTCGAATTTATAAATTAAAAGACACATCCTCAACCACCATAAATCCTTGTTTATGGTTAAGAGTTTCATTCTTATAGACTGAGTATAGCTAGCTTACGATAAGAACATATAGGTAGTAATTTCACTTAGCGTTCAACTAAATTTCAATTTTGAAAACATCATTATATTAAATTATTATCTATCAATTGACGAACCCAACTTTGGACAAATAAAATTGAACAATGTTAATATTCATATATTGATAAATAATAATATAACAATATATTGAAAATAAGTTAAGGACATAGATACTTAGGATGTACAGCTCTCAGCGATATCTCGAAGTATACTAGAGACGTCGGTGGTCTGGACTCTGGACGGTAGCGACTTCTTGTACAAGTGCGTATGTATAGATCCACAATACACAAAAGCTATTTGAAGACGAGATATAGTATATTGTACAATGAGCATGAAATGACATACATTTCCCACGAGTAGTAGGTATATGAAATTTTGTACAAATTTCATATACCTACGAGTTGGAAATGGGTCATTTCATGCAAATTGTACACTATACTTTTTCTACGACCACCGTTCTTAACGCTGAACGAGCCATACATTTTTTTTGTACATGTACCAACCTACGTCGTGAAACAAATGACGTTCAAAATTTTCAAATTTTCAAAATTCGGAAATAAAAAAATGTTATGCAGAAAAAATCGTTATACTTAATTCACCTGCGGAAAAAGTTATTAACGATCGTGTCTTTTTAAAGAAGTAATATCACCTCCTTCATCTACCAGGATAGTGAGCAATGTCCATCTAAAGCAATGGCTAGTTTACATATCAGGATCAGCATGTCAATGTCAAATCTTCCTCACTATAGCTACCCATTTTCGATTATTAAATTTTTTTACAATTCCAAGACAAATATGGTCACTTTACTCTCACATGCTAGAAATTAAAGTGTCACTCTTAGACCCAAGGGATATAAAGTGACGGTTAAAATCCCAAGGGATTTAAAGTACAAATAAAACCGTACATCCTCGATGCATATCCAAGCATTTTAGAAGTCCGTCTTCGATGCCCAGCCAAGTTTCGTAAAAGTCCCTCCTCGATGACCAGCCAAGTTAAGTAGAAGTCCATCCTAAGTAGTATTTATATTTCTTAAAAATGTATGGAGAATTACCAGAATTACAAAAAATATTGTATAGACCCGTCGACTAAAGTGACAGTAATCCCTTAGGTGGATTAAATGGGTTACTTTAGTCGCTTGGTGTATAATATACTATTATAAACGAATTTTGTGAACACTGATCTGTATCTGTATCTGTAAAGGTTTGAAGGTTGGGTGGCCTCACAGCACTTAGGCCACAATTGGCCCATTGTGCATCCTTCTGAGGTTCAAAACTTCCTTCTAGCTCGTCATCCAGCCTACTTCCTTGAAGTAGGCGATAACGTCGCCTGAATTAAGTTCCCTTATATTGGCGTATGTGAGCCTGTGCTCGCCGAATACTTCAAACCTAAAATGAGAGAGTGTCTGACATTCGCAAAGAATGTGTTCGACAGTCTCATCTTCTTGTTCACATCCTCTACAAAGTGGGGTGTTAGATAGACCCAGTCTGTGAAGGTGTTTTCGTAGGTGGCAGTGACCAGTCAGAATTCCCGTGGTTGTTCGTAGGTTTCGCCTGTTCATAGTCACGTATTTTTTGGCTACTTTGCTATCCGGATACTGCAGCAGTTCCTTGGCAAGCCTGCAGCCTTCTGCGTCGTCCAATCTACCCTTAAACTTATTAAGGGAGTGTTCCTTTAATAGGTCGGCCGTCGCTGACGCCGATAGACCAACGAAAGTGCCAGGTCCCAAGAGTTTTTGGGAGGCTGCCTTCCTGGCTAGCGAGTCTGCAATACGGTTTCCTTTCGATTTCTCATGGCCCTTGATCCAGCCTAAAGTGACCGTGTTGTTGTTACAGGCATCGATTAAGGCCATGTGACATTCTAGTACTAGGCCTGATGTAATACGTGGCCTATTCAGGGCTAGTAGTGTTTGTCTACTGTCCGTAATGATGTATATTTTATTACCTGTGGTTTTCCTTTTGGTAATCTCTTTAGCAGCGATGCAGATAGCAGTGAGCTCTGTTTGAGCAACACTTGCATTGCAGCCCATTGTCCATTTTATGTTTAGATTCAGGGATCTGGAAAAAATACCACATTGGATTTAGACCCGTCTGTGAAGATGCGGATTGCGCCTTCTACCAATAGGTCTTGTGAGTTGTTTTTAAAGATTACCTTGTAGGGCCTGTTGAAGGCATATCGCGGTGGAATCGAGTCCGTATTGGCCTGCAGCAGTGAGATCTTCCCGAGGGCCTCATGCCACAAGTTACGTCTCAGTTTACCGGATCCTACATCAGGTTGTATACCAGTAGAGCGCAGACGTGCCATGGTCATCAAAACAACCTCCTCGATGTATATGTCAAGGGGAGTGAGACCGAGGATTACCTCCATAGCTCTTGTTGGTGTGGTTCTCATGCATCCTGTTGAGGCATGCTGTTCTTTGTATTTGGTCCAGTTTACGGGACGACTGTCAGCTGGTTTGCTTTAGCTCCCCAGGCAATCACGCCGTACGTTAGCATAGGTCTGATGATGGCAGTGTAGATCCAGGCAGCAACCTTAGGTGACATTCCCTAGGTGCGGCCGATGGTTCTACGACACTGCTTATAAGAAATATATGCTTTTTTAACTCTGTTTTCTAAATGGGAGTTCCACGTTAAATTACTGTCAAAGGTGACCCCTAAATATTTCACCTCTGAAGAGAGATTAAGTTTGGTATCTAGCAGGTTTGGGGCTTGATCTTTTACAAGCTTCCTGTTTTTCGTGAAGAGGACCATCTCAGTCTTTTTTGGATTTATTGACAGCGAATGATCTCTGCACCATTGTTCTATGTTAGCAGAATCACTAGGTCATCTGCGTATGCTATTGTGTAGAAGTTGTTATCATTGAGGTGGCTGACCAAGGAGTTTGAGACCATGTTCCATAGCAGTGGTGAGAGCACCCCTCCCTGTGGACAACCTTTTACAACCAAGCCTCTGATGGTTACATCATCCACACTGATTTTGATTGCTCTTTTTGAGAGCATGTTATATATCCAGCCGTTTATGGTTTGGGGGATATTTTTGTTGGAAAGTGCATTTGTTCTTTTAGGAAAAGTGGTTCTATCAAATGCGCCTTCTATGTCTATGAATACACCCAGGGTGGACTCCTTATTTTCCAACGATTACTCGATGCGGCCCGCCACGAGATGAAGAGCCGAATCGGTGGACCTCCCTGGAGTGTATGCATGTTGATTTGGATGCAGTGTATTTCGTGTTATCACCACATCTCTTATGTATCGTTCGCACAGCCTCTCTAAAGTCTTCATTGAAAACGATGTGAGGCTAATGGGTCGATATGCTTTTGGGATGGAATAGTCCATTCTTCCTGGTTTTGGTATGAACACGACTTTCACTTCTCTTCAACCTTTTGGAATATACCTCAGTGCCAGTGAGGATCTGAGGATTCCTACCAGGTGCGGCATTAGGTCATCCAGGCCCCACTGAAGTAGGGCTGGATAAACGCCGTCCGTTCCCGGGGATTTAAAGGGGGAAAAGCCTAAGATGGCCCACCTCAGTCTGTCCGCGTCGACGATCCGTCGTGATATACGCCAGTCATCGTCCGTCGGGGGGTGATTCTCCTCATCCTCCCAGGCCGCCGTATTTGTGGTACAGGAGTCAGGGAAGTGAGTTGACATCAATAATTGAAGACTTTCCTTTAGGTTGGCAGTTTTAGGGCCATCCTCTCTGGTGAGTATACCGATATGACGGTGGGGATCTTTTGAGAGGGCTTTTTGGAGTCTAGCTGCTTGGGGGAATCCTCGATTTCCTCGCAGTAGATTCTCCATGCCTCTGTTTGTTTTTGTTTGATGACTTTTTTATACTCTCTGAGGTGAGACTTGTATGAGTTCCAATCCTCTTTGAGTCTTGTTCTTTTAGCCTTTTTAAAAGATTTCCTCGCCGTCCACCTGAGCTGGTCAATCTCATGGCACCACCACGAAGTGGAGGCTCCATCGAGATCGATCCGCCTGAGTGGGAAAGACATCTTGTAGGCATTAATAATGGAGTTTTGAATTGTTTCATAATAACTTTCCAAATCTCCTTTATTGTTGGGCAACACATCCTCGACTCCTCGCAGATCCCCTTTCAAACGGTGGACATATTTTGTCCTATCCGTTTTCCTGGGGTCGCGAGTCATTGTGGAGGTTGTAAGCGCAAGTTTTATTTCGAATTTTATCCAGCGGTGGTCCGACATTTAAATATCTTCGGATACATGCCAGCCGGAGATTATATTCGAAGTATGATTAGTAGATAGGGTAATATCTATTCGCGTTTGACTACGAGAGTTAATAAAAGTTGGTTCAGTACCTCTATTTAGAAAACAAAGATTCTTGTTAGTTATATAATCATAAAAAGACTTACCTCTAGTGTTAATATCTTTGCTGTCCCAGCTTACGTTGTGAGAGTTTGAATCGCAGCCTATTACCAGTTCAAGCTTCTGGGTGAGACAGTGTTCCACAAGGTCCTCCAGCTCCTTGGTTGGTGGTGGTTTAGCTGAGTCTGAGGGGAGGTATGCGGATGCCAGTATTAACACTTTCTTTTGACCTTTCTGTGCATATTCAACCTTCACTACCGTTAGGTCGGAGGACGAAAAATGCGTCAGTGGGTAGGTCTTAAAATTTCTAGGGACGTATATGGCCGTCCTAGGTTGCTGATTGCTTGGAAAGCTGAAAATTAAACCTTTTGGATTATATAGACCCATGATTTTGGTTTGTCTTATCCAGAGTTCTTGGTCAAAGACGAATAGGTGTCCTTTGGGATTGACCTTTGCTTCGTGGTGGAAGGAAAACCATGCATCCACCCGAAGGTCTGTGTTTTGTTGATCCAGCCGGCGCAGCACACCCTCTTTGTTACCCAGGTCAGCGTGAGCTTCGCTGGGGACCCAGAGGGTGGCTTTTGTCAGCTGGGGGAGGTTTTCGACGTGCACCACGTCGAGCTTAGCCTTCTTTTTTGTGAACACTGATGTGAAATGTCATATTATTAGACAGGCGTTAACAAACATGACTCTAACATATATTATAATATAATGACAGTCTAGTAGCTATTAAAAGTCGAGGGAAATGAAACATTTCGATACAGCTAGCCCGTTGGAAATGAAAACCTGTACTTCAACGTGGTAGGTTTCTTAATTGAACACGCACTTGAATTGTACATTTTTCTTTATGGTCGTATAAAAAATAATTTTTACTTTTTAGTCTAAGGAAGCGGACGTCGGAACGAAATTCTCGGGTTAAATATGATCTTGCGAATGAAAAAACAGTATTTCGACTTGTATTTAAAATATCGAAGTTAATAGTTCCGGCTTAGAGGTGGGAGTAATGGAAGAATATGTAACGCCCCGAAATAACTTTGTAACATGCCGATAAACATGTTAGACCCCTTCTCCTCGAAGAAATGAAGAAATTTGAAGAATTTTTTTTGTAATCCTAAACAGCCTGCAAAGAAAATTCCGTGAGTGCGTAAAATGCGTTACAACACGAGTTACGTACTATACTTTACCTACCACCAACTTGTACTTGTGTATATAATCTTATCAAGGCATTTAAAGTACAAGTAAAAACGTACATCCTCGATGCCCAGCCCAGTTTTATAAAAGTCGCTTCTCAATGCCCAGCCAAGCATCTTAGAAGTTCACCCTCGATGCCCAGCCAAGTTTCGTAAAAGTCCGTCCTAAGTAGTATTTATTTTTATTAAAAATGTATGTAGACTTACCGGAATTGTATAAAATAGCGTATATACCTCTCGACTAAAATGACATTAATCCCTTAGGTGGATTACTTCCCTCAGGAACCAATTATCATATAATTCCAAATAACTCTTAGTATTAAATGCAATCTCGTATCTAATAAATGTTATCTACCATTTATATACAGAATAAAATTCAACGTCAAATATCTAAGTAATACATTTTGAATAAAATGGCTACGTCTATTGACAGTTGCTAAGTGGTTGCTATGGAAGCTGTGCGATTTACTTTACAGCCGTGCGTTTTGTTTTACCGTGCGTAATAGACGTCTTACAGTAATTGCCGACTGTGTGTTTTTGACTACTTACAGGGGTGGTCGTAGGTAAAATACATTACGTAACTATAGAGGAAAAGTAAAAAGAGAAAGAAACCACAAGGCATGGCCTTTTCCCTATTTTCCTATCATCGGAAACTTTAGAGAGAAGAAACCCACAAATACTGAACAAGTGTTAAGAATTTAGCGATAACACTCACAGTATACTCAAAATCAAAATAGGAAGTTATACAGAAGAACTTAACATTATAAATCGGAAACACTTTCGTTATGAAAGTAACGAAACTATAAACTGTGGAATCCCAAACCACATACAAAGTTATCTAAAAAAATAGTTTTGTCAACGGAAAAAGAAAACCAAAGTATGCCGTGAAAAATACTATCAGTATGTATCAGTATACACCAAAATAATCCATAAATTGTCGTGTAACAAAAAGGACGTGTTTCACTCGTATTAACCTACAGGGATGATAAAAATAAAGCGTATAACGCTACCAAGCAAAAATATTATTTCTCAGTACACACACAACAAAAGAGATATGGGGCTACTACAAAATTAACTGAATTCAAAATTTACCTAAAGCAAGGAGTTCCATAAAATATTTAAGCATATACTTTGTTCCAAACTAAACTGCATTCTAAAGGTGTATAATGGAAAAAAATCTCAAACAATTTGAAATATTCACGAAAGTTTTCTGTTTCAAAAAACCAAAAATAAAAGAGATACGATAAGAAAACACAAATATAATACACTAATTGTATTATGCACAACATAATGTACTCTAGATACAACATCAAGAGATGACGTAAAGGCATACGAATAATGAAGATATAAGTGCTTGTGCACAACGAGTACTTATCTTTTGTCACGCCATTTACAAACCATAATTCCTGTGTCACTTTTTTTTCAAATATATTTCTTAAAGGCCAAGCTTTTTTCCCAGAACATCCTTTGGATTTTATATTCGGTTACTACCTAAAGTTCCAACCAAATGAGTTTTTCTGGTCAAAAGTTCAGAGCTAAGGAAATACTAATATGATAATTGTCTGTAAATAAATGACGTCCAGAATCTAGCATGTTTTTCATAAGAAAATACCACTACATTTGAAGGCGCTTGTCCTCCTTGGGCTTTATCAGTATCACAATAAATTTGAAAAGTTTATGTATAACCACTTTCACAGCATAATTTGTACACTTTCATGCCAAATTTATGTCTTTTATTTTTTTTGTTCTGTCTAAATCTTAGTCTACCTCGGAATGGAACCCTAGTTCCATCAATGCACACTTTCAAACCGTGTTTTACATCATAAGGTGGTCTCTGGTTGTTTTATACTTTATATAGGTTTAATAATATAATTAAACAATCCTGACTAACAATTAACTTTATTGATTCCAAGTGTCAAGTGACAATCAGTTGTCAGCATTACAACCACTATTGCCAACCGTTATTACCAAATATCACTATACAACATCTTCCTCCTTAAGTAAGTTAATTGACACATAGTTAATACAATACAAAATCCTTAAACTTAGATGGTTTTTTGCAAACCCGCTTTTCGAGCTTGTCCTCCTTGGGCTTTATCAGTATCACAATAAATTTGAAAAGTTTATGTATAACCACTTTCACAGCATAATTTGTACACTTTCATGCCAAATTTATGTCTTTTATTTTTTTTGTTCTGTCTAAATCTTAGTCTACCTCGGAATGGAACCCTAGTTCCATCAATGCACACTTTCAAACCGTGTTTTACATCATAAGGTGGTCTCTGGTTGTTTTATACTTTATATAGGTTTAATAATATAATTAAACAATCCTGACTAACAATTAACTTTATTGATTCCAAGTGTCAAGTGACAATCAGTTGTCAGCATTACAACCACTATTGCCAACCGTTATTACCAAATATCACTATACAACATCTTCCTCCTTAAGTAAGTTAATTGACACATAGTTAATACAATACAAAATCCTTAAACTTAGATGGTTTTTTGCAAACCCGCTTTTCGAGCGACTCTTGTTCAGGGCTCTGAACAACAGGCTCGTCACAATTATTTTTTAATTCTAAGTTATCATCAGCTAAAGTAGAATACAGTTTTTCTGTTTCATTACTATCACTATTACTACAATGACCTGTGCTATTAGGACTATTTTGAATTTGTTTATTAGTTATCGAAGGTTTTAAATGTAAGGTATTTCTTCTTAAAATATTATTATTTTCATTAGACACATAATAAGATCTGGGTGTTTCAGCTTCTGCAATTATTTTGCCTGGTACCCATACCTTGTCTTTGATAACAACATTTTGACCTGGACAAAATCAACATTTCTATTAACTGCTGACTTATCAAACTGAGCTTTATACTTTAGCTGTGATTGTAAAAGTTTGTCCTTTACATTTGTTTGAATTTTAGGCTTCAATTTGCACAAAGAGGATGGAAGCTTTGTACGTAATAACCTACTCATTAATAGTTCACTTGGACTAGCGTTTAAACTAGGAATTGGTGTGCTACGATATTCTAATAATGATATGCTTAAATCTTTTCCCTCCTCCTTGTGTTTTTTAATCATTTGTTTAGCAATGTGAACAGCTTTTTCTGCAAGTCCATTGCTTCGAGCATAATGGGGACTAGAAGTTATTATTTGGAAATTCCACTTCAATGCAAACTCTTTGAATTCCACTGACCCAAAAGGCATATTATCAGAATATATAATTTTAGGAATCCCATGATATGAAAATATATTTTTTAATTTAGATATTATTTCTTTAGCAGTTTTATACTTTAATTCAATTCAATCCACTTAGAAAAACTGTCAATAACAACAAGATAATCTATACTCTGATATGTTAAAATATCTGTAGCAATGATTTCAAAAGGTAATTCAGGTACCTTGTGTAATAAAAGTTTTTCTTTTTTGTTTGATGCACTAAATTTTTCACAGATTTTACAACATGCAACCATATTATCAATATCTTTGTACATGCCAGGCCAATAAAGTATGTTTTTAGCTCGTAGTTTTGTTTTAATCATCCCCATGTGTCCTTCATGTAACAGTTTCAGCATAGTTGATCTTAAAGATTGAGGTATAACTATTCTATTATTATAATAAATTATACCTTCATCTACAATAATTTCATTTTTAATTGTGTAAAACTTTTTCAAGTAACCTGTGAGTTTTTTCTGTTTTGGCCAACCTTTGATATGATATTCAGCGACTTTACTTAATAATGTGACTGTTTCACTAGCTTTCCTTAGATCATAGAGTTCATTTAAATTATTATTATAACGATTAATACAATGTACTTGACCATTTATTAAACTTTCACTCTCACTATTTTCTTTAATAAAGTTCCTGGACAATAAATCTGGTATATATTGTGATTTTCCTGGTAAATACCGCAATTCAATGTCATATATTAATAATTTTAGTCTCATTTTTTGAAGACGTTGGGAAGGTATAAGTGAAATATCTTTATTCATTATAGAAATAAGTGGTTTATGATCATTAAAAGCAACAACTTTTCTACCATATATTAAGTAATGAAACTTACGACACGCAAATATTAAACTCAACATTTCTTTTTCAATTTGCGAATATGCTGTTTCTGTGTTTGACATACTCCTTGAAGTAAACGAAACAGGTCTTTTGTTTTGGATTAGGCAGCAGCCTAATCCGTCTTTTGATGCATCCGAGTAAATTTCTATATGTTTATTAACATCAAATTGATTCAATACCGGTGGCTTTGCAACTATTTCTTTAAGTTTGTTTAATGACTCCCTGTGTTTACTGGACCAAAACCATGCTGAATCTTTTTTAAGTAATTCTCTTAATGGACTACAAATTGTGGACATATTAGGTATATATTGTCTCAAATAGTTAAACATTCCTAACAATGACTGAAGCTCTTTTTTATTTTTAGGTTCTTTTAGGTTTAAAATTGATTTTGTGTGTTCTTCTGAGGGTATTACACCATTTTTATTGAATTTATGACCCAAAAACTCTATATTGGCCTGTTTGTACTGTAATTTTCTAAGATTAAATTTTATATTTATCTTTTTAGCTAAACTTACAACTTTTTTTAATAACATATCATGTAATTCCTCAATTTCAGTAGCGATGAGTAAGTCATCAAAATATATTACAATATTGTTAACATCAATTTTACCAAAGTATTTTTGAACCATATTAATGAATGCTTCGGGAGCACAAGACAATCCAAAAGGTAGCCTATTGAATTTATAAAACCCAAATGGTGTACTGAAGGTACAGAGATCTGATGATTCTTTATCAAGCTTAATTTGCCAAAACCCTTCAAATATCTCATTATTATTTTTTATAAATTCATTTTTGCTATTTATTTTTAATGTGTCTATTTTACTATTTGTTATTTTCACAAGAAGATTAAATTTTTTACATACCTGTAGTCCTAAAATAGGCATTACATTTTTATTTACTACAGCAAACTCTACATCACCTATACTATTATTTATTTTACAACTTAGTTTTATGTTACCTAGGGGCTTGATTTTTTCTCCTCCAAAGGCTTCTAACAGCCCTCTGGACTCTCTTAACAGCTGATCATTACCAACAATTTTCTTAAAAGTTTTGAACGGAAGGACATTGACTTGTGCACCAGTATCCAGCTTAAAATTAATTTTATGATTATTTATCTCTACATCTTGAATCCAAATATCTTCTCTGCTGTGAGTGCAAACAGTATTTACTGTGTCGTTTAATGAATGAACTTGGAAGAGTTCAGTAATATCTTCAATGCTATCTTCTTCTTCAACATTAATTTATTGTACATTTTTATTATTGTACATTTGATTTTTGGTACTTCTACAGCCCACTGCAAAATGATTAGCTTTTTTGCAGTTCTTACAATATTTACCATAAGCAGGGCATTCTCTGGGCCCATGTTTATAATTGCACTTTTTGCAATGATATTTTAGTTTCTCATTTCTGTCATCTTTTAATTCATCTATATGATTTTCAACATGAAGACTTTTTACTTGTTTTTTACTTATTTCTGCGGCTTGACAGGTTTTAATTGCATCATTTAATTTTAAGTCTGCCATTCTCAATAATCTCTCTTGCACCTCTCTGGAGTTTACGCCTAAAACTATTTTGTCTCGAAGCATTTCATCTTCTTGTTCTTTGAATTCACATGTTTTTACTAAGGTTTTTATGTCTCTTAAGAACACTGCGAAGTCTTCATTTTCTTTCTGAATTCGTTGATGAAATATGAATCTCTCAAATATTACATTTCTTCTCGGATTTACATAATCATCAAAAGCTTTTATTATTATTTCTGGCTTTTTCTCATCCTCTTCATTTAAATTAAATGTATTAAAAAGATCTAGTCCTTCTTCGCCAAGGAAGTTTAATAGGATTGCAGATTTTACTTCAGGGGTTTTGGAATTGTTGCCAGATGCCGTCATGTATATTTCATAGCTTTGTTTAAACTTTTTCCAATTGTTGGCAATATTTTCATCAACGATAAGATTTAAGGGGGGCTTAAACAGTTCCATGTCGTGTCTTCTTAATTGCACACGTGTTTTTTACTAGCCTAACCTCACTTATTTCTTAATATATTATTAATTTTCTTACTGGGGTTTGAGAATTTTCAATATTACTCTACACACTTCTAACTTGATTAAGCAGCGCCATGTTTTATACTTTATATAGGTTTAATAATATAATTAAACAATCCTGACTAACAATTAACTTTATTGATTCCAAGTGTCAAGTGACAATCAGTTGTCAGCATTACAACCACTATTGCCAACCGTTATTACCAAATATCACTATACAGCACTGGTAGTTGAATAAATCAGCAAAAATCTCCAAATTTTGAAATCGATTTCGGGATCATCGGTCTATTTGCTGAATTTGCAAGTAATTAATTAAAAACCATGCAATGAAAAGATCAATGAAAAAAGTAATAAGTAAAAATAATATAAACATTTAACTAACCTCAGTGTAACATAGATTTTCATCTGTGTTGAAAGAATCGTGATCGAAATTAGCCCACTTCTTTAATGGTCTAGATTCAATGTTAGCTAGAAAGTAACCACATGTACACTAACATTTATTCGAAAATATAAATGGAATTTTCCGGCATGCTAACGAAGATGAGGAAGTAAATGATGAGATCCTTCATCAACATTCCGTGTTCGGTTGACGGTACGAACATTTGTCTTCCTTACCATATTATGGGAGAGAAAAAAAGCAGCTAACCACAACAAATGAAAGCAGCTCTCTGTTCTCTTCATGCTTACAATTGCTTAATCACCTCTCCATGTTGCTAGTCGGAAAGCATAAGCATCAGGTCTTAGACTAGGAAAGAGAGGGGACGCGTAACTCTCTATGCAAGCTGTGGTGACGGTTTGATGCATATTTCAAAGCCGACGCCATTTTTTGGTGGTCAACGCTATAGTGAACACCGGAGAGTTTTTGGCGATTATTGAGCGATTACAGTGATTTTAAAGTGAACTTTTGATTTTGTTAAGATGGTTAATTGTTGTGATTACCAGTGTAAAAGTTCCAGCAGAAAGAAAGAACCTGAAATTTCGTTTCATAGGTAAGTTATTTCTAACTTATTTTTTTGGTAGCTACTTTTTTCTTTATATCTTAAAAAATAAGCTTTTAATCATAAAACCCCACTAGTGAGTTAAAAACGTATTTCATAATAAATTTCAATTATGTTAGTACAAAAGACAATACGAAACTTTTTCATTGAAGATTAACGAATTTATTGTTCAGTTTCTCGGAATTCCTAACACCAAAAGATCATAATTACTAATTACTAATGCCTACAATTTTGATATAAGTTAAATAAATTAATATAGTTTTATTTTCAAATTTCCCATCTATAAAGATTAATTTATAAAATAAAAATTTTAGTCCTTTAGAACTATCATATAACGATAATGAAGTATATGACTTGGTGGGCATTGGTATCACAATACTTGTCAGCGTTACGAGTCCCCTCTCTTTCCTAGTCTAAGCATCAGTTGTTCTGTGATATGCATCATGAAACTTTGTGTATCCTACTGGATATACGAAATATTGTAATGTTTTTCTTATTTATTTAAACGTTTTTATTACGGGTGGGATAAATTTATACCCACACGTTATGTATAATAACTTTGTTTATTTATTCATTAAACTATTCACCAATTTATATTATATACACAGTATATTCACTTACATTAATTTATATAAACAGTTCACTACTTAGACTATTTACTTGTTCGCTGCTTTATCAACTCAACTCCTTCCGCTGGTCGGTCCTTTATATATTAGTGCCTTTTTTACTAGATTATTCTAGACTGCTGCTTACACAAAAACAATTGGCTCTCTGGAATATTCTTTTCCTTTCGGGATATTTCTCAAATGCCGGCTCAATCCTTAAAAGATCTTCGGAGAACATGCCTATAAAAACGGTCAAAAAAAATCCCAATAGACCTTCTCAGAATTCAGCGCGCTTGCCATTTTTTAACACTGTTAATATAAGGTTACACGACCGTACTTAGTATCTAGTTCGGTGTGCGAGTTCGTAACATTACCCCCTCCTCAAATGGAAGTTCCTCCTTGAACTTTTGTAGAGCCGAGACTGGATGTTTGAATCGGCAACTGGCCCCATTTCTACACCTTCCGATCTTATGGAATTAACAGGGCACCGTCTTCATCGGATACTGATAACGGGGGTTGTAGCTGCAAATTAATATCTGGACACTGGTATCTTGGAAGATCACCTCTACCATGTTCCTGATGACTCGCCAATCCAACTGGTTACTCGATATCTTAGGCATAGCCAGTTTCTTCACACTGGATTCCAACACATGGTTTCGAAGTTCTTCCGACACATTGCGGTAGGTAGATCGATCTTGAAATTCATTTTTAGTTACCACATAGACGACGTACCGCGAATTGTGTTTCAGTCTCAGTGTCTTGCCAGGGGCTGTAATCTGGTCTTCAAGTTTTTTTAATTGCCTGAACTTCTTTCAAAAGACGGTGGTCAACCCTCGTGCGTTCTTGATACGGGCTGGGATGTTGTATGCCAGTGAATTATCTTCCGGGAGAGTGAACAAATCTTGTCGTTGTTCTGAAGTGACTCCATATATGGTTTACTCCTTTCTCTAGGTCATGGTCTCCTTCGAATGGCGCTAGTCGGTTTTGGTAAACTACTTTTGGTTTTCCGTTGGGGATCTTGCTTATGCGATATACAACATCATGGATCCTTTTCTTGATTAAGTATGGACCTACCCATGATTTTTGTAATTTTGGAGAAAATCTTTCTCCTCGTCGGCTTGTGTAATCATGCTTTGTCCCCTTCTCTGAAACCGCCTACTGTGGTCTGCGTGTCGTACCGACCTTTCATTCTGCCGCTGGCAACTTGAAGATTTGTTCGAACTAAGTTATGAGTATCGTCCAGCCTGCTTCTCAATTGGATCACGTAGTCTGCTCCTGCTAGATGTTCTCCGGGCCGACAGATAAATTCCAAATCACAAGGAAGTCGCATTTCACGTCCAAACAGGATTTTCGCAGGAGTTTTACCCGTGGACTTATTTATGGCAGATCGATAAGCCAATGCAAATAGGGAAATATACTGGTCCCAATCTCTCTGATGGCCGGAAACTACTTTGGATAGGTATTTTCCAATGGTCCTGTTCATTCTCTCGACCATTCCATCTGACTGTGGATGTTATGCTGTTGTTCTGGTCTTCTTCATTCCCAGCGCGTGTCAAATCTCCTGGAATAGATAGCATTCGAAATTTCTTACCTGGTCACTGTGGACTTCCAAGGGCACTCCATATCGGCTGATAAATTCTTTCACCCATACATCCGCGACAGTTGTGGCTCCTTGATTCGGGATCGCGTAAATTTCCACCCACTTGTGTAATAATCCTTTATAACCAGGATATATTTACCACAATTTTCTTTAATCGGAAATGGTCCAGCGATGTCTACAGCAATCCTTTCGAAACGGCTTCCAACATTATACTGTTTCATAGGTGCCTTTCTCTTGCGATGTGGTCCATTACTCGTAGCACAAGTCGTACATTTCTTACACCAGGCCTTCACATCGTCAGAGCTGTTCATCCAATGAAACCTTTCACGGCTCGCCGAAGGGTTTTCTTCGCTCCCAGATGACCTCCCGATGGACTGTCGTGTAACTTCTTCAGTACCACATCTGCTCTTGTTTTCGGGATAACTAGCTGCCTCCTCCTCTCGGAACCATCATCGTTTTCAAGGACTCATTTCAACAAGTCTTCTTCTAGGACAAGGGAGTTACACTGAGCCCAATATGCATTGAGCGTTGGTGAAAATCTTGAAACTTCTTGCCAGGCAGGTCGTTGCTTTTCTTCCTTCCATTGCCGAATCTAATCCAGGTGAGGATCATTCTCCTGATCTCTGATCCTGGTGAGTGATCAGTCTTCGTTAACTACAGTAGCTCTTGAAACTGCAGCTTCCCTAGATTCCGCCTTGTTGCAGTGGGAGAAGTCTGTTGGGCACGGCCGTCTCAACAGGCAGTCGGAATTTCGGTGACTCACACCAGCTCGATGTCCACCCCTGTCTAATTTCTCATGTGACTGGAGTTCTTGGGTTGCAGGAGTCTTGGGACGCTTAGACGGGCTGCGTACGTTCTCTAGCTGACCATACTTCCGGCATTTGATCTTCTTCGGCTTTTTGTCTGCCATACCTTTCAACAAGTTGGCGATCTGGTCAAGTGTGTCATCGTCACCTTCTTCCCACATGGCCCTACCTTTGTTTCACCGCGAATCCTTCGTGGCTGCTATGTATTTAAGAGGTTCTTGGTTTGCAGGAGTCGTGAGACGCTCACACGAACTGCGTGCATGCTCTAGCTCGTCACAATTATAGCACCTGATCTTCTTCGGCTTCTTGTCTACCACACCTTTCAACAAGTTGACGATATGGTCTGTATCCGTCACCTTCTTCTTGGATGGTGCTAATTTTGTTATATCCTGAAGCCTTCGTTGCTGCTTGATATTCAAGAGCAGCTGTCAATACGTCGACTAATGTTTTAGGATGGGCTAAACGAAGCTTCCCGTGCATATCGGGGTCACGTAAGCCATCAATAAGGGCCTTGATGCCTATACATTCTATCATGTTCTCTGGTGTTGAGGGATAAGCAAATCGAACTAGTCATACAATATCCACTTCATACTCTTGAAGGAATTGGTACAAATGTTATAGATGTTCGTGGCCATATCGCATGTCCAACCTCTTCTTCAGCTGCTCGAGGTCATCCGTTTCTTCCAGAGGTACCATCTGAAGTACATCTAAGGCATCTCCTCGAAGCGCGATGGTTAAGTTTACTGCATTCTCCTTATCGGGCCAATTATTCACTTTAGCTTCTAATTGTTCCACATAATTGGTCCACGATGTCCTTCCGTCGAACGTTGGAACCGTCGGGCAAAACTGCTAATATCTTCTAACTTAGGGAGTGTTTCTGGCTTGAAAGGTTTTGTTTGCTCGGTCTTCTTTTTTCCGCTGGCGTGTCTTCAGTTCTTGAATCTGTCATCTTTATTTCTAACTCCTTGATTTTCTCGTCCATCTAGTTTTCCATCATTGACATCTTATTCTCAATATCCGATTTTAGTGACGAAATTTTATTTTCAATGCAATGTCGTTTTTTATTCATAAGATTTCGGCAGAAATATCGTTCTTCATGGCTGAAATCTCGTTCTTCATGATTTAAATCTTCTCGTCCATACTAGTAGACATCTTGTCCATGTTAGCAGAAATATCATTCTTTATGGCAGAAATTGACGAGATTAAGGTTGAAGCGCCGTCATTGAACAAAAATGTTTCGGGATCCCAGCCGTCATTTTCCAGTGCCATTTTTAGTCTTTCTATCAATTCACTCTCCTTACCGGACGTTTCCAAGTTCCAATTCTGCCTTTAACTCTGTCACTTTTAGGTCACTTAGTTTCTTGGCCATGATTACGTGATTATTTATTTATATTACCCCACACCTGACACCAATGTAATGTTTTTCTTATTTTTTTGAAAACAGTTTATCCTGTTGGATATACAAAATATTGTAATGTTTTTCTTATTTATTTAAATGTTTTTATTACGGGTGGTATAAATTTATACACACACGTATGTCTACTAACTTAATTGATTTATTCACTACACTATTAATTAATTTATATTATATACACAGTATTTTCAAGTACATTAATTTATATAAACACTTCACTACTTAGATTATTTACTTGTTCACTGTTTATATCACGAGATCACTTTATCAACTCAACTCCTCCCGCTGGTCGGTCCTTTATATATTAGTTCCTTTTTTACTAGATAATTCTAGATTGCGACTTACACAAAAACAATTGGCTCTCTGGAATATTCTTTTCTTTTCGGGATATTTCTCAATTGCCGGCTCAATCCTTAAAATATTTTCGGAGAGCATGTCTATAAAAACGATCACAAAAAAATCCAAATAGATCTTCTCAGAATTCGGCGCGCTCACCATTTTTTTTAACACTGTTAACATAAGGTTACAGGACCGTACTTAGTATCTACTTCGGTGTGCTCATAACAATATAATAATTGTGAGTTTGTCAGTCGTTTGCTGGTATAGGGAAAAATGAATTTTTGAATATTCAACGTCAATTGTTATGTGCAATTATATATCTGGCAAATATATTTGTTAATTACTAATTCTCTTTAGTCTGTTATTGGAAAAAGTTATTCAAGAAGCAGGCATAAATAAGTCTGGACTTATATATCATAAGAGACATCAATGTTTAACATTTGCATATGACATAGCAGTATTAGCGAGAAGTAAAGAGGAAATAAGACAGGTAATAAAAAATATCGCAAAAAAAGCTGATAAAAAAGGGCTCTATATCAATGAACTGAAAACAAAATACATTGAATGGACAGATCGAGACTTTATAAAAGGGAATTATTTAACAGTAGAAACAGCCAAAGGAAAGATACATAGATTTGAAGAAATAGATCGATTCGAGTACCTTGGAACAATAATCACACGAAAACCCAATATAGGGGAGGAAATCCAAAACAGAATAATGCGTGGCATTAATTGCATTTATGCCTTGAATAGATTATTGGAAAGCAAAAATATATCAAGGAGTGCGAAAATCAGGATTTACAAGACTGTGATTAGGCCTATAGTTACATATGCCTCAGAAGCATGGACATTAAACCAAAAAGAACAAGGAATGCTACAAATATGGGAAAGAAAACTATTGAGGAAGATATTTGGGGGAAAATTATAAAATGGAATATGGATGAGGAGGACAAACAAAGAGCTCGAAGAATTATATAAAAATTCGAATATTATTGGAATGATAAAATCTCAAGGACTAAGATGGTTAGGACATATAGAAAGAATGGGAACAGGAAGGCTACCGAAAATATTGATATATAGTTCTATAGGAGGAAGGCGAAGGAGAGGTAGACCAAGAACAAGATGGAAAGCGGAGTTTGAAGAGGACCTACGAAGACTTAATATCAGAAATTGGAGATGTAAGACAAATGACAAGATGAGATGGAGGCAAGTCGTCAACCAAGCCATGGAAGGGTTAAGTTATTATTGTGCAAAATTGGAAATAGGTGCAGAGCACAAGAAATTTTGGAACGAACCGAAGTAGTGGGCATTCGGATAGTCTGTGCGAAAGTGGCAATTGAACTTAGTAGATTGTCGCAGAAGAGTTTCGTATGGAACTCCGAGCACCCACCGCTAGTGTTGAAACATCAGCCATGGACCTACACAGTCTGTAGTGCTAGTATACATACATTGATTGGGTACACATATAATTTACATAGATTTGCTGAAATTTTTCTGAACGGTGTGGGAAGTAGTATTTTATGTAGCAACTAATGAACAACAAGATACTGTATAAAAATACGTCATTCAAAATGTTATACATACCAAATTTTGCAATGCAAATATAATAAATCATTACATACATGGTGATATCTGTCATATCTCCAATATAAAGAAATTGCATTACTTCCTCAGCTGGCGTTATCAAGAGCGATTAGTACGGGCTCCATTATCACATCTACACGAGTATCTCATTCACTTATCTCGAACATTTCAGACACGCAGCGGCTATCACATCAGCAGAAGCTTGTAATAATATTTTACGTCTCCTAATTTGAGAGTTGTATGCTTGCCTGCAACCTTGTTTTTAATATGTACCCATATAAGATCATGAGAATTGGTTTCACAGTGACATGGTGGCAGCCTTTTAACTAATAGAGTAACGAACATTTTATTTAAAAAAAAATAACTATAAAACTATTCTACTTCAATTGTATCCTCGCCTTAGCTTGTTATTGCCGATATCAACCAAACTTCAGCTTGATGGTGATAGAAAAAAATATATACATATATAAAAATATCATCGAAAAATTAACTGAGCCACTATTATGAACCGTCAAGGGAGAAGATAAGCGTCGCGGTAACCATGGGAACTTTCTGCCTGGAAGGCGTCGGCGTCTGTTTGAAATAGATGCCAATTAAGTTGTGTATCTGTTAGATCATATAATGAAAATGCGCAAAACCAGATGTTCCGGCTTCTTCGAAATGTTTCTTTAAATGTAACAATAAACCAAACATTGAGCCTTCAAAATATCTAAATTAATATGGACAGTGTGAAAGAATTCATTCGTTATGGGACATGAATATCAAAACACAATATACATCCACTTATATCAAAACTTTCTCATTTGAATTCAATTTCTAATCTATGAAGAAGAAATTATTCATAGGCATGGATTTTATGGAACATTTATGTGCTGCTTAAAATGCTCCGATATCTTTTATCATATTAGCATTCTCATTTTAATTTATATAGATCATATCTGAAAATTCTCTATTTAAGTATTCGTTTCTATTTCAAAAAAATTTGTATTTTTATTGAACGTATGTCTTTCGATTATTTCATGGTTATTTAATGCTATTTTAGTTTTATCATATTGATAGATTCTTACCTATTCTGCGTATACCAAACATACTGGCTTGAAAAATACATCTAAGGATGTCATAAATTACAGGTTGCTCTTTTTATAAAAAGCTACTTATAAATTATTTATAGCTCTTATTGTTTATTGGTTACAATTTAAAATCATCAGCTTCTTTGTTATTAAAAATATTGTTACGAAACAGCACACTGGTATAGTCCCTGAATCCGACTGACGGATGCGCAGGGATTTCTTAGAAATGTTTACGATTGTGACTATCTTATCTAGACATTGTTTTTGTGACCAGTCTTATCCAGAAAATGCCGGAGCCAATTGTTTTTGTGTAAGCCGCAATCTAGAATTATCTAGTAAGAAAGGCACTCATATATAAAGGACCGACCATGGAGGGTTGAGTTTAGTTTAAAAAGTGATCTCGACAAATAAACAAGAATACACCGGAATAGCGAACTGTGAAGTGTTGATATAAATTAATAATTAAGGTCAAGTGTATATAAATTAAATTTAGGTGAATAGTTAAGTGTATATAAATTAAGTGTTGGTGAGTAGTTTAGTGTTTAAATAAATTCGTAAGTAGCCATACCATGTGTTTAAAATTTATCCTACCCGTTTACTGTTCAAATAAATGAAAAAAACATTACATTGGTGTCAGGTGTGGGGTAATATAAATAAATTGCTACGTAAAAATGGCCAAGAGACTATGTGACTTGAAAGTGACTGAGTTAAGAGCAGAATTGAAAGATCGTGAGCTGGAAACGTCCGGTGAGAAAAGTGAATTAGTAGAAAGACTTAAAGTGGCACTGGAAAATGACGGCTTTGATTCAGAGACAGTTTTATTTAATGACGAGGCTTCCACCTTAATCTCGTCAATT
This sequence comes from Galeruca laticollis, assembly GCA_963921935.1. NCBI lineage: Eukaryota > Metazoa > Arthropoda > Insecta > Coleoptera > Chrysomelidae > Galeruca > Galeruca laticollis. The sequence continues at coordinate 37,546,370 of OY998184.1, forward strand.
TCTTCTAACATGGATGAGAGGATTTCTGTTATGAAGAAGGAAATTTCTACTATGAAGAATGATATTTCGGCTAACATGGACGAGAATATTTCTGCCATGGAAGAGAAAATTTCAACAAAAGTGAAAAACGATATTTCTGCTATGAAGAATGACATTTCTGTTAATATTGACAACAAGATTTCTACTTTGAAAAACGATATATCTGCCGATATCTTATTAATGAAAAACGACATTGCCAGTGACGTTGAAAATGAAATTTCGTCTCTAAAATCTAAAATCAAGAATAAGATGACAACGATGGAATATCAGATGGACGAGAAAATCAAGGAGTTAGAGACAAAGATTGCCGATTTAAGAACCCAAGACACTTCAGCAGAAGAAAAGAAGATCGAGATCTGCAAGCCAGAAACACAACCAAAGACAGATGATATTGGCAGTTTTACCCGAGTCAAGGCCCCAACGTTCGATGGAAAGATGTCGTGGACCAATTTCGTAAAACAGTTTGAAGCAGCTGCTAGAGTGAATAATTGGTCCGACAAGGAGAAAGCAGTGAACTCAACTATCGCGCTTCGGGGAGATGTCTTAGATGTACTTCAGACAATATCTCTGGATGAAACGGATGATTTCGAGCAGCTGAAGAAGAGGTTGAACATGCGATATGGTCACGAACATCTAGAACATTTGTACCAATCCCTGCTGAAGAACCAAAGGCAGAAACGTGACGAAGCACTCCAAGGATATGAAGTGGATATTACCCGACTCGTTCGATTCGCTTATCCATCAGCACCAGAGAACATCATGGAATGTCTGGGCATCCAGGCCTTTATCGATGGATTACGTGACCCCGATATGCAGAGGACGCTTTGTTTAGCCCTTCTGAAAACATTAGTCAACGCATTGACAGCTGCTCTTGAATATGAAGCAGCAACGAAGGCTTCAGGATATAACAAAGGTAGGACCATGCAGGAAGAAGATGACGATGATAAACTTGACCAAATCGTCCACTTGTTGAAAGCTATGGCAGACAAGAAGCCGAAGAAGATCAAATGCCGGAAGTGTGGCGAGCTAGAGCACGTACGCAGTCCGCCTAAGCGCCCCAAGACTCCTGTAACCCAAGAAATCCAGTCACAGGGGAAATCACACAGGGGTGAACATCCAGCTGATGTGAATCACCGAAAAGCCAACTCTTTGCCTAGACGATCATGCCCTGTAGATTATTCACAATACAACAAGTCGAAATCTAAGGAAGTTGCAGTTTCAGGAATTACAGTAGTCAATGAAGAATGGTCACCCACCAGTATCAGAGAAGATCAGGAGAATGATCCTCACCTGAAGATGATCCGGCAATGGAAGGAAGAAAATCGGCGACCTACATAGCAGGAAGTGTCAAGATTTTCACCGACACTGAAGGCATATTGGGCTCTGTGGGACTCCCTTGTCCTGGAAGAAGGCCTATTGAAAAGAATCCTTGATAACGATGATGGTTCCGAGATGAGGAGACATCTGGTTATTCCGAGAGCGAGATTAGCTGAGGTACTGAAGATGTTATATGACAATTCATAGGAAGGTCATCTGGGAGTGAAGAAAACCCTTCAGCGAGTCCGTGAAAGGTTTTATTGGATGAACAGCTCCAACGATGTGAAGGACTGGTGTAAGAAATGTACTACTTGTGCTACGAGTAATGGACCACATCGCAAGAGAAAGACACCTATGAAACAGTATAATGTTGGAAGCCCTTTCGAAAGGATTGCTTTAGATATCGCTGGGCCATTCCCGACGACACAGAATGGTTGTAAATACATCCTGGTTGTAATCTATTACTTCACAAAGTGGGTGGAAATTTAAGCGATCCCGAACCAAGAGGCCACAATTGTCGCGGATGTATTGGTGAAAGAATTTATCAGCCGATATGGAGTGCCCTTGGAAGTCCACAGTGACTAGGGAAGAAATTTGGAAAGCCATCTATTCCAGGAAATTTGCAACAAGCTGGGAATGAAGAAGACCAGGACAACAGCATTACATCCATAGTCAGATGGAATGGTCGAGAGAATGAACAGGACTATTGGAAAATACCATTCCAAAGTAGTTTCCAGCTATCAGAGAGATTGGGACCAGTATTTTTCCCTATTCGCGTTGGCTTATCAATCTGCCGTCAATGAGTCCACGGGTGAGACACCTGCGAAAATCCTGTTTGGACGTGAAATGTGGCTTCCTTGTGATCTGGAATTTGGCTGTGGGCTTGGAGAAGATCAAGCAGGAGAAGACTACGTGATCCAATTGAGAAGAAGGCTGGACGATATTCATAAATTAGTTCGAACAAATCTTCAAGTTGCCAGCGACATAACGAAAAGTTGGTACGACACGCAGGTCACAGAAGGCGGTTTTAAAGAAGGGGACAATGTATGGTTACACAACCCGACAAGGAGAAAAGGATTTCTCCAAAATTACAAAAATCCTGGGAGGTCCATACTCAATCAAGAAAAAGATCAATGATGTTATATATCGCGTAAGCAAGATCCCCAACGTAAGACCAAAAGTAGTTCACCAAAACCCAAAACCGATTAGCGCCACTCGAAGGAGACCATGACCTAGAGAAAGGAGTAAACCATATTCGAGATGTGTCTGACCCTACCTTGAACTTGAACTTGAAGACCAGATTATACCCTTTTGCAAGACACTGACACTGAAACATAATTCGCGGTACGTCTTCTACGTGTTAACTAAAAATGAATTTCTAGATCGATCTACCTACCGCGATGTGTGGGAAGCACTTCGAAACCTCCGTGACCATGTGTTAGAATCCAGCGTGAAGAAACTGGCTATGCCTAAGATAGCGAGTAACCAGTTGGATTGGCGAGTTATCAGGAACATGGTAGAGATTATCTTTCGAGATACCGGTATCCAGATATTAATTTGCAGCTACAACCCCCGTTATCAGTATCCGATGAAGACGGTGCCTTGCTATTTCCATAAGATCGGAAAGTGTAGAAATGAGGCCAGTTGCCGATTCAAACATCCAGTCTCGGCTACAGAAAAATTCCAGGAGGAACTGCCATTTAAGGAGGGGGTAATGTTACGAAACAGCACACTGGTATAGTCCCTGAATCGGACTCTGTCTAAGCCATGTTTGGAAGTTAAAATTATGGCGGATGCGCTGGGATATCTTAGAACTGTTTACGATTATGACTCTCTTATCTGGACATTGTTTTTGTGACCAGTCTTATCCAGAAAATGCCGGAGCCAATTGTTTTTGTGTAAGCCGACATCTTGAATTATTTAGTAAAAAAGGCACTCATATATAAAGGACCGACCAGGGACGGTTGAGTTTAGTTCAAAAAGTTATCTCGACAAATAAACAAAAATACACCGAAATAGCGAACTGTAAAGTGTTCATATAATTTAATAATTAAGGTCCTGTGTATATAAATTAAATTTAGGTGATTAGTTAAGTGTATATAAATTAAGTGTTAGTGTTCAAATATATTCGTAAGTAGCCATATCGTGTGTTTAAAATTCATCCCACCCGCTTACTGTTTAAATAAATAAGAAAAACATTACAATATCATTATTCAATATGGTCTTGCATTTTACGGTGAATTTTAAAAACTCTAAACATATGCTCCATATTTGGTATAGCCAACACTATAGAAAACTGTTTATATTCGGTCTCTGAAAACGATAACTTGGTTATCGAAACGTGCGTCAGACTGTGTAATTGTGAGTGTTGTAGTGGTGGTAAATAGTGCGTTCAGTCTATAGGATCGCTTTTCCAGCTAATATCACTGCGAAAGCTAATTGATCATGAAATATTCTGTTCAAATAAATCTGCATGTACCTCTAAAATAAAGATATTGTCGAACAATTTATGGCTCGTCATGGAGGGGTGATAAATATCAATAACAATTCAAACGTACGGCCCACTATACCCAATTCAGTATTAATTGATGAGCTTTGAGAATGGCCTCAATCCACTCTCACCGATGCCATCAAATGTCCCAAAAACATTTCCGCTTTCCCGAATACAATAAATTTACAGTTTCAAACGACACATCTTAATTTCATCAGCTACACTCCAAATACCTGAATATATCCTGATGACCCACGACAACACTAATTATAGATTCAACCTATCCCAAGATTTTCTACTATGTTTTTCTTGTAAAAAGTCAGGTCATACTACAAGGAACTGTGAAACCTTCCAAATGAAATTCTACCCACTTTCCTTACAATCGATGAACGTCCAAGCTAATACTTCTCAAGCAGTCACTGACGTTCCTCAAAACGTCTCCGATTCACCTGACCCAAAAAGCATCATAGAGAATTAAACAAGTGATTTGACGGCATGATTGGACATGTTAACAAAAATTCACCCATTTTTTGAACACAGATCCATCAAAAGTAGATGCACTAAACTTAAAAAAAATCCCGTCTGTAAAAAAGAACGTACGAGAAACAGAAAATGAATCCTCACAAACATCAGCGTACTAAATTGAGAACCTAATTTTTTCTTTGTAATTTTTATCTCTCTTCATGGCTCTCACATCAATTTTGCAATTGCAGTTAAAATTAAGCGTGAGTTGCAATTTATACATTCTAACAACAAAGAAATAAGGCTCTCCAAACCACGTGATACAATATGGCGTACAGGGGCAAACAAGTTCAAGGTGTTCATTAAGTTTGTGGAAGTTTTTGTGTTTATTTTAAGTTTATTTAAAGTATTTCCGGGTTCATTACACAATATTTTATTACCAAATTCTTTTCTAGATGCAGAGTGAATATTTAAAGACATTAATGCAGTAAAATCGAGATGTGGGTGAACGGTATGTCTAAAAATGTCCAGTTACATTTCTCATCTTTATTTCTTCAACAGATATCTTCTAAAATTGATGCTAAATGAAATTAACTGTCTCGACTCCTTACTTCGTGGAATCTACTCATATTAGTGTTTTAAATGAAATTTACTGTTTCTATATAATTCCACAATATATTTAAAAAATGTAAAAATTCTAAGAAATGGATAATTGTTTCGCTATTTAATAGCATCGTTAGAATGACCGAAGCTACATTCCATTTAATGCCTACCTGATGTTTAATAATTATTTTTGGCTAGACCAAGAAGTGACCTACCTTGTGATTGACTTAATATATATTGATAGAAAAAAGAAGATGATGTGATATTACAAATACTAAAGCTTAGATATTATTAGCCCTATGGGGATATCCTGGATATCTTTTTTCCCAATTAAGATCAGTATAACTGTACAATGGTATAGAAAACCAGGAACACTATATCTGCTGATCTTCACAATTATCACTTAAGAAGACAGTTTAAAAGCGGAGAACTCTCTATCTGTTCATTGACGACTTCATATTGTGGGTTTCTTAAGTGCCTTCTAATTTCCAATTCTTCAAGGAAATCCAGTTCTTGTTTCTTATCCCAATTATGTAGTACTTCTGTGTTAGGTATCAATGAATGATTGATGTCAAGTAAATGCTTTGCGTAATGGGATTTATCTGGTTGTTTTAATTTGTATACTTGATGATATTGATTTATCGAAACAATTGTCAATTTTTTAGAATTTTCAATAACTTTTATTATATTGTGGAATTAACTAGAAACCGTGAGTTTCATTTAAAACACTATTATAAGCAATAAGATAATTTTGTTGAGTTTATATCAGCGTCTAAGAGAAAAAATAACATTTTTTTTATTTTCATGATCACTAGGCTTGGGTACCAGTTTGCACTAGACAGGTAGACATGTCATAATAATATAGCAGAATATTACAATTTGTTACCATCAAGCATTAGCTTGTAGCTGAGCTTCAGGTTGAACACTAATACATAAACGGTTTTTAGATGATTTAGATCAGTGGTAGGGAAACTTTTTTTAAGATGGGCCATTTGTAATAACTAGACAATCGTAGCGGGCCAAAGAATAATGTTTAATCGTTAAAAAATTTATGTGTTCTATAAACATATACATATATTATTACATACACTTATTATTTTATTAGTAAAAAAGCAAAAGGTAAGAAAATTATAAACATAAAATATAATATGAATTTAGTGTAGTTCTTGATGTAAAGTATTATCACTTTATTTTCTGGTGTCATTACTGGTTGATGGTGCATGAGAAAAATGAAATTGAGACTGTTTCATCAAAATTTCATCATAGTCCGGTTCTATTTGCGAAGCAGAAATTCTTAAAACTGATGAAAAGTGCTCATCTGTGATTCTGTTTCTTGAAGAAGTTTTTCTCTGCTTCATTGTTGAAAAGATTTGTTCGCATATATAAGATGAGCCGAACATTGTCATTAACTTCATTGCATGAGTAATTAGATTTGGGAAATTATCTGGACTTAAATTTTTATAAAATTCTAGTAATGTAGTATGGAAAGTTTGTTTCAGGAGAGTATTACATTTCAGTCCTATTTTGCATCAACTTCTTCGTAATTAACATCGAATGGGGTCGCAAAAATAGTAAACTCTGGTTCCATTTTTCTGAAGTCCTGAAATCTCCATTCAAATTCTGAAGATAGTTTTCTCAAATTAATTTCGTTTTTTTTAATATAATTGTTTGATATAGTGAATTTTAAAGATTGTATTCTTGGAAAATGAGAAAAATCAGATTTTGAGACCTGATTAGCAAATAATAATAACTTTTCTTTAGCGGTCAATTTTTATTTTATTTATATTTAAACGGATACAATGTATATATGAATACATAAATAAATTTTGCAAGAAAAAAACAAATAAGACATTGATTCACAATGAAAATATACAATTTAAAAACTAATAAAAAAAATTATTAAACATAAAGGTGGGATTTTGTGTCATCTTGTTCGTAGAAGAGAACATATGCTTCTCCACTGACTAAAGATTTCCACGATATTAATAGCACTTTTGAATCGTTATATTCGTGCCACTGTCCCGTGTAGGGATGTCGGCAAAATTCTGTGTAGTGACCATTATAAGTGGTTCCACAGTGATTAGATATAGCGTAGAGGTTGTACATATAAGGTGCCACATTATCAGCTGCGTAATGATTCATATCAAGCCCTTCTATTGGAAAATCTATTGAATCATTAAGTTTTCCACTGAAACTTTCTGTCTGCGAAAAGCGCTTCAGGTGAATAACCAGTATTTTCGGAAATTTATGAATTGAGAATGATTTAATACATCGTCTTCGTTCCTTACATTTCGAACAAGTTGGTTTCTCATCACCGTCGAGTGTTTCTTCTCTTGTAAACGAATCTAAACATTGTGAAAGTCGTAATTGATCTGTTCTTTGTGGTATCGGAAGGGATAAATCCCAAAAAGGATCGTAGGTAACTGAACAGTGACCACAGTGTGTGCGCTTGATTGTTGATTTTAATTGACCGACAAAGTTATCCATAATCTTGGAGTTGTCCATTCTCGCATATCTTAACCAAAATTCTTGTGCTTTCTCGATATCACTAAATTTGTCATCAATTTCTGTTAATATGGGCTTTTGTTTTCCATATACCTTGTTGACATCTTCGTGAAGTCCTGCTAATAGGTAACGAAGAAACTCCTGTGCATCATGTTGAGTGTATCCCATGAACCTTGAAGTACATCGCTGAATCTTACTTTTCAATGATACTGTATTAACCACTCTGTCTGAACCGTCTTCAGACCAAAGCTCTTGAATAACTGCAGCAAATGCTTTAATTAGTGTTCCTTTCATGCTAGATATGTTTATTTTAATATCTCTTATGTATGCGTCTTTCTTTAGATATTCTAATAGCCACCTTGTGTTTGATAGGCATTGGATAATACTATTCATGAAACATGTGTTACCGATATTTTTGAGGCCTTTGAGACCCAAAGAATCTTGGGGAATACCATTTATGGATCTAAATGTGGAAATATTGTTAAACTCTCTTTCGCAACTACTATCATTGTACGAATGATCTCGGATTCCATGATTGTCTCTCTCACTTGATCGGCGTGATAAGGAATTTGAATTGATGATGTTTTCTACTGAATTGGATGTAGATATTACGGATTTGAAAAGTGTTTTGGTTAGAGATAATCAATTGCGTATAGGAATCGCATCATTCTCTAGCATAGTCATCTTCTTCAGTATTCCTATGAATGGGACATCATCTGGCTGATGGTTATCTGTATTTTTTAGTACACTGAGGCCCAAAAGCTTGTTGGAGGCATAATTTATTAAATTGTCAACGCATGTATTATCAGAAGGCACACATTCTGAAGAAGAGAATGAACAAGTTAAATAAGAATTTCGGAAAAAGGAAAGATCATCACATTTTTTAGGGTCTGTAATGTGAGAAAGTGGTAGAATAATTACGTTTCTTATGATTAAGTTTCATAAAAAGTTTTTCTAGAGGCTTAGAACGGGGAAACGTACCGAGAAAAGATGAAGCATTTCCTCTTTGAATTGCAATACTTATTTGTTGTATAAAGAACAAAGTTGCTCTTGAATCATTGGTTTCTACTGATATTTTTTTACCGATTTCTTCAATGAATTTTAAAGCTTCATGACCGAAAACACCAGAGGTTTCAATTGCTACAGGAATAAAAATGTAAATGTTCTCCAAGTTTTGGTATTTATTCATTTTAAAAGTTTCGCCTTGTAAAGCTGCAGCGCCTGCGGAAGTAGATGTGAATCGGACATGGGACAAAGCCCAAGTGTCAGTGCAAGTGAAATCCCATATAACTGGTCTGCAGCGTTGCCATGGAATGAGAGTCATACCATCTGGACGTTTACCGTCGTCGCGGCAAGTACCTAACGGTTCCAACGAACAGGGAATCTTTGCAGATGCCATGCCTCGTTTGATTAGGTCATTTACTGCAGAACGACGTGAAAAACGGCCGGCACTTAATTTGCAGCTTAGTCCGTGTCTACCATATTCATCAACATTAGCTCCGCAACGACAGCGATGTTTTACACAAATTTGACAACCTAAACGGAGACCAATAGAAATACGGAAACTTCCGTCATCTAAAAGCGTACCCAATGGGGCCGACGGTAAAGCGTTCAACCATGCTCCTGATTCCTTTGAAAATGCTGCATTCAAACGAGCCTTGTCTGGTAAATTGATAGCTTTCTGAAGCAGATTTTCTTTTTCAATGTTCAATAAAGGAATATCCCAGGATTTTTGAAAGGATTTATAATCATCGGGTACAACTTTGTTAGACTTTAATGACCATATATTTTCTGCCTCCATTAATAAAGGGTCTTGTGTGTAGAAATATATAGGCAGAATGTAATTAATGAAATTTTTTTAACTATTTAATGATGACAAAAAAGAAGGAAGAGCTACTGAAACGATTGAGCGAATTCCTAAACCACCATATGAAACAGGTAGTGAAGCTTGTTTCCAAGAAAGGTCCTCTAATTTAATGTTAATTAACGACTCTAATGAATGACGAATGGCATTGTCAAAATTGATTAAGATATCATTATGTAACCAGGTCGGACTACATCTTAGGATATATGTTAATTTTGGAATAAATAGGCAATTCTTGAGAAGGTAATAAGCAATATGTGTCGGTAACCAGGATAAACGAGATGACATTTTTTTGAAAAAGGTTAGTTTTTCATTGAAAGCTGATAGAAAGGATTCGTTTAATAAAGGAGCACCTAATAGAAATAAATTTTGTCTGTTGGTAATTGTTATGCATGGTGCCACATAATTAAATTATAATAACTGTAATTTGAAACCTTTCATGTATTGCCAAATATCGTGAAGAAACTGATTTTTCCCTCGCAATTTGAGATTAAGTTTATTCATGTGTACGAGGAGGTCTGTGAAAAAAGGGAAATCAGAAAGCCACGTTTCGTTTTCTAAGACGTCAAATTGATTATAAATGTCTTTATCAAAAAGAAAATTAACAATATCGTCTTTTAAATCCCGAATTATTTCAAATACTTTTCTAGCACTTAACAAACCAACTTTTGAATAATACAGGATATCGGAATGCTCAGCATGTACGGACTCCAAAAACTGTTGAAACCGGCGATGTAATAATCCTCTGGAACGAATCATACTCACTAGTTTTACAACAATATTAAGTATATGGTCAATATCTAAAGCCGATTTACAGAGAGCATCCTGATGTATAAGGCAATGCAAAAAAACAACATCATTTTCCGGATACTTAGAATTAAATTTCCCAACAAATCCTTGATTGATTCCAACCATGTTAGGAGCACCATCTGTAGTTACATTACATAACTTATCAATAGGTAAACGAAGTTTATCGATGCAATTTCCAAATTCACAAAATATATCTGCACCAGTCGTTGTTCCTTTTATTGACTCTAGCCCTGCAAGTTCTTCTGTAATTTCAAAAGGGGCGTTGATTCCTCTTACAAATATGAGTGACTGCGCAGTATCGCTGATATTTGTACTTTTATCCATGGTAATTGTATAAAAAATAAATTTTTGAGTTTTTGTAGTCAGTTGCGAAATTAGATTTTTATCAATATTTTCAATTCTTTCGGTGATTGATCTTCTTGAGAGAGACAGTGACTGAAAATCATTTTTCTTTCAGGGCACATAATATCGCATACATCTATCATGCACTGCTTTATAAATTCACCATCTGAAAAAGCTTTATTAGATTTAGCAATATTATAAGCCAACACATAACTGGCTGTCGTAGCGCATCTTTGAGAATGATTAGCTCTCCGAAATAATTGTTGTTGACTTGATAAATTTTTTATTAAATCTTTCGATTTAATTTTTTTCACCTCTTCACTTAACGATGAGAAAGAGTGGTTTTCATATTTGCTCTTGAAATGGCGTTGAATGTTATATTCTTTCAAAACTGCAACAGTTGTATTGCAAAGTAAGCACACAGGTTTTTCTTTAAATAAAGTGAAGAAATATTTCCACGTCCATTCGTCATTAAAAACTCGACATTCTGAATCCACTTTTCTTTTTTTAACATCCATTTTAGACGTTACCTACTACGGAGAACAACACACAAAAACGCAATTGGGGAAAGCTTACTGCTAACTAATGCTCTTGCGCGGGTGTTTGTTGAGGCAGTGGGAGTTTCGGGAATTACACAAACAATTACTCGAGTCACAGCGGGTCGTTGCAGATGACTGACTAAGTCGCTAGCTAACTGATGTTCGGGCGGCCTCACTTGTATTTATACCTACCTATAAGGATTGTTCAAGAATAGGATTTTTCCGGTTCTTTCGAGAAAACAGAACAATGAATCGAAAATGCGAGAGTGTCTGAAGTTTCGAGCGGAGATGAGTTATCTGTTTAGGTCGGATGGATTTGTCCAGAATACTATTGTGTTTTGAAAATCGCCGCAGGTAGTTTTTATGCAGTTCGTCACATTACGAAGTAAGAACGCGTTCAAACATTCTCACGACGGCACTCTTAAACGGGCCGGATTAAACCTTTCCGCGGGCCGTAGTTTCCTCATCACTGATTTAGATATAGCAAATGAAATGTTAAAACGTGCTGAGAAAACGAGCGATTTGAATAGCAGTCTCTATGGAATAGAAACTGAAACCTCCAAAAGACGACTTAAAAAAAACCTTACAGGTATATTCATGATTCAGATGAGGAAGAAGAGGTGGCTAATACATCTTTAAAGAGCAAGTTCCAAAGACCTGAGAAGGTAAATTTTCTCCAAGATGGGATCATTGATCTGTTAGGTATATTTTTATTGTTTCTTGGTACTTGTGCTTTCTGCTAATCTTAAGTCAATGTTATTATGTAACTTTAAATTTTTAGATAAGAATCGGCCATGTACCTCCCAGAATGATAATAACGAGAAAGCTCTTGAGAATGTATGTCATTCCAAGCCTAAAGTAGACAAACAATTAACACTTAACAGCAGCTGCAAATGTCACGTGGGTATATAATATGTCAATGTTTATGGCTCTATTTTTTATATTTGTGTATTTCAACATATTTTTTTCAGAATATAGGAGTGTATTAAATGAAATATGAGCCATTAAGGAACAAAATGTTGAAATATTGAACTACTTAAGGAGTAACAGTAGTTCAACAAACAACAGGGCTTTCACAAGTATTCTTCCCGAACTGCCAGTTAAACTGCCTAACACCAACTTTCAGGAAGTGGAAATGATTGACAATTTTCTTCAAAATGAGCATCAGTATGTAGCTTTGGTAAGTATATTAGTCATGTGTTATAGTAGGTACTTTTTTATCAGCAGCAGCTTTATTGATTTTATTTACTACATTCTTTCAAATTTTAGTCTAAGTACAATATAAAAAAATTCAAAAACCTTTAAGGTAGCATAAATTAGAATGCTACTTTTTATTTTTGACAGTTATTATTTATCTATTTTAGAGAGCCTATTTGTCGTCACTTGATGGTAGAAACGTGGCAGCAAGAAAAAATAAAATTCTAAAGAATTTATTGGACGACTTGTAAAATAAATTTTCTTGGGTCAAGAAATCAAGACACAAAGAGAGCCTTTTGCAGTTTTACTCATTTGAAAAATCTTGTAGTGGGAAAGTTATTTCATATCCATATTTTTTTGTTTATTTGTCTATGTGAAATACCAAAATATTTCAATAGTGTTTCATTTTATGATTCGTTTTTACAGATTCTGTCAGATTGGGTGATTCTGACATTAGTGAAAAGCTAGCTGAAGATGCCATAAAGGTGTGGTTCAAGTATGCTCTAGAGCGATTGAAAAGAAAAAGCCGGTTTGGTCCATTTTACTCATTTAAGTATTTTTAAACAATTTGCTGTGAAGAAATGCAAAGACGTAAAGATTTTATAGGGAAAAGGCAGTTTCGTCTAAGAGTTGCTTTCAATATGAAGCAAGCATTGAATAATTTTGAAAACAATAAAAATAGTCAGTCTGAATTGCACCAATCTTGTTCTAATGAGCATTTGCCCACTAAATTATCAGTTTATGTTAACCATATTTTCAATAATGAATTCGATAATTCTCAAAATGTAAATCTCCCAGATTCTCAAACAAACTTTCCATTTCCTGTTAACCCAATTTTTAATAATGAATATTAAATTTCTCAAAATGTAAACCTCTCAGATTCTGATACCCACTCTGAAGAAGATCGGCTGTGTTTAACTATGCAATTAACAAGCTGGGCTTGTGGAAAACAATGTCTCTCACGCAGCTGTGACTGACCTACTGCACATTTTAAAACCATATCATCCAGAATTGCCCCTAGATTCTTGAACTCTATTCCGAACTCCTAATAAAATCATTGAAAAGGAACTCGATACTGGGAAATATTGCCATATAGGCATAAAGATGGCTATCAACAATTTGTTACAGAAGGTAAGTGTACCATCTCTCGATAAAAAAATACTAGAAATTAGCTTTAACATTGACGGACTACCTTCATTTCATAGCAATAATGTTCAGTTTTGGTCAATTCTAGGATTAGTTAAAACTGTGAAATCTACTACATTTGTTGTGGGTATTTTCTGTGGCCAATCTAAACCAAAACCTCTTAGTGCTTTTCTTGAAGATTTTATTAACGAACTCTTGGATTTGATGAATAACGGGTATGTTTTTAATGATGAGTGCCTTGTAATAAAAGTGCACAGCATTGTGTGTGATGCACCTGCTAGGGCTTTTGTAAAATGTATCAAATCACATATGCATCATGTGGCAAATGTGTGGAGAATGGTGAATATCATGGTAGAATTATTTTCTGGATACTAATGCTAACTTACGTACAGATGAATCTATCAAACTCAGCTAGATGAGAAACATCATATTGGTGTGTCCCCATTTATAAAATTAGCCTTTGGTATGATTTCCTGCTTTCCAATTGATACATGCATGCCGTTTGTCTGGGAGTAACCAAAAAGTTATTAAATGCATGGGTAGGAGGTCTCTTGAATGTTCCTTTAAGATATAATGTTGTTTCTCAAATATCATTGCAGATGCAAAATTTTAAATTATACATGTCTGTTGAATTTAGCCGTAAACCACGAAGTGTAAATGAGTTATCAACATGGAAGGCTACTGAGTTCGGGACATTTTTAATATACCTTGGCCCGAATAGTATTGACGTTGCTCTATATGAACACTTTTTGCTTCTACACATTGCTATCAGTATTCTGCTCTAAAATTATCACCTACCAAATCTACGCTCAGATTTGGCACGCAATCTTCTAAATATTTTTGTCAAACATAGTAAAAAGATATATGGTATTGAATTTATGGCTTACAATGTTCATATTTCATGTCATTTGCGTATTGATGTGAAACATTTGTGACCTTTGGATAATTTCTCATATTTTCCGTTTGTAAACTTTTCAGGTGAAATAAAGCGATTTATTAGATCACCGGTCAATCTCCTTGCTCAGATATTTCGGAGGTTGACAGAAAAAACCATTGCTGATGTAAATGTTATTGCTGAGGCAGAACATTCCTAAGCTAGTGTGGGTACATTCGCTGGGTCCCATATTGCAAAACATTTCAGTACGCAAGCAGTTTAAAAAGTTTGGATCGAATTTTCTGTATTAACAGCTATTCTCCTGCAAATCCATATTTTATTACGAATAATAAAAAGGTTGTTCAGTTGGAAAATATTGTGATAAACTCTCAGAACCCTATAGTGCTTATGGGAAAAACAATTTATGCTTTATGCCTCTTACTTAAATACCCCTTTGATTCTGCTACTTTAGGGATTTACGTTTTGAGAAATCTATCAACAACACTAGGAATTTGGTTTACTAACGATATATTAACAAAATAATTACTCATTCCTGACAAATACGCCAGCAATATGGTGTGTTTTCCACTAGTGCACCCTTGGGCACAAATGGTTTGTGCAATTTAACAAATTTCTATGGAAGTACTTGTTATTTTTTGTTGGGGGTTTTCAAGGGTTTTCTGAAATAAAATATTTCCAATTAATTAAGAACTATTTTTATGCGTAGCTATAATAAATGTACTGGGTAATCAATTATGAATGTTACCTCCCTCTAACTTTTCTTCCGCCTTGTAGAACAAAACAAATTAAATACGAAATTTAAAGACTTAATGTAAGCATTTATTTTCATATATACAGCGTTTTGTAATTAAAACGCCCTGTATATTTTGCCATATTTCTATTCATATTAAAAATACAGTTCATTTAATGTATCACACAGGCAAACTTACATTTAACCGTTTTTAAGAAATTAATTGAAAATCACTGATCAACTTTGAAGAACAATGACATTTTGACTCATGTAAGGTCATGTCAAAATTTGTAAAAAAAGTGGTGATAGTACTTAAAATATACATTTGAACTTTCCTTTTAAAAAGTTGAGATAGGCAAATAAAAATCTTACTTTATGTCTTAAACAATTTTCATTCTATAACCTCCTAAAGTTGGCCAAACGGCGTTTTTCAATTGTTAATTTCTTAAAAACAAGAAAAACGTACGTTTTGCATTGTATACATCAAATAAATTGTATTTTTAAGGAGAATTGAAATATTGCAAAATATATTGGGTGCTCCATTTATGAAGCCCTCTAGACACGAAAATATATTAAAAACCAAATAAAGTTGCGTTTACGTCACCAAGAGCGTATTTCTATCGCATGTGTGGCTACATTTCTATCGAAAAGTGCATATACTTAAATTTGTTAATTAATCTGTTCTAAAGATAACCCAATCAATAAATAAACTTTTATACCAAAATAATGTATAAGCAATATAGCTTTATTGGGTTTAGACGTCCCTCGATGTAAACATTTGTGTTAAAATTTTCATGAAGAAGCCTCCCATTATTGACGGTAAAATAGTCACTGCCAGAAATAATGTCATGTTGCCGCGTTGTTTGTGACTTTCCTACTCGTGTATTGTCATCAATTTTTGAGGTTATAGTTACGTGCTTTATAAAATTTTCTTGTGAGAAATATTTATAATCAAAACTGTTTTTGTTTTCAAAACAACAAAGCATTTTCTTCTGTGATTGTTAAAATGCCCAAACAGCTGCATAGCCGATGCAAAGAACTTGTGGCTTCATAAGTAAATTATTTTGAACAAGAGGTAGGGAATACATGATTAATATATCCTTACTTTACTTTAAGAAAATTTCTATTATTTTAGCGTGTAGCTGCTGCTTTAAAAATCAGTGTAAGAACAGTAAGCAAGATTTGTCAAACAAAGAAAAAAGGTGAAGAGTTTGAGTCACCAAAGAAAAAACGTTGGGCTCATAAACGAGTAACAAATACAGAAACTTTAAATACAAGCTATATTCGTGATACCATTTACAACATGTACCGGTGAAGTAAGTATAATTACGACAATTGTATATTTAACATATTTTTATTTCTGTATGCTTTAGAACAGCACATAATGATTCAATCATTGTGGTCCCAACTAAGAGAAAAATAATTATTTAATGGTAGTACCACTTCTTTAAATAGATTGCTCAAAGAACTTGGGTTTAAGTGAATGAAGGATAATCCACGACGAGGACTTATGGAATTACCTAATGTTGTTTTGAGCAGAGTAGAATTCTTAAGATATTGTAGAGAAGCAAATTACGAAGGTATATACCAATTTGTGTTCATCGATGAAACCTGGATATTTCAAAATGGCATCATAGGTCATTCATGACAAAATGAAAATATCAAGAGTGTTAAAACCACTAAAACGGATGGCAAAAGGTTTGTTGTATTGCAAAACATAAGTGGTTACTTAAACATTATTTGAATATTATTATTACGGATATATTATACTCCATGCTGGAAATGAAAACGGATTTATTGAAGGTGCTGAAGCAATATTTTGTTCAAAAACCTAACTTAATGATTATCATGGGGAAATGAACCAGGCAAATTTCTTGAAATGATTTGAATATCAGTTGCTGCAAAATTTAGAGAATCCATCTCTAATTATACTTGATAATGCACCTTATCACAGCATGTTATTGCATAAAACTCCAATTACAGGATGGTCAAAATGTGCTATTCAGTAATGGTTGACAGAAAAAAACATTCCCTATTCTCACATGATGTTCAAAACAGAACTGTTGCAAATCGTTTCTCAGTAAATATACAGAGATATATTCTTACTTATTACCATTTATTTTAAACATTTTTTTTGTTTTTTTTAGAAATAAGCCACCAATCAAGTATATAGTGGACGATATGGCAAAACAGTATGGACACAAAGTTTTACGTCTTCCTCCTTACCATTGCATATTCAACTCTATCGAATTAATTTGGGGCATAGCGAAAAATTACTATAATAGGCATACTGGTAGGGATGGTAACAGTGCGAATAACTGCCTGAACATGTGGAACGAGGCAATGCACATGATAACTCCTGATATGTGGAAAAATTCTATACAACATACTGAAAGAGAGATATTTAAATGGTATGAGAGGGAAAGAATATTTGATCGTACAGAAATTAGTCCGATAGTTATAAATTTTAATAGTGAAGAGAGTGACACTGATGTTGAATCAGATTAAGAAAATGAACAAGAGTTTGAATCTGCCTAGTTTCATTTCACAATACGTTGATTTGTTTAATGTTAGTTTTTGTCTTTGATAATACGTTCATTATTAAACATATTTTATTTTATTGCTCGTATTCATATTATATTTATTTATTAAAAGATTTGGTAAGTCAGTAATAACCTTACCACTTTTATTCTAGAATTCCTTACTTTGTGAAATCTATTCATAAATTTAATTAACAAAAATCGTAAATGAAAAAACTTCACACTATATTAAACGAAAACTATCAAACTATCGATAATTTTGTAGTTTTCATTTATAATATTGTGAAATTTTCTACATTTATGTTTTTTGTTGACTTCAGTTATTTTCTGTTAATTTCCATATTTCGTGAACACTCTGACAACGCTACAAATGTTCACAATGATGACGTAAACGCAACTTTATTTGGTTTTTACTAATATGCTGCAAATAGTTCACATCAAGCCCTCAAACTTTTTAATTCAACATTTTTACTATAGGGTTAAACAAAAAAATGAGAGGGTGGGTAAAATTTATAATGAATCAACTGGTACAAAACCCAATAAACCTGAGAAGTTCATAGCATGACAAATTATAGACTTTATAAATATGTTATGTATTAGTAAAACGATTAATTATTAAAAAAACATTACAAATAGAACATAATTTGATTTAAGGTTGCCAGTGATAATAAACATAATATTTTCAATTATGGTTTTTTTATTATCCTTCCTCTTATTATGCCAATAATTTCAGTAAAAATTCACGTCATTCAAATGACGTCTTTCCGACGTCTAGAATAACGTCTTCCGGACGTCTAAAATAACGTCATTAAGACGTCTTTATGACGTCAAAAATGTCGTCATTCGTCCCGGGCTTATAGAAGTCATTTGCACGTCATTCGTACGTCATAAAGACGTCTCAAATGACCAAAAAAAAACGCTATTTTCACGTCAGCTTGCTACCTGGGGTGAACACTTACGAGCATACAGATTAAAACAACCAGATAAATCTCACGACGCAAAACACTGTTGTAAATGAAATTAACTGCTTCTAAATAACTCAACTGTATAATGAGGAAATAATAAAAATTCTAAGACACTGACAATTGTTTCGATAACTGATTATCATCATCAGAATAACAGAAGTTACTGTGATGCTTACCTAATGTTCAATAATTATGTTTGGTAGAGCAAGAGGTGACCTTTCTTGTAACTGGCTTAATATGTATGAATAGAGAAAAGAAGGATTTCCATAACAAATAATAAAGCTTAGATATTATTAGCACTATGGTGATATCCTTTATATATTTTTCCCATTGAAGGTCAGTATATAGGAAAGCAAGAAAATTTCTATCTGATGATCTTTACCATTATTATTCCTTAACAAGGCAGTTTAATAGTGGAGAACTCCCTAGATTCAGATGTTCATTGACGTCTTAAAAATGTGTATCTCTTGAGTGTCTTCTAGTTTCTAACTCTTCAAGGAAATCCAGTTCTTGTTTATTTTCACACATATGTAATACTTCTTGTATTAGGTGCTAATGAATGTTTCGTGTCAAGAAGATGTTTTGCATAATGTGATTTTTCTGGTTGTGTGAACTTTCTAACGAGGGCCAATATCAAAACAATCATAAAACATAAAGTGCTCAGTGAGTGGGAAAACATACAAGCTTCGAGAAGTCAAAGACTCTTTGAAACTGTCGTTTGAGGTAGCCAAAAATCGTAAAAACGAAGTTCTCCCAACGAGTCTCTGCCTCGGTCACACGTGACTGATCCATAGCTACCATCTATTCGATACTAAAGTGGAAGCCACATAAAAAAACTGTAGCTGCAATATATATAATACAAAAATGAATTTTTGTATGTATATCTGTATATTCTCTTTCCACTCCAACACCGTTCAACGGATCACCATGAAAATTAGCAGGTATATCTATTTTTTCATGGAGACATTTTTTACACTATCCTCTTTGTTGTAACTCCTCACCAGGTGGTGCTGCAGCATATCAAATTATACACCGTTCGACCGATCTCCCTGAAAATTGGCATAGTTATAAACCATATATCTTATATACGAAAGAGTATTAGCTGTTTGAAAATATTTTGCTTATTATTTGAAATGAATTGAAACTATGTAGTTAAAAACACATCAAGAAGAAACACAATCTTAAGTAAAAATGCATATAAAATCAGAATATATTAAATCATTTGTTTATAATAATTAAAAGAACAACAATAAAATAAAGAAATTACCTTAATAATTGTCTTAAGCTAGAAAATGCTTAACAAGTATAATGGAGAACATGGAATCTGCCCAAATATAGATGATTGGTGGTCATGAAGAAATCGGATGTTTCACCTGAAAGTAAACAAGTTTAGTTATCTAATTTAATAAGTAGTTAGTTGAAACAGTAATAATATAAATCAATTTCATATTTAGTATTAAGAAATAGATAAATTTATAATAGAAAAATATCAAGACATAAAGATAATTTATATGTCATAATGTATATAAAATTTTATGAAATTAATGAATATTAAATGATGATGGATTCAAAGAAATATTTGCTACTAGAGAACTTAAATAGTATAAATAATCAGAGCAAAAGATCTTATAAAAGAATTTATGTTCATAAAAATAAATGTTATTTTCAAATTATCATATGTATATGTCAAAACAAAATTAGACATTGCCATGTCGACATATAAAAGGAATTACACTATCAGTAAAAGATTTGTTCTAATGAAATTAGTTGAACAGTAAAAGAAAACAGATACTTTTCGGGTGGAATTTACATTTATATATGTTTTCAAAAAAACTCCAATTGTGAAAATAGTTCGACAGCTAGAGAAAACAATGTGATTGGTAGAAAGTGACATGACAAATTTCGATTAAATAGAATTTAACAAAAAACTTATTGATAAGTAGTGTGCTTAGAAACAATATATTGGTTGTTGATTAAAAAATTGACGATCAAATAGAAGCGTTGGAAGTTGGTTCTTGGCGTCGAAATGGCGAGGATGTGATAAGAAACTTTTCCCGAAATTTCAAGTTAAATTACAAATATTCATAATAAAAGCCACAAATTCTTAACAAAGATAAAACCTAGAACACTTACATGTATTTATAACCAGTTTTCCCGTGAGAATATCCAAATTTCTCAATAAATCGAGCAGCTAGAACTTCGGAAGGCGTAGTCCTGTATCCAGACGGGATATATCTTCAGAATCCAGGCATCAGGTCAGTGTTTCTTTAGATATTATTGGCCAAAAATAAGAATAATAACTCTTGAGTATAAATTCAGTGACTATTTTCATGTATATATAAGAATTCTCGCGTCTTTATGATCGATCTATAAAAAAAAAGAAAAAAAGACTTTATGTATTTTATTCACTAGACAAATTCTAAATATTATATAAAAAGGCCTATTCTATGATATAATAATGCTTGTACTTACGTATTTTCAAATCATATAAGAAAAATGCATCTTATTTCATTCACATAATTTTCCATTTGTATATATGAATTTTGTAACCTAGTTCTTCTGAACAATTTATTTAATGTATGTATATAATTTCCAAGGTAAATTCTTTTATGAGAATCCATCAGCATTGTTCTAAAGGAAATGATGCTATGTATCTAATATTTACACAGGTGCACAGAGCGTCGTTAAGAAACGTTCGTTCCGTCTCGAATATGTTCGTTGTTAGTTGGGCATGCCCATAAGATAGTGTATATTCTTGATAATTCTGTGTTAGTAAATTCCATAGACGTAACCATTTTGACAAATATATTTAAATAAAAAAATTTTCATTATAAAATTAAATGATTGAAAATATTGTGTTTGTGTTTCTTTTTATTGTGAATGAGCGAAATATCTCTAAACAAAGCCAGGACTCAAAGAGTAGAGGAAGTCTTATGCTCCCGAACCAATAAATAATAATATATAATATTATAATTATAACAAAACTGAGCTAGCCACCCAAATTCAATAAATAATTAAATATCTATCTAAAATAAATTAATCAAAATATATTATAATAAATAAATCAAATTCAAAGAAATATAAATAAATATCTATATAAATAAATAATTGAATTAAAATCTAGTTCAATATATATATATATATATATATATATATATATATATATATATATATTTATATATATATATATATATAAAACAGGAGGACAGTAACGATGGGTGGGGTAACCTCACCAGTAATAGCGGAGATAGTCATGAACAAACTTTTATACTTTGTAATAGAGACAGTTGATTTTGATTTTCCATTTATCTTTCAATACGTTGACGACTTACTTACAGCTGTTCCTGCAGAAAAAGTACAGTATGTACTTAATATTTTCAATTCATTAATTCTAACCTTACGTTTACGGTGGAAGAGGAGTCACACACTCATCTGTCCCCTTTTTAGACACATTAGTAGTTAGAAATACCGATAACGTTGTTTGTCTGGATTGTTATAGAAAAGCAACTAATTCAGGTAGATACATACCTTTTCCTTCATACCATCCAGAAAAGCAAAAAATTAATGCAGTTTTAGCTATGAAAAATAGAATAAATAGAATTTGTCACGAACAATTTGTACAAAAAAATCTTGTAATTCTGAAAGACTTACTCATAAAAAATCAATATCCTTTAAAACTTGTTAATAGATTATTGTTTTGTAACAATGACGGTATTACTGGCCGTAATTCAATTACTAATGAAGCAGAACCCTTAAGGTATGCTAAATTACAATACATACACAATTATATCGGAAGTCACGACTCCGCGGAGGTCACGGCAGACGCAATGTTTTTACCATAACAAATAGGTTGATACTATGAAGAAACTTTTCCAATGGAAACAAAAGGATTTTTCTCAATAATGGAAATCACAGGTACAAAAATAAGAATATACAAAAATAAAAGTCGTAACACCGAAAAACAATGTTAGAACTAAGCCATTGTCATTTCCCGATTTTTATCTTGAATATCACTATAACTTTATCAGCCATATTATCTACATCTCACATTTTCTTATCGCTCCAGTTTTCTGCTGTCACTTCAACTCACAATAATACGTGGGTAATCTTAATACACCAATTCCATGGCTGAATGCTAATTCATCTACTGCAAGTTTCTCATGTTTATGGGCATGTATTTTCACAATTTGAAGCAATTAGTTCTTCACACTGCTTTCATCGTAAGGGATGCATTTATCCTGTAACCATTTTTGAATATAAGCTTTTCTCCATGCCTGTTGTTGAGCTTTTTCGCAGTGTCGTCTGTGTTAAGGGGCATTATACGTTTTTCACCGTGTGCCCCTCGTTGACCCATTTCTCATCTGTATAATTAGTCTTTCTTCCTTGCTTCCGAAACGGGTTTATTTTCCTTAGATAGTCTTTTCTCCACAATAGTATTTCAGATCTTTCAATAAGAACACTCTTTCTATTTATTTTCTCATAACTAAAATTCAAACTATGTAAGATTTTCTTCAACGTCTCTTTACCCATTTTATGAATGATCTCATTTTCCTTAACAGCTTCCAGCACTTTTTTTTAATGCTGGTACTTAATTTTCCATAAAAAACGTATGGACAGTTCTTCGTATAGCTTATTTCTCATCTTCGTCGACTTCTATTTTTGTCCGACCGCTCTTTCTTTTTGGTGCATCTACTTTTCCATGTGCTTTTTATTCTCTCAAATTTTTGTAGATACTTGCCTTTGACGCTTGTCACTTTCCTAAGATTACCCGGCCTTGGGACTCTCCTCAGGTGATGAATTCGGCCCCAGTTATACTATTTTTTAATACCTTAATTGGGACAAGGTGAATCACCAAACAAAATTTCGGGACAAATTGATTCAATTGACACAAAAATAAATTTACATACTCTCAATACAATACGAACAACGATCCGTTATTACAATAAAAATGTAGTTAGGGACTTATCTTGGGAATACTCGGGGCGTATTGCTCGCAGCAGTATTCACGGGTTATTGAGCCGTCGGCGTCTGGAGCTATATGGCCCGGTAGGGTGGATTGTGTGGAGGGTCCGTCAGGTCCGTAAGATCCGTAAAGGTCCGTAGGGTTCGTGACGTCCGTGAAGGTCCGTACAGGCTGTAGAGCTGTAGAGAAAGAAATGAAAAAACAGGAGAAACAGTAGAAAATTGAAAAGGAGGAATAAAATGAACAGGTGAGGAGCTTATACTCCAATACATGTAAAAATTGAACTTAATTTTCAAAATAAAACCACAGAAATCTGTTCATTCTTATCCGTCCTGTTCCCAAAATGATCAGAAAAAACAAATTTAAATCAGTGAGAAATAACCATGAAGAATCTGTTATAAATTCACTTCATAAAATAAATTTTGACGCCACCATTTTTTAAAGATACTTACGGCGAAAAACTGGAAACGCCGTAACAAAAATATTGTTTTTAAAAAAAAACGAAATATTTTAACTAAATAGAATAATCGAAATAGAATGATTAGTAAGCACACAATTACAATTGGAAAAGATATAGATAACTTACCAGCGAGGAAAATTAAAATCACCCACAAAGTATTATTTAAAAAGTGAATGCTAAATTGCTTTTCAGCGAAGAATGAAGAAGCGACGATTCCTTAACTCGTAGTTCAAAAAGCTATTTAACGATGGTAAAAATGATCACCGATTTGTTCTTAATATTTGAAATAAAAGGATTTGGAATTTGAGGTGGGAGTAGGCGACGAATAAGTAATAAAAATTGAAACATGTCTCAGCGACATGTGATAGGCTCCTATGTAATCTGAACAGATATCTATTAACTCATCTTATAGACGCTGTTGATCTTTTTGCAAACGCTGAAATAGACGTGGTAGGATTTTTTTTCCTGTTAAGTGCGAGCAGCAGATCGTTTTCCACTTGAGGAAGACCATTCTGGCAAAGCTTCTATCGTTCAATGGAATGAATTCACTAATATATTCTTGAATATCTTATTCACTAGCTTCGCACAATACTTTATACATCCGCTAATACCATCACAAATAGCACCAGAGTATTTCAATTGCACAAAATTGCCAATTACTTGTTTACAGTAACTCACAATTTCGTAGTAAAATAAAAAAGCTCGCTACCCTTACCGACGTTCCTACCACAGATAATATGTTTGATTCCGTTATCTGACAAATGTATGTATAATAGTGACCATACATTTACCATGCTTTTGACTGGTAGCCTTTGTAAATTGAGTTTTGAGTCCAGCTTCGAGATACTGTATACTATTTGCATCACGATATGATACTAATTCAAATTTGATGTTTTACGTATACTAGAAATAAAATTCTTGCTCAGATTTGCAATTATGCCAACTAGTTTTTAAAAATATAATGCAATTCAACATCCTTGTAAGTTAGAACAGTACCTGATATTAGCTGATATCATTATAAAGGATTGTTACGGTATTAAAATTGACTAAATCATTTTTTTATAATTAATTGATACTCAAAATTCACATATTAAAATTCAATAAATAATTTTCTTGAATCTAACTTAATTGGATTTATATCACAAATAATTGTAAAATTAATGTATATTGGGTTGCTTACTTTTAGGATATTTATTTGCAAATCGCTTTATCAGTTGTTGGCGAGTAGCTGGACAAACTTGATGGTTAAATTTCAGTTCTGTACTTAACTTTTCGGCTATTAACATCATTATTATTTAGGGTTTTAACTGGATGCTGAATAGCACGATAGCGGATTTTAATTTTCTAAAATGAGGGGATGTGTTTGAGAGTCGGTGGGCATGTCTCTTTACCTTGGATACTTTCTGAGAAGTGTTTTCTGTGGAAGTTTGGCAGTGAAGATGGGTGAGTTCGTCTCTGTAGTATTTCATCTACATTGTTTATTGAGTTCTGAAAGTATTAATTTCTAAAGTGGCAATTTTGGTAATGATAATTTTCGGAAGGGGTGCGGCTTCCGCCCTGTAGAACCTCTTGAAGTAGTTGTTGAAGAATAGGTAGACGCCATTATTAGTGTTGTTGCTTTTGCTGTGCCCCTGTGGTAGCAAGTTGTCTCCATAGCCTGTGGATAGGTTTAAAGGAGGATCCGTATTAAACGGGATTTTAAGCACACCTGTTGTTTGGAGGATTGGAGTTGTCCAATCGTTCATCACGTCTAATTATTAGGATTTGAGATTTAGTGATAGAGACGCCATTTTAAAAAAGATCTCGATTTTTCGAGGTAAGTCTTGTCGATAATATGTCTCCTGCGAACCTACATCTTTCATGGTTTTATTTTAGATTTTTTTTGGCACGTTTTAATTGGAAATTTCCCATTTCCATTGGAAAACCAGATATTCAAATAGTTCTCCAGAAACAACTTTAAAACAAATTAGAAAGTCGGGGTAAGCTGTATAAAAATATCTTTGATGGTATGGTGTTCGCGATCGGAGATGTAGAAATATTATTTAATGCAGTGGCTACTTTCTTAGTCTGATGTAATTGTCGCCACATGGTGAAAGTTATTTTCCATAGTATCCAGTTGATTGCTGTCAGCCTCGTGAAAACACGTTTTTGTACAGGTAGACAAAGTTTTTTGGTCTTATCTGATAAGTGTTACTTCTATTTTTATATCTACATTTTTCTTCTTTTAAAATAATACTTTTAAAGATAACAAAAATGAATTCGATAATTAAAACAATCCTTTAATGTTAATAAATAAAAATAAATTAATCTTGGAGTTTACCACAACAAAAAAAATTTTGCAATCCATTGAGGATGCTTTTTAAACTTTAAATTATAATAAGGTTTACTTAATATATTTGTGCGCTTTAAGCAATTGCTACGAGTTCTTATTTAAAGTTGTTGATATGGAATTTATTAAGGTTAAATGAAATTCATTAAGGTTCAATGAAACCTATTGTTTGCTAACTATTCTTTCGGACAGCTGTCCTCAGTTGTGCTCAATTGTAATTTTAAATTGAATCTGAAACCAAATATTTTTATCATAGAATAAGCGCCAGTGGGTCACCTGAACTCTTTGTCTTTTATTTTTTGAAACTATCATTATTTACATCTAGGGTAAGAGAATATCAGAATATCAAATTATTCAGTACACTTTGAGGTAAGTCATACGGTAGACCTGTGGGTACCACAGAGAGAGAGAGAGAGAGAGAGAGAGAGAGAGAGAGGGAGAGAGAGAGGGGAAGAGAGGGAGAGAGGGAGAGAGAGAGAGACAAGTTCGAAAGAAGTTTGTGTTGGATGGTAATTGTTGTAGTTGAGGTGTTTGTTTTAGATGTGTGCCCTGATATAGGATTAATTTCCTCTGCAGGGCTGGGTTGGGGGTGTGATGAGGGGGTTTGTGCGCGTTTGTACTGAGTCTGGTAAATTGATTAGGATGTTTGGGAGAATGAGTTGGTGACTTAAAAAGGTCAGGGGGTGGAATCGAGGTTTCGGAGTGGGCTTGTCGCTAAAAAAATGTTCCAGAGGTAAAGCATTCTCGTTGCGTTTTGCATTTTGAAAAAATAACAATAAAAACATCGTTGGGGGGGGGGCGGATAACAGCTGTGGCTGCATTGTTCCCTACGTCGATTGAGTGATTGGGTGATTGGCCCGTTGGTCCATTTGGCTAGTGAATAAATTCATTGTGTTGAATAGATTCGCCGTGTTACAGGGAAGCCGCAGAAAACCTGTAACCCGACGGGTGGGTGGGGGTGGTTAAAGAGTTTGTCAGAAGTGTTGACTAATTGTTGTGAGGTGTGAGCATGTTTAGAGATAATGGGTTGTGTGGTTGACGAGGCATATAAAGAGAGATATAGAAGATTGTATGTATGATGGTAGCAATGTTGGGTTATCGGATTGAAATTGGGGATCGGTCTAGGTAGTCGATGTATATGTCTGGGAGATCGTCGTAGGCCGTGGCAAGTAGCCGTACTGGGGGGAATTGGAGCTTCCTCTTGGTTAATCTGCCAAGAGGCCGTCTGTTAGCAATCCACGGTGTGAGGAGGGCGTTTTTCGAGATTTAGCTGCCCGATTCGATAGTGCGATTAACGTATCGGACTTGAAGAGTGTTTAGACGGGACGGAATGGGCTCAATGTCGATATTGGTATAGACGGTGTTACTGGGTGAGTAGCGTGCCTTATATTGGCAGTATCTCAGAATAGATTGCTCACAACTTTGGAGCCTTTTTACAAGGCGGTCGGGAAGGGAGCAATAGACGTTTGCTCTATAATCGATGATGGGGCGGATATATGTCTTATACGTATGGAGTAGGGTGGTTGGATGAGTGCGTCCGAAGTATCCGCCGAGCGCCTTGAGAAGATTAACTCGCCGTCATACTTTATTCAAAGTGTCCATGAGGTCGGCCATCAAGTTGAGAGTGTGAGTGAATCTCACTCCCAAATAAACGACTTCCCTGCGGATTTCGAGTTGATCTCGCCAAAGCACGAGGCGGAAGTTTCTGGGTACAAGTCGATCGCTCATGGTATCGGGGTGTTTGAAAACGATGGCTTGGGTTTTTTGAGGGTTGAGAGTCACTCGCTATTTCCTGCACCAATTTGAAAATTGAGTCAGTAGATTTTGGGATCGAATATTGAGAGAGCGAATGTCAGGGACGGAAATGATTAGAGCGGTGTCGTCCGCATTTAGTTGGATATTGTCTTGGGGATGTCGTGGAATTGGTGTGTCATACGTATAAATTAAGTATAATAGTGGAGCGAGTATCGAGCCTTGCGGAACGCCAGTTTGGGGTGTGAATGAATCGGATAGACTGTAACCAACTTTGACGCTGATCGATCGGTCTGTGAGGTAGGAATATAATAATTTTATGATTTGGTTTGGCAATCGGATGCTCAGTAGCTTTCTCACTAGTCCGGCGTGCCAGACTTGGTCAAAAGCTTTTTGAACATCCAAAAATATGGCGGCTGAGCAGCGTCGTTGGTTTAAAGCTCTGGTGACGATGGTTTGAAAGTTGGTGGTGGCGTTCTGACAGGAGTGGCCTGGCCTGAATCCGAATTGAAATGCCGGAATGATATTGTTTTCGGAACAGAAGTCCCAGATTCTCTCTTTTAACAAACGTTCAAAGATTTTACCTAGGACGCTGATCAATGAAATTGGGCGGTAAGATTCAGGCTTTGTGGGGTCTTTGCCAGGTTTGGGGATGAGAACTATGTTGGCAGATTTCCAACAACGAGGGAAGTAAGAGTATGCCAAGCAGGCGTTCAACAGTGAGCAGAGCGGGGGAAGAATCTCTTCTGGCAGGTTTTTGAGTGCCTGTCTCGAGATTCCGTCGTGCCCGGGGGCACTGTTTCTCCCCGCTCGGCACGCCTGCTGAACTCCTTAGATTGTAAAGGGTGTGGGTACCGAACCCTAGAAGAGTTTTGTAAGACGAATCGGAGGTCTAGTCGTCCCGTCATCGAGTAGGCTTGCTGCAGAGCGGATTGTGGTTAAGGTGAGATTGTTGTAATTATTTTGTCGTTTCTGACTGGGTACAGGTTGGCTCTCTCCATAAAAATAATAATAATAAATGAATAAAAAAAATAATAGAATAATGATAATAGAGTAAATAAATGTATAAGTAAATGCATAGCTGAAACGTAATAAAAGTTATAGTTTTCTTTCTCAAAAGTCCAGTTATCATTAATTAATTTGTGTCCATTAGAAATTTATATTGCTACGGCCCTTGGTATGTAGCAGGATTAGAGATCACATATTATACAAACACCTTCATTATCGATTCCTCATTTTGTAAATACGGACTTAGTCTAGATTAAATTCAGTTTTCGCTCAATTCCCTCATACCATCTGTAACCTCTTTTAACAAGTTCCTTTATGTAGTCGTATACGGCTTCGTGAAAGCTATGTTTACATGCCGAAACTAGGAGTTGTAATATGATTGTTGAGGTAGCTATTAACAATTTCAGTTTAGTTTGTATTTACTTAGTCTTTGAATTCTGGAAATGTAAATTCGAGCTCTATACCGAACCTTGAAATATTGTTTTCATTATATAAATACGAAATTGATTTCTATTGAAAGATTCTAGAGTTAACATCATGGGGGGCATCTTTATCTGAATACTATATTACAAAAGTGACGATTGATCAATCACTAATCAGTTCATCTATAGTTTGAAAATTAGAAATTCTCAACTGTTTTCAATCTGGAATTATTTTTATCTCCATTTCTACTATAATTTTTTCCTCAATGCTATCTCGTATTAACTCGACGTGAGTTTATAGTCATGTCTCTCGCTTTATCTACTATAAGTACAATGTCATGTTAAAAATATAATCATCAACACATATTTTGAAATAATATATGCTATCTATTCACTAAGTTTCCATACAACTGAGAAGTTGGAAAATGGAGGTTGTCTAAAGTTAATGCAAGATTTGAATTGAATGGAAACGGGTTTCCATTACATTAATATTTTTATATTCAATCAATAAATACATAAAATGTGCTTAAGTTCGAAGAAGGATAAAAAGGAAAAGGGAAGAAAAATATTAATAGAAATAAGAAAAATACGAATGAGAAGAAATGGGAAAAGGAGGAAAACAAGTAGACGAAAACAGTAGAAGAAGAAAAAGAAGAAAAACCAAAAGGAGAAGAAAAAGAGGAAAGAGAAATAAGAAGAAGAATAAGTAGAAGAAGATGAAGAAGAAAACGGAAAAGGCTTAAAGCCGACGTCCCATGCATCCGTTTTCCGACGGTACGATGATCACATTGATTTCCTATTGGACGAAATTTTTGGTGCCAATTTTCATCCGAACAATTTTATAAAGTCGTATGACGTATGATAATTTGGATTTATTTTAACAATTGTCCGTTATCGTACGGTTTTTAACCCAACATTATTATATTTCTGATAATTTATAATCAAAAATTTCAAGAAAACGTTAACATCGGATCACAGGCCCTACTAACCGACCATAGAATAATCCACACAAAACATTAACTGGTTTGAAAGATAGTTTTCCTTATCCACCACCGATTTTCCACTGACCAATAATGAGAGCTATGGCGATTCGCGACGCCATTATCATCACTTCACAAAATTTTACTCAACACATTGGTAGTGTCTTGCATCATAACTTGCATGATGGCGATAAAGGTTAATTTCCGATCCAGATCGGTTGGTCGCAACTTATGAGTCAATTTAAATGGATGATATTGGTGGATTTTTAAAATTCTATGAACTGAACTTGGAGAAACACCAATTTCTGCAGCAATA
This sequence comes from Galeruca laticollis, assembly GCA_963921935.1. Classification (NCBI taxonomy): domain Eukaryota; kingdom Metazoa; phylum Arthropoda; class Insecta; order Coleoptera; family Chrysomelidae; genus Galeruca; species Galeruca laticollis. The sequence continues at coordinate 37,577,045 of OY998184.1, forward strand.
GTTCGGATGGACACATGGGGATTAACCGCTACATATGCTAAAACATTCACCACATTCTGTTCGGTCTGCGTTAGTTTATTATGATTACTATGCTTTGAGTTTGGAAATTAACCTTGCCGCATCTTCTCTTCAACCATAGCTAAAGTCATATGAGAAGGTGTTCTTCTTTCGGGAAAACGCTCCTGGTATAAGGCCTGAGCATTTCGAGAATTCATCCTACACTCACCATAGATTAGCAACATATCTACATATTCATTCGTAGTCCGGGAAAGTAAGGAAATACAAGTCAAAAGTTTCCCATAATTGATTTTTCATTTTTAAATGAAAATATATTAACCCAGCATCACTCTCCTAGATTGTCTAATAATTTCCGCTGGAGCTTGCGACGCAGGTTGCAAGCACACCTCAGACCACCTAAAATTCAAGTGATTTATGCTCGTGTCATTTCTGGATGTGTTCTTACAAAAAAATCGTGGAGATGAAAATTGAAGCAAATCTTATGCTCTTGAAGGTGACGTAAATCGTTTTAAAAAAAAATTCCGATCTAAAATTTTCTAAAAACTTTCGTAAATCATATTTTTGGTTGGTAATTATAAATAAAATATTAATATCGAGGTCAAAACATAGATAAACATAGAGGGCAAACTTCTAAAAATTAACATTTTTTCAGATTTGGAAAATTCAAAATGGCGGCTGCGCAAATTGGAAACATTTTTTTTTCAATCGCGTTTAAATTTACATTGACGATATTGAGAAACGGTTCGTTGCAATCGACAGAGTGAAAGTTATATTTTCATAAATAACGTAAACAAAATTTTAAACAAAATTTTTAAAAATTTTTTTACATAATTTTTAAGAACATTTACCGAAAATAAAAATTTTTCCATCTAGTTTTTTCTAATTTTGGCGTTGAAAAATTTGTTTAAAATATGTTTTCACGTTATAAATATGTGTGTCTTTGAAAGACGAGTATTTAATACAAAATTTTTTAGAAGCGACTTTGAGATAAACAAATTCAAAGTCTGTTAGATTCTGCGATAATATTGATTGAAATTTTCAAATTTTGATCACTTCGCTAGGTTGTCGAATCCCAACTCAACTTAAACACAAATTTTCATTTTTTACCGTCAATTGGTCCATTTAAAAGAGAATAGTAATCCTAGCTCGCTCGGCCAAACGGTGCGGCGGCAGCTGCTTGGCGTTGTGGTGGGGGGTCAGCGCTCGTTCGCAGTTGAACGAAGCTCAAGCTTTCATTTTGATTTTCTTTGTAAAAATTTTGCATTTGCGGTTTGCTAATAGTATGGTTATTAGCAACCATTACATATTGCTAGAAATAAGGTACAATGATATTTATAATTTATATCTATAAATCCATCCAAGTTCACAATCAACTAATTGAGTCATATCAAAATTTAGCTCATCACTCAGAGATTCATTATCATCCTCGTCATTTGTCAAATACCGTACTTACAATTTCGATGTTACAACAGTTTTTGCCTTCGCAATTCTTACATAATATCGTACAATGTATGCCAACTTTTTTACAACCACACCTGGTAGTAGAGCACCCTGTGGTACAAGAACACGAAATAATGTTCAATAATTTGTCGGGTACAAGTACGTCATCAGTCATGTTAGTAAGTGCCTTTTGGACGTTCGAAGAGAATGAGCGCTGACCCCCCACCAGAACGCCAAGCAGCTGCCGCCGCACCGTTTGGCCGAGCGAGCTAGGATTACTGTTCTCTTTTGAATGGACCAATTAACGGTAGAAAAATGAAAAATTGTGTTTAAGTTGAGTTGGGATTCAACAACCTAGCGGAGTGATCAAAATTTGAAAATTTCAATTAATATTATGACAGTATCTAGCAGATTTTGAATTTGTTTATCTCAGCTTGTAAAAGTCGCATCTGAAAAATTTGTTTCTCAAAATACTCGTCTTTCAAAAACAAACATATTTATAACGTAAAAAGATATTTTTAAGAAATTTTTCAACGCCAAAATGAGAAAAATCCAGATGTAAAAAATTTTATTTTCGGTAAATGTTCTAAAAATTATGTAAAAAAATTTTTAAAAATTTTGTTTGAAATTTTGTTAACGTTATTTATAAAAATATAACTTTCACTCTGTCGATTGCAACATACCGTTTCTCAATATCGTTATTGTTCATAAATTTAGACGCGATTGAAAAAAAAATTGTTTCCAATTTGCGCAGCCGCCATTTTGAATTATCTAAATCTGAAAAAATTTAAATTTTTAGAAGTTTGCCCTCTATGTTTATCTATGTTTTGACCTCGATATTAATATTTTATTTATAATTACCAACCAAAAATATGATTTACGAAAATTTTTGGAAAATTTAAGATCGGAAAATTTTTTTTTGAAAAAACTATTTACGTCACCTTCAAGAGCATAAGATTTTCTTTAATTTTCATCTCTACGATTTTTTTGTAAGAACACATCCAGAAATCACACGAGCATAAATCACTTGAATTTTAGGTGGTCTGAGCCGTGCTGGCAAGCTGCGTCGCAAGCTCCAGTGGAAATCATTAGACAATCTAGGAGAGTAATGCTGGGTCAATATATCAAAATTGCCTGAATTATGCTGATTTCCACCTTTTTTACTTTCACTGACACAACGGGGTTTTCGATTGAATTCTGTTGGAATGTTACAACCCACTGAGCACAGAACCTTGCAAAACATTGCTGCAAATTACATTTATATACATTTTGAAATTATTCCTGGAGAAGTTGCAGTAATATTATCGCGTTAGTTCAGTTGAAACATTGTGACTTGCTCATTAGAGAAACATTCCATAAAGTTGAGATTTCCTTCCCACTGAAACGTTTGTAATTGAGGTTGCCGTGATGTTCTTAGATATGCCAGTTGTAATATTGCATCAGCATTTTTTCAGAAACATTGCTGTAAGTTAGTTATTTCGCTATTAAGTTTCAGTGATATTGTCAAATACACAAATTGAAGTATTGTCATTTACTTCCGCAAGTAACATTGCTGTAAGTTAGTTATTTCTTCCAGTCGAAATATTTCCATATGAAGTTTTAGTACCTATCTAAGTTGGAATATTGCGATATTGTTTAATCAAGAAACATTGCTGTTAGTTAATAATAATCCTTCCTTCTGAAAAGTTCCTAGATTCATGACGTTTATTTCGATTACTCTCCGGCACACTTTTCGAATTTCGAATTTATATATTTCTAGATTGGGTCTGATCGGAACTGAGTGAATGGTTCCCAATGCATCGTTTTTGTTTTTTGCGTCGCGCGTCACGTATTCTGATCGGCAAATTCCTGACGCGATTCACCAATTCGCCAATCAGAATGCGTGAAGATAGCGTGACGTGCGACGCAAAAGGCAAAAACGATTCATTGGGAACTCATTCTAACCGAGCCCAATAATAGCACAGCTCAATAAGCTGTGATAATAGTATAGAAGAAGAACAAAAAGGTTGGGTTAGGATTTGTTTCTTTCGAGTTTCGAGTGTTTCGACCGGTCGTTGGAGGGGAAAAGAAATAACATTTTTCACATTTATTCTGTTTTCTTGGTGAAGTGGATCAATGGATTAATTTATATTTGTATACTCTATACAATAGGATCACAGTTTCCTTTTTATTTTATAGTTGTGAATTGAAAGGTGTGTTTCAGGTATAAATATTAGTTTTTTACTTAGAATTATTACGTTTCAATTATATTAGTTGTTATATAGTATATCAACAAGACTATAGGCTCCTTCGATTTAATCACTTGTGTGTGAAGTTCATTTGAACCACATATTTTCATTTTAATATACCTCCAGGAAGCACCGAGTAATCTGGTTGTTTCCCAGTATATAAGTTGATATCTGTGAAAATTGTGTAGTGTGATATATTTTTGTTATTAAAATATTTTTTATTATGAATTTTTTAGTTCAATAAATTACTTCACTTGTAAACATAATTTAATTTTTTAATAATGAGAATTTTTATTGTAAAATTTATCATACGACGCCTATGGACGACTGAACTAAAATTATTGATCCATTTTATGTATGGCATGCTATGCGCATGCTTAAAACATCAGGTGATGATGCGTTAAGGGAAGCATTGCATAGACGCGTTGCGTCTGTTCAATTTTACAACGTGCTTTCCGTTGTATCACCGAATATTTGATGCGTAATGCACATGTAAAAGAATTTATGTTGAATAAAATTATACATACAGAAACACAGAAACAATATGGTACAAAAATAAGTTATCAGTTTTATATACATAGAATTGAAATATTACATAAATGAATTCAGATGCATCTTTCTTAAGTTTTTTTAGAAATGAGTAAGTATTTAATTTTGTCTATTTAGATTGGCTATTTATTATTGAAAATTAATTAATTGTATAGTTATATTAAGTCTCTATTATAATTCTTTTTCAGATAGATCTTTTTCGCAAAGTTTATTTTACTCATGAGATTTTTAAACACTGGATTGTAATGAGTGAGTTCTTTAACTCTTGTTATATAACAATACGCACTGACCTTGTGTCCTGGAATCAGGAAATTCCTCTCTGGACTCTGGAACGCTGCTTCCGAAGTTTAAAGTCGGATAAATTTGAGAAAAATTGATTCTCTCTCAGGAAAATTAGCTGTAGATATTTGGTAAGTACTGTTGTATGTTTTGTTAGTGGTTTATTACTTTTTAATGATGATTTTGGGGATAATTTATCAAAATTTCTGGAACGCTGCTCCAACCAACATCCTCGAACCGACGCCAAGCTACCAACTCTTTTTTCTTCAAATTTTTTCAATAAACAATCAGTCTTTTGGTTTTTCCAGCTCACTATTTTGAAAATGTTTGTTACATTTTGTTTATTGATTGAAAATTTGTTCTGTCATGCCTCGAATAACCAATCACCTTTGTTTAACGCACTCAAAATTATGATTTCATTTTTATTTACTCTCAAATATCTTTACTCATATATCAAAATATGTTTCACTTGATTGTTAGTTTAATATCTAAGTTCATTTGATTATAATGGGACGAATAGTTTATACTGGCGATATACAATAGTCTTTAATATACCAATGTTTAGTTTAATTTTCTTATTACAATTAGTTATTGTTACGATTGTATTTAGCCAGTCACATAAATTTTTTTAAACAATTTGTCAACATTCTCTATTCTCACTATTCACATTCATTTTATATTCTTTTAAATTCATTAATCAATTTCTATTTATTTACTCTATGAAATTACTCTAATGTCAGCGTTTGTCGCTGAAACATATTGATATTACAGCGTCAAATATTCTAACCATATCTCTTTGTAAACATTGTGTTATAATATTGAACAATATCCTTTATGATTTGAATATTTATTGATTCTTATTTCTTTTTTTAGATTGTGTGTTCAATGTTATTTTCTTATAAAATATTTGATACAAATGGATGATCTTTATTCTATGGTTTCGAATTCATGATTAAAGGTAATGTTTCTTTTTGTTTAATTCTTTGCAAGTTGTGAAGTTTCCTTGAATTATAAATTATATAAAAGCTGTATTAGCAAATTGAGTGAAGATATTCACAATTGTCTAATAAACATGAGCAATTTTAATGTCTCATTCTTATCATCCTAGTAAATTATAGTCTACTGTTTTATTATTTAGCAATTTCTAATTATTCTGTTTCATGACAATGTTTCTACCTTACATATCCGTTATAATATATACATATATATATATATATATATATATATATATATATATATATATATATATATATATATATATATATATTTATAATAAGCCAGTCCTCTAGTATAGATAAATATTCATATATTAGATTGAATTAAAAAGGAATTTTTTTTGTATATACGTATGGTGTATCATTAGACACTACCTAATTAAGAACAAAATTTAACATAAAACGAATCAATGACTTAAGCAAATGTATTATAAAAATTGAGTACATCAATTTAAGAAATGGATTAAGAATAAGGAATAGAATGGTAATGATAATATAGAAATTAATTCTTAAGAAAATGTTACCTTCACAAATAAATCCTAAGGTCAAGTCATTGTCAACAATTTTCATTAAAATCAATCTGAACGCTGCTATGTCCACACTTGAATCGGGAAAAGGATGTTAATTTGTTCAAAACCTAAAATAATAAGAATTAATAATCAAATCACTAATTTATTAACGATATGCAAATACAATAAAAAGTTGCAATTTGAAAAAAATAATGTATAAAAGTAAAACTGTATGAAATATGACATTCGGAATAAGAGCCATATTGTATGTCATAGAAATCTAGTAATCAAATCGAAATCAATGAAGGAAGTGATTGAATCTAGTTATAATATTGCCAACCTAAATTCAATGAGTTGGAAGTTAATATGAAACAGAGAATGTAAATTTGAAATTAAGTTAGAGTTTATATAAAGCGAAATTAGTGCTAATTAAAGAATTAAAAAATAAACAGTTCCATATATATAAATCATAAATTTAGATTGTAGAAATTGTATATTAATTGTAAGCAAATTTACTAAAAAAAAAGGAATTACAAGGATTGAAACCATTGTAATACATGTAAAAGACTATTTATATATTCTATAAGATATTGTTAAACCATTTATACAAGTGATTTCACTCTCCAAGACTATTTTAATTGAAGAATTCAGTATTTCCATAAAAAAACATTATCATTGACAATTGTTGAATAAAATAACAAATTAGGAGGCTGTGTTTTAGAGATTGTAAAAATGTTGTTGATTTTTAAAAAAAAAAAGAGAGTCGAGAGTTAGTTGGGGAATGAGGAACTGGGATGTAATTCTCTGAGAAGATTTTTGTAAAAACTTTAAAGTAAAAGTAATAATTTTAAATCTAAATCAATAAAAAAAATCATAATATTAATGTCGATTAACCCCTGTGAAAAAGTGAAACGTGCCGAACGAGTATTTCTTGGGTAAGGAATACCTAAGAAAAGAGACGGGATGTTGCAGGTCCACCACGCCGAGAATGGAATATAAGGTCTGTGTTATTTGAGTTTTTTTAATTTGGAATTCCAAACAAACAAAGAAAAAGTGAACTTTTGAAATTAATTTGAACATTTAAATTTGAATAATCTAAAATTGGCCAAAGAAACTTTAAAATAATGAATACCAAATTTTATCCATGGATAATTAAAGAACTCTAATTTTCTGCAACAATAATTTTAGATATTAAATATGTACTTACTTGTAAAAAGTTTTTCGTTTCTAAAATAATCAAAGTTCACACCACTCATAAATGCTTTTCCAATCTTAATTTCCGCTTTGCATGCTGACTTATTCTTATAACTATCAAACACACACTTAATTCACAACTTGAATTATATATGTAACTGTTTAATATAAGTTTTCAACCATAGTATTCTAAATGCACTAAATTGATGAACATTGAACTGTTAAACGTTTGCATCCTCCACGTTAACTGTGTACTATAATTTTGTGACGACGAGAAACGTTGAACCGGAAGAGTTGCTCCGTTGCGCCGAAGCAGCTACTATAAGCGTTCAGTGCGCATGACCATCAAAGAATACAGGGGAGGTTCAGGAATATTTGTGTGTGTAAAATTTTGAAGATTTCATCAACAATTTATTAAAATATTTTTATTTGGGTGTTGGTATTTTTCTTATTCCAGTCAATGTCCATAACACTTTTCACGAACATTGTTTAAATCATTCATTCGATTATCATATGGTGAGATGATTGAAATAAAGATATATAATTTATTCAGGAATAGACCTATCACGAAATCATAATAAGTAAATGTTCATATGTGTAAAATTTTTTTCTAATAGGTGTCCAGGACTCAAAGAGAGAAGTCTCATGCTTCCGACTGCAATATAAAATTTAAACAATACATACAATTAAAAAATTTTCATATAATCATATAGGGCTAGCCGAAGGTAAAAACGGGTAAATAAAGGTAAATCATATAAGTAAATATATTAAAATATAACTATATCCACTATAAATTGGCACCCAAAAACGTGGGGCGATTATAAAAATAATATATTAAAAAAAAAAAATTAAAAACAAAGAACAATGGAAAATAGGAAAATGATGTTGCGCGATGGGAAGCAGGTTGGAAATGATAGTGGATCTGAGGAGGAAAGAGAAGGAAGAAGCCATGGAATGGGAGATTTCCAGGTGCAATACCTCATCCAAGGACAGCAATCGGAAGATGATGCACATGAAGAAAGGAGAACAGGAGATGAAGAATATGGAATAGAGGTAGAACGAGTAGAAGAAGGATTGGATAGAAGTCAAGAAATACAAGAGAGAAGGGAACAACAAACAAGAACAAGGAATGATAACCAAATGATGGATTTGATGCAACAATTGTTGAACCAGATGAATACAATGAAGGGAGAGTTAAATGGAAACATGAACAAAATGGATCAAAAGTTGAATGGAAAAATAGACAATATGAATGGAAATATAAATAGCATTAACGGAAATATGGATAGAATGGAGCTTAATTTGAGGGGAGACATTCATAATATTCATGAAAACATGAACAGATTGGAACGGAAGATAGAAGAGGTTAGATTTGAAAACTGCAAAGAGATTAAGGAACTTAAGGAGAATCAAGAAGAACATAAGAAGAGTATTGCGCAAATACAAGAAGACATAGAGGAAAATAATAAAAACATAAGACAAGAAATACAGGAAAATGGTATGAAAATCAGAGAAAACGTAGTAGAAGAAGTATTAGAATTTAGAAGAGATCTAGAAGAATATTTACCAGAGAATATTAAAGTAGAGGTCTCAAAACAAAATAAACAAATAACAAAGGAAGTGGAACAGATGAAAGATAACGTAAATAGAAAATTTAAGGATTTGGATGGCCGGATTGAAGAGAGAACGGGGATGAGTCTAACAATAACCGACGACATAAATCGACAAATGAATAAAGAAATCGAAGAAATGAATCGGAAATTAAGGATCACGATAGAGGAAATGGAGGAAAATTTGAGAAGAAATGGAGGAAACAATATATACCCAGGAAATTTCCACAATTTAGAAATCGGAGTGAAATTTGATGGGAATATTAACAATATACATCCCAAAGTATTCCTCAAAATAATTAGAAACAAAATTAAAGGAATCAGAGATATTGTTAAGATCAAGCTTATTATAAGGAGCATATTACAGGGCCATGCTTTATTGTGGTTTTGTAATAAGGAAGAACTAATACAAAGCCTAGAAGAGTTCGAGCAACAATTCTTAGCCTATTTCTGGGGAGAATTGCAACAAGCAACATTCAGAGAGCGGTCATACTTCGGGAAATTTGATTATAAGAAAAGCAAAAACCTGAATAATTATGCGATGCAATTATATAATATAGCCCAGTACTTAGATCCGGGAATGAAGGAGGAGGAATTAGTGCTATACATTGGCAGACATTTTAATTCAGAAGTAGCTGAAACAATAGCGCTTCATAATATTAAAGCCATGGATAGTTTATCAAGATATCTACAAAGAGTGGAACGGAGCTATACAAATCATAACGATACAAGAGACAATCGATTAAATGAAAATGGGAATGGACAGAATAGAAGAGAAAATGAAAGGAGAAATGATCAGAGAAATTATGAAAATCGAAATTACGAGAGAAGAGGACCAGGACGGGATTATAGAAATCCGAGATATGATAATTACAGAAACGGAAATGGAAACTATCGTAATGGGTATCAGAAAGGTAATAATGGGAATCGGAATAATGGATATAATGGAGGAAATTACCAAAATTATGGAAGACGGAATGATAACGACAATCGTAATCGGAACTGGCAACAATACAGAAGAGAGGGGAGAAATAATGAAGAGGACAGAAGAAATGAAAATAGAGACAGGAATTATGATCAAAGAGATAGTCGAGGAGGTGAAGATAGAAGACAGTTGAACATGATACAAAACCAGGAAGAGATAAGAAGGGATAGTGATCAGGGCACGAGTTCTGATCCAAATTTCGAGTAAGTTGCTCTTATGTGCATAATATTGTCTATTCTTCTAAATATCAACATCCTAGAGAATTTATATTAGATGAAGAACCAACAAACCCAGAATTAAATAGATTAGTATTTATAGAGGGAAATTTAGATAACATTAAATGTAGAGTTTTATTAGATACGGGTTCCGAAGTTTCCATTATAAATCAAAATATAGTAGACAATTTAAAACAGGACAATATTATGGTGATAAATACAAATAAAATATCATTAATAGGGGCAAATGAAAGAAAATTATATGAAACTACTAAAACCATTATGACAAACCTAGAATTAAATAGTGAGGTTTTATCAGTACAATTGTTGATTGTGAAAAATTTAAAATATGACATAATCATGGGTACAAATGAATTAAGTAAACATAGAATAATAATAAATTATAAAATGCAAAACATAATATATAATAATCATACAATACCGTTTATAACAAATTATCAAACAGATATAGGAAAAAACGAATGTGCAATTGGACAAATAAATCACATTGCTGAAGAAGAACAAAACATGAGGGAGGAATTATGTCCGGAGGAATACAAACAGAGAGTCTATGAATTACTTGATTCTCATGAAAAGCTGTTCAATGAGGAAGTATGCGTTGCGACTAGATATGTTCACAAAATTGAAGTCATACCAGAAATAAAAAATTTTAAGATCAAAACTTATCCTATACCTTATAAATTAAAACAAGAGGTATATCAGGAAATTAATAAAATGTTACAAGACGGTCTTATTGAAAGATCTAATTCACAATACATAAGTGCAATAACTTGTGTAAAGAAGAAATCGGGGGATATTAGAATATGTTTGGATGCTAGGAATATAAATACATTTACTAAAAAACAATACGAAAGTCCATTAAATATTGAAGGTATATTTGGAAGAATTACAAAGGCTAATATATTTTCAAAATTAGATCTAAAGCATAGCTTTTGGTTAATTCCATTGGATCATCGTTGTAGACAATACACTGCATTTATGGTAGATGGAGTGGTGTATCAATTTTGTGTAGTGCCATTTGGACTCCAAAGTTCTTGTGCAGCCTTAGTACGAACGTTGCATACAATCTTGAATCCGTATGAAGATTTCACTCTCCACTACATAGATGACATTTTGATTTTTTCTGAAACAGAAACGAAGCATCATAAACATCTGGAAATAATATTAAAGGAATTAGAAAATGCTGGACTTAAATTAAACTTAGAGAAATGTCAGTTTTATAAAAGAGAAGTGGATTATTTAGGATATGTTTTAAGTGACACTGGTATAACAATGAATCCTGAGAGAATTAAAGCAATCCTAGAGTATAAAACACCACATAACTTAAGAACTTTACGAGGGTTTCTAGGTATCATCAATTATTTCAAGAAGTTAGTTCCTGATCTAAGTAAGAGAGAAATTCCTCTTAAAGAATTATTAAAGAAGGATATTAGATGGAAATGGGACGAGAGAAGAGAAAAGGCATTTCAGGAGTTAAAGGAAATTTTTCTAAACAGCCTAAAAGTATTTCATCCACAATATGACAAACCTTTTATCTTGAGAACGGATGCTTCAATAGAAAGATTGGCAGGGGTGTTAATTCAAATACAAGATGGAGAAGAAGTACCTATTAGTTTTATATCCAGAGTGACTAAGCCAGCAGAAAAGAAATATTCGATAACAGAATTAGAAATGGCAAGTGTTGTATTTTGCATTAGCAAACTAAGATTCTATCTATTAGGAGCTGAGTTTATTTTAGAAACTGACCACTCAGCACTTACAGCTATGTTGAAAAACCGCTATGCCAATAATCGTGTACACCGATGGATCTTGTTGTTACAAGAATATGAATTCGAAATCAAATATATTCCAGGGAAATTAAACGTGGTAGCAGATGCATTGAGTAGAGTAGATGAAGTAGGGAACAATCAAACCAAATTTCAAATTGGAATAAACCAATTGTACCAAACAGAGGGGATATTTACATTGGAAAAGGTTAAAGAAGATCAGAGACATTTTGATAACGAGAAAGATAAAGGTGCCTATAAAATTGATGAAGTGTGGTATAAGAAATTGGAGGACAGAGAAGTATTTGTAATAATTAAGGAGTTTGCACAGGAAATTATTCGTCATCTACATAAAGAGAATGGACACATAGGAACAAGAAAACTATGGACTTTGTTTCGAGAAAATTATGTGGCGAAGAAGGATTTGAGTATAGTGAAAGAAATATGTAAATATTGTCAAATATGTCAACTGGCCAAAGAAAAAAAATTACCACAATAGCATGACAGCAAAATCGATAATTACAAATAAACCATTACAGATTGTGGCAATGGATTTTATAGGAAACTTAATTAGGAGTGAATCGGGTAATAAGGATTTACTAGTAATAGTTGATGTTTATACCAAATTTGTTAAAACCTTTCCATGTAAGAGATCAACGGCTAAGGTGGTAATAGAATGTTTGGAAAAATATATAGAAGAAGTAGGAAGACCTGAGAGAATTATACTTGACCATGCTACATACTTTGAAAGTAAAAAATTAAAGCAGTATTGTGATAAAGAACAAATAAAACTACAATTTATTAGTATTAGAAGACCTAGCTCCAATCCAGCTGAGAGATATATAAAGGAAATCTTAAAATATTTAAGAATTCTTTGTCAAAAGACACATATTAGATGGGATGAAAATTTGGACAAAATTGAAGAATTTATAAATAATTTACCACATGGGGTAACAGGTGAAAGTCCAATTTATTTAATGAAAGGTATCCAACCTAAAAGAAACTGGATTCTGAATAGAGATACTACTCTAGAAGAGACACTAGAAAATGTGAATATCAGAATAAGGAGGAATGCAGAAAAATATATACGGGATCAGAACAAGAAAATTAAGAAGAAAACAACCTTTAATAAAGGAGAATTGGTTATAATCAGAGCATTAAAGACATCTAATAAAGCAGAAGACCAATGTATTAAATTGCAATTGCCATTCGAGGGACCTTATGAAATAATAAATGATAATGCACAAAATAGTTATAAATTGGCATACCCAGGAACAAACATGATTAGGGGTATTTTTAATATAGAATCAATTTATAAGTATAATTCACCATAAAAGAGTGATAAGAGGAATAGATAATATTATGTTACTTACATGTAAATAGATAGTAGTATAGGTAGATGTAAGGTTTTTGTTTTCGATTTTACTTCATAAGATGTATTCTCATATACAACGTGAAGATAATGACCAAGTTAAACATAAGATTTTCAAATTTCATAGGTAGTGTACTAGTAGGCAGCATACAGTATCCGTGGTTAATGTAATCTAAAAAATTGAAACATAAGGAAATATAACGTATTAATGATAAATGAATAATATCAAAGAAAGATGGCAAGTTAAGCTTTAGTATAATAGTAAATTTTTATGAGAATTTCTTAGATAAAGGACATAATAAAATTAAATAAACACTCATTAATAAGGACAGGTAGGAAATAGGAAGGATAAGATAGGAAATAATTAAATAAACAGTAAAAGAGATGAGAAGGAAAGAAAGTTTTCAAATCAAGATATAAGTAGGAAATATTCATGTCAAGAAAAATTTTATAGGAATTAGGGAGAAAAGTATAGTGAAATAATGGAAAGAAATATTTATAAAGTATATGATATGATTAATTATTATGAGATAGGGAGATATGATGAGAAAATTATGATATAATGAATATAGTTATGAAATAAAGTTGATGAATTATGATTAAGAAATATGAAAATAAATATAAATATGGATAGAAAGTAAAGAGTTAAAGGTTCGACTATAAGAATAGATAAATTGACATGAATATAGGTTGAAAATTGATATGAAATTATAGGAAATCATTGAAATAATTGAAAATTATGTTCTTAGTATAAAAGATGAAATAAAAAAAAAGAATAGAAGAGTAGATAGGTAAAGGAGGAAGTATAAGTATTGAGATTTTGAATAAGAAACGGTGGAAAAGAGTAAGGAATATAAGATATGAATAATTTAATAAGAATAAGAATTATGAGAATAAAATGTAAGAATCATTATTGTTATGTCCCTAATGAGAAATTATTTTGGAATGAGTTTGATATGGTTAAATTATAAGAATATCATAAAAATTTTAATAATAAGAATAAAAATAAAAATGTTATCAGAAATGTAAGTACTGAGCTGAAAGCTATAGATCGATTAGCATGGATTACAGATTGAAAATTGAAATTTTAAGAAGTTATCTGAATAGACAACTTTTAAAATTTAAATTTGAGGGGAGTTAAGCCAGTCCTCTAGTATAGATAAATATTCATATATTAGATTGAATTAAAAAGGAATTTTTTTTGTATATACGTATGGTGTATCATTAGACACTACCTAATTAAGAACAAAATTTAACATAAAACGAATTAATGACTTAAGCAAATGTATTATAAAATAATGAGTACATCAATTTAAGAAATGGATTAAGAATAAGGAATAGAATGGTAATGATAATATAGAAATTAATTCTTAAGAAAATGTTACCTTCACAAATAAATCCTAAGGACAAGTCAATGTCAACAATTTTCATTAAAATCAATCTGAACGCTGCTATGTCCACACTTGAATCGGGAAAAGGATGTTAATTTGTTCAAAACCTAAAATAATAAGAATTAATAATCAAATCACTAATTTATTAACGATATGCAAATACAATAGATAGTTGCAATTTGAAAAAAATAATGTATAAAAGTAAAACTGTATGAAATATGACATTCGGAATAAGAGCCATATTGTATGTCATAGAAATCTAGTAATCAAATCGAAATCAATGAAGGAAGTGATTGAATCTAGTTATAATATTGCCAACCTAAATTCAATGAGTTGGAAGTTAATATAAAACAGAGAATGTAAATTTGAAATTAAGTTAGAGTTTATATAAAGCGAAATTAGTGCTAATTAAAGAATTAAAAAATAAACAGTTCCATATATATAGATCATAAATTTAGATTGTAGAAATTGTATATTAATTGTAAACAAATTTACTAAAAAAAAGGAATTACAAGGATTGAAACCATTGTAATACATGTAAAAGACTATTTATATATTCTATAAGATATTGTTAAACCATTTATACAAGTGATTTCACTCTCCAAGACTATTTTAATTGAAGAATTCAGTATTTCCATAAAAAAAACATTATCATTGACAATTGTTGAATAAAATAACAAATTAGGAGGCTGTGTTTTAGAGATTGTAAAAATGTTGTTGATTTTTAAAAAAAAAAGAGAGTCGAGAGTTAGTTGGGGAATGAGGAACTGGGATGTAATTCTCTGAGAAGATTTTTGTAAAAACTTTAAAGTAAAAGTAATAATTTTAAATCTAAATCATAAAAAAATTCATAATATTAATGTCGATTAACCCCTGTGAACAAGTGAAACGTGCCGAACGAGTATTTCTTGGGTAAGGAATACCTAAGAAAAGAGACGGGATGTTGCAGGTCCACCACGCCGAGAATGGAATATAAGGTCTGTGTTATTTGAGTTTTTTTAATTTGGAATTCCAAACAAACAAAGAAAAAGTGAACTTTTGAAATTAATTTGAACATTTAAATTTGAATAATCTAAAATTGGCCAAAGAAACTTTAAAATAATGAATACCAAATTTTATCCATGGATAATTAAAGAACTCTAATTTTCTGCAACAATAATTTTAGATATTAAATATGTACTTACTTGTAAAAAGTTTTTCGTTTCTAAAATAATCAAAGTTCACACCACTCATAAATGCTTTTCCAATCTTAATTTCCGCTTTGCATGCTGACTTATTCTTATAACTATCAAACACACACTTAATTCACAACTTGAATTATATATGTAACTGTTTAATATAAGTTTTCAACCATATTATTCTAAATGCACTAAATTGATGAACATTGAACTGTTAAACGTTTGCATCCTCCACGTTAACTGTGTACTATAATTTTGTGATGACGAGAAACGTTGAACCGGAAGAGTTGCTCCGTTGCGCCGAAGCAGCTACTATAAGCGTTCAGTGCGCATGACCATCAAAGAATACAGGGGAGGTTCAGGAATATTTGTGTGTGTAAAATTTTGAAGATTTCATCAACAATTTATTAAAATATTTTTATTTAAGTGTTGGTATTTTTCTTATTCCAGTCAATGTCCATAACACTTTTCACGAACATTGTTTAAATCATTCATTCGATTATCATATGGTGAGATGATTGAAATAAAGATATATAATTTATTCAGGAATAGACCTATCACGAAATCATAATAAGTAAATGTTCATATGTGTAAAAATTTTTTCTAATAGGTGTCCAGGACTCAAAGAGAGAAGTCTCATGCTTCCGACTGCAATATAAAATTTAAACAATACATACAATTAAAAAAATTTCATATAATCATATAGGGATAGCCGAAGGTAAAAACGGGTAAATAAAGGTAAATCATATAAGTAAATATATTAAAATATAACTATATCCACTATAATATATATATATATATATATATATATATATATATATATATATATATATATAACCTTTGGAACGGAGGTTGATTTTGGCATCTAGGAACACCAAAACGAAAAACTGCATTGAAATTTTTCTGAAGTCGCGTCATGCTACTCTCTACAATAGCCCTATTTCATTCTGAAGTAAGCCTAAAAATCATCAACTATTTCTCATTCTCCTCATTTCTAAAACCCAACCTTATTGAAAAAAACGAGAGGACGTGTTCGGATTTCGGACGAATTGTTATTATCAATGTGTGGCTTCTATTTTGCTATAATTTTTCACTCAACGATTTTGCTCAATAAACCTCCGTGCTCTTGAAGTAAGATTTGTATTTGACTCCTGAGGCTAGTTCTGGGGTCCTCCTACGCCTATTCAATTATTTGTAAAATTGTCACTATTACCCTGAAATAAGGTGAAGCTCCATTACTGTAATAATTTCAATAAATAATGACTCCGCAAGTGACAATTGTGATTCCGACATTCGCACTTACGAATCTAGACTAAGATGAAGGAAGAACTATTTAAAACAATCTACAAGTGGCATGTTCGTATTAATTTGGTAAGCAAATTATAATTAGTATCTATCATAACATTGTATTATTTAGAATTCGAGCCATAATTTAACGGTCTACATTATAAACCACACTTATTTTATCGGATAACTACGTATTTTCATAATTTAAAACTTAAGCCTAAGCCTACGCCTAATATACCCCTAGAAAGTATTAAGATAAGACTCGGTCATTGTCATCTTTCTACAATATCCGTCGTCACAAATAAATTTCTTGTTTTCACAACATTCATCACAGCAGGTACTACATATTTTGTTTGGTCCACTTGTGAGAAAGTCCCATAAAATTTTGATTTATTACTCCGCACCGATTGCGATTTTAATATAGTCTATTTAATGAATTTATTTTGTTTATAATATTTTGAAACAGTTTCCATTGGTTTTTGTTATGGGATTCTATTTATTTTATAACATATTGTTAAGATGATATGGAAGATATGGGCGAACCATCCTCAAAATAAATGGTAACGTGCCATAAGCAATACTTCATGAGTGGTGTGCAAACTTGCTTGTAATTATAACGCTTCCCACGTCCAAAAATAATAAAGGAAAAAGTAACAATGCTTTTTTTGAACCCGCAAAAAAACGTACACGCCAATGTGCAAGTCCTATATCGGTACAGGCGGAGATCATTGCACTTTTCAAACTTTATGGTTCGAGTGTAGGCACTTACTAAAAGATGGTATTACATGACCATATTCAATAAGAGAATAAAAGTGTTCAGCACAATTTTAAGTAGTCTCAACAAAACCGTATTAATATTGAGAGATTTCATATTTTCTGCTAGAGCGACAATTATTATTAATCTAGTTGAATTTCATTAAAAGTTTGCCTTTATTCGCATCATTAAAACTGTTGGGAACCAATCGACACACAATACCACTTTCATTCTACAATTTTAACTCGATTTTCCTAAACTGTATATTGGTCGATTAAAGAATGAGGTCGGCTTCCAATTTTCCATGAAAGCCCAATTTCCATTCTCATTTTAACATAAACCGCAACTTCTTAAACAAAGCCAATTCATAAGAAAAGGAAGGCCAAGTTGACGAACACGTTTGTCGACATATTTTCAATCGATTGACACAAATATATTATGTGAGGAATGTTTGCATAAAAAACAATCAGATTGTGCTCTGATTGATTTAGAATCGTATTTTTTTAAATACAGAATGCTTCCATTTGTGACATCGATTATCCTAGAAACTCATGAAATCACGTTTAATTTTCGAAGTTGAAGAATGTCTGCAGATAGACAGATATATTTTTATTGTGTTACAGATCCCATTTGAAATGAAAGAAATGTATTGGGAAGTATCTTCCAGATGAGACTAAGGTTGCCAGATTGGGATGGTTAAATTCCAGGATAGCAAACGCTGAATTCTATATTACAAGGAGGGGAAGGTTTAATTATTACAACCCCTCCCTCCGAACTTGCCATATTGAAAAAAACAAATAAATTGTCTTAGAAAATTTTAGATAGAATAATGTACCAAATAACAATAAATGGTTTATAAAATATCAGATAAATTTGACACAGACTGTAGAACTTTCAAAAGTAGCTAAGTAATTAATCAGAAGTTGGGTAATGATTTTGAAATTGGAATGAAATCAAAAGGATACAGTGTGATAAAGAAACATACCTTCACAAGCCATTGACCAAAGTCTAGGAGTATCAAAGCTTTATTTATTGATTGTAAATTATTTTATATATTACGTAAGATTTTAGTTATAAGAAGGTATAGTAATTTACCCGAACATAAAGAGTATGTTATGAAATTTACATTTGTCAAGTGCGGGTGACAAATCGTAACACATTAAGGTTATAGAAAAAAGTTAGTGATGAGTAAGGAGAAAGGGTACTTGTTCTATGTCTAATGACTACTCTCTGATTGTTTGAGGTAACCAAGAGATACAAATCCAGGTGACTACAAATAAATAAAATAGTGTAGAGATTTCTAAGAAGAGATATAATTGATGAAATGGAGGTCTTTTGAACATACACTAAGATATAGAGAGAAAAAGAAAGTAGGCTGAATTGGATTCGATTTGCATAAAAAATTTTCATGAACATTCCTAGATGATATATAAATTGAAGAAATAAGAATATATCTGAAAGATATATGAATGGTAAAGGGGATAATTTCCCAAAATATAAAAAAAGGATAAGAAAACGTAAATGGTACATACATGCTTTGGGTTAGTGAGGAGTTTAATCATTATTGAAGAGGATTTCCTTTATTACGTGTGTTTGACAATTGAACTGCTAGGTAACAAGTCTTTATAAATATTTTGTCCGAGAGATCATCGTTGTTCAGTATTTATCATTGTAAATTTATAGGTTAAGTTCCTTCTCTTTTATTTTCGTAGAGAGAATGCATTCAATCTACTACGTCCAATAATAACAATCTTTAATTTCTCATGTATATTTATTGTTGACTTAAATTTGGTAATTCATTCTTCAAAAATTACAAACTTAACAAAGTAATAGACGTATTTTGGAGTTGATTACTTTTTTGGAGTAGTTTATTGTGTAACATAATATAGTGAATGTCTGACACAGTTGGAGGCCATAGGTCTGGAAAGTTGAGATATTGAACCCGTACGCCCAGAGAGCGGAAGCAAAGTGTTCTCAAATAATATAAAGTTACATAAAACTAAAATTTAAATCTAGTGAAAATTATTATATAGCCAGAGCCCAGAAATTCAAATTTGATAAAATAAACTGTATGTTAAAGCCCAAGTGTGACAATTCATAATTTTACATTGACATTAATCAAATTGCATCTTAATTTTTCAAACCATATTAATATAGAAATAAATATCGTCACGTATATATATATATATATATATATATATATATATATATATATATATATAAATTTAAAATAGGTTTTAAGTTAGTAGATAGTTGACGCTAAGACGAAATAACGTGATACAAAACGTCGAAATCAGATTAGATATACAGATTCAAATTTCTTTATATTTCATAGTTTCATACATAAGTAGGTGACAGCACGCTGCAAAATTCAAGGAAATAGGGATCCAAAGGTTTCCATACACTGATAACGTAGGGCTGTGAACTCTAAACGACAACAGCGGTTATTACAGTGGTGACCAAATATTCATTTCACTGGATTATTACAATGGATACTATAGATTCATTACAAAAAGGTACTTTATTTTTTTTATTAAATGGGAATTTTATTCTTTCTAGAGTAACTTGAGACGTGTACATGGCGCAAAAATTGACTAACATCCGTAAATGGCAGTTTTGGTAGTATTTGTACTTACCCCATGAGTCATATTGGGCAGAATCATCATATTTTGACGCCCAGAAGGCACAATTTGGAGATTGAAAATGCTTAGTAAACTATTCTGTATAAAAGAAAAAAAGTTTATGTGCGAAAGTGTTTACTATGAGAGAAAATTTCAAATCACAATGACATATCTTACCTATTTTTGGCACAAAATTGTATAGCAATTTGTAAACATTTTATCAAATATCAAGTGTTTTTTAATACAGTTTATAAATTTAGTTATGTGAACATTTGAAAATAGGTCGTGAATTATTGAAAAATAAAAAATCTCATTTTATAGTATTTTTATTAAAAATAAAACACTATTTTAAACAGAAAAATACTAAAAACACCATCAGAATAATACAGTGTGTATATAAAGTAACGTAACTTGCTAATATTTCGATTTCTGTTAGGTTTACAAAAAAAATGTTGAATAAAAGTGTTTTCAAATAATCCAGACCATCTGCATAAGTCAATTAGAACTATACAGGGTGCACCGTTGCTCCAAAATAACCTATTAACATATATTTTTAAATAGTACATTATGTATATATTTTCAGTTTTACATAATCTATTGAATTACAAATACAACCGTCAAGACCGCATAATTATACCTTTAATAATTCCAAAGTTACATTGGTTTGAATCTAAAGTTATAAAAAAATTGTTTATGTCAAAAAAGTAGTAGGTTTTTCTGTCATGAATTATTTTTAAATGTCATGAATTATTTCGACTTCTCATTAGGAAAGGTGTTTATTGTAATTAGTAGCTTTTGAAATTCAAGTATATTTACCGAACAGGAAAGAATAAAGATTCTTATGATGAGAGGTTACGGTAATCGTAAAAGAACTTATGATGAGGTAGCTCACTTATTTAACGATACGCATCCAAATCGCAACCAAATTACCAAAACTGCAGTTTGGAGGATTTTAAAACTATTTGAAGAAGTGGGTTCAACTAAAAATCACCCTAAAACTGGCCGACCAAAGACCGTAACCAATCTTGAAAAATCCTTGGACGTTATGCAAAGTTTTGTAGAAAATCCTTTCACATCCATTCAGAAAAGTGCATTAGAGCATGATGTTAGTGTGGGATCCGTTTGTACCATTATTGAGAAGAATAAATTTCATCCTTATAAAGTAACTCTATTACAAGAATTATCTGAAGATGATTATGACCGCAAAATAGAATTTTGTGAAACTGTAATGCAAAAGGTAGTTGCAGTCGCTCATTGCGGGAACATAGAACACAAAGACCTTCAAAAGTTAATGTTTTGGCAGGTATTATCGGCACCACTGTTATCGGACCATTCTCTGTAGAAGGCAATTTGAACGGACGAAAGTATTCAGCTTCATTAAGAAATCAAATAGTTCCTGCAATAAGTAATGCAGTTATAAAAATTTTAATGACACTTGGTTTCAGTAGGATCGTGCATCACCACACTTTAGTGTTGCTGTTCTAAATTACTGAAATAAAGTTTTCGAAGACAGGTGGATTAGAAGAAGGTGCACAATTCAGTGCCCAGCCAGATCTCCCAATTTATCGCCTTCAGACTATTTCTTCTGGGGATAACTGAAAAACATTGTGTGCAAGACAAAACCTGATAATCTGGATGAACTGAGAAATAGAATACGGTTAACAGGCATCAAATAAAAAATCAGCCAATTGCGTTATACCATCTCAGCTTTTTATAATCGACTTGGATACTGTCAAATAGAAGAAGGAAGACAATTTGAGCATGTCATTAAATAAGATTAGTTATTTGTTCCTGTTAATTATTTTGGTAATAAAAACGTTCCCATAAATTATTTTTCTTAATACTTGTAGAACAAATAAGGTTAGAATTATGTGGTCTTGATGGTTGTGTTTGTAATTTAATAGATTATGAAAAACTGAAAATATATACATGGTGTACTATTTAAAAAAATACGTAAATAAGTTATTTTAGAGCAACGGTGCACCATGTATACTTCTAATCGACTGATGCAGAGGGTCTGGATTTTATGAAAAAACTTTTATTCAACATTTTTTTTGTAAACCTAACGGAAATCGAAATATTAGCAAGTTACGTTACTTTATGTACACACTGTATAATTGAAAAGCTATGAAGATGTCACTTTCCATAAAACCAGTTCTTTGACCCTGTCGTATTCAAAGTATTTAGGAAAAGTCAATGGAACTTCCTCATACTTGACATCTGTCAATTTCTTCAGGCTCTCCAAAAAGTAATCGTAACAAGGAGCCGTCGTATCGCAATCTGATATTGTGAACACGTATCGTTTTTCCAGCGCCACAAAAATACTTGTGTTACCCGACGATTTTTGTAGAAAACAACGAATGGTCTGGATGAATGCGTCAGTGATCCTGTCATCGTATATAGCTGAAAAAAAATAATTCAATTGAGCTTTTATTGATTGAATTTGAGTATTTACATAATAAACGGACCGGAAAAAGATACTGAGTGGAACTAAAGTTCAAAATTTTGATTCCATATATTTTAAATAAACTTCTTCTCTACAAGGTGTTTCATAAGTAATCTAAAATATTGTAGTGGGCGCTTCGTCACTCCATTATAAGATGAAAAGTTCCTATAAACATGTGTGATAAGTCTTGTCGTTAATGATATCCAGAGGATTGTGTTCAGGTGACCTAGGGGGCCACGGGTGTGGAGATCTCCGTCCGATCCAATGGTCTGGGAAAACGTTATTTAAAAACTCGCGTAGAATCACTGCAAAATGTGAAGGAGCACCGTCAAACATGAATCACATGCTACCTCTAATAATAAGAGGTACATCTTCCAAAAGAACTGGAAGCTCATTTTCTAGAAAATGAAGATATGTCTCACCGGTCAACCGTGCTGGAAGGAAAAATGGTTTTAGCAAATGATTGGATGAAGAAAAGGTTTATATTTCGTGCAGAATTTTAGTTCATAAAATCATAGCAATGCGCTTTCGACTATAACGTCATCATCAGTGCGTACCTGTAATTAACCTTGAATTGAATTCAAGAAATTTTGATAATTGAAAAAACTACCTACTCGTCAGGTGTACAAGAGCCAAACCATAAAAATACCATGTGTCCAGAGGACAATGTGAATATTTAAAAAAAGGGACATCATATGAACAACATTTTAAAATATCCTTATTCCAGAATTAACCTGGATAAAAGTTTCAAAAGGCGCAACACATGTCTGCTGAAACTTAGTCCACTCTATAACTAAATAAATGAGAATTGACATTGTGTCAAAAGCTGACAATGAAGTTAGGCATAGAACATGACATAGAAAAATAATGATCTGTGTTTTGAAAATTGATAATAGACAAATTAGTCGAATTGATCTTTCTGTTTTAAACGTCTATGAAGGGGAATGTACGCTCTGTTTAAATTAACTTGAGTATTGAGACAAAGGTCATTATTCAGTAATTCCCCGTTAATATGTAAATTTCCAAGAAAATCTAATCTATTGTAATTTTTGTAACTCACCTGTAAAATTTTTGAATTCCTATTTGGACTAAAGTTGTGGTTGTTAAACCTTAAATGTTGACCAAAAGCTGAAATATTGTTGGGATTTAAATGTTCGGTTATACGGATTCTCAAAGGTCTGCAAGTTCTTCCAATGTAGGCTGCATCACAATCATCACAATTTAACCTGTATATGCCACCATTTGAAAGTTTATCAATTTAATCTCTTGTGTTGACCAGGTATCTGTTGAGGTTGTGGTTGGTTTTAAAAGAAATTTTAATGTTATCTATGTTGCTTTTAATGCAACCAGCGATTTCATTAGAAATATTGACATTTAAGAAAGTAAGTGAAACAAATTGTGCTATTGAATCTACCTTAGGGTAGGCTGCATTAAGTTATTTTTTTTTAATAATAATATTCGGGTTATAATCATTATTTGAAGCTATTTGTTTAATGATTCATTCCGATAATCAACTCAGAAAGGGACACATTCAAAGTCTATGAATGTAACAATTGAAGGCTGCCATTTTGTGTTGATAAGGATGATTGGATAAGCTGGGTATAACGTGATCAGTTTGTGTGGGTTTTCTAAATATGCTAAAATTTAAAAGATTGTTAGTTTTATGGATTGTAAAGTCTAAGAAATTTAGTTTATTATTTGATTCTAATTCAAGTGTGATTTTGATACTTGGGTGTACTTGGTTTATCTTTGCTAGAAGATTGTTGCCAATGTCGCCATCCACAAATACCAAACAATCATCAACATATCTAAACCAAATTTCTGGATTATTTGCAGTGATAATAAATTTGTTCTCTAAATTATTCATGGAAATATCTGCTAAAAAGGTAATAAACAACTACCCATGGCAAGTCCATCTGGTTGGTTATATAAATTATCATTAAAAACAAAAAAGTCCTGTGAAAGGCGAAAGTTTAACAAGGTCAAAATGCTAGTTATGGAATTTGGCATCAACTTGAGCAAGGCTTAAGGCTTCACTTACAAGTTGTAAGGTTTCTGTATTCGAAACTGAAGTGAAAAGGTTACTTACGTCAAAGGAAATCATCAAGCTTTCTTGAGGTAAATTTGAATTATTCAATTTGTTAATCAAATATAAAGAGTTACTTACTGCATATTTTGGAGTGAAGTATGTTAGGTGTTTTATAAGCTAAAATTGAAACCGGAGTGTTAGTGAAGCTAACTACTGGTCTTATTGGTATATCGTACAAGCGAGGAATGACTGGGTTGCTGCTAATGAGAGAATACGGGACTGAATGTTCGATGAAAAAATCTTTATGGATGTTTAACTGAGTTTTCAATTTTCTAATAAAATTATTGAATGGATTTGATGATAAAAGTTTGGAATTATGTTTAGAAAGGAAATTCTCCACTTTATCATTGTAATCTGACTTGTTTAAAATGACTAAACAATTACCCTTGTTTGCTTTTGAAAGTATGAGGTTATGGTCTTCAATCTTGATTTTGATTTTCTTTAGAATAAAATGAAAATTTTTGTGAGGATGAATCTGAAAGTGTTGATTACTACGTTTAATTTAATATAAAAAATTATGAATATCATTTCGAATGATCTTTTTAACCTTATAATCTCTAGAGAGCTGTTCAATAACAACATCAACCTCCACTGCAAACTCCAAGAGGTTTCTCTCAGAAACTTGAGAGCCCAAAAAAAATTTGAGTCCCAACTTCAACAGTTCCATTTCATCATCATCGAACACAATGTCAGAAATATTTTTGATTCTATCATGCAAAGTGAAATCTGAAAATGTCTTATTATTTCTTTGTTTATTTTTCCAAAAATCATGTTTTTGTTCAATCAAATGTTTGATTAAACTTTTTATATAAAATTAAACGTAGTAAACAACACTTTCAGATTCATCCTCACAAACATTTTCATTTTATTCTAAAGAAAATCAAAATCAAGATCAAAGTCCATAGCCTCATATTTTCAAAAGCAGACAAGGGTAATCGCTTAGCCATTTTAAACAAGTCAGATTACATTTATAAAGTGGAGTATTTCCTTTCTGAACATAATTTCAAACTTTTATCATCAAATCCATTCAATAATTTTATTAGAAAATTGAAAACTCAGTTAAATATCCATTAAGATTTTTTCATCGAGCATTTAGCCCCTTATTCTCTCATTAGCAGCAACCCAGTCATTCCTCGCTTGTATGGACTTCCAAAAATCCACAAGATCGACATACCAATGAGACCAGTAGTTAGCTTCACTAACACTCCGGTTTAAATTATAGCTTCATTTACTTATAGGCTTATAAAAGACCTAACACACTTCACTCCAGTTCCATAACTTACATTTTGACCTTGGTAAACTTTTGCCTTTCACAGGACTTTTTTGTTTTTAATGATAAATTATATAAACAACCAGATGAACTTGCCATGAGTAGTTGTTTATCACCGTTTTTAGCAAATATTTTCATGAATAATTTAGAAAACAAATTCATTATCACTGCAAATAATCCAGAAATTTTACATTGGTTTAGATATGTTGATGATTGTTTAGTATTTGTGGATAGTGACATTGGCATTGTCAACGATCTTCTAGCAAAGATAAACCAAGTACACCCAAGTATCAAATTCGCACTTGAATTAGAATAAAATGATAAATTAAATTTCTTAGACATTACAATCCATATAACTAACAATCTTTTAAATTTTAGCATATTTAGAAAACCCACACAAACCGATAACGTTATACCCAGCTTATCCAATCATCCTCATCAACACAAAATGGCAGCCTTCAATTGTTACATTCATAGACTTTTGAATGTGCCCCTTTCTGCAGTTGATTATCAGAATATATTGAATACCATTAAACAAATAGCTTCCAATAATAATTATAACCCGAATATTATTATTAGTTCGATCCAAAAAATCAAAAACAAAAAAGAACTTAATGCAGCTTACCCTCAAGTAGATTCAATAGCACAACATAGATAACATTAAAATTTCTTTCAAAACCAACCACAGCCTCAACAGATACCTGGTCAACACACAAGAGAAAATTAATAAACTTTCAAAGGGTGGCATATATAGGTTAAATTGTGATGATTGTTATGCAGCCTAGATTGGAAGAACTTGCAGACCTTTGAGAGTCCGTATAACCGAACATTTAAATCCCAACCAAATTTCAGCTTTTGGTCAACATTTAAGGTTTAACAACCACAACTTTAGTCAAGTAGAAGGAATTCAAAATTTTTACAGGAGGTGAGTTCCAAAAATTACAATAGATTAGATTTTCTTGAAGGTTAACATATTAACGGGAAATTACTGAATAATGACCTTTGTCTCAAAACTCAAGTTAATTTAAACAGAGCGTACATTCCCCTTCATAGACGTTTAAAATAGAAACATCAATTTGACTAATTTGTCTATTATCAATTTTCAAAACACAGATCAATATTTTTAAATGTCATGTTCTATGCCAAACTTCGTTGTCAGCTTTTGACACAATGTCAATTTTCATTTATTTAGTTATGGAGTGCACAAAGTTTCAGCAGACATGTGTTGCACCTTTTGAAACTTTTATCCAGGTTAATTCTGGAATAAGGATATTTTAAAATGTTGTTCATATGATGTCCCTTTTTTTAAATAATCACATTTTCATTCTGGACACATGGTATATTTATGGTCTGGCTCTTATATACCTGACGAGTAGGTAATGTTTTCAATTTTCAAAGTTCTCATTATCAAAATTTCTTAAATTCAATGCAATGTTACTTACTTACAGGTACGCACTGATGATGACATTATAGTCAAAAGCGCAATGCTATGATTTTATAAATTAAAATTCTGCACGAAATACAAACCTTGTCTTCATCCAATTACATTGGAACGTGCACACAGCTTGACAATTTTCACTTATTAAATAATCTTCGATGATGCCAAGCCAAACATTGACCGAAAGGGAGTGCTGGAACCGTGCTAAAACTGTTGCATGTAGATTTACATCTGCCCATATGTGGGCTATTATGAAAATTCATAATAACATGTCTTGAAAAGTTGGCTTCATCCGTTAACAGAATATTGGCAGCAAAATTGGGATTGTTTGCGATTTTATCTAAAATCGATTGGGAATATTGTATACGGAGTGGATAGTCAATAGGTAGCAGATGTTGAACACGTTGAACGCGATATGGATACAATAAATTTTCATTTAGAATATTCCAAACAGTTCTGTTACTAACATTTACTCCATCTGGTTCTTCAATTGTGGAGCTCTCACATTTCTGGGTCGTCCAATAATATTCTTAGATGTAGCGAAAATTCCAGTTTCTTGTAAATGAATAAGTATCTAAGTAAACGTATCAGAACATAGTAAACGATTGTTTGGATAACTAGTCTGGTTTACAAGTCCCATTTTCCTCAGAACCTAAACCGGACAACCGATTTTGGCCTCATTCGATTCGGAATGGCATCTAGAACATTCTTTCAAAGTTGCAAGAGGGGCCGAAACAAAAATGCAAAAGTTATAAACAATAAAGTAAAATAAAAAATAAGGGTTTGCTTTTTTCGAAATAGTTCAAGAATTATTTGAGATAAGAGAAATTTGAAAAAAGATGCTTAAAGAGCAGAAAATTTCCTAAAAAAAAGTTCTACCCCCCGGAACTGTACCGACAATCCTTATAATTTTAATTTAGCGGCGAAAATACAGTAAAAACGCGTGGTTCGGCTGCCGCGCGCATTGCCCCAATCTGACACATGAACTAAAAAAATTATTTTAACTGATTAAATATTAATATTAAGGAATAAAAAAAATTGGGTACTAAGTAGACATTAATCCGTAAAAAAATTGATCACAAGCTTTTTTGTTAATTATGCTTTTGTTAATTAGTTAATTTTCACCATTTTATTGTTAACATAAAACGCTGATTATTTCAAAACAAGAAATCTAGAATATTTTTTGATTTTTTGGAGCTAATCTTAAAAGGGTTTAGAAGAGATCCCCGTTGGAAAAATTCGAAAATTTTGATTTTTCACTTCTTTATTTACAATGAAAGACATGAAAATTAATTATATTAATAAAGAAAAAAATTTTTCTCCAATTATTGTTAATATTTTGTTTTCTTATTGATGAAAGCCATATGACAATAATTTTTTTTATTTTTAACTAACATTATTTAAATAATTGTTATAATTAAATTCATGGTTTATAAGATTTTTGAAAACTTTTCTTTTGGAATTTCATCCTTGATGAAAATAATAATTTTTAAGAAAGAATCTTTTCTTAAAAAAAATTTTCATCAACAAAAAACGCACTTGGTAATTAAAAAAATTTTTTTCTTACTGAATATTAATATTAAGGTACCATTTTTTTTAAAAATCATTATTTATTATGTTCTTTCGTATTATAAAAAAAATATTTTTTTATTAATTTTTCATTTGTTTATTGAACAAATAATTTGTTGTAAACAAATGCATTTATACGAAATATTTTTCTTAAATACTAAAAAATAATAATAAACGCAGGCATCGTTGTTGAATTAACAAGAAAAATCGGTTGTGATAACAATTTCTAATTCGTTTTTTACGTTGGTTTTTAGGTTTGACACAGTATTTGACAATATTATTTCAAAGGCCACTTAGAATAAGCATGTCCTTTCGTATTATTTCTATAGACCAGTAGCGTCACCAGAAAAAATAAATTTCACTTACAGTCAGAGCTCATTTATTACAAACAATTCAACACCCTGTATCTCATTAACGACAAGACTTATCACAAATGTTTATAAGAACTTTTCGTCTTAAAATGGAGTGACGAAGCGTTCACTATAGTATTTTAGATTACTTAAGAAGTAGTTGGGTATATTTTTAGAAACATTGGCAAAATTATTTCTCAAATTTTCTATTACGTTTTTGTATAATCAAACCTTTTTTACCTTCTATATTTATTTACAAAATTTCATTTAAGTATCAAGTAAGTATTTGATACATTTGTGTTGAAAATTATTACTGAGGTATCAAAAAGTTTGATTACTTCTCAAACAGACTACTCCTGAAATTACTTTTAATTAGTAACAATCCATTCATTTATCTTTAACTAACTTTTATCCAATCTTATTCCAAATGGATATCAGATAGTTCCACTGAAAGGAAAGGTCAATTGAAAACACGACTCATCTGTTTAATTATCGAATCTGCCACAGTTAAAAAGAAAAAGAAGGAAAACACACTTTTCTCTTGTGAAATCCAGCTGTCGGCTTGCAATCTAATTCTCTGGTCAACAGAATGTTCGAATTCTAGTCTTGGTAAGTGTAATTTATTTATCTGTTACTTAACAAAAAAAAAATAGAAATCAACGGCACGTTTTATGTTTAAATATTCATATTAACCGGCATAGGTGAGTTGCGCGCAAAGGTTAAAATTTTACCTTATAAGGGGTGTCTCAGGTAGTAACCGTCAAGGGATTATCGGCATTCCCGGAATACGTAATTTTGACGATAATACAAAGAGGTGCTTATGCTAATGAAATGAGGAAAAAACCAAAATACCGTGAATACGATATTTGTTGTAATAGAATTTCAAGACAAAAACAAGCCAATAAATGTTCTGTTATCAGGACTGCCCTAATAGTTTTCCCTGGCGGGGGTAGGGAGTAGGCAGAGGTTTTATTAGAATTCTATCTTGAAAAATATTTTACGGGTTGTATTTTATTTGTCTTCGAACTGTTGTACAATAAAGATGGAAATTAAGTGTGAAGTTAAGTTAAGTTAGTAGAACAAAACTCTTCTAGTGGTGAAGCGTGAAAAATTTCGAAAATATAGAACGATGGCATCTTGCAAA
This sequence comes from Galeruca laticollis, assembly GCA_963921935.1. Classification (NCBI taxonomy): domain Eukaryota; kingdom Metazoa; phylum Arthropoda; class Insecta; order Coleoptera; family Chrysomelidae; genus Galeruca; species Galeruca laticollis. Next base: position 37,607,763 of record OY998184.1, read on the forward strand.
ACTTATTAGCGTTGTACAGCAAAAATGTGCAAAGCAAAACTATATACCGTGGGCAAAAATAAAACTGAGGAAAGTGAATTAGTGCATAATCATGAAGTGGATAGTACTCTTGATAGACAAAAACTATGTAACAGCGTGAAAAGAAAGACTGTTGAAGATATCTCTGAGCGACCGATGAAGTTAATCCATAAAGAGATGAAATACTGTCCTGAATTAGTGAGCAATCTGTCTTAAAAGACTTGGATTATACAAGTAAGAATATTTATTCTGCACGTCGTACGTTCTTGCCTCCTATACCAAAAAATATTCAAGATGTACATGAATCGTTAATATGTCTGGATATCAAAACATTACAACAGGACAGTTTTCTGCTAGTCAACGATACTGACAATAATATTGTTATATTTTCTTGTTTTCTAAATTCAAATTTTATGTGTTCCTCTGACGTGATTTGTATGGACGGAACTTTCCAATATTGCGTGCAATACTTATATCAATTTTTCACTCTGCATGCGTATAAAAATGGACAATATGTGCCAGTAGTGTTCGCTTTATTACCTTCTGAGACCAAAGATGTTTACCAGAAATTATTGTTGACTTTGAGATTGCCATACATTTTTCCAACATCTGAACTAAGAGGCTGCCTTTTTCATTTAAAGCAAGCCTGGTATCGTAAAATTATGCAGCTTGGTTTGTCTGTCGACCATACAAGTAAGGTCGAAAGTGTTTGCAAGCCCATACGATTGCAAGTAATTCTTTTTCGATTGTGGAGTAGTTGATTTCTGAATGATTTGAAGTTCGTGAGGCCTAAGCTATAGGTTTGTCATTTGGAACGGTACCTTGTGATAATACTGCTCCAAGAAAATAATTACTACTGTCGCTTGTTAGTATGATGGGTTTAGAAAAGTCCGGATATTGTAATATTGGGTCATTTGTTAGAATTTCTTTGCAGTTTCGAAAAGAGTCTATAAATTATTTGTCATGAAATATTTGCATACCTTTTTTCAAGCATTAAGTTATGGGTTTTGTCAATTTTGCAAAATTGAGTATTAAGCGACGGTAGTATCCTAGAAGTAGAAGGAAACTTCTGATTTCCGTTTGAGTTTTAGAAATGACAGAAATTTTCTCGGGATTAGGTTTAACACCTTCGGGAGTAATAATATGGCCTAGATATACTATAGTTTTCTGAAGGGATTCGGATTTGTCAAGTTATATTTCCAAAGTCTGTCAAATACCTGTTTCACTCGTTGTATATGTTTCTGAAGGGAAGTACTATAAATTAAGATGTCGTCAAGATAAACAATATATGCTTTGTCAGTTAGTCCTCGTAATACGTTGTCCATTACACTTTGAAAAGTGGAAGGGGCGTTTTTAAGTCCAAAAGGCAATCTTTTGAATTGAAAGTGACCTTCTGGTGTGCTGAAAGCAGTTTTGGGTACGTCTTCCGGATCAACTTCAATTTGGTAGAAGCCACTAACTAAATCCAAGGATGTAATAGTTAGCTCTTCCTAGTCGGTCCACAATTTCACTTATCCTGGGATTTGGATAACGGTTTTGACTAGTCTTTTCACTTAACATGCGGTAGTCCATTACTAGTCTCCATTTTTTCTTGCCAGAAGCATCTGATCGTTTTTGGACGAGCCATATAGGCGAAGAAAACGGTGAAGTGGATTCTTCAATGATGCCATCTTGTAACATTTTTCCCATTTGTCTCTTTACTTCTTCTCTATTAATTTCCGGGAGCCAATATGATTTGGTATAAATTGGACTATCGCCAATTAATTTTATTTTATGTTTGATTTCGTTCGTGAAACTTAAAGGGATGCCTTCACAATAAAATATATCTCTATACTGATAGCAAAGATTTCTTAATGCGTCTTTCTCTTCTCTATTACAAGGATCTGATCTGATAGTTTCAAGTTTTCTTTCAATTTATTATTATCGGAATTACTTAAATTTATTTCTGAATCTACTTCCAATTTTTCTAAGAACTTAACTAAACTCAAGGGTTCGATGTTAAAGGGATCATCAATATCAATTTTAACCGGATTCTCATTAGAATTTATTATTGTAGTTATTGCAAAATTATCAACTATATTCACTAAAGCTTTTGGTGTTTCGAGTCCATTACCTACCTTCTCGTAATCAAGTATTCCAATGCCATTTTTGTAATTAACGGGTAATTTAACAACTTGTTGAGTACGACCCGGTATTATTAATGAATAATTTTTTATATTTTCCTCAGTATTTGAACCAAATATTAGGGGAATAACTGTGTTGGGGTAACAATTTCCTTTTTACTAACATTAACGCTAGCATTTAATTGTTTAAGCAAATCTGCGCCTATGATTCCACCAAATCTTTTACTAAACATGAAAAGATAAAATTTATGAGTTTCCTGTAAATTAAAGATATCAAACAACGGAATATGAGCTACCTCGTCGTGATACGTGATATTATGAGCTTCGAACTTCGGAAGGCCTTTTTAAAACGAACTACTCAAATGAGACGTTTCTTAAGTACATTTAACAATACAATCTGACTTTTATTTCAGTACAACAATATTTATATGTTTCATAATATGCTTATTGGACAAAATGCATTACTGCATAATATACAATATCTGTTGACGTAATTTGCGCCATATTTTAGTCAGTTTTGTCGTGGCTAACCGTGTTTGACGTATGCGCCGACGTATTTCAGCCTCGCAACTGCCTGAATTATCAATCAGGGTGTGAGGGTAGGTCAGTTTGGTAGAGCATAAAAGGGGTTGTTAGATATATTTCTTTATCCAACCTATAATAATAATTTCGCGCTGAAACTTTGCTCTGCGTTTGACAGGTGGTGCTCTTTTTTCATCACTTTTTCTCCGATTTTTGGTGACCAGTTTCTCCTCCTAAGGTTGTAATAGTGGCTCTGAGTTGTGAATGCCTTTGCTAGGTTTATTTTAACTAGTTCGAACGTTTCCTTAAGTTTTGCCTCTTTGTTGGGAGTGGTCCCATTTGTGCTCCTTGCCTTGTCATCTATGATTTTACTTGGTAGTCTTAACTCGTGTCCGAAGTTTAGAAAAGCTGGTGTGAATCCCGTGGATTCGTGTCTTCCGGTGTTTATGGCGAACGTTAGTTCCGGTATGTATGTGTCCCATTTCTTGTGATTGTTGTCGCAAAATTGTGCAATCATTGTTTTTATTACCCTGTTTGCTCTTTCTACGGGGTTGTTCTGCGGTGAATAAGGCGGTATTTCTTGCTTTTGTATATTGAAATCGGTTAGTAATTTTTTTGAAAAGTCTATTTTCATACGATTTGGCGTTGTCCGTTATCACTATCTGTGGGGAGCCAAACTTCATTATCACTTTATCTTTAAACTGTTGGGTGATTACGTTTGCGGTTATCTTCCGGACTGGACTCATTTCTACCCATTTGGTAAACGTGTCTTGAAAATCTATTACGTATTTATTGCCTTCACTGGAGGTTGGTAGTGGTCCTATGACGTCGGAGCTCCCTGTGTGCCATGGCTCTTGAGGGATCTTGGTCGATTGCATTTGACCTGGTGTTTGTAGTTGCGACGGCTTAAATTTCTGGCAGCTTTGGCACTCTCTTACGAACTTAGCTGTGTCTCTGAACATTCCTGTCCAATAGTATTTCCTGGCTAGTCGTGCTATTGTTTTTGCTATTCCCTGGTGTCCTGATGTATGACTGCTGTGGTTCTCTTCTATTATTTTCTGTTGTTCACTTGTGGGGATGCATAATTTCCACGGGCTTGACATTTCTGTCTCCTTTAAATCATATTTATCCCAAAAGTGTCTATATAATTTGCCGTCTGTGATTGTGAAATCCGAATGTTTTTGCGGCTGTGTTCCTTCTTCTGTTTTTTTTTCTCGTACCAATCTACTTTACTTTGATCCGGTGTTACGTTGATGTAGTCTATTGGATTTCTCGGTCTATACCGCTGTTTGATAGGTGTGTTGTGTTTTAGTTTTATTGTGTGTTCTGCCAATGGTGTTACTCCCCGGCTGTTGTTGAACTTCTCAATTTCTGTTTCTAAAAACTTTTCTAGTCTTTTCTTCTCTAATGCTGGTAGTTCCGGATTAATATTAAACTTGTGGCTGGCTTTTGTTTGATTTAATTCTTCCATGTTAACTACTGCCTGTTGTTTTTTGTTATTGAATCTTATACTCTGTAATCTTTCTATGAATGCTTCATCTTCGTGTATCCTTTCTTCCTGTTATATTTTTTGTATTTTTCTGTTGTCCGTTTTCTTGTGATTTTCCTGTTGTTCTTTTGGGTTTTGTACGGTGTGATTAATCTGCGTTGGTTTGTTGTAAATTCCTTGCTCTTCTGGGGTTAAGTCGGTTTCTTCTTTTAACAGGTCTGCCCATGGTATTTTTCTCTCTGCAATATCTGTTACTCCTAGAATTGCTTCGGCTTCTAGATTCGGTATATAGAGAAATTTTGTCTCGCCCTCTCGTTTAGCTATTGTACACGGAATAACAAAGCTCTTTGTTTTTTCGTTTTATATCCGTTTGCTAAGGTGACCGCCGTGTTTTCTAGGTTAGTCCTATATTTGGAGTGTTTAATTTTGTTCAGGCCTTTTGTCCCTATGTATGATTTCTGTGCTCCTGTGTCGATTAACGCGTTTAATCGTTATTGGTTTTGGGTAAAAATTGTTATGTGCGGTCTTTTATCTTCTAATATATCGTAACTGTTCGTAGTGGAGGATTTTATTGTGCCCATCTTACCTCCCAAAGAATCGGCCCTATTGTTCCGCAATGGCTGCAGAATAATATTTGTCTCCCATAGCAAGTTTCTTTTCTATGTCCCCTTTTTCCGCATCTCCAGCAACAATCTTGTCGGTTGTAATTCGGTGATATGCTCTTATTTTTCGGACTTTGCCCCGTGTGGCTGTCGTAATTGGTTTTACTCTCGGGTTTGCCCGCTTTCTCGATCTCTTTTCGGATACTTTCTAGTTCGTCTATTCGCCGTGTAAGTTCTCTTATTTGTCTCCCCCTTAATGTCTGAATTTCTGTGATATATTGTTTGAACGGTTCGGTTTCTCCTTGTTTTCTCTCCATTATCTTTTCTTCTAAGTATGTTGATAAATCTAATGATACATAAAATGTTTCGAAATCATCTACGAAATCTTGCCAAGTTTCCCAGAGATGTTTATTATTCCGGTACCAAAGAATTGCTTTGCCTTTTAGCACTTCTGGTAGAGCTCTAAGTATAACTTCGTCGTTTAGCTGGTAACATGTTTTGAGTTCTTGCAGCCTTTTAATGAACTCTATCGGGTCTTTTGAGCCATCAAAGTATATTCCCCATCTCCTTATTTTGTCCAGTTCTGTGCAATCCACGTGTTTGTGATTGTACCTACTATGTCTATCTTCGGACTCGCTGTCTTCGGCAGTGTACATTCTTTCTCTAGGTTTTTCAGAGTCTTGTATGCTGCTTTCTTGTTGTCTGGTATTATGTCCTATCTGTTTCCTTATAAAATGTACCATTCTGGCACGTAGTTTGTCCATATTACCGCTTGTGTCTAATTCGAATTTTTGTAGTTCTGTTCTCTAGCTCGTCTTTCTTGAACTTGTATACTCATCCTACTTTTGTGTCCGCTATCTCTAATCCCACGTCGGCGTATTCTCCTTGTTCGCTCATGATTCGTTCTTGTCTGATTTCTCAACTTTGTATTCGTTGTCTCCCTAGATGCTCTGTTATATCTGTTATCTTTGTTTCCCTTATCTAAACTTCTGCTCGGGCGTCATTTGTGACACCTGCTCGGGTGTAATTTGTATTATCTAACTTTCTGCTCGGGCGCCATTTGTATTATCTAACTTTCTGCTCGGGTGTAATTTGTATTATCTAACTTTCTGCTCGGGCGCCATTTGTGAGGGTAGGTCAGTTTGGTAGAGCATAAAAGGGGTTGTTAGATATATTTCTAATAACCTATAACCTCTAACCTATAATAATTATCTACAATTAAAACCTAAAATTATGTACAATAAAGATATATATACACAAGGTTTATTGGTCCTGGAGGCTGGCAATCCCTCTAGGGTGGTCGTCGGAATATATTTCTCGGCCGTCCAACTTCCTCACGGGGACGTCAGGTTCCTATCACCAGAAGGGGGGTGTGTGTCAGGGTCGAGATCCCGCGTTCAACGCACAACGTGATCTCGGAGGTCGGGAGTTGGCTTTCGTCCCGGGCTCAACGCGCTTCGGAATTTCGGCTAATCGGGAAAGGCCTCGGTCCTGCGCTCAACACGCTGCAGGGCTTGACCTAGGGTAGTTGACGTCCGTCCTAAGCTCAACACGCTTTAGGACTTCGTGCGATATGCAGGTTCGCTCAGCGTCTAGCCTCGAGTTCAACGCACATCGAGGGGTCAACGAGAACCGGGATATTTATGTGTTCACAATTCCGAGCTCAATACGCTTCGGAATATAGTGCAACACTTCGGTTATTTTCAGTTGAAGCTTCCTATCGTTATTCTACGTAAGGTAGAGCTTGCCTGGTATATCGCAGAACGTATGCTTTGGTAGTATCGGTCAAGTTATTAGCAGAAAGGCGTAGGTGCTGCCCTCTCGGTGCTGGGTGCCCAACTCCGTCTAGTTTGCTTCGCGTAGAGTTCTGTTTTCTGATTGTTTATTGGGGTTATTTTATGTTCAGAACGACTGTGTCGTTACAAGGGAACCGAGGTATATGAAACTCTGGACCACCTGACAACGACACACCGATGTAATTATATTCTCTAACGATGATCATGACTTTGGTCTTGCTGTAGTTGATACTGAGACCACACTGTGCGCTGTACTGTTCTAAGATATTCAGTAAATTTAACAATTCATCCTGGGAAGCATAAATAATGATACTATCATCGGCAAACGTTAAATTAAATATCCTGATTCCACCAATAATTACATCATCATCCCAGCCTTCCAGTACCCGTCCCATCACAAATTCGGAATATATGTTAAACAACATCGGCGACTATACACAACCCTGTCGAACCCTTTTCTTGTTGTAATTGGACCAGACATGTTACCGTCAACTCTTACTTGCTCTGTGTTGGACTCATAGAGCTGTGGTATGAGAAGTATCAGGTGGTGAGGAACTCCCATTCCGAGAAGAATTTCCCATAGTTTAGGCCACTTATTGTTGTCAAAGGCCTTGGAGTAGTCCACAAAGCAGATGTAGACTGAGAAGTGATATTCCCTAGCTTTCTCAACATTTTGCCACAAGTTAAAGATCTGTTCATGCGCGCCACGTCCCTTTACGAAACCTGCTTCCTCTGGAGATATTTGCTAGCTAATACAATCCTCTAAGCTAGATTGCAGGATGTATAACATAACCTTGCTTGAATAGGAGATCAATGAGAGAAGACGATTGTCAGGTTTTTTCGAAGATACACTGGAAGAAATTTCCATTAACCGTTAGCAAAAATTGAATAACAGTCATTAGAAACTTGCATGAAATAGGCATCAAGTAAGTTCATGATTATGTTTATTAAAATCACTTTGTTGGACACCACTGAATAACTGTTAATAGATATAATTTTTAAGAATGTCGTGTAACCGTTATCGAGTGCGCTTAATAAGTATTATAAGATTTTCTAATAGTAAACGTTACTAGATGTTCAAATAAAAAACAGAATTTCGTCCAACTGTTATCGAGTGCACTTAATAGATATTAGAGGATTTTCTAATAGCAACCATATTGTCATATAGTGAAGGTTTCTAGATTTTCAAATAAAAAACATAATTTCATATAACTGTTATTGAGTGCACTTAATAAATATTATCGGCTTTTCTTGTAGCAATTGTACTGTTATATAGTAAAGGCTATTAATTTTCAAATAACAAACGGAATTTTGTACAATCGGAATCGAGGGCACTTAATTTAGATTATGGAATTTTCTAGTAACAATTCTACTGGTAAAAAGTAAACGTTATTAGATTTTTACTTTTCCGCCCAACCTATCTAATATGCGAGAAAAGTATTGGTTTACCCCAAAAAAAGTTGGAATTTTCAAATTTTTTTTCAGTTATTTTTACGTTTTCCATTAACAACAATACGACAAAATGGTTTCTAGAAAAAAAATCCTGTGTGTATGTCGTCGTCGTCGTCGTTGTCGTCGGCCACTTTTTCTTACATGTCTTGTTAGCACGATACAGCCTCCGGAGTGCAATAAGTCATCAATTTTATGATCGAATATTGTTAAGGACATGTCACAGATGAACCCTTTTGATTTTCAGTTCACCAGAGCCAGTAAAACGGGTGCTATGGTACTTGAAGTACGACATTTTGTCATTTTTTAAGAAATTTCAGTTTGTTAGCACGATACAACCTCCGGAGTTCAACAAGTCACCAATTTTATGATTGAATATTATTCGGGACATCTCACAGATGAACCCTATTGATTTTCAGCTCACCAGAGCGAATACAACAGGTACTACAGTATTTTAAGTACGATATTTTTGTCATTTTGGAGAAGTTTCAGTTTGTTAGCACGAAACAGTCTCCGGAGTATATACAAGTGACCAATTTCATGATTGGGTATTATTCAGAGGGTCTCAAAGATTAACCCTATTGATATTCAGCTCACTAAAGCCAGTACAACGGATGCTATGGTACTTGAAGTACCAAATTTCTGTCATTTTAGAAGAATTTTCAGTTTGTTAGCACGATACAGCCTCCAGAGAGTCTACGATTGATCAATTTTATGATTGAATATTAATCAAGGTGTCTCACAGATGTACTTTATTGATTTTCAGTTGACTAGAGCGAGCACAGCGGGTCCTATAAATCCAGATATACTACATTTTTGGTTATTTTTGGATAAATTTCGGTTTGTTAGCACGATACATTCCCCGAACTGTATACAAGTAACAATTTTATGATAGAATATTGTTCAGGGCCACAGACGCGGAAAACTTAGTTTTAATCTTTAAAACCGTTTATTTTTAAAATGTGATATGTCATATAACCGATATCGAGTGCACTGTTATAAGTATTATGAACTTTTATAATAGCGGTTAGACTATAATACAATAAAGATTACTATATTTTCGAATAATTATCTGATATTTTTAAATAAAACTAAATTTGCTATAAAACATTTATATTAACAAAATATAACAAAATATTTAAAATAATGGAACTAACTATAGATAACTACAAAAATACAACATGATAGGTATAAAATCAAATAAACATATTTTCCAGTTAAGTTAGATATCAAGCTCCCAAAATTTCTTAGATTGATGAAGCTTATAACAAAAATACAACAATTCAAATAAAAATGTTTTCCACAAAATAAACTTAAAGGAGGATGGGAGACGCAATTTTTACATACTTATAAATGTTTTAGTATTTCGATTGATTTGGTGTCTAAGAATCGTGAACATAGTCAGATATATAGTCACTTAATCGTCACTGTATTGATAGGTTTTTGAACGCCATTTATATACTCAACCCAATTGAACACTGTCGGCGTATTCAACCTAACCTCACAGTTAATTGCAAAAACTGCAAATAATCACCTACACCGCACACAAACTTTCAACACTCCCAACCCAAATGTGAAAGTAAAATTCGCGGCGCGCGGGTGTTCCAAGGTTCCAACCACAAATAACCAATAAGACGAGATCGACAATCACATCGGTAATGTTCGGACCAGAAAAAACTGCATTTCGATGCTAAACAGCAGTTTCTTTCTAAAAAATTATTGGATATCTTAATAACCGTTATACGAGGACTGCATAATTGTAAGCAGGTAATCTATTTTGTTGGTGCTGATTAGTATTAAGTGGGTACCTAATTAGCACTAGTAGGTGCTGAATTTAAACAATTCAGTTATGTCTATAACGAAATGACTATAATAACATCAATTAGATTTCCAGTTAACTACATCATTTTATCGAATAAGTGTTATAAAAATGTTTCAACAAAGTCAACATACTTGTGATAATTATGTACATGCTAGTAATCACTTGAATTGTTTTAACCACTATTTGATTTTTTGTACCAGTTATTAAGGGCATCTTAAGAAATAAATATAATTAGGGCATTTTGCTCAGTATACCTTTTTATATAACGGGACAAAAATTGAATTGGTCCATTCGTGTGGCCAGACTCCGGAGAACCAAATTTTCTGACAAATACGATGTAATAAGTGTAGGCCATGATCATCTAAGCACTTCAAAGTTTCGGCTGAAAGCGCATCAATGCCTGTAACATTTCCAGTTTTTAGTTTCTCAATGGCTTGTTCCACTTCCAGAAAAAGAATATCCGGCTAACGCTCGTGATTTAAAAAAGGAGCTTGAATGTGAACGTCGGAATATAGGTTTTCGCGATATGTGCACCATACCTCAATCATCCCGTCTAAGCTGGTGATAATATGTCCATCGGTGGTCTCAGCTGACCAAGTTTTGAGTTTGAAGTCCCGATTGAGACGTTTTATCTTCAGGAACATCTCTCTTGGATGGTTTGTGTTGGCGTGGGCCTGTATTTCCCTGCAGAGGTCTTGGGGATAGGAGTTCTTGTCACGTGTTAATTGTCTATACCGATCTTGATTTGCGTCAGAATCCAGACCCGATATCTTAAGCTCTCTACGTTTTTCAATGACGGATAATGTATGGGTGATAATCCAGGGTTGTTGAGGTTGTATGCTGCGTTTTGGTTGAGTTGTTTTGGCAGAATATTTTTAAATTTTAACCACATATTATTGGGAGAAGAAGCATTCGTCATTGAGATTTTCTGAAAAATCTGAGAACATTTTGACCTGAAAGAGGCAGGATCAACAGGAACATACCTTCAGCTTAAGCTGGAGTTCACAAAGAAGGAGTTGATGGTCTGAACCACAATCGGAACCTGGTAGAGTTTTACAAAGACTGATAGATGACTTCCATCGTGTTCTAACCAAAACGTAATCGATTTGATTGCGATATCGGCCATCTGGTGAGACGGTATAGTGTCGTGGATATTGTGCAAAAAGTTTGTTGGCAATTGAGAAGCTGTTGTCAATACACAATTAAAGCAAACATTGACCCCTTTCATTCCTGGCATCAAGACCGAAGTTACCAATATATACCTTAAGATGTTCACCTTCCACTGTTTGACCAACTTTGGCGTTGAAATCCCCAAGGACAAGGACCATCTCACGACTTGATAGATCGTTGTAAAATGATTCCACTGTGTCGTCATTCGAGTTAGAAGTGGGTGCATATACATACACAATATCGATCGTTGTAGGAGTCGCATTGATGCGTAACGTGATTATCCTCTCGCTGACACACTTGTAATCGAGAATAGTTCCAGCGTGAGCTCTCGCCACCCAAAAACCAACGCCACTCATGTTTCCGTTAGAATTACCCGAAAGGCAAATGAAATTATCATTGTCGGAAGTGAAGTATCTCAAACCCCTATAATGAGTCTCAATCAGGCCAGCGATCGCAATATTACTTCTTGTAAGCTCTTTTTCAAGAAGATTGAGCTTACCAGCCGCTTCAAGGCCTCTGACGTTCCATGTTGCCAGGCGATGTTTGCGGCGGGTATTAAAATTGCCATCAGTAGTGAAATTCGCACATGAAGCCTGATAGTCGCACTCCCTGTACCCGGTCACCTATTTCACAGTGACCTTCTCGGATGAGGAACAGTTCAATTTTAAAATTGAGACAGATTACCGTGGAAGAGAGACCGGAAGAGTTGAATATAACCTAGTAGTTACGAAGACAGCACAAGGGGGAAATCAAAAGTTGGCCGACAGTAAATGGTTAGTAGCAAACACTGCAGAAGATTGTGTTTGTCCAGTAAGACTGTTTAAACAAGTTATGGGAAGACTGGGAAACCATATCACATGTGAAACGTCCTTTCTGGCTAAAAACAAATTCGAAATTATGGTATAAGAATTCTCCTATTGGGATCAACGATATATCTAAATGGAGCAAATCTTCGGCGAAAAATATTGGACTTGATATCAAGCAGGTGAAAATTACGAACCATTCTAATCGAGCTGCTGCCGTAACTGAAGTGTCCAGGAGTGGTATGGGTGAACAAAAACTTATGAAAATTACGGGACATAGCAAGCAACCCATCGTCATTCAAACCGTACCTTCAGTTAGATGAAGAACATCATAGAGAAATCATTGGTTCCATTCGTACTACCATCCAAGAAACAGTTACTACCACCGCTCAAAATACTAGCATGCAGCAAAATATTAACAAAAGACACGAAAGTTCTGAGAATCAAGCTATTTTTAATAATTGTGTTTTTAACAATTGTACTTTTCCGTTAAATTAAATAAACTAATTTAGATTTCATTTTTTGATTTATTGATTGAAATATTATATATAAATATAATAAGATCAAGTCAGGAGAACAAACTACATCCAACATAAAAACACCAGGCGGAATTAGGCAGGGTGACAGCCTGAGCCCTTTCCTTTTCAACCTCCTGATGGATGAAATAATACAACAAGTCACATCCTTAGATTTGGGGTACAGAATGGGCCACTCAAAAATATCTATGGTCTGCTATGCAGACGACGCAGCTATTATAGCAGAAACGGAGAACGATCTTCAGAGACAGCTGTTTAAATTCTATCAAGTCAGCCAACAACTCAACATGGCAATTTCAACATCAAAAACCAAAGCTATGACATTCTCCAGAGAACCTGTCAGGTGTAAAGCGGTTGTAGAGGATAAGCCAATCGAGCAACTCAATGTCTTTAAATATCTAGGCATGGACATCTGCAGCTACCACGATCCGGCGAAAGAAGTAAGAAGTCTCATAACTAAAGCAGCAGCTCTGTCAGGATGTCTTAGAGATGTGATATGGTCAAACCAGCACATGGGAACAGTTAGCAAGATGAAGATCTATAAGACTTGCATCAGACCTATTATGACTTACGGAATAGAAGTACGCGAAGACACAAATAAAACAAAAAGTATGCTGCGCTCGGCCGAAATGAAAATCCTACGAACTATCCTAGGGAAGACCAGACGGGACAGGATAAGAAACACTGACATACGAGCTCAATGCAGCATAGTAGACATAGTCAGATGGGGCAGACAAAGACGAAGAGAATGGTACGCGCACGTACGAAGAATGGACGAAAACAGATTACCGAGAATAACGATGGAAAGCAAGCCACACGGAAATCGCCCACCAGGAAGACCCCCAAAAAGGTGGCAGGAAAGCTGGCAGTCCACCTCGTAAGAAACCATCCAGAGACGGCTTCAGCAAGCAACAGACCAATAGGTCTATTTAAAAGGAGAAGAAGAAGAAGATTTAAATATTTATTAAATTGTCTTACCGAGTTACACTCTAGCTTTTTTTTGAGTCGAAGTACACTTAACATTTATAATTCGACTTTTGTTGCCATTAGGTAATTCATCTCAAAAAACTGCCATAAAAAATTACTCGTCCCACGGACTCGTAATTTTTTCAGAGGCAGTTTTTTTTGTTAAATTGCCAGGCAATAAAATTCTTATTGATACATGTTAAGTTTACTTCGACAAAAAAAACCTCTAGTGTAATTATAAGTGAGAAAAACAGGAAAAACGGGTTTTTAGGGTAAAATCTCATGTGTATGTCGTCGTCGTTATCATCAGCCACTTTCTGTAACATGTCTTGTTAGCACGTTACAGAAATCATAAATTTTATGATCGGGAATCGTTCAGCCAGTACAACGGGTGCTATGGTATCTGATCCACCACATTTTTGGTAATTTCTGGAGAAATTTCGGTTTGGTAGCACGAAACAGCCTGCGGAGTGTATACAAGTGACCAATTTTATGATTGTATATTGTTCAGGGCGTCTCACAGACGAACCCTGTTGATTTTCAGCTCACCAGAGCCAGTACATAGGTCCTATGAATGAAGATATAACTTTTAGAGAAAAATGGTTTGTTAGGACGATACAGCCTCCAGAGTGTATAGGAGCGGAAAATTTAGTTCTAATCTTTAAAACCGTTTTTTTTATTTATTATTAACAATTACCCTAGTTAACAGCAATTTAATTCTTATTTGCAACTTAATCAACTAATTGCATTAACAGGAACCTTTTTCCTACAAAAGTCACTCAAGAAAAACCGAAGAATCGATACACGGCTATATCCATGATTGGGAAACGCATTAACTGTGACACAACCCTCCTTTAAGAAAACAAATAATTGAATCAAGGCTGAATTCATTAATAGAGCAATGGAATTGTTAGAAGCAAATAACTCGTAAACCTATAGAATTACACAAATCAAACAGGAGTGACTTTATTATGTAGGATTGAACACATACGTTATTTATTATGATAATTATATACGCTATAACAATAAGCTGTCACTCTATTATCAATGCTCAGTTAGGATGTAAATTGGCAAACCTTATGTTAATAACATAAAACTACCTATGTTACGGTTATAAATGAAAATAAGTGTTTCTATATAATTCCACAATATAATGAAAACATTGTAAAAGTTTTCAAAAACGGACAATTATTTCGATATCATGGAATATTGTCGACAGAATCAATAATTATTTTTGGTTATACCAAGAAGTGGCCTATCTTGTGATTGACTTAATATATATATATATATATATATATATATATATATATGAATAGAAAAAAGATGATTATACAAATATGAAAGTTTAGATATTATTAGCCCCATGGGAACCTCTTGGAGATCCTTTTCCCATTTAAGATCAGTATAACTGTGCAATGATATAGGAAACCAAGGAAAACTATTATCTTCTGATCTTCACAATTATTACTTAAGAAGGCAGTTTAATAGTGGAGAGCTTCCTGGATTTATCTATTCATTGACAACTTCATACTGTGGTCTCTTAAGTCTTCTAATTCCTAAGTCCTCAAGGAAATCTAGTTCTTGTTTCGTATTACAAATATGTAGTACTTCTAGTTCTGTGTTAGGTGTCAAGTAGATGTTTTACGTAATGGTTTTTTTGGTTGTTTCAATCTGTAAGCTCGTAAGTGTTCATTTTAAAATTTCTAATTGTCTGGTCTACAAAGCATTACATTCTGTGTAGTGCATTGATCTTATAATTAATATTATATTATTCGTAGTGCTGAGTAAGCATGAACCCGTTATTGATGGTTATAATACTGCTAATGGACAAAAATGAGGAGTTGAAAATCAGACATCGAACGATACAGACTTTTTAATTATTTCAACTTATTACATGGCGATCCTGCAAAACACAAAAATTTAGTGGTGCGGATAGTAGCAGTTATGTGGCCAGTAATTATTATTAGGAACAAAAATTAGCAAAGTGTAAAAGCGTAAAGTGACAAAAAAATGGGAAAAAGTCAATCCTCAGAAGAAATTATAATAGCACAAGCTGGCAATGGCGGTGGCCAAACGGAAGAAACAAAAAAAGGAAGCATTACTCATTGGGAAGTTGTTGGTTTGTTACAAAAAAGGAAGCAAAGCTATGAAAAAGATTATTCAACGAGAAATAAGAAGAAGCCAAGAGCTCGTTTAACAAGAAGTCGCTATTTAATCATCATAGGACAATCCCCATTTGATCGCGAATTGAACTGCGAACTTCAACTGATGGTAACCGCAACGGCACCGGCATCGGGGGAACAAAGCTAGAGTGGTGCGATGCATCTAGTTTTGCTACGCGGGAGTTATCAATTCGAACCTCCGGCAATATGTCAAGGATCTTATTCCTTTTCAAGTTTAGCGTATGTGTAGAAAGTTAACTATGGTATGTTACTATTTTACTATATTTTATTGTTTATTCCATTTACCCTACGCATCTTTACTTTAATTTTTTATAAGAATTTTTGGGTACGCTTATTTATGTCATACTAAGATAACGATTTTTTGTAAATTACCATATAAAAATAGTAATAACTAAGCATAAAATAGACAGTTAACTCAAGTTACATGATCCTGTTATGGTTGACTATTTTCTTGTGTTTACTATAAGGACGTTGCACTATTTTACGCTATTTTGCAACCTGACCTATCTCAAGTTCCAAATACATAATTTTCCTAGCAAACAAAAAGATTAAATTCGCAATATTATTTAGTGCGGATTTAGTTTTGAATGTAATATTTTAAGTTAGTATATAAACAGAATAATGTAATGACATCTTCGAAAATAACTTATGGAGATCTTCTAACCAAGCTAACGAATTTAAAAAAAGACGAAATAATCCGAGAATCTAAAAGAGTTCTAAAAACTGAATCGCCTAAATCAAAAGAAATCAAAGACGAAGTTAGAGACAATGTATGAACTCTTTTTAATGAATTTGTTGAAATAGTATTAGCCCATTATAAAAATTGAACTGAAGCGCATGTTAAACAAATGAAGCCATTGTTTCATACTGTCCGAGATAGAGTTGAGCATTTCAAGTTTTGCGTGTTGACTATAATATCCCGACCTCTTTTACTGAAATATATCCGGTAATTAAGGAAGAACTATTTACTGACGCAGAAGACAAGGAAGAAATAGAAGAAAACTGAAACGTAGCAGTCGAGTTTTTAAATTTTGCAAGCAAAATTTCACCTAACGAATTTGATGGTTCCGTGGATAAATTAATTTCATTTTTAGATGCCTTATGTTTATTAGGTGCTTATGTTGAAAACCACGAAAACAACGCGGTAGCTTATGCTAAAACTAAGTTAACGGGCAAAGCCAGAGATCTAATTGACGACAACTGTCGAACCATTGAAAACATTCAAAATAGACTACGAAACGGTATTAGACCCGAAACCTCGCAATCGGTTAATAAAAAATTATTAATTTGAGAGAAAACCAAAATAATCAAAAATATTTTTCTGACATTGAAGATCTAACACAAAAACTAAAAAGATCATATATCAACGAAGGCGTGCCTGCAAAAGCCGCTGAAGATTATACGAGAAACACAGTTTCAAATGCCCTGAAAAACAATGCACGTTCTGAAAGAACGAAGTTAATCATGGAAGCAGGTGGCTTCCAGACTGCACAAGAAGCCATAACTAAATTTATCGACGCCACATCAGAAAACGAACCTCGTACTCCGATTTTGTATATTAACGACAGAAATAATGGCAACAGAAGTAGAGGTAACTTTCAAAGAAGAAGAAACTTCAACTCACACAGACGTTTCAATTCACGTGGACGTTCAAATTTTGACTTTAGACGACAAAACAATACAAACGAACACCATTATACCAACAACGGTCGATACCAGGGTCGATATAACACAGGGACAAGTTACAGAGGTAGACCCAACTGTTTAATAAGAGCCTATGACAGCATGCCGTGCATTTCTTACACTTTCATGTTGCTATACTTTTTTCACCGTGTGACTCATGTTTCATCCGTATAATAAATCTTTCTTCCTTGCTTCCGAAACTCGTTAATTTTCCTTAGATACTCTCTTCTCCACAACACTATTTCAGATCTTTCAATAAGAACACTCTTTCTATTTATTTTCTCATAACTAAAATTCAAACCATGTAAGATTTTCCTCACCGTCTCCATACACATTTTAGAGATGATCTCATTTTCACTAATAACTTTCAGCACTTCGCACTTCAGTTCTCCGTATGGCGTATTTCGCATCTTCGTCCACTTCTATTTTTGTCCTACCGCTCTTCCATTTTGGTGCCCGTTCTTCCCCAAAGATGGATGGAATAGCAATCCAACAGCTTGTCAGTTTAGGTCATCTCACAAGAGTTTGTTAATCAGATCCGAAGTGGAGGCATTGATAATTATACACCCTTGGAACAAATTCCAAATATTTTAAAGTTCCTAATAATATTATTTCCAGCATAATTTAGTTTCTGTTCACATTATTGTTCCGTCACTGATGTGACTGTTCTATCGGTTTCGTCCGAACTTTTTTACTCGTACAATCGTCTTATCTTGTCTAAGGAATGAGCAAAAAGGAGACAGTCGTCTTTCGAGCCGCAATTCAGGCAGACGTTCCCACTATTTGATGAAAGTTCTTAAACATTAGAAATATAAGTACAAAGTACAATAACCTTTTTCTATGTAACTCATAAATCGTAGTATTACATACAAACATAACTGAGTTTTGAAAAATGCAAGAAAACATGTTAAAGTTATTAGTTCTAGAGTTTTTTAAAGTATTTCCGAATTATTCACAATGATAAAGAAGTTTTAGAATTAAATATGACAACAACGCTTTCATCTTTATCTGTATGTTACCAGATTATTGCACTATTTAAACTTTTTGCTTTTAGTATAGAAGTGAGAAATTATTCGTAACAAAAATGCTATGCTATTATAGTTTAATTACGAAAAAGAGACGATTATGTCATTTTTATTTACTTTCCTGCTTATCAGAATAAATATTAATTTACCAACCGTGAATACAATTTATCCTCAACAGCCAGGGCAATTTACAGCTAACGGGTTGGCAAAACGTCAAGATGTTGTCAAATCAACTGGTGAAATTCCACAGTTTGTTTTGACGTTTATTGACATTCGATCATCGTCTAATATTTACAAGTTTTTTTGGTGCTTTTAAATTCATTGCTTCTTTAAGATTAAAAAAAACAGTTATTTCCATAACTAATTATTTAGGCAAATCTGCAGTGTGTGGTTAATAAAATGCTTAAGGCTATGGTTTCCTAGGAAAGCGGTGCCGTACTAGAGCGGTCGTAATAATACGCTGTCCGTGCATTTTATTTGTAAGCGGTTTTTTAGAGAACGGTAGCCAAAACCGTCATGCAAAATAGCGGCAGCGCTATCATCGAGACGGCTGGCATAGCGGCGAGAAACAGTGAATGCAACGTTTTTGTACATTACGGTGAGAGACTTCAAACATATTTTTGGTGGTAATCGTTGGATTTTTCAGATTATGTCTTGCAATAGTACTAATAATAAAAATTTAGTTTCATGAGTCCTTGTACAATATAAAATATGAGGACTACAAAAAAACACAAATGAAACTTAACCTTTTTCGGGAAATGGCAGACATTATAAAAAATAAAACAAGTACGTACTACTTTCACATATTTTTTCATTTTTAATGATGGTATTTTTATAATGCATTAATACAGGATAAAGTATGTTGCACAAGAAGATTGTGCAACCGTCCCGTTAAAATAGGTGACTTTCGAGCACGAATATTGGTTTCGGCCATTGGAAATAAATTTTGGGTTGGTAATAGTGGAAGATTGTCATCTGTGGCACCTTCATTAGGAGCAAGTATTTTAGATTTTCTTAAAATATTGTACAAAATACAGGCAGATGTAACTAGCTTATCGGTAGTTTCCGGTGTAGTTGCAATGGGCTGGGAAAAATTCTGAAATATGCACAGAGTATTCCAAAGGAGTTCTCAGTTGTTCGTCTTGCGCGAGATAGTCTATAGTTATATATGGCTTTACAGTGATCAATTAATGATTGTCTTCTCGGGTATGGTTTCATCAAATTTTCATGTAGTGCAAAAGCTTCGTCTCCAAGAATGACGTACGGTAGGCTAATATCTGTACCTGGAAGTGTTTGCGGAGAGGGTATATTGAAGTCATTATTCTGAATTTTCCTTCCAAATTGACTTTTCAAGAAAATTCCAGCATACCCTTCTCTACCATAAGAACCGATATCTATCGCTATCAACTTGCAATCTGCATCAACAATTGCTAGCATCACAATGGAATAAAATTCTTTATAATTAAAAAAAACAGGTCCAATATTTTTAGGTGATTTTATTCTTATGTTTTTACCATCTATGGCACCCTTGCAGTTTTTTTAATTGATCCATTGTTGGAGACGGCATTACCATATTCAGTAGTCTCCTGACTATGCTGGCGGCCACCTGTTTGATCATAAAGCTTATCCATGAATGACATATTCTGAACTGAAAAGCTAATGATCTGAAGGATTACCCTGTTGCAAGATACCTAATAAATAAAGCGAACTTAGTTTTGTACACTCGACTCTAATATAGGACAAAGCTTTGGCTTAAAAAGACTATGCACTTTGTTGTTTTATTGTACAAAACTCTGAAGTAAATGAACTTTATTTTGTAGATACCGAGTGAAGTAAAAGGTGGGCTTATGTGCGGGACTACTACGTCAGACGAAAGGGAAAGCTAGGCACAGGTTCTCCCGGTGAAGCTGCAAAAAAAAGAGCTGAACTACTCTCATTCTTGGATAGCTACTGCTCCATAAAGGGAGGGTAAAATCTAAAATTTCCATAAATTATTACTATTATATACATTGTTTTTTTTAATTCAGCACTATCACCAATATTGGGAGTTTGGAAGAAAATACCAACATCGCTGACCCAGACGATTTTTCACAAGAAGACTTAGAGAAGTCCACACAAGATGAAATTCTTGCTCCTCAAAGGGAGATACATTCAAAGGAAGGTAACAATATTAAAGTCAGGGAAAAGCATTGTGGAAGTTCCAAAATAGCAAAAAGGCAGAAAACTTCGTTAAATTCTGAGGAAAGCTTGAAACTTCTTAAGACAATAGCTGACAAAGGCCAACAATCCGACACACAAGATGGGATCGATCTTTTCTTTGCTTCTATGGCGAAAAGTGTAAAAAAGTTACCTGAAAAGGAACGAATTTATCTAAAATTACAAATAGGCACCATAGTTGGAAATGCCGAATTAAGATATTTTGAGCTTCAAAACTGTACAGACCTTAGCCGACCAACATCTGCTACATCTAATGAGAGGAGTAATTACTCTGACTATTATCTAAACGAAGGTTCTACAGCTTCATGTTAATAACTTTTCTGACTCATCGGCGGTACCTTTACTTTCCCCAGATCACACAGGAAATTTTTTTATAGCTAATTTGTGAAAAATTTATATAATTACAACTTACCTTAGAAATAAACAAAGTTTTTGCTCAGGGGTTATTGGAGTCTTATTTCTGTTATATGGTTTTGAGGTAATATCTTTTTTTAATATGGTTTATTACGTAATCAAATAATATTGGTGTCAGGCGAAAATATTCCCTGAATTTTACATCATTGACTTGAAGATGGCGGCGTATTAAAACTTCATAAACGCCTTCGGTTCTTCGATTTTTATAAATTTCAGATTCTTCCAACCTTTTGGCATCTTCATCCGATGAAGACTCTTCGTCTTCCAAAAATATTAACATCGCGATATCAAAATCATTCATTTCAGGAGCGCGACTTTCCCCGGCAAAAAATTATTACGAACTATTCTAACTTTACAACTATTGTCACCGCTATGTCGTCCGTCATATTCGTTGACGATGAGAATTATTATGGCCTACAAATTACGGCCGCTCTAGTACGGCAACGCTTCCCTAGGAAACCGTAGCTTAAGCGGCTGAACAGAAAATGTCAAGAGATGGTACCATCTTTGTTGAGATATATTGAACGAGAATGCCGAAATAGAGGATCGCTTCTCCCGCTTACTGCTGTAAGATACGTAAGTGATAGTATTCGCTATTATTGTTACATATTTAAATGTAAATGAATAAATGTTTTTAATGTTAGGTTAGGTTAATTGAATTATTCTTTCATAAATTAAAGTAATTATATTGTAGAGAGTTGCAGAAGCTTTACAACTTAGCGTTACCACTGTTAACCGTATTGCCGCCAAGCATAATAGAGGTGAACAGCCTAAAAGCCCACCTAAAAAGAGACAACGCATAAAACCTACTGTTGAAATTGGTAACTTTGATCAAAATGCTTTCCGAAATGTTATATACGAAATGTATGGAAACAGTGAGTATATTGAATTCACTGTTTTATTTTATTCACAATTAACTAACACAATATTTTTTCAGAGGAATGCATAACCTTGAAAACTTTAAGAGACAAACTCCAGGAGCCTGACCTCTTCAATGGTTGTTTACCATCACTCTGGAAGATAGTGGAAAATATTCAATTCAAATACCAAAAAGATGATCCTCGTCGTGGTTTAATGGAGTTGTCACATATTGCATTAAAACGTGTACATTTTCTACGCAGATATGTCAAGATGAAAAGGGAAGGTTTATATCAATTTGTGTTTTTGGATGAGACCTGGATATTTAAAGACGGTACTGTTGGACGTTCTTGGCAAGATTCTAATCATAGAAGCGTGAAAAAAAAAACAAAATTGGTAGTCCAAGGTAATTGAATAATGAAAATTAGCAATTCATTTATAATGTACTAACATTCTTGCCAGTTTAAGACCTTTTCAAATATTTACGAATCACACTATTTTATTTAAATCTTTATAATTATTAATAGTTGTTTTGAGCTATGCAGTCTATCTAGGAAACCTACTAGTAATTTGTTATTTCCTTGTTGTAGGTATATAGTGTTGCATGCTGGTTCCTCTGGATTTATTCCTGGAGCAGGACTGGCTTTTTCTTCCAAAAAACAAGATGGTGATTACCATGGTGAAATGAACCGAGCAATTTTTTAGCATTGGTTTGAATACCAGCTTTTAGTGGACTTGGAAGAACATGCCACAATTGTAATGGATAATGCAAGTTATCACAGTACAGTGATCAATAAAGTACCAACAACAGCTACCAAAAAGGCTGATATACAGAACTGGTTGATACAAAATGATATTCCTGTTAAAAATACTATCCTCAAAACCCAATTATTGAATTTAGTACAACGGCAAGTTGATATAAACATTTTTCAATATATTATGGTAATACTTAGATAACTTATTTTGTTTAAATATAGGCATTTTTGTAGGAATAAACCACCAACAGTATATGAAGCTGACATATTATCTGAAAAATATGGTCACAAAGTGCTTCGACTTCCCCCTTACCACTGTATGTTTAACCCAATTGAACATATTTGGGGCATAGTTGAGAATTTTTATAGAGATCATGTGGGAACTGATGGTTCTTCAACAGAACAAGCAATATGTGTATGGAAAAAGTCTTTAGAAAAAGTGACTCCTGATATTTGGTCAAAGACAGTAGAGCACACTGAAAAAATTATACAAGATGGGTGAGAATAGAGAAGTAGTATTTGATAGACAGGATGTGCCTCCATTTATTATTAATTTTGACAGTGACGATGAAGATAGTGATGATTTTGTAGTGGAGTAGTGGAAATCTTGTGTTTTATTTTTTGTATATTTTTATACAATTTGCTTTATTTCCACCTTTTCAAAATCACTAATAACTATTATTAAATTAATTAGATAGAGTTATTTTATAATACACAAATTAAAACAACGACCACAGTATCTCTGCATAAATAATACTGATAAAATGGGAGTTTTTTATTTTTATATCTTGTAACAAGATTTTATTTTATGTATCTATATTTTTCTTCTCCATTCTATTTTTATTATAATAAATATAATAGATATTGTATAAAGAAACAATATTTAAATTTGCATGAAGATGATTACAGCTTGTATTGATTCCTTTTTAGTGTAAACCCTTGCAGTGCTCTTGAAGATGGTTCTATAGAGCATAGAATAAGGTATAAGGACCTACAGTTCGTCATTTAACCCTCTCCTATCTAAAATAATTAAATGTTAATTCGAATATAGAATCATTGGTTGGGGTTTCTTGTATCGTATCCATAGTTTTTCATGAATAAATATTTATAATAAATTAATCAAGCCTATCATACAAGCCTTTTATTTTTTAATAAATATTTTTGACTTACGCCTTACGAGCCACGGAACAATGAAAAAGAAGAACTGTCAATCTGACATCAGATTGACTTTTCTAGTTTTCGTTAAGTAAAGGAAAAAACTACAGCTTGGCAACATCACAATATTTTGTTTTGTAACGTTGTAACGGAGTTACATTTTCAAAGACCGGGCAAAAGCACAATCTTCCGTATAATATGAAATAAAGCGTTCGAACACTGTATTTCTCTGTCCGTATCGGTACAATGTAATAGAAACATCGGTACAATATAATATAATTTATCAAACCTGCACCGACAGTCGGCGACACTTACGTCTTCGCACCGTATCCCCAACAAGCCATACCGTAAAGCAGAACGATTCTCAAAGTCGTCAGTCTATTCGTAGACACGGCACCTTACCCGCATACGCACAAAACCGATACCGCTAGATCAACAGTACCGTTTACCGAGGTGAGTGATATTCCATTTTATAACTTAGGGTATATGGTTCTAGCCGTACAATCCGATCAGGGGAAGTAAAGGGAAACCGTGTCCGCTACTAGAAAGTTGAGTTCTCACATCCTGGTAGCGGCCGTGCTTGGGCCTTCAGCCATCCGATCGAAGGGAACCGTGTCCGCTACTAGAAAGTTGAGTTCTCACATCCTAGTAGTGGCCGTCGCGACTCCGAGATTTCGATACCGAGAGCCATATCCCCCGAAAGTAGAGCTTTGATTAACCTAGAGGATCGTTTGCAATCCGTAGTAGCTCTGCACACTTCCGCTAACCGTCCACCGCACCACCCGGCTTCCGCTAACCGTCCACCGCACCACCCGGCTTCCGCTAACCGTCCACCGTACCCCCGCCCATTTTTTGTTGCTTCCGCTTGCATAGCTTTGTTTTACTCACCGTGGTAGGTCACCGTAGTAGAGACCGTTTTGAACCAGTAGGATAGTAGTTAGTACTAGTGCTTTTGCCCCGCCTACCCGAATTAGAGGACATTTAGTTTAGTTTTCCGTTTAGTAAAGACTCTTTGTACATACGTAACTTTTGGTTTCTCTTCTCTCCAACTACCACTAAACCTACGTAAATAGGTAAGAACGTTAAGCAGCTAATACCCAGCTTACGAACCCGGGGAGGCAAGTAAAATCTGCCCGACCGGCCGCAACACTCTTGTCACCACCATAAGTGACCCCTGGAGTATTTTAATTCTTCACTGACGCTGCCCGGAGCGAGTGGAGCATACCACTTTAATAAACTAGCGCCCGAGGCAACCCGTCACCTGTAGTTAAGGCGTCAACCCATCAAGTAACGACGTACGAGCGTTACAGATTTGGCGCCCGAGCAGGGACCGTTTTTATGGTGTACCGTGTCCGCTAATTACCAAAAGTCGTAGAAAAACGGTTTTGGAGTTGGTGGAAGTAATCCAAGCGTTACAGAGAGCTAAAAACCGTTGCAAACGTTTTAGTAGACCGTCTTATATCCGAATCCGTCGAAATCCGCCGACCTGTCATTTTTGACAGGTTATCAGTTTTTTTGCGGAAAAGACCATTTCTATAGTGTACCGAGGCCGCTGATCACCGTAACTTGAGTAAAACCCGTTTTGAGGTACTGAAATTGATCCCGTCACTTTAGAGGTCCGAAAAACACCGCAAACACTTCAGGGCACCGTATTATACCCGAATCCATCAAAATCCGCTGACCTGTCATTTTGACAGGTTGCCAGCTTCGGCTAAACCGAGGACCGACCCCCCTGTGCGACCCCTCGTTTAATAGGTTATCGAGTACGTAGAACCGATTCGCACCGTCACCCGTCTGGAGATACGAGCAATTGGTAAGGGAAAAATAGGTTTCTGACCGTTGAGCAAGGAAGCTAAACCGATTCCGATTATTAGTAAAATGACTACTAAGAATTTAGTACCCGCTAACACTCTGGACGGAGCTACCGCCGGCCAGAAGCCGCTTCCGAGAGAAGAACCGACTGACACCTGTATTGGATGGGTATACCTCCTAAGAAAGGAGGAACTAGACGTGGAACTAGCCAAATTTAGGCTAGAAGTCACCGGAACCGTAGATGATAAGAGACGCCGCCTTTCCAAGTTCATCCATGAAGGCCGCGCCTTCCCCGCACCAACCGCCGCAATGCCGTTTGTATTTCCCGCCACATCTGGAGTAACCACAGCTACCGCCGCACTAACGACCGTCACCGTAACCAGTGCAGAAGAACCGGCAGCAACAAATGTATTCAATGGTACCCTGGTAGGAATCCAGCCCACACCAGGACCAAGCTCAGGACCAATGATGCCGCCATTAAGAACCAAAGATTGGAGAATAAGCTTCAATAGATCAGGAGACCCCGCTGCTTTCCTCGAGAGGCTTGAGGAGATTTGTGAGTCACAAGCCATCTCTCTCGACCGGCTACTGCAAGCTATGCCCGAGCTCTTACATGGAATGCCAGCACTTTGGTTCCGAAACAACCGCAAATACTGGTCTAACTGGCAAGAGTTCTGCACCGCCTTCCGAGATCTTTTCTTCCCGGTCAATTATCACGTCGATTTAGAGGTAGCCATCAGTAGAAGAACTCACCGGCTTCAAGAGAGTACCGCCACATATATCACAGATATGCAAACACTAATCCGTCGCCATGGAAGTATCACCCCGGAGCAGGAATTGAATTGGCTGTACCGGAATCTCCAACCGGGGTTTCGCCGTCAGATTCGTAGAACGGACTTCTCGAATCCACAGGAATTTGCCAAAGCCGCCCGGGATTACGAACTGCTACGCTCCGAGATCGAGCAATCGCGAGGATAAACCTTTCACACCAATTCGTATCCAGACAGGCAACCAACCGGCAGGAACCAAGAATGTTGGCGATGTGGCCAGACCGGACATTTCCTCAGTCAATGTCGTGGAACACCCAGGATGTTCTGCTCAAGATGTAAGAGGGACGGAGTATGTCCCGAGATTGTCCGTGTCC
This sequence comes from Galeruca laticollis, assembly GCA_963921935.1. Taxonomy (NCBI): domain Eukaryota; kingdom Metazoa; phylum Arthropoda; class Insecta; order Coleoptera; family Chrysomelidae; genus Galeruca; species Galeruca laticollis. Next base: position 37,634,305 of record OY998184.1, read on the forward strand.
ACATTCAGAGCGCTGCAGCAACCTGAGGCCCGCGAATCAAAGCCTTCACAACGCCTCACATGCCGGTACGTCATCTGAACTAGGGAACCGCCCAGATAGAATACATGATAGCGCCCCCCGCGAAGTTCGAGCTACTATACCACCGCCGAGAAGTCTTCCCCAAGAAATCGTACGTACCGTCAATCCGACGGGCGACCCCTGCCATGGAGTCTCATCTTGGTTGGATCGTCGCCCTCATATTTCGGTTGCGGTGCCTGGAAGCACCGCAGAAGCCTTGATAGATACCGGAGCTGTGATCTCTTACATAGGAGACAGACTAGCTAGACTATGGAATACGCTAGGAGTACCAAAAGCTCCGATCCCGACGAGTTCCGCCCGTATGGCTAATGGAGAAACCGTCATCGTATCCGACGCATATCTCGTGGAGATACAGATTGGAGAGGAGCATTTTACCGAAACTTTTGGACATCTTTATAGACTATCATCCGACATGGTACTAGGAATGGATATATTACAGAACCAACGATTCAGTCTGGACTTAGGAAGTGGACAAATTATGGTGAACCACCGTCCCGTCACAAGGGAGACTCGGCCCGTACCGTGCTTTCCCATTGGGCTCACCGAAGTAAGACCACCGCTGACTCCCATCGAAGACGAAGAAGATCGTCTACAAAGATTTCTACAGAGGGAACTACCGTTAGTTGAGGATATTCGAAGAGTAACACCGTTGGTCGGGCACATGATCCGTCTTACAAATCCTGACCCTATAAAACAACGTTATCGCCCTCAGAACCCCCGAAGAGAACTAGAAGTTCCCAAGGTCATATACCGCACTGCATCTCCCGGTGAAAAGGGAAACGTAAATGCCAGTCAAGAGGATGCCACTCAGCACACCGACAGATTGCCCCGCTTAAAAGATACATTCGAGATGGTACGGGTAAATCGGGCCAGGGCATTCACCGCTCAGAGTCATCATTACAACCTCCGGCGCCGGGATTGGCGTTGCATTGTAGGTGATCAAGTCATGAAACGCGAGCACCACCTGTCATCAGCGGACCGAGGATTCGCCGCGAAACTTGCTCCCAAATATTCCGGCCCCTATACCGTGACCCATGTCCTCTCGCCGGTAGTATACAACCTCAAAAGCAGAACAGGTAAACGACTCCATCGGATTCATGTCAAAGATCTACGACCGCCACATACTTCCGACAAGCACTAGGTAAGAAATAACCGTTTTCCTTTCAGAGATGGTAAGCCGATGTCCAGGAGAACCCCCAAGGGGAGCCGCCCCACCGCATCCTCTGCGTGTGCTTCGACAAGAGGGGTTACTAAAGAGGACTGTAGTATAATTGTTCTTCTTTTCCGAATCTCATTCTTCCGTTGGTTTATTTGTTTTCATCATTTTTTTTATAGATACTCGTATATACTAGAGTTGTTAACGTTTATATATTTGGACCCGTTTCCGTTATATAAATTGCGTCCGAACTTCATTTAAGACAATTCGTTGTAATAGACATTTGTTTGGTATCTCTCCGCCGGACCGTTTTGTTTGCGGATCCGATTGCCGAAACCACGTCAACTATACATAAAGTCGTCGCTGACCTTCTGGAGGCCATGGAGGAAAGCCAAGACACCCCTAGTCGCCGTGACGCCGCCGACCCCGGATTTTCAGTGGTCAAATCACCTTCCAGCGCCGCCATACGCCCTGCCAACCCAGCTGCGGTTGTCGGAAGCCCCACACACCCCTACTTTGTGGAACACCCCGAACAGGACCCATGGAACAGCAAATTCTGGGAAACGAATTCCGTCAGCCCACTGCAGGTACCAGCACCGAAGGAGATATGTCGGGATCCGGTTTACTTACCCGTCAGAAAGGAGCTATGCTGGAGATGCGGTCAGCCCGGACACACTCGCAACCAGTGCCACCGCAGTCATCCTATTGTATTCTGTTCCCGATGCGGTTTGAAGGACGTACTATCCCGAGATTGTCCGTGTGCACCACCACCAGCCAAACAGAGACGCCACGATACCTGCCGCCTGTGTGACTGCCCATATCGAACCAACATCCAGCCTGCCCCGCCTGCGGATGTCAGCATCTCTTCAAGACGCGTCTTCACCAGAAGTCGGAGTCCCCACCCTGGTCCAACATCAACCAAAGAACGTAGAAGAATTAAACTTTATTTCCCTTTTGAATTTCATCTATTCATTTCCGAATATTTGTGATAGGTGTACCTACTCCCAATAAAAGTGGTCGGCCGCAAAAGGGGTAGGCGCCTAGTCGGTTTTTTTTTGTTGTTTTAGGAAGTTTTTGAAAAAAAAAATATATATCGGTATACATTTTTTCCCCGAAGTGGGAAGGGTGTGTAACGAAGTTACATTTTCAAAGACCGGGCAAAAGCACAATCTTCCGTATAATATGAAATAAAGCGTTCGAACACTGTATTTCTCCGTCCGTATCGGTACAATGTAATATAAACATCGGTATAATATAATATAATTGATCAAACCTGCACCGACAGTCGGCGACACTACGTCCTCGCACCGTATCCCCAACAAGCCATACCGTAAAGCAGAACGATTCTCAGAGTCGCCAGTCTATTCGTAGACTCGGCACCTTACCCGCATACGCAGAAAACCGATACCGCTAGATCAACCGTACCGTTTACCGAGGTGAGTGATATTCCATTTTATACTTTAGGTTCTCGCCGTACAATCCGATCAGGGGAAGTAAAGGGAAACCGTGTCCGCTACTAGAAAGTTGAGTTCTCACATCATATTAGCGGCCGTGCTTGGGCCTTCAGCCATCCGATCGAGGAGAACCGTGTCCGCTACTAGAAAGTTGAGTTCTCACATCCTAGTAGTGGCCGTCGCGACTCCGAGATTTTGATACCGAGAGCCATATACCCCGGAATTAGAGCTTTGATTAACCTAGAGGATCGCTTGCAATCCGTAGTAGTTCTGCACACTTCCGCTAACCGTCCACCGCACCACCCGGCTTCCGCTAACCGTCCACCGCACCCCTGCCCATTTTTTGTTGCTTCCGCTTGCATAGCTTTGTTTTAATCACCGTAGTAGTTCACCGTAGTAGAGACCGTTTTGAACCTGTAGGATAGTAGTTAGCACTAGTGCTTTTGCCCCGCCTACCCGAATTAGAGGACATTTAGTTTAGTTTTCCGTTTAATAAAGACTCTTTGTAAATACGTAACTTTTGGTTTCTCTTCTCTCCAACTCCAACTACCACTAAACTTCCGTAAATAGGTAAGAGCGTTAAGCAGCTAATACCCAGTTTACGAACCCGGGGAGGCAAGTAAAATCTGCCCGACCGGCCGCAACACTCTTGTCACCACCATAAGTGACCCCTAGAGTATTTTAATTCTTCACTGACGCTGCCCGTAGCGAGTGGAGCATACCACTTTAATAAACTGGCGCCCGAGGCAACCCGTCACCTGTAGTTAAGGCGTCAACCCATCAAGTAACGACGTAAGAGCGTTACAACGTCATGGTCTTTTTATCGTGAATAAAGTATAATAAAGGAGACTTCTATCATAATTTTTTGTTTTTGATTGATTTCAAATTTTTGCCAATTACAGCCTCAGCAATCTTTCTATTATTAAGGATTTTATCAACTTTCCAAGCAATTTTGTGCCATTTTTTAATAAAAATAGTTTACAAAATGAAAACATTTTTGTTTTTGAAATTTCTTGGAAACTGTAAAAACGTTTATAACGTTCTAACAATAAGCCAAACTATTGTAAATACTGACAATTTTTAATGAATCTAAAAATGAACCTTTAACCACTACTTTCTTAAAACTTACCGCCATTAAATCTATTTAAATTCAGCGCATATTCTTCTCTTTGTTTACAATGGCCTGATATTACTTAGGTATACGTTTATCCATAGAGGAGTAAAAGAAATACTCGTTCGAACGTGCTAAAATAACTATGCATCACTAATCAATTTTTATCATGTTACACCATGTTACGAAGAGAGTCCTTCTCCGAAACTAATGTCGGATATAAATAACACCAAGCGACAATGGGTTACTTCACAAAATGACCAGAAACCTGTTTCATCCCAAACCATTCGATTGCATCGGTGCTGGTTAAAGACTTATTCAGGCAGTTTAGTGTATCTACCATTAGATATCCATTCAGTTTATGGACGAAATTGTGAGTCAACCCAATTCCAATATTTCTGCCAATTAATAAGAGTTAACAAAACTAGAGTTATACCTTTGCATCCTCAGTCTGAGGATTTAGTAGAGAGGATGAACCGGTCCATGGGCGAGCAACTCCTCAAGGTAGTCTTAGAGAACCAACGAAATTGAAACCTCTAGCTTACCGATCAGTCTTCAATGAAACTACAGGTGAGATATCTTCCTGGCTGATGCTTTGCAAGCTAGAGTTTGGCTGCAAGTCTTTAGGAGGAATCATTGCTGACCAATTTAAACTCAGGATTAATCAAATTCATGATATCAAACGGAACCATATGCAAATTGCCAGCGATAGAATGAAGAAGCAGCACGATAAATGTATTATTCGTTAAATTGAGTATATTATTACTTTTCCGCCCAACCTATCTATATGCGAGAAAGGTATTGGTTTACCCACAGAAAAAGTGAAATGTTGGAAAAAAATTTGAGTTCTTTTTACGTTTTTCATCAAGAACAACACGAAGAAATAGTTTTTAGAATAAATACTGTGTGTATGTATGTCGTCGTCGTCGTCGTCGTAGTCGTTGTCGTCGGCCACTTTTCGATACATGTCTTGTTAGCACGATACAGCCTCCGGAGTGCAACAAATCATCAATTTTATGATTGAATATTGTTCAGGACATCTCACAGGTGAACCCTATTGATTTTCAGCTCACAATAGCCAGTAAAACGGATGCTATGGTACTTGAAGTACGACATTTTTGTTATTTCTGAGAAATTTCATTTTGTTAGCACGATACAGACTCCGGAGTGCAAAAAGTCACCAATTTTATGATTGAATATTATTCAGAACATCTCACAGATGAACTTTTTTGATTTTCAGCTCACCACAGCCAGTACAACAGGTGCTATAGTAGTATAGTACGACATTTTTATCATTTTTGGAGAAATTTCAGTTTGTTAGCACGATACAGCCTCCGGAGTATATACAAGTGACCAATTTTATGATTGGATATTATTCAGGGCGTCTCAAAGATGATCCCTATTGAGATTTAGTTCACTAAAACCAGTACAACGAGTGCTATGGTACTTGACGTACCAAATTTTTGTCATTTTTGGAAAATTTTCAGTTTGTTAGCACGATACAGCCTCCAGCCACCAAGTGACCCATTTTGTGATTGAGTATTGTTCAGGGCGTCTCATAGATGAACCTTATTGATTTTTAGCCCACCAGAGCTATTACAACGGGTGCTATGGTACCTGATGTGCCACATTATTGTCCTTTTTGGAGAAATTTCGGGATCAGTACGGCAGAGGCTGTATCTGGAGTGTATATAAGTGGCCAATTTTATAATTGGATATTTTTCAAAGTGTCTCACAGATGTACCCGATTGATTTTCAGCTGACTATAGCGAGTACAGCGGATCTTATACATCCAGATATACCGCATTTTTGTTTACTTTTGAAGAAATTTCGGTTTGTTAACACGATACATCCCCCGAAGTGTATACAAGTAACAATTTTGTGTTAGAATGTTAATCAGGGCATCTCATAGATGCGGAAAAGTTAATTTTAATGTTTAAAACCGTTTATTTTTGTAAGGTTCTATATTTTAGATGAATAATTAATTTAATCATATTCTGTACTTCATATACCAATTCATATTACTTTGATACAGTAATATGTATATCCTTACAATATGAAAACGTTTTATAATTTCTTTAATCTTTTGACGATCCTTATTACATACTCTAATAGAAGCAAGAGTTAAAAATGCATTGCCTATAAATTGAAAACTTCAGCGTATAACGAAAACGAACGGAAAAATATAGAATTTAATAACTGTTGTACATTTTTGATTTCAACATTAATATATGCTACGAGGAGAGAGCTTCCAATAAAGAATACAAACTATATTGAAGAGGGGATGGAATTGAAATTGTAGAGGAAGAGTGCGCGTGACGGTTACACAAAGAAATGTAATATATTTATATTTAAAAGGACTTGCCCCATAACGGTATAGATGACTTTTATAAATGAAAACATTTTCGACAGCCTTTTTCATTATAATCCGAAAAATATTTATAATGTAGGTAGCAGTTATCAGATATATTAAATTGAAAAAAATACAATATCTACTCATAACGACTTTAAATTGAAAGAAAATTTGATTTATCGAACTGCTAAAAATAAGGGATGAAGAAAGAAGATAAAGATAAATTCCATATTTTGTAGGATTCGTCTCAGATTTTCCAATTAAATAATTGATGTGCTGGTAAGAGGTTATCAGGCTGCCTATTTACCAAAGGCACCGGTGTGAATATCGCAGCCAATTTTAGCTGCATGAATGTAAAGAACTGCTCAATCCGCGGTTTCAATGGCGTACAGAATATATATTGAATCGAATTCATATTTCGGAGAGCCACCTTTATATTCAATGTGTAGGGGTGTATTGGTGTAGAGGACACACTGTTTGGAGGGAATTTTCTTACGATGAGGAACAAGGGTTGCAACGTCACCCCAAAAACTAAAATAAATTTTAACTTCATCGCAAACGAGAAGCCGAGTTAATAATTGGAGGGTAGAAGGATTATAATGTAATAAACACACTGTTCAATTGCTTACAATGGGGAGCAAGAGTTGAAACGTCACACCTAAAACTAAAATGAATTTTACCTTCAAAGGAAACGAGAAGCTGAGTTAGTATTTGGGGGATAGAAGGATTATAATGCTGGAAACACGCTGTTCAAAGAAAATTTGCTTACGATGGGTAAGAAAGGTTGAAATGTCACTCATAAAACTAAAATAAATTGTAACTTCCAAAGAAAACGAGAAGCTGAGTTAGTAATTGGAGGGTAGAAGGATTAAAATGTAATAAACACTGTTCAAGGAAAATTTGCTTACGATGGGAAACAAGAGTTGAAACATCACGCCTAAAACAAAAATAGATTGTAACTTCCAAACGAAACGAGAGGCCAAGTTAATATTTGGAGGGTAGAAAGATTATGATGTTGAAAATACACAGTTCATCAGAAATTTGCCTCGATAATATAATATATTTTATTCACATCAGCATATTACAAATACATAGTAAAAAATATAAAGTTTAGCTGTGAATAAAAAGATACTCGATAAGCGTAAAACACTCGTTTCGAGAAGTAATTAAATTGAACAATGTATCACAATGAATATTAAAAAGTTTCAGTCAATGATAGACCTATCTCAATGTAAAATGTAAAACACAGTCTTATACAAATAGACGAGCAAAAATACACATTTACATACATAGATACACATGCACACACACGGAAAGCTAAAAAGTAAAAGTTACTAGTTACACGAGAAAACTACAATAAATACAGATGCACCTCGTTATCAAACAGATAAATATTTAAAATAGGAAAACCAGCACAATTCGACATAAGAAATCTCAAAACACCAAGCCGACGATTTAACAAAGGTACGTAATTTTTGTATTATCTTGAGTTTCTATATTATCTAATGGAATATTCGTTGAAGTTCAATTCTCTTACTTTGAAGTATGTGTTTTTTCAGTTCTTTTTTAAAGTGGTTATTGTTTTTTATTGATTTTATTGTTTCAGGAATAATATTATACAGTTTTGAAGCAAAGAAAGAGTATGACCTCTAAGCAGCGACCTTAACCATCAGGGGAGTAACGTAATGATCTTTTTGGCGAGTGTTGTATTGATGGAAGGGAAGTAAAGCTGTATGGGGAGCAATGGTTGAAATGACACCCCTAAAACTAGTTAGTATTCGGAAGGTAGAAGTATTATAATGTTGAAGGCACACTATTTGAAGGAAATTTGCACACGATGGGAAACAAGGGTTGAAACGTCACTTCTAAAAATATAATAAATTATAACTACCAAAGGAAACGAGAAGCCAAGTCAGTATTGGGAGCGTAGAAGGATTAACTCTTTGGTTACGGAATGGAACGAGAAGCCGAGTTAGTATTTGGAGGGTAGAAGTATTATAATGTTGAAAACATACTATTTGGGGGAAATTTTCTTACGATGGGGAACAAAAGTTGGAACGTCACCCTTAAAACTGAAATAAATTGTAACTTCTTATGGAAACGAGAAACTGGGTTAGTATTTGGAGGGTAGAAGGATTAGAATATAGAGAACACACTGTTCCAATCAAAGTATTTATAATTCACTGAGAATTATTTCAATTTATTTAACGGCTAATTCTTTGCACCTCTACTCAATTTATTATTGCCTACTCATTTCGCACATACCATTGAGTGATGTTGTACTGATATTTTGATTTATCTTAATTTCATCCACTGTGAGTAGACATTGTTGGTGAAGAGGAAAGATCTCGAATAAATTCTGCACTGGAATATTTCAGACTGCGTGTCCAAACTTTTAACGCGAAATAAACATTTTGTTGCAATACCTTCACTATTCTGTAATATCAACTGTTTTAACTCAGTTCGATATTCATTATTGTCTACAAAACCATCCAATGAAAATTTAAATTGTGAAAAGATTGTACAATATATACACCTCAACTTTAACCATCCGTTTGTGAAATGTGTATTTTCAACATTATAATACTTCTACTTTCCATATACTAACTTCTCGTGTCCTTGGGAAGTAACAATTTATTTTAATTTTAGGGGAGACGTGTCAACCCTAATTCCCTAACGTAAGCAAATTTAATTAGAACGGTTTTTTTACTCTTTACTCTTTACTCCTTCTACCCTCCGAATACTAACTTGGCTTCTGGTTCCTTTTGGAAGTAACAATGTATTTTAGTTCTAGGTGCGACGTTTCATCTCTTGTTCCTCATCGTAAGCAAATTTGCTTCGAACAGTGTGTTTTCAACATTATAATTCTTCTACCCTCCGAATACTAACTTGGCATTTCATTTACTTTGGAAATAACAATTTATTTCAGTTTTATGTGTGACGTTTCAACCGTTGTTTCCCATGGTAAGCAAATTTCCTTTGAACAGTGTGTTTTTAAAATTATAATACTCCTACCCTCCTAATATTAACTTGGCTTCTCGTTTCCTTTGGAAGTTACAATTTATTTTAGTTTTAGGAGTTACGTTCCAGCCCTTGTTCCCATCGTAAACAAACTTCCTTTGAACAGTGTGTTTTTCACATTATATTCCTTCTACACTCCAAATGCTAACTTGGCTTCTCGTTTCCGTGGAAAGTAACAATTTATATTAATTTTAGGGGAGGCGTTTAAACCCTTATTCCCTATCGTAAGCAAATTTCCTTCCAACAATGTGTTTCAATATTATAATCCTTCTACCCTCCAAATACTAACTTGAATTTTCGTTTCCATTGGAAGTTACAATGTATTTTCGTTTTAGGTGTGACGTTTCATCTCTTGTTCCCCATCATAAGCAAATTTGCTTCGCACAGTGTGTTTTCAACATAATAATCCTTCTACCCTCCAAATACTGAATTGGCTTCTCGTTTACTTTGGAAGTATCAATTTATTTTAGTTTTAGGGGAGGCGTTTAAGCCCTTATTCCCTATCGTAAGCAAATTTCCTTCCAACAGTCTGTTTCTATATTATAATCCTTCTACCCTCCAAATACTAACTTGGATTTTCGTTTCCATGGGAAGTTACAATGTATTTTCGTTTTAGGTGTGACGTTTCATCCCTTGTTCCCCATCATAATCAAATTTGCTTCGCACAGTGTGTTTTCAACATAATAATCCCTCCATACTTCAAATACTAACTTGGCTTCTCGTTTACTTTGGAAGTAACAATTTATTTTAGTTTTATGGGTGACGTTTCAACCGTTGTTGCCCATCGTAAGCAAATTTCCTTTGAACAGTGTGTTTTTAACATTATAATACTTCTACGCTCCAAATATTAGCTTGGCTTTTCGTTTCCTTTGGAAGTTACAATTTATTTTAATTTTAGGGGTGACGTTGCAACCCTTGTTCTCTATCGTAAGCAAATTCCGTACAAACAATGTGTCCTTTACATCAATACACACCTACTCATTGAATATAATGGTGTCTCTCCGAAATATGAATTCGATTCAATATTTATTCTGCACGCCACTGAAAGCGCGAATTGAGCAGTCCTCAACAACCAAAGACTACTTTAAGAAGGATTTCAATTATATACAGATGGGGACTGAATATTCATCTTACATAGGTACGTGAAATCTCCTATGGGAGCAGCATCTCTATCAATTCTATGTATGTATATATGGTTTTGACTTTGGATCGCAAAGAGAACGATTATCCTCAGGAATCCACACGATAAGCGACTCTCAGCACATTAGTATTAACAAATACATTGAATATTGAACAAAATAAGTATTGTCTAATTCCTTATCTGAAAAACCAATGATACCTAGTTGAAATAATATGAAGAGATGAAATTGTATGAGTTAACTGAAAAAGAAGTAATACAAGAAATTTTTAAGCAGAAATACCTTACATTAAATGGCAAATACCTAAACCCATGATAAAGTCGATACACAGTAGTCCCTATATAACATTTTCCAAGCTTCCGCACACTAAATAAAATTTGCATGTCAATGTAATTAATACCTGTTAATAATAAATAATTAAAAATATATGTCCAAAAAACTGCTTCTTCACCAAATCATTATACTGATAAGAGTCTAATTTATTTAAACGAATCTCAAAATGTCTGAAAGTATATTACATGCTGTCTACTTACTATCTGCTGCAATAATCACGGGAATATTCGGCAGCTGTTCCAGAATGTCTCGATGGATCTCGTTTGACATAAAATCTAGTTCCAACACCTTCACAGGATTCCTTACAATATGCTTGTTTCTTTTCACGTTGCTCTTGATTACTCCCAGAATATCTCCTTTATTGATATCTTTAAAAAAAACTCGTAAATGACGTTAGCAGTTCGTAAACAAGCATGTAACTGATTGTAAGTAGGTATCCAGGAAATATTAAGATAGTTAGAATGAAAAAAGTACTGATATATATGCTAACTTCTAAGGGTAATTTGGTACTTTAACCGAATTTTGAAACAATCTGAAATAACTGCGAGATAATTTCATTTGGGAGCCAAAAATACAGCTTTAGTTCACTTGAAGACGATAACATGATTATCAAAACGTGCGATAAATAGTGAATTAGTATTAGTGTTGGTATATTTGGTAAAAAATTGCCGCTAATGCGTTAAAATCTGTCGACTTATTTTCTTGCTGCTGTTCTTAGGCAGCATTCTATTTATTTTATTAGTGATCTACCCTACACCGTTCTCTTGAAGGTCTTTGCGTCCTTTTTTGTTCTTCAATTTTTTAACATGAATGAGATAACTTTGACTCTCATTTCGTCACCCACTTCAAATAGCTTTCGATTTTTTATTATAATCAACAGGTTCACAAACATAGATAATGATTTAATTTCATAATAAACTATTTTTTCCACAATCGTGAGTAGAATTCATCATCATTCAACTGAAAATAGTGAGCAAAGGAGCATATTGAATCACAAGTGAGGAAAGTAACAACTTTCTTCACAAGTGAGTAAAGGGGCGTGAGAATGTCACGAACAAACCCGACGTTGTCAGGTTTATAAAATAACTAGAACCGCTTAGGTTAGAATCTAGAATTTCTGATATTTGTGGGAAATAAAAGTAGATCTTTTTTTGATACTTTGCGATGGCTGTTACAACCTCGAAATGTTGCCTCAGATTTAGGATAGGAACCCAGAGTTAACAGATAGATTTTATCAGAATTTAGCATCTATTTTTTAATGAAATTTTAATTTGAAACGTATTAATAAATTCCATTATTATGTTAACCCTTTCGGACGCAGCGTCCACTGCAGTGTACACAATTTTCACACCTTGTATATAAGTAATAAAAAATATTTTAAGCTCACAACATTTCGACCACTGCAATGTACACATGCATATAATACGTTAGAATCGCGGATGACGTCTCTGATTGACTACCAAATTTTATTCCCGCCAATGTTCAGTCAGTTGGTTGGATGCAGCGGTAGTAAGCAAAACACGGGTGTGCAGTTTAGGTTAGAAAACGTTGTAAATAAACAAAATTGACCGGAATTTGTGATAATTCGTAAGTATATAAATAATTAAATTAACTAAATTAACTGTCTCGACCCTTACTTCGTGGAATATGCTCATATTGATGATATTGATTTTTCGAAACAATTGTTAATTTTTTAGAATTTTCAATGACTTTTATTATATTGTGGAATTAACTAGAGACCGTGAGTTTCATTTAAAAACACTAATATAAATAATTATTAGTTTTTATTACAACTAACCATTTGCAGTAACATATTATTGATAAATATTATTGTTTTCATTTGAACGTCCACTGGGATGGACAAAAATCTTTTAGGTCAATAGTTTTAAGTGTTTATTCTTTTTTTCAGTTTACGATGAGTAGTAGAAAAAAATTTGTCACCGAAGGCGATCTGCTAAAATTATATAATATGATGATCTCTCCGATATTGAACTACTATCCGATGAGGACGATGGCTGGGAATGGGAAAGTATGGAAGAGGGGGGAGGCTTTCAGAGGGAGGCGAAGATTCTGAAAATGAGCCGGACTTAGGTAAAGATTTAAACGTTTTTAGATGTCCAAACGGTAAGCGTTTTTTTTTAATTGTGCAAGGGAGACTGATGCAGAAGATGCACACCAGTGAAAGTCAGCTAAGAGTGGAGGGTGCTGAATATATGGAAATCAGCGGTAGTCAACTCACGAATGTAGAAACATTAGAATCAGAACAGGTGACTACAGAGACAGAACTACCACAAGAGAAGCAGGTGCTGCGTAAAAAAGCAGATTCGGGAAATAAATAATATTACTTTGTGATTTTGTCAAATTTATTTCATATTCAAATATGTCCTTATGTCGGTTTTGTCCATTCCAATGGACGTGTAAATTTTTGAAAATGTGAAATATATATATATATATATATATATATATATATATATATATATGATAAATCAATTCTGAAGCAATTTTTTTTTAAAATCACTTCTGCGCAGTTGGCCCCGAAAGGGTTAATTACTTTTGCAATTAGGCTTAGGAAGTGAAATGGGGTTGGACAGCCTATTTTCATTTTTTCTGAAATTCATTCGCTTCTATAAATAATAACTTTTATTATAAGTGAGCAAAATAAATACACAAGCGTATAATTGGTTGCGTACTCTCAACACGAATGGTTTCATGGGATTACCTATTATAAAATAAATTTGGGCTAAAATCAAATTATGTAGATAATGATAAAAGAATTTCTAATTTACCATGAAAACACACTCCAAGAAAGAAAATGAAAATTAAATTATTGACCCGTGTACATCAGGAGTTATAAATTTTGGTGGAGTTTCAAATTTCTGAATTTTTCAATAATAAACAAAGTTCAATGTTTTATTTCTTTTGGCAAAATTATATTTCAAGATTGTGGAAAATGTTTAGCACACGTGAGCATGTCTTTTTCTCACTTCGTGCGGCCAATTTCTGGACGCAAGAGAAAAAGACATACTTTGCTCACTTGTACTAAAAATAGGTATATTCTTTGCAATAAATACTGTTTGGTCAAAACCATATAGGCCCAGTTACGGATATTGTTTCATGTAAAAAGCGTTAGAAGGAGGCTAGCTGCACCATTGTTTGAAGAATAGTATCGTATGATATAGTGAGATGCTTTTTTCTCGACTTTAATATTCATAACTTTGTTATTAACAATTTTATGCGAAAATCGCTTTTTTACTTATTTGCTCATAAAATTTAAACTGTTAGGATAATCGTGATGGCGTCATGAGAGAAATTGTGAAGAGTACAAATGCGAAGAAAATGAGAGGTCGAAAAACTCGATCGGACCGTTTGTTTAGGAGATAATCGGGAAAGCCGGCCAAAGAGAAGTTTTTTCAAAAATTCATAACTCTGTTATATAATACAAATAAGAATTTTCATACTTCAAAACCTTCATTTTGGTTTTGCGATATCCTTATTTGTTGCTGAGATATATAAATGAAAAGATCATGGAACGCGCGCGGGCAACAATATTATTATATACATGTAGAGACAATTCGGCGATTAATCAAATGATATACAGTAACTCGATTAATCGAAAATAATCGATGAATTCTTATTATGTGTCTACTTGAAAGTGACATGCATAAATATAACCCCAAAATTATAAAACGCAAAGAAAATACTTGTGCAGTTTTCTAAAAATGAGCATTTTTATGGTTTCTTTGAGGCATTTTGCGATAATTTATGGTAAGGCCTTACATAAAAATTAAGGATGTACATGAAGATTGTAGAAAGCATGTTGGCAGCCATTACCACAAATCTTCAACAGCTGCTGCAAAAGCATTTCTTGAAAATGCTCCTGTTAAGTCCAGTTGCAAATGGGGAACCATAAGACGATTGAAGAAAATAAACAAATATTGTCAGCAATTATTTCATGCATAATTTGTGGAATTCATGATTTGCTGCTAAGAGAAAAAGAAGGAAATGATGGAGTTTTCTTTGACCTTTTAAATTTGCAGATTAACTCTGGTGATGAGAAGCTAAAGAGCCACTTGGATAAATGTCAAAAAAACGCAGTGGATACCTCATCAACAATTCAAAATGAGATCATACAATTATGCGGTGAAGTTATGAAAGAAAAAATAATCGAAGACTGTAAACGGGCAAAAGCTTATGCTGTAATGGCTGATGAAACCGCAGATATCGCTGGAATAGAGCAGCTTTCTACTGGATTAAGGTTCTATGATGAAAGCTAAAAAATAATCAGGGATTAATTTGTAGGCTACATTGAGTTAAAATGTCAAGATGCATCTACAATCGCTAGCGCAATTCAAAGTTTTTTAGAAGATAATAATTCTTCCGCAGATAATTGTGTGGGATTCGGATTTGACGGGTGTTCCACGATGGCCGGCAAAGAAGGTGGTGTACAGACCATTCTTAAAAAAAGTAGGCTAAATCTTTATTTATCCATTGCTCCTGCCACAGACTGAATCTTGTAGTAAATGATACTAGCAAGCTACCAGAAATAAGAAACACAATTGCAACGGTTAAAGATAACCTTCTTTCGTGAATCGTCAGTCCCTAGAAAATAGGTTCCAAATATTTCAAGGCTCTGTGAGACCAGATGGTCTGAAAAATATAAGAGAATAAAAAATGTTTCAGAAAGCTTCACTGACATTGTTAAAGCACTAGAACATCTATCTGTCGAAGAAAACTATGCAACAAGAAAATATGCCTAACAATTGCACAATTTCACTGTGCAGTTACTAAACCAATATTCATCTTAGGCTTAAACATAATTGCAAGATACTCTGGAATTTTGGAACCCGTTGTAAACGTTTTACAAGGTAAAAGTAAGGTGAAGAAACATATTGATGATATTCTAGATGTAATCAAAGAAGATCGACAAGATGTCGAAAATGTTTCTTATTATTTATTTAAAAAATCACGAGAGTACACAGAAGTAATCCATCATTTGAGTCTGCAGTTGAATACTGGAAGGGGTCAATAATCATCCCCTACCTTTATTCTTTAACTTCGTCATTGGATACTAGATTCTCCAACGGAAATACACCTGCTTTTGCTTTAACTTATCTTAATCCTTCCAGCATGCTCAAAATGGCTACAAAAGATTTCAAAAATAATGCAGAATCTTTCATGGAATGTGATAAGAATTAAATTTGTGGTACAATATGTGGAAAAAAATAACATAGCAGGAGACAAATTGAAGGATATTGAAGTAGCTGCACGGACTTCTAATATTAAGTGCTTTTCCATCCACGTCTGTTACCGTGGAAAGATCGTTCAGTACCGTACAAAGGGTAAAAACCTGGCTCAGGAGTACAATGGATGATGACAGACTCACTGGGTTGTGTTTGATGAGTGTGCATCGTAAGTTTTTGAAGGAAAATCAGGACTGCATAGTGAAGAAAGGTTTGGATAACTTTAGTTTAAACCCAAAAAAAATGTTATTAGTTTAATTTAAGTATAATTAGAATCTCTAAGTTTTCTTTTCATTTGCCTTTTCTTTTGATCCTAAAATTTCACATTTTGGACGACCATGGATTTGGATTATCATGGTTCGTCGGTGTCAAGTTTGTCCGAAAAACAGCCGAAATTACCATGGCCATGTATTCACAATACCGTCCCCACTTTTTGTAATTCATTCATTATATCACTATTGGCGTTAAGGATTATTGGCCGCAAATAGAAACGACTTTATGAATGAATAGTCCTCTCTATTGTATGTTATGAATCCAAGGGTATCTCCTTTATTTGAAGCCCTAGGTGGTTAAGATTTCGTAGATGTGGAACATCCCTAGACATCCCCTATGCGGTCTTGCCAGATTGTGTACAATTTCCTTAGACTAAGAGAAAACGTAGATTTGGTAACGTTGCACCTCATTATTGATCGAAAGCCAGACGGTGTAATATGTACCTATATTGACGTTTATGCCTTAAAATTATATATTTGATGGGAACGTTGTTGTTGTTGAATCAAATGATTTTGATAATTATGATTTGGTTGTTGATTCAATATTCTTTGGTTTCTATGAGACAACGAACCATTTGTTATTGTCTTTGTTTTTCCCCAGTTCTGTCTTCGAACTATACTCGAAAACGCACCGACAAATTTGGCACACAAACACCTCGTCTGATGGATGCTTGTCAGATATCTGTCATCTACGTCCCTTGCCATTTGAAAACGTTCGCGGGATTGATACAAACGAACGCAACGAATATGTTAGTTTTAATGATGTTAGGTTAAAAGACCGGGAAGTCAAACATGTTTTTAATAATGTGAGTGGTCGCCACAAGGTATCCCCGCAGGAAAAAAATCTAAAGGTGTTAGGTCCGGTGACCGAGGTGGTCATTATATTGAACAGCGTCGTCCAATCCATCTACCAGCATATTCCTCATCTAAATAACGTCTTACTGCAAAATAAATATTGTGCAAAAGCACCATGTTGTTGAAACGTTATTTCCAAGTTACCAAATTCGTCTGGATTGTCTTCCTGAATTTGAAGAAGTAACGAATAAGATGGGCAGGGCATGTATTCAGATCAAAGGACTACAGATTGTTGAAAACAGTATTCCTTGAGAGACCAGATGGTAGAAGGATGAATGGAAAGATGCCGTCGCAGCAGATATGTCTAGAATGGGAGTCCAACAGTGGGAAATGGAAGCACAAGATCGAGGAAGATGAAGGGCGATAGTGGATGCGGCCAAGACTCATCCATAGTTGTAGGGCCAGGAAAAGAAAGAAAGGAAGAACGGTTCAATTGCGTTCTCTAACATCTCGAGATATACTTCACCGGTGAAATTAGAATTCAGAAAAGAGGTTCGACGATATCTGCCCAGCCATTTAATTAATTGGGAACTGTGTATGTTTTTCACGAAACATGTGAGGATCTATGTCACTTCAATACCTCACATTTCGAGTATTAACATTTCCATTAAGGATGAAAGTACTTTCGTCACTAAAACAAATTGTCCTTACATAGTCTGGCTCTTGGATAATTTTAGTGGACATATTTTCCACAGAATTGAAACCTTCGGTAGGGGTCGTCATCTGAAAGTGGATGCACCATTTTTAATTTGTATGGATGGAATCTGTTTTTGAACTCTGTGTACTGTACAATGACTGACTCCACAGTTAGACGCTACTTGGGCTGTGGGAGACGAAGGATTTACTACAATTTCTGTAACTATATATAGTTTGTTGAAACTTATGAAAAACCTCCCTCAAAGAAGTCCTCGATATAAGGCGATCGGGGTATCTCTCATTATAAAAGCGTTCCGTCGCATGAAAATTATTTCCACTTTCACCAATAATTAAGATAACTGTTACTTTGTCAGTTAGAACACGTACCATTTTGTTTATGTAGATACTTGAACGTCTCGTTAAACCATCACTAAAAATTCTAGATATTATGGCATGTGAAAACGTCAATTAAATAACTTCAACTTTTTTGACAATTAACCATAATCGGACTTTTCAATATTTATTAAGACTCCGTCGGGCGCAACTGATCTATTAGGCACACCTCGAATTCTTTAGTTTGCCACGCCCTCTCAATACGTCATGTCTCCTCCTCCAGCCTGGTAGCTTTCTCACTTTGAGTGTTACTCACAGTGGCAAGGTCAGTTAGTGATTCCCTTTCTTCGTTTACGGCAGACAAGTGAAAAGATCTAATAGGCTCATTGCGCCTGATTACGTTGCAGTTTGAGAAGTAAGTTTTCTCATTTATTTGGAATACTGTATCACATATTTACATCAGTAATTTCATTTTACGAAATATCTCATGACTATCGATACATAAGAGTGTAGCAGTGAAGAAGAAGACGAAATTGAAGAAAATCGCCCCTTTTATATGGGAGAAGATAAAGTTACAATGTGGTATAAGACTCATCGACAAAGCAAAGTTTGTAGGAGACCTCAAAACATCATGATTCACTTACCTGGGGTTATTGGAGTAGCAAAAACAGCAAAAACTCCTGTGGAATGCTGGAACTGCTTATTTACAGAGGACATTCTAAATGATATCGTAAAGAATACTAATCAGTACATAGATAATATCAAAGAAGCCTTTTCCAGAGAACGGGATGCAAAACATACAGATTTAGTTGAAATACGAGCATTTATTGTATTACTCTACTTGGCTGGTGTGTATAAAGCGAATAGACTATCCCTCTGGGAATTACGGGGAACAGATGATGGCAACGGCATTGCCAAGTTCTGTCTTGTCATGAGTATCAAGAGATTCAAATTTCTCATGCGGTGTCTTCGATTTGATCATCGACAAACAAGATCCGCTAGAAAGGAACTGGATCGGCTCGCACCAATACGTGATATATTCACAAAATTTGTGACTAACTGCCAAGCCAAGTAAATATGGGATTAAAATTTTCTCCCTAGTAGATGCGAAAACGTTCTATTTGCTCCACATGGAAATATACGCGAGAAAGCAGAACGAAGGACCCTTTTGTGTAAGCATCAAAGCACCAGATGTTGTGAAAAGGTGGGTGGAACCTTTGTTTGGCTCGGGAAGAAACATAACGGCGGACAATTGGTTCACACAAGTGAGTCTTCACTTGTGTGAACTCTAAATGAATTGAAACTAAAGAAACTCTCCTACGTTGGAACCATCAGGAAAAACAGGAAAGAGCTACCAAATGATTTCATAGCCACCAAAGCCAGAACACAACACTCTAGTATTTTTGATTTCAGTAGTGGTGGTGATACATTGGTATCCTATGTCCCAAGAAAGAACAAAAATATCCTCCTTGTATCATCATTGCATGAAGACGAATCAATTGAAGTTTCTACTGGCGAGAAACAAAAACCAGAAGTAATCAGTTTCTATAATTCAACTAAGTTGGGAGTTGATATTGTTGACAAAATGTGTGGTGCATATAATGTGTCTCGAAACACAAAACGGTGGCCCATGGTAATTTTTTTCACAATGCTAAATATTGCTTCAATCAATTCCCAGGTCATATATGTCGGCAATGGTTTTGCAGGTCTGAGTAGGAGACTGTTCATAAAACAACTCTCTAACGAACTTGTGCTTGGTCAACTTGCTCGACGAAGTCTCAAGTAAATTGGGATGCCGTCAAACCTTCAACAAAAACTGAAGAAATTCGCTCCAACTCAAGAACAACTGAATAAAACGGAACAACAATTACATCCGAAAAGACGCAGATGTGAAACTTGCACCTCAGAAACTCATCACAGGAGATTAAGTCAATATGAATACAAAAAGTGCCATACCGGTACCTGCCTCTCACATGCTGTTTTCATGTGTCCTCAATGCTATAAAAGAGAGGTAGAAGGACATATCGATGATGAATCAGATTAATGACCAATTTTCTAGTTCCTTATATTCTTGTTCTAATTTAATGCAATTTTCATTATCATAGCTCATGGAAAAATGTATACTCATTTTCCCAAATAAAATTATTTTATTTTCGAAAAACATTTTCTCCTCTTAGGTGTTTGTAGTTGACAATTTTTTCGTAAGAAAATGTGATCATGCGTAGAAAAAATTAGTAGATCAAAGTGTGCTTCCTAGGCTCAATGCGCCTGATCGTGTTCTACAACATATTGCGCCTGACGGAGTGTTAATTAAAGGCGGAACTCATATTTTAGTGTTTATTTATTTTACCAATCAAAAACGTCATAAATCCAAAAAAATTATTATGATTGAATAGATATTCTAGATGCCTTTCAAACGAGGTGTCACTTGCCATAATGTCCCGTTTAATATTATTGGTTTCAGTTGCCTGGTGACGTCACCGATACCGATTACGTCACCTGTTACTACTAGTAGAGAAGCTCACAATAGTTCCTTTTCACGCTCCGATTTTCATTAGTGGAGAGACGGGACTTTTGAGAAGCACTGTGTAGGTATAGCTAAATCGAAATAACGTATTTGCTTGACGGAGAAAACTTTCGTTCAGAACAGTGAATTATTAGACAAATTCGGTAATTTAAATGTTCATTAAATTGAAATTACTGTTCATAATTCTTCATATACGCCATACTGTGGCGTTTCCCAACTTTTTTGTTATTAGCAACAAGGAATTCCTATTTCAATATTTTTTCATTCAAGTTTTACCAGTTTACTTCCTGTATAACCTACTGAAGTGAATTATGATTATTTGAAGGACTTACCTGTACAAATTACTGGAAAAAATATAGAAGTTATAATACTGGTCAATCCAACGCCGGAACCTAATTCTAAAATAATGGAACCTTCAGGAATGTTTTTACAATTGTATATTACCCAATCTGCTAATAATAGTGCACCTCTCCAAACTTGCAATCCAACTAAATCAAGATTTGTACTATTTTTGTGTTCTAAAAAATAAGACACAGAGTCATTCACAGGTTCAATATAATGAAGTCTCATTAATGTTCTGCCATACTTCAGAACTAAGTTTCAGCATGTGGTTTATGCAGTTATGTTATTGCTGCTGCGGTATATTTTAAAAGTAGAAGACCGGAAATAAACGGTACATATACCTACCTGTGAAGTTCACACGGAATGCCGATGACAAAATACAACGCGAAATGTTGGGTACTTTCCTGACCTGACGGTTGAGTGAGTAGAAATAACAACGACAGCTCAGAGAAATAAGAATGCGTATACAGGAAGCAAGAGGTACATTTGTGAAAATGAAAATAGCTGTGTAATCTTGAATTGATGACTGAGAAGATGAAATAACGTCAGTTCTTCACCATAGATACGCGGACAATCAAAGAAGGTTTCTTGGTAACTTGAAATATCGTCGAATTTAAAGAAAACCTTGAACCGAAAAAGTTACTAACGCCACAGTTTTGACAAGAGATTTTCAGCCTTGGAAAAAAGGGAACAACAATACCTAGAATACATCTTGAGAAAAGAGAGATATTGTTACGAAATTGCACACTGGTGTAGTCCCCGAATCCAAATCTGTCTAAGTTATGTATAAAAGTTAAAATTCTGGCCAATGCGCAGGGATTTCTCCGAACTGTTTACCATTATTTTTTATGACTATTCTTATCTAGAAATTTCCACTAAGGACCATTGATTTGTGAGACGCAATCTAGAAGGATCCAGAAAAAAAGGCACTTAATATATAAGTGAGGCTATCTACCAACTGAGTTAGTTTATAATTTGATCTCGTGAGATAAACAGTCTACAAGTGAATAGTAACAGTAGTGAAGTGTTTATATAATTTATTGTAAGTGAATATAGTGTGTTTTTAATATAAATTAGTGAATAGTTTAGTGAATAAATAAATTGAGTGAGTGACCTACGGTGTGTATGAATTTATCCCACCCGTCGCAATGAAATTTTATAAATAAATAAGAAGAACATTACATCGATGTCAGGTGTGGGGTAATATAGATAAATAGTCACATAAACATTGCCAAGAGACTTAGTGACCTGAAAGTGACGGAACTAAGAGCAGAATTAGAAAATCGCGAGTTGGGAACATCCGGTAAGAAAAGTGAATTAGTAGAAACACTCAAAGTGGCACTGGAAAGTTAAGGCTTGGATCCACAAACATATTTATTCAAAGACGAGGCTTTCACCTTAATCTTGGTAATTTTTTACATGAAGAACGATATTTCTAATATGAAGAACGATATTTCTGTTAATATGGAAGATTTTAACAATGAAGAACGATATTTCTGCAATAGAAGAGAAGACTTGAACTAATGTGAAGAACGATATTACTGCTATAAAGAACAATTTTTCTGATATAAAGTGCGATATTTGTACTATGAATAACGATATTTCTGGCGATATTTTATTGATGAAAAATGACGTTGCCGCTGACGTGGAAAATGAAATTTCGTCTCTAAAATCTGATATCGAGAATAAGATGACAACGATGCACGAGAAAATCAGAAGTTTAAGAGAAAGATGACAGATTCAAGAACGCAAGACACACCAGCACAAAAAAAGAAGATCGAACAAATAAAACCTGGCCAACCAGAAACATGTCCCAAGATAGGAGATATTGGCAGTTTTGCCCGAGTCAAGGCCCCAACGTTCGACGGAATGACGTCATGGACCAATTACGTAAATTAGTTTGAAGCAGCCGCTAAAGTGAATAATTGGTCCGACAGGAAGGAGGCAGTAAACTTAACAATTGCGCTTCGGGGAGATGGCTTAAATGTACTCCAGACGATACCTTCTGGAAGAAACGGATGACTTTGAGCAGCTGAAGAAGAGGTTGGACATACGCTACGGTCACGAATATTTAGAACATTTGTGCCAATCCCAGCTGAAGATGAAACCCTTCGAGGGTACGAAGTGGATATTGCCCGATTAGTTCGATTTGCTTATCCATGAGCACCAGAGAATATGATGGAATGTCTGGGCAGTCAGGCTTACGTGACACCGATATGCAGAGGACGCATCGTTTAGCCAATACCAAAACATTAGTCGACGCATTGACGGCTGGTTTTGGGTGACGAGGACAGATTTGACCAGATCATCAGTTTGATAAAAAGTCAACGATAATAAACTCCAAGTAGAAGCTTTCACCAACGAGACTGCGACTGCGGACAGCCACAGATGAGAGCGCCAACGTTCACTAGGAGACACAAATCCAATTGGGAATTGGCGCAGAGAAGTTCACGCATACGGTATTCGTAGCGGTATCGAAGAAGACGAGATTCTGTAAATGGACGTAATGAATCTACATGGTTTCCAATTGGACATTAGAAATGGAAGAATTAAAGTGGTATTCCATCATCTATATGAAGGCAGCACGGTGTTGACAGCTATACAGGAAGATACCGTTCTACCTGTACGACGCGAAACTGATAGTAGCGCAGCTACAGGGAATCATGGAGGAACGTACACCGGTTATGATGGAGCCAAGGAACCACGACGAAGAGGAGAGGAGGAGTACTAATTGGAAAAAGATTGGTTACGTCGGCGAAGGAGATCCCAGTACGTGTGATAAACGTGAACGATTACCCAGTTACTATCAAGAAAGAAACCAGGATTGGATCCTGCGTACCAGTGATCTCTATAGTTCGCCAAACAACGGTAACTGACAATTTCAATGCCAGATTCGAACATATGATATCAGTAGCTAGTCAATCCTTGAATCAAGCTGAGAAAATGAAACTGAGATAATTTCTCTTGCAGTATCCAGATCTATTTGTGCCAAAAGGAGGGAAGACTGGTAGAGCATCAGCCGTCAAACGCAAAATCGATACTGGTAATGCCAAGCCAATTAGGCAATCAGCGCGAAGACCACCATGAACGAAGAGAGAGAAAGCTGAAAGAGTCATTCGAGAGATGGCAGAAGAAAAAGTAGTCGAACCATCCACCAGACAATGGGTGTCTCCAGTAGTACTCGTCAAGAAAAAGGATGGAACTACGAGATTCTGCGTGGACAATCGACAGCTAAACAACGTGACCAAGAAAGACAGCTATCCTTTGCCTCGAATTGACGACACGCCAGATACTTTGGTCGGCAGCAAACTGTTTTCCACCCTGGACCTGAAGTCTTGTTATTGGCAAGTAGAAATGGACCCAGAACACAATGAGAAGACTGCTTCTACCACAGGATCTGGATTATGGCAATTCAACGTCATGCCATTCGGGCTCTGTAATGCGCCCGCGACATTTGAAAGACTAATGGAGAATGTCTTGAGAGGGTTGTCTTCAAAGACATGCCTAGTCTATTTGGATGGATGACATAATAGTACTGGGAAAGACATTTGACGAACACCTTAAGAATTTGGAAGATGTATTCGAACAACTCCAAGCTGCCCAGCTCATGTTAAGCTCGAAGAAATGTCAGCTATTCCAAAACCGAGTCAACTATCAAGGTCATGTAGTGAGCAATGTAGTAGTAGCGGTGAATCTAGAGAAAATTGCTTCCATTCAGCAATGGCCGCAACTAACCAACAAACATCAAATTACGAGTTTCCTTCAACTTTACACATACTATATAAGATTCATAAGGAAGAAACAAGAGCTTTTCAATGGGGCGAAGCCTGTCAAATGCCTTTTGAAACCTTGAATAGGCATCTAACCACGGCGCCAATATTAGTATATCAATTACCAGAAGGAGACTTTATTCTTGACACTGACGCAAGCAACGTAGGAATTGGGGGGGTGCTCTCGCAGATCCAAGGAGGGCAAAAAAGAGTGCTGGGATATTTCAGTAAAGTCTTCTCCAAACCCGAACGAAATCACTGCGTCACAAGAAGAGAACTTTTGGCGGTAGTGAAGTTCGTGGAACACTTTTACCAGTGTCTCTATGGTAGGAAATTCTTAATCCGGGCTGATCATGCAGCACTTAAGTTGTTGATGCAGTTCAATAATCCCGAGGGCCAGATCAATAGATGGGATAAACGACTTCAATAGTACGATTTCAACATCGAACATCGAGCTAGTGTCACCGAAATGCCGACTCTCTGTCCTGACGGCCGTGCCCAACAGACTGCTCCCTCTACAACAAGGCGGAATCTAGGGAAGCTGCAGTTTCAAGAACTACTGTAGTCAACGAAAAATGGTCACCCACCAGGATTAGAGAATATCAGAAGAATAATCCTCACCTAAAGAAGATTCGGCAATGGAAAGAAGAGAATCGGCGACCTACCAGGCAAGAAGTGTGAATATTTTCACCGACACTCAAAGCATATTGTGCTCAGTGGAACTCCCTTGTCCTGAAAGGCGGGCTGTTGTGAAGAGTCCTTGAAAACGATTATGGTTCCTTAATGAGAAGAGAGGTAGTTACTCCGAGATCAACAGTAGCCGAGGTACTGAGAAAGTTATACGACAGTCTATCGGGAGGTCATCTGGGAGTGAAGAAAACCCTTCAGCGAGTCCGTGAAAGGTTTTATTGGGTGATCTGCTCCGACAATGTGAAGGACTGGTGTAAGAAATGCATTATGACTTGTGCTACGAGTAATGGACAACATCGAAAGGGAAAGGCACCCATGAAACAATATAATGTTGGAAGCTCTTTCGAAAGGATTGCATTAGACATCGCTGGACCATTTCCTACGACAGAAAATGGTGGTGAATACATCCTCGTAATAATGAATAATTTCACAAAGTGGGTAGAAATATATGCGATCTCGAATCAAGGGTCCACAACTGTCGGGGATGTACTGGTGAAATAATTTATAAGCCGATATGGGGTGTCCTAGGAAGTCCACAGCGATCAAGGAAGAAATTTCAAGAGCCAGGTATTTCAGGAAATTTGTGACAAGCTGGGAATGAAGAAGACAAGGCCAACAACGTTGCATACACAATCAGATGGAATGGTCGAAAGAATGAACAGGACCATTTGAAAATACCTGTCCAAAGTAGTTTCCAGCCATCAGAGAGATTGGGACCAATGCCATCCCCTATTTGCATTGGCTTATCGATCATGCATAAATGAGTCCACGCGTGTAAGACCTGCGAAAATCCTGTTTGGACGTGAAGTGAGGCTTCCAATTGAGAAGAAGGATGGACGATGTGAACGAATCTTCAATTTGCCAGTGACAGAATGAAAAAACGGTACGATACGCAGGCAACAGGAGGCAGTTTCAATGAAGGGGAAAAAGTATGGTTACACAACCCGACAAGGAGAGAAGGATTTTCTCCAAAATTGCAGAAATCATGGGAAGGTCCATACTTAATCAAGAAGAGGACGTCATCTATCCTATAAGCAAGATCCCCAATGGAAAACCGAGGGTAGTCCGCCAAAACCGACTAGCGCCATTTAAAGGATACCATGACAAAGAGACAGGGGTGAACCATCTACAACAAGAGTCTGATCCAGCTTTCGAAAAATTTATGGGCGCATTCGGAGGTACCGGGAAAGCTAGATACGGAGTCATTACAGAACAAAGACAAGATTTGTTCACGCTCCTGGAAGAGTACTCACTAGCACATAACATCTCCACCAGTAACAAACACGCACGAGAGTTGGCAACCGTCTTTAGAATGAAGTTTGGATAATGAGATAAACTTGAAGATCTAACGCTAGCCCCTGGCAAAACACTGAGAATAAAACACAATTCGCGGTACGTCTTCTATCTGGTAACTAGAAACGAATTTCTAGATTGATCCACCTACCGGGAAGTGTGAAAAGCGCTACGAAGCCTTCGAGATCATGTACTGGAATCCCACGTGGAGAAACTTGCAATACCCAGGATAGAGAGCAACCAGTTGGATTGGCGAGTCATCAGGAACATGATAGAGGTGATCTTCCAAGATACCGGTGTCCACATATTAATTTGCAGCTATACCCCTCGTTATCGGTGCCCGTTGAAGACGGTGCCCTGTTATTTCCATACGACCGGAAAGTGCAAACATGGGTCTAGTTGCCGATTTAAACATCCAGTTCTGGTTATACAGAAGTTCAAGGAGGAACTTCCTTTTAAGAAGGGGGTAATGTTACAAAATCGCACACCGGTGTAGTCCCTGAATCCAACTCTGTCTAAGCTATGTATGAAAGTTAAAATTTTGGCGAATGCGCAAGGATTTCTCCGAACTGTTTACCATTATTTTTTGTGACTATTCTTACCTAGACATTTCCAGTAAAGACGATTGTTTTGTGAGCCGCAATCTAGAAGGATCCAGAAAAAAGGCACTTAATATGTAAGAGAGGCTATCTACGAGCGGAGGCAGTTTATAATTTGATCTCGTGAGATAAATAGTCTACAAGTAAGTAGTAACAGTAGTGAAGTGTTTATATAATTTGGTATAAGTGAATATAGTGTGTATTTAATATAAATTAGTGAATAGTTTAGTGAATAAATAAATTAAGTGAATGGACCTACCATGTGTATTAATTTATCCCACCCGTCGTTATGAATTTTTTTGAATAAATAAGAAAAACATTACATTATAAACAGCTTCAACTCATCATAGAAGAGAAGACAGTAGGGAATACGGCTATAGGAAGTCGACATTCGTGAAATATCGAAGAATTAATATCAATCTTCAATATAGAGCACGGTAATAATAGAGATTCTTAAGACAGATAAGATCAAAATGACAACAAACCAGTTGATGTGCCAGCACATGGCTTCATTAAAAGTTTCTATCGCTTTTTTGAGTAATCGTATCGACCGACCGACCCACATTTCTTAAAATTAGGTTTTTTGGTCTCAGAAACATACAAAATGTGTAGATTCACTCGAAATGTCAAAATTACTCAATTATAATACTTCCCTTATATGTACACATAAATCATATAAGGTGAAGTAAAAACGGGTGAAAACGGAATTGTGGCAAAAATGTTGAAAGAAAGGGAAGAGCAGCAACACAAAAGAATATCTGAGATATATGGGAACATGAAAAAACGCCGAAAGAACGTAGTGCAGCAATTGTTTGTTCCATACTAATAAAGGGGATGAATTGCTTTCAAAAATTATTGAGATATACTGGAAACGTATCATTAAGTACTTAAAAAAGTCATCGGCATGGGTAAATAGATACGCAGAGTTTAGAAACAATAGGTCTATGATAGACCAAATTTTCTCACTGGAATAAAAAGCCAGACTACATGCTTCGAATTTAAAACAACTGTGTATTCAGTACTCATGGAATATAAAAAGTCATACTGCCTAGCAACGTGATATCTTTACTCAAAATAAAATTCTCGGTATTTCCAATAATTGTTCTCTTCCCTCCAGCTATTGTAAACTGAATCCCTTTTCGTTAAATTCCAAATATATAGAGCTTTCACTCTTCAGTGAATGAATTTCTGATAAATAGTTTCTAAAGTAATAGGCTCCTTTCTGCTATACATTCTGTAATAAACGCCAGAATATGTCCTTCATAATTCAGATTTTGCGCAAGGAAATGCTTGTTTTGTATATATCCGTTCTAAATTTGAAAAACGTTTTTGCTCTGTTTGTATCTTCTAGGATGTAGAATGTTGTTTTATGAAATTTAGAAACTTGGATGCTTTGGCTATCGCCTTGGAATAATTTTCAAAATAATATAAGGCACAGGTTTTCAGAAATCAATCGAATTTTTTGTTCAAAGATTAATGCCAATGAATATTACAGCGCTATACTTGCTGACCTCATTATAGTACAGTGTTGGGAACATTACGAGGGAACTTACGTTTTACCGTCAATGTGTTAGAAAGAGTCAAAATACATATAAATTCAGTGCATCATTCTATTTCGATAACAGGATATCATAAAGTAGAAAACGTGCAATTACTGTATGTCTAATGAGATGTCTGGCGGGCACCGCCTTCGAGAAGCGTGCAGTTTTAAATAAACAAATTAGAAATGCATTCAGGCTATTTCTAGTCACTTTACCACAGCAAAATGTGGTAGAAACAACTCATTATGTTAAAAATCGCAATGAAAGAAGTTTATGTTGGAAATACAGATGTGTAATGTGAACAGTTTAGTTTATTAATTGAGAAATAATAAGATTGTACTATACTGATAGCTTAATGCAATGAACAATAAGAAAATCAACATTACTTTCGTTCATCCCTTCATGATTAATTTACAAAGAAATAATTCAGTAGTATTAATATAATTCACCATATTAGTTAGGTTAGTATTGGAATAAATAACATAACATGCGAAATAAAATTTGTATTAATAATAATATGTGTTTCCAAATATCTCAATTCTCATTTTTCGCTAACAGGATCTCATAAGTGGAAAACCCACAACGCCGACCTCTTACAAATTCTTTGTAGCTACTAACAGTATTGCCAATTTTCATTGTATATTTATATTAACTGTGAAATGCATTGTTCTAACACGAGAACAAGTTATAAGAAGATTTTAATTATGATAATTCAAGAGGTTTTAACAGATCAAGATATAATTAATTCCATCAATTCGTTGAATAGTTTATTGTTATGCTGGAAATTGTTCTAGTTTTCAGTTTGAAAGCGGTTAAAACCTTTACTTTTTTTCAGATTTGGCAACGTGAAATTGGTCTCGAAACATCTGCTGTTTCGAATGTGTTAGTAAAAAAAATTGGTATCTTTATCGTTTGTATGCAAATGAGAACGAATTCTCTGTGTAAACACACACACACACACACACACACACACACACACACACACACACACACACAGAACAAATTTAAAAAAAAATAAATAAAAAAAATCGAATTCTAATGAAAATGCCTACAATTTCTAAATAAAAGTAATATTATATGTAATAAATTAAAAAATTAAACTTAATTCTTCAATGAGCTTAAACCAAATGTTCGAATAAACCCCCGTTTTGAGCTAAGCAGTAAACGAGACGGTTATAAAATTCTTGACGAACACGTACGAGCATTTCAGGTGTTATTTGCATCCAAATTTGTAAATTTGTTCCCTTAGTTCCTTTAGAGAAGTGGCTCTCTTTTCTTGGAACCCATAAATGCTCGATTTTATATGCCCCAGAAAAAGAGATCTCGCAGGCCATCTTATGTTACCATTCGTGGAGATTATCCGATTGGTAAATTGTGTATTTAAAAAAAAATGGGGTGTAAAACGTTTTAGCTAGGCAAGCATTTTGTGATATTTAGAGTTTCTAATAGTAGATTACACTATTTTACAAAACAAAAAATGTATTGCTAGTCGATAATTATGTGATGCACCACCATCATGTTGGTACCAGATATCATTGAAGTTGACACCTAATTGTATAAGGGCAGGAGTAATTTGATTATCCAGCATGTCCAAATATTTTTGACCGGTTAAATTGCCGTCAATAAAAAATGGTCCCATTAAATGTTCACCTAATATTCCAGTACAAACATTTAACTTTTCGGGATATTGAGTTCTATTATTGTAATGTTTGTGTAGATTTGTCCTTGACCAATATCGAATAACGGATGAATATTTTTCGAAAAGTTTGCGTCCAATTGTATTCTTTCCATAACTATTTCACAAAATTCCATTCTACAAAATTGATCGTCTGGAAAAATGTCATGACTCTTTTTCAGTTTGAAACTACGATAACCATTTTTTTTTAATACAGGTCGAATAAACGACATCAAAATCATTTGTTAAATAAGTTGACGATTGTAGGGGATTATTTTCCACACTGGCACAAATTAAAATATCTCTTTCTTCTTTTTCGGATTGGGTTTGACGATTTTGTGTACGCGGTCCATGTTTTGTAGGATTGACAGATCCATGCTCTTCAAAAAATTTTATAACCGTTCTCACTTGTTTTTTGCTAATTGGTTGGGCATTTTCGAATGTCAAAATAAACAAATCTTCTGCTATTTCTCGATATGAATGACCCTGGTAGTACCATTTTACAATTTGCACTTTATGGTTTACTTGCATACTCATTTTAATAAGATTTACAAAAGATCGTTACTCATTCGCAAACAAACGTTTAGTGAAGTACCCAGATTGTACAGTTAAACATCTTCAAGAGGTGCACGCGCGATTCGTATTCGTCTGGTATAATAATCTACGCTGGCTTTTAATTCTCTGTCTCATGATTGTCCTTCTCTAACACACTGGTAACGCCATGTGACCATTATAATTTCCCTTTGGCCGTGAGAAGTTATCGTTTTACGTTGAAATTAAATGTGACTGATTTCTCTCACAAATGAGAAGGACATTTTTAAGGACACTGCAATCTAACGCGTGGATTGGAAATGAAGAGAGGGGACAGATAAAAATAGAATAATTAAAGATGCAAACGGAATCGTTTTATCAGGAGCGTAGGAAACAGGCGGTTTACATTGAGATATTTTTAAAACCAGAAGACAGTTGAATAAATATTAAGTGAATGAAAACGACGAATACTCAGTGTGTATTAGTTTATTACTTTCAGGCTAAGCGCTTTCGGCTGTTAAGCCATTATCAAAGCCGTCGTCATTTAAAAAAGTAGTTGTCAAAGCCATCAAGTTGACAACTACTTTTTTAAATGACGACGGCTTTGATAATGGCTTAACAGCCGAAAGCGCTTAGCCTGAAAGTAATAAACTAATACACACTGAGTATACGTCGTTTTCATTCACTCAATTTGCATCTAGTGTGTACACCATATCCACAGGCATTTCGAATAAATATTAGAATACGACTCATTTCTCATTTCATGATATCCTGTTAAAGAAAATGGTGATACTCTGAATACACTTGTTTTATTACAACACATTGTTGCTTTTGGACTCTGTATTGTTGCCATAGATTATTCCTTATGATGTTAATGAAAATCATTATGCTTATATTCATTAATTGTACCCTCAATATCGACGAATGTAATTTTTTTAGCTATCTTCCAGTGATTTTTTTGTGGTACTTATTTTAAATACCTACTAGGTAGGTTTTAATTTATTGTTCAAATCATATTAGCGTGTACTACTAGAACTGATATAGTGAATTAGTTTATTACTACTGAATTATTTCTTTGTAAATTAATCATGAAGGGATAAACATAAGTAATGTTGATTTTTTAATTGTTCATTGCATTAAGCTATCACTATAGTACAATCTTATTGTTTATCAATTAATAAACTAAACTGTTCACATTAAACATCTGTATTTCTAACATTAACTTCTTTCATTGCGATCTTTAACATTATGAGTTGTTTATACAACATTTTGCTGTGGTGAAGTGACTAGTAATAGCCTAAATGCATTTCTAATTTGTTTATTTGAAACTGCACGCTTCGCGAAGGCGGTGCCTGCCAGACATCCCATTAGACATACAGTAACTGCACGTTTTCCACTTTATGATATCCTGTTAGCGAAAATGAATGATACACTGAATTCATATGTATTTTGTCTCTTTCTAACACATTGACGGTAAAGCTTATGTTCCCTCGTAATGTTCCCAACACTGTATAAGCTGTATGAAGTGACATCATATTTTTATTAGTATTTACTGTTGATCTCCTTTTTCTATTAAAATTTTTGCATCCCCGTGACTTTTCCTTCTTCCTTCTTTTAATTAATAAATTGATATTTTCTGTTAGCTGCTTACTGTCATATCTTATAGCGAAACATTAGAACAAAATGAATTAATTTAGAACCCTTGAAAAAATATCGAACCAAATGCCTAAAATGAATTCAAAGCAACTTCATTGTTACGATAGTTTTTATCTTGTCCCGTTTTACTATACAATTAAAAATGAATACGTTTTTCAAATTAATTATGAACAAAAAACAACTCTACCAATTTCCACGTATGCTGTTGTCGATATTTTGGAATTCTTACGAGGTACATTTAAATCTCCATCCGCATCGACCGTCACTGCCGACACCTCCAAATCTAAGTACGGTCGAAATGTTTGTTCAGGCAGAATGAAATTGAATTTCGAAACAACATCTGCAAATAAAACAACAGGATTAGAATGAACAGTGTAAATGTCTTTGATTTGTAAGAAGGTGAAATGAGAAGTATTACTGCAGTAGTTTTTCGTTGGATTTCATTGGTAACATTTATCAAGTTACAGGTTAATGAACCTTTTGTTGCGATGAAATTATAGATCACTTTAGGGTGTGTTAAATTGTTCTCGTATACGTCAATATTTATTTTATTTATGAAAAACCAATGTCTCAATGCTAAACAAAAGTTCAAATTGTTGTAAATAAATAGTACGATTTTTCATAAAACGCCAGCTTTATTCCATAAGTTTACGGGATATTACCCACAAAAGAAAACGAACTCTCGAAATAAAGGATTCTTTGGGTTTTATAATTCCAATTGTGTTATCTAACCTTTTATACATCAACATATTGCCATGAGTATGAAATGTTTCCAAATTCAAATATGGCATAGCGTTGTTTTTATTATTGTTTTAAATGAAACTTATTGTTTCTAGATAATTCCACAATATATTGAAAAAATGTTAAGAATTCTAAGGAATGTTACAATTGCTTAAATATTGAATATCATCGTCAGAATGACAGAAGTTACATTTCATTTGATACCCACCTGATGTTTAATAATTATTTTTGGCTAGACCAAGAAGTGACCTAACTTGTGATTGACTTGATATATGTTAATAGACAAAAAAAGAAGTATATGATATTACAAATATTAAAGCTTAGATATAATTAGCCGTATGACGATATCCTGGATATATTTTTCCCAATTAAGATCAGTATAACTGTACAATGATATAGATAGAAAAAGCTAAAGAAACAATAGCGTAATAAAGAGGTCTAAGTATAATACCCTACCGAAGTACAACAAGAAAATAGGGAAACAAAAGAAATTTCTAGATGCGTGAAATACAGCTTTAGAGGGAATAAAAAAACTTACAGAGCCATAATCCTGTTGAACATTGCTTGAAAATACTGGCAAACCTAACGTAACCAGTTCGCAAAAACAAAGACTGAATCTCAGAATTATTTTATACCAGAATAGTCAGCTATCAATGCATTTCACCAAATATTTAACAAACGAATGTACATTTTCATTAATAAAAACAGAAAATGAAGGAGAATAACAAAGACAAACAGCACCAAAAAATTGAGGAAGTTCATGACATTAGTTAGCATTAAACAAGTGGGATTACAAGTATTAATTTTAAAAATTAACAACATAAGCAATTGCGTAAAACAAAGAGATTCAATCTCGCTATTGATATCCAATGTCACACGAGTAGGTGTCATGAGAATAGCCGGATTATATAACAAAAAGAGCATAATGGATGCAATACAGTTAGTAACATATTCAGATGTAATAACAATCACAGTAAATTAACAAATTGCACTAGACTGCGGATTGGAAATCAATGCAGTATAAATAAAATAAAAAAGAAAAAACAAAAGGAATTGGAACCAATTGAAAAAACACCAACATAACTGGCTGTTGCCACCATCTATTCCCACTTTCGGAACGGGCATACTTTTCTCTGAATTACCTTTGATTTATCTTAGTTCTAAATTATATATAGTTTGAACTGACCGGCAAATTGAAAAATTTAAAACCGATTGTGGAGCGGAGCAGAGGCTGTTGCCACCAGCTGTTCCACTTTTGGAACAGTGAAATTTTCTCTGAATTACCTTTAATTTATCTTAGTTCTAAATTATATATAGTTTTAACTGACCGTTAATTTGAAAAATTTAAAACCGATTGTGGGGTGGACCAGGGGCTGTTGCCACCAACTGTTCCACTTTCCGACGGTGAAATTTTCTGTGAATCACCTTTGATTTATCTTAGTTCTAAAATTATAGATTGCTTTAAATGACCGGCAATTTGAACAATTTAAAACCGATTGTTGGGCGGAGCAGAGGCTGTAGCCACCAGCTGTTCCACTTTCGGAACGGGCATAATTTTCTCTGAATTACCTTGATTTATCTTAGTTCTAAATTATATATAGTTTTAACTGACCGATATTTGAAAAAATTTTAAAACCAATTGTAGGACGGAGCAGAGGCTGTTGCCACCAGCTGTTCCACTTTCCGACGGTGAAATTTTCTCTGAATCACCTTTGATTTATCTTAGTTCTAAAATTATAGATAGTTTTAACTGATCGGCAATTTGAACAATTTAAAACCGATTGTTGGGCGGAGCAGAGGCTGTTGCCACCAGCTGTTCCACTTTCGGAACGGGCATCATTTTCTCCTAATCACCTTTGATTTATCTTAGTTCTAAAATTTTATATAGTTTTAACTGACCGATATTGGAAAAATTCAAAACCAATTGTAGCACGGAGCAGAGACTGTTGACACCAACTGTTCCACTTTCCGACGGTGAAATTTTCTCTGAATCACCTTTGATTTATCTTAGTTCTAAAATTATAGATAGTTTGAACTGACCTGCAATTTGAACAATTTAAAACCGATTGTTGGGCGGAGCAGAGGCTGTTGCAACCAGCTGTTCCACTTTCGGAACGGGCATAATTTTCTCTGAATTACCTTTGATTTATCTTAGTTCTAAAATTTTATATAGTTTTAACTGACCGATATTTGAAAAATTCAAAACCAATTGTAGGACGGAGCAGAGGCTGTTGCCACCAGCTGTTCCACTTTCGGAACGGGTATAATTTTCTCTGAATTACCTTTGATAGATCTTGGTTCTAAATTATATATAGTTTCAACTGACCGGCAATTTGAACAATTTAAAACCGATTGTTGGGCGGAGCAGAGGCTGTTGCCACCAGCTGTTCCACTTTCGAGACGGGCATAATTTTCTCTGAATATCCTTTGATTTATCTTAGTTCTAAAATTTTATATAGTTTTAACTGACCGATATTTGAAAAATTTAAAACCAATTGTAGGGACGGAACAAAGGCTGTTGCCACCAGCTGTTCCACTTTCCGACGGTGAAATTTTCTCTGAATCACCTTTGATTTATCTTAGTTCTAAAATTATAGATAGTTATAACTGACCCGTAATTTGAACAATTTAAAACCGATTGTTGGGCGGAGCAGAGGCTGTTGCCACCAGCTGTTCCACTTTCAAAACGGGCATAATTTTCTCTAAATTACCTTTGATTTATCTTATTTCTAAAATTTCATATAGTTTTAACTGACCGGCAATTTTAACAATTCAAAACCGATGGTTGAGCGGAGCAGAGGCTGTTGCCACCAGCTGTTCCACTTTCGTAACGGGCATAATTTTCTCTTAATAACCTTTGATTTTTCTTAGTTCTAAATTATATATAGTTTTATCTGACCGACAATTTGAAAAATTTAAAATTGATTGTGGGGCGGAGCTGAGGCTGCTGTCACCAGCTGTTCCACTTTCAGCCGGTAATAATTTTGTTTCAGTTTTTTTGATTATCTACTCTAAGACAGTTGTTTCTTTTTGCTTGTATTTGGGTAACCGCTGTCCTATCTTCCGACCAAATTAGAGAATCATTTTAACCGATAATTTGACATTTAAAACTGATTTCGGGGCAGAGCAGAGGCTTTTACCACCAGCTCCCCAGCCGTCAGCCAGGAATAACTTTTCTTGAGTTCACTCACTATTAGAAAAGTTTATTTTCTCTTACAATAGTAAGATTTTCAATCAAGTCTGAGGATGTTGCCACAGGTTGATTGATAATCTAGTTTATGTCCATTATTTTTTTTATAAACTGGACTGGTCGCATTTTCTCACCTATCTTGGTTGACCGTCCCTACCGCGAAGATAGTTATATTCCGTTAACTACTGTGATAGGTATTTATTGTTTCACTGCTGCTCACCGCATAATTACAAACTGCGTATACTGATTACGCTGTTATTAACAATTGCATTTGCTTGCATCCCTTAAATGTTATTTTGTATATATATTTTCAATAGGACTTGTAATATAGAATTAAATTCAATCAGTGTTTTCTTCATATCCCGTAGCATCGCCGTCTAAGGGTTATAGTTTTGTAGAAGTGTTAAATTCAACGAGACCCCTGGAATTTTCCGTAACTTCCATCTGAGGCTACCTGGAACACTTGACGCTACGGTTCAAGGGGCCGTGGAGTGAACCATGTAAAATAATCTGGCGCCCGAGCATTTGTTTCAAAAACTTTGCATCGAGGGTGTCCAAAGTGACGCGCCAGTTGGCAAGAACCTGTGTGAGGTGGAGTAATGCGTCACAATACATCCATCAAATAAATTTAGTATATCTTATATTATTCCTGGATCAATATTCTTATCTTCTAGTAATCTTCTTACAAGTGTTAGACATTCTTTTGGAGGAATTTTAGTGAGAATATTAGTAGCATCAAATGAAATAAGTTCAGAGTTATCTTGTAAGTTGAATATTTTTGAATTTTTGATTGGTTCTATAAACTTTTTTATCCAGTATTTAGATATATATCCGTGATTATTAAGTATGTTGTTAATTTTTTTAGATAATTTATTATTAGGAGTACAACGGATGTTACTAAACAATCTAAAGAAATAAAAAATTACAAAACCATCACGTATATATTTTGGCAAGAAATACAACAATTTGTTTTAAAACGGAAAGTAATGTGAGAACAAAATTGTTAAATTTAAAAACAAAAATATCCCCATTGAAGAATTCTGGTATATATAAACTTGAATGTCCAGAATGTAATGCTGTCCATTTCTGTCAAACCCTTAGAAATTTTGAAATTAGATGCAGTGAACACTTACGAACATACATATTAAAACAACTAGAGAAATCCCACTACCCAAAACATTTACTTGACACCAAACATTCATTGAAACCTAACACAGAATTAGAAGTACTACATATTTGTAATAGTAAACAAGAACTGGACTCCCTTGAAAAGTTAGAAATTAGAAAGCACTCAAGAGACCCACAATATGAAGTCGTCAATGAACAGATCAATCCAGGGAATCTCCGCTTTTGAACTATCTTTTTAAATAATAATTATGAATATCAGCAGAAATAGTTTTCCTGGTTTTCTATATCCTTGCACGGTTATGCTGATCTTGAATAAGATATTAAGGATATCCCCATAGGGCTAATAATAGCTAAACTTCAATATTTGCAATATC
This sequence comes from Galeruca laticollis, assembly GCA_963921935.1. NCBI lineage: Eukaryota > Metazoa > Arthropoda > Insecta > Coleoptera > Chrysomelidae > Galeruca > Galeruca laticollis. The sequence goes on from OY998184.1 coordinate 37,672,343, forward strand.
ATATCTCATTTCTTCTATTCATATATATTAAGTCAATCACAAGGTAGGTCACTTTTTGGTCTAGCCTAAAATAATTATCAAACGTCAGGTAGGCATCACATGAAATGTAACTTCTGACAATGATACTAATACCGAAACAATTGTCAATTTTTTGGAATGTTTACCATTTTTTCAATATATTGTGGAATTATTCAGAAACAGTTAGTTTCATTTAAAAAATTAAGCTTGTGTTATACTTTGAACTTACTTTGGTCGTCAAAGGTAGGTTTCTTGGTAATCGCATAATTATTCTCAGTAAATATTTCTGATGACACTTGATAATCTTGATCATCCATTGTTTAGCCTGAAACAAAAATCTTAATTCAAGTACAAGACAACCAAGAAAAGTAATAGGATCAAGTTGTGTTCCATGAAATGTTTTATTACATTCTCATATATTGAGGTAAATAAACAAATCTTCAGAATGTTACTCATTGAATATGCAGTAGGTATAGTTACAATGTTCACTGTTTCAAACTCAATTATGAAAAAATGTATTAATGCATAACTTTCCTATAATATATTTTTATCATATTGATAGCTCGATTTCAGGTAAGAGACCCTAAAACCGCAATAAACCATAGTCGGACATTGGAATTTAGGCAGGATAAAATAAATCAATTGTATCTCAATTCTCCAAAAGCAAATAAATATGGACAATAAGTAGGATATTTAAACGTGGGAACCTAAAACCTAAAAATTACGCGCACATACCACCTACTTATACTAGAAAATGGTACTCTCATAGGTTCCGCCCAATTGCATCTTGCGCCTTGATTGGATGACAACTTACTTGATTCAATGGGCGGAGGCTACGAGAATAGTACTTTCTAGTATAAATAGAAGTTATTTTCATTTAATGGTCTATTTTGCAAGTGTATATAATAGATACTTATCTGATTTCTTGATTATGTATTGGCAGTTTATAAAGAAAGTTTGTGGAATCATCACTCCGAGTATATTTTAATTTAAAGATTAAAACTAACTTCTCCGCATCTGTGGTCCTGAACAATATTTTATCATAAAATTGTCACTTGTATACACTTCGGGGGATGTATTGTGCGAACAAACCAAAATGTCTCCAAAAATAACCGAAAGTGTAATATATCTGGATTTGTACGACCCTCTGTACTCGCTCTAGTAAGCTAAAAATCAATACGGTACATCTATGAGAGACCTTGAACAATTTTCAATCATAAAATTGGTCACTTGTATACACTCTGGAGGCTGTGTCGTGCTAACAATAAATTCTCCAAAAATGACAAAAATTTGGTACTTTGGTTGTATTGGCTTTAGTGAGCTGAATATCAATCGGGTTCATTTTTGAGATGCTCTGAATAATATCCAATCATAAAATTGGTCACTTGTATATACTCTGGAGGCTGTGTCGTGCTAACAAACTGAAATTTCTCCAAAAATGACAAAAATATAGGTATTATAGCACCTGTTGTACTGGCTCTGGTGAGCTGAAAAGCAATACGGTTCATCTGTGAGATGTCCTGAATAACACTCAATCATAACATTGGTGACTTGTTGAACTTCGGAGACTGTATCGTGCTAACAAACTGAAATTTCTCAAAAAATTACAAAAATGTCGTACTTCAAGTATCATAGCACCCGTTGTTCGGGCTCTGGTGAACTGAAAATACATAGGGTTCATCTGTGATGATCCCAAAAAGACATTATCCAAAAAGACATTGTTAGATTTGTGCAAATAATAATTTCAAATATTGATAGCGGCCAGTGAACTAATAAGGACAAGTGAAATAGATAACAAACACGTCCGTTTTGTAAATATCGTATTCGCACGACCTACAAGGTCAAGAATACGGGGCATTGACTGTGTTAGCTTTGATTTTTCCTATAAATAGATAAGTTCAATAGTTTGAGGAATGATTCACTATTATTATTTTTAATAGTACAAACGTATGTATTGTGTGTCAATAATCTATATTTTTAGTTCATAAATATATGTTATCCCAGTGAGTTTTAAAAACGATATTATTTCCTAATCCTAAAGAATGGTTCACTAGGTAAGTGTTTCCCGGAGGTGAATGGCTCTATGGTTAAAGAAGTATATACGAGGGGCACTTGCTAAGTAACCACCACATAGCGATCCTGTAAATTAAATGGTAAAATGTACATCGCCACCACATGGCGATCCTGCGAACACATAGTAATGGTAAAATGGTAATTGTAAAATAAATGGTAAATATTCCTGCGAACACATGGTAAAGGTAAATGGAAAATGGTAAATATTCCTGTGAATAAATGGTAAATGAAAAATAATCCTGCGAAATGATAGTAATTCAAACGAGTGGAGATATATGGTCTTTTATTTGAATTTGGAACACTGGTGAAGCAAAACTTTGAGTGGTTCACCTACTAAATAAGAGGTACAAGAAACTGGTACCGTCAACAATAATTTTATGTTGCAACAAGACAGTTTTACAACGCATATAATGGTTTTATTGTATATAATAATGGTAGCTCTCATTCTGAAATTCATTGGTCACTATGGAAAACGCATCGAAGAGCGTTGAGAAGAGACATCAACCGAGGCATTGCAGCGAAGCAAAAGTCAGGAATTTTGACTGTATAAAAATGTGAGTACTTATGCACTCTATTTTTAGGAACGAATGGTAATTGTAGAAGAAATGAATAAACAGGGAAAAAGGGTTTTGAAAAAGGAAACTCTTAAAAATCCAGATATTCACTTTGAAGTAATTAATAGTATAACAATTCTTTATAATAATTTTGCTGAATTAGTAGGAAAAAATTGGGAAAACTTAAGTTTAGTACAACAAGAAAGTTGTAAAAATTATTCAGATAGGGTTAGAGATAAAACATTTCAAGCGTTGAATTGTATTATCAAAATACCTACCTCTATATTTGAGGAAATCGATACGGGTGTATTACAAGCAATAAGCAAACAATTTAAAATGGTGACAATTATGAATGAATTCTTCAATTTCGTGAGTAAGGTCTGACCTACTGAATTCAACGGAGAAGCAAGAAAGTTACAATCATTTTTAGACTCATTAGATTTGCTACAAATAAAAGCGACGGGTAATGAAGAAAATACGATTCTACTAATTAAGACAAGACTGGCAGGAAAAGCTAGAAGCTTGATCACGACGGAAAACTCTATTATAGAAATTAAGAATAAACTAAAATCAGGAATAAGAGGAGACAATCCAAGCCTACTGTTAGCGAAACTTAATAAATTAAGACAAAATGGGAAGGACATAACGCAATACGCGACGGAAATAGAGAAATTGGCAGGGAAACTACAGGCAGCATACGTGTCAGAAGGGATGCCAGAACGTCTAGCTGAAAAATATACTAGAGAAGCAACGATTAATGCAGTAATGATGAATGCCACAGCGGACGCAACCAAAACAATCATAGCAGCGGGAAGCTTTGAAACCACGCAAGAAGTATTATCCAAGTTAGTATCAGTAGAAGGCATAGTAAACCAACAACAAGTTTTACACATGAAGGATAGTAGGAATTTCTTCAGGAAATCAGATTTTGACTTTAGGAACAATCATAGGAGGGGAAACATCAGAGGATTTCACGACAGCAACCCCTCAGGAAGGATATTCAGATAGTATAATCGAGGAAATGGTTACGGCAGATACGCAGATTTGAATAAGGAGAAGAAATTCCATAGGAAGGGCAATTACAATAATCGGATTAACAATAACGAAAGAATATGCAAGATAGAAGATAAAATTGAAGAAATGAGCAGACAAATAGCACAGTTAAAGAAAGAAAACTACGAATTAAGGATGGAAAAAACAAAATCTTTGCAAGGAAATATGACACAGACCCAGAAATATTTTAGAAAAAAGAATTTGATAATGGTATAGAAGAAGGAAATAAAGAAGATGAGGAACAACTAGAAAATAAATTAGAAGATGTAATGAAAGAGGTTAATAATAGAGTAGATGCTAAATCAGATATTTTGAAATGTAAAAGATTAGGGAATAAAAACTGTAACAAAAATAGGCCAGTACTAATAATGATGAAAGATGTGAATAAGAAAGTAGGAACTTTGAACGGAATGAATAAATTAAAAGGAACAAAGTTATATATATTGATGAAGATTACCCAAAAAATATACTGGAACAGAGAAAACAGCTGATACGATATACGAAACAGGCGAGAGAAAGTGGAGCAAAAGCTGAGATAATTGATAATACGTTAATGATGAATGACAACGTATATAGTTTAAAAGAACTAGGAATAAGGAAAAATCAATCAGAAATACATACAGGATGGAATAAATCAACATATGAGGAAAATAACGAAACCAATCGGAAAACTTTTAATACAACCTTCAATGATAAACGTTTTAATCAACTAAAAGGTAAATAAATTGTCTAGGAAAAATGTGAAATTAGATTGATTTGGAAGAATACGATTTTGAAATACAGTACGTCAAAGGTGTAGCGAACTACGCAGATAGTATATCAAGAATATCCATAGAAGAACTCAAGGATTTATACATAAATAATTCACATGTCTTGGCAATCACTAGAGCACACACGCGCAAGGAGAACGCTCAGTCAGGAAAGGATCTAAAAAATAACGATGGAACAAAGGAAGAATGAATAAAAAAACATTCAGTAATTAAAGTTTTAAATAATCTAGAGGCACATAAATTACTAATTTACCACTTTGAAAATAACCGTATCTCGCTAAAGATGAGCATTCGGATAAAAATAAATTGAAATTTAGTGAAGCCTTATTTGCCGGAATACACAACAACGACCTAGGACGAACGCTGTAAAAGCTTGAGGAGCTGTCGGTAAAATTTGAAGTAAAAAGAATGAAGATAGAAGCAAATGATTATATATTCAAAAAGTGCACAATAGAAGAATTTATAGAAGAAGGGAATAAAAGGTTAAAAAATATACAAGTAAGTATATACGAAGTACCAAAAACGATACTGCAGAAAGAAGAGATCCAAAAGATTCTAAAAATATATCACAATGATCCAATGTTTGGAGGACAATAGATTACTAAAGAAACTGAGAGCAAATTTTAGGTGGAAAAACATGGAGAAAGATGTAAGAAAGTATGTATAAAACTGCCATGAATGCCAAGTGAATAAACCACAACATAGTCATAAAGAAAAATTTGTCATCACGGACACATCTATAAAACCGTTTGATATTATTTACATAGGCACAATAGGTCCTATTGTAGAAAATAACAACGGGAATCGTTATTGTATAACAATATTATGCGAATTAACCAAATACGCGGTTATGATACCGGTCATTAACAAAGAGGCAACCACAATAACAAAAGCTATATTTGACAATTTTATACCAAACTATGGATTGATGAAATAGATAGGGACAGATCAAGTCACGGAATATAAGAATGAAATAATGAAGAGCTTAGCGGAACTTTTAAAAATAAAACGTAATTCTTTAACGGCATACCACCATGAAGCGATAGGCAGTTGTGAAAGATTACACAGAACGTTTAATGAGTATATCAGAAACTTTATCAAATATTCTAGGGATAACTGGTGCGAATTTGTAAAAATGTTTGCATATTGTTATAATACAACACCAAACACGTATCACGAATACACTCCTTTTGAGTTATTATACGGTAGAAAACCCAACTTACCAGACTTTTTAAATGTAGACATCTTAAAACAATAAAAAACAAATCGTTCATAAAAATCGGTTGTATAAATACCATAACGAAAACATTTGTAAATAAGTGAAGTGTGACAATTAACAAACAAACAGTGTTTGATAAACAAAACAATTAGTGAGAACTATTAACGTTATAGGTAGTATCGAAAATTTATCGACGATAATTTTTCTCTTCCAAGAGGGGATGATGAGATGATCCCAAAAAGACATTATCCAAAAGGACATTGTTAGATTTGTGCAAATAATAATTTCAAATATTGATAGCGGCCAGTAAACTAATAAGGTCAAGTGAAATAGATAACAAACACGTCCGTTTTGTGAATATCATATTCGCACGACCTACAAAGTCAAGAATACGGGGCACTGACTGTGTTAGCTTTAATATTTCCTATAATTAGATAAGTTCAATACTTTGAGGAATGATTCACTATTATTGTTTTTAATAGTACAAACGTATGTATTGTGTGTCAATAATCAATATTTGTAGTTCATAAATACATGTTATCCCAGTGAGTTTTAAAAACGATATTACTTCCTAATCCTAAAGAATGGTTCACTAGGTAAGTTTTTCCCGGAGGTGAATGGCTCTATGGTTAAAGAAGTATATACGAGGGGCACTTGCTAAGTAACAAAGACAATATCCTTAACAATAGTCAATCATAAAATTGGTGACTTGTTGCACTCCGGCGGCTCTCGTGGTAACAAGACATGTAACGAAAAGTGGCCGACGACAACGACGACGACGAGGACATACACTCAGGGTTTTTTTCTAAAAACTGTTTTTTCGTGTTATTGTTGATGGAAAACGTAAAAATAACTAAAAAAAATTTCAAAATTGCCAATTTTTTTGGGGTAAACCAATACTTTTCTAGCATATAGGTTGGGCGGAAAAGTAATAACGTCAACAAGTTTTGCCTTTACCCCAGTTAAGCCTATTAGTAAGGCTGCTTTCACGTTAAGGGAAAATACTATAATACTGAATATCCACGATTCACTTGTGCACCAACGTTCTACAAGTAATGTTTGGGAAATAATTAGTGCCTGTTCCAATATGACGGGAATTGGAGATGCGACCGGAGATTTTTGAAAGAACGAAAAAGCGGAACTGTTAGTTCTCCCAAGAAGACTGGGGGGCAGTAAGCCATTGGAAATTGAGAATTCCATAAAAATGTTATTAGGAGACAGGTCCACTCCTTCTATTTCAACAATGAAATTTCAACATTAGACAAAATTATTTCCTACATTAGTCAAAATGATGACTTGCCATCAATAAGCAAAAGTGAGTTATGGAAACTATTACGAGAGATTGGATTTCGCTCTGAGAAGCATAGTCGGAAGTCACTGTAATTGATAGAGAGGTCACTGTAATTGATAGAGTGGACATTGTAGGTTGGAGATGGCATTATCTTAGAGCCATTAAAAAGTATCGGGAGGAAAGGAGGAATATTTATTATTTGGACGAGACTTGGCTGAAGGAAGGATATACCGTATCAAAAGTATGGGTAGATACGACTGTGAAGAGCTCTCTCGCCAAGTGTTCATCGAAGGTGTATCAACCGGGTTGAATATTATTCCCATCGGAAAAGGACTTAGACTAATTATAACCCATATCGGAATTTGAAACTGTTTTATCCATGGTGGATTATTAAGTTTTGTGCCCAAATCAAGTAAAGATTACCACGAAAAAATGACCGCCAACGTTTAAGAAGAGTATTTTATGCGGATATTGGATTTATTTCCCGAACATTCTGTGATTGTTCTAGATAATGCTTGCTGTCATGCAATACTTTTACAAAAATTGCCAACAACTGCTTGGAAGGAAGCTGAGACAATCGTTTGGTTGGATAATCACATCATAAACAAGGAGCATTCCGTAAAACAAGAATTATTACGAATTGTAAGACACATTTGCACAAATCGAAATTCAAAAAATATGGAATTGACGAAATGTCGTTAGAACTTAGAATAACTGTGCTACGATTACCACCATACCACTGCGAACTAAATGCTATTGAACTTATATGGGCGCAAGTAAAGGGTGCACGAAACAATAAAGCTTATAAATTGGAAGACCTACATCAATTACTGCAAAACTCTTTGTCAAAAGTGTCTGCAGAGAACTGGAAAAAAGCTGTGAGTCATACGCATAAAGAAGAACAGAAGGTGCGGCAACTGGACAATATCATAGATGGAACCGTTGAATATATAATAATTAATGTTGGAGTTGAAGATTCGTCAGATTATGATGAAATGGAATTTTAATTAGGTAGATCATCTGCAAGTTTTTAACAAATCATTCTTATATGTAGAACTTACTAATTGATAACAAAATACCAGATAATACCAATTTACCTTATTTTTTTAGCCGATATTAACATATCCAAGCAGGTAGGAAAAGCTGAAATAAAATATTGTGAAATTTATACAGAGGTTAAGTAATTAGGCACCTCAATATCAGTTATGATCTCATTCCTAACTGCCCGATACTGTCACAACAACACATTAATTGCTTTTAAATGGATGTTGAATAACCTAGGATTTCCGTTTCAATTGTTATCAAAAGTTATCTATTAAATATCTGTGCTACTTATATAAATGAAATAAATATTTTAATTGAATATATCTATAATGGAATACCTAATAGGAACTTTTTGTTACCCAACTATACTGCACTGTCACGGCAAATTTATCACTTCTTCTTCTTCTTCTTCTCGTTCCTTTTTTGGGCTATATCCTGTGGGATAATTTACCCAGTTTTATACATGTGGGGGGAAAAAGTCTTGCTCTTGGCAATATTTCCCTCCCTCTAGAATGGATATCTTCCTTAAACAAAACTGCACTACTGTTTAGCATAGGTACTATGAGTTTTTGTACTTTTATATTACTTATGGTGAGTATTGAGGTATTAGTAAGGTAAGACTTCACAACACAGGAAATTAACTTTTCTCGCTTGGGGGTAGCGGCCAAGCTTGGACACGCCCAGAAATGCTACCTCGGATATAGGTGGAGAAACCCAGGTCTATAAAAGAGAAGATTAAGTTAAAGGGATATTTTAAACATAGTTATAAATTGGTGTATTATTGATAATCGTTCATCATTTAAATTGGCTAAAATTGTACATATATCAAATGGCGCGCTAAGTTTAGTTTTGCATAGCTCTATGTAAAGGTTGATTTGGTTTGATATATTAATTGGACATTCTAGTATTATGTGGTTAAGTGATCCTATTTGCCCACATTCACATAGTGGGTCGTCTTTAATTCCAATTCTAAACATATGGAAAGGAGTTAAACAGTGTCCTGTTCTCATTCTTATAACTGTTGTTAAATGTCTTCTGTTTTTGTATTGGTATTGGTTAAACCAGGGAGATTTTGGTAATTGTTCGACAACTTCGTAATAGAACGATTTTTTATTCTGTTTTATGAGGTTCCATTCATTGTTCCATTTAGCCCATATGCTGTTCTTGATATCTGGGAGGTAGTTTTGATAATTCAGTTTTATATTCGCTGGAACTGTAAGGAAACAAACTGTTGTAGCTAGCTGATCAGCTTTATGGTTTCCTTTGATTTCAGAGTGACCTGGGATCCATGCTAGTACGATATTAAAGCCGTTAGTATTTGCTAGTATAATTCCTTGTTTAGTTAATATTGATGAATGCTCTGTTTCTTTGGAGAAAGTTGGTTTACATATTTTTTGTAGTGCAGTTTTAGAGTCTGAGAAGATTATGGCTTTCGTGGTGTTAGTTTTTAAGATGATTTGAAGTGCATGGTTGATAGCAGTAATTTCTCCTAACCATATTTGTGTGAATTTTGGTAGCCTAGATGAAAATGCATAGTTGAGTTCTTCACTGTAAACTCCAAACCCTGCAGTGCCATTGGAATAGAGAGATCCATCTGTAAATATTCTTGTATGATCCAGAAATTTGGATATAATTTTTTGGTACTGAATTTGTGCTAGTTCATCAGTTTTATTAGATTGAAGATTTGCCACATTTAATGGAGTTAGCTGAATTTCTAGGTCAAATTCATAGCAAGGCAATATTTCTTTTGTGTACATCATATTAGTAGATGGTTGTAGCCGGTCAAGGATTTGTATTAGAGTTGGTTTTTCTTTGTTAGTTCAATATCTTGAGTTTTTGCTTATGTTATTAAGCTTCTTTAGAATATTGATCATAGGGTTATTGGATATTGCCAGGTTTTTTATTAAGTATTTGGAGCTCAGCCATTCCCTCCGATATTTGAGGGGCATTTCACCGTTTTCTGATAATAAGGCTGGGATTGGTGTTGAATTCATGTTGCCTGTAACTATTCCTAATCCCTGGTTTTGAAGTTTGTCCAACGTTGTTTTATTCTTTTTTGTGAGGGTGAAAATCTGGCTACCATAGTCCATGTGACTTAGTACTATTGCTTTGTAAAGTATTCTCAGTGTGAGGGGATCACAGCCCCACCAAGTACCGCAGAGAGCTCGCATAACGTTTAGTCCTTTACATATTTTTGTTTCTATGTATTGTATATGTGCATTCCATTTAAGGTTTTGATGAATGTACATACCTAGGTATTTAACTTTATCCACCCATTCAATAGTTTCAGAGTTTATTTTTATTTTGGGGATAGATCTTTTTATGATTCCTTTACTAAACATTACCGCATGAGATTTATTGGTTGATAGTTTGAGATTATGTGTGTCTAACCATGTGTTGAGTTTTTCTAAAAATGTATTTAAATTATTCACCATTTGGCTCACATTTGATCCACCAACTATCAGTACCATGTCATCTGCATATTGAATAAGATTAACATTTTTAGGGAGGATATTATAAATAGGTAGGGTATAGAGATTAAACAGAATTGGACTAAGGGGAGATCCTTGGGCTAGACCTTGATTAGCTGGCAAAGGTCCTATTGTTTGTCCTAAGTTGTCTTGGACGAATATGACTCTGTTATTCATAAAAGCGTAAATTAAGTTTATTATATATTTAGGTAGGGCTAGGTTTATTTAAAGTTTTGTACAGAAGTAGGATATTAACTGTGTCATATGCAGCTGAGAGGTCTAAGAAAACGCCTATGGTATATTCATTGGCTGAATAATTTATAAGGATATGAGAAGTTAGAAACGTTAAACAGTCCATACAACCTTTATTCCTTCTAAATCCAAACTGTAGGGGATTGAGTAATTTTTTGTTTTCTACATACCATTCCAGCCTGTTTTTTATTAGTGATTCTAGAAGTTTACCCACACATGAAGTTAGAGCAATTGGTCTATAGTTCGTTGCTACTGATTTGTCTTTGTAGGGCTTTATGAGAGGAAGAATAATTGTTTGCTTCCATGTGTGTGGAATGGTAGCAGTTTGCATTGCTTTTTTATAGTTTCTTTTTGTGGTTACTATCTGATTGAGGTTATCATTATTATTGGAATAAAGTTTGCAGATGGTTGGGTAGTGATCACTACTTCCAGGGTCTAGGAGGACTTCCCAGGTAGCATATGGAGTTAACTCAGAAGATATTAGGGTAACATCCACCACAGATTTATCCTCACTCGGTGAAGACAATCTGGTAGCATGTCCATCATTTAGATATACTAATTGGAGTGACTCTAAGGAGTCAATAATGTTTCGACCATTAATACTTATTTTCTTGCTGCCCCATGCGGGGTGGTTGCAATTTAGATCTCCCATAATAAGTAGGGGTTTCTTGAATTGCTGAATAAAATGGGTCCAATTATTTACTCTGAGTATTGAGCTTGATGGGCAGTATATATTAACAATATTAATGTTATGTTGTGGTAGGTGTATTGCCTGTGTTTGAATATTTATATTGTCAAAGTTACTTTGGTAGGTTATTGGGATGAATTTGATGGTATTTTTTATTAGAATAGCTGTTCCACCATAGCCATCCGCTCTGTCGTTTCTAAGAATTTGAAAGTTTCTGCATGAGATATTATAGTTTTGTTTTAACCATGTTTCATTTAGTAGGATTATATCAGGATTATGGTTTCTAATGATTACTTTCAAATTATCTGTGTTGGAGTTGTATGAGCGTATATTCCACTGGATTACAGTTAGTGGAGTGAATGCGAATAGAATTCAAATATTACACAGGAGATCAGAACATGTCCGTGTCGGACAGGTCCATATAATCCCCTGAGGTATTTTGTTTTTTGGTGTATGGTGATAGAGGTGTACATGTTTGTGCTGCGTTTATTTCTGTTAGCTGACCCACTTCTTGCTGGGGTGTAAGATAATTATTTGAAATCAAATTTCCTATAAACGTTAACACAAGCTCTCTGTGGGATTCTGATAAGAATGATATTGCTTGTACTACATCGAGTTGGAGTTTTTCTTCTTCCTCTTTTCTTGCTAATTGTTGGGGCTGTTCACTAAGTGTTGTCGTTTTGTTTCCTATCTCTGATCTGCCATTTGGATTATTTAGGAATTTGGTATGTGCGGCTTTGTCGTAGCCTGTTTGTCTTTTTCTTTTGCTGTTTGGGGGTGTTGTGGCTACTTGTACATAAGATGCTACTTCGGGAGTTGTGGATATTGTTGCTAGTCTTCTTTCATGTACTTGATTTGAGTTGGCCTGTTCTTTTGAGTTTTTTTTCTTAGAGTTGGAAAGTTTTCTAGTTCATTTTTTGGTGGGCTGGTGGGAGAATTGGATGGTATTTGTTGGCTAGCTTCGTAATATGATATGTTTGAGAATGCCATTAGTTGTTTAATGTCTTTTTGTCTTTTTTGTTCTTTGCATATTTTATCAACTGATGAGTGATCATTATTTTTGCAGTAGATACAATATAAATTGCAGCTTGAGGCATTGTCATGGCTTTTACTGCAAGTTTTGCATTTTGCTTTGCCTCTGCATTGATTTGTGCTATGTCCATAAAGTAAGCAGTTATAGCATTGAATTACAGGGCTTATATATGGAGTTACCAGGGTTGGAAGGCCATATACTTCCACTTCTCGTGGGATGATTTTTCCTGCAAAAGTTAAACACACTGTGCCTGTGGGGATGTACTTTATATTTCCATCAACTATCGCTCTTTTATTCATTCTCTTGGCATGTAGCACCTTACAATTATTGATGTTTGCTGTTGTTAACTGAATTATTTCTTGTTCTGTAAGGGTCATATCTACAAATCTTACAATACCTTTGCTTGATACATTGTGACTTGGTATATATACTTCATAGCCCAAATTTTCCCAGTCTTGCTCATTAATAAAGTTGTTAGCAGCTTCTGCATTCTTGAAAGTGACTCCCATTCGGTTTTTACCCTTTCTGGTGAATTTGATAACATCTTGTAGTTTCAAGTTAAAGATAGTTTTGGCTATACTCATAATATGTAAATTACCCACATTACCTGACTTTCCCTGAATATATACTTCAAACGGGGGAGAGCTATGTGAAGTGTATAAGATTTTTGTTCTATCAATTTGTGATATATTTTGGTCTTTGTCATTATTTTTGTCAGGAGGTTCGGGAGGTTTATCTCCCGCCATTTGACTTACTTTTTCCCCTTTTTTTTCTTAGTGTGGGTTTTGTATATATCTAATGAAAATAAGTTGGAATTTACTTACTTAAGTCAAAGGAAAAGGATTTGACACAAAAAGTGGTTAGTAACTCACCCTATCTACTATAAACGATTAAATCACACTTATATTCAACGATAAATCCGTATTCACAGTTAAATTCACTCAATCGATGTAAGATTTCACCTCGATCCCAACCTTTTTCCAAAAAAAGGCGTCTAATTTATCACTTCTAAATATATTTAAATGGTGATGTTATTTGGGTTCTATTGTCCTCGCTACCAGCGGTGCAATGTACAGGAAGAATCTAGCGAAAGTTGCTAACTGAACACTTATTTATATGAAGAAGCGCTTACAAATCTGTTCAATTCTTTGAATCACCCTGAAGTGTTTCAGACACGATTTTGAATTTATAATGAGCTCTTCAGCTATCGATATGATAAAAATACACTATATCAAAAGGAAGTCGGAGTTATTTAAAAACTCATTGAATATACGATTCTGACAACAATATTTCTTATAATTAGTCAAAAATAATGCTATTATTTTTATTTACCACCATATATGTAATGCTGTCATTACTAACGTCATTGAAGGTTGGGAAATGTCACATTACACACCTCTAGAAGATTATTTGGAGCTTTATTTAAAAAATCCTCTATATTCTTCCCCGAAAATAAGTTCGATTTCTTGGGCCTAAAGCCCACATTGTGTCGCTTTAGGAAGGCTAGCAGTTTCCCATGTTTCGAAATATCAGTTTTTTCTTCAATTTCTAGCATCGTTCGAATCATACTGTACATTGCCCACAAAGTAGACGGCTTCTTTGGTCTTGTATGGTCTCCAAATATGCCAGGAGTTCACTTTCGGAACCGATATTTTTAACCTTTTTTTCTTCGCACCACTTCCTATATAATTCAATGGCTTTTAGATACTGATGCTTACTTTTCTCTGGCACCAAGCCCTGGGCTGCTGCGTGAGCAGCCTGTCGTACTTCTGTTGGGGTACAATCCATAAATTCTTCGTAGGAAGACATGGTTTTCAATTTATAATTCGCGAATTTAATATCCAACTTTATCTGACATTTATTGACTTTATCTGACATTTACTCATATTGGTGACAATTGTATACCCCGTAGTCACGGTAACAATATATCTACTTGATTATTCTGAGAAACCGTGTTCTTGGTAATTTGTCGTTAAATGTAATATTTTAGGAATGTTCAGAACGAAACAGAGATTTATTAATTTTGATCGAAATATGATGGTTGTAAATAAAATAGTATACAAATCTCGGTAGGAAGTTTCATTCCTGTCTCGAGATCATAGCTAACCTCGACGCTTTGCGTCTCGGTTAACTAACTGATCTCACAACAGGAATGAATCACTTCCCACCTCGGTGTGTAATATACTATTTACTAACAGACAACATACAAAGTTATAAGAAAACAATAAGAAAAACTTCCAGATTGAGACTGCATTATTTTGAGTTGTAAACTCTACGTTTGGCCCTTCATTACTGAGTTCTTTTGGGTTCCATGCATCACATAGTTGATTATTGAAGTACTTCTGCGTTGTCGTGTACATGAATTCATTGTTCCTATTTTCTTGCATATCATCATACATCATAGGAAAGGTTGAATATCTCTGTATTTCTTGCATGAGCTGGAGCGTTTATCATAACCATTAGATTCTTATTAGGAACTATTTGTTGTCTCATGATTTTCTTGAACAGAACGTCAACGACGCATACCGTACAACCAGATACCAATATCCGATTGTAAATTGAAATTATATTATATAAACAAAGCATAGAATCAATTTCCATTTCTCAATACTTTTAATACGTACCTTCAACTCAGTATCGAGTTGCATGATTATTTTTCATCAGAAACTCCTGTTTCAATAATACTCAGAGGTGGAGATTATCCAGTTTTTTGTTCTCAATATTGACAATAATCAATTTTTTACACTATTAGCTATGAAGTTGACAATTATTGCGTCTTCTAGCCAACTGAGAAGTTGAATTTCTCTATTAGTGGTTAACAATTTTTTCTATTGGTAATCTAGGTCAATATTGGACGAATTCAAATATTTTGAAGATCCAGGGATAGTAGTTTAACAAAAACTTGTGCAACATAATAGTGTGTGCCCAGGAGATTCTCTTTAACGTATTTGCTTTTTGAAATTACCTAACATAATGAAGTTATTTGAATAGAAAATGCTATTAGTTTATAATTCGCGCTCAACCAATAATGACTGATGACATCCCGTAACAACAACAAGGCAAATTACAAACATTGGGTGCGTTCAGAAAACACAATCGTTGCGTGGATGTTCTGTGAACGCGAAACATTATACGCTGGAATACGCGGTATTAGTGGTGACGTCATAATCTTAGGTTATGTCAATTTTGTATCCAAACCAACATATCTAGCCATTTAGATACCATTTGTGTGATTTTGGACCAGAGATTATTCCCTTATATTTTGAATATAACTGCTGATTTAGGCATTTAGATATACACTAAGACTTTTACAAAGAGATATATTCGATTCCAGCCAAAATAGGTATGTATAACAATATAATCGTAATAAAAGAATTATCTAACCCAAACATCCTATTATAAAATTAAGAAATAAAATTGTTTTTAATTGTTTTTCTATCTGTATTATCTAATTTTAGGTTTCCTCACATAAAGAATAATTGTACTGTGCTGGCCATCAGGCTGTAAGCATTATAATATAAGAGAGAAGTGTAAGTTTTATAGATTTCCAGGATTCAAAAGTAAGAAGCAAATGGATGAAGCTAACAAGGTACCTACATAATGATAAATATAACATTTTATTCGGTGAATAAAGAAAATTAGCCAACTAATCTTTTGTACATGATCAATATTTGCAAACAAGGTATAAGCAAACTTGTATGTGTTGATTGTGTGTTTGATATTGTACTCTATATATCGATCTCCCTATAATATATACATTATTATTTGTCGTTACAGATCTTTCGCTTCATATTTTTTATATGTTGTTATAGTTGCTTTGTATGATTTTTTAAACGTTTGCTATTTTAAATTGATATTCCTAATTGTACCTCACTTTCCTCTTTCTATTAACTGTTAACCACTGTATTACAAGTAAATATTTCTCGGTGTAATAAAGAAATTTGGAAACGTTTTAGTTTATATCATTTGTTTTTAGATAAAATTGAATATGTTTACGTATGTAGTTGAAAAAAAAGAGCCTCTAGGTCAAATAAAATTTGAAAGCAACCAACAGAAACTCTGAAACTGATACAAATATGGTTTAATTGAAGCAAAGTTGGGATATGATGTTCTGAGTTTTCATACTAAAGGGCCTATTTTCAATCATGTAAATTTCCTAAGCTATCTTCTAGGTAAAGAGGTTCAATAAAGGAGACTGATTTATATCTATTTGGTCGTTAAGGAGATTACCTGAATATTTATTTTTGTTAATCTCTAGGGCCTCTAATAAATTTAAACTAAAGGATTTACCGACTACATGGAGAATTTCAAAATTTGGGTCGAAAATGTGTTGGTTTTCTAATAAATGATTTGAATAGTTAGAATCCAATTTTTTGTGTTCCGAAATTCTAGTTTTAAAATTTCAAAAAGTTCTACCGATATAAATTTTATCACAATTGTCATTACCACATTTTAATTTATAAACTCTTGATTTGTTTATTTTTAAGATTTAGATTTATTATTTTTAATGAATTTGGATAAATTGTGATCAGTTTTAAAGGAAATATTCATGTCTAAAATTTCTAAAATGATTTAATTTTTAAGGATGGTGTTCCAAAGTATGTTACGCTTTTAGATTGTTTATTATTTTTATCTGAAGGGAATACTTGTTCCAAAGTCTGTTTTTTTATCTTTTTATTTATGATATTGTCAATTAAATTTGGATCGTATTTGTTTTATGATATTTAATTCTTTGTTATAATTATTAATATTTAATAGGACTGTTAAGAGTCTGTGTATCATACTATTGAAAGCTGCTACTTTATGACTGAATGGGTGGACCGATTTATTATGAATTGTAATATCTGTATGTGATGGTTTATGTGTTCCAGAAATCATGTATTCCCTAGATACATGAAATTAAAAACAGACAACAAGAGCAGTCCAGCCAACAAAGCCAGTATCTATGGCAAAAAAAGATGGTTAAGAGAAGAAAAGAACATTCAGTATAGTAAGAGATATATTTTTAGTATTTATGTTAAGGTTATTCATTCACAACTATAACATATACTACATCCCATAGAGTTTGACATTTTAGATAGGGACATAAGAGATAAAATTGAAGTAATTATTCACAAAAAGTACCAAGGACAAAAACGTAAATTAAAGTCATTATTAACCAACAAACCAGTATCAAAAAACCCACAAACCAAATTCTCAGAACATACATTTTTTAATAGATTCGTCAATTTTTCAAATACAATTTTTTCAAATAAAGAAATTCAATTATTACAAAAAGGTTTTAAACATAATATTCAACCCACATGTTCATTGGATAACTTCAACAAACTAGGTATAGGAACAGAAATTAATTTGTATAATTTTCCAAATAATTCTAATATAAAACATAAAGCTTCAGAAATTATTGAAGAAGAATTTGTCGAGTTTAACAAACCCCATTTTGAATTATCAGTCGCCAAATCAATTCAACAAAAATCAAAGTCAAATAGTCTTATTTTCACAAAAGCAGATAAGGAAAATACGGTAATAGCATTACCTAAAAAAGATTATATATTAAAAACCAACAATTTTATTCAGGCAAGCAATTTTGAGACCCTTAAAAAAGACCCAACTAATAAATTTCAGAAAGAAAGAAAATTAGCAGTAGATAACGCTAAATCAATAATTAACGATAAAGAAAAATATGAATTATTTTTACCCAATCCGCAACACCCTGAACTTTATTCATTAATTAAACTCCATAAAGAGGGGTGCCCTATCAGGCCAGTTGTTTCTTATTTCACAGCACGTTCATTCAAAACTTCAAAGATTCTCATAGATGTCATCTCTAAATATTGTTCATTCATATTTCGATTTCCAGTTAAAGACTCAACGGAATTAATTAATAATATTCAAGATATAATACTACCCCATAATTCTAAATTCATATCGTTCGATGTAACAAATCTATTCCCTAGTATACCTCCTAAAGAAACTATAACTCTTGTTGATAACTTGCTCACATACAATGATGTTAATCCTATAATTCACTCTGATATCATTACTTTATTAAAAGTGTGTTTGAATCAAAATTATTTTCATTTCAATGGAGAGCTTTATAGCAGTAAAGAAGGTTTGATTATGGGCAACACCCTCAGCCCCCTACTAGTAGAAAATTTCATGGATAATATAGAAAAAATAATTCATGAACACCCCCTTAGTAAAAAATTTATGTACTGGCACAGATATGTGGACGACATTTTAGCTAGCTTCATCGGTACAAATAGACAATTAGAGAGCTTCATTACTTACATAAACTCGATTCACAATAATATCAAATTTACCGTAGAACTTGAACAAAATAAGTCTATAAACTTTCTAGACCTTACAATTTCAAATATAAATAATAAACATGATTTTTCTATATTTCATAAACCATTACATACAGATATTACAATTCATAATAGTTCGGTCCACCCATTCAGTCATAAACTAGCAGCTTTCAATAGTATGATACACAGACTCTTAACAGGCCCATTAAATATTAATAATTATAACAAATAATTAAATATCATAAAACAAATAGCAGTTAATAATAATTACGATCCAAATTTAATTGACAATATCATAAATAAAAAGATAAAAAAACAGACATTAGAACAAGTATTCCCTTCAGATCAAAATAATAAACAATTTAAAAGCTTAACATACTTTGGAACACCACCCTTAAAAATTAAATCATTTTTAGAAACTTTAGACATGAATATTTCCTTTTAAACTGATCACAATTTATCCACATTCATTAAAAATAATAAATCTAAATCTTAAAAATTAAACAAATCAGGAGTTTATAAATTAAAATGTGGTAATGACAATTGTGATAAAATTTATATCGGTGGAACTTTTAGAAATTTTAAAACTAGAATTTCGGAACACAAACATCTATGACAACAAAAAATTGGATTCTAACTATTCAAATATTCAAATTTATTAGAAAACCAACTCATTTTCGACCCAAATTTTGAAATTCTCCTCGGTAAATCCTTTAGTTTGAATTTATTAGAGGCCCTAGAGATTAACAAAAATAAATATTCAGGCAATCTCCTTAACGACCAAATGGATATCAATCAGTCTCCTTTATTGAACCTCTTTACCTAGAAGATAGCTTAGGATTGTTTGTAGTGAATGAATTTCCAGGTAATTCCTTCCAATGCCATTGTTAACCTTACTAAATAGATTTCTGTATTGAGCACTGTATATATTAAGACATTTTTATATTTTACCTTCATTCGTTTTGACAAAGCTACTGTGTTAGTGAAACGCGTCAACAAATTTAAATTGAACATTAGTTCAAATAAATGAAGATTTAAACAAATTATATTGTTTTATTTCATCGTTCAGTATGGATCTTCATCAAGTAAAAGCCTCATCTGTTCAACATATATAGAACATATCTAAAGATACTTCCTTCGGGCACTCCTGCTTGATTTATCTGAAAACGCATCTTTGTGTTCGAGTTTGTTTACTGTTATATGTTAAAATCTCTATAAACTGTCTATGCAAAATGTCATTTAACCTATAAATCAGTTATTCGCATCTAACTTTACCCACTATGCAAATAAATATTACAGTTATGTTAATTCAACATCATTGTAATAATGTTCTTCCTTTTTTCCCTCTTGTTTTCATCACATGCACATCTATACAACCGCTTATGCCCAGCTTGTGGCTGTTAACTTTTGTGATGTTTCAACTTAACTTCTCAGCGATGTTAAAGCGCTGCCTTTCTACATTACTGATATGTTACTAGAACTTCCTCATAATGAAGTCTTTATAACGAACTAAAAACAACATTTCTGTTACATTCTGAAATGCCATTTAACATCTTGTCGATGTTAATGCAATGTTTAAAAAATAACATATTATCAATGATCTAAATGCGACATTCCAAAAACAATACAGTATATTCTCTTAGATGTTTGTTCTATGGACATTACTTAAATCTCTAAATAATATACTTCAAACATTCTAGATGACATCCTATAGATGTTTCTGTGCCTTATCAGCAAATACAGGGTGAATAACTAAGAACGCCGGCTGTCGGCCATAATTCAAAAAATAGTCATGGTACAACTTTAAAAAAATACCTTCAGGAAAATCGCTGGAAAATGTTTTTGAGTTCCTAAAATATCTGATATGGGGTTGAATGAACACTTAAAAACATAATACTTTGATTATCTCCAAAAAAGACATACTTAAGGTATCCTAGAAATAAAATTTTTGATATATCGATGAGATTATGAAAAAATGTAGTTAGGTACTTTTTGTCCTTATTCTTCAAGTAAAGGGTGGGGGAAGGTTCAACCTAAAAAACAATAGTCATAACACTTTTTTGTTTTTTAATCGATATCAATGTTTTTGGCGTCATTTAAGAGTTTTCCTCTTTAATAAGATATGCTTAACAAAAATAACAGAATTGAGCAACTTTGTCAACGCTATGTGAAAAGTCGACAATTTTCCCATTTATCTCGTAAATTTCAAATGTAATGAGGTATTTTTCAAATTCTTATGAAAAGGGGTTAAAAAATAGGAATCTATTCCAAGATATAAGATTTACAATATCAGATATAAAAATTAAAAAAATGCTTCAACTTACATTTGAAATTTCCGAGTCGATACAAAATTATCTAATTTTGTTATCAATCTTATTAAACAGAAAAACTCTTTCAAATGCAGCTAAAATCATTAAGATCGGTCAAAGAACGAAAAAGTTATATATTTGTTAATGAGATTGAACCTTCCCCACCCATTATTTGAAGAATAATGGCAAAAAATCTCCTTAATTAATTTTTTTCCTAATCTCATCAAGATTTCAAAAATTGTATTTTTAGGACACCTTTAGTATGTTTTTTTGTAGTATTATGTTTTCGAGTGTTCAATCCATATTTTAGAGACTGCAAAATATTTTCCAACAATTTTTCAGGATCACTTACCTAAAGGTAATTTTTTTGAAAGTTGTACCATGATTCTTTCCTGAGATGTGGCTTACAGTCGTTCTTCGTTGCTCACCCTGTACATTTAAAATAAAATAGCAAAAACAGCAATAAAGGATTTAAAATGTTTATTCACTATTAATGAACAGTACAGTAAATTTGAAAAAAACAGGCATAAAATTAGAAAAAAAATATCTTGTCCAGGAATCCAACCTGAAAAAAATAAAATTGTGTAAGCATATTACATAACAAGTGTGGAAAGTGGAAACTATGGAACGCATTCAGTGAAAGCAAGAAATAAAAAGGGTATATTAATCTGTAGTTGCCATAACGCAACATACTTTGAAACTGAATTAATAAAGTTTAACGGATACACATACATTACAGCTAGTTTACAGAAAATTTATGAGAATAGTTTTTTAATAATATTAAAATTAATAAAAAATTCACACCATAAAGAGTTTATGAAACATTACGTTAAATCAACAGAATCTGATTGAAGAAAATTCTATCGTTTACTTACCATTCCATAACGTACACTTCAAAATCCTTATCTGTGAAACATTTAAAGGTGTTCTGAATAGCAGCTAATAAAACAATTACTTTAGCTTACTTTAGATTTTCAGCCAATTGACTGCGACCCATTTTCCATAAGATACATGCGGGGTTCTTCAAAGGAATAATAACATATTTTATTTCCAGAAGTGGCTGTCCAAGATTTACCTTCTATTCCATGCCTCACTCCATTTGGCAGGTTAACTCATACTTATTTTCTGTATAAAATAATATACTATTCACATCTTGTTATTTCCTGGAACATATAGTATATTAACATCGTGGAATTGTAACTTAATGAAAACTAAGCATTATTAATACACTGTATACAAAGAAAACTACTTATGAAGAAGAGATATGAACACATTATCAAGTTAAATGAGTTTATAATTAATTGTATCCAATTGAGTATCCAATAGCTGTGTTTCTACAATAATAAATAATTGAATTCTGTTTGTTGACTGGAGTATCATAAGTTCGGAGTATCCGAACTCTGCCACAAAATGCAGGTAGTCATTACGGGTTGTTCGAACTCTGCCAGTGTTTAAAATTTTGGAGATTAACTACCAAACCAGTAGGGGTCTAATAGCCTAATCCGATTTAACAATTTACCTTGAACTTTAGGTACTTCAATATAAGAAAATATTAATAACATACATATATTTTCAACGTATATTTGCCACTTCTAAAAAATTACATCTACATTACAATAAAATATATTCAATATACATAAACATATAAAGAAAACAAAAAATTAAACGTGTGGAAGATTTTTACATGCAACCGTTTTCACAAACATAAAGCGAGAAATAACATTTTTCCTATATTGATCCAAATGATCATTAATGAAATTAATTTTAACATTAATAGTTTTTTTGGTTTTTTTCTGGCTTTGGTTTGCCGAACGAATTTTCGCGTATACCTCCGTTTGTAAATCCAATAACACACTAGTAAATTGGACAATGTTTGGTTGTGCTTTGTAAAAAGAAGCACCGAAATGCGAATGAAAACTCTCACAAGAATTCGTTGTTCTCTTAAAAAAGGATGCATTATTTGCCCAAATAAGTGGTGGAAATATCGAATTTTGCGTTATATATGTTTTATTGACATAATTTCGGAATTCTATAACTCTTTCGTCATTCGGAAGCAAAAAATGTAGTTCATTATAAAAAAATTCTACAACTTCCTCAGGACTAAGATACATAATACCGAAATGTACTTTTAAGTATTCGCCAATTACAGAACCTTTCTGTCTGTACTCTTGTACCAAATGAAACTCCTGAATCTTACGAAACCAAGCTTGACAGAGATGAAATTTACAACCAAAAAGAATTTGATCTCTGCCAAAACATTCATATATAGCGTTATGAATGCTTTGTTCAAAATCTACTACGACTTCTTTAGGTTGAAAATTTAAGCCTACTTCTTTACATTTTTGTCTTAAAATTAAAAACAAATTTGAATATGTTTGACTTGATTTGTCCGGCAGCAAACAAAAAACAAGAGGTACGTAATGGCCGTTTTTAAAACCATGAATGGTAAACATTTGGTAATAAAAAGTTGAACAGTATTTAAAAGTCCCATCCATCAAAATACAATCCGAATTACATAAAAAATTAAGGTTGGAAAAACAGGAGAACACAATAATTTTAAATACCTGGTCTGCTGTTAATAGAAATTCCTCTTCTCGGTTCGTTCGTAATTGTAATTCACGAACACTATTAAATACTTCTTCCTGATTTTTAGGCAATAGGGGTAAAATTTTTCTTCTCGCCGCGTGAATATTTTTCCTTATTCGGTCTATATCTTCGGTGTTGATATCCTCCGCGAAATTATTTGACACCAATTCTTGCCGAATTAGTTTGGAGGGTTTCTCAGTGGGATCTTCAGTCGCTTTCCTTTTAATGCTGTTACTCACTGCTTTTCTTGATAGGTTCGTTTCCATAATATGATTGTGTTCTCCTTTGACTTCTGTGATTGTTTCTTCATCAGAAACGTGGGAGTACACTCTAACTGGACATTTTGCGTTACAGAACTTCCATCTAATGTTTCCACATTTGCTAGTATTAGCTTTCGAAAATTTATAACTGTTCAACACTATTAATTTATTTCCTCTTTCACTATACATTGTAGATGCTTTGTTCTCCATTTTGGTCACTGTTTGCTATGTGTACTACACTCTTAACTTCTGTAGATCGATATGAAGTAACTGAATACAACTATAACTCTTATATAGTGTAAGTGCATCAACATCCTTCCCCTAATCCCCTAAATATCGATCAAAACAATCAAGATTTCTTCAAAATATTTAATACAAGAAATCTTTGAAACCTTTCAGAAATATACATAATTCTATGGGCCTCCGATTTTATCTATTATAAACCCTAATGACTCTAATAGGAATAAACTAAATGGTTGCGGCACAGTTCGAACATTTCAGTAATCCTCAAATTGATACAAGTCAGGTAAAATTTTATTTTGTGGCAGAGTTCGGATATGCCCCATAAGTTACATATTCTCCAACTAGAAACTAGATTATATATTGTATTCAGTGTATTTTCAAATAAATTTATGTTTTTAAAGTCTTAAACAGTCTCTAATTGGTAATATTAATGTTAAAATTTTATAAACCTGCAAAACTATTTTGATGACTATGACTACTACTAGAGAAGCTAGAACTAAAGATGATTGATTCAATATTTTCTGTGCTGTTTAATACAATGTCTGTATCTTTACAAAATTACCAACTATTTATTTTTTATTTTATTTATGTAAGTAGCTTCTGAAACATCTTGAACATTGAAAATATTTTCTTCTAGATTCAAATCTCTGCCAACATATGAGCATGTTTTATTATTGATAATAATATCTACCCTATTGCAATATTAAGTTTTTCGTAGGGTATAATGCATTTCTAGGATTTGAAATATTGTGAATCGTTTTTAAAATATACTTACTAACTAAAATATTTTAAAAGTGGTAAAAGCCCCTAATTTTCCGCCACCTGGAATTTCAATGTACAATAGCCGATTAAAGTATTGAATGAGTATTAAGTTTTAATAATTATGATTTTGGAATAGGTACTTACCGATAAAACTGTTATTCGTCCATTATAACAAGAATTATAACTAAGTATAGAAACTGTAGCTAAGTAGGAACTAACGAAAACGAAGACCAGTTTAATCAAGTACTTCTTGCAAAAAATGTGCTTCTTGCAAATAAAATATAACACAAAACTGAAAACCATCCGCCATTTCATGCTTGTCATTTGTTTGCAAAGATAACTAATGTTTGTTTCGTTCGTCAGTTCCTCTTCTGTTTTCTTCTTTTTTTTATGTTACTGTGATGTTTAATATAAGATATTACTGAGAGATTTATGAAATAACATCGTACAGACGTAATCGCAAGGAAGTTATTAACAATTCTTTCGAAAGATGTAAAAGTAACTGCAACATGTGATTTTCTTAGAAACATGTTAATCTGTAATATTACAGTAACGTTCTGTATGTGACATTAGTGAGAAGTATACAAATTAACATCGTATGAATGTTTCATATAGGAAGTTGCTAAAAAGAAGTACATAAGATGTGTATGTAACTGCGAATTCAAGTATTATTGTGTAGATAAAAAATATGTTTTATTTACATAACATGGATGTTAATAGAGTTGGTAATAAAATTAAGACATCTCGGTGATATCTTATTAACGTTTTAAATAAACGTCACGAAAAGTCTCTAAAAAGAACATCACAAAACAGACTGGTTATGTTTCTTGTTTAGTGGGTATAGAATGCTCGAGTCACTTCTAGAGGAACAATATGGAGAAAACGTTTTTCTTTCTAGATATTTTTGTATATCTTTTAAACGAGGTAGGCACTTTATTAATTGTTGTGGGTTTCTGTATGTATAGAATCAGTTATTTGGTTAATTGGTAGATTCGAGTTAGCAACAATTTCTCAAATTATTTGAGCAAAAGTGAGATAGCTTTATTGGGTGTCTAGAAACTCTTCTTCCAAACGGAAACTACAGTTACTAGAGGTGATTTTAAGTCGATTTAGCTCAAATTACCTTAATCCGAAAATGCTTCTTAAGGGAGCTACAGCCCTTTGAAGAAGACGTCCTCATATGAGTTTTCTTCAAATTACTCAAAAATACCTTTACTTAAAATATTCAAACCTGGTATAATCAATAAACAGTTACAAACCAGTCGTTTGATGTAAATAAATTTTTTCCAGATCCATCAAAAGCGTGTCAGCTGGGGGGACCAACAAGTATTTTTTTTTTAATTTTATTTCCAAGTTTTTTATGTATCTGACACCGAATTTGGAAAATTCAAGATAACTTTCATAAAAAATGTTTTCTTCTTTCAGATCGATATCATAAACCGTTTTCGAGAAAAATAAATTTAAACTTCTTGTGTTTCTTACGTAAAATCATGTTGGATTATAAACTGTAATATCAAGTTGGCTTTGAAAAATCAACAAAATCTGACAATGTGTCAAATTATTTTGATTCTAAACAGTTAGTATTGTTATTGTGTGTGAAAAGTAAAAAATAATAGTTAATTTGATCAAAATGGTTTATTTTTCGAATGAAGAATATGCTGATATGCATTTAGTTCATGGAGAAGTACAATGCAACGCTCGGGGAGCAGAGCGAAGATATGCGGGAAAATTTCCAAACATAAGGCATCCTGCTCGCGCAACATTTGTAACCGTACACCAAAGATTAGGAGAAAGTGGCTCAGTAGTACCTAAAAATACTGAAACTGGTAGACGACCTGATGTGACAATGGAATTCGAAGACGATATTTTGATTTGAATCGAAAATAATCCTAAGGTTAGCACCAGAAGACTCGCTGCTATGTATCCTGGTATTTCCAAGTCTGCCATATGGAATATTATTCATAAAGAAAACCTTCATCCTTTCCATTTTCAAAGAGTTCATGCTATGGTAGATGGTGATTTCCCTGCCGGCATATATTTTTCAAACTGGTTGCGGAACAAAAAAAATCAGAATCCTAATTTCTTTTCTAATATTTTATTTTCCGATGAATCTACGTTTACCAGAGACGGAATTTTTAATTTGCATAATGCACATCAATATGCCTACATTGGTGATAATCCTCTTGCAACAGTAGATAAACAGCACCAGCAAAGATTTATTATAAATATTTGGATAGGTGTAATCGGTAATCAGCTTCTGGGATCCGTAGAGCTTCCTAGCCGTTCAACAGGACTCGAATATCTTAATTTCCTACAAAATGTTTTATCTGATTTAATAGATGAGGTTCCCCTGATGATTCGAAATATTGTATGGTTCATGCACGACGGCTGCCCAGCTCATTTTAGTAGAGAGGTTCGTCAATATCTCGACAATAACTATTACGATAAATGGATTGGAAGAGGTGGTCCAGTTAATTGGCCCCCAAGATTTCCAGATTTGAACCCCTGTGATATTTGTATTTGGAGTTATTTAAAATTATTAGTCTATGCTGTTTCGATGGAAACCCGTAATCATTTGTGGCAAATAATTCAAAACGCTTGTAATGAAATTAGAAATACTGAAGAAATTTTTGGAAAAAATTAGACGATCTTTAGAGAAAAGAATAAATTTGTGTATTGAGACAAATGGTCGTTATGTAGAGCATCTGTTGTAAAATTAATTCCCTTATTTCTATTAGTGTTTTAAATGGAACTCACTGTTTCTAGCTAATTCCACAATATAATGAAGAATGTTGAAAATTCTAAAAAATTGACAATTGTTTCGATAACTAAATATCGTCAGAATGACAGAAGTTACATTTCATTTGATGCCTACCTGATGTTTAGTAGTTATTTTTGGCTAGACCAAGAAGTGACATACCTTGTGATTGACTTAATATATGTTAATAGAAAAAAGAAGAAGATGTGATATTACAAATATTGAAACTTAGATATTATTAGCCCTATGGGGATATCCTGGATATCATTTTTCCAATTATGATCAGTATATCTGTGCAATGATATAGGAAACCAGGAAAACTATATCTGCTGATCTTTACAATTATCACTTAAGAAGACAATTTAATAGTGGAGAACTCCCTAGATTTATCTGTTCATTGACGACTTCATATTGTGGGTTTCTTAAGTGTCTTCTAATTTCCAACTCTTTAAGGAAATCCAGTTCTTGTTTCTCATCACAAATATGTGGTACTTCTAGTTCTGTGTTGGGTATTAATGAATGGTTGAAGTCAAGTAGATGTTTTGCTTAGTGGTATTTATCTGGTTGTTGTAATATGTATGCCGTAAGTGTTCACTGTATCGGATTTCAAAATTTCTAAGGGTCTGACCCAAATAGATAGCATTACACTCCGGACATTTGAGTTTATATATACCTGATTTCTTTAATAGTGGTATTTTTGTTTTTACATTTAAAAATTGTCTACTTACGTTACTTTCTGTTTTAAAAGAAATTGTTGTATTCATTGCTAAAGATATAATCTTTGAAATATTATTAGAAATATTTCCTGCATATGTGATGGGTTCATAAGTTTTTATTTCTTTAGTTTGTTTAGGAAATATTAGTTGTAAGGCCACTTTTTCCTATTTTTTATTATATAGCTTATTTATCATATGTAATGGATAACCGTTGGATGTTGCTATTTATTTAATTGTATTAATTTCTCTATCAAAATTACATTTGTTCATAGGAACTGAAAATGCTCTATGTATCATTGAATTTATATGCCGCTAGTTTATGCGACATGGGGTGATTGGAACTATAAGGAATTGTTACGTCAGTGTGTGTTGGTTTTCGGTAAATTGAATAATCAAGTACATTATTAACTCTTTGAAATTTTAAATCAAGAAAATTGATTGAGCTATTTTCTTCAATTTCTAATGTGAATTTAATTTTTGGGTGTAAATTATTAATGTGGTTGAAAAATGCATCTGATTATCGTTCACTACCCATAAAACAAGATAATATGTCATCTACATATCTATACCAAAATAAAACATTTTTGAAATATTACTTTCAAAGATCTTTCTTTCTAAACTGTCCATAAAAAAGTTTGCCAAAATAGGTGAGATGCGGCTTCACATATATATAATTCTGATTAATACATATATTAAAGGAATTAGAATTATTTCACTTTTGACAATGAGATAAATATTCAAAATGAAGGTTTACCAATGGGAAGCCCTATATCATCTATTTTGGCAAACATTGTTATGGACAGTTTTGAAAGAAATATCTTTGCAAGTAATATTTCATTCATATTAGCTTGTTTTATTGGTAGTGAACGACAATTAGATGTATTTTTCAACCACATTAATAATTTACACCCAAAAATTAAATTCACATTTGAAATTGAAGAAAATAGCTCAATCCATTTTCTTGATTTAAAAATTCAAAGAGTTAATAATGTACTTAAACCAACACACACTGATGTGACAATTCCTTATAGTTCCAATCACCCCATGTCACATAAACTAGCGGCATATAATTCAATGATAAATAGAGCATTTTCCGTTCCTATGAACAAATGTAATTTTGATAGAGAAATTAATACAATAAGACAAATAGCAACAAACTAAAGAAATAAAAACTTATAAAACTATCACGTATGCAGGAAATATTTCTAATAATATTTCAAAGATTATATCTTTAGCAACGAATACAACAATTTCTTTTAAAACAGAAAGTAACGTAAGTAGACAATTGTTAAATGCAAAAACAAAAATAACACCATTAAAGAAATCATGTATATATAAACTCAAATGTCCAGAATGTAATGCTGTCTATTCGGGTCAGACCCTTAGGAATTTTGAAATCCGATACAGTGAACACCTAGGAGCATACAAATTAAAACAACCAGATGAATCCCACTACGCAAAACATCTACTTAACACCAATCATTCATTGACACCTCACAGAGAACTAGAAGTACTACATATTTGTGATAAGAAACAAGAACTGGATTTCCTTGAAGAGTTGGAAATTAAAAGACATTCGAAAAACCTACAATATGAAGTCGTCAATGAACAGATAAATCTAGGGAGTTCTCCACTATTAAATTGTCTTCTTAAGTGATAATTGTAAAGATCAGCAGATATAGTTTTCCTGGTTTTCTAAATCATTGCACAGTTATACTGATCTTAATTGGAAAAATGATATCCAGGATATCACCATAGGGCTAATAATATCTAAATTTCAATATTTGTAATATCACATCTTTTTCTTTCTATTAACATATACTAAGGTAATCACAAGTTAGGGCACTTCTTGGTCTAGCCAAAAATGACTACTAAGCATCAGGAAGGCATCAAATGAAAAGTAACTTCTGTCATTCTGACGATGATATTCAGTTATCGAAACAATTGTCATTTTTTTAGAATTTTCAACATTTTTCATTATATTGTGGAATTAGCTAGAAACAGTGAGTTTCATTTAAAACACTAATATGAGTAGATTCCACGAAGTAAGGGTCGATACAGTTCCTCTAATTTCTGTTGGTAATTATCTCTAACTTTGTTTTTTTTTAATGTTGATTGCTGTTTTATACCCTCACGAAATAAAATTCATTTATAATTTCCAAAACAATGTAAGCAACTTAATACTTACGACTTTTGTTACCAGTATCTGTACAATTTGTTGATTTTCCAAAGCCAACTTGATATTACAGATTATAATCCAACATGATTTTATGTAAGAAACAAAAAAAGTTTATATTTATTTTTCTCGAAAACGGTACTTGATATCGATTCGAAAGAAAAGAACATTTTTTATTAAAATTATCTTGAATTTTCCAAATTCGGTGTCGGATACATGAAAAACTTGAAAATAATTTTTTTTTCATAAAAATACCTGTTGGTCCCCCAACTGACAAGCTTGTGATGGATCTGGAAAAAATGTATTTACAGCAAACGACTTGTTTGTAACTGTTCATAGTGTTCATTGATTATACCGACTTCAAATCACCTCTAGTAACTGTACTTTCCGTTTGGTAGGGGATTTTATGGACACTTTGAATAAGAATAAACGTAATGGCGGATTGAGCTCATTATAGCATGATAAATTGCAATATTTCAGCCTGCAGGTATTTATTTTAATTTGAAAGCTGCGTCGAAAATGTAAATTGAGATATACATGGCCTTTTTTCGCACTTTCTCAAGTATTTGCTATGTGATTAGATCGGAATTCGGTGTTCTTCATGGCTCAGATAAAATTTTATATATACATAATATCTGGGAAACTTTAAGTTTCTTATATAGCGTGACACTATTCATAGAATCTGCAATACAGTAATAATAAAATAATATACAAGAATAGTGTTTTAAATGAAACTCAACGTTTCTAGCTAATTCCACAATATAATGAAAAATATTAAAAATTCTAAAAAATTGACAACTGTTTCGATAACTGAATATCATCGTCAGAAAGTTACATTTCATTTTATGCCTACCTGATGTTTAGTAGTTATTTTTGGCTAGACCAAGAAGTGACCTACCTTGTGATTGACTTAGTATATGTTAATAGAAAAAAGAAGAAGATGTGATATAACAAATATTGAAGCTTAGATATTATTAGCCTTATGGTGATATCCTGGATATCATTTTTACAATTAAGATCAGTATAACTGAGCAATGATATATAAAACCAGGAAAACTATATCTGCTGATCTTTACAATTATCACTTAAGAAGACAGTTTAATAGTGGAGAGCTTCCTAGTTTTATCTGTTCATTGACGACTTCATATTGTGGGTTTCTTAAGTGTCTTCTAATTTCCAACTCTTCAAGGAAATCCAGTTCTTGTTTCTTATCACAAATATGTAGTACTTCTAGTGCTGTTTTCGGTGTCAATGAATGGTTGGTGTCAAGTAGATGTTTTGCGTAATGGGAGTTATCTGGTTGTTTTAATCTGTATGCTCGTAAGTGTTCATTGTATCTGATTTCAGAATTTCTAAGGGTCTGACCCAAATAGACAGCATTACATTCTGGACATTTAACAATTTTGTACTTACGTTACTTTCTTTTTTAAAATCATTTGTTGTATTATCTTTGAAATATTATTAGAAATATTTCCTGCATATGTGATGGTTTTATAAGCTTTTATTTCTTCAGTTTGTTTAGGAAATATGAGTTGTAATACCACTTATTCCTCTTTTTTATTATTTAGCTTATTCATCATATGTAATGGATAACCGTTGGATGTTGCTATTTGTCTAATTGTACTAATCTCTCTATCAAAATTACATTTATTCATAGGAACTGAAAATGCTCTTTGTATCATTGAATTGTATGGCGCTAGTTTATGTGACAGGAGGTGATGGGAACTATAAGAAATTGTCACATCAGTGTGTGTTGGTTTTCGGTAAATTGCATAATCAAGTATATTATTAACTCTTTGAATTTTTTAAATCAAGAAAATTGATCGAGTCATTTTCTTCAACTTCTAATGTAAATTTAATTTTTGGGTGTAAATTATTAATGTGGTTGAAAAATATATCTAATTGTCGGTCACTACCTATAAAACAAGCTAATATGTCATCAACATATCTATAACAAAATATAACATTTTTTGAAATATTATTTTCAAAGATTTTTCATTTTAAACTGTCCATAAAATGTTTGCCAAAATAGGTGATATAGGGCTTTACATTGGTAAACCTTCATTTTGGGTATATATGTTATTGTCAAAAGTGAAATAATTCTGATTAATGCATACATCAAATAAATTAAGTATATCTGATATTATTCCTGGATTAATATTTTTATCTTCTAGTAATTTTCTTACAAGTATTAGACATTATTTAGGAGGAATTTTAGTGAACATATTAGTAACGTCAAATGGAATAAGCTAATCTTTATCTTGTAATTTGAATGTTTTTAATTTTTTGATTAGTTCTATTGAATTTCTAATTGAGTACTTAGATTCATATCCGTAAGTATTGAGTATATTGTTAAGCTTCTTTGCCAGTTAATTTCATTCAATATACAAGATATTCGATTTAAAATAATATTTTTCTGATATAAATGATATAAAGTAGTATGTCCAGCAAATTCATCATACTGTATAAGCCTCTGGTACAAACTTTCATCAATATCGTGTTAATGACATCAAATACTTTTCCGATTCGTACTGGCAAACCTTGTAAATGCAAACTTTGTGAATTAGAATTATAAGCGATTTAACTAATACCACACAACTGTAAGCGGGCCCAGTGATAATTTCTTATTTTCAAAGTAGACTGTATGGGATTAAACAGTTCGCAACTTACTATATACTATTAAAGGAAAACTTTCATTGTAATCCAAGTTTACAGAACAGCATTAAGCGTTAAATGATGTACGTACAACGAATTAAATATCCGTTTTGTTTACTCAAGTTGATTTTATAGGTGATTTTACTAAAGTTTATGGAGTATAAGCCTTGGAGAGTGAACGTACATAAAGGGTCTTTAAAATTGATATGCTTTGCATTTTAAATGTTATTATAATTTCATTTTATATGCTGACGATAATAAAACCAAAAAATGATTTATATACTGAATCAAAATTGATAGTGTAATGTTTTACTTATTTATTAAGATAGTTTTTAACACAACGGGTGGGATAAACGTATACATACGGTACATCTACTTACTTTTAATTTATATACACTTAACTATTCACTTATACTTAATTTATGTTCACACTTAATTCTAATTTATATTAAATACACTGTTTTTTCACTTACTCTTAATTGATATAGATACTTCACTTTTCACTGTTTTGCTACCGAGATCAGATTGTAAACTGAACTGTGGTTCGTGGGTATTCGCTTATATATTAAAACGGTTTTCTGGAACATTTAAATTCCTGTAATTTCTAGATTACAACTCCCTTCAAACTAGCGAAAATCTTGCAAATGTTTTCATGAAAACCATCACAAGTGTGCGATTTCGTACCATTACCCCCTCCTTAAAAGGAAGTTCCTCCTGGGACTGTGTAGCCGGGACTGGATGTTTTTGTACATTCCGGATAAGGCACCGCCTTCATCGGGTACTGATAACGGGAGGTATAGCTGCAAATTAATATGTGGACATTGGTATTTTGGAAGATCACCTCTATCATGTTCTGGTTAACTCGCCAATCCAACTGGTTGCTTTCTATCCTAGGCATTGTTGTTAGTTCCTCCGCGTTGGATTCCAGCACATGATCTCGAAGGCTTCTCACATATCCCGGTAGGTGGATTGATTTTGAAATTAGTTTTTGGTTACCAGGTAGAAGAAGTACCACGAATTATGTTTGAGTCTCAGGGTTTTGCCAGGCGATGAAATCTGATCTTCAAGTTTTTCTAATTGCCCAAACTTCGTGAAATAATCCATTATAACTAGAATGTATTTACCATCATTTTCGGTCGTCGGAAATGGTCCAGCGATATCTTTGTGATCCTTTCAAATGGGCATAATATTGTTTCCTGGGTGCCTTTCTCTTGCGAAGTGATCCATTACTCATACCATTACATTTCTTACACCAGTCTTTCATATCGTCATTCAGTTCATCCAATAAAACCTTCAACGGACTCGCTGAAGGGTTTTCTTCACTTCCAGATGACCTCTCGATGGACTGTCGTGTAACTTTCTCAGTCACTCAGCTACTCTCGTTCTCGAGATAACTAGCTGTCCTCACTCCTCGAAACCATCATCGTTTTCAAGGCTTCTTTTCAACAGGCTTTCTTCTAGGACACTGAGGGTAATATGCCTTGATTGTAAGTGAAAATCTTGAGACCTCTTACCAGGTTTTCTTCCTTCCATTGCCGAATCATCCTCAGCTGGCGATCATTCTCCTGATCTTCTCGGATCGTGGTGGGTGACCATTCTTCGTTGACTACTGTAATTATTGAATCTGCAGCTTCCTGCAGCCTGCAAAGCACGGCCATCTAGAAAGGGAGTCAGAATTTCGGTGACTTACACCAGTTCTATGCTCTATGTTGATATCGTACTCTAAAAGTCGTTCAATCCATCTAGCGATCCGGCCCTCAGGATTCTTGAACTGCATCAACCACTTGAGTGCTGTGTAATCAAGCCGATTTAAGAACTTCCTTCCATAAAGAGACTGGTAAGAGTGTTCCACGGACTTCACTACCGCCAAAAGTTCTCTTCTTGTGACGCAGTATTTTCGATCTGATTTGGAGAGGACTGTTCTGAAATATTCTCAAACTCTTTGTTACCCTCCTTGGATCCTCCAATTCCTACGTTGCTTGTATCCGTATCAAGACTAAAATCTATTTTTGTTGATGGATATCCTAATATAGGCGCTGTAGTCAAATGTTTCTTCTAGGTTCCAAAAACCGTTTGACTATCTTCATTGCAATGGAATGCTCTTGCTTCTTCTGTGAGTCGAGTTAGTGGCTTGGCAATATCTCCAAACATACTTATAAGCAAAATCCAAGGACACTTATAACTTGATGCTTGTCGGTTGGTTGCGGCCATTGCTAAATGGAAACAATTTTCTCCGGATCCACCGCCACTCCTTCATTGCTCACTATATGACCCAGATAGTTAATTCAGTTTGGAATAGCTGACATTTCTTCGGGTTTAACATGAGCTGGCTAACTTGGAGTCGTTTGAATACATCTTCCAAATTCTTCAGGTATCTTCCCCAGTACTACTATGTCATCCAAATAGACTAGGCATGTCTTCCAAGACAACCCTCTCAGGACATTTTCCATTAGTCTTTCAAATGTCGCGGGCGCATCACAGAGCCCGAATGTCATGACGTTGAATTGCCATAATTCAGATCCGGGGGTAAAAGCAGTCTTCTCTTTGTCTTCTGGGTCCATTTCTACTTGCCAATAACCAGACTTCATGTCCAAGGTAGATAACAGTTAGCTGCCAGCCAAAATATCTAGGGTGTCGTCGATTCGATCCAGAGGATAGCTGTATTTCTTCGTCACGTTGTATAGCTGACGATAGTCCACGCAGAATCTCGTAGTTCCATCCTTTTTCTTGACGAATGCTACTGGAGTCACCCATGGACTAGTAGATGGTTCTTTTACTTTCTCTCCTTCCATCTCTCGAATGATTCAGTCAGCTTCCTCCAGTATCGATTACATCTACAAAGAGCTAGTGAACCCTCCGAATAACGGTATGTCTGTAGGGCTTGAAATTCTTATAATGATGATTCTTCGCATGCTATGTACGGTAACCATCGCCTGGCGCGCATCAGCCCTGCAAGTGATCAACCCCTATACCCTTGAAAGTGTGAATAAAATCCAAAAACAAAACGTCCTACTGTAAGCTTGAAACTTTGCGAAAAGTCATGCAACATGTGTTGGAAAGAGCCCGACATTGTGAATCGGAAAATATGCGACACCGGCGAGAAGTTATTTTTCATGTGTAAAGAAAATATATTTTCTTTTTTTGAATTTGAATTTAAATTACCGCGCAGTTCCAAGTGTCGGCATAGTGGCTAGCGTCATCCCGGTATAAAGGGTTGGTCTGACAAAAAGGAACATGTGTCAATACTTTACCCATTGACACGTAGTTAATTACCATTTTATGAATTTAGTTACTACTTGTGATAAGGAACTGACATTATATGATTTATGAACATTAAGTCGTTTCTCTTATTGTAGGTAAGGTGCTGGAAATAATAATCTTAAGATTTGCAAATAACGACGTATTGTAAGAATAAAGACGTGTTTAATTTTTCACCTACATCAAACTCGAAATTTCGAGTCGTGTAGTGACAAATAAATACAAATAACGGTAAGAGGGCAATTAAAAACTAAATACGCAACGTAAGTGCGAAAATATAAGCAATAAACAGCTCCGGACACCAAAAAAAGCAGAGGTAAATAATAATGGTTTCATTAGAGGTTAGTTGATAAGCAGATAACGGAAAGTAATAACGATACTGAAACTTTGACAGAGAAATATACGGTGTTGCCAAGCCGCCAATAAATAGCACAATTACAAGACAATCACAGGGTACTCCAAGAGGTGAGTTACTTCCGAGAGGATGACCCGAGCTACTCATTTAACGTGGGAACCTGAGAAAATAAATACAATAGATAGCGATGATTATAGTACTGATGATGGAAAAAGAAAAAGAGGTGAAGATATATCATTGAAAACATCCGAGAAAACATTTAGAACACCAAATAAAGAGGAAAATAGAAATGAGGACATGATGGAGAGGATGATGGAAATGATAATAAACCTCACAAGAGATATAAAGGACATTGTAGAAGATCAAAAAAGAATAGAGAAAACATGGAGCTATTAAAAAAGAAATTAAGGAACCGCGAAAAGAACAGATAGAACAGTAAGAAGAACTAAAAAATATAAATACATAAACAAAAATGCAATGGAAGAAATAGAAAACCTCAAAAAAAAAGAAATGAAGAAAGCAAATGAAAAAATCGAAAAATTGGAAGATGACAAAAGAAGGAAGAATACAGTAATACAAGGATTACGCCTAGATGTACAGGATAGGAAACAAGAAGTTAACATTTTTATTAAGGATAAAATGGAAGTAGAGGTAAAAATAAATAATACCATACAATTGGCAGATACAACCTATTCAGTAGAATTAAATATATTGGATGATATTATATATATATATATATATATATATATATATATATATATATATATATATATATGATAGGTCAGGAAAAATAAATACAAGCTCAGAAATAATACAAGGGAAAAAGTATTTGTAAATAACGATATGTATAAAGAGGCAAGAGAAATACAGAAACAAAGTAAAAAAACTGCAAAAGAATTGAACAAAAGAAAGGAAATTATAGTGGGACATCAAAAAGTAATAATAGACAAAGAAGTGTGGGAATGGAACAAGGAAGCAAAGGCTTTAGAAATACAAAAGTAAAAAAAACTAGGTATGTCACGAAAACCGGATGACTTGGAAACGACACTAGCAATGGAAAATAATTACGAAAAAGAAAATTAAATTGAAAATAAAAGAGTAAATAAAGGAAAATCAGGGAATAAACTAGAAGGGAATTTAAGGATAGGAACTTGGAACGTCAGGGGAACATATGAAGAGGGAGCAATGAAACAAGTAACGAAAGAAATGAAGAAGTATGGCTACGATCTCATAGGATTACAAAAGACAAAACAGAAAGTAAAGAAAGTTATTGAAATAGACGACTAAATATTCTTTAGCAGTGGAGGAGATAACAGAAGGTTGGGTACTGGGTTTCGAGTAAGTAAGAAAATTAAACATGCCATAGTTGAATTTAAAGCGGTTTCTGAAAGTCTATACTGAATAAAATTAAAAAGAAAATATCAAAAGATATAATTAATAAATATACTCGTCGCAACGAAAGAAACGGATATAGAAGGTGAAGAAAGTTACTACGATGAACTAAATAATATATTTGAAAGAATCCCAAGATATGATCTAAAAATAATCCTAGGAGATGCGAATGCAAAAGTAGGGAAAGAAGAGATATACAAGCCCACAATAGGTAGATTTAGTAAACACGAACACACAAATGAAAAAGGGCAGGTGTTGATCCATTTCGCAAAAGAAGAGGGTATGCAAATAAAAAGCACATATTTTGAAAAGAGAGAAATATATAGAGGCACCTAGAGATCACCTGACAGATCATACACCATTCAAACAGACCATGTATTAATAGACGAAGAAAAGTGTTTAAAACATATCAGAAGTTATAGAGGGCCATATGCAGACACTGACCACTTTTTGGTAGGAATAAAGCTTAAACAAGAAATACTACAGCAAAAAAATCGAAAAAGGAATGAGAAGAAACACAACACAAGGAGTAGATTGACAAAACACGAAGAAAGAAAGCTGTATACAGAAATGATAAATAATTATTCTATACGGACAGCTCGCGATATAAATGACGTAGAGAGTATCTGGACAAACATGAAAAAAATGCACAGAAGTAGCAATTGGACACATCCACGAAAAAACTCCATCAGGAAGGAAGAAGTGGTTCAATGATGAATGTCAGAAAGAAATAGAGATACTAAAAGCCAGAAGACTACAAATTATAAAGAAAGAAACACAAGAATCAAAACAAACATAGACAGAACCGAGGAAACACTGTAGAAAATTGATAAGGTATTAGAAAAGAGAGTATACAGAAAAACTTCTAACAGAAATATAAGGAAGTTACAATAATAAATAAATCAGAAGTCTCTATCAGAGAATCAACAGGGAAAGAAAAGACCACCAACAGAGACCGGTGTATTACAAAAATAAAGATGGGAAATTAATAGGAAATGAGCAAGACATTATAGAAATGTGGGAGGAATATTTTAAAGAACTCTTAAGTTTTAAGAGGAACGTGGAATATGAGATAGAACGGGAAGATCTAGGAGAAGAAAACACCCAATATATAGAAGACCCACCAACTTTAAGCGAAATTGAGGAAATAATAAATGAGCTAAAAAACAACAAAAGTCCAGGGAATGACCAGATAACAGCAGAAATGCTTAAATATGAAGGCGAAACCATAAGCAGGTGGATACACAAGCTGGTTGAAAAAAGTTAGTAGCCAGAAAGATTCCCCGAAGACTGGAATGAAGCGGTACTAATTCCAATTTATAAAAACGGAGGAAAAAGTGTACTCTTAACGCAAAATTTTCGAGCTTTCGAGGATGGTTATCCTCATCATCAGGAATACTGAAATAGAAAAAAACAGCATTAAGATACTGTAGTTAACAAACAAGATACAATAGGAAACGAAACACAACAGGTGTGAACTTACCCCCGAGTTGAGGCTAGATTCAATCATGTTATATAGAATTAAACTACGAATATTTAAAAATATGAACCAGTTGAGTGAAACAATGGTTTAGAATAGCACAATCACATTAAAATGACTAAAAAGCCAAAATGTACCACCATTTTGCAGACATAAAGAACACGAGTGCTTTTTTGTTGAAATCCGGCCAGGAAATGATATTGTTTTCCCTCTAAAGTGGAGAGATTAGTTGACAGTCGATGATGCCAACCAATATTTTAGTAGATTAATATGAAGTCAAGTACCCATCTTATCATGTAGGAAAAAGCTCACATGTTACAATGGTGCTCCGTTATTTTGTGTTTTCCCATGTTTCGATTAACATCTTTGCTCCCAAATTTCACATCCTTATTGGGTTATGCCGTGCTGAAGAGGCAATATGAGCCAGAAACATGCATGTCCACGGTTACCACTCTATTTCAGTAGCCCTTATTTTACCCATGAATCTCTTTGTTGTTGTTGTTAACATATCACGCGATATTCCTACATATATATATATATATATATATATATATATATATATATATATATATATATATATATAATATATATATATATATAAATACATAAATACATAAATACATTTTTCTTATTGCAGAAACTCAGTTGTGTTCTCATTATTGGTGTCATATCTCCTAATTGATCAAAATATCCACTATACATGTTTAAGTTGAAAATATCCTACATTCATATGTTGTATTTTGACATAATATTGTTAACAATTTATTCAAAAATAAAAAGTTATTAATCATTGAAATTTTAAACCATAACATTTTCTTGCACCATCCGGTACGTCTAGTAATTTTTGTCCCAGGATGTTTTCATCAGCGGCTGCCTACTTATTCTAATTCTAAATTATTATTCAACTACGTACTCTTTATTACAAAATAGTATATAATATACGTATTGATCAGTGTTTTCTCACACTCGAAGGTTAGAAATTTGAACTTTACCGATTTTGTAAAAGTTTAACTACAGAATTTAGGTATCGCAGCTTGAGAAGATAAATCTTCTCAGTTTAAAAATTGAAGCGAAGCCTGTGAAAAAGATTTATATAAACTTTGTTCACATACACAGGTTTTATTTCAAATGAAAACACGTTAAAAATATATTGAAAAAAGTTAGTAGCCAGAAAGATTCCCCGAAGACTGGAATGAAGCGGTACTAATTCCAATTTATAAAAACGGAGGAAAAAGTGTACTCTTAACGCAAAATTTTCGAGCTTTCGAGGATGGTTATCCTCATCATCAGGAATACTGAAATAGAAAAAAACAGCATTAAGATACTGTAGTTAACAAACAAGATACAATAGGAAACGAAACACAACAGGTGTGAACTTACCCCCGAGTTGAGGCTAGATTCAATCATGTTATATAGAATTAAACTACGAATATTTAAAAATATGAACCAGTTGAGTGAAACAATGGTTTAGAATAGCACAATCACATTAAAATGACTAAAAAGCCAAAATGTACCACCATTTTGCAGACATAAAGAACACGAGTGCTTTTTTGTTGAAATCCGGCCAGGAAATGATATTGTTTTCCCTCAAAAGTGGAGAGATTAGTTGACAGTCGATGATGCCAACCAATATTTTAGTAGATTAATATGAAGTCAAGTACCCATCTTATCATGTAGGAAAAAGCTCACATGTTACAATGGTGCTCCGTTATTTTGTGTTTTCCCATGTTTCGATTAACATCTTTGCTCCCAAATTTCACATCCTTATTGGGTTATGCCGTGCTGAAGAGGCAATATGAGCCAGAAACATGCATGTCCACGGTTACCACTCTATTTCAGTAGCCCTTATTTTACCCATGAATCTCTTTGTTGTTGTTGTTAACATATCACGCGATATTCCTACATATATATATATATATATATATATATATATATATATATATATATATATATATGTATATATATATATATATATATATATATATATAATATATATATATATAAATACATAAATACATTTTTCTTATTGCAGAAACTCAGTTGTGTTCTCATTATTGGTGTCATATCTCCTAATTGATCAAAATATCCACTATACATGTTTAAGTTGAAAATATCCTACATTCATATGTTGTATTTTGACATAATATTGTTAACAATTTATTCAAAAATAAAAAGTTATTAATCATTGAAATTTTAAACCATAACATTTTCTTGCACCATCCGGTACGTCTAGTAATTTTTGTCCCAGGATGTTTTCATCAGCGGCTGCCTACTTATTCTAATTCTAAATTATTATTCAACTACGTACTCTTTATTACAAAATAGTATATAATATACGTATTGATCAGTGTTTTCTCACACTCGAAGGTTAGAAATTTGAACTTTACCGATTTTGTAAAAGTTTAACTACAGAATTTAGGTATCGCAGCTTGAGAAGATAAATCTTCTCAGTTTAAAAATTGAAGCGAAGCCTGTGAAAAAGATTTATATAAACTTTGTTCACATACACAGGTTTTATTTCAAATGAAAACACGTTAAAAATATATTGAAGACTTTAAAAAATGGCGAGTGCGCAAGGGATACTGTCTTTATTTTGTATCTATTTTATAAATTAATCAATTCATAATCAGTCACTTTCGAAACTATTTGAACATCGCCTGATGGCTCATTTTCTGTTCATAACAGTCGCAATCAGAAACCTGTAAAAAATAGTGTATTATCTAATTTCTTTAATAAGATGAGATCACATGTGGCAGTCCATATTAGTTCAAGTGCGTTAGCAGCATTAGTACATTAAAAAAATGCTGCCAGAGAGCATCAGATGAATGGGAAAACAAACCCCAAGGAAATGTTGATAATTTAATCTGCTGCCAGACAACATTAGTTGAATGGGAAAACATACCCCAAGAAAATGTTGATAATTTAATCAAAAACATTCCATTGAATTCAAGAATGCATAAGGGCTAGAGGTGTTAATGCAGATTACTAGAATTATAAATACCATTAAGTATAATTTTGTTAATCTATTGTTTGAATTGTACGTAACTTTTTATTAAAAGTATTTCAATTATACATTGAAAATAATGTATATTCCATGTATATTACAAAATAATAGTTTATTCCATTGGAATGGAAGCCGAAACGTTGAAAAATTACAAATTTCCAACGCAGTTCAACCCGTGAATCTAGTTTTCTTAACCCCAGCTACGGAAGACTAAGCGAATATTTCATACGCGTCTACGAGGAGGATTTAATTTCTGTAACCAAATCCTATAGCACAATCTTCCTTCGAAGACATCGGCACTTCACATTCCTAAAAGCTTATTGCAACCATTAAGTCATCCTCAAATTTCTCCAACTAAAAGAAATTACCACAACGTCATCTATTTTTCGTATCATCAGGAAAATCAAACTCCCTTCTTAGAAATTCCATACATACCACTAGATAAAATCATCATACCATCAGTCTCCGTCTTCTCAATACTTTTCATCACATCCACTCCATCTGTCTTCATCCCCTTAATATCTTGTATTCTCAAGAAAACCAGCTTCTCCCTTCTTAGAAATTCCATACATACCACTAAACAAAATCTTCATACCATCAATAATTTTCATTAAATCCACTCCTTCCGTGTTTATCCACTAATATGGGATACTTTCGGCTGACTATCTCACCAAATTAACCCAATACATATTATACAAAGAAACCAAACAAAAAAAAGAGTCTGACATCCCTATTTTTAAATACGCCAAAGGTTTCAGCTACGCTGACACATACAATTCTATTTCAGTAGAATTGATCATTCACCAAACTGAGGAAGTCATCTCCCACCTGCCTTCCGATCAAGCCGAAATTTTGAAACAAGATGTTGCCAAGGTCCTCCGAATACTAAAACCTTATCTTTCGAGCCTGATCTTCAGAGAATGACAAGCTATCAAAGTTATTCATAGCGTCTTGAATACCTCTTCTTTTCTAAAAAAAATAATATTCTTCTCAACACTTCCCATTACAAGATCGACACTAATAACACGAGCAGATATCTGGTA
Organism: Galeruca laticollis; assembly: GCA_963921935.1. Lineage (NCBI taxonomy): Eukaryota > Metazoa > Arthropoda > Insecta > Coleoptera > Chrysomelidae > Galeruca > Galeruca laticollis. The sequence goes on from OY998184.1 coordinate 37,716,117, forward strand.
AAGACAACAAGAACATGCATCAATAAGTCCCAGTTTCCTTCCGACATAAAAGCTAAGCTCGTCCCACTAGGAAAATCATCTCGCATTCCTTGAATATACGGTCGTCCACAAATTCACAAATCCGATCCCCACTACGACCCATTGTCAGCGCGCTCAACTGCCCCACCAAATTCCTGTTCAAACATCTAGCTGAAACCATTCAACCAATTTATGAGTAATCTCAATCCTACGTTAAAAATTCTCGCCATTTCATTCACCTACTCAAATATTTTGATATTTTTTCCAGAGACATACTTTTCAGCTTTGATATTGTCTCCTTATTAACCAACACCCCTATCTATGAAACTTCGTCTAACCTAGATACTAAACACCACATTACCCCAAATTGTCTTTCCCTAATCAAACATTGTTTGTCCAACACCTACTTTATATTTCAAAGTAGCTTCTACATACAACTCAAAGGTGCTCCCATAGGATCACATATCTCTCCGGTTATTGCCTACATTATTACGAAATATTTGGAAAATCAGCTCCCCCCTCCAAGCAAGCTGCTGGTTACGATATGTTGATGACACTCTCGTCATTTGGTCTAATGGAAGAGATACTCCAGATTCCTCTCTTCCCCATACGAACAGCGTTTATCCCGGTATTCAATTTATGATGGAAGTGGAAGACTCTAGGTACCATTTTATGACATCATAATCAAAAGACTATCTCACTACTCCAGTGTTGATTTTACCTTTGTACAAATAGGTTGTGCGAAGCAATTAACAAAACCGGTCGATAGTTTTTATCAGTGCCAACTTTGTTTTCTTACACGTGTTTATTTGAAATATTCCGATTAGAGTTTTTAACTAAATAATTTTTCCCCCATCATGGGGGATAAAAAAGGGACGTCATTCTCGACGCAAGTGGAGTCAATTATGTTATGTGATGATGATCAAATGTTACCGATTAATAACTCTCCAAGCACCAACGAGGTTTCTGCAGTAAAACCAGTTCCAAAAAAGTTCAACTTATTGTCAGATAAGTACAATTTATCGACTATTTGGGTATACATTGAAAATATTAAAAGTAGTAATTTGGGAAGGCTACATCCCATGACTGTTGGTCACATACTTTTTAAACAATTAAAGCTAACTAATATATTAGAAATTAAAAGTATAGGTAAAAATCGAATAAAAGTTTTATTAAAATCGTTTCTTGAGGCTAATCAATTAGTTAAAAATCCTTTGTTGGAAAATCATAATTTGGTAGCTTATATTCCAAATCATCTACTCGAATCAAAGGGTATCATTAGGGACGTTGACACTAAATATGACGAAAAATATTTGTTAGAGAATGTAGAGTCTACCTCTCCGGTAATAAACATTTATCGTACTAAACGTAAATCCAAAGAGAGGATCACACAATTGATTATGTACCCAAAAAAACCATTATTATTACTTTTGAAGGTAATATTATACCAAAATATGTTGCATTTAATAAAGTATATTGTCAGGTAGAACAATTTATAGGTAGAGTAGTTCAATGTTATCGTTGTTTGAAGTATGGACATGTTTCTAAACAGTGTAAAAACTCCCAAGAACGATGTATACAATGCGGCGAAATAAAAACAGAGGAACATAGTTGCAATAAGGACAAAATTTATTGTATTCATTGTAAATCTAATGATCACCTATCTATATCTAAAAAATGCCCTCAATATGAGAAACAGAAAAAAATTAAAACTATTATGGTTGAACAAAAAACGTCATTTCTGGAAGCCAGAAAATACTGTGAAAACTCTATTTCTTCTTTTGTAAGTCATGATTCTTTTTCAGGCTTATCAAATTATAATAAAGATTTCCCCAGTCTTACTAATCAAGTTAATAATAATACCACACAAACTATGATTAAAAATATTAGGAAAAGTAATAGTTTAATTTCGTCGCTACCAAGTACAAGTGGCACAAAAAAATACTCAGAAAAATTATATCTGAGTAATACCTTACCTATTTGGTAGAGGTGACTCGATTAAATGAAAAAAAAATCGTTACCTATTCTATCTAATGCCTACATACACCTGTTTTAAAGAACACAACCTCTCTATAAAATCTTTTCTAAATATAAGATAGATACTCCAAGCTCTTTTTATACTCAATTTATTCCAGCAAGAAAACAAAACGTAATTTCAAAAAAGGAAACATAAGCCATTCAGTTTAGTTACGAATTTTGAAAGAGCAGCGATAATTTTATTCCTAATCCCTCGTCCCTACAATTTTCACAAAGGTAATGTCCTAAATTATGCATTGAAGGTTTGTGTGAGAAAGCGTTGAAAATTTTCATAAGGAATACGAAGGAACTTCTTCAGAGGTCGATATGTTATGGAAGATTTCTCTCATTTTGTCCGGTCGGCAACTGTGACGCGTCCCCGCTACTTTGTGTTGTGTATATAATTGTCTTTTTTTTCTATTATTATTCTTTTATTCCTTTTTTTATCAATTGTCTTTAAATATAATTTGCTTCCTCGTAACTTCTCGGCCCCAGACTTTTGCATCCACCTAGAAGACCGCAGATCAGGCACGCAAGGTAAGACAAGGGCTTAGTTACTAATCTCATAATAGTAATTTATGCAACAAGTGCATAAAGTGGTACTTTTTTTCACGAATGGAAAAAGTTGACCGCAATACCATGAGTGTAAAAATACACTTTATACACATGTTGCATACATTATTTTTTCTACAGCCCCATACAAAAAAACAAAATTCAAATAGAAATTTGGGATATTTTAATTAAGCTCCTTCGGTAAATTAAAATTATACGTGTTCCAAGTTTCATGAAAGTTCATCCTCGATGCCCAGCCAAGTATCTTAGAAGTCCATCCTCAATGCCCAGCCAAGTTTCATTGTGTTAGCTTATGGAAAGCGTGAAATAACGTTATGGCACTTTTTTTAACGCTTTTTTACTTTTTTCACTCTAACCATAAACAACCACTTTAAGCGCTACTAACCGATGAAATACAAGGTACTTTAAAGATAGGGCGTAGAAACAGATTATTCATTCGCATGATACAATACATTTTCTCTCAACTAGCTATCGGAAGGTCTAAGGGCGATCACAGCCCCAGTTATTTTACATATTTTGGTACATTCGTAGCCGGATAATCATTATCGCACCCTTGGTTACTGTTATTGATATTAATATTTTCCTTGACTATCAATTTCATTATTTATTTCAACAAAAAGTTATACGCACAACATAAAGTAGTTCTCAGTCAGGTTTTGTTATTGTTTCATTAGCACAGCGCAAAAAGTTGTCGTACCAAGTACTTCAGTTTTGACTTTCAAAATCGATAATTTTTTTCATTTTAATAAAGGCCCCTTTATTTATTTACATTCTATTAAAAACGCGTTTCATTCTTTTATACATAAATAATATCAATTTTCTCCTTCATTATTATAGCACAAGTAGAACGGACTCAGGTTAAATACTATTCTCAATCAACATTATAAATTGAAAAATATTTGAATTTATTGATAAAATGTCTACAGATAAATAACGTAAATACACCAATTATAGATTGGTAGAAATTCGTCGTTTGAATGAATTTTTGCAGATTGCTAAACGGTTTATTATGTGAAGGGCAATAGGCTTTTGATTCAGAAGATTTAATTCGAAAAACATTTAAGGCTAATTTGTTACAAATTCGAGAAATTTACTATAAATTGATCACTTCTACGGCATTTGCGGTAAACACAACGCCTGTCCCTATTAATAGTCATGGCAATGTTGCATTGCCTAACATCAATTTGCCTACCTTTGATGGTGATCTTTCTGAGTTTCCGTCATTTATTGACATGTTCGACGCATCGATTCACAGCAATAGCCAAGCTCAGTAAAATTGAAAAGTTTAAATATTTGAGATCATCCGTTCAAAATTCAGCATTTCTTGTCATTTAACATTTTCAAATGACCGAACGTAACTATAATCTTGCTTATGCTGCATTGCGTAAACGGTTAAATAACACTAGAAAAATTGCCATAACGCATTGGACGGTTTTGGATAACTACCCAAAACTCATTTCGGATCATCCTACAGAGTTACGACGCTTGTTGTCAACCTTTGATGACCATTTGGACGCTTTAAAAATCCTCGATTTTCCTGTCGATAAAAGGGATTCCATTCTTGTTCACATGATTTTAAAGCGATTACCATTTTCTTTAATTTCACAAATTGAGCTTAACCATACTTCTACTCAATCAGACGATGAATTCCCTACTAATAAAGATTTATTCAATTTTCTAACGCGCTAGGTGGAGGCTTTGGAATATGTTAATAATAATAATTCTTCAATTCACAAACCAAGAGTTAAACCTGCTTCCAAACTGTCTCAGCATACCGCTACTTCATTTTTTGTTGCAAATGAATCTAGTGGCAAATATAATTTGAAATGTTATCTTTGCAAGGCTAATCACGCTTGGTATAGATGTTCAGAATGTTAATAGATAAGTCCTGCACATAACTTTAGACAATGTAGATCTCAAAATTCTTGTCATAAGTGCAAACAGAGTCATCATACTCTTTTGCATTTTTTAAAATCACCTGATGATGAAATCAATAATCCAAACTTTCGTACTTCTAGTACCGCAGTGAATAATACTACTAATCATATTGTTTCAATTTCAAAAGATATAAGTGATGACATCGCAACTCAATCTAGTCCCGCACTGCAATCAGTACCCGCACTTCACGCTTCTGTTTTGTCCCGCGCCTCTAGCGTTCTGTTATCCACGGCAATGGTGGAGGTTGTAGATAATTTTGGATACTATCAGCCTGTGCGTTGTCTCCTCGATTCAGGAAGTATGATGTTATTTATAACGTCAAAAGCAGTGAATCGTTTAGGTTTGAGTTCAAACAAATTCTCAATACAATTAAATGGCTTGGATTCGATGAAAACTGTTACTACAGCTGGTGGAGTTGTTCTTCCCCTTCGTCCAATTCATCAAAACCATCCAGTTTATACCATTGATGCTATAGTCTTACCAAATATTTACACAAACTTACCACTTAAACATATATCTCATGAAACACATATTTCGAACATTCAATTAGCAAATCCGCAATTTTCTAACCCAGGTGCTATAGATATTCTTCTAGGAGCTGATATATTTTCTTAAATATTGCTGAATGGTCGTATCGTCGGAAGTGCTGGTCAATCGGATGCCATCAATACCGTGTTTGGATACGTTCTAACTGGAAAGATTGATCAGAATATTCAAACTAATTATACTTCTCTTTTTTGACAAATTGATGATACTCTTGAGGAGTCTGTAAAAAGATTTTGGTATATAGAAAGTGTTCCAGATGTCGTTACCCGTTCTTCCTATGACGTTTACTGTGAGAGAAAGTTTGTAGAGACATGTCAAAGAGATCCCGCGGGAAGATTCATTGTTTCACTTCTCTTTAGAAATGGTGATCCCTCCTTTTCTGACACTCGATCTTTGGCTGTTAATCGATTTCACTCATTGGAAAGACGTCTTTTGAGGAATCCTCTCGTGTATGAACAGTACTCTTCTTTTATGAAAGAAACCGTTGAGTTGGGTCACATGGAGCCTGTCGACGTCTTGACGGCTTCATCCCAAACATATTACATTCCTCATCACTGCGTTCTGAAGCCCGAGAATGTCACCACACAAATTAGAGTAGTCTTCAACGCATCGACCAGATGCCTCAATCAGTTATCATTAAACGATCATCTTCCTCCTGGTGCTAAGTTACAAAGAGATATTGCCACAATCCTGTTACATTTTCGTATTCATAGATTTGCAATTATTGCAGATATAAAGATGATGTTTCGTCAAATATTAGTGAATGTTGTCCATCAGGACTATCAGCAAATAGTGTGAAGATTTTCTCCTTCCGAACCTCTCCAAGACTTTCGACTGAAAACTGTTATTCATGGAACTACTTCTGCTCCTTATTTAGCCTTCCGCACCCTTTTACAGTTGGCGGAGGTAAAATGTTCTACTTATCTTTTGGTTTCACAGGCTCTTCGTTTCGATACATATGTGGATGATATTGTTACAGGTAGCTCATCTTTTGAATCGGCCAAGTTACTTCAGCAACAACTCGTTGATCTTCTTGAAAAGGGAGGATTTGGATTACGTAAATGGTCTAGTAACTAGTCTTGTTTGATCTCTCATTTACCGCCATCACATTTGTATACTAACTCGTTGTCCTTTGACGAAGATACTTCACTTAAAATACTGGGTTTACCGTGGAGCACAACTTCAGATAGTTTCTTCTTCTCCGTACAACCTTTTGATGGTAATTGTACAAACCGAAGCCTATTATCTCATTTAGCTAGAATTTTCGACCCACTTGGGATTCTTTCTCCGGCCACTTTCCTTTTAAAACACTTGATTCAGCGTATTTGTACTTATAAGTTAGATTGGGATCAACCCCCGCCAGAAGAGATTATTCGTCTGTGGAAATTTTTCTCCACATATTTCGCAACTCTTTTGTCCCTGAGTAATCCCCGTACCTTTTGTCATGGGAACATACGGAGTTTTGAATTACATGGTTTTGGAGACGCCGTAGCGTATGTTCTTGCTTATACTCGCACGGGAGAATGTTCCACACATTTTGTTGCATCCAAATGCAAATTGGCTCCATTCAGAAGGATCACTTTGCCCAGGTTAGAGCTTTGTGCTTCTGTATTAGTGGCTCGCCTAGTTTCCTTTCTTCGCAACACCTTTGAAACTTACATTTATTTTGATAAAGTTGTATGATGGTCTGACTCGTAGGTTGAATTATCTTGGATTAAGTCCTCTCCGCATCGCTGGAAGACTTTTGTTAGTAACAGAGTGTCTTTCATTCAGGATAAACTTCCCTCTTCTTCTTGGTTCTATGTCAGATCAAAGAACAACCCCGCAGATGTAGGTTCTCGCGGCTTATTACCCTCAGAGTTGCTCACTTGCACATTACGGTGGGCGGGACCATCGTTTCTTAAATGTACCTGTCCACCTTGAAATGAGCTTCCCCAACCCAATTTTAACACATCTTCTAGTGTTTCTAAAGAAGAGCGTCAATTAACATTTCACGTGGTACCCGCAGTGAGTCTTCTTGACTCGTTAATTTCGCAACATTCCGCCTTGTTCAAGATTACTCGAATTTTAGGTTAAGTTCTTCGCTACATTTAAAATTCCCGCAAACCAAATAACAAACGAACAGGTGGTCTAAATTCATATGAGCTGCATCTGGCGCTGTTAGTTCTAGTAAATCGTACGCAGGAGTTGTCGTTTTCTGCAGCAATTAAGATGCTCGAGACAATAAGAGTATACCCAAGGTCCTTCGTAAATTATCTCCATTTATTGATTATCAAGGCATCTTACGAGTTTGGGGGAAACTAGTTAATGCTCCTCTCTCATTTGAGAGGAAACATCCTGCTCTTTTACCTAAACATGGCCGTTTTACTGATTTACCATTGAATCGTATCATCTTAAATATCTTCATGCAGGAGTTCAATCTGTGCAGCAACAATTTTGGATCTCATCATCCAAATGGTCAATTCGTCGTGTTTTGGGTGAGTGCCTCCAGTTCTGGAAGACCAATCCTAAATTTGTTCAGCCTATAATGGGCGCCTTGCCATCAGCTCGTGTCACTCAAGTAAAACCTTTTCTTCAGGTTGGTGTGGATATTGCAGGCCCATTTAACATTACTTTAAGTAAGGTCCGTTGGGCCAAAGTCCTGAAGGCTTATCTTTGTTTATTTGTGTGCTTCACTACTAAAGCCCTTCATTTAGATTTGGTATCTGATCTCTCAGCAGATGCATTTTTGGCAGCTTTACGGCGATTTATATCACGACAAGGACGCTGTAGTGATATTTACAGTGATTGTGGGAGTAATTTCGTATGTGCTGCTCGACAAATTGACGTTTTCCTCAAATCCGCTGCCGAGCAGGAATCTATTGCGTGGCATTTTAACCCACCCTCGAATCCTCACTTTGGCCGTTTATGGGAGAGTGGTGTCAAATCCGTTAAATCTCACTTACTGCGAATTTTTGATGACCAAGTTTTAACTTATGAAGAGATTTCCACAGTTCTCATACAAATTGAAGGCAGTGCTCAATTCGAGACTCCTTACCGCTTGTAGCAATGATCCAAATGATCTGACCGCTCCATGTCCCGCCATGTTTCTCACCCTCGAACCATTGGCCTTATGTCCAGAACCTGATGTTTCTTCTCTTCCTTTAAAAATCATCTGTCGCGATGGCAGTTATTGTCTCGCATTCATCAGACGTTTTGGCATAGATGGTCGAAAGAGTATCTTCACACACTTTACCAGAGGCATAAGTGGTTCGATATTACATCTTCTCTTTCTCCTGGTGTCCTTGTCTTGATAAAGTATGATAACCTTCCTCCTTTGCGGTGGACGATGGGAAGAGTGGTGGAGGTTTTTCCGGGCTCTGATGGGATAGTGCGAGTTGCAATGTTAAAGACAACTAGAGGTTTTTTCAAAACACCAGCTGTGAAGCATTGCCCGCTTCCTCTCAATTCTTAAAATATTACCTATATTTTGGTGGGCGGTATGTCGCGTCTCCGCTACTTTGTGTTGTGTATATAATTGTCTTTCTTGTTTTTTTCTATTATTATTCTCTATTTTCTTGTTCTTATCAATTGTCTTTGATTATCATTTGCTTCTTCGTAACTTCTCGGCCCTTGTCGTACGAAAACGCGCTGTCTGCTAAAGTCGACGAGAAGCAGGAACGATATATTGAATTGTTAAGCTGAAGTTCAATCGAGAGGTTATAACGAGACTTTGTGTTGTGTATGCTATCGGAAGGTCTAATGGCGATCACAGCCCCAGTTATTTTACAAACTGAACTGTTGATTGTGTTTTTAAGACTTATTCTTTTATTAATAAATAGATTTCAGGTTATATAATTTACTTTTTTCAACTCGAAATTATAATAATTTGAAAGTTGTGTTCATTCCTTACATTTTACATTACTTGCTTTGTTTTTTTCCGAGCATTATAAGCCCCAAATTATTAATTTATAAATAGAAAAATTCAATTCACTGGCCGTCTACGCGCACTGAAGAATTTATCTACGATATAATCCATCAAATTTTAATTTGAGCACATTTCCGTATTTTTATTATCTAAACAATTACAATAAAAAACCTGAACCAAACCATTTCATTCGCAGATTTTCTAGAAAAAAACGGAAAACCTAGCTGCACCCTTTAAACTAGTCAAATTTAAATTTTCTCTCATTTTGTATTTTTTTACTAGGCTATAACGTCAGAACGTAAAAATTGCACCAAATTTGACAATTCCACAGAACTGGAAGCGGCTACATTGTCATTAACCTACTATGCTCCTTTGTTCTACTTCGCATAGAGTTGATTAATTCTTGATGGCAATTTTGTTGCATATTCAAATACGATTTAATCGATGTCGGATTACTATGCTCAGTAATTTTCATTAATTGTTGATTGATTACGTTGGCGCTTGCAAGATGGGTGGAATGATTACTGTGGTTAGTTAATTCCTTGTGCTTCGTATCAAGTCTAATTTTTTCGGCTGTCTGTCTAGTCCACGACGATAAATTGTTAATACCAATTGGACTATTTTTGAACCGCGCTGCATCGTTATCTAAGTGTGGGTATGTCAAACTGACCAGTTTATTAAAATCAAAAATCGTAACGACGATAGTTAACAAGATGATAATTATTTTTGTTTTTGATCACCGTTGTGATAGCTTGTAACTAAGGGCCTGACGTATTTTGATTGGATCATTTATAATCATGTGATACATTAAGTATATTAAATAAAAAAACCTTCAAGCTGTGTACACGACTTAATTTAATTTGAATAAAACTTTTTTGTATTTTGTGTAAAATTTAATGAATTTTTCAAATCGTAGCAAAGCGCTTTCGACTGTCAAGTCATCATCGGTGCTTACCTAGAAGTAAGTGAGCCGATACATTTAATGAAAAGAAAATTAGAATAAAGAAGTGAGGTTACTTACTCGTCAGGCAATACTAAGATGAATCCATAAAAATATCCATACAAAGATTGTTGGATATTATACATTTATATTACAATTAGTATTTCATAAAATCAAGTGGTATTAAATAATATACAGTGCTATTCAAAAGTCCCCACCTCCCCCCTCGTATCTTTTGAACGGCTACACTTACATTAATAAAATTTGGAGGGTGAAAATAAAGTGTTGTAAACTACTCTACGAATAGTAACAGGTGACGTAATAGTAATAGATGACGTCACAGTGCCACTCTGGCCAATAATTTTAAATAGGACCTTATGGCAAGTGATATCTCGTTTGAAAGACATTGACATTGGCTACATAGCCATAATAATTTTGTTTGGGTTTAAATTAATTTTGACGGATAAATTACATAAATACCAAAATTATTATTTCACATTTAAATATTGAAGATTATTCAGTTCGCCTCTGGTTAGTTGTCAAAAAATTAAAGTTTTTAATTCAATTTGCTTTGCAAAGTTTTTCTAAATAGCTTAAATATTTAATTTTATTATTGTTCAACGAGACGTTTAAGAGTTTACATATGCAAAATGGTACGTACTCAAGTCTACAAAGTAGCAGCTATCTTAATAATTGGTGAATCTAGAAAGAATCTCTATGAAGCGGAACGTTTATTTAATGAGAGAAACCCAGATCGCCATATCTCGAGAACTTATTTGAGGGAGCTTCTTCACAAGTTTGAAGCAACAGGTAGTGTTCAAGATGCCAAACGATCTGGTCGACCAACATTTAGTGATGATAAAAAAATTGATATAGTTGCTGAAATGGTAGTAAACCCTACTTCCTCTTCAACTAAAGTTGCGTCTATCTGTGAAGTAAGTAAAAGTAGAGTACAGAGAGTGTTGGCTAAAAATAAATGTCATCCATACAAGTTAAAAATGGTGCACCACCTTTCGGATGACGACCCCGACAGAAGAATCGAATTCTGTGAATGTATAACAAATAAAATTAGTCAAAACCAACATTACACAAAAACAATTCGTTTTAGTGACGAAAGTACTTTTTGCCTAAATGGAAATGTGAATACACAAAATGTAAGGTATTGGAGTGACACAAATCCTCACACCTTTCGTGAACAACATACCCAATTTCCAGAAGAAGTTAATGTTTGGGCAGGTATTTTGGGAAACCACATAGTTGATCCTGTTTTCCTAAATTCAAATTTAAGCGGTGAAGTGTATCTGGAGATGTTACAAAATGCAATTGGGCCGTTGATTCTTGAAATTCTGGAAAAGAATCAAGATGAATTCGGCCATCTGGAAATAACATTTCAACAAGATGGTGCTCCTGCACATTATTATGGTGCAGTAAGACGTTACCTGGATGAAGAATATCGAGGTAGATGGATCGGCCGGAGAGGTCCTATAGAATGGCCACCTCGGTCACCAGATCTGACACCATTAGATTTTTTCCTATGGGTACTTGAAATCCAAGGTTTATACTACGGCACCAGATAGCATTGGCGTTTTGAAAGAAATAATTACTGAAGAATGCAATACTATTTCAGCTGACACATTCGAACGAGTACGACAAGAGTTTACTAATAGGATGTATTACTGTCAGGAAGTAGACAGAGCACATTTCGAACACTTGCTATAAGAATCCATTGTTGATATTTGATTAATTAAATTTAAAAAAATAATTTCAATAATTCTGGTATTTATTTAATTTATCCGTCAAAATTAAAATAAACCCAAACAAAATTAATATGGCTATGTAGTCAATTTCAATGCATTTCAAACGGGATATCACTTGCCATAAGGTCCTATTTAAAATTATTGGCCGGAGTGGCACTGTGACGTCAACTATTACTATTACGTCACCTGTTACCATTCGTAGAGAAGTTTACAACACTTTATTTTCACCATTATTAATGTAAGTGTAGCCGTTCAAAAGATACGAGGGGGGAGGGGACTTTTGAATAGCATTGTATGTTGTGATTGATGTCAAGTTGATGTTTAAAATATAAAATAGCGTTCAGTTCAGTAAAATAAAGTTTCATAATAAAAGAGCGTATTTAATTAATCAAATATGGTAGCAGAGCGTGGTTATTAAGAAGAAGTGTTGAATTGAATACAAATAAAGGAGAAATAAAGTAAAGAAAATGTCAGATGTCATCAATGTTTGATGGCGAAGATTACGGAAATTGGAAAAAACGTATTATTATGTATTTAAAAATAGAAAAATGTGATATAGTGGTCATAAGAGATAAACTAGTTACAGGTTAGCAAAAATAGCTAAAAGTTTGAAAATGGACACGCCTACGATGCGCGTTGGTCACAATACAAAAAGTAGGAAATAACATAGTTTACAGTACTGCTACAAAAAGTTCTTGCTGTTTACAATCAAACTTTAACGAGTACAGAACTAGGTATGGTCTGCGAAAAGGTGGGTATTGCGGCGAATAAAATACCTTCGTTGGTATAGATAAATTTTATTATTCCAAAATTAAATATCATTGCGAAATAGTAAAATTTATCTGTACCGACAAGTATACCTATTTATTTCCTTTTTCAATATATTTCCATACTCTTATTACGTTTTATTACATATTTTTTCAAAATAATATAAATAAATACACAATGCAAAGTAATTTCCTAGTTTTTAACGCCTTAATTTAATAGGTAAACAACTTCTATAATAATTGTGCACTGGATTGTACCAATATCGGCAGAAATTATCGAGCGCCTTGGGTATCCTTCTCCCTCCGAATGCGTTCTCACTTTATCGTTCGCGCAGGGAAGTGGGGACCTCACACTTCCAGCTATTTTTGCTTAATAATACAGACAAAGAAGAACTGGAAGAAAAAAAATTAAAAGCAATAAACTACATATACAGTGCTATTACTAATAAACAGCTTGAATTTATTTACGACAAAGAAACAGCATACTAAATTATAAAGAAGTTCGACGAATTGTATTTCAAGGAATCGACAGCACTACAGATAGTATGTAGAAACAAATTAGATAAAATAAGATTAAATAACTTAAGTGATACAGCAGTATTTTTCAATAAATTTAAGAAAGCGGCAAATGAGTTAAAAAGCGCTGGTGCTAAAATAACTGAAAAGAAAAAAATGAACTATATGTTAAGAACGCTACCAGAATCCTTAAGCCATATTGGAGACTTGATAGACGTACTAAAAGAAGAGGAGCAAACAGTAGAGGTTGTAAAAAGTAAAATACGAATGATAAAGTTGAGAGGCAAAACTAAAAACAAAAATGTAGATGTGAATTCGAATGCCTTTTTCACCGAGAACACAACGCGTACAAAGAAGCAGAAGTGTTACAACTGCGGGAAATCTGGACACTTTAAAAAAGATTGTCATCAATCGAGAATTGGCAGAGGCTATTGGACACAAAGCGAACAGCATCAAGGAAACAATAGAGGAAATTTAGGCCAACGTGGAGGTCAGAATTATGTAAAGAGGAGGAAAGAGGTTACCAGCAGAACATACAGAATATGATCAGCTTTACAACAGAAGTTCAATCCCTAACCCTCTACTGCATGAATTATTATAGGCATGAAATGAAAAATTAAAATGTTTACAAAACGGTTCATTTGTACAAAAATAACATCTTAAACGAATTTTTTTTTATCATAAAAGAGTTATTTTTCTAAACCATATATGGTTTCGTATGCAGAAGCGCTTATGTAAAATAAAAACTTATTGGACATAAATGGTTTCGTATGCAAAGACACTTAAAAATATTAAATAAATAAAAATTGAAAAGATAGAAGAGAAAATTCTTCAAACTAAAAATTAGTCGTGAAACTGAGACAGACAGTTTCTTCTCTCATTGTAGCATAAAAATACTTTACATTTTGTATATGTTTTTTTTGAACACACTAGACACATCTGACGGTTTTTTTGCCAATCTGGCATGTGCCCAATATTATCAACTCGAACAGAGTGTAGAGGCAGATCTTGGTGTCTTGCAGGAGTTTTTCTTTTCTTTTCTTGGACAGTCGTTGGTGAGTTTGACGGAACAAGTGGACTACCTTGTCTACTTAATGTCGGCGTTCCAGTTTGGTTTTGACTATCATTAGTTGGACGACCTCTCTTCCGCGATAAAGACTTTCCAGCTTTACATAAATGTTCTGCTATTGACTGTTTACAATCAAATAAAGGCATATAATATTCATTATCAGGCTTCCTACGCCAAAGAAGCCAAGCGTTAACAATAAACATATCTACCATGTGAAAAAATATCCTCTTGTACCACTTTTTTGATCTTAAGTGGATCCTGTAGAGACCAAGCATAGAATCCAATAGATCGACACCCCCCATGTGCTCATTATATAGTTCAATCGCTTCAGGGCAAGGTATATCTTTATATTCCTTTTCCTATCTACAAAACCTGCGTTTAGTTGCGTTGTTTTACTACCAACGTAAGTAGAAAGCATGTTTACTGGTTTATTATCAAACCACGTTATAACGCCCATCTTGACGTTCTCGATTGTGGCAACTTTCCCAACCATAAATCCACGCCCTTTTTTTGAGCTCTTGTTTCGTTGGCATTTCTGAGTTTGGAACACGTTTCAGTCTAACGGTACCTAAAGGTAAGGGACTATTATTTGTAAGATATATTTGTAATTGGGGACTGTTGAACCAATTGTCAAAGAATATTTTATGATTCACATGTTTTGGCACAGTTGTGGTCAAGCGAGTTACAACATTACTGTTAACCCCTAAGTCAGGTGCTCCTTCTGGGAAAGAATTACTCTATTCTCCTGCAAAAATGTCGAAGTCTTAACTAAATCCTGATGATCCACTGAGGACCTGATTTTTATATCCCCGTTTATGGGTTTTGCAGGGTTATACTGCTTTAGATTGTGACGACACTCTGTGGGTATTATTTGTGCATCTACCGCCAAATACTCTTCCTTTGGAACCAATAAAAGTCGCTCTCTTATTCCTTCAAGAAGGGGTCGCATTTTGAATAATTTATCAAAACCCGGGTTACCAATTCTAACGAAATTCGTATTATTATTGAAGTGAAGGTGGCTTTTGATAGTTTCAAACCGATTATAAGTCATTGTTTCATATATTTGTGATGGTCCTACAGTCTTATTCCAATAAAGCCTTGATGTCGGTTATTTTACTAAATACATACATATTACCATACCTAAAAACTGTTCCATTTCGTTTTTTTTTTAATATTAGCTGGCTTATTTATATTATCTTGAAGAGCCTTTATATTTGATTCTTCAACTATCATGGAAATCAAACTATCGGGAAACAAAAATAGAAAAAAATCCGCAGGATAATCCAACTCTTCAATGGACCTAGGAAGTTCTGTAATCCCTATAAATTGGTATGTGTTTTCATCAAATGGATCCAAATGACCCAATGTCCAATTTATTTTTGGCTTTTTAGCTTTATTTGCCTTCTGATTCTTTGATTTAGGAGGAGGAACAGCATCCGTCTCCTCGTCGTCCGATGAATCAATGTCGCTTTCTGAAACAATTAGCGACGATCTATGACGACGAGGGTAGCGAGGAGAGACATACTCGGTATCCGAATCGGATGCTAATTCATCTTCACTCTCTGATCCATCACCGAGCATACACCATAAAATTGAGGCGGATTCATGCTGTAAAAAAAATAAACACGTTAGTGCATACGAAACCATATTTCGGAATAAACAAATTATGTCAAATAAGCACGAATGCATACGAAACCATTTGTGGTCTTGCTATAGATGCCGTTGGAAACTAGATAATTTGTGAATTTCAAGGCTTATAACTGTTCACACACAAAGAAGTAAATATATACTACACGAAAATAAATATGGCAAAAAAAAACTTACCTTTATTCAATATAAAAACAGCTCAACAATTGCACTTTGTCGAAGTTGTAAGAATTGTTGACAAGCATAGGAAAATTAGAGTTTATAGTTGTAGCGAGGCTGTACCATAGGCAACCAACAATACACATGTGTTAAAAAATGCCTACTTATGGGTGCTATGAGATATTAGTCGTTTTGCTGCGAGGTACCGTTGACTCAACGTTATACAATTTTTCGGGGACCGTAACGTTTCGCGACAGTTCACAGGTACAAGGTTTGAACCGAACTGTCGCGAAAATCTCACGGTCCCCGAAAAACCGTTGGGTCAACGGTACCTCGCAGCAAAACGACTATTATTTCGCTAATGATTAATTTCTACACGCAGAAAAAAAGTTTGATTTTGTGAAGACACAAATATGTGTTCGTATGCGGTAGAGGGCTAATTGCGTATAATGATGAGTTGTTAGGTAACAAAAATGAAGTAAAAATCAATTGGTTGTTAGATAGTGACTGTACGGATCATGTTGTGAATAATGATGAATATTTTTCAGATAAAGTGTGTAAATTAGAAACAGCATTATATGGATTGAGAGCATGGTATGATTGTTTTGACACGTTTTTAGAAAAATTGGGTTTTAAAAGAAGTGAATATGACTATTGCCTTTATGCAATGAAAGATGGAAAAGATGTGATTTATTTGATTATGTATGTTGATGACTTAATAATTTGTTGTAAAAGTAAAAACAAAATTGATAACATTAAAAATATATTGTCGAATCAATTGTTCAATACACTTATAGAAGTGATTATAAAATTGGAACCAGCTTCAGTTTTATGCCACGATATTGGTTATAGAAACTTGATAGGTCCTCTTTTATATATTTGTTCGGGAACGCGACCAGATATAAGTTATAATGTTAATTATTTCAGTAGATTTCAAAATTGCTTTGATTTTACACATTTTAAGTATGCTTTGAGAGTATTGAAGTATTTATATTTGACAAAAAATTTGAAATTAACTTATACCAGTAGCAAACAAAATGATATTCTAGATTGTTACGTGGATGCGGATTGGGCAGGTGATGTAGATCGTAAGTCTACAACTTGTTATGTTATTAGATTATTTGGGAATCCAATATTTTGGAAATCAAAGAGGCAGGGAAGTGTCATGGAATGTTCTACTTTTGCGGAATTCGTAGCATTATCTGAAGCAGTAACTGAGATTAAATTAATTATAGATAGATTGAATACTTTTGGTGTGAACCTCAAGGAACCAGTTAAAATATTTGAAGATAATACAGGAGCATTAGACATAGCTAGATACGGTAACTTTACGAAACATTCGAAGTATATTGAAGTACATTGTTAATCAGAGTTATATGGAACAAATTATAGATGTAATTAAAGTAGATTCGAATGATAATGTAGCAGATATTTTTACTAAATCTTAAGTACACATAAAATTGTAAAATTTCGTGAAATGATAAATATTAATGAACAGGAGATATATGAAATTAGAAGTGTAATATAAATGTATGGAGGCGTGTTAGATATTATACATTTATATTACAACTAGTATTTCAGTAAATCCAGTGGTATTAAATAATATATGTTGTGATTGATGTCAAGTTGATGTTTAAAATATAAAATAGCTTTGAGTTCCGTAAAATAAAGTTTCATAATAAAAGAGCTTATTTAATTAATCAAATAAAGATAAACAGTTGAGCATGTTGAAATATAATTAAAATTTATTCATACAACATTCATTCCTTTCAGGTATTATTATACATTAAAAATTCAACATGATGTGGTGAAGTCGGCCGGCTGAAAATCCACTTGTGCGCACAGAGTTACAACGAACGAATGACAGTAAGTCCTGTTGACATGGAACCATTGATTCTATGGAATCCGAAAAGTAGGAAAATTTTTGGTAACCAAAACTACCGAAACAAGAAACAGATCAAGAGAACAGTCTGATGAGAGCCGAATCTTAACCTGAGTCAAGTAACCGTGATAAAGAGTAACAAAAATTATTCTTTTCTATTTATTATGGGGTATATATAAGACAAAAAGAAAACCCCAACTCAATTTACTATTTAAACCGGTCTAACCTCTAATAATCTGCCAACAAAAGCGTAAAGCATCGAAACAACCGATCGCTAAAAATATATATACATTTAATATGTTGATGAAAATTGTAAGATCAAAAATATTTGTCTGTGAATTCAAACATGAAAAAGTTATTCTATAATACCAAGAAAGACTTACTAACCAAAAACAACGTAGCAAGAATCAAGTCGAGAGGACAGTCTAATGAGAACCAACTCGTAGAAACCCACTTCAAGCAAACGTGATAAAGAAGCATAGGAAGACCCATGAAGTGTTGACCAGAGAAGAAACTCCAGCTTGTTAAATGCTAAGGCCAGTTATATGAAGACATCCTGTATGTGTAAGAGTAATTTGAAGCCGTCCTGTTGACGTGAATAAGGATTGCTGTTGTCAGCAGTGAGTTTACTTGGTATGGTTCGCATCGGTTTTTGTCATTCTAATCCTGTTACTTGTATTATAAACATATTCAATCAAAGTTAGTTAAGTTTTGTATTTTTGTAAAATAAAAGTTTTTAAAAAATACCTTTGTGTATAAAAACATTCAACTGGCGCAGTCAGTAGGATTCATCGCAGTATTTTCGTGAAAAGCCACGGCATCGAGACCGATTTTCCGAATTTCACGTGAGTGTCAACTCTTTGGCGTTGGAACCTACCATTTCCAAGTGTAGCAGAATTGGAATCACTGGAGAAAAAACTTTGGGTAAGTACCAAGTACTCCTTTTATCATAATTCCTCTTTTCTTTATTCACTAAGTTGAAATTAGCAAAGGGAATATCGAAGCAAATATTATTTTAAGAATTGATATTTTGATTTTTCTATGAGTGAAGCTCAATTTGATATAGATAGTTTGATTTCTGATTTTAATAGAATAATAACTGTGAGAGAAATGGAAGGTAATGCAAACCCAATAAATGTTTCAATGTTGAAATTATATATTGATATGATTCCTCCATATAATGGAGATGAGAGTAATTTAGTTAAGTTTATAAGTAGTTGTGATTTTGTAGTAAACGCATATGTAGGTGTTAATGAGCAAACGATTCAGAATTATATAATTAAGGTTATTCAATTAAAACTAGTTGATAAGGCTAATATTTTGGTCGGCTCAAGAACCGAATTAAATACTTGGCCCTTGTTAAAAGCTGCATTGCAACAATGTTTCGGAGATAGACGATCATTAGAATGTCTTGAACAAGATCTTATAATGGCTCGTCCATTAAGAAATGAACATCCAATTGATTTTGCCAAACGTTTACAAGTTTTAAGAAGTCATCTCGTTAGTAGAATAAATAATTTTTCTGATATTGAAATGCCTTTACAGACTAAAGATTTGTACCGTAGACAATATGACCAAATGACGTTAAGAACTCTTTTAAGAAATTTATCGGGTAGTTTACAGACAATAATTAGACTTAAAAATCCTAGAAATATTGAAGAAGCTCTCGCGTATATAATAGAGGAAGAAAATTTCTCGTATTCTCAAAATAATTTTAAATATTTTGATAATAAATCTAATACTTTTAATAAACCTAAATCTCAAATAACTTATTTCAATAATCCTTCTTATCGAAATAATTCTAATGCACAGCATATTCAACCTTCTTTCCCAAATCACGGAAATACTCCCAGTACTTCCACACCGAGAAATTTCAATTCATCTAATCAAAATTCTCAAGGAAATTCATTCCCAAGTCAACCAATTCCCATACAATCACGTCCTGTCAATAGACACTATCCGTCTAATCTGACCACACAAAAACGTTTTTGCTCCCACGGGTCGAAATCCCTCTGGGACCCCAGAACCAATGTCAATTAATACGAGAAATACTTTCGCACCTAGACAAAATAATCAGTTTCGACAGCAAATGTCAACTATTCCCCAAAATACCTTTAAACCAAGACAAAATCAACCCAATTATATAGCTGAAGAACTATTTCAAGTAGATAACATAACCTTAGAAAACCCTTCCGACAATTATTTCGAAGAAACCATCGCGCAAACTAATATTAACGAGGAAATAAATCCGTTACCTAGTAACTCAAATCGTACAAACAATAATGATGGAAATTTTTGGACAGAGAGCCTCTTAGGTCCTCCGATATAAACGAAATATTTTCTAATTCATATTCTACAGATTTACCGTATATAACTATAAAAAATCCACCGATTAAATTATTAATAGATACAGGAAGCATGTCTAGTATGTTGAGTCCGGATATTGTGGAAAAATATTTCCCAAATTCTATGTATAAAGACCCCACTTTAATAATTTCAGCAGTAGGTAAAACAAAAACCGAATTTAAAGCAAATATCCCAGCCTTCGCCGAATTTAATTCTAAAATTAAACATAATTTTATAGTATATAAATTTCATAATCATTTTGATGGTTTATTAGGGTTAAATGAGCTACGTGCTTTGCAATTTTCAGTAGATTTTAGTAAAAATGTATTAAGAAATAAAAATATAGAAATTCCACTTTTATATAAAGTAGATAGGAAACAGTTCACTATCTCTGTCGATGCAAACGAAGTAGTCGGATTACAAGTACCGGTTAGTCATTCAGATGGCGAGGTAATTGTACCCGAAAGGAAATATGAGGATTTATATTTTCCAGAAACGTTGACAGTCTCAAAAGACGGTTTTGCAAAAACAGAAATAGTTAACAATACAGATAAAAGGGTTACGATTACATTAACACAGCCGATCGAGGTTATTCCTTTTACAGAGTGGCACAAAAATAATTTTGAATTTTATCATTTAGAAAATATTATCCCAGATAGTAGTAATATAAATTTAGGTGATGATATTCATAATTTACTTAGAGTAGAACATTTAAATTCAGAAGAAAAAACAGCTGTTTATAAATTATGTGAAGAGTTCAGCGACATATTTTACAGAGATAATGAAAAATTGAGTTTTACTAATCAAGTGAAACATGAGATAAAAACAACTGACGAGATCCCGGTTTATACTAAATCATACAGGTACCCCTACGTATACAAGGATGAAGTCCAAAGGCAAATTTACAAGATGCTAGATGATGGCATTATTCGACATAGCCAAAGTCCGTGGAGTAGTCCAATATGGGTTATTCCAAAGAAGGAAGATTCCAGTGGGAAGAAAAAGTTTAGAATAGTTGTAGACTATAGAAAAGTGAATGAGAAGACTATACAAGATCGCTACCCTATACCTAACATAAATACTATTTTGGACGCACTGGGAAAGTGCCAATATTTCACTACTTTGGATCTGGCGTCAGGATTCCATCAAATCGAAATGGACCCTAAGTCAATACCAAAGACAGCATTTTCCGTCGAACACGGTCATTATGAATATACTCGTATGCCAATGGGATTGAAAAATGCACCGGCAACGTTTCAAAGAGTTATGGATAATGTTTTGAAAAATATTCAAGGTAAAATTTGTCTTGTGTACATGGACGACATAATTATCTTTAGCTCCTCTTTAGAGCAACACATTCAAAATCTAAAAGTAGTTTTTAAACGTTTACGGGACATGAAATTGAAAATACAATTAGACAAAAGTGAATTTTTTCGAAAAGAGGTAGAGTTCTTGGGGCATGTAGTCACCCCTGACGGCGTAAAACCGAATCCGAAGAAGATTCAAGCTATCAAGGAATTTCCACTTCCGAAGTCTCCCAAGGAAATCAAATCATTTTTAGGATTAGTCGGTTATTATCGAAAATTTATTAAAGATTTTGCGAAATTAACAAAACCTCTGACAAGATGTTTGAAAAAGGGTGTTAAAATCGAACATACACCCGAATTCTTGAACGCCTTTGAAATGTGTAAGAATGTATTGACTAATTCCCCTATATTGCAATACCCAGATTTTTCGAGGCCGTTCAATGTAACAACGGACGCCTCTAACTTTGCAATAGGAGCCGTATTAAGTCAAGGTAAAATAGGCAATGATTTGCCCATTGCCTATGCTTCTAGAACCCTTAACGCTGCTGAAATAAACTATAGTACTATTGAAAAAGAATTACTGGCTATTATATTTGCATTGAAAACAGTTAGATGTTATTTATTTGGGAGGAAAATTAATATAATATCTGATCACAAACCTCTCAAATATCTATTTAATATGAAAGAGCCAAACTCTAAATTTGTAAGATGGCGTTTATTAATTTCTGAATTCGATTACGAAATTCATTATAAGCCAGGTACATTAAATAAAAACGCATATGCTCTAAGTAGAAATTAACGCAATAACTGAAGATGAGGATCATCAACAACTGTATGACGAAATTGACTCCCTAATTGGTGAACCAAGTGATATCAACCAGATAACCGAAGACTTTCTTCAGAATCTCATTGAACCCGCTGAAGACACCTTAGAAAATCAACTGGACAACATAATCAATACAACTAATGTTAACGATATAAATCAAGAAGAAATACTAGAAATTATAGGCACTACAGATGAACCACAAGTTCCTCAACAAGAAGAAGACGATGAGACCGTCCATACAGCCGCCGAAAATCCTACCTTGGAAATCCCATTTACAGAAAATGTGACAAATTCATACAATAGGCAAATAATAATAGTACAAGGTAAAAGTAAACATTTTTTCATTAAAAATAGCAAACATTTCATTAATAAATCTCGTATAATGGCCTATCTAACTGATAATGTAGGTGATCTTGAAAATCAAATTATTAATCTTTTTAAGACTTACGTAGAACCGAAAAAATTATACTGTATTCATGTAAAAAGTTCAACAATAACAGATTTAGTATCTCTTATTATAACTACATTACAAAATACGTTCAAAAATCAAAGTTATAATTTAGTTATATCTAGAACGTTTGTGACAGATGTTGAAAACGTAGAAGATCGTGAAATGAATATCAAATATCAGCATGAATATAAAACATGTCACAGAGGTATTAATGAAACTCAAAACGCTTTAAGAAATAAATACTACTGGCCCGACATGAACGCTGATGTAATTAAGTATATAAATCTTTGTGAGATATGTAATCAAGCGAAATATGATCGGCATCCTCCACAAGTGAAATTTTCATTGACAGTCACTCCAACAAAACCATTCGAAACAATCCACGTGGATATATTTCAAATTTTAAGCACGAAATTTTTAACAATTTTGGACTCTTTTTCAAAATACGGACAAGCTTATATAATAGAATCAAGCTTAAATTCTGTTAGCGTTATAGAATGTTTAAGTATCTTCATATCGCACTTTGGTATACCGTATTCTATAGTTAGTGATAGTGGAACAGAATTTAGAAGTGAATTAGTTAAGGAATTCTGTAAATTACACAAAATTAGAATACATTTTACGACACCTCAAAACTCAAATAGTAACAGTCCGGTAGAAAGGTTCCATTCATCTATTTTAGAAAATTGTAGAGTTTTAAAGTTAAAACATCCCAGAATGAATATAAAACAAATTATGCAATTCGCCGTTATTGGCTACAATTCATCTATTCACTCTGTAACCAAAAACAGACCATATGATGTTATCTTAGGGGACACAAAAGCATTAGATCCCTTAGATCTTACGGACGAACGCATTGTTAATGATTATGTTAATGATAGAAAACTTAGGTTAGAAACTCTTTATAAAAATATATATGATAATACCGTGAAACAAAAAGAAAAGATAATCAGTAAACGTAACTTAACCCGAGAAGACCCTAAGCAATATGTTGAAGGTCAGGAAATATTTATAAGAAATAGGGAAGCTTTAAGAAATAAATCAAAACCAAAATTTTTGAAGAGAACGGTAAAACTAGATATGAACAAGAAAATATTAACAACAAAAAACCGTACAATCCATAAATCAAAAGTTAAAAATCCACTTACTAACATTCGACTTTCTTTACAGAATGACGAAAACACGGGGGACAATCTTCCTAACCCTGATCACAACCCTAGTGTCTATAGCTCAAAGTAATGACGTCGAAATACAAGTGCTTGACACTCCTTTATTACCTTTAGAATTAGGCAAAACAAAATTAATTGAAACAAAGCATACCTTTTTACATTTTATTGAAATAGATTTATTAGTTGAGCAGTTGAAAAATGTTGAAAATTCACATAGTAGATTAGAAAGTTATTTAAACTCTTCATCACTCAAAGATATAGATCTTATACAAAGTCTGTTCGAACATACTAAATATTTACTAAATGCAACTAGAATAAAATTAAGTAACCTTGTATATAAGGATGTTAAAGAAATAAATAACAGAAGTAAACGAGAATTGTTTAATGGTATTGGAACTATAAGTAAATGGCTTTTTGGAACTTTAGATCATGATGACGAAATCAAATATAATTCTGAAATAAAGCAATTAATTCAAAACCAAAACTCGATTTCGCACGAGTTGAAACTACAGTCTTCCCTCAATACTCGTCTTATTGATCACTACAACAAGACAATCACTAGTTTATATAAAAATCAATTATTACTCCAGTCTCAAGTCAATGAAATCTACAACAAATCTCAAGACATAGCCCGTCAGGTATTTGTATATTTTAGATTGCCCAATGCTCTAAATCAAATAATTCTGAATTGCCAAAATTTGATAAATTTCATAGATAACTTAGAAAATTCAATTATATTCGCTCATTTAGGAAGTTTACATACCTCCATTATTTCTCTGAACCATTTATCTGAATTGATCAATCGTGTTTCAATAATATATGGTGAATCGAAAATCGTCAAATTTAAAAATCCATACAATTATTACCAATTGGCCGGAGTTCAAGTCAAAGTTCAAGATTCTAGAATAATAATTGCTATCCATATACCCATTCTAATAGATAGTAATTTTCTAACCTATCACATTATCCCTTTACCATATAAAAATTCAATAATTGTTCCACGCAACCCCCTCCTTGTGCTTGGTACAAACTCACATCAATATGAAGAAAAATTGTGTCCATCTATTGAAAGTATCTTCTTTTGCCGACAACATGAAGAAGCCATCAACGATACTTGCGTAATTCCTTTGATCCGAGCCGAAACACCAACCTGCAGATTTGAAGCAGCAGCTTTGAAACACCCTGTAGTCGAACAAATCAATAGCAAATTTTTGTTATTATTGCCAACTGAAAATCCTATGAAAGCCGAAATTAACTGCGATAAGAATAGAATAGCTATAATCAAGAGTAACACTCTCATTAAATTAGTACAAGGATGTAGTGTAAAAATTGGGAAGTCTTTATATGAAAATACAGAAGAAAAGACGAATGGGAACCCTCTTTTATTACCAAAATTAAGTTTAACTCCCGAATTTGAAGTAACCACAAATCGACATCCACCTTTACAACTAGAATCAGTAGATCTCAAATCCATAAAAGACATTCGAAAGGAAGCAGATTCATACGAAATTTTAGAGAAACAAAAAGTGCACCCCGCAATTTGGAATATGCCTAGTCTAACATTGCTATTTGTAGGTTTAATTATTATCTATATTTGGTATAGAAGAAGAGGCCAAGAAGATGTTAGCCAGCCACTACAAGAGGACCAGAAACCCGAAAACAACCCCCCATCGGTATTGTTTTCGCCTAAGGAGGGAGGAGTTATATGAAGACATCCTGTATGTGTAAGAGTAATTTGAAGCCGTCCTGTTGACGTGAATAAGGATTGCTGTTGTCAGCAGTGAGTTTACTTGGTATGGTTCGCATCGGTTTTTGTCATTCTAATCCTGTTACTTGTATTATAAACATATTCAATCAAAGTTAGTAAAGTTTTGTATTTTTGTAAAATAAAAGTTTTTAAAAAATACCTTTGTGTATAAAAACATTTAACTGGCCGGTCTAATGAGAACCGAACTCAATAAAAGAATGAAAGAATCATCAAATTAGTAAGTGTTTTCACCTGAACAGCTCGAACCCACAGAGGATCTGTTCATGGAAACGGAGAGTATTAACCAAAACAAACAATCGAACGGAAGTCCTTAAACTTAATTTGTCAATGAGACTGACGAATTCAGTATTTGTCTATGAAAAATAACGTAAGGAGGTTATTAAATTGTGTGATGAAATACTAACATGACAGAATCCAATGAATGGAAAGAATGATCGTGAACTAATACCAATCTACAAGGGTCCATCAATACCAAACTCAAAGAACGCACCAAAAAGAAATAAAAGAAACTACCAACTTGTTAACCCTAATATAAGACCCAAATCAGGGTGATGGTCTTATACGACTTTCTTTAGCAAAGTAAAATAATCATCAATTATAAATGGGTCCACGCTTCTTTTTCTTGCAACTTCCACTACTTGTGGTTTCTTCTGGCTTAGGTTGAATGTTTTCTTAAATCTTGTAAAGTAATCGTCGCCTGGTATTCCATTTTTGAATGAATTTGCAATGTTCTTTTCCTTGACATACCGAGCTATTAGTGACAACAGTTCCTTTTTAGAAAGGCCGAAGCCCCATTTTTCCATAAGCTTTATGCTTTCGGCTATGTTCCGTTCTTCTTCGTACGGAATGGTGGTGGGTCTCCCCATAGTGGAGCTGTTGACACCCCTTTGACCCTTAACATGTTTGAAAAGGGTGGCTTTCGGAAAATTATACGTCTTTGATGCTCTGTATAACGTTACTTCGTGATTTTTCACCGCTTCAATGGCAGTTTTTAGCGTTTCCTTTGAGTATTTCACTGGTAGCTTCTTTCTAACCTACGTCCGTACCATCTCTGAGACAAAAGGTGAAATGAATTATCATGCAGAACGTTACACATCAGTACTTGATTAACGCGGATTCAACTGGGGCAAGTGGAACCTAACATAGGTTACACTTTCCCCACTAGTAATTTTTTCTGGGGCAAGTGTAACCCATGCATGTATTTTTTTGTGCTTGAAAATACGTTTTTCATAAGTTCAAAATGCTACGAAGTATTGTTTATGAAGTACTTACTTGAATCGTTTCAAATTTTTTCAGGAATTCCTTGGTCGTAACTGACAAAAACAATAGACACGTGCAAGGTCGCAATGCGATGAAAAATGCCAACGTTCACGCCACTGCCGAATTCGAACAGCAAATGAATGGCTGCAGGCTCCTTATACCAATGAGCGTCAGAAGGATGTGTATGGGCTATTTTACAATAGGTGGCGCTGCATTACGGGCAAATAGTTTTAATAGAATAATGCTGGGTTCCACTTGCCCCGTATTTACACTTACCCCGGTGTACCTTATATCATTATGATATAAGCAGGATTGTAGAAAAATTATTGTGATTCACTCGTCGAAAACATTTTTTGACGTTCGTGAATATTAACAGCCTTGGCTGTCTCTTGCTAAAAAAAAGTTTATTCCGTCACTCGTGAAACAATATACTATACAATTTGATTCTGTAGCTTATATGTAATTATTTTCTCATAGCTTCCATTTACGGGCATATTTATCAGCTAGGTCTCCGGAAATAATCTATTTTCAATAAATATATTTTCGTGCTTGGCATTGAATAATTAGTTTTCTCTGTTTTTCTGGAGCGTGTTAATAAATTTCTGAAACATTGTTGTCAATTCAGTTAGCTTGGATGAATTGGGTTTACAGACGCAAATAGGAAATGTCAAGATAAACGAATTGTTTGGGTATGTACACGTGTTTTACTTAATCCTTGAAAAATCAGTCACTCTTTTGTACAGGGTGGATATAATTCACGATAAAAATAAACGGTTTCAAAGATTAAAACTAACTTTTCCGCATCTGTGAGATGCCTTGAACAATATTCTATCTTAAAATTGTCACTTGTCTACACTTCGGGGGATGTATCCTGCTAACAATTCGAAATTTCTCCAAAAATAACAAAAAATGTATATCTGGATTTATAGGACACGCTGTACTCGCTCTAGTCAACTGAATATCAATAGAGTACATTTGTGATACACCTTGAACAATATTCAATCATAAAATTGGTCACTTGTATACACTCTGGAGGCTGTATCGTGCTAACAACCTGAAAATTCTCCATAAAAGAAAAAAAATTGGTACTTCAAGTACCATATCACCCGTTTTACTGAGTTTAGTGAGCTGAATATCAATAGGGTTTATCTTTGAGACGCCCTGAATAATATCCAATCATAAAATTGGTCACTTCAATATATATATATATATATATATATATATATATATATATATATATTGAACCAGATATCTTAGATAATAAGAGAAGTAGTATTATAAAATTAAGTTTGCTAGTATGAAATATATATGAAAATAACATAATTTAAGAAAACAAGTAAAAAGGAAACACTTTTCTTAATTTAAACAACATATCAAATAAAGATATATTAAATAACAGCCTATAACAATATAATAAAAAAGGAATTACCTCAATGATAACATAAAATATAGATATTGCCTAACCAATGTAATGATGTAAATAAAGTTGCCTAAGACGAAGATTATTTTCCATATCATAACAGCTGTTCATCTGAAATGAAAACAAATATTACTATAGTTAATTCATTATAATCATTAATTTAAGAATAAGAACAAATATAAATATTGAATAGAATATAATCCAATAGATTTCATAGATAAACAAATAATGACATATAGACAAATAACATAAGAGAATTTATATTTATAATTGATATGAATGTAACAAGAATATACTATCAATAATAATATTGAATGTTGTACTATGTAAGTGTATCTAAGTATAACCAATTTTAATGTATTTGTATGTATGAAATTGTTTTGATAAGTGATTGAAGTTTCAATTATCTGATTACAAAAGACAATATCTTATTGGTTGTAAAAGATGACATAACAAACTGTGAATCAATAAATAAACTTTTGAATAGTGATCTGGAAAAGAACAAAAGACTGTTTTGTTTAAAAAAGTTGAGAATCGAGGGGACGCTTTGGAGAACGGTAGCTGGTGTTAAGAAGCGAGGAGTGTGTGGGATAGTGTTCCTAAAAATTTAAAGATATTCCTGGTATAAGACATTTAAACTCCTAATGTACTATTAAATACAATATTAGAAATACTTACAGTTAATTGTAACAAGTTTTCCGACAAGAATCTGTGAAATTTTCAACAACTTTGGTTTTTTGGAGATTCAGTGGAGTGTTCCTGGGATCCAGAGACTTTCTTCCAAATTCAAGATCAACAGGTCAGTGTATTTAAATCATTTATTGGCCAATAAATAGTGTAAAAACTCAAAATCCCAATTAAGTACTTAATTTCATAAATTGATAAACTTTTTCAAACATGATCGATCTAAAAAAGAAAGAAACAGACTTCATATAGTGTATTCATTACATAAATCATTAAATTTAATAAAAGGCCGAACTTTATATAAATTAAAATATGTACTTACGCTAATCACGCCATCTTGTAATTGCATAAATATGGTGATTGAAATTTCATAATGTAATAACTATGTCCTTCTGTATATAATTTCTATTTCTCTATCCATGTATATAACTAATTTCTTCCCACAGCTACTTGTATCATATATAACTATGATTTATAGATAAATTCTCTTATGTGTTTTAACCATTCAATTGTTTTCATCATCAAACAAACTATGTTTGTATTAATATAGATGTTTCTTACGTACCATAATTGTTCGTTTCATGCTAAAGCGCATGACTAATTTTTCACGCATGCGCATTTATGATATTATTAAAATCAATAAATAGGTACATATAACCATTGGCGTCGCATATTATTTTATCAAATAAATATTGCATTGATAATTAAATTGATTTCAAATAATGTGTTTTCTTTTTATTTCAACTATTACATCAGTATAAATTGCCAGGACTCAAAGGGAAAAAGGATTTCATGCTCCCGAATAATCTAATTAAAATAAATTATTAAACAAATATTAAAAACAAACTGAGCTAGCCAAACTTAAAACAAAAATTTTAAATAAATAAACATATACATTTAAATCTACTATAAAAGTAAGTATAATATCAAATATTTAGTTTAATATATATATATATATATATATATATGTATATATATATATATATATATATATATATATATATATATATACTCCGGAGGCTGTATGGTGCTAATAAACTGAAATTTCTCCTAAAATGACAAAATGTCGGACTTAAAGTACCATAGCACCCGTTGTACTGGCTCTGGTGAGCTGAAAATCAATAGGGTTCATCTGTGAGATGCCCTAAACAATATGCAATCATAAAATTAGTGACTTGTTGCACTCCGGAGGATGTATCGTGCTAACAAGACATGGAACGAAAACGACAACGATGATGACGACGACGACGATATACACACAGGATTTTTTTTTCTAAAAACCGTTTTTTCGTGTTGTTGTTGACGAAGAACGTAGAAATAATTCAAAATTTATTTTTAAAAATCCTACTTTTTTTGGGGTAAACCAATACTTTTCTCGCATATTAGATAGGTTGGGCGGAAAAGTTAAA
This sequence comes from Galeruca laticollis, assembly GCA_963921935.1. Classification (NCBI taxonomy): domain Eukaryota; kingdom Metazoa; phylum Arthropoda; class Insecta; order Coleoptera; family Chrysomelidae; genus Galeruca; species Galeruca laticollis. The sequence continues at coordinate 37,746,492 of OY998184.1, forward strand.
TTTTGTCATTGATAATCCAATTCATAAGAACTTGAGTTTCGAGGTACATTGAAGTTATATTTTGGAGCCTCTACTGCAGGAAATATACATTAGTTAGTTACCGGAAGTTAAACATTTATAGGATTTGACGGAATTCTTTTAAGCAAGTTGGCTCAACCATCCCATATACTCACGCAGAATTCAATTGTCATCTGTAAAATAAATTGTTCACAATGATACCCTTCAAAACACTGGATGTGTTTCATGTGTTAGCCCTCTATTATATGCTGCAAATTTGTGCTTGCAACTCGATTTCAGTCCGGTTTTGCCAATATTATCTTATGGACGAGTAAAATTTTGTTTCATAACTTGAAACTTTTTCAGTGCAGTTGCAAAGCGGGAAATCGTCAAGCAGCTAATTTCAAGTTTCTGAAACTAGCGGGGCATTAGGTTATATGGCCCTTATTATACGCTGCAGACCTTTTTCATGAAACTGAAACTGCGCGCCTCAAACAAATGACAAGTTATGGTTATGGAGGTATAATTTCTTTCATGGCCATTTTCTTGATGGTCAGATCTTTCTTTATTTAACTTAAAAGTTATCAAAAGAAGACTTTGACATGCGAAAATAGTTAAAAAACTTCTTTTCGTCGGCACATAGATAATCGAACAAGGTGTAGTATAAACCTTTTCCCTTGTGTGATTGAAAAAAAGCGTGCACACTAAATCGGCGTTGTTGTCTTCTCAGTTGCCTTTTTTTATCAACAACACCAATAAAAGAATATTCGCACTACTTGAAGGTATGTCTATCATGCGACGTCAAAATCGTAGTCCTTTCACGTTTCTTACTGACTCTTTTCGTAGATATTCCAATTTTTGGTATGAGTAGAATATCAGAAGGAGAGGCGTGAGCGAAGTGCTTTGAAATATTTTTTGTCGAGTTATTTGAGGTACCACAAATTTTAGAAACCTGCTGCAAATCAACGGAGGTTTTAGTCTGTCTCGGAGGAGTTCGATGTCTAGAACAATGCGGTTGCTCTTCAAAATTGTTTGTCGTTTCCACTTGCACTGTAGGTGTTACAGTTTGCTCCAAAGTTGCTGGTAAAGCTATTTCGTTGTTTGTGACACTTTCAATTTCTCTTGGAATATATGTCGTATCAGACGGAAAATAATCTGCTTCACCAAAAACTTGGACAATTAAAGGCCAAATACCAGTTTTCTAATGTGCGTTTACAGCTGTTTTTATTGTTGCTGCATTTATAAACGCTGTTCCAAAGAGAGTAGATATTTGAAATAACGTAACATTTTTTCCAGGATTACCTCTTAACCAGGTTTCGTGCTCATAATAGGTACTCAAAGGTTTCATGAATGCTACGTCAAGCGGCTGTAACCGATGAGAGCAATGGGGAGGAAAACAAAGTAAGACTACCCCGTTGTCTCTTGCGTAAAGTATCGAGTGTGGATTGTATGATCATCTAAAAGCAAAAAAACTGTATTCTCGCGTTATGCTCCAGAAAATTTCACAAACTGCCTAAACCAGTCCATAAATATATCTCTATTCATCCAGCCTGAATCGCTGAGTTTTACTATAGATCCCAATGGCAATTCTTTCTAATCCTTTTTCTCGGAAACACGAGTAGAGGTAGCATATAAGTTCCTGAAGCGGAGAAGCATACATCAACCGCTACTATCTGTCCCCGTTCTGCAGCAGTAAGTATTCCTACCTGACGTTTTCCTTTGGATAGTATCATTTTAGAATGACCTTTTCGGTTAACAGTAATACCCGTCTAATCGCAATTATACATTCTATTACCTGTAAATTTATATTTATCGACAGTTTCATCCAGCAATTTTACAAACTGGTATATGGCAACTTTATTGAAACCCATTGTCCGAGCTCCAGATGTTGCTTTTGGTTTCGTAATTTAGGATGTCTTTTTAAAAACCTTTCAACCCAGTCTTTACCAGCGAGATGGTTCTCGGACTTGAATCTTTCACTACAGTTATTTTGAACAGCGAGTTGTTAGGCCAATTTTCTTAAGCCTGTTACTATTAACCCAAACAATCGGGCTTCCATGTTTATTAAGTAGTCTTCTAACTCCTTTTCCCGTAACATTGTAAAACCGCATTTAAATTTTCCGAAACACTTATCACCTCGAAAGTGTCTCTCCACATATTTAATTTTTAGCCACATATCGCTCCAACGTCGTCTGTGGTAGATTAAATTGTTGGGCTGCTTTTTTTGTAACCCATTACCCCATTAACAACCGACTCGACAGCTTGCTCCCTGCTCTCTGTTGACCAGCTTTGTCTAGTTGTTTTTCTTTCGCAAACACGAGGCATCGGAAATAAGGTCGGTAGCTATTTATTCCAATGATTTTTTTAGAACAAAAATGGGGCGGAACAGGGTACCCCACTCTGCCCATATATTGGTACCTCGTTCTGATCCAAGCGTTATTTTTTTTATCAATTGTGAAAATATATATTCAAGAAAACCGTAACAGACAGTTTTACTAGGCGATAATATAGCTGAAAGTCATCCTTTTCACTCAGTAAAAATACGTACTGCGTAAAGTATTTTAAAGTACTTACCTTGTTGTGAAAATAATGAATATTTGCAACAAACACATATACACGCACAGCATTAACTATGAACGTATACTAACGTACTACCCGCTAAAGCCGAATCTTGACTAGTGCTGATGCATAGCGTGGGGGTAGACTGTAACTTGCGACTGTTCGGTATGGTACAGCGCTGACATAAGTAATATCGTTTTTAGAAGCAGTACCCCGTTCTACCCCACGTTCGCCTATTGTTATTTTTTCAAATTGTCTGATTTCAAGTGCTAATCAGTAGTTTATTGACTAGCATTGTGGAGCTCCACTCCAAAATCGAAATTAGTCAAAATTAAATTCGTCTAAATTAGTCCAAACATCTCAACAGGATAGCTGAAGAAAGAATAGGATGACATATTATGCCAGTTGATGATTGCATCCAACGTTGCTCTAAATAAAGTCAATCATTATCATTATTTTTTGAGAATAATTTCAATACATATTAACCAAACAAAACAGGCTGTGGACAAATGTTATGTGGAATCTATTTCAAACTTCAAACGGATGAAACCACACATATATATATATGTATATATATATATATATATTATAATTGTCAATATATAAATATTATAATTAAAATTTTGTTTTGCTCCAAGTTGCAGGAACAAATTTGTTATAATTATAAATATTGTATGTATACAATTCATTTTTGAAATTCAATTTAGATAAATAAAGTGTATTACTATGAAGTTGAAAGTTATAGGATGCCAACTTACCATTAATAGGTAAGTAAATATTTAATATAATTATTCAGATTACCATAAAAAAAGTAAATATATTTGCTCCGGTTCTATACAAAATCTTTTGTTTTAAGGGAGTCGGTTCTTGAAAGAATTGCAGTATTAAACTATATCTTTTGTTTTATTTTTTTAAATTAAATTGAAATTGGATACAATTTTAAAATTATATATTTATGTTCTAAATTTTAATTTAAAAAACACCATGTATGCTAATTTCTTCAGTTTAACCAAAAATTTATTATATTCAATATTTTTACTAACTCAATCTCAATTTTTGTAATGAAAAGTCTTACCTTTTTTTTATACAGGAACTGCTTCTTTTTTGTATTCCTCAAACGAAGATCTTTGTTTTGGACTATTTTTTTCAATACTAAAATTAATTTATAAAAGAAATATGTTAAAATTACAATTAACAGAAAAAATGCAATGTCATATGATCCAAGAAATAAAAAAATTTCACAACTACGAAACTTCTATAAAATTAACCAGACCTTTCTCAAATTATTCTCCTCTTTCCTCAAAATATTCTGAATATATTTTATTTGTGTATATTAGCTGTGTTACGTTACTCTCATGTATTTCTTCACCAACCTTCCATCATTCCAAAATATTTTATCTCACTTATCAATATATGTTTTATTTTCAAATTATTCATTAGATTCTCAAATTATTCTCCTATTGCTCAAAATCTTCTAAATATGTTTTATTTATGTATAATAACTGTCTTACATTGATCTCATGTATTTCTTCATCAACCTTCCATCATTGAAAAATATTTCATCTCAGTTTTCAATATAATGTGTTATTTTCGAATTATATTCGTTATATTACTCGTATTGACTTTAACGTTGTTAATTTTCAATATTTAAATTGTATCCAAACTATTTTATGTCTTTTTATTCTCTTTTCCAAAATTTTTTTCTTGTCAAAAATATTCTGTCAAGTACCTGCTTCCCTTTTCAACAAACTCTCATCCTCACTTCACTACTTAAATTTTAAAGGACTGTTTGCATAAATTTCTATTTTAATAAATGTCATGTACTGTCAAACTTTAAAACATCATAAATATTCTCACATAATTCTATAAATTATGATTTCAGCCCTCTGCAAAACTAACAGCCAAACAGAACTATGTGACGGTAAAAATCTCGGAGGTTCACTCAACATCTGCATAGGTTCGTACATATCACATGGAGAATTAAATTGGATAAATCCACAAGCCGCTGTCATCAACATTCGACAAGCAGCCAGCACAGTTCTTCCCCCATTCTCACACGTTAGATCCATCTATCGACAAATAATACGCTGCACACCACATTCACTACTGACATTCATAATAAAACATACCACAAAATTTGACGATACAATGAAAATATAAAAATATGGTAAGGATATTGTGAAAAATATTTCAGAAGTAGTTTGTGCACGTAATACAAACTATAAATTGGTAGACAAGAAATGACAGAGCATATGCGACATATACAAGAAGTATGAATGAACTTGGTGATAAAAATGTAGAAAATGTTGGACAAAACATCTCAATATTGGATTTTATTCAATGGAAATTAATTACTAAAATACTAATAACAGAATTGCATTGAATATACCATTTTCTTTTCAAATGATAATAACTTTTTAGCTAACACAATTCTTATTTCTGATTCCCGAAGACCTTTTTAGACACCCGTTCCACATATTCTTGTAGTACCTACACTAACAAATTTATCGCTAGACTCAGAAATATTATGTTTCTCAAAATACAACTTTCTTTAAAGTAATTAAATATGTGATCAACACATGTCACTACCATGGTGGGACAACCTATATGTGACAATATATATATATATATATATATATATATATTAAGTTCTATTATTCCAAAATTTTAAAGAATTTAATTTATGCAATACTTCCGCAAAACCCTATATTGTCTATAAAATCAATATGGTTGAAAAACCCTGTATTTGTAAGATCATTCAATTCGTGATGACATTTATTTGTCACAATTGAACAATGATTCAAGGTTAAAGAAATTAGAAGTCATTACCAGGTGTTTAGTGATAATAAAAGTATTCCAAATCTTTGATATAAAAAAACAACAAATTTGGTTTTTTTTCCAGAAAAAAGAAAAGTTTGTAACCATAGTAGAATGTGGTTATTTATTTTAAATAAAATCAGTAGTTGAATTTGAGAATCCGAACGGGGAACATCTCTTGTGAGATCTCTCCAAACATTTTGTAAATTTAGTATTTGAACATTGTAATTAATTAATATAAGGTATTATTCGGCAAATTCAAAATTAAATGCAGTGTGTGTATTTTCGAAAATTAGTGCTGCAGTTGAACGAGCTTGGCAGTTTCTCCTCTACATCCAGATTTCTGGCGAGTTCGCTTCAGAATTATTTTTACATCATTGAATATCAGGCCTTGATACAAAATTAAATTAAAAGTAGATGCATATAAATATTGAGATTATATATTGAATTCAATTAACTACGAAAAATAAGTATACTTATCGACCAATTTAATAGTGTAAGAAATTTAGCAGAAAATATCGTGTATTCGACATTTACCAAGGAACTGAGTGACAATTCAAAATTCAAAAATTTTTGAAAAGAAATAGACAAAAATTTACTCAGAATCATCTATATCATCACATCCATAAAATGTATTTCTTCAAGATTTCGTATCTTCCGGTAAGAGGAGCTGCCTGGCCAGAATACCATAATGGTTCTAGTTTATCTTATTCGCTAAGTTGCCAACCACACGCTGTCGGGTCTAATGTAATGCACGATTGTTCGGCTGCATTTTGCCACAATGCATTTATAAATATTGTTCTTAAAATTTTTTTGTGACAATGATTTGGAACAGAGAGGAATATTGCTGGAATTGAAGTTTGTCTTCTCCTGATAAAATCGATCATTGTTGTTGGTACTAGCGGAAAATTTCAAAAATAATTCGAATCTCGCCTTATTAACACTATTATTATAGATTTAATAATGTTTATTAGTAAATTTTTGAAGTATATCTGTTTTTTCTTTATTATAAATATCGTCTGGATCTATGAGGTGTTGAAACACATGTTGGAATTCTTCACTATGAGTTAAAATATTATAATCCTTCATTTTCCCTTTACCTACGAACGCTGCAGTGTAATCACTCTATGTGAAGGCATGAAGACCTGGTAAAACTCGGAAAAGTGAAGAACCTAATTTTTCTGCAAGTTCTGTACAATTAATGTATCCAAATAAATTTTAATTTTTAGTAGTCATTCGTATTTTTATACTGTCGTATATATAAATATTGCCAAGATAAATAATCAAGACGTCGGTATCTACTGATTTAATTATGAGTTTTTTAGACATTTAATTAAATCAAAAAAGATTCCTGTATCCCCTTCTTCGTGATTTTGGAGGTTGACGTTATAATAAAAAGTGGTGTGAATGATATTTTTGTGAAGTTTGTAGCTGTCACACCAAGATATTCGTAAAAAGAACTAAAAGTAATTACGCAATAAGGGAAATTTTTTATTAACTTTCAATATTAAAAGTCGGTGTGACAGACTTTTTTGCCACGATGAGAGTTGTCACACCAAAGTTTTCTGCAAATACATAAAATTTGCTGTGAAACGGTCTTTGAAAAATAATTTCAATAAAAGTGCAAATTACTTATAATTATTAAAAAAATAGAAATTTATAAAAAATATTTCGGCCAGTATAAGCCGTGGCACACCGGGCCTATGTTGTACCCTTAGAGTAATCATAAACATAGAGAGGGCTGTTCATTCATAAACACGTTCATTTTTGCGGCCAACAATTCTAAATGCCAGTAGTGATATAATGAATGAATTACAAAAAGTGGGGATGGTATTGTAGCTACATGGCCTTGGTAATTTCGGCTGTTTTTCTAAAAAACTTGGCATCGACGAGCCATAATAATCCAAAATCATTAAATTAATTAACTTAAAAGTTTATTTTGTCACTAAAAGTTTTGAAAAACACATCAAAAATAAGAACAAAATGTTTACTCTCTAGTCGTAATGACGCTCGTATAAACAAACCACGTTTGACATTATTTACTACGATACTACGACGTGTTCGAAATGATCGTCGACCACAGTCTGACGATATTTGCATATCTCTTTATATGGTAATTAAACAAGGACAAAACTACTAAATAGATTACTATTGACACATTAAACACTGAAATTTTAAGCAATGTTGCCACTTTTAGTTATAACCATAAAGGTATCTAAGGATACAACAAATACTTATACGAATATGCATGTCTTAAATAAAATTCAAGTATTATTAATTAATTTTAAAAATACCGACTCAAATGCATAAATTAGTATGACTTTTTTTATTTGCATAACTTTTTAACACATTTTCAATTAAACTTCTAATTTCATTTTTCCTGCAACTAAAGAGACTTTGTAAATATGACAAAGCAGTGGAAGTATCCACAAGTGAGCTTAGAATGTGACTCAATGCTTGGGGCAAGAAAAGATCAAAACAAACATATCTATTCCATTTGTTAATCTGAGGTTGTACCTATGATTAAATACTATTAATTCCTATGCTAAATTTGAGAATCCCTATAAGTGCAGTTTTACTGTCACCGCCATCCCGCCTATTAGATATAGGTACTTTTGAAGATATAAGTTGGCAGTTGTCAAATTTGGTGTCACTTTACTAATAAGTAACTTGATTCTATTGGCTTAAAAATATGTATTGTAATGAAAATGTATATCATAATGAACTTCATTATGGTATCGATTTTATTATTTTAATGAATGTATTAAAAAACAGGAGAAAAGAAATTAAATTATTTACAATGATACATGTTGAAACATTGGATGTATTTCAGGGTGAATCGACTTTATGAGAAACGTGTCAATAGATTCAAAAGCGCTCGAAGTATGATGGACCATTTGCCTCCCTTTGCCTGGTCAACAACGTCTTTAACTGGACATAACATCGTTGAAATACAGGAAATCGTAATTGCCTCAGGAATAAATTTGCAAAATTTTAAACGAGAACTTCGTATCACGATAATGCATCATGGCAAAAGGCTATCACTGAAAACAAATGTTTGTAAATAATAGAATATGGATAGGATTGTTTATTACTGGATTTCATGGAAGCTCAATGATTGACGCTGAATTTGCTTTTTTATATCATATAATGAACAATTATCCTTCAGTTGTACAGGCTACTACTGTATAGAGAGTTTAGTTTTGTTGCTAACAACAAAAAGTAATTAATACAAATTTCAAGAAGTTTCAGACGTTTCGTGAGTTTGTTTTGAAAGATGACCCCTAAGCTGTGGGCATGGATCCGACCATTCTCAGAACTCTCTCTAGAAAGAGAGGGATTATTTTGTGTACCTTGCGGCATGTCGTTAAGTTTAACGTTAACATGAGTAGATTCCACACAGTATGAGTCGAAACAGTAAATTTCTCTAAGTTCAATGTTCTCTCTCTCTCTTTCTCTCTCTCTCTCTCTCTCACTCACTCACCTCATAACAGAATTCCAAAATTCTCAGGTTTCAAGCGGCGTTGCCACAGCAACTCCAGTCGGAGTAGATCTACTCCTATTACCTGTGTTTTACTCCACTACTCCATATTATCAAAACATTTGTCTTCTTTTCTTAGTTCATTCTATAGTGAAATATCATAGAATATTAGGACAGAACATGTTTTATGGTATGGTAAAAGTTGACAATTGGCCATAGGCCACCATTTTCTATTTTGCATCGCCCATGCTTTTGCTATTGTTATTCCCTGCCCTGCATTGCTCTTTGATTTGGTTTATGGAGTGAACTTTATGCATGCGTTGATTAACGATTTAATGATGATAATAATAATAATAATAATAATAATAATAATAATAATTATAACTATATTCGTTTTTTTGGATTACGTGTTCTGCTCACAAGTGGAGGTTTTTTAAAACCAAAATTATTGACAATAATGTATATTACACCATATTATGTCATCTAGGATCTGTATTCAGTATATTCCCACAGATTTGTCATCAGGAAACAGAAAGTTTTGCAGGGTGTGCCAGCACCAGAAAATATACAGGAACCAGTGGCCTCCACTTCTTATTCAAAAGATTCTGTTGTGGAGTAGAATTCGTAACTTCAACCTATTGTAGTGTAGAAGGCAAGACTTCTTGATGTATATGAAGATAGCAGTCGAGTTAATTCTAGTCATGAAGTAAGGTATATTCAACATTTTAGAAATGTATGGAGCGACAAATTTCCGGGCCTAAAATGTGTTGACCAAGTGGCTATATGCAAGATATGCAATAAAAAATTATCCTGTAATTATAACCATATATCAAGACAAGTTAATAATAAAACTCACCAATTGAGTGAACGTTTTTGCAGAACAACTCCACAAATCAGCCAGTTTGCAGATACCAAAAGAGCACATACTGAAAGCTACTGAACTTGAACTCATAGCATTTTTACATCAACACAATTTATCGCTCATGTTGATGGATTATTTGCCCAAGCTAATAGCATCTGCATACCCTGATTACATTATTGCAGAACACTTAGAACTTGGTCGAACAAATGCTTTATAGTTTAATAATTGACGAAACCACTGATATCTCTACAAAAAAGTCTGGCTGTTATTAGAGAGATAAATATTTCAATTCTAGTTATGGGTTGCATTTAGCATTCACTACACCTGTGTGCCTCAGCAGTTGCTCTGGAACTACCCACATCTGTGGAAGATGTGATTAACCATTTTTCTAATAGCTCTAAAATAATTGAAAGGTTCAAAGAGTACCAAGAATTAGTGAATATAAAACCACTAAAACTCTTGAAACCAAGCCAAACGAGGTGGTTGTCATTACAGGTAAAATTATTTACAACTTTGGAATAACAGAAATATATGGTTAATAATAACTATTATCAATAATGTGAGTAATATCTGATTTATTGAATCTGAATTATAAAACGAGTTGATTTCAATTATCCACTATTCTTATATATCCAAAAAATTTCTCCCGCAGAAGTTCTTTCTGGCAAGCACCTTTCCATAAGGAAAATTTTGGATTTTTTTCCGCAGTTGATCCCATATGTGATACTGATCTTCAGAGTAGTGTGAAGAAGAACTTCGAAGAAATTTGGAAAGAAGCGATGAAAATGAAAAAGAGTGACTTATGTTATCAGTTTGAGCCATCTACGAGACTAATAAAAATTATGTCAGCTTTCAAACGATTGTTCATAGTTATGATGAGTGGTGATCCTTAACAAATTCTGCCATGCAAACAGTTTTTATACAGTTGAAACCATTAAACGTATTTCATTTGAAATGAGTTTGTTCAAAATTTGATTAACCCAAAACTTTTGTTCTTATTTTTTTTATTCTGATTTGTATTGTTGAGTAGTTTTATTCATTTTGTTAGAGAGTTCTATTTATTTTTTATTCTCAGATTTTGTTGAGACGTTGCGGGGTTATAAGTACCAATCACTGGGGCGTTTGAATTTTATTTGTGTTGATATTATAGCTAATAATTTACTTTTCCGATTTTTATTTTGTGAATAAAAACGAACACCAAATGTGGTTTCATACCACGAAGAGCTAAGAATGTATTTATATAATACTCAAATATATATTGTTGTTTTTTATTTTCTATTTATTTCATGATGGAGTTTTATTTTTTATTTCGAAAGTTGTTGTGATATGTAATATTGCTTTCCCCTGTTCATTTGTTCGTAGTCTTCATTCTTTTAATAAGATTTTTTGTGATATTTTAATGGAAAGAATGGGGATTATAATGTTAGATAACACAATATTTTACTTTTACATTGTAAATGTGATGTGTTTGTATACATATATTTATAAACTTTGTTCTACTTATGTACATCCTATTTATTACAATATTAAGTGCTATTTATTTTTCCTTCTACGTTTTCTTGAGATTATAGAGTATTGAAGATCTGCATTATTTGGTTTTGATTTTGCCTCCATCAACATTTCGAAATGTTGTAGAAGAATATATGAAATATACTTGACTTCAACACCTTTTTGGTTTTTCGTTTTACCGCCAAATTTCAACCAGCTGTCTGTCTGTTACCTGTCAAGTCTACGAAACAAAATGTACTCTTCTTCTCTTTTTGGCTGCTATAGTTCTAGGTACACCCCTCGAGTATAATTGTACTCAGATTTTTTTCTCAAACTTTGTCAGCTGAATCAATGCTGGTTCCAAGTGCTAATAAATAGTTTTATTGATTTTGTCTTGCCCCAAACATCGAATCACATTCTAAGCTCACTTGCGGACAATTACATTACTTTGCCATATTTACAAAGTCTTTTTAGTTACAGGAAAAATGAAATTAGAAGTTTAATTGAAAATTTGTTAAAAAGTGATGCAAATAAAAAAAGTCATACTAATTTATGCATTTGAGTCGCTGCTTTTAAACATAATTAATATTACTTGAATTTTATTTAATAAAGGAACATTCTTATATAAATTTGTTGCAACATTGCTCAAAATTTCAGTACCTATTTTATGTGTCAAAGGTAACCCATTTAGTAGTTTTGTCCTTGTTTAATTACTATATAAAGAGAAATGCAAATATCGTCCGAATGTGCTCGACGATAATTTCGAATACGATGTAGTAATGTAGTAAATAATGTCAAACGTGGTTTGTTTATACGAGCGCCATTACGACTAGAGAGTGAACATTTAGTTCTTTCGTTTTGATGCGTTTTTCAAGAATTTTAGTGACAAAATAAACTTCTAGGATAATTAATTGAATGTTTTTGATTATCATGGTTCGGCGTGCCAAGTTTGTCAGAAAAACAAACGAAATTACCAATGCCTTGTATCTACAATACCATCCCCACTTGTTGTAATTGATTCATTATTTAATTACGGGCGTTTAGGATTGTTAGCCGCAAAAATAAACGTGTTTATAAATGAATAGCCCTCTCTATTGTATATTATTACTCTCAGGTATTATACAATGTTATACCAGTCGATAAAATACGTCTCTAGAACGGTGCCGCGTATATTTTATATGTTGCTGTTAATTTATCCCAATTTAATTCATTGCAATTTTGGCGTAAATCGAATTGCCAGCAACAAGAAATCAGTTTTCGTTGGTGAACGATTTTACAGATTTTATTAAAAAAGTTTATCAGAAGTTCCGTTGAGGGTGCATATATTTAAAGAGAGACTTCTCGGTTTATTTTGCCACCTAAACCCGTATTACAAGGGGGGACGTGACTCGGAGCAGTTTTCTTCCACTCTAAACACTGCATACTTGAACAGAATTGGAAATGTGAGAATTTCATTATGATATTTCCGAAGCAATTGGAGAAGCAGAAACAAATATTAAAATATACGAAATTCAAACAGCAATGGCAATTATGAATACATTAATAGTTACTAAGATTAGTAAGTAAATATAAATACGAGAGTCAGATAGTTAATAGTTTAAAGTCAAAAATTTAATAAGCACCCGAAAACTATGATGTATTATTATCTATAAAAATGGAATATATTTTCCACAAGAATGCGGGTTTCTCGTTTTTCTCTCATAATGCTAAATTTGTTAATAGGACATTTATGAAAAAATTACGAATTGATTCAGATTATTAATTCGCGCTTTGATATGCTTAATAAAATTCAAGTGATGAAAAGCGTATTTTGAAAAAAGAGTATATGTACACTATATCATTATAGTCCGAGAGCCGAGACTCTTTTCCAAATCATTAATAACAAGCTAATTCTTTGAACGAAGCTTCATTTTACAGAGACACCCAACTCTAACAGTGTGACCAGGTGCAAAATATGTCGATTTGGTGATTATACAAATGTGATTAATATTTTCTAGCTAAATGATGTGATAGCATTTGTCCGACAAAATAAAAGGTTTGATCTAGGGTGTCCTCCCTCAAAGATGTAGTAATTACTGGTTCATAAAATTTATTAATAACTGTAGTTTGATAAATATTAGTAGAATTAAATCGTCACACTGTCCTACGAATAAAGAGGTAGGTTTTCCCAGTCCTACACTCTAAATAAATTTTGAAAGCAGTTTGTTCCAAGAGGTCTATCGAAGGCTGGGTATTAAGAAAACCAGATCCACTGCCATGCATCCCCAGTCTGATGGAATGGTGGAACGAATGAACCGCACCATAGCTAAGTATATATCGAAAGTTGTGTTCGAACACCAAAAAGATTGGAATCAACACCTTCCAATCTTCCTAATGGCCATTCGATTAGCTATTAATGAATCTTCCTGTCAAACACCTGCAAAGGTCCTGTTTGGTAGGAAAATGAGACTCCGATGCGACTTGGTTTTAGGCTGGAAGCCTGGTGAAGATGAGGCTGGGGAAGAATATGTCGAACATTTCCGTAGGAAGATGGAGGATAACCACGAAATGGTGCGTACCAAGTTGCAACTAAACAGTGACCGGATGAAGAGGTACCACGACGCCCTAGTAGACCAGAAATAGACTTGATATGGCTTCATAAACCTCTACGACGACGTGGCCGATGTCCCAAACTACAACAGAACTGGGAGGGACCGTATACTATCAAGAAGAAAATTAACCACGTCATAAATCGGATTGTTAGAGTTCCAAGGGGAAAGCCTATGGTCGTCCATCATAATCGTCTGGCGCCATTCAAGGGAACCCATCCTGAAGAAGAGCAGGTTCAACAACTAAGATTTTGAAGTAGGGAATCCAGTTCAGGCCAGAGTCATTCCAGGAGGAATTATTTTAAGGAGGGGCCATGTATCGAACCCGTTAATGACAGTGACATTTTAATGACAGTGAGAGTGTTAAGTTTGTTGTATAGTGATATTTGGTAATAACGGTTGGCAATAGTGGTTGTAATGCCGACAACTGATTGTCACTTGACACTTAGAATTAATAAAGTTAATTGTTAGTCAGGATTGTTTAATTTAATTATTAAACCTATATAAAGTATAAAACATGGCGCTGCTTAATCAAGTTAGAAGTGTGTAGAGTAATATTGAAAATTCTCAAACCCCAGTAAGAAAATTAATAATATATTAAGAAATAAGTGAGGTTAGGCTAGTAAAAAACACGTGTGCAATTAAGAAGACACGACATGGAACTGTTTAAGCCCCCCAAAAATCTTATCGTTGATGAAAATATTGCCAACAATTGGAAAAAGTTTAAACAAAGCTATGAAATATACATGACGGCATCTGGCAACAATTCCAAAACCCCTGAAGTAAAAGCTGCAATCCTATTAAACTTCCTTGGCGAAGAAGGACTAGATCTTTTTAATACATTCAATTTAAATGAAGAGGATGAGAAAAAGCCAGAAATAATAATAAAAGCTTTTGATGATTATGTAAATCCGAGAAGAAATGTAATATTTGAGAGATTCATATTTCATCAACGAATTCAGAAAGAAAATGAAGACTTCGCAGTGTTCTTAAGAGACATAAAAACCTTAGTAAAAACATGTGAATTCAAAGAACAAGAAGATGAAATGCTTCGAGACAAAATAGTTTTAGGCGTAAACTCCAGAGAGCTGCAAGAGAGATTATTGAGAATGGCAGACTTAAAATTAAATGATGCAATTAAAACCTGTCAAGCCGCAGAAATAAGTAAAAAACAAGTAAAAAGTCTTCATGTTGAAAATCATATAGATGAATTAAAAGATGACAGAAATGAGAAACTAAAATATCATTGCAAAAAGTGCAATTATAAACATGGGCCCAGAGAATGCCCTGCTTATGGTAAATATTGTAAGAACTGCAAAAAAGCTAATCATTTTGCAGTGGGCTGTAGAAGTACCAAAAATCAAATGTACAATAATAAAAATGTACAAGAAATTAATGTTGAAGAAGAAGATAGCATTGAAGATATTACTGAACTCTTCCAAGTTCATTCATTAAACGACACAGTAAATACTGTTTGTACTCACAGCAGAGAAGATATTTGGACCCAGGATGTAGAGATAAATAATCATAAAATTAATTTTAAGCTGGATACTGGTGCACAAGTCAATGTCCTTCCGTTCAAAACTTTTAAGAAAATTGTTGGTAATGATCAGCTGTTAAGAGAGTCCAGAGGGCTGTTAGAAGCCTTTGGAGGAGAAAAAATCAAGCCCCTAGGTAACATAAAACTAAGTTGTAAAATAAATAATAGTATAGGTGATGTAGAGTTTGCTGTAGTAAATAAAAATGTAATGCCTATTTTAGGACTACAGGTATGTAAAAAATTTAATCTTCTTGTGAAAATAACAAATAGTAAAATAGACACATTAAAAATAAATAGCAAAAATGAATTTATAAAAAATAATAATGAGATATTTGAAGGGTTAGGCGCATTTCCTGAATATTATACAATAAAAACCAAGGTGAATGCAGAGGGAGTAATAAGGCCGCCTAGAAGGCTACCCCAAGTACTTTTGAATAAATTTGAAAAAGAGTTAAACAAAATGATTGAAAACGGTATAGTTTCAAAAGTTTCAGAGCCTAAGAAATGGTCTAGTAATGTTGTATTAGTGGAGAAACCAGACGGATCATTAAGGATTTGTCTGGACCCCAATGAGTTGAATAAAGTAATTGTAAGAGATTATTGTTTGATACCACGGTATGAAGACATTCGCCCAAAATTGTTGAATAAAAATTTTTATACCTTGTTAGACCTGAAACAAGGGTTTTGGCAAATTAAGCTTGATAAAGAATCATCAGATCTCTGTACCTTCAGTACACCATTTGGGTTTTATAAATTCAATAGGCTACCTTTTGGATTGTCTTGTGCTCCCGAAGCATTCATTAATATGGTTCAAAAATACTTTGGTAAAATTGATGTTAACAATATTGTAATATATTTTGATGACTTACTCATCGCTACTGAAAATGAGGAATTACATGATATGTTATTAAAAAAAGTTGTAAGTTTAGCTAAAAAGATAAATATAAAATTTAATCTTAGAAAATTACAGTACAAACAGGCCAATATAGAGTTTTTGGGCCATAAATTCAATAAAAATGGTGTAATACCCTCAGAAGAACACACAAAATCAATTTTAAACCTAAAAGAACCTAAAAATAAAAAAGAGCTTCAGTCATTGTTAGGAATGTTTAACTATTTGAGACAATATATACCTAATATGTCCACAATTTGTAGTCCATTAAGAGAATTACTTAAAAAAGATTCAGCATGGTTTTGGTCCAGTAAACACAGGGAGTCATTAAACAAACTTAAAGAAATAGTTGCAATGCCACCGGTATTAAATCAATTTGATGTTAATAAACATATAGAAATTTACTCGGATGCATCAATAGACGGATTAGGCTGCTGCCTAATTCAAAACAAAAGACCTGTTTCGTTTGCTTCAAGGAGTATGTCAAACACAGAAACAGCATATTCGCAAATTGAAAAAGAAATGTTGAGTTTAATATTTGCGTGTCGTAAGTTTCATTACTTAATATATGGTAGAAAAGTTGTTGCTTTTAATGATCATAAACCACTTATTTCTATAATGAATAAAGATATTTCACTTATACCTTCCCAACGTCTTCAAAAAATGAGACTAAAATTATTAATATATGACATTGAATTGCGGTATTTACCAGGAAAATCACAATATATAGCAGATTTATTGTCCAGGAACTTTATTAAAGAAAATAGTGAGAGTGAAAGTTTAATAAATGGTCAAGTACATTGTATTAATCGTTATAATAATAATTTAAATGAACTCTATGATCTAAGGAAAGCTAGTGAAACAGACACATTATTAAGTAAAGTCGCTGAATATCATATCAAAGGTTGGCCAAAACAGAAAAAACTCACAGGTTACTTGAAAAAGTTTTACACAATTAAAAATGAAATTATTGTAGATGAAGGTATAATTTATTATAATAATAGAATAGTTATACCTCAATCTTTAAGATCAACTATGCTGAAACTGTTACATGAAGGACACATGGGGATGACTAAAACAAAACTACGAGCTAAAAACATACTTTATTGGCCTGGCATGTACAAAGATATTGATAATATGGTTGCATGTTGTAAAATCTGTGAAAAATTTAGTGCATCAAACAAAAAAGAAAAACTGTTATTACACAAGGTACCTGAATTACCTTTTGAAATCATTGCTACAGATATTTTAACATATCAGAGTATAGATTATCTTGTTGTTATTGACAGTTTTTCTAAGTGGATTGAAGTAATTGAATTAAAGTATAAAACTGCTAAAGAAATAATATCTAAATTAAAAAATATATTTTCATATCATGGGATTCCTAAAATTATATATTCTGATAATATGCCTTTTGGGTCCGTGGAATTCAAAGATTTTGCATTGAAGTGGAATTTCCAAATAATAACTTCTAGTCCCCATTATGCTCAAAGCAATGGACTTGCAGAAAAAGCTGTTCACATTGCTAAACAAATGATTAAAAAACACAAGGAGGAGGGAAAAGATTTAAGCATATCATTATTAGAATATCGTAGCACACCAATTCCTAGTCTAAACGCTAGTCCAAGTGAACTATTAATGAGTAGGTTATTACGTACAAAGCTTCCATCCTCTTTGTGCAAATTGAAGCCTAAAATTCAAACAAATGTAAAGGACAAACTTTTACAATCACAGCTAAAGTATAAAGCTCAGTTTGATAAGTCAGCAGTTAATAGAAATGTTGATTTTTGTCCAGGTCAAAATGTTGTTATCAAAGACAAGGTATGGGTACCAGGCAAAATAATTGCAGAAGCTGAAACACCCAGATCTTATTATGTGTCTAATGAAAATAATAATATTTTAAGAAGAAATACCTTACATTTAAAACCTTCGATAACTAATAAACAAATTCAAAATAGTCCTAATAGCACAGGTCATTGTAGTAATAGTGATAGTAATGAAACAGAAAAACTGTATTCTACTTTAGCTGATGATAACTTAGAATTAAAAAATAAGTGTGACGAGCCTGTTGTTCAGAGCCCTGAACAAGAGTCGCTCGAAAAGCGGGTCTGCAAAAAACCATCTAAGTTTAAGGATTTTGTATTGTATTAACTATGTGTCAATTAACTTACTTAAGGAGGAAGATGTTGTATAGTGATATTTGGTAATAACGGTTGGCAATAGTGGTTGTAATGCCGACAACTGATTGTCACTTGACACTTAGAATTAATAAAGTTAATTGTTAGTCAGGATTGTTTAATTTAATTATTAAACCTATATAAAGTATAAAACAAAGTTAGTTAGATATTCTTCTTTCTCCTGTTAATTAGTTTCAGGTTAGGTACTCTTCTTTCCCTGTTAAGTATTTTTAGGTTAGATATTCCCTTTTGAGTTGTCCTATGTCAGTTAAGTTGAACAGCAATAGAATGTTCTGGATTGTTCGATAGATAATAATTCTAGTGGGTTTGAAAGGTCATTCTGCAACATTCTGGAAGATTGAAAATTTATATATAAGGAGGTGCGACAGTTGCGAGGGGAGTTGACAACTGTGAAGGGACTGAAGTTGAACGATTTAGCAAAAAATTGTAAACGTTAAGAGAATTGTAAATTGTATTCCTTGCTTCTGAATAAACTATTTCAAGAAATCCACAATCGTCTTACAATATGTTCTATCCAGATTTTATAGTTATTTTAGATTTAATGTATATATAATATATAATAGAAATTTTTTTTTGGATTTGTTGGATAACAGGTGCACAGTAATACAAACTCAGACGATACAAAAACTTATAATAAAAATAATAGCTACTTGGGATTATATCGAAGATAAAATTCAACTTATTAACCTTTTTGACATTTTTATATGTGTAGCATTATTTTTCCATATTAATATATATTCATTTCTCTATGATGAATTTTAATTATTTAATTTTAATGTAAACCTTCCTGTAAAGATAAATTTCAATTCACCTCACGTTGATGTATATTGTCGCAGCGACAATTCTTGTACATACAACTTAAAACTTTATGTAAGAAATTTCTACTTTGACAATAGTTGTCAAAAATATGCCCGGCTCTAATAAATATTAATTTAGTATTTCTAAAAATGAATTTATATGTATAATTGACCTATTACTCTTCTCTCATGGTGGGATCAAACTGTTAAAAAAATTAATTATTCAAAATTTGTTCAAATTTTCACGTATCTCCAAATTATCTGTTTCGCTATTGGTCAGAACCTATAGTAACTGTATGTTTAATATTATAAAAGGCACTTTAAATCTCTGATGACGTTTCCAATATTTCTGTCACTGAAAATTACCAACTGTCACTGATTTGATCGACAGTTTTATTTAATGAAAAATGTTTAATTTTCTGAAATAATGTTATAAAAAGACTATAGTGAGTAGGAATGCAAAATTCTATATTATACTACTAGATTCAAATACAAATTAACAAATTAATATTCCCAAAATTATCACAACGAAACAACAGTCGTCATTTCTACGAATCTTAAAATTGCTACAACCTATATGCTATAAATTAACCTGATGAAAAACGTTTAATAAAAGTTCCAATTGTCGATCTAAATCTTGATATGGATAAATGTCAAAAACAAGCTTCACTAAAATTTTTCTAGTTCAAAAGTTTTCTTCTCTTATGTGAATTTCCTTATATGATTTATTAATTTTGTTTGCATTCAAAAATCGAATAGATGCATGTCAAATTTAATTTAAAAATAGGCCTTATTATTTCTCGAGGAATTATTGTAAAAAAACTGGATCGGACTCACCAACTAATAACTGGATAACTCGTACAATTCTAATTGATCTTAGAATTCAGGAAACTTTCTAAATTTTATTTATAAATCTGGAACACATTCACGACACACGATGCAATTCTTATTCGAATTATGCACGCACTGGCTTTATAATGAAATAGCTTTTGAATCTGGTTGTATAAATATACAACTTCTACTATCTACCAAAAATTGAGACAACTCTTATTACGATGTTGCCTCTTCGGGATTTCAAACACCACTAACTAAACTTTCTTCAAATAAATAAATCTCCTCTCCTTTGGTTACAAAAAATTCCTTTTTTAAAAAAAAATACTAATTTATGTTTCCCTATAACAAAGAGAGATTTGAATTCTTTTATTATCATTGTAATTCTGATAGCAGAGACATCTATATTTTAAAATTTCAAATATATTTTACATAAACGTCATCCGAAAATTAAAATGTCACATTTGATTTGTATACCAAATCTTTCAAAATTATTGATTATACCTATAATACAGTGTGTATCGAAAGTATTGCATACAAATATAAATAGTTTCCCTTATTTCAATGTTTCTTTTACATTTTAAATAGAGGAAATGTATTAATATATATATATATATATATATATATATATATATTAACATAGAGTAAAACAACACCCTGTATACCGAACATAAAATAAAAAAACTACCTATTTCAAGAAATAAAAATTTTTGAAATTTCATTTTTTTTAAAAAGATTATCTAAAAAAGGAGACAATCTGTACCATGTACTATTCAATAGAGAAAGCATCTAACTGTATAATTTAAAATAAGATTTAAAAAAAAAACATTTGTGAAATGAATTAACAAAATCTCTATAAACCTACAAGACGGAATATTAGAACGTTGTTACATATACAAATGGAAATGATAATCCTTTATTTTTATTGTCAAGGTAAATAAATAGTGAGATTCTTTTTAAAATGAATATTAGGGTTTGAAGGACATGTAAATAAGATTTTATAAATATTTAAAAACATTTCGATATAAGAAGTAAACTGAAAAACATTAATTCTATGGAATGTGACATTTATTGAACGGTTTGACATTATGAACACATATTTTATAAATTTGGAAATGTCATTTTGTAAACTAAATGAAATATAATTTAAGAGACACAATATGAGTTAAAATCATTAAAGAACCTTAAAACAAAGCGTTTTCAAATGATAGATGGACAATTCACTATTTGAAATGAAATCTATAAAGAAAAGTTTTGATAACCAAATCTGATTGGTGGAATGTATTCAACAAACTTTTAATCTGCGACAAGTAGTTGTTAATAATAAAAAAATTGAAGGAGAAAAGTTTGTTGATTATACAGACTATTCACTAGGTAAAATTTCTTTTTGGGTGGTAGAAAATTTGAGAAGCAGCAAAATTTTGGGAATTAAGAAAACTTTTCGAAAAACAAGATATTTGGCATCAAAATTCAGAAAAGAGAGATACATTGTACTTATGATATGGTAGATTATATATTTAAACAAGCAGATGTAGAAAATAAGAAACAATTTGGTAATTATTTTTGAATACTAACCGTAAAATTGATAGATAATACTTGATTAATATTTGTATGGTGGAATGGATATATCCACCATACCTTTTAGAAAGCTTTTGATTATGTAATTGGACTGAAATGTATTGATGTGGACGGGACATAGCATTGATTCCTGATTTTGTGTAAGCTGGACCAGTGATGTGACAATTTCCAGAAGGTAACCTAAAATAAAGTAAAGGATAATTGAAGTGAATTACTATACAGGAATAAGGTATTTAGACTATTTTCATTATACATAAAAAAGGTTGAATAAAACTTACCAATTTAATGCAAAGAGTCGAACTTTGGTATTAAACAAACATTTACAACCATTGTGTTTCGCCATTTTGATATAATAATCGTTTATATAGAAGTTTCAGTATTATAAGATTTGTATTAAATGTTGCCTATTTTAGATTTGTATATAGAGATAATTTTTTTCATGTGAGAACGTGATTTTGTTTGAATGAGTGGTCATAATAGATAGTAGGTTTTTTATTAATTTGTGTCTTGTAAAAGAACAATGTATTTGTCTATTCAAAATATTAAATAACGTTCTTTCTAGTTTGAAGAACATTGTAAAATTGTTTTTGATACATTTTATTTCTTCGTGGTGATGGCTCCATCTAGTTTGAACCGTTGGTAGTTTAAACTGACATCTGTGAATAGTAAAAAGGTTTAACTTGGAACACAGGACCGTCTTAAGAATTTATTACGTATTATTAAAAAAGCAAGTACATTTTTATTAACAAAATTTTTATGAAGACAGAGATATTTAATCAAATTTAGGCGCTCACACTATAAATTGAATTTTGTTTTTCTATACCTGAACCCTACTCTGAGGTTAAAGAGTTTCTCATGTTTTAAAGTATAACCATTTTAGTAATAAAATTTTAAATTTTTACAATATACCGGGCAAATCAAAACTAAATATAAACTAAAATAATAATAATGTTAAATCATTCTTTCTCTCCCCGTTCTATCCAGTTTAATATATATATATATATATATATATATATATATATATATATATATATATGTGTATAAATATATATATATATATATATATACTGACATTTACAAAACATCATACCATGGTTACACCAAATGCTTATCTAAGACACCTGATTATTGATTATTTTCAACATTCTCCCTCAATAAAAGGGTGTCAATAATTTTACAAATACAAAAATATGAAAAAACAACATTATGTAATACTTTTATATGATATTCAGTTTTTCACATAAATACTTGTGTCTTTTAGTACCTAATGATTTTGTCAGGATATCTGCTACCATTTCTTGAGTTGGCATATGCAACAATTTGATTTCGTTATTCTTTACACACTCAAGAACAAAATGATATTTAACATCTATATGTTTAGGGCGCTTATGAAAACTAGGATTCTCTGACAACATCAAGGCACTCTGATTATCGTTGTAAATAGTGACAGGTATCTTCATATTTAGGAAATTACAGATATTGTTTTTACCAAAAATTTCACAATATAAAGATTTTATATATAAAGACTCTTTCACTGCCTCACATATATATATTCAGCTTCAGTTGAACTTAAAGCTACAGTTCTTTGCTCATGGCATTCCCATGAAATAGGCCCTCCAGCTAAAGAAAAAATATGACCATAAAATTACTTTCGATCTGAGATGTCATTACCACAATCTGAGTCAACAAAACCATTTACAGGACTATTTAATTTTTTGAAAGTATTACCTACATCTTTCGTACCTGTTAGATACTTAAGCAATCTTTTAGCACTCAACCAATGCTCTTTTGAAAGGTTATTATTGAATTGACTTAGATATGATACCGAAAACGTAACATCAGGTCTTGTAAACAGTGACAGGTACATAACTGACCCAATTAATTGTTGAAAAGGAGTATCATAAATTACTTCATCAAGTTTGAAAGTTTGCTTTGGTTCTAAAGGAGTATCGACTGCACAGTCTGACATTTGAAACGTATTTAGAATCTTATTAATGTATTGTTCCTGAGATAATTTCAACTCACCCTTAGTGCGGTTTCTCTTCTTCACTGGATCCACCAGATTCTGAAGGTGGTAAACTGGAATTTTCATCCACTAAGGTTGAACTGTCAGATATCTTGATCGATTCATCCTCAGTACTGACACTAAGTGGAAAGGAAATGCTTAACATAGGAGGGTTGCACCCCACTTTCTGGAAATTTTTCTTCTAGAAACACAACATCTCTTGCTATTTTTAGATTGTGATTGTCAAGATCCAATAATCTATATCCAATACTGTCTTCAGAATATCCAACGAAAATATACTCTTTGCTCTTTTCATCTAGTTTTTCTCCTTTTTATATCTGGTATACGGACAAAGGCACTACATCCAAACACTTTAAAATGGCTAAGATCTACCTTCTTTCCAGTACACTTTTCCTCTGGCGTTGCACCACGTATTTTCTTCGTAGATGAACAGTTTAAAAGATAAACTGCGGTGTTTGCTGCTTCTGCCCACATTTGTTTCTGACTATTGGATTTAATAAGCAAGGAACGTACCTTTTCAAGAATTGAACGATTGCACTTCTCTGCCACACCATTCTGTTCAGGACTATAGGGTACAGTTAGCTCATGCTTGATTCCTTTATCCCTGAGAAAAACAACTAACGTTTTATTGCAATACTCACCCCCCTCATCAGTCCTTAGTACTTTTATTTTTCGTTCAGTCTGATTTTCTAACATAAAACAAAATTCTTCGAAAATAGCAGGAACTTCATTTTTCGATTTAAGTAAATAACAAAATATTTTTCTTGTATGGTCATCAATGAGAGAAAAAATATATTTTTTACCTCCCCATGATTCTACTTCCATTGGTCCAACTAAATCAGAATGAGTTAGGTCAAGTTTATTTTCAACAACTTCTTTATTCTTTCTGTAAGGAAATGGATTTCTTGATTGTATTCCTTTAATGCAACTTTCACACTGTTCAGGAACATTATTTTATTCGAATACCATTCCTGTTGCTAGACTTGTTTTTAGTAGACTCCTACTATAGTAAAATTGACTGTCTCGACCCTTACTTCGTGGAATATGCTCATATTAGTGTTTTTAAATGAAACTCAAGGTCTCTAGTTAATTCCACAATATAATACAAGTTATTGAAAATTCTAAAAAATTGACAATTGTTTCGATAAATCAATATCATCGTCAGAATGACAGAAGTTACATTTCATTTTATGCCTACCTGATGTTTAGTAGTTATTTTTGGCTAGACCAAGAAGTAACCTAACTTGTGATTGGATTAATATATGTTTATAGAAAAAAGAAGAAGATGTGATATTACAAATATTGAAGCTTAGATATTATTAGGAGCATTAACATAAGAGACTACTAATAATATATTGGCAAAGAAGCTCAACAATATACTCAATACTTACGGATATGAATCTCAGTACTCAATTAGAAATTCAATAGAACTAATCAAAAAGTTGAAATCAATCCACTTGCAAGATAACTATAAACTCATATCGTTCGATGTAACTAATATGTTTACTAAAATTCCTCCTAAAGAATGTCTAATACTTGTAAGAAAATTACTAGAAGATAAAAATATTAATCCAGGAATAATATCAGATATACTTAATTTATTTGATGTATGCATGAATCAGAATTATTTCCCTTTTGACAATAAGATATATATTCAAAATGAAGGTTTACCAATGGGAAGCCCTATATCACCTATTTTAGCAAACATTTTTATGGACAATTTAGAAAGAAAGATCTTTGAAAGTAATATTTCGAAAAATATTTTATTTTGGTATAGATATGTAGATGACATATTAGCTTGTTTTATGGGTAGTGAACGACAATTAGATGTATTTTTCAACCACATCAATAATTTACACCCAAAAATTGAATTTACATTAGAAATTGAAGAAAATAGCTCAATCAATTTTCTTGATTTAAAAATTCAAAGAGTTGATAATGTACTTGATTATTCAATTTACCGAAAACCAACACAGACTGATGTGACAATTCCATTCAATTCTAACCACCCTGTGTCACACAGACTAGCAGCATATAATTCAATGATACATAGAGCTTCTTCATTTCCTATGAACAAATGTAATTTTGATAGAGAGATTAATACAATTAGACAAATATCAACATCTAACGGTTATCCATTAGATATGATAAATAAGCTAATTAGTAAGAAAGAGAAAAAAGTGGCATTACAACTAATATATCCTAAACAAGCTTCAGTGTCAAAACATACACTGTAACCTTTGGACACCATCGAGTTTACTGACAGAAGTTTAACTGGAATGTCTGGAACATATTTAATTTCAACAATATTCCTTTCAGTTCCATCTTGTTTTAGCTTCACAATACTATTGCCAGTACCACTAACGAAGAGTTTAAAATTATTTTCTATAAAAAATTCTTGTCCAGAATTTTTATTCGACAATTCCATCAAAATATCACTCTTTCCTGTCATATGAGACGATGCGCCACTGTCAATGTACCAAACATTATTTTTCATATTTACACCTAATGCAGCAGCAAACTAGGCTTTATTTCCAGCTCGGTTATCAATTCGTTTGTTTTTATTTTTATTTGGTATCACATCCTTTCAATGATGTGCTTGGGGACATTGATTTTTGTAATGCCCTTTTTGCTTACAACACCAGCACCATGTAGATTTCTAAAACTTGTTATATTCCACAGCTAGAGCAGAATCAACTCCATGTCTTCCATTTTGCCATTTTTTATCTTGTAGCAATTTCGTTTTTACAAAATCAGAAGTTATGTCTACACCAGAATTTTCAAGCGCCATTACCATGGGTTCATAATCGTCAGTGATCCCTTGTAACATTATTACACCAAGAAATTCGACATCAATGGGTTTTCCAATTGACATTAGTTGCTGGGAGAGGCCCATTATTTGATTCACGTAATCTTCCATGTTATCAAATTTTTCAAGTTTTATTGAGCATAAACTTCTCAATAATCTCAACTTTCGATGTAACCCTTTATCTTCAAAAGCTTTTTCAAGTGCTGTCCATGCCTCACTTGCGGTTTTGGCTTGCATTACGTTGATTTATGTAATGATAATATTATTTTTGACAACGCCTTTTCTTCACGTCGTGCATTTGCCACACTATCTTCATGCACGAAGCGAAACCATCATAGTAGCACGGCTACAGGGAATCATGGAGGAAGGTACACCGGTTATGATGGAGCCAAGGAACCATGACGAAGAAGTTGGCAAAGGAGTACTAATTGGAAAAGGATTGGTTACATCGGCGAAAGAGATCCCAGTACGTGTGATAAACGTGAATGATTACCCAATTACCATCAAGAAGGAAACCAAGATTGGATCCTGCGTACCAGTGACGTCTATAGTTCGACAGACAACGACCACTGACAATTCCAATGCCAGATTCGAACAAATGTTATCAGTAGCTGGTCAATCTTTGGATCGAGCTGAAAAAAAGAGAATGAGAGAATTTCTCTTGCAGTATCGAGACTTATTCGTACCAAAAGGAGGAAAGACTGGCAGAACATCAGCCGTCGAACACAAAATCGATACTGGTAATGCTAAGCCAATTAGACAATCAGCTCGAAGACTTCCACGAGCGAAGAGAGAGGAAGCTGAAAGAATAATTCGAGAGATGGCAGAAGAAAAAGTGATAGAACCATCTACTAGTCCATGGGTGTCTCCAGTAGTGCTCGTCAAGAAAAAGGATGGAACTACGAGATTCTGCGTGGATTATCGCCAGCTTAACAACGTTACGAAGAAAGACAGCTATCCTTTGCCCCGAATTGACGATACGCTAGACATGTTGGCCGGCAGCAAACTGTTTCCCACCTTGGACCTGAAGTCTGGTTATTGGCAAGTAGAAATGGACCCAGAAGATAAAGAGAAGACTGCTTCACCACCGGATCTGGATTATGGCAATTCAACGTCATGCCATTCGGGCTCTGTAATGCGCCTGCGACATTTGAAAGACTTATGGAAAATGTCTTGAGAGGGTTGTCTTGGAAGACATGCCTGGTGTATTTGGACGACATCGTAGTACTGGGGAAGACATTTGACGAACATCTGAAAAATTTGGAAGACGTATTCAAACGACTCCAAGCTGCCCAGCTCATGTTAAACCCGAAGAAATGTCAGCTGTTCCAAAACCGAGTCAACTATCTAAGTGATATAGTGAGCAATGAAGGAGTGGCGGTGGATCCAGAGAAAGTTGCTTCCATTCAGCAATGGCCGCAACCAACCGACAAACATCAAATAAGGAGTTTCCTTGGACTTTGCACGTATTACAGAAGATTTATCAGGAAGTTTGGAGATATTGCCAAGCCTCTAACGCGACTTGCAGAAGAAGCAAGAGCTTTCCAATGGGACGAAGACTGTCAAACGGCTTTTGAAATTTTGAAGAGGCATTTAACCTCGGCGCCGATATTAGTATATCCATTACCAGAAGGAGACTTTATTCTTGACACTGACGCAAGCAACGTAGGAATTGGTGGAGTGCTCTCACAGATCCAAGGAGGGCAAGAAAGAGTGCTGGGATATTTCAGTAAAGTCCTCTCCAAACCAGAACGAAACTACTGCGTCACAAGAAGAGAACTTTTGGCAGTAGTGAAGTCCGTGGAACACTTTTACCAGTACCTCTATGGTAGGAAGTTTTTAATCCGGACTGATCATGCAGCACTTAAGTGGTTGATGCAGTTCAAGAATCCCGAGGGCCAGATCGCTAGATGGATTGAACGACTTCAAGAATATGATTTCAACATCGAACATCGAGCCGGTGTGAGTCACCGAAATGCCGACTCCCTGTCCAGACGGCCGTGCCCAACAGACTGCTCCCACTGCAACAAGATGGAATCTAGGGAAGCTGCAGTTTCAAGAACTACTGTAGTCAACGAGGAATGGTCATCCACCAGGGTCAGAGAAGATCAGGAGAATGATCCTCACCTGAAGATGATCCGGCAATGGAAGAAAGAAAACCGGCGACCTACCTGGCAAGAAGTGTCAAGATTTTCACCGAAACTCAAGGCGTATTGGGCTCAGTGGGACTCCCTTGTCCTGGAAGAAGGGCTGTTGAAAAGAGTCCTTGAAAACGATGATGGTTCTGAGATGAGGAGACAGCTAGTTATCCCGAGAACAAGAGTAGCTGAGGAACTGAAGAAGTTACACGACAGTCCATCGGGAGGTCATCTGGGAGTGAAGAAAACCCTTCAGCGAGTTCGTGAAAGGTTTTATTGGATGAACAGCTCCGACGATGTGAAGGACTGGTGTAAGAAATGTACGACTTGTGCTACGAGTAATGGACCACATCGCAAGAGAAAGGCACCCATGAAACAGTACAATGTTGGAAGCCTTTTCGAAAGGATTGCTTTAGATACCGCAGGACCATTTCCGACGACAGAAAATGGTAGCAAGTACATACTGGTTGTAATGGATTATTTTACAAAGTGGGTTGAAATTTACGCTATCCCGAACCAAGAGGCCACAACTGTCGCGGATGTATTGGTGAAAGAATTCATCAGCCGATATGGAGTGCCCATGAAAGTCCACAGTGACCAGGGAAGAAATTTCGAAAGCCATCTATTCCAGGAGATTTGCGACAAGCTGGGAATGAAGAAGACCAGAACAACAGCATTACATCCACAGTCAGATGGAATGGTCGAGAGAATGAACAGGACTATTGGAAAATACCTGTCCAAAGTAGTATCCAGCCATCAGAGAGATTGGGGCCAGTATCTCTCCCTATTTGCATTGGCTTATCGATCTGCCGTCAATTAGTCCACGGGTGAAACACCTGCGAAAATCCTGTTTGGACGTGAAATGAGGCTTCCTTGTGACCTGGAATTTGGCTGTCGGCCTGGAGAAGATATAGCAGGCGAAGACTACGTGATCCGGGTTACACAACCCGGCGAGGAGAAAAGGATTTTCTCCAAAATTACAAAAATCCTGGGAATGTCCATACTTGATCAAGAAAAGGATCAATGATGTTTTATATCGCATAAGCAAGATCCCCAACGGAAAACCAAAAGTAGTTCACCGAAACCGACTAGCGCCATTCGAAGGAGACCATGACATAGAGAAAGGAGTAAACCTTATTCGAGATGTGTCTGACCCCACCTTCGATGAATTTATGGGCGCGTATGGAGGTACCGGGAAAGCTAGATATGGAGTCACTTCGGAACAACAACAAGATTTGTTCACTCTCCCAGAAGATTTTTCACTGGCATACAACATCCCCGCCCGTATCAAGAACGCACGAGGGTTGGCAACCGTCTTTCGAAAGAAGTTCGGGCAATTAGAAAAACTTGAAGACCAGATTCCAGCCCCTGGCAAGACACTGAAACTGAAACATAATTCGCGGTACGTCTTCTACGTGGTAACTAAAATTGAATTCCAAGATCGATCTACCTACCGCGATGTGTGGGAAGCACTTCGAAACCTCCGAGACCATGTGTTGGAATCCAACGTTAAGAAACTGGCTATGCCTAAGATAGCGAGTAACCAGTTGAATTGGCGAATCATCAGGAACATGGTAGAGATTATCTTTCAAGGTACCGGTGTCCAGATATTAATTTGCAGCTACAACCCCCGTTATCAATATCCGATGAAGACGGTGCCCTGCTATTTTCATAAGATCGGAAAGTGTAGAAATGGGGCTAGTTGCCGATTCAAACATCCAGTCTCGGCTACACATAAGTTCCAGGAGGAACTTCCATTTAAGGAGGGGGTAATGTTACGAACTCGCACACCGAAGCAGATACTAAGTACGGCCCTGTAACCTTATGTTAACGGAGTTAGGAAAATGGCGAGCGCGCCGAATTCTGAGAAGGTCTATTGGTATTTATTGTTACCGTCCTTTTTAAACATGTTCTCGAAAGGCATTTTAAGAAATATCACGAAAGGCACTTGTCCCATCCGGAATGTTCTAGTAAAGAAAGCTTTGATATAAATACAGGACCGATCAGCGGATGAGTGGAGTTTATGAGTTGATAAAGTGATCTTGACAAATAAACAGTAATTAAGTGAATATAAAAGTGTTATAAATTAATAAGTTAGTGTGCATATAAATTAAATTTAAGTGACTAGTTAAGAACATATAAATTAGTGTTAGTGAGTTAGTGTTTAAATAAATTAGTAAGTAGCAATACCGAGTGTTTAAAATTTATCCCACCCGTTTATTGTTTAAATAAATAACAAAAACATTACATTACTATTAATAAGGTCGTAGTAGCAATTGGATAATTTAGTTACATCATTTCTAAAATTAATACCACCTATATTTAGTTTTAAGAATGTAGATCATTTGATACATTTCTCGGTTTTTAGTATTAGATTAGAACTGTGGTTATGTGCTATGGCGTGTTTTGATAGTGCGGTGGTATTAGTTTTGTTATTTTTAATGTCATAAAAGTGTGAGTAGAAACGCTTGTGTGTTTGTGTGTATTGTTTAGTTTGTCCTATATATTATTTGTGACAGTCATTACATTCAACTTGATATACTACGTTTGATCTATGTTTAGTACCAATTTTTGGTTTTAATTTTGAAAAAATTGTTTTGTTGTGTTATAAGATTTGTGAACAATATGGATATTGTAAGGTTTGAACATTTTCTTAATGTTTTCGGATACACCGTTTATGTATGGAAGGGGTATGTATTGACTACATTTATTAGTTTGTGAGCTGGTTATGCGTTGTTTGTTGTAAAACTTATGCACTCGTCTTTTAATGATAGGATCAATGAAAGTTTTTGGATAGCTATTTTGATAAAGAACGTCTTTAATTTTATTGATATTTTTCCGTCTATATTGAGGGTTGGAAAGTTTTGTAGCTCTATCTACTAGGCCTGTAACAACACTACGTTTGTAAGTAACTGGAATATCAGAATTAAAATTTAAATATCGGCCGGACCATATATCTTTCGTAAACCAACTAGTATTAATCGTATCGTAGGAAGTTGTAATTTCGAGAAAAACTGAATTCTAGGATGAAATGCTTTAAAAGCATTTAAAGAATATTAAATTTATTTTTGGGAATACAGAGAATACAAAAATCTACATATCGTTTGTAAAAATGTGTGTGAAATCAAGTCTTGAAATGGCAGAAATTTCAAGTTCTTCCATGACGAGACCAGCAATGGTGGTAGAAATTGGAGATCGCATAGCTGTACCGAAAATTTGAGAGAAGAAATCATTGTTATATCTAAAAAATGTAGAGCTCAAACAGAATTGAACTCCATCTGAGATATTTTTTAATGATAAACTTGTGTGATCTTTAATGTTATTACAATTACTTTTTATACATTCTAATGCAAAATTTACTGGTATATTTGTATACAAAGAATTGACATCAAAAGAAACCAGAATATGATCCTTTGGAATATTTTGATAGCTAATAAAATCATGAAAATCCCATGAATCTCTCATATAATACTGGTTTCTTCCAATGATATTAGAAATAATGCCGAAAAAGAACTTGGATAAATTATATGTAGGAGCACCAAAATATTGCTGATAATTGGTCGAAGTGGTATTCCAGGTTTATGGAGTTTTGGTCAACCGTAGATGTAAGGAGATGTTCAATTATTACATATGAGTTTTAATTTTTCTTGTAACGGAATCTCTTTTGCATTAAAAATACTTTAAACCATTATTGAATAAAATCTTCACTGATCAGTTTTCACTAGAAGAAAAGAAGGTATTCCAGCGAAATTCCTGAACGCGGAATAAGTTTAGCATCAAGGATTCAAACCTAATATCAAACAACGTCAACCAGAAAAACATAGATTACGGTTGAAATTTTATATTAGTGGAAGAATGCTTCGTATAAAGACTGATGTACCACAAAACAATGTTATTGATCCATTGTTTTATCCTCTGTACACTTTTGATATATCAGTAATATAACAATCTGCAGTAAACATATTTGCAGGTGCTACTACGTCTGTACTGACAATTGGCAAAGCCAAAAAGCTTCAAATCAAGTCAATGTCTGGACCAAAAGTTGAGGCATTATACAGACTTAATCAAAATAATACGACAAACGCGGAAGTCTTGCAGAGAATGAACAAGGAAAAAGAGCTCATGCTCCTCATAAAGAAACGAAAAACACAATATTTTGGCCACATCATGAGAAATCAAAAATACGAACCGCTCCAACTTATAATCGAAGGCAAAATCAATAACAAAAGGGGACCAGGAAGAAGACGCAACTCATGGCTTAAAAACCTACGACAATGGACAAATATGACATTCATAGAACTGTTCAGGACAGCTACAAATAATATCAAATGGGCAAATGTAATAGCCAACGTCCTTAAGGATAAGGCACCATAAGAAGAAGAAGAATCAAAATAAACAGTACAAGTAAATTTTACAAATAAAAGCACTGGTGAAATGGCTATAACTATTAAAAATCTTACTATCGCGTATACAAGCACAGCTTAGTATTTATACATGAATTCAGATGCAAATCAACGATTGAAAGAACATAAAGAGGCACAAAAAACGACTTTACAACCAAAATAACGTCGAAGCAATTCAGCTACAAAGTGGGTTTGAGAAGCCTGAAAAGCATTTATAATTTAAGTCAATGCAGTAATTTAAAAGCAAAGCACAGTGCTCTAAGGTAGATATACACTCCAAATAATCTTTTCTTATAGACATTCGCTTAGCGGGTGTATATTTTACATGATTTATCAGTAATTTAAAAATGTTTTCTTGATGGTGGTGCAAAAGATATTAACGTGTGTTTTAAAGAATTCCAGTCAATTCATGGTATATGTAGGGGCAAAATAGAATACCTACAGAAATTTGTTTTCATTGGTGCCTCGTTTTACTTATTTAAAGCACACCTCAGCGTGTTCAAATCGAACTTTCAAACACGCGCGTTTTTTAAAGTTACCATGGTAACAACAACTACTCGAGAAACGTAAGTATCAATGATCCCAAATCGGAAAAAAGATATCCAGGATATCTCCATAGGCCTAATATTATCTAAGCTTTAATATTTGTCACATCACATTTTCTTCTTCTTTTTTCTGTTAAAATATATTAAGTCAATAACTAGGTAGGTCCCTTCTAGGTTTAGCCAAAATAATTATTGAACATCAGATAAGCTTCAAATGAAATGTAATTTCTGTCATTCTGACGATGATATTTAATATCGAAACAAATGTCAATTATCTTAAAATTTTTAAAATCTTTTCAATATATTGTGGAATTAACGAGAAACAGTAAGTTTCATTTAAAACAGTAAAATGAGTAGATTCCACGAAGTAAGGGTCGAGGCAGTTATTTTCATCCATTCTCCAATTTCAATTACATTTTTTCAAGATCAAGTGCGTCTTATGCTTCGACACCCACATATATTGGTTTGTGAAATATTTTTTTTATTTTACTGCTGTCAGCTTTCTCAATAAAACTGTATTATTTTATGATGATGAAGAATATCCTTTACCCTCCCACTCACTCTTTCTTTATCGTCAACCAAAAAATATATCAGCATACTGGTAATCAGAAAACTTGATTCACATCGAAAAATGGTTCAAAATGCATATGCATTAACCAAAATTTTGTTTAATTTGTGGTTTATATATACATATATTTTTGTCATAACTTGTCGAAACTTGATTGACAATAAAACAGGAGAAAAGTCATCAAGATAGCCTTTTGACATGAATATTTTATGGATAAAATAACTCATATCATCTTACATTTTTGACATCACTACGGCAGCGTGTAGATGGACGATGGAAACAGAAAGCACAAGCTGTGGCAGAAGGCAGAATGCAAAAGCCAAAAGTAAAAAGAAAAGAAACATCAGGCACGCGTCGATAATGCAGCTTGCATACATTGGCGTTACAAATTTACAAAAATTAGGAATAAAAATTCAATAATATACAATTTTCCTTTCAAATATAAAAACACATTTATCATTAAGTGAAACTAAATGAACGGTTTTAAAGATTAAAACTAACGTTTCCGCATCTGTGGCCCTGAACAATATTCTATTATTAAATTGTTACTTGTATACACTTCGGGGGATGTATCGTGCTAACATACCGAAATTTCTCCAAAAATAACCAAAAATTTAGTATATCTGGATTTATAGGACCCGCTGTACTCGCTGTAGTCAAATGAAAATCAATAGGGTACATTTGTGAGACACCTTGAACAATATTCAATCATAAAATTGATCAATCGTATACTGTCTGGAGGCTGTATCGTGCTAACAAACTGAAAATTCTCCAAAAATGACCAAATTCTGGTACTGCAAGTACCGTAGCACCCGTTTTACTGGCTTTAGTGAGCTGAATATTAATAGGGTTCATCATAAAATTGGTCACTTTTATATACTACGGAGGCTGCATCGTGCTGACAAGCTGAAACTTCTCCAAAAATGACAAAAATATCGTACTTAAAGTACTGTAGCACCTGTTGTATGGGCTCTGGTGAGCTGAAAATCAATAGGGTTTATAAATGAGGTGTCCTGAAAAATATTCAATCATAAAATTGGTGACTTGTTGAGCTCCGGAGGCTGTATCGTGCTAACAAACTGAAATTTCTCAAAAAATGGCAAAATGTCGTACTTCAAGTACCATAGCACCCGTTGTACTGGCTCTGTGGAGTTGAAGATCAGTAGGGTCCATCTGTGACATGTCCTAAACAATATTCCATCATGAAATTGGTGAATTATTGCACTCCCGAGGCTGTATCGTGCTAACAAGACATGTAAGGAAAAGTGGCCGACGACAACGACGACGACATACACACAGGATTTTTTTCTAAAAACCGTTTTTTAGTGTTTTTGTTGATGGAACACGTAAAAATAACTCAAAAAAAATTTCAAAATTCAAACTTTTTTTGGGGTAAACCAATACTTTTCTCGCATATTAGATAGGTTGTGCGGAAAAGTAAAATAAAAAAAAGTCATTCACTAAAATATAAATAAAAAGGTCTAAGATCTAAACTTCTTCAATTTTCTGATTATTAAACATTCACATTTTATTGACTGACAAATTTACGAACTGGAGAAGCTTTCAAACTGAAATAAATGAGAAAATTGAGCGGAATGGTTTTACCCAAATGATAGACCAATTGGAATGGGAAACAGCTTTTTATGACAGATATACAATACACAACATGGAACAACTCACCCGTGATACAAAGAAAAACAGTAGGTTATAATTACCCAAAAGAATTAAGAGGCTTGATTCAAGAAAAAAGAAAGGCTAGGAACGTATGGCAAAGGACATCTTCTTCTTATTATAGGCGTTTCGCCTGTTCAATTTCGGTGCCTCTGCAGCAGTTCTTGTGACGTTGATTGTCAGCTGTCGTGTTATCGTTTGGGGGACATGCCGACTGGTCTTCTTCCGTGGGGAATATTGTTGCGGACTATGGTGGCCATTCTATCAGCTGTCATTCTGTTTACATGCTGTTTCAACTCTCTTCTCCTTTTCGTAATCCACCTCACCACGTCGTCGGTATTGCACTTATCTCTTATATCTATGTTTCTTTGTCTGTCGTATATGGCATTTCCTGTTATCTCTGAGTATTATTTTGGCTACTGTTGCCTTAGAACGTATTTTTGCACCATATGTCAAAGTGGGCCGCACACATGTTTTATACATTCTGGATTTACAGCCCATGTTGAGGTGTTCATTCCTCCAAATTGGTTGTCTAAGATGACCAGTGCAAGGGTTCTTTTGATGTGGTCATACATTTTGTTTTGGTTTTTGAGATTTCTATGTTTAGTCCTTCAGCCTTTTTGTTAAAAGCGTGTAGCATTTTTTAGAGGTCATCTTCTGATTCTGCGATGAACTCGGCATCGTCTGCGTAAAATAATATATTTATTTCATGTGTTCCCAATCGATATTCTAATTTTGTATTCTTTACGGAGTTCCCTAGTTGATAAATGACTGTTTTGAAAAGGAGTGGGCTTAGGCTGTCACCTTGGCGAATTCCTGATGTTATTCGTATGGGTTGTGTTAACGTGTAGCTTGTACGTATTTGTGTTTGTATTCATTTTATAAATTTTGATGCGTTTTTTAGATGCGTTATTGGGTTCTAGTATATGGATTAAATCTTTCAGTTGTACTTTCTCAAAGGCCTTTGTGAGGTCTATAAGAGGTCTATAAAGCAAAGATATGCAAGAGTATTGTACTCAGGGGATTTTTTACTAGTGGTCTCATTATAAATAATGCATCAAGAGTTGATCGGTTCTTTTTAAATTCTTGTTGTTCTTCACTAATGGGGACTATTATTGCTATTTCATCCGATAAAATATTTGTAAATAGTTTCAATGAGGTACTTAGGAGGGTTATTTCGCGATAGTTGACCGGGTCTGTTTTAGAAACTTTTTAAAAATGGGTATTGTTGTACTTTCTTTCCATTCTTCAGGTATTATTATATTGAGCAGTTTTGTGTATTCCTTTATCACATCTTCACCCCCATATTTGATGAGTTCATTTGGTATTCTATCCTCATTTGGCAATTTTCTATTTTTGAGCTTCTCGATTGATTGGCGCACTTGCTCTTTTGTAATTTCCATGGTGTTTTCTTTGATGTCATTTGGTGCGAGTCTTCTTGGTTCCCTGTATCTGTATAAAGGTCTCCAAACATTTTTTCCTACGTCTTCTGGAATTGTTCCTAATTGTATCTCCTTCTTTGTGCCCTTTTTCATGCCTCTAAGTAGTTTCCAGATACGTTTTTGCGCTCCGTACATATCTGCTTCCATTTCGTTACTAAACCTTAGCCAGTATTCCTCTTTTATTGCTCGTACTCTATTATTCACTGTGTTTCTTACTTCTATGTATCAATTTCGGTTCTCTGGTGTTGGGAATTTGCTGTATTTTAAATATGTTTCCTTCTTTTCTTTCGTGATATGCTTGACTTTCAGTGTGAACCAGGGATTACTATACGGTCTGTTGTCTTGTGAGGTTGTGCTTGTCCCTATGGCTTGTGTATGTTGTCTTTACGTTTTTCCACGCTGTATCAAGGTTGTCGTGTGGTATTAGAGTATTTTGGTAGATATTTTGTGTCTATCGATCGGAGTAAAGTTTCTTGGTACTTGCTTGTTCGAGTGATTCTATATTGAATATTTCGATTTTTTGGATGATCTCTTTTTTCATAGCGGAATTGCCACTCTCAATTTGCCTATCACAACAAGACTGTGATACGGGCCTATATTGGCCGAGATCAAAACTCTTACATCTGTAGAATTTTGGGGCAATAAACTACGGCTGGTGATAATATAATCAATAATGGATTTGTTGTCCCGGTTATCATAAAAGGTATATTTGTTCTGTTCCTTGCGAGGGAAGTATATATTATTTATTCTTAATTCATTGTGCGTACAGAATACCGTCAGAGTTTCTCAATTTCTGTTAGTCACCTCTTCATTATATATTCGTTTCATTCCGTCTACCCCTATTCTTGCGGTGTTTTGTCCAGCTTTCATGGAAATATGTTGTCATTTTCTCAGGTTTGCTTATATCATGCGCATATACTGATATATGTATTGGTTGTTCAACAAGCATCGTCAGTTTGAGAATTGTTGGACTTGAGACCAGACAAAAGACATGGATAACACTAAATAAAAATAAGTTGAACACAGCAACTAAAAAGAGAAATAAAAAAAATAGTCCTTCAACACATAGCTGAGTGAACTAACTGATGATCAATGCACTGATTACTCCTTTTGAAGTCAAGTCGAGTTTTTTCATAAAATTGAAACATGAGTTGAAATGTCACATTCTTTAGAAGGAAAACGACAGTTAAATTATTAACTTTGGCATCAATTATTTCGCAATCTGAAGAGTCAAAAAATTCTGAAATTTTGGGAGTTATATTCTATTCTTAAGCAAAGACAAACGATAATGCCATTTCACCATAACATAGAATAGGGATGTTGACTATTTTTGGGAAAGTATTTTAAACCGTGTATAAGTGCCCAATATAGCCGCAAATATTTATTATTTTTTTAAGTATGACTAAAACCTTCCAAATGATGTTTTTTCAATAACGCTTCAAATTTCACGCGAAAACGCCAATACTTGTCGTGTGACGTCATTTGTTCACGAACACCAGTGATATGTCAAAAGAATTTTCCGTAATACCTAATTGTTATAAGAGATGAATTCAAAGTTTTATAAATGTTGCGCGGTCTCTCAGTGTGCGAGTACTACAATAAAGACACCTGAAAAGCTAATTATTCACGTACCACGATCGGAAAATGAAAGGAATGATTGTTTCGTTCCATAACCTCAAAAAAATTATACGTTTTTTCAATTATTCAAAAACGATACTGTTATTTATTATTGAAATAAGAATTATTTTTATAAAACTTAAATGGGGGTCTTCACATTTCTGAATTCCGCAGAAGAGAAATTACTGTTTGTTGCGAAGAACCTTTCCACTGTAAAACAGTTCTCGGCAAATTCGAACTGTAATTTTGAATTAATTACTTATAAACCAATAAAGACGACAACCAAACAAAGATGACTTTTGACAGCGTCAGATTATAGGGTGCGTTCAGAAAACACAACTGTTGCAGAACCGTTGAATTAATGTTCAGGGAAAGAACTTTGAACAGTGAGAGAAACAACTTGATTTTTGAGCGGACGCGGTTTTCAAGTGCACTCACTGAACACAACACGTTGCAGATTGTGATGTTTTTATATTAGAGCAATAATACATAACTATTACAACACACTTAGTGATAAGTACGAATTATTTTGTACCTATAATAATGCTACATACAGCATAACGGATGCTAAAAAAGTACACGAATAATTATTAAAAATTGGTTCGTATATATTTAAATATACATAATATGTACATTTTCTATTTCTGTTTATATCAATTTTATCACCGTCATCTAATAACGCAAGAGTTAGATTGTATCTAGTCATAATTTTAATTTTTCAATTTTTATACTTTCCAAAAAATGATCGGTTACAAGACATACGTCAAAGATTCTCAGTGAGAGCTCACTCAATGGTTGAGTTATAAGTTGTTTTCTGAACGCACCCATAGATTACCTTATATACAGAGAGCGTCAGATGAGGTTTATGAACAAGTGACGTTATAATCTCTAGCTTTCCAATGTCACGTGACACGAGACTGTTTTATTGATTAAATAATAATTAACTGGCTTAAAACTTAGTACTATTGTGTTTTTGTGAGGAACAATAAAATACCCCATAGACCTAACAAGAACTGTTCTGTGAACTTGCCTTAATATAGTTTTGTGGTGACGTCAGTAGTGAAGGATGACAGTTGTTAATTTTTATATATAATAATGATAAAAATGTGTGTATAACTTTTCTTTGGTAATCGTGTGTAATAAACCTACTGGTTAGCAAAATAAATATACAGAGATCTTTAGCAGAGTTTCTTTTTCACTAAACAACATTTCTTAGTATTTTCATAATAAAAACTACCACCTTACGTTAAAATAATGTTTTTATTTGGATAAAGTCAACACAGTTATTTTCAGAGCTGAGTAGTATTTATAAAATTGATTGAAAAATTTATATTAGATTTTATTTATTAGATTATACATCATTTTATGTCATCCCACCCATCTAGTAACTTCTAGTAGAATAGTTCAGACTTCCTCAACCGCTTGCAATTTGAAAATATATGATAGAAATCAATATTACCACATTTTTTACCAAGGTATGAAATTCTTAGTACCAGAAAAACTAACAGCACTATTTGTTTAGTTATTCTCAAAATAACTAAATTTATCACGTTTCAAATCTAATAGAGTTTACCTTATGTAAATATATATAAATCTCGTGTCACAATGTTTGTCCTCAATGGATTCCTAAACCACTTAACCGATTATAATAAAATTCGCACACCATGTGCAGTTCGATCCAACTTGAGAGATAGGATAGTTTAAATCTCAAATTATAGTCGCAATTTTAATTTATTGCTAATTATTTGTCTGTTATTAGTCACTATTCACAATTATCTGTTAAGTCCAAATGATTCTAACAGATGTCGATACCTTTCGACTGGGTTGAGTAAGTAATCAATAGATGGCGCTGCTATGGTAAATCTACGAACGTGTCATATAAGCTACATTTTAACAGCATAATTACCACGTGTTGTTGACGCTATAAAATTAATTGAATTTATTTTGTAGTGAATTATTAAAACGAAATACCGTATAATTCAATCATTTCCACTTTTTAAATTTTTGGTGTTACTTAGACTGAAGTGTAAATTGAATTCATATTATAATGAAGATAATACAGTGAAATTAATCCTGTTTTTACTTATTTGTGCTTCATTGATCAAAACTTTATAATTTAATTTGAATATATGTATGTAAGTATTATAACATAATTATAAAATTTAATTAAAATGTCAATGCAAAAATGATACACAATTTCCTACACTTTTTCAATAGTTGTACAAATATTTTTTTTATTGTTTTTATTTAACCTCTATTAAAAAATATTTAGCACTTATTATTTCAATGTGCTATGATAACAAGTTTTCTCCTCCGTAATTTGAATCCACCTCAATTATGTAACGGTACGCGTTTGGTCATCAAAAAGATCACCGGAAACATTCTTGAAGCAACCATTTTGGCTGGGAAGTTTAAAGGAAAAGTGGTCCTGCTGCCACGTATTCCGATGATACCATCAGATTCTACCATACCCTTCAAAAGGCTACAGTTTCCAATTCGTTTAGCTTTCGCCATATCTATAAATAAATCTCAAGGTCAAACAATGTCCATTTGTGGTTTAGATTTGGAAAATCCATGTTTTTCTCATGAGCAACTATATGTTGCGTGTTCACGTGTTGGGAAACCGTCGAATCTTTTGTGTTAGCTGAAGACAGGTTAACCAAAAACATTGTGCACCGATTGGTGTTAAATTAAATTGAAATTGAAAGTATTTATAATTCAAAAAAATAGATATTAATTTTTAACCCTACACTGCGATATGTATCAAATATGCTACAACATCTTTAAAAATACCTAACTTTCCTATTTAATATAATTTAACGTTATAGCGCAATGTACAATATTCGCTACATCCTTTTGTATTCGTACGATAAGGTCGATTTCAAGTGATGACGAATTTAAAGGTATTTTTTTATTAGTTCTAACCGGCGTGTTAAGGCTTCCAG
Source organism: Galeruca laticollis (assembly GCA_963921935.1). Classification (NCBI taxonomy): domain Eukaryota; kingdom Metazoa; phylum Arthropoda; class Insecta; order Coleoptera; family Chrysomelidae; genus Galeruca; species Galeruca laticollis. The sequence goes on from OY998184.1 coordinate 37,788,284, forward strand.
ATACGCATTGTTTTATAGTGGTATTTTGTAAATAATTAGTGTTATAAATATCAGAAAGTGCTGTAAATATATAACACAAGGTAAGAATTCATGATTAAATTACACTAAACAACTAAAAGTATAATAGTTCATGCCAAAATTAAAAATAATGTAGATGTAGCAATTTTGATACATAGAGTGTTTATTGTTTTAGAATTGTATAACCATGTCAACCGAAAAGTGGCATAAGAAATATCTCACCGATGAAGAATTAATTGATATAATAGCACATTTGTCAGACAGCGAAGATAGTTCTGATGATTCAAATGATGAAAATGTGGATGAAGCGAAAAACATAATAAAAGAAGTCGATTTACAGCAAGAATTTGATATAGAAAGTCTTCCAATTGAATTTGACGACGGAATATTACTTCTTGAAAATAACGAAGTGGAAGAAGTAACAATTAGTAAAGAAATAGCTACAGTAAATACAGTATGCCCAAATAATGAGAGAGAAGAAAGAGACACAAAAAAGGAACTGAAGGAATTGAAAGAAAGATATTCAAAAATAGTATGGAAAAAGAAAAACTTAATTTTGGCTTTTAGAGGTAGTACAAAATTACCAACTAAAATAACAGATTTAACAACTCCTTACACATTTTTAAAATATTTTTTTGATGATGTTCTAATAAAAAATATTGTTGACCAATCAAATTTATATGCAATACAAGTAAATCCAAACAAACCAGCAAATATTACACCCGAAAATATAAAACAATATCTGGCAATATGTATATACATGTCTGTGGTGCATATGCCAAATGTACGCAGTTATTGGTCAACAACATTTGGTTATCGTCAAATAAAAGAAATTATGAGTGAAAAAGAATTTGAACACATAAGGCGGTTTTTACATTTCAATGACAACACCAAAATGTTACCTAAAGAAGATCCAGACCATGATCGACTGCACAAGTTACGACCAATCATAGATGCTTTGAATGCAAAATTTCAAAGTGTGCCATTAGAACAATTTTTATCAGTAGATGAACAGTTGTGTGCTACTAAGGCGAGACATTATCTAAAACAATACATGCCAGCCAAACCTCACAAATGGGGTTATAAACTTTATGTTTTATGGGGCACTGACGGCTTTTCATATAATTTTGAAATTTATTCTGGAACTGAAAATGACTCTAGATTTAGGAAAGGCAGTGAACCCGATTTAGGATCATGTGCAAATATAGTCGTCGGTTTGTGCAGAATTGTTCCTAAAAACGAAAACTATAGGGTATACTTTGATAATTTTTACACATCGGTCCCACTACAAGTTTATCTAGCAAAAAATGGCATATATTCTTTAGGTACAGTTAGAAGAGCACGTATCCCAAACTGTAAACTGCCAGACGAAAATAAATTGAAAAAAGGAAATCGTGGCAAATCATATGAATATGTTGGCTATATTGATGGGGTAGAGATTTCTTCAGTTGTCTGGAAAGACAATAAAATAGTTACTTTGTTATCTACCCACAGTGGCCAATTGCCAGAAACTGAAGTGGAAATATATGATAAAAAAGAAAATGAAAGTAAAATGTCCGAGTCTTATAAGAGAATACAATCGGCATATGGGAGGAGTCGATCTTCTAGATGGTTTGATAGGTCGGTACAAAATTCAGATGAGAACCAAAAAGTGGTATTTGCGACTATTTTACCATCTTTTAGACATGGCTATTGTTAACAGTTGGATTTTATATAAAAAAGTAAGCCATGATCGTCACGATAAAAACATATTACGTTTGGCAGATTTTCGTGCAGAAATTGCTTCTTGTTTGGCCCATGCAGGTACTCAGGTTGTTAGCAAAAGAGTTAGACCCTCTAATGAACTGGAACTTAAAATACAAGAAAAAAAGGCACGATTTGCTACAACTGCATACATACCACCGAAAGATGTACGTATGGATGCATGTGGACACTGGCCAACTTATGACGATAATTTCATAATTCATAAGTATTGCGACATATATATTATTGAATAACTATATTATTTTGTCTTAAAAAACGCTATGTAACATATATGATACATCTACTTTTTAAAAAAAAATGTATAATAGAAGTGAAAATAAATTTTTTTAATATTTTTTCCGAAATCCTGGCTTGATTCTTATTTTAAAAATATTTTTGTTTTTATTTTAAAAAAAATTGCGCAGTGTAGGGTTAAAAGTTTAAGACTGTCTGCTTTGCCTACCTCATTCATGAGTTTAAGCGTCACATGTTATTTACTGTATTATACTGTAATATACTTATATTTGTTATAAAATTAAATGGAAATAATAAATCTGATAAATTTATATTTTGTACCTATTGATTTCTGCTTAATATCAAGTGTAAGAACATTTTAATTAATTGTGTTCAACGTACTTCCTCTTCAAATCTCAATCCAGTGAATTTGTATACCAACATCAACATTTTCGTCTTTGTTCGTAAATAATTTCATTGTACTAAAGGGTTATAGTAGTAGAAAGTCAAATAAGGAGATCACCATATTTTTTTACAAATACCATCTGTGTGAAAAAGCATAGTGGACTCCGTGACTGATGTTCTCTTATTGTTCCTCTTAGATTGTTTACTATAATGTAATATAACAAAAACTTTAGCCACAGCAACGCGTGGCCGGGTCAGCTAGTATACCTAATAACGAATCAAATAACTAACGAGAGCTAAAACCGAACGCTACTGACTAGCAACAGTTCGCCAGCCCCGTCCGCCGTTATATCAATCTTCCAGCTGTTACTTTACCAATTATGAAAACATATGCTCCCTTATCGTATGTTGCAGCTCTTTTCTTCGTCTCATCAAAAGCCCACCAAAGGATGCGGTTGGGCCTTTTCTGACAGGTAGAATTTTTATTCTATAATTACCAAAGCAAAGGTGAAAATAACAGGTGGTGGTTTACGTTGAAAAAATCAAAATTTATTTCTAATAACCACAAAATTTTATTCTACTTATTTCCACTTTCCAAAAAGGAGCATTACAAGTAAAATATACTGAATATTCAATGAATGCAGAGTGATATTTGGAATGAAATCACTCTCCGTATTCTTAGATTCAATATTGTTTTATTATCGTTTATGTTTAAATGCTATTAGTATGAACTCATGTCATGTATATGCCAAGTTCTTTTTGCTTAACAAAAACCTAGCTTCCTAAGATAATCATTAAAATTTAATAAGCAACAATAATGAGAAACATAAACAAATTCTTAAAACCAGAACGATTTGATTATGCACACTCAAATAAACTTCATGTTGTCCAAGAATGGGATCACTAGCTAACAAATTTTGAAAACTTCATGTCTTCTTTGGAGAATGTAACTGCAGATGATAATCTGATAATATGAAATAAGCCATTCTACATATGAATATATAATTGAATGCATACGAAAATGCAATTCAAGCTTTGAAATAAGTAGATGTTAAACCGAATAATGAAATATTTCCCAGATATTGTTTGTCTACTCGTAAACAACAAAATGCTAAATCTGTAGACCAGTATATACAAGCTCTGAAGCGATTGAGTAAAACTTGTAATTTCAAAGCAACTACAGCAGAAATAGAAATGAATACATACGGGATGCTTTTATGAACGGATTACAGTCACTACAAATTTGACAATGGCTTTTGGAAATTAAGTATCTCACTTTCATTTGAAGAAGCTGAAATCCAAGCTACAATCTTAGAATTTGCACAAAAACACTCTGAAGCTTACACAGCATCACCAAACTTCGTTTGCGGAATACAGGATGATACAAAATCAAGGGGAACTACTGATAATTATAATAAAAATATTCTTTATTCAAATTTTTGGTTCCCATTTTACAATATTCTAACAATAATTACATATATACAAACGGGGGCCAATGTTATGGCGATTCTTTCGTCTTGTTCAGCATTATCCATTAATCCATTCAGTGTGATTGTTTACGTAACTTTGTACCTAGTACAAGTTTGTAGTTCCTAGAATCTTTCGGCTGAGTTTTCCCTGAAAAACAGGGTCTCAAAGTGATTGGGAAATTAATTTTTGAGGAGGCAACATGACTGACGTTGGTTTGGTTACTTAATCATTTATTTATCCGAAGTGATTTACAAATTGCGTAAAGAATATAGGTTTGGATTTGAACAACCTTGTTATGTAATTAACAAGCCATCCAGAAGCCTACACCCACTATCTCGGATATATTCTGTGTGATTTGCGTCGATGAGGCTCTTACGAAGATCTTTTCGAAGACAATAATTATAAAAGTTTGACGAGATTTTGATTATAAAGTCTTTGATAGTAGGATATCGGCTTTGTCATGTAACCATAAGTTTAGAATAGCAGTTGTGTTTAATCGCCATCCGCAAACACTCGTTTTATACCATCTGCAGGGAGTAGAAGATTTGTTTTGTGCCTGTGTGGTATACTGGGATTGTGTATGTGAGTATAGGTCTTATGATTTGTTTGTATATAAGTATTTGGTTTTGGCTTGTGAGTGTACTGTGTCTAGATATGAGTGGGTACAGTCTGCTCATTACAATTTTAGCATTATGTACTTGTTGCGTTATATGCGCGTTGCCATTTATATTGCTTTGTATAGTATATCCTAAATATTTTAGGGTATTGCTGGGCGTGATAAGATGCCCGTCCACATGCAGCTGCGGCAATGAGCTGTCTTCTTTAACTTTTCTCCTGAGTAATAAATACTCTGTTTTGGAAGCGTTGATAGCTAGTTTGTGTTCTCGGAAAGATGGGATTCTTTTTGTGTTAATGTGTATTTGTGCGGCTTTTAATGCTTGATCAGGATTATTTGCCGATGTAACAAAACTTGTGTCATCGGCATACATTGCGGTTAATATTTGGGGTGAGGTTGGGATATTGTAGATAAATATGAAATAAAGCAAAAGCGATGAGACAACGCTTTGAAGTACTCCAGCTTGAGCTGAGAATGGACCAGCTGAGTAGGTATTAATTTCAGTGTAGATTTTTTTATTAGTTAGATACGCTTCTAATATTCTTATTAAATAATTAGGTATTTCCAGTTTAATTAACGTGTGGATTAATCCCTCGAGCCATACGGAGTCAAAAGCTTTTTGTATGTCGATTGTGACCATTGTGGCTTTGATTATTGCCTGAAAGGATTCGGAGGGTATAATATTATGTTTATCGCTAAGTTTTGTATTTGTAGTCTTTTTAGTATGATTTTATCTATCACCTTTGCTATATTGTTTAATAAGGATACTGGTCTGTAGCTATCCACATAACAGGGTTTTCGTGTTATACAAAGACAAATACTTCTAGTTTAAAGACATGGTGATTTCGTGTGTCGCTTATGGCTGTAATAATGAGCAGGGTGGACGGAAAATTCCATTTTAAACATAAGTTGAAAACACAGATATTATAACTATGAGGCTATGTTAATGAACATATCATTACTATGGCGGCAATTACACTAATTCTAAATCCTTAATTTTATTATTGTTTTTTTTCAGTTTTTCATTTAAACGCCCTGAAATATTAAATGTATGCAGGCTCTTCTCCTGTCATGACATTTCTGATATCATGTTATTAATGTTTGCTTTTTAGGAACTAAAATTATTCTTATTATTCAATATTTTAATCAATAAAAGGAGTACTTTACTTGAATAATCCAAATAAAACCAAAAACAATTATAAAAATTGCAGAATCTCCGTAATACACCATCAAGCTCAATAAGATAGAAAGAGATAGATACCCGTCACAATGACGGATTGTCTACATTTTCGATTCGGCGGGCGTAATTTCGGCCGGTAATCCCTTGGCCTACCTGCATAAATCAAAGGGTACCATTTATGACAGGGGTAATTTCGGCCGAGGGGTTGATGTTTACGATGAGATTAAAATATTGGTAATTACGCTTAATAGTTTCCTTTAAATGTATAAAATTCACAAATAACAGGTATAAAATTATTATAGCTAGTCAGTATTATAACTTATCTTTAAGCTACTAGTCGATAGAAAGCATAAAATATATTATTTGTATACGATGGCATCAGTTTCAGTAATTAAGAGTTCACGCGGTTGTGACTTACTAGTTGTAGAAAAGTTTCAGTTTTGTAAACAGGACGTATTAAAAAGTGGTGAAGTACGTTGGAGGTGTATAAAGAAAAATTTAAGATGTTTAGCCAAACTGTACACTGTTGGTGCGGAATACACAGTTACTAGAAGTGAATTAATCCACAACCACGAGTCCGATGAAACTACGTTGGAGAGAAAAATAGTGACGACTTCATGCAAGCGCAAAGCTGAGGAAGACATATCGGAGAAACCTTCAAAAATTATTAAAAGCGTTCTTTCAAATCATTTGCCAGAGAATTTGTCATCGATAGATGTCAGTCTAATAAGAAGAAATTTGTACAACAGCCGCCGTAAGCTCTTACCAGCCCTGCCTAAGGATATTTACGATGTACATTCTGTACTCGATAGTTATGGACCGAAAACCACAACAGGTGAAAATTTTTTGTTTATTAACAGCACAGCTGATAATATCATTGTTTTTTCTTGCCATACAAATATAATAAGTTTATGTAAAATGAAAGATTTTTACATGGATGGCACATTTTCTTATTGTACAAAATATTTTTATCAGTTATTTACCATCCATGGGCTGGAAAATGGGCATTATGTTCCTCTTTTGTATTGTCTGTTGCCCAATAAGACCAGTGACACATATATGAGACTTTTTCTGTTGGTAAAATCTAAAATTTTTGAACTTTATAATATTGTTTTTGAACCGAAGGAGGTATTTGTGGATTTTGAAATCGCAATTCATAACGCATTAAAAGTTGTCTTTCCCAAAACCAAACTAAATGGTTGTAGATTCCACTTGCACCAGGCGTGGTATAGGAAAATACAATCATTAGGGTTAACCCAAATGTATAAAGATAAAAACTGCGAGGAAAGCAAATGGCTTACTCATACTTTTGGGCTAACTTATTTAGACCCCTCTGAAGTTGAAGATTGTTTCATATTTGATCTCATGTCATACAAACCGGACCATAAACTTATAGATAAATACGCAGACTATTTATTAGAAAACTACATAGCGCCAGAATCTCATTTTCCACCAAATATATGGGCATATGAAAACCCATCAATTAAAAGAACCACAAATGCCTGCGAATCATTCCATTCGCACTTTAATTCTAGTTTTTATTCAAGTCACCCTTCTATATTTATTTTTATAGAAAAATTAAAAGATTGTCAGATCGATGCATATTTAAAAATAAAAAATTTAAATATTCCAGCAAAAATTAAAGACAAACAAGTAAAAAACAAACTAAAATTTATCGAAAACATGGTAAATATGCTTCGATCTGACAATATTTCTAGAATTAATTTCGTTAAATCTGTATCACATCAAAACGTTTTTTAAAAATTTATAGTTTACCTAAGTTATAGAAATAAGTTGATGTAATAATTTTATTGAAATAAAGAAATATTTTAATATAAAGCATTCTGTTATTTTATTTGATTTGCGGCCGAAAATACCTATGAGATAAGGAAGCAACTTAAAACCTCCGGCCGAATTTACCTACCGGCTTTTAGTACCTGCCCTTTTTCCGGCCGAAATTACATCCGCCCTTTCGATTTGCCTCACTTTTGTCGATTTACGAGGCCGTTCCAGTTACGTTAGTATACAGTTCATTGACATTAGCCTTTAACATAGACGATTTTTATTTGGACGTTGACATCGGCACGGAACAAAGTGTTTCGTGACATCGCTATCACGGATGTTGACAAAAACGATGAACTGCGCAGAATCATGAACTATTTCTTGAACAATATATTTTACAGTATAATACAGCATAAATTTGCTGCCAAACAAATGTCGTTCCAGATCTTTTACAAGAAATTGAACCAGATGTTGGTCAAGAAATTGAACCAAATCTTGTTCAAGAAATTGCGTAGTCTAAAACGACTTTTACACGACAACGACACGACAACAACGACGTGACATGCGCCGTAAATTATATTAGGGCAAGGATGATCAGAAAAATGTGCTCCAGTTAATTTTTCTTCAATAAGAAGGTGCTTTGTAATTCATCAATAGGTTAAATCTGTTCATAATGTGATGCAAACTCTGCCATTTTAAACTATAAATAGAACTAACTTATTTTCGTAAGGAACAGGATTATTTAGAATATTATGTATAATTCAAATAATGGAAATACCAATCTCTTTAATTATTTTTATATTACTTTGCACCACTATCTCACAAGGCTATAATTGTAAACAAGTTTCTGGCCAAAAACTCTACAAATGTTATCGAATAATCATCGTATTTATCTGAAATGTTTCTTGTCAACTTCTTTGAAATATTCCAATTACCAGTTGTTTCAGACAAATATTTACAGACGAATGGATGCATAAAACAGAATTTGCGGTAAGTACTGAAGTCGACTGCTGAAAATGTACTTTAATCCATGGATTTTCTAGTTCCCTATTCTATTCCGGTATCCATGTAAATTATGTAAATATTTTTGCCAGATATTCGAACTTCTCCTATTTTCCTCTTTCTGTTTTGTGATACTTCCCAATTGTTTTCCCATTTTATGTCTTCTTTCGGCCAATAAGCATTCATCGTCTAGATTTCTTTTGTATAACCAACATATAGAATCATTAATTAGTGGTTGGCATGGATTTGTGTATATTTCGGTAATTTTAAAATTTTTTAGCTACCCACCACTATTATCGATTCAAATGAACTATAAGTAGTTATATTTTTGTTCATCCTTTCATTATTTTAACTGATATATAGATATATTCCCAATAATTTTCCTTTTACCTTCACCTTTCCCAGTAGTAATAGATTTTTCACTATGAGTATCAGTTTTTTCAGGGTTATAGGTTAACTTATGCTTTGATACAATTATTTTTCTGGTAATCTTTTATAGAACGTATTTCTTGCCGTTTGTATTCATGCAAAATTTCCTGTTTTTGCGTATTGAGCGAAGCAAGTATGTTGTATATTGTTTGCTATATTCCCACGTCATTTTGAAAATATCTTATAACTGGGTAGAGGCCAAATTTTCATTCATTTTATATCTTACATTTTTAGCCTATTCTTATTGACATTTAATCGCTCTTAAATCACTTGAATAACAAAAAGATTCTTCGTCCCCAGAGTAGACAAGTCTGATACTTGATACGGGATTTTCAAGGCAGGTAAAAGGAATCTTGGCCTTTTAAATATCCACCTTACGCATTCCTGAAATGGTTGTAATCATTGCTGGTAATATAATTAAATAGGAGAAAATTATGACGTAATAACTAACCGAGCATAAACAAAGCCAAACGGCAACAATTAACGAGTAACGGTTGGTAAAGTTTGAATATTGGAATATTTATTTACATATTGTCACTTAGTTACTATAAACTGATCATTTAAATAGTTCGCTTAAAACGATTATCCAAATTATTTTTAAAAGTAACCATTATGTTAGTACATCTAAATTGCGTTCTGCGATTTTTACAAGATATAAACATATCGAGCATGGAATTTGTTTTGAATTTTGCATTCCAAATGGAATTTGGTGTGCAAAACAATTGAAAATATTACATAAATCATACGGTCATTCGATTTTATCAAAAACACTTGTTTGATGGCTTAAGCTGATGTTGACAGTACTTTTGTTCAAATATTCCGATGTTGTGTGATCAAAGCCCTTGCCAGAAAATGAAACAACGAATAAAAAAATATTATCCGAGCAATGCGATGGTTGTGAGGGCAAATTTAACGACAAATATAAAAATTTAGGAAAGAAATCTCCCGGATTTTGTAGACGATAACGCATCATATTACAATTTCTAACCAAAAACTTAACAAAACCTATTGAATAACCACCGTATTCATCTGATATGGCTTCAGCAGACTTTTTTCTGTTGACCAAACTAGATTTACCAGCTGGAATCACCCGTTTTGAATCGATAGTAGACGTAAAAGGAAATTCATTCATTTCAAAAAATTATTTCTAATTTTTGGATCTAACAAAACAAAATCATCTAATTAAAACAAATCTAAAGATCAACCATTTTTATCTGACAATTCCTACAACTAGGCACTGAAAATGTGTTGAAAAAATGGATTGTCCATTGGAATAAGAATATTATTGGAAGAGATAGAATAAGTTCATATTATATTGTTTATACATATTTTGTGTTTTATTGGCCGACCTTCGATACTTTTTGACAATGTGGTACGAGTACAAACACCAGAGAAATTAAATCAAACAGATAAATCCAATTGTCTAGAACATATAGTTAACAAAGGCATCCAACACATATATAAGAATTTAATTTGTAAGAGGACTGTAAAGAACACACTCAACATAAGAGATAAGAATGTGTCCGAATGACTAGTACGTACCTCAGCTCTTTCTTATATTGTCCATATTCACACCATATAGCCTGTTATCTTGAAGAAAATAAAGTAGTGTAAGTACAAGATTACTAAATGTAATAAAATTATAATAAGAAAAAATATGATTAATGCAGAATTAAATGTCCTGGAAATAATGCAATCTACATACTTGAATTTATGTAAACTGCAAAATATATATTTGACAAAAAACGTTAATAAATAGCACAGTACCAAAAGTTATGCATATTTGTGTTATAAAAACTAAATATACGTAAGACTTCGTTTCAACAATTGTGATGTTATGTAGGGATAAAATTAAGTAGTCAGATTCCTCTTAAACAAGGAATATATGGTTTAATTGTCGTGTTTGCCCAGCAACACATATCAAATTATACAAAATCAGTGCGGGTCACGGAAATAAGAAATAAATAATATATGTACAGGGTAGGGTGTCCCACATAAACATAAGACCCTCTATCCCCTTACCTCGAAAAATATTCTAGTTAGGAAAAAAAATAAATAGAAATTGTTATTGTTTTTAAGGGAACTTTTATATTATATACTTTTCACGTATACAGGGTACTCAGTTTTCCACGGTCAGAAATCAACTCTTCAAAATTAAACGAGATATTATATAGGATTTAATAGCCGTTTTATTTAATTTTTTCCTAAAAACGTATTTATTTAAGGTAGTAGGAATACATATAAGAGTCTCATATTTGGTGAATCTGCCATTTTAATATTAAAGACAATAATACAATATATAACTAGTTATTTCCTTCGGCTACAAAGCATACAGGGTGATGTCAGAAATACGCCCGGAATATATAAGATCACCTACAAGTCGATAATTTTAAAAGGAACACCCTGTATATCATTACCGATTTCAATTGTTCACAAAAAATTAAGGTAACTTGGTATAAAATAGCCCCATCTCAAGCCGTTTAGAAAATATTCGCTATTAAACATTTTTTATGCAGTAAAAAATATCTTTCGTTTAATGAGGAAATACAAATATTTTTTAACGGACTGATTAGTAGATTTTCAACAATATATTGTAACGGAATAGCTGCATAGTAACAGGCCTCGGACATATGACAGCGACATAATCTAGAATAGAGAAGCTGACAAATGTTGACAGAAAGAGGAGGACTGACAAGAAAAAGGGAGAGGACGGCTGGGGAATTGGGATAAGGCAGAAAAAGGTGACGTTTGGAAAGATTTCAAAAAAATATTTCTCAATGTAAATATCCTATTTTTTTTAGTTGTTGTTTAGTTCGTTGAATTGGTTGTAGTTTGGTAGAAATAAATTGTTTTAACCCTCACTCGCACTAGAATTGGTGTCAGGTGTGGGGTGACGATTTCAAGATGACCGGGAAGAAAATAAGCCAGTTGTTAGTTACAGAATTGAGAAGAGAGCTGGAAGAACTTGATTTGGACACGACAGGTCCCAAGGCGGTATTACTGGCACGATTGGAAGGGCATTATGAAAGCCGGGGTATTGATCCTGAGACTGTGGAGTTTGAAGATCCCTCCATGAAGACCATGACCCTGATCCGAGATGAAATCTCGCAGATGTCCAACCTGTCCACAGAAATCTCCCAAAAAATGTCCAGCCAGCGCGACGAACTATCTCAAAAGATGTCCAGCCTCTTGTTACCCAGAAAAAAGTGGGCATTACCCGGAAAAAAACTAAGGGCGTGAAGTCTTGCCAGGTTGTATATGGTATTTGGAAAAGCAATTTTGACCTGATCACGGGTCTAATTACTTAACTAGTTTAGATGTAATAACTAGAAGATAATAAAAGTATAGTAAATTTTTGGACGCCAGTTACTTTCTCAAAAGTGACAAAAACCCAAATAACACATACAAATGTTTTTTTTTGTGAACCTGAAATTTTTGATTTGGTGTCGTGAAAGTAAAGTTGGAATAATTACTATTTACAGTTTAATGATTGTATAAAATTTACAAGAATTTACAAAAATTTACAAGACTTTACAAAAATTTACATGATTTTCAAAATGTACAATAGTTAGGAGGCGATAGAATTTTTTTCTTTTCACTTATATAAAATCAAAATACTTTATAATATTATTATCAACAAAAAAAATATTAAAGAAGTTGAATGAATTACAGTTTATAATTGATAAAAAAAATTGAAAGAAGTTGAATGAGTTATAGATTATAATCAGATAAAAAAATATGAACGAAGCTAAATGTGACGCAGTAGTTCAAAATTTGCACAGTAATTTAGAATTCTCAAAGAATGTAATTTTATACTTCCTTTCTTTGGCTGCACAAAGCTAAGATCCCTCGGACAGGAAGCCAGTCTCAATTGTTGGGATGGTAAGTTTCCTATCACCATTTTACTACCATATACCAGCTTTCATGGATCAGCAAATTTTATAGGTATATTAGACTAAACCCCTTTTTTATACCCGGTTTCGTTGACTCAAATTTGTGTAAGTATACCTGGTTTCGCTAAAAAAACATTGTGCGATGTAATCAAAATTCTAAATTAAAGTGTCAGCCAGTTCAGACAAACCGCCAAATTGTTAGCGATTATATAACAATTATTATTATTATTATTATTATTATTATTATAAATATTATTATTATTGGATGATCGCATAATTTACAAGCTCAATACTACAATGTTATAATTTGCAGTCGATTTACTTTAAATAAATCTATGTATCTATGAAATAAATGCAATTTACAATTTTAAATGCGATAAACTATTTGAATAGAAACTATTGAACATCAATTAAGAAAGTTAACATAAAAGGTTGAACAATTTACAATAAAGTATGAAGTGAATAGAAAAACCAGAAGATATAATTGAATTTAGCAAATCATCGAGAATTTATCCACCACAATTCAAACTACATCTGTCTGACCTCTTGGCTGACGAAAATGGAAAAAAATATAAAGCAATGTGCATTTTGTTACTGAGTGGTTTTCTTGTAAAATTATTTTCACTATTAAAACTCATAGCTTTTACCTCAATATCCTACAATACATAAATTCAATGAATGATGAACCTATGAGAAATAATGACATATAAAAACCAGTTGATAAAAAACGTGAAGTAATAAGTTAGGTTTTATATATCATGAGACCAAATTAATATGTTAGATATGAATAATGATAACTTTTACTAAAATCATAGCATCTACTTTTATATCTTACAATCGGTATACAATTAAAAATAAACTTTTGGGAAGTAACAATTGAAAAAAAAGCAAGAAATATAAAAAGTTAAGTTTCATATACTAAGACAAAATTAATATGTGAGATATGAATAATAATTATCAATGATGATAAGAATCTCTCCTCGACTTCTCACTGCCTGAAAACGAATATATTTAACATTGAAATAACCAACGTTGAAATAAATTTGCTATTTTATTACGATGAAATACGTCGTGAATTCGTGCTAATTTTTGATACTAATAAAATCATTAATTAAACGAAATGAATCTTACCAGATGTCTAATAGGATTGAACCATGATCTGCAGAACTATTGGGTTAATAATTTATTTGATATTACTTCTTCATCCACATGGACGAAATTATGTTCAACGAAACGTTAATTATCACCTTTCACATCAAAAAGGAAGAAATCAAAGCCAATCGCCCTATGCTGGTGTACTGCCGACAGCGCATGCTAATTATAAAATTATTGATTCTTTGAATATTTAGGTCTTTCAACAATTTTTTAAATTTTTCATCGTGCCTCGTAAGCCGATACCGTGAGAGTATTTAATTTGTGGTTAAACTAAGAAATTATTTAGAATTATGTTAAAGTGTGAAATTCACGTTACACTCTCCAATGAACTCTTCCAGAAGGTGTCCACTTTGTCCATGGAGATATCCAGCCTGTCCGCTGAGATGCTCAGCCAGCGTGACTAGATCTCTCGGAAGGTGTCTCAACAAGAAGGGAGAATAGCCGGCATTGAAGAAGAGATGCAAAAGCTGCAAGATATTCTCTCCCATCCACCAGGACCCGTATGCAGAGAGGGAGAGCCCAATCCACAGGTAGAGAGGTTAGAGAGTAGCTTGTCGACCCTCGAAATCAAGTTCCAGGCGATGGAAGAACGATTCTCCGACCAGCCGTCAAGGGGTGCACTGCGTCAGGAGTCCAACATAGCAGGCAGGAGAGACCAAGGCAAGATTGAAGCCACTAACATTCGACGGCACAACTTCCTGGCCCAACTACCTCAGGCAATTCAACGCAGCGGCCAGCGCCAATGGATAGTGCTCCAGAGAAAAGGCGGTAGCTCTGACAGTTGCTCAACGAGGTGATGCTCTTGATGTGCTGCAAACCCTCCATGCCGACGAGTCTAAAGACTTCGACCAACTGGTGAAGCGCCTGGAGATGAGGTATGGCCAAGCGCACCTAGAGCAAGTCTACCAGTACCGGCTCAAAAACAGAAGGCAGAAAGCTAGTGAATCTATCCAGGAGTTTGAAGCGGTGGTTGCAAGAATGGTCCGCTTTGCATATTTTTCGGCCAATGAAAGCATTTTGGAAAGCCTAGCTGTCCAGGCATTCATAGAGGGCTTAAGAGATCAGGAGTTGCAAAGAGCGACTGATCTTACCTCTATTTGCAGTGTTTATTTCCACTTATTTGCAATTTGTGCACTTTTTAAATCACTTATATGTAAACTTCCTGCATTATTTTAAAGTATTTCCTCTGAATTTATAATTATTTATGATACTAACTCCTCACGCACTTTTCAGTAACCCAGCCAGGACCGAACCCCAATGTCGATTCTAAATTTCCAAAAATCTCTCTTATAGTGTCTTTGGTAATATTAGCTCTGCATCTTTCAATGTTTTGAGCTAATCGTTTGGTTAATATGTTATGTCTTTTAAAAAAATTATAAAACCATTG
Source organism: Galeruca laticollis (assembly GCA_963921935.1). NCBI lineage: Eukaryota > Metazoa > Arthropoda > Insecta > Coleoptera > Chrysomelidae > Galeruca > Galeruca laticollis. The sequence continues at coordinate 37,803,598 of OY998184.1, forward strand.
AACTCCAGGTAAATTGTCATTAAAAGTTTTTATTTTCTTTAGCCGACGATATACACACAGGATTCTTTTTCTAAAAACCGTTTTTACGTGTTATTCTTGATGAAAATCGTAAAAATCACAACATTTTTTTTTCAAAATTCCAACTTTTTTTGGGGTAAACCAATACTTCTCTCGCAACAAGAACTAGAAAAAACAGGGGTCACAGACACATCAAGCATGAAAAAAATACTCAAAAACATAAATTACGACCAAGTTAAGTTAATAATACAGTTCTTAAATATAAATAAAAGGAACATCTAAAAAAAATCTTATTAATTTTCAAATAACTCAAAGATGAATCTTAAATAATAATTAAATAATAATATCCTTATTTAATTCCCTTCACCCATCCCAAAAAATCCGTTTTCCGAGGCAACTCCCTGAACTAGTGGAATGCTCCACCGTTGCCCTGGAGCGAGAATAGTGCATTATCCTATCTGTTAATAACACTCCGTTACCAGTGAAAATAGAAATAGTGTGTAAAACAATTAATTCAACAAAAATAGTATTGAAACAAAAAAAAATAATATATACATATGTAAGCGTATTTATGTGTGTAAACATATAGTTGTGCAAATCGTATTGCATCATTGCTACAAGCAAGACTCATGCAATACAAAAAAATGTGCTGGCGAATGCACTAAGCTTGCAAGCCAATAACCCAAAGAAGAAGAAGAAGTACTTCTCTCGCATATTAGATAGGGGCGGAGAAGTAATATTCGATTTTAATTATTCAAACAATCAACGTCACATAAAATTCATAGTTCGTGATAGTGGCAGGGATGTTTCAATAATACAAATCGCAAAGAACCGGGCGATTGCTGATAAACCCGAATTGAAACGCCAAATTCGGTTTCGCGGAGGACGACTTTCAACCGCTGCTGTTCTCCAGTGGTTTTTGCGGAGGTTGATGATAGAAACCTGGATGCCTATCTCTCGGCAGTAGCTGATTTATCAAGGGGCTGGCAACACTGCTTTTTCATATAGTCCTACCCCTTCCCTGTCTCGAGGAACAATTACAATCCGGGATACTTATCGTTACAAAAACCTAAAAAAAGTATTTTTGAATAATCTTTCATAGCGTTGACCGGTCCTAGACATAGTAGCGGGGCAATTATGAATGAAATGACGAATTATATGTATGACCGTTGGGAGCTCTATCATTACAGGTTTAGTGTCGTGGGCTCTCCTACTATAACTATTTATGAAAAGTAAAACTTTTCAAAACGTCAACGAGTTTTAAGAAATTAGAATTAGAAAAAATCAATTACATAACTGTAACAACAAATGATTAATATCACAAATTCATCAGTTAGGTACACATGGTATCTCTTCTTTTGGATAACGATTGTAGTAAATAAACCTGAACTGAAATAGGCTTTATTCGACTTCTAACAACTTGACATTGACAAAATCAACTGAACAAAAATCTCAACGAAGTTCAGATCAATATATTACATTCATATCCCCTCAGTTTATCACGAAGTCCTCCAAATACTTCGGAGAATTCCTAATTCGAACTGGTCGTCAAACAGGAATATCATCTATTCTTTCTGGCATCTCTACTTGACTAATTTCAGCTGTCTCCTGTGGAAGATTGGATTTTCGCTTCTCCATCAAAACTAGATCGGTATTGCCATTCGAGGTTGTATTTGAGTTTTCTTGATGTAGATTTTAAGTTGATTCACTCAACAAGGTCATATCTCCTTGAGGAGCTAAATGACGGGTTGAAGCAGTGGTTTATTTACCATTCAAAAGGCGTACATGTGCATAATCAGGGTTTGCTTCGATTAGTTGAACTTCTTCCACCAATGGTTCGTACTTGTTAGTTCTTATATGTTTTCTAAGATATACCGGACCAGGAACAGAAAGCCATGTTGGAACTGTAGTACCATTAGAGGATCGTCGAGGATAACTGAACATCCTCTCGTGTGGAGTGCAATTGGTTGCTGTACATAACAAAGATCTTATTGCATGAAGAGCTTCTTGTAACGCTGATTTCCACTGATCGATCCTGAGTCTCTGTGATTTCACGAAAGTTGAATTGTTCTCCATATAATACCATTATAACGCTCACATTGGCCGTTTCCTTGGGGATTGTAAGCTGTTGTATGACTTGAAGCTATACCAAGTGACCCTAGAAATCTTTTTAGTTCCTGAGATATGAAACGGTCAGAATGTACATAAGATGGCGTACCAAAAATAAAGAAAAGTTGACGAAGGCATTTTATAACTGTCGTAGAGGTCATATCTGGACAAGCAAAAGCGAAAGGAAATCGTGAATATTCATCCACAATAGTTAATATATATTTATTATTTGTTGAAGAATGTAGAGGCCCCTTGAAATATATATTCAACCTTTCAAATGGAGATATAGATTTTATTAGAGTTCCTCGATTTCTATGGAATCGAGGCTTTACTTCAGCGCAAATGGGACATGATGCAGTTAGTTTTCGAATATCTTCGCTTGAGGTGACTAAAACTTGTGCACGCCACGGTGAGTTACTTGGCTCAATAATATTTTCTTCTAATAGTCTCTTCACTTCATTATCAATGAATTTAGAATCATCAGATGTGTATCGGCGAGATCTCACTGCGATAGGTTTACAATTTGGAGCCAAATGTGAGAATAGAGGAAATGGATCCACGTTAGCCAAAGCTAGATTACATACTGCCAAAGAATCTCTTGGTCCACCAAAAGTCACTTCTACACCTGAGTGCTCTTTGAGTAAATCATGACCTATTATCATATCTGCACAAAAATCATCAAGTAATTTGAAGTTTTCGTATATATTCTGCAAAATTTTAATGGTCACGATACAGCATCCGATCACTTGAGACACTTTAGACGTAGAGGCCATGGCTACATTACATTAGGAAGGAAATATCTTCATTTTTCTTGCTCGTACTATTTTATTATTTATGAAACTATCTGAACTTCTTGTATCAATCAACGCATCCGTCATAATTCCATCAACGTCAATTTGAAGGATTGCTCTTGACAGGCAAGCTGGGGATATAGCTGAAATTGTAGCCAGGATTGTTGATGATGTCTGTTTGGTTGAGTATTTGGTGGATTTTGCTGAATTGCCTCAAGATTTACAGACTTTTGATAAATGTCCCATCTTCCCGCATCCATGGCAGTTGCAATTTCTAGCTGGACACATATCACGAGAATGATAATCAAGACCGCAAAAGAAACACTTAGAAGAAATTGCGGAAGTAGTTGGTTGATCAGAACATTCTTGAATTTGTTCAGAGCGATTGTCTGTATTCATATTAGCTGCTGCATTAAAGGATCCATATGAAGATACATAAGCCTCTGAATGATAATGAGCCATTTCAAGAGCTCTGGCTTTGTCGAAAGCATCTTGTAAGGTTAATGTATTATTTTCCAGAAGTCGTTGTCTGATGTGAGGAGAACTGAGACCACTGATGAACGAATCTCTTAGGTAATCATTTTTGTTTTCGTCTGCAGATACAGATTTAAAATTACATTATTTGCTCATTTCCTTCAGAACTTGTATTGGTCAATAGACTCACTAACTTGTTGACGCCTTGTTGCAAGGGAGTATTGAGCAAAATTTTCATTGCGTGGTTTGACATAGATCTTTTTCAAGATTGCGAGTGCTTCATCATAGGTTGAACATTCACTGATAAATCCATAAATAGTGGGACTGACATAGTTAATTAGGATATTCAGTTGCTTATTGCTTTCTGTGGCATTGACAGCTTCAATAAAATTCTCGAATGACCGAATCCAATGTGCCCACTGTTGAGCGGCAGTACTAGAGCTTGGTTCAACTTCTAGCCTTTCTGGTCTGATAAGTTTATCCATCTTATGTAGAATTAAAAAAAAGTCGAATAAATTGTAGTAAATAAACCTGAACTGAAATAGGCTTTATTCGACTTTAAACAACTTGACATTGACAAAATCAACTGAACAAAAATCTCAACAAAGATCAGATCAATATATTACAACGATCATAGTGAAAATGATTTTAATCCAGTTACTAGTAATTTTAACTATATCAACATGAAATTTTACTTCCGTTATAAGGATGTAACATTGAATTATGAGAGCTCTTTTCAAAAAGTTTGTGTTTTATCTTTTAATAAAATCAAAGGCAAACAGTAGTCTGAGTGCCAGTTGTTCAAAGAAGAACTCATTAAGGATTCTGAAACTAAATTAAAAAGTTTGCTTCTTGAAAATTACGTTTATAGCAACAACTACACATTCATTTACCAAACTAATCATTAATTATGGTGCGCGTGTGTCCTTGTGTGTTCCTGAGTATAGTTGGCGTAACCGATATACTGCCAACTTAGAGCTGTCGGCTTTTCGTTTGAGTTGAATACGAGGATATCGTCATAGTCCAGTCAATATTATAATATAAAATGCTTAGTTGACGATAAATTCATTCAATATTATTATTTCAACTAATAATCGTTAAAATGAATTTATTAATTTTATAATTATTAAATACATTTATCGACTGTGTAACGATTATTTTGTGTGAAATCGAATATTCAACACATGTTGTACACGATATTTTTCGGAGGACAAAAAAACGAGGCTTCGTATTTATTTTAATAATTAAAGTTAATGTAAGGTTACTACCATTTTAAAAATAAAGTGGTGCTTTTATGTTCCTAAGTTGATACAAAGTTTTGAATTTTATGCATATCAATATCAGACTCACAATTACAGAAAATTCAATAATTCTATCCAATTCGTTCTGTCGTGTGCAAAATAATTACACACAACTGTCAGCCAATCATTTCACATGGGTACGCTCTTCGTTTGCAATTTTAAATTTTAATTAAGATAAAACTGTATGAAATGTGCCATATTTCATACTGGTCGTCGGAAAACGATATTCTATTTATATTCAAAAACATCTTAAACATAACACCAGATAATTAACACTACCTTTGTAAAATAACTAGGACTGTGATCGCCCTTAGACCTTCCGATAGCTAGTTGAGAGATAATGGATTGTATCACGCGAATGAATAATCTTTATGAGATTAGTAACTAAGCCCTTGTCTTATCTTGCGTACCTGATCTGCGGTCTTCTAGGTGGATGCGGAAGTCTGGGGCCCCCTTCTTTCAGGTAGATTGGAGACACCACGTACACAACACAAAGTCTCGTTATAACCTCTCGATTCGACTTCAGCTTAACAAATCTATCTATCGTTCCTGCTTCTCGTCGACTTCAGCAGACAGGGGCCGAGAAGTTACGAAGAAGCAAATTATATTTGAAGACAATTGATAAAAACAAGAAATAATAATAGGGAAAAAAGAAAGACAATTATATACACAACACAAAGTAGCGGGGACGTGACATACCGCCCACCAAAATATAGGTAATATTTCAAGGATTGAGCGAATGCGGGCAAAGCTTCACAACTGTTCTTTTCAAAAGACCTCTAGTTGTCTTTACCATTGCAACTCGCACTATCCCATCAGAACCCCGAAAAAACCTCCACCACTCTCCCCATCGTCCACCGCAAAGGAGGAAGGTTATCATCCTTTATTAAAACAAGGACACCAGGAGAAAGAGAAGATGTAATATCGAACCACTTATGCATCTGGTGAAGTGTGTGAAGATACTCTTTTGACCATCTATGCCAAAACGTATGGTGAATGCGAGACAACAACTGCCATCGCGACAGACGATTTAAGGGAAGAGATGAAACATCAGGTTCTGGACATGAGGCCACTGGTTTGAGGGTAAGAAACATAGCGGGACATAAAGCGGTCAGATTATTAGGATCGTTGCTACAAGCGGTCAGGGGTCTAGAATTAAGCACTGCCTCTATTTGTATGAGAACAGTGGAAAGCTCCTCATAAGTTAAAACTTGGTCACCAACAATTCGCAGAAGTGAGATTCAACAGATTTGACACCACTCTCCCGTAAACCGCCAAAGTGAGGAGACGAGGGTGGGTTAAAATGCCACGCGATAGATTCCTGCTGGACAGCGGGTTTGAGGAATACGTCAATTTATCGAGCAGCACATACGAAATTACTCCAACAATCACTGTAAATATCACTAAAGCGTCCTCGTCGTGATATAAATCGCCGTAAAGCTGCAAAATATGCATCTGCTGAGAGATCAGATACCAATTCTAAATGAAGGGCTTTAGTAGTGGAGCACACAAATAAACAAAGATAAGCCATCAGGACTTTGGCTCCACCGACCTTACTTAAAGTAATGTTAAATGGGACTGCATAATCCACACCAACATGAAGAAAAGGTTTTACCTGAGTAACGCAAGCTGATGGCAAGGCGCCCATTATAGGCTGAACAAATTAAGGATTGGTCTTCCAGCATTGAAGGCACTTACCCAAAATACGACGAATTAAACATTTAGATGATAAGATCCAGAATTATTGGGACAGAAGAAACTGCACAGATTGAACTCCTGCATGGAGATATTTAAGATGATAAGATTCAATGAGTAAACCAGCTATGTTTAGGTAGAATGGCTCGATGTTTTCTCTCGAATGAGGAAGGAGCATTAACTAGTCTCCTTCCAACTCGTAAGATGCCTTAATCATCAGATAATTTACGAAGGACATTGGATTATACTCTTATTGTCTCGAAGCATCTTAATTTCTGCAGAAAACGACAACTCCTGCGTACGTTTCAGTAGAACTAAGAACGCTAGATGCATCTCATATGAATTTAGACCATCTGTTCGTTTGTTATTTGGTTTACGAGAATTATAAATGTAGCGAAGAACATAACCTAAAATTCGAGTAAGCTTAAACAAGGAGGAATGTTGCGAAATTAACGAGTCAAGAAGACTCACTGCGGGTACCACGTGATATGTTAATTGACGTTCTTCTTCAGAAACACCAGAAGATGTGTTTAAATTAGGTTGGGGAAGCTCATTCCAAGGTGGGCAGGTACATTTAAGAAAATATGATCCCGCCCACCATAAGGTGCAAGTGAGCAACTCTGGGGGTAATAAGCCGCGAGAACCTACATCTGCGGGGTTGTTCTCCGATCCGACATAGAACCAAGAAGAAGAGGGAAGTTTATCCTGGATGAAAGACACTCTGTTACTAACAAAAATCTCCCAGCGATGCGGAGAGGACTTAATCCAAGATAATACAACCTGCTAGTCAGACCATCCAACAACTTCATCAAAATAAATGTAAGTTTCAAAGGTGTTGCGAAGAAAGGAAACTAGGCGAGCCACTAATACAGAAGCTCAAAGCTCTAACCTGGGCAAAGTGATCCTTTTCAATGGAGCCACTTTGGATTTGGATGCTACAAAATGTGTGGAACATTCTCCCGTGCCAGTATAAGCAAGAATATACGCTACGGTACAGTACCCCTTCTCGTTTGCGTCTCCAAAACCATGTAATTCAAATCTCCGTATGTTCCCATGACAAAAGGTGCGGGGAAAACTCAGAGACGAAAGAGTTGCGAAATCTGTGGAGTAAAATTTCCACAGACAAATAATCTAACTTATAAGTCCAAATACGCTGAATCAAGTATTTTAAAAGGAAAGTGACCGGAGAAAGAAACCCAAGTGGGTCGAAAATTCTAGCTAAATGAGATAATAGGCTTCGTTTTGTACAATTACCATCAAAGGGTTGTACTATCTGAAGTTGTGCTCCACCGTAAACCCAGTATTTTTAGTGAAGTATCTTCGTTAAAGGACAACGAGTTAGTATACAAATGTGATGGCGGTAAATGAGAGATCAAAGAAAGCTCGTTACTGGACAATTTACGTAATTCAAATCCTCCCTTTTCAAGAAGATCAACGAGTTGTTGCTAAAGTAACTTGGCCGATTCAAGAGATGAGCTACCTGTAACAATATCATCCACATATGTATCGAAACGAAGAGTCTGTGAAGCCAAATGATAAATAGAACCTTCTGCCTCCGCCAACAGTAAAAGGGTGCGGAAGGCTAAATAAGGAGTAGAAATAGTTCCATAAGTAACAGTTTTCAGTCGAAAGTCTTGGAGAGGTTCGGAAGAAGAAAATCTCCACACTATTCGCTGATAGTCCTGATGGGCAACATTCACTAGTATTTGACGAAACATCATCTTTATATCTGCAATAATTGCAAATCTATGAAGACGAAAATGTAACAGGATTGTGGCAATATCTCTTCGTAACTTAGGACCAGGACGAAGATGATCATTTAATGATAACTGATTTGAGTAGTTGTATGGGATACCAGTTTGCGGTTTTCCACCCACGCACTCGAATACCACAGTATTTATACTCGTAAAAATACAGGGTGTAGTCGTAAATTAGGGTAAAAGAATATACAGGGTGTAGTTGTATATTAGGGTAAAAGAATATACAGGGTCGTGAAATATTAGGGATCGTAAAAGACAGGGTCGTAAAAATATTAGTAATACAGGATCGTAAAAATATTAGTAATACAGGGTCGTAAAAATATTAGTAATACAGGGTCGTAAAAGATTAGGGTCGTAAAAGGGGTGTAAAACAGGAAGAATATACAGGGTCAAAAAAAATGTCAGGAGAGCGATACGGTCGGATTCACAAACGGCGTTATATTTTTACGGGCGCTAAGGTCGGATTTACAAACGATAGATTTACGGGGCGCTACGGTCGGCGGGGTCGGGAGATGTGGCGCTACGATCGGTCGGGACGCCATAAGGGCGCTACGGTCGGCGGGGTTATTTTTTATAGGATAAAAAAATAAAGGCACTACGGTCGGGGATGGGGCGCTACGATCGGTCGGGATGCCATAAAGGCGCTACGGTCGGCGGCGTTATTTTTACAAACGGCGTTATAGATTTACAGGATGGGGCGCCACGGTCTTCTTATCTCTTTTGATGTTCCCCAAGAGATAATAGGATGAGTCAAGGTCGACGACGTTACTACAACAGGGTGTCATTGCAGATTGCAGGATGTACATTGATAACATTATACAGGATGTACAAAAAAAAAGATGCCATAAGGGCACTTACATATATCTCTGTTATTATTGGTCGGATTGAAGTCGAATAAACGCCATTATGATTATTTTCGTATACCGGGTGTGCAAAAAAGATGCCATAAGGGCACTTGCATATATTTCTGATTGGTCGGGTCGAATAAACGCCATTATGATTATTATCGTACAAAAAAGATGCCATTAGGGCACTAACATATATCTCTGCTATTATTGGTCGGATTGAAATCGAATAAACGCCATTATGATTATTATCATATACAGGATGTGCAAAAAAGATGCCATTAGGGCACTAACGTATATTTCTGATTGGCGGGTCGAATAAACGCCATTATGATTGTTATCGTATACAGGATGTACATTAGGGCACTAACGCGTCTGATTGGTCGGGTCGAAGAAACGCCATTGTGATAGTATTTTTATGGGTGATCTGTCAAATGTGTCAGCTGTCAAATGTGTCAACAGTCATGTGTGCCATATGTCATTGACATGTGACGTTACACGCGACGTTAGACGTTACACGTGGTGTTAGACATGTCACACGTTAAACGTAACGTTTGCCAGTTCACTACAACGTTCCATATACATGGTATCGACATAAAGATGCCCTGAGGGATTTACAATGTATATCTACCATTATTGCGACGTTTGACACGTGACACGCGACGTTAGACGTGGCGTTAGACACGTGACATCTGACGTTAATCGTGACGTTTGACATTACACGTGACGAGGTCTCTATTACGAAAATCTGAAGCGACGTTTCGATAATCATCATCATAACGAGGCTCTACTTATAGGGTGTATAAAGATGCTATTATTGTGTTTGTTAATAATGATTTGAATCATTAGCGGTATGGTTTTTGTCGAGTATAGACGTCAAATTGAGGAATTTATGATGAAAATTGATCGATTGAATAAGGATGTTACTTTTTATGAAGATAAGAGAAATGTTATGAGGGGCATTGAAAACCTACGTCTTAGTACCGATTCAAATCAATGGGAGAAGCTCAAGATAAATTGGGTACCTGAAGAAATACAAAAAACGGGGAAACAACAGGAGATTTCGAAAGCTGTCGATTACATCTTTAGACGTCGGATCCCCCAAACATATCCATTAAATCGAATCCAGCCCAGATTTCAACATGACTGATGAGCTTAACATATTTTTTCAATGATGTGTATAATAATATTAGTAACCGTATTTGTTAAACTCTCATGTAATATACTGGTTGAGAATATACGAGGTGTTTTAAAAAAAATGCAAATCATTCCTTAAAACAATTTATTATTTAGACTTTACAATGGTAATACAGTATTCAAAACCCAATGTCGGAGACGCTCTACATTTCTTTGGGCACAAGAGTATAGTCCAGTAGCGTGACAAGGATTTGGATCTCGTTCAAAGTTTCCTGTAGCACATGGTGTTCCATCAAACTTGCAAACATCGATAATGTGGGGAAACACACTAAAAATGTGACATTTCTTTAGTAGAAATTCTGCTTTCTGATGTCCGCGTACGTATATAAAATCGGCAGCATACAATAACTTAGTTGTCAATATATCATTCAATTTGGAGTACTCAATGTCACCAGAAGAGTATCGAATACCATGCACATTCTTCTCCAAGTATGGCACCGTCTTCTTATCCTGGTTGCTTAACGTAGAAATTGATTGGCATGGTAGAAATATGTAGTGACTTTGCTTAAAACCAACTTCAATGGTGAGTTCTTTGACAACAAAGAATCCATCTATAACGAAACCCTGAATGTCTACGAGTGCAGCTCTCATGATGACGTCTGCTCGAATACTGACGTACTGCACTTCAGTTTAGAGTCTTGACTATTTCTGTGAGGGGGAATACTCCATTACGCAGTCGTGTATTATAACACAATATACTTTGGTGTTTTCGGGAAAACCAATGTTTGCTTCAATGTCAAGTTTTACATCGACTGTGGACAATTTCATACTTTTTTCTTGTTTCGAGCAATCGATAACAAACAATGCACGCTTCTTGAAAGAGGAATAATCCAACAGAGGGCGCTTCTGTGTCGAATTCATATAGCTAGGATAAAAGGATTCAGTATAGTTGAAATAGGCCTCATTGTAATCATTTTTAGTAAAATCCAACTGCATTCTTTCATTGGGATAATACTCCCCATTTAGCGATAGTCTGATATTTTGAATGTCGGCGTTGTCGAATAAAGTGGGGTCGGCTGTGCTGTTGTCACGTTTGTTGGTTTGAAAGAAAACAATAACATAACGAGGTCGTTCGACTGAAGTTGTAGTTTTAACAGCCCAAACTTCACGTCTAGAATTTCTGGTAATTGCAGGCAGTTCGTGTATCTCCCACTTTCTAAATGGAATAACTATAGGCTGATCCTTTTGAATTGCCTTCATGAGTTCCAACTTAATATCATCATTAGGATAGATATGCTTGATTTTCAATTCGATGCTGGTAATGTTGATGTTAACGGTTGTAGTGGAAAGTGTACCAGAAACGTTTTTTTCTGTGATAAGCACACAATCGTTATCGTTTCGAGCTCGAACCAAACGTATTGTTTGTCGTCCACACGTAATCATAGGATAGCCATTGAAAATGTTGAAAATATACTTTAGAGGAATTTGAAGGTTAAATGATTTGTCGCTGGTATTCAGGATGGGGTCTTTGAGATAATTCCACCCTGCTATAGCCATATGATTGGAATCTTCTTGATTGTAGCATGTCATGGCACGTACAGCGCTAACGATTCCAGGATCTCGAACAGTTTCGTATCTCTCTTACACTTTCACTATATGTACACGAATCGAAAAGGAAAGCACCAACATTATTTGCCAGCCCCCTCCATGCACATTGAGTGATCCTTTAATACATAACAAAGTTTCATTCATTGCAAAAAACGAATCAACTTGATTGATGCTGAATTCCACAATGTCACTGCAGCTGAACGATTTGATGAGCGGAGCATATGTTCTGTACTCAGCTTTGCGAATCGATTCATCGAAACTAGGCTTGCGATAGATATCAAACATTGAAGGCATATCGTTTATACGAGAACGTTTAACATACTCGGTCGTCATTGTCGTCGTTGTTTTTTCAACAAAAAGCCCAAAGACTGCAAAAACAATTTATTAGTAAATGTGAGCCGCTGCTGATGTTGCTTTGAAGAATGCCGCGTAACTAATGGCGTTGAATGTGCAGCAGAACGTCTTTTATGATTAATTATCAATCCCATATGTTGCTTCTCGCTCTAAGCTCCAACACCAAAGTACTCTTTTCACCACGAAATTTTATAGGATGACCGTCTTGGTCCACAGCCAACACTGTAATGTTGGTTATTTCACGTTGTGGTATAACGGGTAAATAGATTAAATTATGTGGAGTTTCGTCAATGGCGTACCCAGGATCCACTTTTATGATGAATTCGTAAATAGTATGAGCAGGTCTGCCTGCGTCGAAGGCTCCCGTGGTAATGTTACATTCGAAACGTCTGCTGGATACTTTTATAATTTTAACGGGTAGATCTGAAGAGTGCCATCGTTTGGGTTCGAGTATCTCTGTAGAAAATCCTAGTACATTTCCTAGACTGTTGGGTTGTTCAAACGAAATTCTATATTTACTGAAAATGATGCACTGTAACGTATTATTGTTGGGTTTTAGTGCAAATATAGTTTCCGGTCTAAGTGAATTGCTGCCACTCAACTTCTCAAGTATATACGTTTCAATATCGGCGATTTCGTAACATCCTGTAGGAAAATCGAAACTTTGTAGCTTGTTGTTGTCGTCATAGTAGTAAAACTTGCAATCTTCAATGTTTGGTATGCTATGGTATGAGTGGAATGAACGCAGCGCTAATTCGTAGTCTTTCTCCGGATGGAGTATGTTAGGTGTGGGCGGTGGGAAGGTAAATACGTGATTTGAACTGTTTACTCTCAACAACTGCGACATGATGACTGATGTAAGTCGACGTATGAAGGCAGTTTAAATAATACACACAGAATACCTACTTAAAAGATTTATTTGGCACACAAAATAGATTTCAAAGGTTTACTTAGTGCACGTTGACATAGAAAACAAGATGCTTGAGAACTTGCCGGACCGTCCCAATGCGTCGTCGAATCGGGACGGTTGTAGTGAACGAAGCACGGTAGACGAATTTGTAGCTCATAATTTGTTTCGCAATCATTAGGAAGTTTATGCCATATATCTAGCAATACAGACGGTCTAACTCTATCAGGTATCGAATGGGAACGTTTTCAGTTCTTCAGCAGTAAAACTTCTCAGAGGTTTTTGGTGTTGCGTTAATAATTTAATGTCCTCCATTGTTCCAAGGATGTTGAAGTAGAAATTTTAAACACAAATGTCAACAATTGAACTGATCGTAGCTTTGATACTGATTATTGCTATAAAAAATTTTTCTTCCTCCTAGATACTTTACAAGTTCTTTGGGCGGTTTCAAATTACCAAATGAATCGAAATACTCGATGACATTATTTTTCTTTATATATGCTACCCAATGGGTTCCTTTGTTTTTGGACGAGTCCAAGTTAACCACTGCACACTCTTGTTGTCGAGGACCGGATTTAGGTAGAGTGTCTCGCATGAAAACACCTCGAAAATGTTTAATTTTATATAATTTTGCATAACGTGTAATATCGGTGTCGTACAGTGGACGATTCGGTAGCTTTATCGCGAGTTTTTTTTCAAATACAATCCAAATCCTCGGGCTCCAGCATACTTTTTCAGATATAAGCCATTTCCGATATGTTCCATAGCCTTATTATGACGTATATCTTCTTCCAATTTCCTTCGAGCATTATTGGCATCAATGACGGTATTTGCAACTCCTGCAGCTCCACCCGATAACGCTCCAAGTGCTGAGAGTCCCGCAAACAGAGGTATAAGCGGTAGAAAACCACCGGATTTTACTGGTATCACGCGAGGAACGTTAATTTTCTTTGATCCTCCAAATTGTCGAATAAGTGATTTGGCCGCTCGTAAAGCAATCAAGGCTCTTTCTTTCAAAGATGCTCCTCTCTTCATGGATTTACCTACCTTTAGCACAACATCTCGATGGAAGGAACGCTGTTTGTTTGAGCCCATCCCCAAATTTCGTTTAACCTTCATGCTACCCTTAACAAGTAATGCAGCACTCTTTTCACCAATAGATGCGTCTTTTGATTTGACTCGAGCCCAACCCTTATACTCCAACTCCTTATCTGCTTTGTGACGTTCTTCAAGAGATTTATTTTGCGAATAAGCAATATCGTGCTGTTTACAAGCCTCGTCTAAAGGATTAATGCCCACGTCACCACGTGCAAGTCGCTTTTTTCACTTTGTTCCTGCTATAAATGGAAAGAAAGTATAAGTATTTAACCAGTTATATTCAACATCATCACTTACGCCCACAATAATTATAGGTGGGTAATGAAGTTCGAATGGAAGTTTATTGATTAGAGAATTTAAAAGACCTTCTCCGTCAAACACCAACATTAAGACTGATCTGAGGCGATAACATCCCGTATATATATTGTAGTCACTTCAGTAGCACTCACCACAAGATGAGGATCGTTCAACAAGAGCAGACGCTACATATTGAGAACTTGGACTTTACCTCTAATCCATCATCGGTTGGTAAACATGGTAAACTACTGCCAAATTCTTTTCGTGCCATCATCTGTGGTCCTAGCGGATGTGGAAAAACAAACGTGATGTTATCACTTTTATTCAACCCAAATGGCGCTAAATTCAAAAATGTTTACGTCTATTCCAAGTCGATATTTCAACCGAAATATCAATTGCTGCAGGAAGTACTAGGAGAAGTTAAAGGTGTCGGTTACTTTTCATTTAAAGATAATGAGGAAATTGTTAGTCCGGACCAAGCGAGTGCCACGCTCTTTCTTTACGCCAAATTACATGAAGGAAGAAAAGAAAAGAAAGCAAAGAAGAAAAAAAAAGAAATATTTAGGCTAAAGGAAATATTACTGACGAGGGATGAATTTAAAGAATTATGAAGTGAAAAAGAAAGGAAGAAAAAAAATTATATATATATAAATGGAAGTTAAAGAAACTAACGTCGAAAATGGAAGTATTGAAAGAGATTTGGAAAATATAAATTAAAAGTTATACTGATAAGTAGTAGCTGAGTGGGCGTGCAATTACGCCGAGCTATCCCAAATGCCGGAGAGTAGGGGTGAGTTGAAAAGGGCACCACTGTTTTATCTATGCTGAGCTAAAACAGAAGCTCTCCTGGTTGTCCCGGAACTCCCTATCAGATAACGTCAAAAAAAAAAGGAATATATGAATAGGTAGGTAATCTATAACAGAAAAATTGAAGAGAAGATATTCTCGATAAAAGTTTTAAACAGCCACTAGTAGAGGTCTGGTAGCTAACAAATAAAACGAAGTTATTTCAAATTTAATATGATCTATTAAATATAACAAAAAAAAATAATAATAATAACCAGAATATAATAAGGTAGATAAATACGCATATATGTTAGTAATAAACCCCAAAATTTATATACAAAACTTAATTCTAAAAATATACATAACAATGAGAGTAGTAATGAAAAATTTTCACCGATTTTCCGGGGGTAACCCAGTAATGGCTACAGCTGGGAGCCGGTGAATCGTAGCAAAGTAGCCGAAGTGGTTTCTTGCAGCAGTTACTTTTAGTAAGGCTTGCTCAAAAGCCTTTGTGGTCCGTGAGCACAAAAGTACCTTCTCATCTGTGCCCAGTAAAAGAGGAGCACCTTTTTGTCCGTTCTCAACAGATGGAACAACTTATTTGTGCTCGAGAAAAACTTGCTCATGCTCGGAAAAAAACCATCCGTGCTCAAAAAAAAATAATAACTTCTTCGTCCTCGGTAAAGAACTTGCTCGAGAAGAAAAGCTTGTTCGTGCTGGGAAAACTGGTAGTGCTCAAAAAAAAGAACACCTGCACGAAAATAACTTGCTCGAAAAACTTTCCGTCCTCGGGAAAAACCCTAAAATTATAACCAGGAATGAGGACATTGTTAAATTTTTGAGCAACAGGTGAACAAAAAAAAGTAAGTGAAAGTTATTAAATATTAAGAGCTTGTCTAAATTAAGAGTATAAGAATTACAAGTTTCGATAGCGTAGTAATAACAAAAAAAGAATTCACAAGCTAATTAATTAATGAAGATAATAATAAGAAAAATAATAAAATATAAACTATACATTATACAAAAATAACTATAAATACAGGTAATCAAGCAAAATATACAAGTATACCGTGAATATATGATCATTAATTTTTTTTTAAATAGTAAGAGTTAGTTTTCAGTTACATATGTTTTTAGGTTACTCCGATAATAGAGAAGAAAATAAATGAAAATGGGGATATATTTTTCGTCTGTACGAATGGACACCGATTGCTGTTTTCAATACAAAAAAAGAAAATTAATTAATAGTGGATAAGCTCGATTGTATACGACAAAGTAGGATAATATCTAAAATATGGCGATTAACCAAAGACTGCATGAAATTTAGAACAAAAAAAAAATACTAATAATAAAAAGATTAACAGCAAAAACTATCGATCGTCATCTTGTCAAGAGCTAACTCAATTTCGACGCTTATAAATAGGAGAAGAATAACGAATATCAAAACTAGCGATATCTAAATGGATATATGTCGAGAGAAATACATTACCTACTAATTTTTCGCAGTAATATCTAATACCTTACCGAAAATAATTACTTAATATAACCTTTTTTTACAAACAGTGAGACTACTTGCTCCACAAAATCGTAGAAAATAAATTATACTGAACAAGAAAACTGTGTACCGGTAACTTATAAAATTTAGCACATAGTACAACAACGAAATCACTACATTTTCCCACAAATAATAAAATAGATTAAGAAATATTGGCCATGAATGAATAGAGAAAAACTCAGTTTCTTTACCAAAAAAAAATTAAAAAAAATGACAAAGTAATCGCACTCTGACCCCTAATTAACTCAACCAACACGTGCCCAAATTAACCCAGAAATAAGTTATACGGAACACTACTTAAATTCATAATGAAATAAAATGAAATAAACTTATGTAAAAAAATTACGAGTACCTAACAGAATTATTAAAAGGAAGTATTATCTTACCCTGAGATGATTTATAGGGGTTCGCAAGAAGTTTGTATTCGATGGTCCCAAATCCTGAATAACAGCAAAATCTTCGTGTAGTAAACTAGCGAATCAATACGGAAACCAACAATCACGAAAATTCCTTTAGAGATATAGTCCCAAAATCCACTAATAAGTGCTACTATAAGGGGAACTAAATCTCCGACCATACAAACACAGTTCTTGATGTCAAGAGAAATCGAAATTCCACTCAAAAATCGTTCTCAAGGCACAGATAAAAATAACTCCCATAAAAAGAACATTAGACCACAAAAACTTATTCGCTAGGTAAATAGTAAAAATGTGAAAGTACGATGAAGGCCTGTACACACGCTTTATATCAAAATAATAAATTCCAATTTCCTACATTTTAAAACACTAACTTTACTGATTGGATTCGCGACAATAATGAATGTTGATCTTAACAAATACAATGCCATTTACCCGTATACAATTAATATGAAAGGAAACGTTATCTAGATAACGGAATTACGAAAGTTAAATAATGATTTAAATAAAAGAATTACAGAAGTACAACGTGAACTTGGCATAACAACAGTCAGTTGTGGGTAAATCAACTAGATTTTTCACTGGAATATGTCGATCAAATACTGAAATGGTAGGAATTATAATTTGCGAATACGGGGTGACTCGAAAATGTTTAATAATAAAATCGAACCGTGACACGAGATCCAACTCGATATTCATATTTGATGATATTGCCTGCGATGGTCAACAGAAAATTCGTGAATATTATTCAATGTGTCGTCATAAAGACATTGATTCGGCCTACTAATGTCAAACATATTCGAAAATACCGTAACAGCTCATACGCGACAATTGTAATATGATTGTGTTATTCAAGCAGGATGAAATTAATCTAAAACATATATTTGACGAGCACGTGTCACCAGATATGACATTTGAAGAATTTAAAAAGATTTGCTCAGAATGTTGGTCGACCGACAACTATGGAACATTGGTAATTGTAAAGGATTTTGGTTTAAATAGCGGTAGGTATCGTATTGGCTTCGATAAATATATAAAGGTGTAAGTCAAGTGTACATGCTACTAGTCTGCATCATCATGTCCGACGATAAGGTTGCAATTGCTTTGCGTAAGAAAAAAGTTAATGAATTGGCGAGATCAATTCGCAAGAAATATTAAGCATTAAAATTGGGCAAATCAGAGCGCGATGAGTCTCTTAATAAACTATCTAAACCGATATCTACACCGCTAAAGGAAATTGTCGAGTCCTCAAAGACATTGCAGACGATAATAATCATAATGGCGTTCATTCGACTTCAATCTGACCAATAATAACAGAGATATATGCAAGTGCCCTTATGGCATCTTTGTACATCCTGTGTAATGTTATCAATGTACATCCTGCAATCTGCAATGACACCCTGTTGTAGTAACTTCGTCGACCTTGACTCATCCTATTATCTCTTGGGGAACATCAAAAGAGATAAGTAGACCGTAGCGCCCCATCCTGTAAATCTATAACTCCGTTTGTAAAAATAACGCCGCCGACCGTAGCGCCTTTATGGCATTCCGACCGATCGTAGCGCCCCATCCCCGACCGTAGTGCCCTAATTTTTTTATCCTGTAAAAAATAACCCCGCCGACCGTAGCGCCCTTATGGCATCCCGACCGACCGTAGCGCCCTCATGGCATCCCGACCGATCGTAGCGCCCCGTAAATCTATAACGTCGTTTGTAAACCCGACCGTAGCGCCCGTAAAAATATAACGCCGTTTGTAAATCCGACCGTATCGCCCTCATGACATTTTTTGTGACCCTGTATAATCTTCCTGTTTTATACCCCTTTTATATACAACTACACCCTGTATATTCTTTTACCCTAATTTACGACTACACCCTGTATTTTTACGAGTATAAATACTGTGGTATTCGAGTGCGTGGGTGGAAAACCGCAAACTGATAAGAGCGAGGACGGTCGAAAAATTTTTCCCAGACCAAGGTATCCCATACAACTACTGATTGGGGCATCTGGCCGATGCGTTGAAGACCACTCTGAGTTGTGTGCTCACATTCTCGGGCTTCAGAACGCAGTGGTGAGGAATGTAATATGTTTGGGTTGAAGCCGTCAAGACGTCGACAGGCTCCATGTGACCCAACTCAACATATTCTGTCATAAAAGAAGAGTACTGTTCATACACGAGAGGATTCCTTAAAAGACGTCTTTCCAATGAGTGAAATCGATTAACAGCCATAGATCGAGTGTCAGAAAAGGAGGGATCACCATTTCTAAAGAGAAGTGAAACAATGAATCTTCCTACGAGGTCTCTTTGACATGTCTCTACAAACTTCCTCTCACAGTAAACGTCATCGGGAGAACGAGTAACGGTATCTGGAACACTTTCTATATCCCAAAATGTTTTAATAGACTACTCAAGTCTTGATGTATCATCAATTTGGCAAAAGACAGAAGTATAATTAGTTTGAATATTGACTGTCTCGACCCTTACTTCGTGGAATATGCTCATATTAGTGTTTTTAAATGAAACTCACGGTCTCTAGTTAATTCCACAATATAATAAAAGTTATTGAAAATTCTAAAAAATTGACAATTGTTTCGATAAATCAATATCGAAACAATTGTCAATTTTTTAGAATTCTCAATAACTTTTATTATATTGTGGAATTAACCAGAGACCGTGAATTTCATTTAAAAACACTAGTTTGAATATTCTGATCAATATTTCCAGTTAGAACGTATCCAAACACGGTATTGATGGCATCCGGTTGACCAACACTTCCGGCGATACGACCATTCAGCAATATTTGAGAAAATATATCAGCTCCTAGAAGAATATCTATAGCCCATGGGTTAGAAAATTGTGGATCCGCTAACTGAATGTTCGAAATATGTGACCAAGTTTCATAAGATATATATTTAAGTGGTAAGTTTGTGCCAATATTTGCTAATGCTATAGCATCAATGCTAAAAACTGGATGGGTTTGATCAATTGGACGAAGGGAAAGAACAACTCCACCAGCTGTAGTAACAGTTTTCATCGAATCCAAGCTATTATATTGTATTGAGAATTTGTTTGAACTCAAACCTGAACGATTCACTGCTGTTGACGTTATAAATGATATCATACTTTCTGAATCGAGGAGACAACGCACAGGCTGATAATCTCCAAAATTATCTAAAATCTCCACCATTGCCGTGGACAACAGAACGCTAGAGGGGCGGGACAAAAAAGAAGCGTGAAGTGCGGGTACTGATTGCAGTGTGGGACTTGACTGAGTTGCGATGTCATCACTTATATCAGTTGAAATTGAAACAATATGATTAGTAGTACCGCAATGGGGAAATGTACAGATCATAGCTTTTTTCACAAAGTGTTCGCCTTGTATATTATGAAAATCACATCATAGGATTCCGTTGAAAATTTCGTACGATATGAATGAAAGTATTTCGAGTTCTCCTATGAATAAATATCGCTACATTTTCGGACTCCCTTATGAGATATAGGATGATGAAAAAAAGCAAGAATTTTATTTAATAAAGTATATTTAATTTCTCAAATTGACATCATTCGACTCTGTATACAATGAAACACATCATTTAACATCCGGCACGAGAATTTTGTCATTTTCGGTGGGTTCCGAAAAACCAAAATTCGTTATTTTTCTATATTCGTGAATCACCTTGTATGAATTGTATCAACTGTGAGAAAAGGTGTAATAAATTTATAATAGTATGTGATATTTCAACCTTTTTCGCATTTTCTCTTTATAAAACAACAGAATTATGAAAGGCTCAAAATAGCATTATTATCACGTGAAATCGCCCTGTAATACGAAAAGATTTGTAAATGAATTTCTCATGAATTTGTCATACAAGGATGTGATGATAAATCAGAACTAAATCATGGGAGATACGGAGTGATGAGAAGTGAATATTTCTTATATTCAACACACGGTATCTCGAAAACTAGTCATAGAATCGTGTTGCGCCCATTGAAACATTTCACCAGAATGATCAATTCTACAACATATCAAAAATTCAATAAATTTGACAGAGAGCCATTTTCCCATATAAGGTGTGAGGGGTCCTTTCAGACATGCATGACACCGACCCTTCTCTGAAATCATTCTCTCCAATTCAACAATTCATTTCGTCGTAGCTTCGCAGCAAAACAGAGACAAACAGAATTTGTTAACATTGCTTAACACTAACTCTAAAAGTTCACGTACGTATACTTCTATCTGTAGGTCTTGACTTCCAAAACGTCTTCTTAACCTTTAACCGCTACCTATCGGTATCCCATACCCTCTGCTCTCATATTTTCCTGCTATTTTCAGTTATGCATGTCTGTTTACCTTGAGACTCTCAGTACCTTCCAGGGTCAGGTCAACACGCATTTCAGTATCGTTGTGGCGTTCTGTGAAGTAGCACGGGTGAGATCTCTACGATATTTTACGATAGCGGTATCTCATACCGGGAAGTAGTGTAAGTGCTACGAACATTTTTATTGCATTTTATTCATTTTTTCCCTTTTAAAATATTTCTCTTCAATTGCAATCTCCCATAAAAATGTCGCAAATAGCGGGACCATCGCGAATGCATCCCTATGATCCAAATTTTGAAGATCGGTGCTTAGAGCAGTTGCGTGATGATGATAATTTGATAAGCGATGATGACCAAAATATCATCATTGAAAGTGACCACGCCACTGATTCTGAACAATCAGGACTCGAAGATATCGAAGAAGAAAACGAGAAGAATATCAAACCAGTAGAAAATTTATGTCAAGATTTTTTTCATGGGCGCGGGAAATAAAATTCAACTAAATGGTAAGCGCTATAGCAATGATCTTATTTTTGTTGTTTTACTCCTTGTTATTTCAGGTCTAAGCAATCACCTCCAGCCAATTCTAGAGCTAGACGTCATAACTTGATAGCGCATTTACCTGCATTACGAGGCCCTGCAGCAGCATTAGGTGATACTGCAAGCTCCATTCAAGTTTGGGATACATTATTCAGTGAGTATATGTTGCATGAAGTTATCCAATGGCCAAAACGTAAACTCTCACAATGTCGAGCAAAGTACAAAAGGCCAGACCATACAACATTGAGAGATATAGATACTGTGGAGATGAAATTTTTTTTGGGATTGCTCATTTACACGGAAATTTTCAAGGTAGGAAGAGAGAGTATAGAGGGATTATTCGCTACTGAGGGCACTGGGAGAGATGTTTTCAGATGTACGATGCCAAGAAGGAGATTTGAGACATTACTAATCGTATTAAGATTCGATAGTGACTTCGATAGGTCTGAAAGAATAAAAGAAGATGGAGCTGCAGCCATTTCAGGACTCTTCAAAACATTCATTCACAATTCTCAAAAGAATTTTTCTCCGGGGCATATGTATGCGTAGATGAAAGCCTAGTAGCTTTCAGAGGAAGATGCTGCTTCAAAATGTACATGCCAAAAAAGCCTGCAAAATACGGCATAAAAATTATAATCCTTACAGATGCCGGAAATAATTAATTGTATAATGCTTATATTTATTGTGGAAAAGGTTACGATGGCCAAGGATTATCAGCAACTGCAAGTCCCAACTCAAGCTGTTGTAAGGTTAGTGAAGCCCATAGAAAACAGCAACAGAAATATCACAGCAGACAATTGGTTTAGTAGTATGGAACTCTAAAAAAACAAGCCGATGATTCCTGCTTCTTTTTTGCCAAACAAGAAAAGATAAATCAATAGTACATTATACGCATATAAAGACAATATTACTCTGCTTTCTCATGTACCGAAGAAGAACAAAGCAGTGTTGCTAATCTCTTCTCTGCACCATTCTCCATATGATGATCTCGACACAGGAAAACCAGAAATGATTGCAGACTACAATCTGATCAAGGGAGGAGTGGATAGCTTATATTAAAAATGCGAGTTATTCTCCTTGTAGAAGGACCCGTAGGTGGCCAATGACCGTATTCTTACAAATGGTGAATATGCGTTCAGTCAACGCATACATTTTGTATGAAAGTTATAAAAACAACAAACCAATAGATCGTAGGGACTTCCTGAAAACACTTGCAAAATGTCTTACTGAACCATTTATGCAGCGGAGATATAGCGAGAACCGTAGATTACCAACAGACCTGAAAAATCGTATGGCATTTCTATTGCAAATATCAGAATACCCTGAAGAAAACGACCCAAATGATGATCGACCTCAAATGAAAAAAACATGCCATTTGTGCACTTATCTAGTGTTGCCCAAATGCAAGAACAAGACGAGACTTAGCCAGTCTTGGTCTTGGTCTTGCGCCAATACACCTGGTCTTGGTCTTGGTCTTGGTATTGCGGTCCCAGTCTTGGTCTTGGTCTTGGTCTTGCAGCAAGAGTCTCGCAAGTCTCGCAATTAGGTATTAGCCTATTGTTATTTATTAAACATGGTTAAAACATATAAAACACAAATTAAAGACATTAACTTGACTGTATTTTAAAGAACATTATCTGTCTAGAAAGAAATTGATAGACCCTCACCTCATATTAATTCATTTTACCAAGAATCAATACAATTTACTGAATTTACCATTTATTTAAATAAAAATACAACACAAGTTATATTAAAGAACACTACAGAATAGCTTTGACATTACTGTTACTTTATATTCATTCTTTTGACCAAGAATTAATACAAAGTAACCATCTGGCTGACTCATCACTTAACCTATTTCTATGTTTTCTAATTACTAATGATGCTTTAGAAAATAATCTCTCTGCAGGTACTGAAGTTGCAGGTATTGAGAGGAAATCACGGGCCATCTTCGATAAAGCCGGATACTCTGTCTCATGCGTCCTCCACCACTCTAAAATGTCTTCGGAGCTGGCGGCTCTGGGTTTACTTAGGTACTCCTCCAACTCCAATTGAAATAAATACTATTTTTTATAGTCCATTATCTTAGATAGCCGCAAATCAAAGGATGCCGCATGTCATTGTAGCGTCCTGCTTTTCGCTCTTATTATTATAAGTTAGATTTTAAATTAGTTTGTGTTTTTCGGCCTGTAACTTTCGAAATATTAAGAAAATAAACATTTTCTCGGTAACATACTACATATAATTTTATTACACTTTATTCTATATAGTTTATTTTTCGTTTTTATTATTTTCATTTTATTTATTGTCATACTATATTTAATATATTATTTTTTATTTACTTATTCGGACTGCGTAAATTCCCCCTTCAACTAAAATGCACTGATTTCATTTATATCTGTACTTTACGTGTTCCTATTTTCTGCCTATTTTATTCTTCAAAATTTGGCGTGCTAGTGATTTAGGAATGGTTACTTGTATTAAAAATTGTAATTTCTCATTAGGAAGTCTTTGATCTTCATGATATATTTTGAACTGGCCCCAAAATGACATCCAATCACGAATGTCACCGCAAAATTTTCTGAATACAATTGTAATTTCAGTTATTTTGAGTACAACAAGATGAAGTACTTGGTGTATTTCAATCTAATATATCTACGACTGTTGAACTAAACTGATGCGTTTCAACTTTCATCTTTAGAGGTGAAAATTTACACATGTAATCATCTACGATTGCCATCTCACAGTCTTGATCAATATCTTCTGAATCTTGATCAAGCAACAAGTCGAGGTTTTTTGTATCTAACTGGGTTAGAGTATGCATTTTCTGTCCTAAGACTTGTAGATTGCTTCTTACTTGATGCATATCTGGATTTTCTTTGATTAAAAGTTCGCTCGTTGTATTGAAATTCTTTGTAAATGAGGTTCGGAATATGTCCAAAGATTTTATGATCTCCATATTTTGTACTTCCACAATAGATCTATCAAAAGAAATGGAAATCTCAAAGGGGCCTCCAAAATGATCAGAATACAAAAATAACTACCTGTTATCTCGATATTTTCAATAAGTAAAACTTCGTGGTCGTAATGAAAACTGTACAAAAAACAGAAAAAATCTTCTGAATTTTAGACAGACTTTTTATTTTTTGATTGTTGCCAGTCAATTTGATAACACTTCGAAAAAATAACACAAAGTATACAAAACTTGCTTTCCTTTCGACGCGAATATCAGATCAGGAGTTGTTCACTCTTTAGTTCTGACTAACAACAACTAAGCGCTGCTGTTTCGCAGCTCGTAATAAATTATATTTTATTGTTAGTAACACTGCTGTTTTGGATATCACGGTGGTTCCGTGTCGATCTTAACGTCAACTTAATAGATAAATAATCTTTCATATTTGATCGCTTGAATTTTAAAGCATTGAATATTCGGTATTTCGTGTTTTCAATTTCATCATTCTTATCTTTTTTTAATATTATTGATATTATATTTGATTCTTATTTCATTTTAATAATGGTATTTACGTGTTGTGTACCTAATTGTTCTTTTAAGAACACTGAAAAGCCAAACAAAGCATGCTTTTCCTAACAATCTTGAGGTAGGTTAAATTGCAAACTTAAAATCTTTTATTTAGTAAGACCTAAAAATAGAGGACTAATGAAGCATAGCATATTTATAACTTTATTGTCAACGCAAAGTTTCGCATTAAAAAATATAAAATTCTTATGTATATAAAAATATACACCCCACAAAAATTATCGCATCACTCATTATTTTTTAAATATTTTAAATGTGTTGCCTGTTTTTCTAGTTTTATTATTATTACGAATTAAAACACCAATAGATACACCTTTTGCAATATTTATTTTATATCAGTTTAATCTACAGAGGACAAAAAGTTTGATTTACCAAAACATAGAAAATATCAAAAAAATTGTACAAAACATCTATACAAAAAAATGAACGGTGCTTAAACTAAAACTAGCCAATGAATTTCCATTCGTCTTGGAAGGCTTCTAAACAGGTTCTGGACGTATCCTTGCGGCATGTTTTCCCAGAAGTTAAAAAGAACTTTTTGAAGATCATCTAGTGTTCTTATTGGTGCCGGATGTTGATGAATTTGCCATCCTAGATGGTCCCAGACATGATCTATTGGGTTAAGGCCCGGGCTACGTGCAGGCCAATTCAGGGTGGGTATCTCGTCCTCTTCTAAGTACTGCTGAACCACTCTAGTAACGTATGGACGAGCATTATGGTGCATTAGCACAGAGTTGTCACCGATATGGGGCATATAGGGTGCTATATGGGATTCTAGGATATTGGTTATGTACCTGTTAGCATTTAGTCTTCCATCATTCACTGATACTAACTCCGTGCGACCCTCGAAAGAAATTCCTCTCCAAACCTTGATAGAGCCACCACTAAAGCTTTCAGTTTGACATAAATTAACCTGATCGTGCCGTTCACCACGTCGCCTATATATTGGTACATGCCTGTCTGTTGAATACAGACAAAATCTTGATTCATCCGTGAATAAAATATTGGACCAATCTTGAATATTCCAATTTGCGTGTTCTCGAGCAAATACCAATCTTGCTACTCGATGTTCTCTGGTAAGACGTGGATCTCTAGCTGGCACTCTGGCTCGTATACCTGCTTCTCTCAGCCTATTTCGAACTACTTGTAGGCTTATTACATTACGAGCAGCGAACAGATCTGTTTGCAGCCTTCGAGCGGTGGTTAACGCCGTTAACCTCAAATAACGATCATCTACTACCGAAGTTACCCTTCCACGGCCTTGTCCGGGTGTTCTGGTTAGCTGTCCAGTTTCTTGGTGGCGAATAACAACTCTGGATATGGTGCTTTGTTGAACTCCAATTACCCCGACGACGTATCTTTGACTGCGGACATCTTGTATGAGCGCGATCACTCTGGCGGCTTCTTCATTCATCACATGTCTTGTTGAACGTTGAGGCACATCCATTATTAACAAAATAAATTCAAATTTTCACTATACAATGACACAATTTGCTTAGATAGTTCTCGATCTCATTGTATTCTCCAAAACAGAAATGATTTACTCGAGCATTTTTGCTTCCAAAAAAATTTGTAAGAAATTGTGATAATTTTTTGCACATAATAAGAAACCAGAAATATCTATTAAGTTGATACATATACAGATTGTCCCAAAAAACTAAAATTAAGTATCAAAAATATCGTAAAATACCAGTGATGCGATAATTTTTGTATTGTTTATATATTCGCATAGCTTTCATATTATAAATTTGTTTGTCGCATTGTTCACAATAAAAATAGTTTTGAATAAGGTGTTTTGCATTATTTTCCTCCATATGTGCCGATAGGAATTTCCTTATAATTAACAATTTCTTTTTTGTTAGATTTTCCATATGTGGATGAATAACATTAACCATGGATATTAACTCACCCAGGATAAAGTCATTCGGAACTATAGAGTTTGCGATGTCCACTTTTCTGAGGATTGGAAATTCCAAGCCAAAAATAACAGAACAAATTTAAAACGAGATGCAGTACCTACTTTATACTTGGGACAAACTGGTAAATACTGTAGTTGATTGATTATTAAATAATGTAAAATTCCTAATTACCAGTGGATATATACTAGAATTCCTGAAATAATTGAGGATATTTTAAAAATTTAGTGTATTTTTTTGAAGATGTATGGTTTTTGATAAAGAATTTAGATGAACATACTATTTTTGATTACCATTTCATTTTATTTTTGTTGGTTTAGAAAGTGGCGGTCCACAACCAGATTTCAGTCAAAGTTCTAATAGTGCAGGGGCCACACTAGTGAGGACTGTTGCACGGAAGTGTATAGAGAATTTCTTTTCAAAACTCAGTTTCTATATGCCTAAGGATATGTTTTAGCTTGGGTACGCATTTCTGTTATGGGGAGGTTTCTCCCAATATGGCGCATATGTAGATTTATTAGAAAACGTCTTATATCTCGGAAACTATTGCTGGTAGCTCAAAATTGAAAAGGACTAAAGTTGATAAGTAGATAATTTTACATAAGATGCTTTAAGATTTATGAAAACAACATCATATATATTGAAATGTATTTAATTTTTTTTAAGGGTCATAAAATGTCTAATTTTAATTATTGTGTGTTTTGTTTCAGAATTATAGAAAACTATTTGACAGACAAAAAACATGGAGGGAGTGCAACTAGTACCACCATCAACGAAATGGAAGAAAACCAATTTATCCGAAATTTGTGTTGTATGTGAAAAGGGAAATACTGGTAAAAAAATATATGGGACTGTAAATGGACGAGAGAAATTAATTGATGCCTCTAACTGCAGTGATGATGTCGATTTAAAAAAAAGATTAGAAGATAGAGAAGTGTATTATCATCTTGACTGTTACAAAAAATATTGTCTACGCTCACAAAGAATAAAAAGAACCCGAAATTCTGACAGTTCTACTTCCATAAATGGCACCAAAGACACTGGAAATAGGCAAAAGAAGCACTGCCATAGGCAGCAATGTGATGAAGTTAAACTTTGCATCATATGTGGAAGCAAAAAGTATAAAGGTGATGTTAAATTATATCGGGTCTGTGAAAAGGAAAGGGCAGAAAATTTTTTGTTAGCAACACGATACTTTCAAGATGAAGTATTTTCAAGGACAAGCACACTGGATGATGTTAATAGTGTATTTGCAGCAGATGTTTTCTACCACTCTTCCTGTATGAGTAGTTACTTATTAAAATATTCAAGAAACGCTGAGAATTTTGAAACTCTGTCTACCAACAGCACAATTACAGAAGGATTCCAAAAAGTAATTGATGCGCTAGACTTTTCCAAAAATGGTTATGAACTGTCTGAAATTACTGGTTTCATGAATTCGAAATGTCAGCTGGAAAATAAAATTTCAAATAGACAGATGAAAATTCTTCTTATCAGACATTTTGGAGAAGAAGTAACATTTGCATATCCGAAAGAACGGTCAAAGTCCCAGCTCGTATTCTCCTCTAAGATAAGTACGAAAAAAGTTGTTCAGAAATTGTTTGCTTCTAACAGTTTAAATGATACCGTAGAACAATTAGCCAATGAGCTTAAACAGTATGAATTTGATCTTGACAATAAATTCTGTGATGAACAAGACATTGAAAAGAGCCTCCTAAGCTTTCAACATAATAGACCTACGCTTTGGGATACGTTTTTCAACCAAATGATGGGATTATCTTCAGATCGAGTTGATAACCACAGACAAAGAAGGTCTGATACGCTGTTTCAGTTACTGTACTTTATCTTTCACAACGGCATGAAAAAAACTCCTTTTCACGTCTCTACAGCACAAGCAATTCATGAAACATGTAAATCTAAAACTTTAATAACATCTCTTAACCATGTTGGATTATGCTGTAGCTATGAGACAGTTCAGAGAATGAATCATGCCTTTGCCGCGAGATCTGTGGAACTAACGGCTGATCACCGTGTTCCATTACCATTACACTTAGCAAGAGACATGCCACTTAGAACAGCTATGGATAACTTTGACCATCAAGAGGATACAAAATCAGGCATTGGTGGTTCACATGACACAGTCTTAGTCCTCTTTCAGAATGAAAAACAATCCAAAACTAATCTCCAGAGCCTATATTTGGATAACTTTACATTTAATAAACGCCAAAAAAAACTGAATGATATTTTGAGCTGTCAAAAACTCGTGCCATTTATTAAACCTAAATTAAGAGGAAACATTGATCCAGATTTCTGTCCAGCGGAGACCATGGACACACAAATAGTTTCAACATCAACAATTATTGACCTTACGTGGTCAATGGCACGATTTCTATCGAATTATGACATAACTACGAATAGTTTTCTAGATTTTAGCTTGGTACCGTCATGGAGCGCTTTTAACTCATTAGTTACTGAAAGAAAGCTCCAAAAAACAATTTCAGCAAGTGTTCCCATTCTTCCTTTTCCAGCTACCAATTATGCCTCTATATACACTACTATGGTGAACTTTCAAGATGTAATAACACAGGTAAATCAAGAGTGTGGATCTCTATTTAGTGACGAAGGAGTATACCATATAGCCAAGGAACTTCAGTTACAGTTTCCTGATAAATTTGAAAATATCTTTCTTGGATTGGGTTCGTTTCATACAACTAAAATTATAATAAACTGTCTTGGGCTATATCTTAAAGATAGCGGTATTTTTGAAGCTTTAGTGGAGACCGAAGTATTCGGTCCTAAAATTGTTGAAAGTGCCCTACAAGGTAATCACTACTGTAGAGGAGTTCGAGCGATAAACATTATATCAGAAGCTATTCAACGAATCCAATATCAACAGTTTTTCATGAAATTTGAAAATAAAAAGTACCAGCCACTCTTCGACCACTTAAAATCTTTGGCAACCTGGTGCAAGGATAAGGACTGTATTAATGCAAAACAGACAATTGCGGGATTTCCATGGTGACTTTCTTAACTTTATCAAAAATGGTGAAGAAAAATCAAAACTTTTTTGCTATTGGAACATTTTTCTGTACACTTTGTGCCCAATATTGAGAGATTTTATTAGAGCTGATAGAGAGGGAAACTGGGATCTTCATTTGTCTGCATTCAAAAGAGCACTGCCTTTGTTTTTTGTATTTGGAAAGGTTAATTACGCACGATGGGGCTCAGTTTACTATGAAGACTGTTTGAAACTTCCCGAGAAGTTTCCTAGTATAATAGAGTCATTCAATAGAGGTGAATTTGTTGTTCAACATGGAGATAGAAAATTTAGCAGTGTTGGTATGGACCAGGGTTTGGAGATGTGCTACAATAAACAAGGGACAAGGGTCAGGGTGGTATAATAGGAATGACCCGAAGAAAAGAGGCTATAGCATTGCAAGACATAATTAAGCATGAGACGTATTCAATAAATATGCTTCATAGAAGAATTTGTGGAATCGTTGAAAATGATGAGTATGATCTTCATCACGAATTTTCTGAAACTATCACACAAATAGATAATCAGTGTATTGGAAAAATGGTAAATTTCATAACTAAAAGAATTAATATTTTTCCTGCAGAAGACCAAACCCATGTTCTTAATTTGGCGACAGGTAAACACTTGTCAGCCGAAGAGGCGGAATTAAAACTCAATTGTGTTAATGACGGTCAATTAAAATATGAAAAGTTCCGTGAAGAAGTTTTTATAAAAAAGTCAAAAAAACTACTAGATACACTTTCTTTAAAAAGAGGAAACCAGAGTAAAGAAAAGCCAAAACCTATTGATGTAAAAGTGGAAACGTTGAATGCTCAAAGAATAATTGACATATCAAGAGATCGTGGCTATTCAATTGATAAATTGTTAACATTTGAGCTAACATCAACTTCCTTTTTTTTGACCAAAGATGGCGCGCTTTTAAAATCAAACAAGTCAGAATTGGTAAAAGAACTTGAAAGCCAAATAAAAAGTTCCTCCCATTGTCACCCCAATACATCCTGCCTCATTTTTGATTTTATGCTTCATGCTCGTACCATAGCTGCAGCTACTTCAGATTCAATTAAAAATTTTGGTGATTTTGCTGAAAGTATACTAAAAAGAATAATTTATCTGTCAAAATCCGCCAAAAGGGTTGATATCGTCTTCGATCTATATGACGAGAATAGTATAAAAACTGCAGAAAGATTGAGACGCATGAAAAAAGATCCCATCAACATGACAATCTCAAGCAGTGTGACACCTTTGCCGAAAGACATGGATGCTTTCTGGGTATCAATTCAAAACAAGACACAGTTTCAACATTTTTGCCGAAACTATCTTATTCAACATAGGGACAGACTATCAAGTTCAATACTTTATTTGAGTGGTATGGCTGGAGAAGCAACACACAAAATAGAAGCAGATATTGTTACAGAAGAACCTCAGTTATGTTGTACCCTAGAAGAAGCCGATGAAAGAATATTTTTTCACATAAATCATGCCGTTAAGCATTCAAATGTTGAAAGTGTTTTAATAGCATCATCGGACACAGATGTATTTGTGTGTGCCGTTTACTTTTTTCATAAAGAATTTAAAGCTAATGGTTTAAATGAATTTTGGACTTATTCTGGGGTAGGACAGACTTTAAGATTTATTCCAGTACACGATGTGTGTCAAGCTGTTTCAAATCAAGTCATTGAAGTACTCCTTGCTGTTCACTCACTAAGTGGATGTGACACTACAAGCAAATTTGGCACAAAACACGCAGCTTTAAAAGTGGCTCAAGACTATGCATACTTGTTAAAAAACTTTGGAAAAGAAGATCTCTCTAATACAATAATTGAAAATGCTGAAGAGTTTTTGACAAGGATGTTATCTAAAGACATCAGGAAAATTAATGATTTAAGAATTTTAAAATACCACCGAATGAAAAATGTAGATTTCACCAAGCTTCCACCGACTTTATCTAGTACGGCATTACACATCAAGCGGGCATATTTACAGGCTAACCAGTGGTATGGTCTATTAGAAGATCTTGGTATACCTTATCCCGGTGACTATGGATACGAGCAGATGGAAACAGGATGGATTCCTCAAATTATCACCGAGCAACTTCCTCCTGATTTCCCTCACATTTGTTCATGTAAGACTTGTGCACGTCCAAACATCTGTATCTGTAGGAAGAATGAAGTTGGCTGCTCCAGGTTCTGTGCTTGTGATCTTCCAAAGTGCCATAATGATTGGAATTAACTTTTAATCACCTTTTAATACTATTTGTTACTAATAGTAGCTTAATTTTCTAATAATTTTTAATAATGTTGCAAATTTAATAATGTAGTGTTTGTATTAATAAAATTATTTTTTTTAATTCAAATTTTTTATGGTTTAAAAACACGTAAAATAATGCCCTTATCAATTTTAATACCTTGTGATTTTACGCTACGAGCTCTGGTTCCCGAGATATAGATCATTTTCTGGGAAAAGTATATATGGACAAAGCGGCCATCTTAGTGGCCATATTGGGAGAAACCTCCCCACACCAGAAACGCGTACCCAAACAAAAACTTATCCTTAGACATCTAAGAACTGAGTTTTGAAGAGAAATTCTCTATACACCTCTCTGCAACAGTTGTCACTAGTGTGGCCCCTAGACTATAATGAAAAATCGATAGAAAGTTTAGGTAATATATTAGTATAATTTGTACTTTCATGTATTCTTACACTTCATCACAAAATAAGATGATTTAAACATTAAGTTCAAAAAATAATAGTGCAGGATTGTGTTAAAGTAATAATAAATTGTTTTTTTTCTGGCCTAATAAAACTAGCATATACTTTAAAAATTTATGTATGCAAGGACAATACTCATTAAATTGCAATATTTCATAATATACACAAGAAACACACCTACAGGTTTAAAAGTACAAATATCAAAGTGATAAAAACATTAAAAATTATTAACAAACTAAATTACATTATTTTAATGATAATTTAATATTGTGGTATTATGAAGGTATACTTCTTAGGGCTTTGTACCTTAGTTTAGTTATATTTTTTTATTTATTTATAGTAAAAACAAGTGAAGACATTGTGAGAAGATGTAAACGTTACAAAAAAGTAACACTGTACAACACAATCCCTAGATGTACTATTGAACGGAAAAATCTCATGCAAGCTGCTCAACACATCAAACATATTCTGAACATATAATCACACAAAATATGACTAATCAAGAGTATTTAACAAATATTATGGAGTTTACTAACTCTGAAACATATTTATAGATACCTCAATATCTATTTTCACTAACTTCGGTGACAAAAACTTCATTTACCGGATGATATATAATAAAATAATAATCTTTAATTCATTCTGAATCCTAATACAGCGTGATAGTAACAAAATGGAATAAAACTGGCAAGCTTTAACAGTAGTTACAGATTAGTAGACATGTATTCATTGAAATATTTTGTTCGCTTTAACCTAGGTAATTTATTGTACATTTTAATCAGTGAATAGAAACAATTTTTCATGTAGTCAACCTGTGTAGTGGATGTATAAAAATACATGTTGATTTTTGTTGATTGATTTAGAAATAAGTAAGCTCTTTTGAATCCGTATTTATCGTATCATAGGTAAGTAAATGTAAGAGTATGTTCTACACATTGTTGTGTGGCTAGTCAGGGGGATACATAAAAAAGTTGTCATTATCGTTGCTTTATAGCCTTCAAAGGTCTCGTTTTTGATATAGGGTAGACCGGGGATAAAAGTGCCACGGGGAAAAAGTGCCACTTGCCGCCATTTTTTTAAATTAAACGAAACGCATGCGACGCCAACATTACAAGGTCATGTCTATACCGCTTCCTGTCGAGCACATGCATTTAGTGTCGAAGTAGTCGTGTAAGCGAGAGGACATATCATTTTTAATTTGTGCGCTACGTAGTAAATAATTTGTTGTTGTCTATTTTTTGTTGTGCAACAGTTAGTTTTCATCGAATTTGAAGCAGGTAAGTTTGCTCTGATACATTTTTTATTCTTTTTTGTTGCAGTGCTGTCAAATCTTCAAATATTTCAGATATTTTTTTTGTTATGAGCAATAGTATTGGAATGAACCAGTTGGGGTTAAAAGTGCCACGTACGTTTTATGTGGCACTTTTTACCCCACTATGGAGAATGAAGCGTTGTTTTACTTCTTTTGAATTTTTTAATTATTGAAACTCATTATTAAATCAGATGTTTTTTTTTCAGAATGCGAAATTACACCAGGAAAACTGCGCGGGGGCAAGCTTCTTTAGAAGAAATGCATCGTGCAGCTGATCTTGTTACAAAAAATGGACAGTCCATAAGGTCAGTAGCCAAAGCTCTTGGGATATGTAGAGTGTCTTTAAACAGATTTATACAACGCCGTAACACCGATCCAAACACGACCTTTGGCTATAGATCAGCACGTAGGGTTTTTAATGACGAGGAAGAAACAGCACTTAATGAATATTTGACACAGTCTGCACAAATATACTTCGGTTTAACCCCAAAAGAGGTGCGTCGTCTAGCATATGAGTGTGCAGTCCAATATAAAAAAGATATGCCAGACTCATGGCGACATAACAAACAAGCAGGTGCTGACTGGTTTGCAGCGTTCTTAAAAAGAAATCCACAACTTTCCATTCGAACACCCGAAGCAACGAGTTTGGGAAGGGCAACATCTTTTAATAAAAAAAACGTAACTGATTTTTTCGACAAATTATATAATGTTTTGGAGCGCTACCCATTCAGTGCTTCCTCTATATGGAATACAGATGAAACAGGAGTTTCAACAGTCTTGAAACCTCCAAAGATTGTAGGGGTGAAAGGGTCAAGGCAAGTCGGTGCTCGTACTTCAGGTGAAAGGGGAACAAATATTACATTAACAACAGCAGTTTCTGCAAGTGGAGTTTGTATACCCCCTATGTTTTTATTTCCCCGAAAGAATTATAAAGATTATTTTATTCGGGGTGAACCACCTGACAGTGTTGGTACAGCAAACTCATCCGGTTGGATGACGGAAGATAGCTTTCTTATGTTCATGAAGCATTTCATTAAACATGTGAAACCGACAAAGCAATCACCAGTCCTTCTGTTATTGGACAACCATAATTCGCATTTGGCCATATCAGTTTTAAATTTGGCGAAAGATAATGGCGTTATTTTATTATCTTTTCCGCCACATTGCTCGCACCGTCTGCAGCCGTTGGATGTGGGTGTATACGGTCCATTCAAGAGATACCTGTCTTCTGCGCAAGATGCCTGGATGAGAAATAATGCCGGAAAGAATATCACAATTTATGATATTCCATCGATTGTCAATTCAGCTTACCCCCTAGCGATGTGTCCTAACAATATTATAAATGCTTTTAAAAAGAGTGGCATATTTCCTTATAATCGGGACGTATTCTCAGATATTGATTTTGCTCCAGCATATGTCACCGATCGGCCAGTTCCTCCTGACGGAAATTACAATCAGAGCAATCAACTTTTAGAGAATGACAAGCCGTCAAATATTCGAGAGCACATTCCTAACGACTATTCTCAACAAAACCTTCCTAGTGAAAATAGTCAACATAAAGAATGTACAAAGAACATAGGCAATACCGAAAATCCAGTAGCTGGACCATCTAACATTGATAATCGGCCAGGAAAACAAACATTTTCTCCACACATAGTAAAACCCCTTCCCAAGGCGGGACCTCGAATGGGATCGACAAAAGGCAGAAAACGTAGATATACAGCTGTGCTCACCGATACTCCAGAAAAGGACGCTCTAGAGAAGGAGCAAGCAACAAGATGCCAGAAAAAGATGAAACAAGTTAAGCAAAAGACAAAGCAAGTTAAAAGGAAAGTTTTCTCAAGCAAAAATAAGCATGACTCGGAGTCCTCAACCGATTCAGAAGATGACTGCCTTTGCCTAATATGTTGCGATTCATATTCACAGAGCTTACCTTCAGAGGAATGGGTGCAGTGTAGATCCTGCAAAGAATGGGCTCACGATAAATGTGTTACGGGTGACTCAAAATTGTTTATCTGCGTTAACTGTGACAGTGACATGGACTAATAAACTTTTTATCATTTAACTAAACTTTTGCTGTTCAGTTGTTCACGTTTTAAAAATGTCATGTACTTTTATTTGAACGCATTAAAAATCACCTTTACCTACGTATTATCTATTCTATCCTATCGTGGCACAACTTACCCCGTGGGCGTCACTTCCTACCCCATGTATGGGGTAAAAAGTGCCATCTACAGGAAACCATAAAAGGTGATATTACCGGTTTTTTTATTATGTTAAGTCTTTGTGTCATATAATTTTTGATAACTTAAAGTTAAAACCACTAAGAGAACAAAGAAGAAAAAAAAGTAATATGCCAATTTTTTTTTTAAAACACATTCACCAAAAATGGCACTTTTATCCCCGGTCTACCCTAGTGATCTGGAAACAAATCTAAGTCAGATCAGTAGCAAATTAAAGAACCTCTTCGATTTATTTCAAAAGAATTTGTTGGTGAAGCTACATGACAAATTAAAGAACTGTTTCAACTAACTTTGAAATAATTGTTTGTGCCGTCACCAAGTAAATTAAAGAACCATTCCAATAAATTTTGGAATAAGTTTTCGTGATACCACAACATGTAGGCCAGTCTTTGATGGGGAACCTTAATGAGGCCTGAAGTCTTAAACTTACGTCTCCTGGGTGGGCCATACAAAAAGATGAATTATTTTTAAATAATAAATATCTGGAAGTAATATTAGAATTGTTTTGTGTGTATTTGTATTTAAATGTAATGATTTTGTTCTGAATTATAATTTTAAGTTATACATTATAAATTATGTAAAATATATAATTAAATTTTTCTGAAAATAGTATGTATAACTTTGTTCCTAGTTTATATTGAAGTAAATTCCCAGTACAAAATAGTACAATGTAAATTATGCAGCATGAAATTATATACAGGTTATGCTAGTTTACCATACTTGCTGTGAATGAGAAAAAAAATACTGGAAACGGTGCATATAATTACTAGTAGTAATGTTCTCAATATGCAACATCCAGTTGATATGTATAGTATTTTTCACAATCTAAGAAAATCTATCCTATTGCCTCTCATATAATAACTAGAGGCTAGTTACTTTCTTAGATCGTGAAAAATACTATACTAGTACAATAAAATTGAAAGATATACCCGACAATTTGAAATTTTAAAAACTCCCGTTATTTTAAAATTTTAAATATTCCCGCCAGAGATAAATGACAGTATCTATATCACTCACAGAACAACAAGTTCTGTTATGTCACTGCTATGGCAGCGCCTTCGTGTTGTTAGTGGTAACTAAAGCCTACTTCAAGTGAGATATCTTCTTTTTTTAACAGTAGTTATATGATCTGTGTATCAGATCAAATCACTTGACTTCAGTTGGTATCACAAAGTTGACATGTTCCTTTCACCCGGTGTAAAGTGATGAGTCCTCCTCCCCTCTCACTGATGCTGCACGTCCTCTCAAGCACATGCCGTTACCGATTATTTTACATCACTTGTAAAAGAGTGGTTAAATTGGTATTTGGACCGATTATGGATTTTCACTTAATGAGAAATGAAAATCGAGGTCTCACCTTGAACGAGGCAGGATCGCTCCTGGAGCTTGAATTGGAATACTATAATTTATACAGTGTTAGGAACATTACGGGGGAACATACGTTTTACCGTCAATGTGTTAGAAAGAGACAAATACATATAAATTCAGTGTATTATTCTGTTTCGCTAACAGGATATCATAAAGTCGAAAACGTGCAAGCACTGTATGTATAAAGGCGTGATGGGAGTATACTCCCACCACGTGTAAAGGTATGTCTGGTAGGCACCGCCTTCGAGAGGCGTGCAAATACAGATGTGTAATGTGAACAGTTTAGTTTATTATTTGAGAAATAATAAGATTGTACTAAACTGATAGCTTATTGCAATGAAAAATAAATAAAAAATTAACAATAGTTTCGTTTATCCCTTCATGATTAATTTACAAAGAATTAATTCAGTAGTAATAATCTAATTCACTATATTAGTTCGGTTAGTATTCGCTAATATGATTTGAACAATGAATTAAAACCTACCTAGTAAGTATTTGAAAGAAGTGCCACTAAAAAATCACTGGAGGATAGCGTTGATTGCTGACTTATATCAATCAATGGCGAAAAGCTAAAAAAATTACTTTCGTCGATATTGAGGGTACAATTAATGAATATAAGCATAATAATTGTCATTAACATTATAAGGAATATTCTATGGCAACAAATATAGAGTCCAAAAGCGACAATATGTTGTAAGAAAACAAATGTATCAAGTGTATCACCGTTTTCTTTAACAGGGTATCATAACATGAGAAATAAGTGGTATGCTAATATTTGTTTATAACTGTCTTCTAGTTACAAAAATATCTCAATATAAACCGCCTGTTTCCTACGCTCCTGATGAAACGATTTCGTTCAATTATTCTATTTTTATCTATCCCCTCTCTTCGTTTTCAATCCACGCGTTAGGATTGTAAGTGCCCTTAAAATTTTCCTTTTTATTTGTAAGAGAAATCAGTCACATTTCATTTCAACGTAAAACGATAAGCCTCTCACGGCCAACGGGAAATTATAACGGTCACATGGCGTTACCAGTGTGTTAGAGAAAGACAATTGTGAGATAGAGAATCAAAAGCCACCGTAGATTATTATACCAGACGAATACGAATCGCGCGTGCACCTCTTGAAGATGTTTAACTGTACAATCTGGGTACTTCACTAAACGTTTGTTCGCGAATGAGTAACGATCTTTTGCAAATCTTATAAAATGAGTATGCAAGTACACCATAAAGTGCAAATTGTAAAATGGTACTACCAGGATCATTCATATCGAGAAATAGGAGAAAATTTGTTTATTGTGGCATTCGAAAATGCCCAACCAATTAGCAAGAAACAAGTGAGAACGGTTATAAAAATTTTTGAAGAGCATGGATGTGTCAATCCTACTAAACATGGACCGCGTACACAAAATCGTCAAACCCAACCCGAGAAAAAAGAAAAAGATATTTTAATGTGTGCCAGTGTGGAAAATAATCCCCTACAATCGTCCACTCATTTAGCAAAGGATTTTGATATTGATCCGAAAACGATTCGGACTGTATTAAAAAAAGTGGTTATCGTAGTTTCAAAACTGAAAAAGAGCAATGAAATTTTTCCAGACGTTCAATTCCGTAGAATGGAATTTTGTGAAATAGTTATGGAAAAAATACAATTGGACGCAAACTTTTAGGAAAATATTTTGTTCACAGATGAATCGACTTTTCCCATACACGGTGCACATAATTCATCCGTTATTCGATATTGGTCAAGGACAAATCCACACAAACATTACAATAGTAGAACTCAATATCCCCTAAAGTTCAATGTTTGGGCGGGAATATTAGGTGAACATTTAATTGGACCATTTTTTATTAACGGCAATTAAACCGGACAAAAATATTTGGACATGTTGGAGAATCAAATTACTCCTACCCTTATACAATTAGGTGTCAACTTCAATGATATCTGGTACCAACATAACGGTTGTGCATCACATTATTATCGTCTAGCAATAAATTTTTTAAATACACAATTTCCCAATCGGATAATCTCCACGAATGGTAACATTAGATATCCTGCGAGATGGCTCCCAACGATTTCTTTTTCTGGGGTTATCTAAAATCGAGAATTTATGGTTTCCAAGAAAACAAATCCATTTCTGTAAATGAACTAAGGGAACAAATTTTACAAATTTGTATGCAAATAACACCTGAAATGCTCATACGTGTTCGTCAAGAATTTTATAACCGTCTCGGTTACTGTTTAGCTCAAAACAGGGGCTTATTCGAACATTTGATTTAAGCTCCTTGAAGAATTAAGATGTTTTATTTTCAAATTTATTACATATCAGAAAATTACTTCCATTTAAAAATTGTAGGCATTTTCATTCGAATTCGATTTCATGTTTATTTTCGAAATTTTTTTTAATTTGTACTGTGTGTATTTACACAGAGAATTCGTTCTCATTTGCATACAAACGATAAAGATACGAAAATTTTTTTATTAACATATTTGAACCACAGCAGATGTTCCGAGACCAATTCCACGTTGCCAAATCTGGTTAGGATAATGGTTTTAACCGCTTTCAAACTGAAAACTAGAACAATTTTTAGCATTACAATAAAATGTTCAACGAATAGATGGAATTAATTATATCTTGATCTGTTACAACCTCTTGAATTATCATAATTAAAAGCTTCTTATAACTTGTTCTCATGTTAAATGATGCATTTTACAATTAATATAAATATACAATTGGCGACACTGTTACTTAGGCTGGCGTTGTGGGTTTGGGCATGTATTTTCCACTTTATGAGATCCTGTTAGCGAAAAATAAGAATTGAGATATTTGGAAACACATATTATTATTAAAACAAATTAAAATACGACTTATTTCGCATGTTATGTTATGTTACACTGTTAGCGAAGAAGAGTAATACACTGAGTTTATGTATGTATTTTGTCTCTTTCTAACACATTAACGGTAAAACGTATGCTCCCTCATAATGTTTCAAACACTGTATGTGCAACCTACCGCATTGCGTATAAACATGTACTTACTTCCATAAAAATTTCTTTTTGCATAAGCATTTCTGGTACAAATGACAAGTTAAATAAAGTTTTGAGGTTCCAGTCAAAGCTTGCAGTCGTTACGTTCAAAAAAAAATTGATCTGATTATTTCACTTCAAGTAATTTCACTTCGTTTGCGAAAGGAAAACACTTAAAGTGAAACTATAACTTCATCATTTCTTTCAGAGGTTGCGTCCGTTTCTATTTTCAATATTCATACCACGTGCTCCGTTGTCATGAAAAACGTAATTAAATAACTAAACATTAAATATGTAAAATGTTCAACCTATTTTTGTAATGTATTGTTATCAGGACAGTTTTTTATTCAGATGACGCAAGAACTTTTAAGCATGGGAAATCAAGCAGGTGGATTTTTAAATATTTACACACTAAAACATCTGTCACCTGTATGCACGCTCGCTAAATGGTAATCCGTTACGGATCAAAAACATCAAACATTCCAAGCGAATTGAATCCAACGTACGTTCAAAATGCACGCTCTCAAAATGACGTTATTTAATCAATCACTTTGACCATCCTAATCATTTTGTTGTTCTGTCAAAAACTGTGATTAATTAAAAATACGAATAACAAAATAATACGCAGAATTTTGTCAATGCGTTAGTTACTTGGGATATTTGAATAGGTAATCGAATTACATTGGTTTGAAATGTATACTCTGCGCCTTCTGATATTTACCTTGAATTTATTATCAGAGACGTTGTACAAATTTGTTAACGTTTTTTATTAATTAGAAAGTTGAGTAGTTTCCAG
This sequence comes from Galeruca laticollis, assembly GCA_963921935.1. Lineage (NCBI taxonomy): Eukaryota > Metazoa > Arthropoda > Insecta > Coleoptera > Chrysomelidae > Galeruca > Galeruca laticollis. The sequence continues at coordinate 37,845,556 of OY998184.1, forward strand.
GCGCGTATACAGCTATCGGTCCTGGGGAGGTAAATTTTAGTTAATTTGAATAAAAGTTTTTTGTTAGACCGGTTTTAATAATAAATTGAGTAGGGGCTCTCTTTTTGTCTTAATATACCTCATAATAAATAAAAGAGAACCTCTTGTTACTCTTTATCACGGTTACTTGACTCAGGTAAAGAGAGAGTTCTCATTACACTGTTTCTTGTTTTCGGTGGTTTTGGTTACCAGCAATTTTTCTTCTTTTCGTATTCCATAGAATCAATGGTTCTATGTCAACGGGACTTTATGTCATTCGTTTGTTGTCATTATGTGCGCACAAGTGGATTTGACAGCCGGCCGACTTCATCACATCATGTTGAATTTTAATTTGTAATCTACAATAATCCCCTAAAGGGATGAATTTTATATAAACAAATTTTAATTATATTTTAACATGTTCAACTGTTTATAATTGTATGAATATTTGTATGCATTTTATTTATGGGGGTTTAATTGCTTATAGATAAGCACCGATGATGACTTGACAGCCGAAAGCGCTTTGCTACGATTTGAAATATTTTATTAAATTTTATACGAAATACAAAAAGTTTTATTCAAATTATATTGAGACGTGTATACAGCTTGAAGGTTTTTTAAATTTTAGTTAACCCAGTAAATTAGAATAAAAAATGTGTTTATTTTTTATAGTACCCAATCTTTAATAATACTAATTTTACATAATACACAAATTATTACTCATAAGAATTAAATATATAATAACATTCAAAGTTTCCTTAAAGTGAAAAACATCTCAATGCGACACAAAGAATCAACCAAGAGACAAAATTAGAAAAATGTAAAAAACATACACTATAAACAAAATGAAAAAATACTTCTACAAAACGATTGAATAAAATGTGTACCTGAATCCGTCTATGTCTAACGCTATATATAAAAGTTAAAATTTTTGGCGGGAGCGCACCGATTTCTGGAAAGAAGTATTTATTTTTTTTGAGATTGTTTTTATAGAGATTTTCAAGAAGGTCGATAGTTTGCTGGTAGCTGCATACTAGAAGTTTCCGGAACCTGAAGGTTTGAAAAGGTAGTTTTAATATATAAGAGACTACCTACTAGCGGCGAAGCAATATCTAGTTTTATTTCATAGCCAACGGAGCACAATAAGTTAACAATAAAAGTGAAGTATGAACAGTGTATTTAATGTAAATTAGAATTAAGTGTGTATCGAGAATAATATGACAATGATGAGCGAGAAAATCATGGAGTTAGAGAGGAAGATAACATATTTAAGAACACAGGACACGCCAGCAGCAGAAAATTAGATCGAACAAATAAGAGTAGCCAGAAATACTTCCCAAGATAAAAGACATTTGCAGTTTTGCCCGAGTTGAGGCCACAACGTTAGACGGTACGACATCGTGGACCAAATATGTAAAACAGCTTGAAACAGCCGCTAGAGTTAATAATTGGACCGATAAGGAGAAAGCAGTGAACTTAACCATAGCGCTTCGGGGAGACGACTTAGATGTAGTTCAAACGATACCCGTTGAAGGAACTGAGCACCTCATGAAGAGGTTGGACATGCGATATGTTCACGAACATCTAGAACACTTGTACCAATCTCAGCTGAAGAATCGAAGGCGGAAACGTGATGAAAGAGTATGAAGTAGATATTGCCCGACTAGTTCGATTTACTTATCCATCAGCACCAGAGAAGACAATGGAAGGCTTGGGCATCCAGGCCATTATTGATGGCTTACGTGACCTCGATATGCAGAAGGCGTTTCGTTTAGCCTGACCCAAAACATTGTTCGAAGCATTAACTGCTGCTGTTGAATATGAATGAGCCACGAAGGCTTCGGGATATAAGAAAGTATTAGAACTTTCCACTAGCCCATGGACGTCTGCAGTAGTGCTTGTCATGAAAAAGGATGAAACTACGAGGTTCTGCATAGCACATCACCTGCTAACTAACGAAGAAAAATAGCTCTCCTCTACCTCGTGTCGACGATACGATAGACACTTTGGCCGGCAGCAAAGTCTTTTCCACAATGGACCAGAGGTCTGGTTCAAAACGGACCCAGAAGATAAAGAGAAGACTGCTTTTACTACCGGATATGGATTATGCCAATTCAACTTCATGCCATTCGGGATCTGTAATGCGTTCGCGACATTTGGAAGACTTATGGAAAATGGCTTGAGAGGGTTATCTTGGAAGACATGCCCCGTCTATTTAGACGACATCGTAGTACTGGGGAAGACATTTGATGAACACCTGAAGAATTTGGAAGATGTATTCAAACGACTTCAGGCTGCCCAGCTTATGTTAAACCATGAGTTATTCCAAAACCGAGTCAACTATCTAGGTGATATATTGAGCATTTTAAAAAATGCAAAGTCTACTCGGAAATACTTGTTTGATCATCAGAGTTAATTTGGTTAACAACTGTGGGAGGAATTGATGGCCTTACGCATCAAAGTACTAATGTAATATTATAGAACTTGTGTTGTGGTATATATCATGTATGTGTAGTAGGTATACAAGGTTAAGTGGAAGAGCAAGTGGTACAGCGTTTTTACGCAGTAAAGGTTGAACTTCGCCTTGCATCTCATATATTAAAATTAATAATTTTTTTATGTATATTATTAAAGACGATTATTAGTATTATTATTAATGAGGGAGTAGTGGTGGATCCAGAGAAAATTGCTTCCATTCAGCAATACTCGCAACCAACGGAAGAACGTCAAATTAAGAGACTCCTTGGACTCTGTACATACTATAGCAGATTTATCAGGAAGTTTGAAGATATTGCCAAGCCGCTAACTCGACACAAAGACGAAACAAGAGCTGTCAAACTGCGTTTGAAGCCTTTAAGACACATTTAACTAGTTAGTTAAGTTATGGGCGCATACGGAGGTACCGGGAAAGCTAGATACGGAGTCACTACAGAACAAAGACAAGATTTGTTCACGCTCCCGGAAGAGTATGCACTTTCACACATCTTCGCCAGTAAGAAACACGTACGAAAGTTTGCAGCCGTCTTTCGAAAGAAGTTTGGGCATTTAGGAAACCATGAAGATCAGATTTCAGCCTCTGGCTAGACCCTGAGACTCAAACACAATTCGCGGTACGTCTTCTACTCGGTAACCAAAAACCAATTTCAAAATAGATCCACCTACCGCGATGTGTCGGAAGCGCTACGAAGCCTTCGTGATCGTGTACTGGAATCCAACGTGAATAAGCTAGCAATGCCTAGGATAGAGAGCAACTAGTTAGATTGGCGAGTCATCAGGAACATGGTAGAGGTTAGATACCGGTGTCCACATATTAATTTGCAGCTATACCCCCTTTTATCGGTGTCCTGTTATTTCCATGTAGAAATGGGCCCAGTTGCCAATTTAAACATCCAGTGCTGGCTACACAGAAGTACCAGGAGGAACTTCCTTTTAAGAAAGGGGTAACTTTACGAAATCGCACTGGTGTAGTCTCTGAATCCGACTCTTTCTAATACCATATATAAAAGTTAAAATTTTGGCGGGAGCGCGCCGATTTCTGGAAAGGGGTATTTATTATTCTTATGATTGTTTTTATAGAAATTTCCAAGAAGGTCGATTACTTGTTGGGAGCCGCATTCTAGAAGTTTCCGGAATCCGAAGTTTCGAGAAGGTGGTTTTAATATATAAGAGACTACCTACCAGGAGCGAAGTATTATACAGTTTAATTTCATAGCCAACGGAGCAGAACAAGTTAACAAAGTGAACTGTGAACATTACATTTAATATAAAATAAAATTAAGTGTGTACATAAATTAAGTATAAGTGAATAGTGTTAAAGTGTATAAATAAATCAAGTAAGCAGATATACTGTGTGTATAAATTTATCTCACCCTTTTTGTTAAAAACTATTTAATTAAATAAATAAGAAAAACATTACACTATTAATGGGATTCTGTAGCACATTTGGCCCTATTACACTTTTATCCAATAAATAAAAAAATATTTCGTCCAGATATTTGTTGGCAAATACTTATTGTAATCATAAAATTTATTATGACAATCAATAATGTACTAAATATTATATGTATTATACATATTAAAGTAAAACAGGATGACGACTATCGTCTGTCTGGGGGGAATTACCCCCTTATCCCTCTTTGGATACGCTCCGGGTTGTTTCAAGAATGCGAATTTACTGTTAGACTTATTTGGAGCTCAGAATACAACAAATGGAATAAAAAATTGTGAACATTCGTTGAAATCCGATTTCAAACTTTCTTTAATTGTCATCGGATTTCATAATAGGATTCATTCCTGGAAGTGTGAGTTTAGCCAGCAGTGTTGGAGAAATTGAGAATAAGAGAGTCGTTTTGTCGAATCCACGTTATTTACATTTAGGCCAAGCTAAAGAGATTTTTTCATGTAAAAAGTGTGTAGAAAAGCAGCTGAGCCAATATTTAGATAATAGTTTCATATGATATAAGGGCTTTTCGGAAACGGTAATCTTAGATCAGATAGATCACTTATCAGCTGATTGTGGATTCTAACCCAGAACGAGATTTTTATCATAGTTTCCGAACGATGCGTTTTGTTTTGTGTGGAGGCTGTATCGTGCTAACAAACTGAAATTTCTCAAAAAATGACAAAATGTCGTACTTCAAGTACCATAGCACCCGTTGTACTGGCTCTGGTCAACTGAAGATCAATAGGGATCATCTGTGACATGTCCTTAACAATATTCAATCATAAAATTGCTGACTGATTGCACTCCGGAGGCTGTATCATGCTAACAAGATTTGTAAGGAAAAGTGGCCGACGACAACGACAACATACACACAGGATTTTTTTTCTAAAAACCGTTTTTTAGTGTTGTTGTTGATGGAAAACGTAAAAATAACTCAAAAAAAAATTTCAAAATTCCAACTTTTTTTGGGGTAAACTAATATCTCGAATATAGAAAGGTTGGGCGGAAAAGTAAAAATTAATCAGTACATTAAGTCATCAACAAAAAAAAAATATTTTTGATTGTTAGTCCTCTTAGCAACATTATAATATTTTTCAATTACTAAAAGGGAACACAAACTTTTATGAATTGAGAAAACACATATGTTTTATGTTCTTTACTTTTACAAAGAGTTATGTTTTTTACTTTTCCGCCCAACCTATCTAATATGCGAGAAAAGTATCAATTGAGAGACAAGATAATTTGTTCTCAAACCTGGAGACGTCACATTGTCTGATGGTTAATGCTACTTGCAGAAGTGATTACGCGCAGAAGCATAATGTGGAAGCTGCTAAAAGGATGACTGAACTCCAAAAATCGTTAAATGTTAGTCCAGTGAGAAGAAAGTTGAGAAAATCTAGTTCAAGTTCCAGCGTTGCAAGTGACATGGAGAAATTTGACTGGAAAAAAATTGTTTCAATTGCGACAAGGAAGTATATATAGCAAAAGAAAAGAAAAATCCTCCACAACGAAGAAAGACTATTTTCCACGTTGAATCTTCAGATATTGTTAATTTGAAGTCAATGCTTGCACCATTTACTGATGATTATCGTCGTGAAATACTGAAGCGTGTTACCAGTGAAGATTGTGTAGTTTTACAAGCCAAATATCACAAAGAGTGTTATGTGAATTTATACAATGATTTTAAAGAGAAATTTAAAAATCCAAAACCTTCTCGTTCTGAAAAAATTGATCAAGCAATGGAAGATATATATAATTATATGCTAACAAGTGATAAATGTCAATTCTCCATTCAACAACTTATGTAGGCTCCGATAACATTTGCCCTCATGAAGATACCATAAAAAATCGTTTGAAAAGTAAAGTTGGCGACCAAATTGTTATTTCAAGTAGAATCCGCGGGACGACGTAAGTATGTACTGCAAATAACATATACGACATTCCAACAGATTCATGGTATAATGCAAGAAAAAATAATATTGAAGCAGAAGAAGATCGACTTATTGACGCGGCTTCTGAATTAATACGAAGAAAAATTAGAAGTTCCATATATCGAATGGATGAATATCCTGCTAGTAGTAAAATATCAATGAATATGAACGAGAATATTCCAATTCATTTGCTAAGTTTTTTAGAAAACATTATTCACAAAGATAAAACTCATAACGAAGAAAATGAAAAATGTTATTCAAATATGCTGCTGCTAGGCCTAAAAGTTTTATTTCACCGCTTCCTAGCCACGGTTTCAACACTATACAGAAAATTTGGATCAAAGAATATGACTGAATTATGTAATCAACTTGGATTTGGTTGCAGCTACTCGGAAGTTAAATTGTATGAAATTTCTGCTGCATGCGAATCTAAAAGATGTCTGATAGATCCATTCATCCAAATTATTTCTGATAACAGTGATTTATAACTTATCATAATTTAGGCTCAATTGAGATTATTTCTCCAGCTCATTGCTTACAAGAGAGAAAGCCAATAAAACGCTTCCAGCAATCAGAAATTCCTACAGAATCATAGTGAGTCGAAAAAAAACAAAATTGACATGTTTATATACGAAACCCCCAGGAAGTGGCTTAAAAAATATAATTGTGAAAAATATTGACGAAATTCCTTCTTTTGAAATAACGTTATTTGATAAGTTGAATCTTTTGTGGATGTATTTTAAGTATACACGAGACAATTATCTTTTAGGTTGGAACGGATTTATGTCGATGCTTACTAGTTTTTGTAACAATTATGAAGTGTCAACAATAACTTTTTTGCCCTTCATTAATGGCTCGCCAAGCGATTACAACACACTTTACACCGCTCATAGTTGTATTGTAAAAAAAAATAAGAGTAAATATTTTTGGCCACTTCACAATTTTGAGTTTAAGATAAAACATTTTTTAAATTATAATGCATTTACAAGTACATTACGCAAAAGTCTTCTTAAATTTGATTTATCTTCACAACCATCACATTATACACCTCTAAAAGTACTTGAATATAGTAAAAACACCCAAATTCTGCCCAAGCTTTTGAAAATACAGTATTGCCTGTAAAAAGAGAACTTATTTTTTGTAACAATAATGACACTTTAAAGAAAAGTCAATTTGAACATTTACCTAAAAAACAATGTTTGGAATCTGGGATTAAGTGAAATAAATGAAACAAGAGTCAGTAATTTGTATTCCAAGGAGAAGAGAATGCATATATTACTAGAAGATCAGAGAAATATGAGTTTTAAATTACCAAAAGGCATTTATCAATAGTTAACACAATATTAATTAGCAGTTAAATTGTCTACATCATTTAATTATTTAATTAATTAAAAATTGGATCCAGCAGGCATGGATTTTTTTAAAAGCAATACTGCTAACTCTAACAAACCTTCATGGTCAATAACAGACCCTTTTATTAATCATGAACCAAAGCCATTGACTTCTACTGCTTAGTAACAAATTGAAAAATTTTGAATTCCAGTTTTTAGATACAGAATTGAATTATTCAAATTTTGACAACTTTTAATTGCGCAGCCAAGGGTGATTTGCAGACAGATATTTTAGACGTTCACTATAGTTTATATTCCTTCAAAAAGAATGATGATAAAACTTCTGATTTATGTACGAAGATAAGTCGTTAAATTTCTTTCAATACTGCATGACCTTATTGTATATCACATTTTACCACTCTCAGGTCATGTAGAAAGTATTATTAAATAAACGGTTTTAGAGATTAAAACTAACTTTTCCGCATCTGAGAGATGCCCTGAACAATATTCTATCATAAAATTGTCACTTGTCCACACTTCGGGGGATGTATCGTGCTAACAAACATAAATTTCTCCAAAAATGTAGTATATCTGGATTTATAGGATACGCTGTACTTGCTCTAAACTGAAAATCCATAGAGTACATCTGTGAGACACCTAGAACAATATTCAATCATAAAATTGGTCACTTGTATCGTGCTAACAAACTGAAAATTCTCCAAAAATGACAAAAATTTGGTACTTCACGTACCAGAGCACCCGTTTTATGGGTTTTAGTGAGCTGAATATCAATAGGGTTTATCTTTGAGACCCCATGAATAATAAATAATCATAAAATTGGTCACTTGTATATACTCCGGAGGATGTATCGTTCTAACAAACTGAAATTTCTCCTAAAATGATAAAAATGTCGTACTTAAAGTACTATAGCGCCTGTTGTACTGGTTCTTGTGAGCTGAAAATCAATAGGGTTCATCTGTGAGATATCCCGAATATTAAATCATAAAATTGGTAACTTGTTGCTCATCAGAGGCTGTATCGTACTAACAAACTGAAATTTCTCTAAAAATGACAAAAATGTCGTACTTAAAGTACTATAGCACCCGTTGTACTGGCTCTGGTGAGCTGAAAATCAATAGGGTTCATATGAGAGATGTCCTGAACAATGTTCAATCATAAATGATTAGTTGCACTTCGGAGGCTGTATCGTGCTAACAAGACATGTAACGAAAAGTGGCCGACGACAACGACGACGACATACACACAGGATTTTTTTTCTAAAAACCATTTTTTTCGTATTGTTCTTGATGAAAAACGTAAAAATAACTCAAGAATTTTTTTTAAATTTCAACTTTTTTGTTGGTAAACCAATACTTTTCTCGCATATTATATAGGTTGGGCGAAAAAGTAAAAAACATAACTCTTTGTAAAAGTAGGGAACATAAAACACATGTGCTTTCTCAATTCATAATAGTTTGTGTTTCCTTTTATTAATTGAAAAATATTATAATGTTGCTAAGAGGACTAACAAACCAAAATAATTTTTATTGTTGATAACTTAATGTACCGTTTAATTTTTACTTTTCCGCCCAACCTATCTAATATCCGAGAAAAGTATTGGTTTACCCCAAAAAAAGTTGGAAATTTTGAATTTTTTTGAGTTATTTCAACGTTTTCCATCAACAGCAACCCAAAAAAAACGTTTTTTAGAAAAAAAATCCTGTGTGTATGTCGTCATCGTCGTCGTCGACGTATTCGTCGGCCACTTTTCGTTACGTGTCTTGTTAGCACGATACAGCCTCCGGAGTGCGACAAGTTACCAATTTTATGATTGAATATTGTTAATGACATGTCACAGATGAACCCTATTGATTTTCAGCTCACCAGAGCCAGCACAACGGGTGCTATGGTACTAGAAGTACGACATTTTAGTCATTTTTTGAGAAATTTCAGTTTGTTAGCACGATACAGCCTCCGGAGTCACCAATTTTATGATTGAATATTATCCAGGATATCTCCCTGATGAACTCTATTGATTTTCAGCTCACCAGAGCCAATATACCAGGTGCTACAGTACTTTAAGTACGATATTTTTGTCATTTTTGGAGAAGTTTCAGTTTGTTGGCACGATACAGCCTCCGGAGTATATACAAGTGACGAATTTTATGATTGGATATTATTCAGAGCATCTCAAATATGAACTCTATTGATATTCAGCTCACTAAAGCTATTACAACGGGTGCTATTGTACTTGATATACCAAATTTTTGTCATTTTTGGAGAGTTTTCAGTTTGTTAGCACGATACAGCCTCCAGAGAGTATACGATTGATCAATTTTATGATTGAATATTATCCAAGGTGTATCACAGATGTACCCTATTGATTTTCAGTTAACTAGAGAGAGTACATCGGGTCCTATAAATCCAGATATACTAAATTTTGGGTTATTTTTGGAGAAATTTCGGTTTGTTAGCACGATACATCCCCCGAAGTGTATACAAGTAACAATTTCATGATACAATATTGTTCTGGGTCACAGATGCGGAAAAGTTAGTTTTAGTCTTTAAAACCATTTTGTATTTGTGATTGTTACTTTTCCGCCTAACCTATCTAATATGCGAGAAAAGTATGGGTTTACCCCAAAAAAAATTGGAAATTTGAAATTTTTTATGAGTTATTTTTACGTTTTCCATCAACAACAACCCAAAGAAACGGTTTTTAGGAAAAAAATCCTGTGTGTATGTCGTCGTCGTCGTCGTTGTCGTCGGCTACTTTTCGTTACATCTCTTGTTAGCACGATACAGCCTCCGGAGTGCAACAAGTCACCAATTTTATGATTGAATATTATTAAGGACATCTCACAGATACACCCTATTGATTTTCAGCTTACCAGAGCCAGCACAACAGGTGCTATGGTACTAGATGTACGACATTTTAGTAATTTTTTGAGAAATTTCAGTTTGTTAGCACAATACAGCCTCCGGATATCAATAAGTCACCAATTTTATACTTGAATATTATTCAGAACATCTCCCAAAAGAACCCTATTGATTTTCAGCTCACCGAAGCTAGTACAACAGGTGCTATAGTACTTTAAGTACGACATTTTTGTCATTATTTGAGAAATTTCAGTTTGTTATCACGATACAGCGTCCGGAATATATCCAAATGACGAATTTTATAATTGGATATTATTCAGAACGTCTCAAAGATGAACCCTATTGATATTCAGCTCACTAAAGCCAGTACCACGAGAGCTATGGTACTTGAGATACCAAATTTTTTTCATTTTTGGAGAATTTTCAGTTTGTTAGCACGATACAGCCTCCAGTGTGTATACAAGTGTCCCATTTTATGATTGAATATTGTTCAGAGCGTCTTATAGATGAACCTTATTGATTTTTAGCTCACCAGAGCCAGTACAACGGGTGTTATGGTACCTGAAGTGCCACATTTTTTGTCTTTTTGGAGAAATTTCGGCTTGTTAGTTCGATACAGCCTCCGGAGTGTATATAAGTGGCCAATTTTATAATTGGATATTTTTTAGGGTGTCTCATTCAAGGTGTCTCACAGAAGTACCTTATTGATTTTCAGCTGACTATAGCGAGTACAGCGGGTCCTATAAATCCAGATATACTGCATTTTTTATTACTTTTGGAGAAATTTCGGTTTTTTGGCACGATACATCCCCCGAAGTGTATACAAGTGACAATTTTATGATAGAATATTATTCAGGGCATCTCAAAAATGCGTATGAGTTAGTTTTAGTCTTTAAAACCGTTTATTTTTACTTGAAAATACCATTTCTTATTTTTAGGTTATGGCTTTCGCATATTTCCGTTCCTTCCTCTTTTGTCGTTTCGACTTATTTCTACCACTTCACTGTCTATTATTTTCCCTGTTCTACCATTTAAATCTCCCAAAATTATAATTTCTGGATTATTGCTAATTTTTGTTGTTTCTTTATTCAATTTTTCACAAAATTCGTCTTTGACGGCATATGGTTCATAGTTAGGAACTCTGTATACTCCCAGCACACTTATAGGTTGATTGGGCGTTATATTGATCCTTATAATGTTTTTATCCACCGCATTATAACTCGCAATATCACGTTGATATTTCTCATGTATCAGCACTAATACTTCTCCTTTTGCTCTCTGGTGTTTCGCGACTCCCATATAGATGTCTACAAAGTTCTCTATTATTGCTACTCCCAATCCTCTCTTCTTTGTCTCGGTTGAGACGGTAATGTCCATCATTAGTTTGGATCGCTTCTTCCATCTTGCCTATTATACCTTGTACATTCCACGTACACATATTCATAATCCGTTTTAGTAGCTTATGTCGTTTTCCGTTTATCCTGTTTGCAATTCCGAAGCTCCCGTTAGGCTTTTTAGTAATTTAATGTTTGACAAGTGACGGGGAACTAACCTGGCGAAATAACCCCCCAACCTCGAGGACCAGAGACTTTTTAATTTGTTGTACATCCTGTATATATTCCATTTCGTGAAGTCATTATGAAAAAATTAGTTTCGTAAAATTTTGTAAGAAAGATTTTGTTGTATCTTGTATACAAAATTAACGAGGGAGGGGGTCAAAGTACAGTGAAAAACCCGGTAAACATTTTTCAAAACACTATTGTCCTCCCGTTTTACAAATTTTTTCTTACAAATTGTTTACATTTCACTTAGTTTTTGGTTCGAATCAAATGTTTTTATGAATTAAGCAAAGTGTAAGCAACTGAATCGGAATTTCTAATTATACTCTTGTTAATTATTCCTGCAAAACCTCCTGCCTTTTTAATAGCAAAAGATTCATTAATTTAATATTTCCGATATCTTTTATAATGATGTCAATTACAAAGATGAAATTAGACCTGACATTTCTAAAAAATTAATTAAATGGAGCTTTTTATGAAATTTTATTCATTCACTTAATCTCGATAAATTGGTGAATAACTTTCTACGTAGCAAAAGGCGTTATTGTTTTTGATCTGTACTTTTAACTGTTTCTTAAAAACTATGGCGTGAATAATTTTTGAAAGTTGCTCAAACATGTCACGTAAATAATAAACGAACTCATCCAAATCAAGGGGTTGTTATCTCAGTAGATAGCATTTGCATCGAGATATCGTAGGTTCTCACAACCTACGACGTAAATATTTTCTAATTATTTTATTAGAAATTCTTTTCAAAGACCTAGGGGCGTCAACCCACTCTAGCATTCACTACTAGGGTCTAATTGCCAATACTGGCGTACGGAAAACAATAAACAGGCCGATACAGAAAACGCGAGGCTAAATAACCTTAGTAGTTGATGCTGATGACATGAATTTATAAAAATGAAGTGTTTCCTCCTAAGGTAAAGTTAGAATTAGAAAGTAGAGTTCACAAGGAGAAGGTAAGGCAAGCAAATCATTGTAAAAGAGGAAAAGGTAAGCACAGGTGAGTTAGGTAAAGTTGAAATATTCTTAAAAATTTTTTTGAGTTATTTTTACGTTTTACATCAAGAGCAGCTCGAAAAAATGGTTTTTAGAAAAAAAATCCTGTGTGTATGTCGTCGTCGGCCACTTTTCGTTACATGTCTTGTTAGCACGATACCGCCTCCGGAGTGCAACAAATCACCAATTCTATGATTGAATATTTTTCAGGACATCTCACAGATGAACCATATTGGTTTTCAGCTCACAATAGCCTGTACAACGGGTGCTTTAAGTACGACATTTTTGTTATTTTTGGAGAAATTTCAGTTTGTTAGCACGATACAGCCTCCGGAGTATATACAAGTGTCCCATTTTATGATTGAATATTGTTCAGAGCGTCTTATAGATGAACCTTATTGATTTTTAGCTCACCAGAGCTAGTACAACGGGTGCTATGGTACCTGAAGTGCCACATTTTTGTCATTTTTGGAAAAATTTCGGGTTTGGTACGATACAGCCTCCGGAGTGTACACAAGTGTCCAATTTTATAATTGGGTATTTTTCAAGGTGCCTCATCCAATGTGTCTCACAGATGTACCCTATTGATTTTCAGCTGACAATAGCGAGTACAGCGGGTCCTATGAATCCCGATATACTGCATTTTCTGTTACTTTTGGAGAAATTTCGGTTTTTTAGCACGATACATTCCCCGAAGTGTATACAAGTGACAATTTTATGATAGAATATTGATCAGGGCATTTCACAGATGCGGAAAAGTTTGTTTTAATCTTTAAAACCGTTTATTTATTTATACTGTGTGTTGCTTGTAACAGCATGTCTGTGAAACAAACTTTGAAAATTTTTACATTTCAAAACGGTTGCAAGTGCTCTCTAAATGTTTTAATTGTAGTGTTGTTTTTGAAATGATTAATTGTTGTTATGGTCATAACTATTTTCATTTGTACAATGTGTTGTTAGTGGCAGTTCTTTTGAAATAGAAACATACTTTGACGGCTTATGTGTTTCAAATTGATTGTACTTTCAAAGTTTGTTTTGTTATTGTATTGTTTTGTAACGCACAAATAATGTTATTTATCTTTTTTAAGTGTGCTACATATTTCGTTATTCTGATATTCTGTTGAACATTTTTTATACTTAAGTAATACTGTATTTATATTTATATCTTGAAACAAGTGTTCACTCACTTATCGTGTATGTATCATTTATACACTTTCAATATTGTATACGTTTCATATTTTTTATTCGTCAATAAATGATATTATTATTATCATTATTTTCCTTTTTGTGTCACCGGATTTACACCCGGCGTGTTTCAACGACAGTCGGCCTCAACAGCAAGACTTTCGTTGGGTGTCACTATTCTAGAAATGACCTAACAATGTTTGTCGCATCCAGGGTTACAGATTTTTGCATTAATCGGTAGGTTGACTCAGGAATATCAATGTCTTTGAGGGAAGTACTTAGTTTCTTGGAAATTAGCCCCATACAGGATAAAACAACTGGAATGATCTTGACTTCTTTAAGATTCCACAATTCTTTTATTTCGGTCCTTAGCTCGGCGTATTTGCTTAGTTTTTCATTGTATTTGCTTTCTGTGTTAGAATTATTTGGGATCGATATGTCAATAAGCAGAACTTGCTTGGATTGTTTATTAATGACTGTGATGACCGGCCTGTTGTGTCGTACTGTTACGTCCGTCATGATAGTTTTATCCCAGTAGATCTTAACATACTGATTTTCGATAACTGGAGGGGGCTTATATTTGTAATATGGCTCGTTGTTTTGTGGATAAAGGTTAAGTTTTTTCAGTACTTCTAGGTATACTACTGTGGCAACTTTGTTGTGTCGTTCTAGATATTTAGTTTCAGCTATGCTTTGGCAACTAGAAAGAATGTGTTCAATCGTTTCTTGACTTCTGTTGCACTTTCTGCACCTATCTGTTGGTATTTCTTCCTTCAAGATATACTTTTGGTAATTCCTCGTTTTTATAACCTGATCTTGTATACCAACCATAAAACCTTCAGTTTCTGGGAACAGCGTTCCAGTTTTAAGCCATTCAACCGATTTAGCTTGATCTATCGTGTCTTTCTGTAAATCATTAATGAATCTTCCGTGCAATTCTTTTGAACGCCAATTTCTAATTTTATCTTCCTCATTTCGTGTATTAAAGGGCGTAAAGTTTTCCATGCTTAGGTTTAAAGGTGTATTACCCGTATCTGTTTTCACTATGGCTTTATGAAGTTGACTATTTTGGTGGCGGAAAAAACTCCTCAAGCCTGCAATTTGCTGAGTGCAAGCTTCCACAACATCTTTTATTCCTCTACCTCCTTTTTCTCTAGGTAAATTTACCCTATTATTATTATTATTATTATTATTATTATTATTATTATTATTATTATTATTATTATTATTATTATTATTATTATTATTATTATTATTATTATTATTATTATAGAACTGAGGCACAGGTTTGTCCTGGTGTGTTCCGCCTATACGGGTGGAGGCCAAGTATAGGAGGACTCTATTGATGTCGGAGGAATGATCTAACAATGTTGCATGTTTGCAGTATTACGGCTTTCTGTGTTTGGTTGTGTATGGTTGCGGGTAGATTGAGTTCTGATAGGTGTCCGATGAAGGATGTGTGAGTGAGGCCTGTTGATGAAATGATGATTGGTATGACAGTGACCGTCTTTTGTTTCCATATTCTTTCAAGTTCTATGGCGAGCGGGATGTACTTTTGGATTTTTTCCGAATATTTAGCTGGTACGTTGTGGTCGTTTGGTATTGATATGTCTATTAGGTATGTGTGCTTCTCCTTCTTGTCCGTGAACGTAATATCGGGTCTATTGCATGATAGGGGTTTGTCAGATTGGAGAGTTTTATCCCAATATAGTTTATAGTCTGTGTTTTCAAGTATGTCAGATGGTGTGTATGTGTAGTAGGGTGTATGTTTGTTTAATAATGAATGTTCAATAGCAATGCTTTGGTGTATAATTTTTGCGGCGGCGTTGTGTCTATCTAGGTACTTGGTGGGTGCTAGTGTGCTACAGCTATTAGTTATATGTTCAATTGTTTCCCGTGCATTGTGACATCGTCGGCATTTATCGTCCGTTACTGTCGGGTCCTTAATGATGAATTTACTGTATGCGCGTGTGTTGATTATACCGTCTTGGATCGCTAACATGAATCCTTCTGTTTCGGGGAACAGGTTTCCATTGTGTAGCTATGTGTGGGAGTGTCTTTGGTCAACGCTTGTATTTTTAGAGTGGTTGTAGTAACGTCCATGTATTTCTTTCCCTGACCATAGGTTAATTTTTTCGTTGTGTATGGTTGGTTCGTCTTGTAAACTTAGGTTTGTGTTGCATAGCTCCAATGGGGTATATTTTTTGTCGGCTTTTGTGATTGCCAAGTGAAGAGGACTTTGTGTAGCTTTATTGTAGAAGTAGTTCCTGAGACTCGTGATTTGTGAATTATGAAGTGGGTGCATATCCAAAATACTTCTCCCTCCTTCAGATCGGGGCAGAGTGATTCTTTCAATGCAAGCGTTCCTGTGGTGCATGTTGTGCTTGGTGAGTTTCGTCCTGGTGTTCCTGTTAATGTTGTCTAGGTCTGTGTGTGTCCATTTTAAAACTCCAAATGAGTATGTCAGTAATGAAACTGCATACGTATTTATAGCTTTTGTGAGATTTTTTGAGTTGAGTTTGCTTTTAAGTAGTTGGGTGAGTCTTTAGGTGAATTTCTGGATGAGTCTTTGTTTATTATTATTATTATTGTTTCATGTATTAGTCTCAGAGTTGTTAAACATCTGGTTCAAGAAGTAAGGGGCCCAAGCAAACCTTACTCAAATTCCTGATTAGGCATGTTCAGGACTGTTCGTACGATGCGACACGTTTCGAGGATAACATTCTTCTGCATTTTTGGGATCAGTGTGTTTGGGTCGAGCTGCATTTTCAGTATTAATTGTGACAGATTTTTGTTGACCAAGCCAGTTGCCGTTATTACAATGGGAACGATTTGTACTGATTTTAATCTATGAATTTCTTTATATTCTATTGATAACGGAATATATTTTTTTATTTTTTCCTCTTCTGCCTTATTGATGTTGTGGTCATTAGGGTGGGTTATATCTACGAAAATTGCTGTTTTGTCTTTCATATTGTGCAGTACAAGGTCTGGTTTATTCGCTGTTATTGTTTTGTCTGTATGTATCGAGAGGTCATAATACAGTTTATAAGAATCGTTTTCTAATACCGGTCTTGCTTTATAATCGTAGTATGGTACCATGTCTTTTTCTGAAAGGAGGTTATACTTTACGGCTAGTGCTTGATGCAGAATGTTCGCTGTAAGGTTGTGCCTATGGATGTATTCTGTATTCGCGAGACTTGGGCAGCTTGATATTAGGTGATCTATTGTCTCAGACTCTCTATGACACCTCTTGCATCGGTCAACCACATCTAGTTTTTCTATATATTTCTTATAGTTGTTGGTCGCTATAACTTGATCTTGGATGGCCTGTATGAAGCCCTCAGTTTCTCCAAAAAGAAACCCATCCCTTAGCCAGCGAACTGACGCTTCCTTATCGGCATTGTCTAGGGATTGGGGAAATCTTCCATGGAGTGCTTTCGATCTCCAGGCTACAACTCGGTCTTTAGTTGTTATGATTGTCGGTAAGACTTCAGCTTTAGAGAGGTTAAGAGGAGTGTACGATATATCGCTTTTAAGAATGGCGTCGTGTAGCGGAGAATGTCGTGCTTTTACGGTGAAGAATTTCTTCATTGCAACCACCTGTCTGTTGCATAGATTCTTTATGTCTAATAATCCTCTGCCACCTTCTTTTCGGGATAAGTACAGTCGTTCCATAGCTGCTTTGGGATGATGCATCCTGTATTTGGTCAAAGTTGTTCTGACAAGTCTGTTTATGGCGTCTAATTCTGTTTGTGACCAGCTTAGTATTCCAAAGGAATAAGTCAAAGCTGGAATGGACCAGGTGTTGATTGCTTTTATTTTATTCTTGGCTATGAGTTCTGTTCTAAGAATCTTATGCAACCGGTTCTTAAATTTTGCCTGCACTTGCTGTTTCAATTCTTTATTATTTTTTGTCAGCAATTGACCGTAACCAAGGTATTTGTAAGTATTTTCAGGGTCAATCGCAGGAAAATTCATTTCGTTGAGCATTATGGTTATGGTCTCTGGTTCCGATACTTCTCCACGGATGATGTTCAGACAGGCACATTTGTCCAGACCAAAATTAATTTGTATATCAGTGCTGAATTGTGTTGTGATATTGAGTAGTGTTGTTAGCTCAGTTTTGTTACTGGCATACAGCTTGAGGTCACCCATATACAATAAATGATTTATTTCATATAGTAATTCCCTCTTTGCTGTGATCTTATAGCCTGCATTAGTGTGATTCAGCATACTGGACAAGGGATTCAGGGCCATGCAAAACCACAGTGGGCTGAATGTATCCCCCTGGAATATTCCACGTTGGATAGAGATATGGTCCGTTTTGATTGCACATTTGTCCGTTCTTAAAACTACTTCTGTCCGCCAGGATAACATTAGGGTCTTTAATAAAGATATTATTTTTGGGTGTATTTTATAAATTTCAAGCACCCTTTGGAGCCATTGATGTGGTACCGAATCATATGCTTTTTGATAGTCGATCCAGGCAAGTGATAGATTTCTTTTACTTTTTTTGGCTTGGCCTGTAATGACTGCGTCGATGGTCAGTTGTTCTTTACAACCTCTGGAGTTTCTACGACAACCTTTTTGTTCTTCCGCGATTATATTATGTTCTACTATATGATCATTTATTTTTTTATTTATTAAAGATGATATAATTTTGTAGATGGTATTCAAACATGTTATAGGCCTATAATTTTTCGGGTCTTGGGTGTTTTGATTTATTGTTATTATTATTATTATTATAATTATTATTATTATTATTCCAATTTTTCTCCCATTTCAGGGGAGTATTTTATAGTGGGATCTCTTGATCAATCACTACAAAAGCTGACTTTAAAATTGATTTTCGGATAAGTTCAAGGTTTTTCGAACAATTCTACATATTGATTTTTGCATGGTTCTGAAAATGTTTTTTTTATCGATATTAATTTTTTTCAAGTACTCAGTGAAATTTTCCAGTTACTGTAATGACAAGGGGTATAATGGAGATTTTTGAAAGGTGATGTGTGGATTTGTACTCTCCGGATAACTCATAATATTTATTTATCTTCTCCCTTTCTGTTTTTTCCAAGTTGTGGTTACTGGGGTGGGCTATATCGATGAAGAATCCTACTTTTTCCAATATGTCAATAAGGACAATGTCTGGTCTGTTATTGGCTATGTGTTTGTCAGTCTGTATAGGGGTGTCCCAGTATAGTAGGTATGCATTATTTTGCAGAACGGGGAATGGGGTATACTTGAAGTATTTTTCGGATTTATCCTTAAACTTGCACGCGATTGCCAGGTGCTGGTGTACGATGTTTGCTGTTAGATTGTGTCTTTTGAAGTATTCGCTTGGTGCTAGTGTCGTGCAGCGTGCCATGGTGTGTTCGATGGTTTCCGATTGTTTTTGGCACATTATGCATAAATCGCTATCTAGCCTTATTCCATGTATCGTTTTAATATGATTTCGTGTTGCTATTACACGATCTTGTATCGCTACCATGAATCCCTCTGTTTCACCAAACAAGTATCCTTTTTGGAGCCATTCTGTAGACGCTTCCATGAAAGCATCGTTTAACAGGTTAGGATACTTACCATGAAGCGGTTTACTGAGCCATTGGTTTTTTAAGTCAGACAGTTCATGATGTGCGCCTCTTGGTTCGTGTAATTGTTTAATTGGTGAATATGTGTCTAACCTGCCTGACCACTCTATGTATTTCGGAGGTTTCTTCTCTTTCCTCAAAATATTTCTGTAGCTTCATTATCTGTCTCTGGCATAACAGTTTAAGATCAAGTAGTCCCCTTCCACCAGACCTTCTTGGCAAATACAGTCGCTCAGTACATGCTCTCGGGTGATGAATTAGATGCTTCGACATTTGTACTCTAATTCCACGATTCATTGCCTCTAGTTCGGTTTCTGATCATCCAATCACTCCAAAAGAGTGTACAATCATTGGTATTGCCCACGTGTTCACAGTTTTAATTTTATTTTTGGCAGTGAGTTCAGTTCGCAGAATTTTTTGTACCCTATGACTTCGTGCTTCATTGAGTCTGTCTTTGGTGTATTTACGTTTTACTACCAGCTGCTGTTGGTATCCCAGGTGTTTGTAGGTTTCGTTGTCAAGGTATCTAATGGTGTCTTGCTCTATGTTTTCATATTCCAAGGATTTTCCTCTGTGTGCTATCAGTTTGGCACATTTTTCTAATCCGAAGGTCATATTTATATCTTAAGTAACTATATCCGTGATGGCTATTAACCTATCTAGATCTGTCTCCGTCGATGCATACAGTTTCAAGTCGTCTACGTAAAACAGGTGGGTTATGTCTACTTTAGTATTGCCACTTTTCAGTTTGTAGCCAAGATGGGTTTTCTTTAAAGTTCTTGAAAGAGGGTTCATACTGGTGATGAACCATGAGGGACTCAACGAATCTCCCTGAAAAATTCCACTACCTAATCGAATTTCCTCGGTGTCTACTTGCGTTCCTCTTGAACTAATGTGTAATGTGTTTCTCCAGTCGGCCATACATGATTTTAAGAACAGGATTATATTTCTGCCAATCCCATAGATCTCAAGGACCTCGATTAACCAGCTATGTGGTACAGAATCGAATGCTTTTTGATAATCGATCTATGCAACTGCTATATTACGTGATCGATATTAGGCATCTTGAGTTAGCACGGAGTCGATAATAATTTGTTCCTTACAACCTTGCGTTTCTTTTCTGCACCCTTTTTCTTCTTCTGTTAGAATTTTCCGATCATGTAGTTGTTTATCTATTTTGATGGCAATTATGGATGTTATAAGTTTATATAAGGTCGAGAGACACGTAATCGGTAGGTAGTTCTTTGGCTCTTTTGTTTGGTTAGATTTCGGTAGGTAGCATGTAAGTTATTCCATTGGTTAAGTACTCTGGTAGTATTTCTTACTTTTTAATTATTCTATTTATTTGAGGGGCAAGTTGCTTCCATACTCTCAAGCTTTTCCAACAATAGTCATGTATGTGATCTACACCTGCCGCCTTCCAGTTTTGAGCTTTCATAATTGCTGTTTTCACATCTTTTTCGGTTACTTCAATTTGGGTCATTGATTCAATATTTTGGTAATATTGTCGCTCTCTCTCTTCAGCCAAGGAGCCATTCGATTGTGCTCTCCCTTTGCGCGCCAAATATTGGCCCAGAAATTTGTGAGGTCTTTTTTGCTTGGTGGCATACCGACATTAGTTTTCTGTTCTTCTAATCGTTTGTAGAACGACTTTTCATTTTTATCAAATGTGTTGTTTTGTTCTCATCGTTTATAGCTTTTGTTGTATCGTCTTAATCGTTTTCCCAAGACTGCTATACGTTGCTTCATATTGTCTTTGAGAATCGCCAATTTCTCTTTGAACTCCGGGTTGTTAAGTTTGATGTTATTTTCCTTCAGTATGTCCTTGATATCTCTCTTCAGTTTTCTGTTGGGGTTAGCTCTTTCCCATGTTATTATTATTATTATCATTATTATACAGTTGATGAGTTTTTGGAGGAATTGAATACTTGGGCTTAATGCTTATATGTTTGTTTGTTTTGTTTAATTTAATTTTTACTTTCTATTATTTTTTAACTTATTTTATATTTTAAAATTGTCATATTTTCATCAATATTTTTACTTTATGAAATGTATGTCTGTATTTATGTAAAATTTTTACTTTCTATTATTTTTATTATATTTTAAATTTGTCATATACAACACTATACAATCTTTAATATTTTTAGTTGGTAAAATGTATTCGTATGTACTACTTTCACTGACTTCTAATGTACTATGTATGTGAATGGGGTCAATAAACCGTCTATCTATCTATCATCTATCTATAATTATCATTATTATTATTATTATTATTATTATTATTATTATTATTATTATTATTATTATTATTATTATTATTATTATTATTATTATTATTATTAATATTAATATTATTATCTATCTATCTACGTCAGATCATACCATTGTAACAAAAAGTAATGTCAAAAATGCCTTACATAATGTGGAATCCCAGCTTCTATGTGAAAAATATATTGGCCTCAATCAACCTTCTTATGCAAATGCAAATGCGAATATTGGTAGCTACGTTGGAAAAAGAAGACCTAGACAGTTGCTAATTGGAAACAATCACGATATATCTGGTCCACTGAAAGCAGCGAATCAAACCATGGACAAATACTATCATTACCACGTAACGAACTGGCATCCAGATGTGTGTGGCGATGTGATATTGGACTATTTAAAAAGCTTTGCTGCCAGTGTAAAGGTGGAGAAGCTAAATTCGAGAAATCCAGACTTATATGCGTCTTTTAAAATAAGTGTATTATCTAAAGAATCTGAAAATATTTTAAAGAGCGAAATTTGGCCTAGTAGAGTTACTTTAAATCGGTTTTTTCATACGAAAAGAGTTGATGCACTTTCGGGGTGATATCTCGAATGTAATTGATAACAGTGATGATATATTCAACAAACATTTTTTCAGAGATTTCAACTTATCAATTTTTCACCTAAACGTTCAGAGCTTACATAACAAAATAACAGAACTGCAAGTATTTTTAAATAGCAAACCATTTGATATTTTTTGTGTTTCTGAGCATTGGTTAGACATCAATAGCTTAGACAAAATTAAATTGAACAAATTTTCGTTAATAGCGTCCTTTTGTCGCCAAACAAAAGTAATGCAGGGTGGGGTGGCAATATATACAACATCTAAAATTTCTGTCAGAAGAATTGATATTGGAAGGTTCTGTAGGTCGTTTGATGCGGAATTCTGTGCTATTGAAGTTAGATACTGCAGTCTAGCTGTCATTGCGGTTTATCGATCTCCCACCAAAGGAAATATGTCAGTTTTCATTGAAACACTAACGGATTTGGTTGAATTCTTGAATAACAAATATAAAAAAATCATTATCATGGGTGATATGAATCTGGATCTCGATGGTAATACGGATCACGCTAAAAATCTGTGCAATCTCTTCAATATGTATGGCTTCAGCCACTTAATCCACCAACCTACTCGAATAACTATCTCGTCAAGATCATGCCTTGATAACATAGTAACTAATGTTGGCGAGGAGAATCTTGCCTCTGGTGTACTAGAGCCACTTGCATCGGATCATAGTGGCATCTATCTCTTTCTGAACTCTAAAATTTCTAAAAAACCAGAACACTTTAGGAAAAGGATTATAAACGAGAACACAATAAAAAAATTTGTTGATAACTTGGAAGGGATAAATTGGGATATTTTTAATATCGACTCCCTGAACTCAAGTCAGTCTATTGATAAAATTCTTGAAGTTTTATCAAATGCTGCTGAAAGAGCATTCCCCTTAAAATCCATACACTGTACACGGCCTGGATTGAAGTGGTTTACCCCAGAGTTAAAACTAATGCGGCAGCAAGTATATGAATTTCGAAATAAATTTAAATCTTCAAATTCACCATTACATTGGAGCGAATATTGTATATTAAGAAAAAATTATAAACAAGCATTAAAGGAAGCTAAGAAGAGTGCTTGTACGAATAGAATCTTAAAATCCGATAATAAGAGTAAAACGATTTGGGGTACTATAAATCAACTAAGGCATGAAAGTAAATCCCGTTCAAATAGCGTTAATATTATTGCCGATGATTTAAATAATTTTTTCACTACCGTTTCTGAAAAACTTATTGAATCGCTTAATGATCCATATACGCACTATATTTCCTTCCTGAATAAAATGCAAAAACCTCCATCTTCATTTTTCATGCTACCATTTTTAGAATCTGATGTACTTGAGGCCATTCATTCCCTCAAAAACAAATTAAGTACCGATTACTATGGCTTAAATGCACAAATGATTAAGGCCTCCAGCACTTCTTTACTTGCACCCCTGACAGTTGCTCTAAACAAGTGCACTATCGAAGGCATTTGGCCCAACTCTTTAAAAATATCAAAAATTGTGCCCGTTCATAAGGGGGGAGATGTGTATATATATATATATATATATATATATATATAAATATTTGAGATCCTGATAAGGGATAGGTTTATATCTTATTTGGAAAAACAAAGTATTCTCTCGGCGTCACAGTTCGCATTCCAAAAGAACAAGTCCACTGTCTCTGCATTGGTTACAATTGTAGATGACATAGTGGACAGCCTCGATAGGGGACATGAAGTTCGTGCTACTTTATGTGATTTGTCTGAGGCGTTTGATTGCGTTAATACTCAAATTCTTCTGGATAAAATGAAATTTTACGGGTTCAGAGATAAGCAATATGACCTTATGTTTTCTTATCTCAATAATAGACGGCAATACGTTTACTTGAACAACGTACATTCACACGAACTTAAAATGAATAACGGAGTACCCCAGGGTTCCGTTCTGGGACCTTTATTATTTTTAATTTACGTCAATGATTTACCCCAATCTTTGGAACAGCAGAGCAGAGTGGTTCTATATGCTGATGATGCTACCTTAATTTCAAACGAGGGAGTTGCTGCCAGGAATGGAAGTCTTGATATGGCAAAAAATTGGTTTCAAGCAAATAAACTCAAACTAAATGAATCAAAAACTCAACATATTCTTTTCAGTGTTGACAAATTTGCAGAAAAGTCGGAGCCTGTTAAATTGTTGGGAATTGTATTCGATACTTCGTTGACTTGGTCGAGCCAGATTGATCGATTATGCTCAAAAATATCTTCTCAAATATTCGTATTGAGACAGTTACGTGAAAATATTAGTGACAATAATGTAATGAAAGTCGCCTACTGTGCCTTGATTCACAGTCATCTGTCTTATGGCATATCGCTATGGGGTAACTCAAGCAGGCTCCATAAGGTTTTTTCGCTCCAAAAGGCAGCAATCCGAATAGTGGACGGATCAGCATACCGAGCGCATTGTATAGAAATTTTTAAGAAATATAAGATTCTGAGTCTACCCTGCCAATATATCTTTGACCAACTTCTAAGAATACATCGGGACCTAAATTCTATTTCGAGTCATAGCGATTTACACGGTTACAGTACTAGAAATGCAAATGATCTAGTAAATATCTTTTCACGTCTGTCAACGGCTAAACGGAACCGACTTGATTTCAATCTGTTTAATAAATTAGATAAACTATACCCGGAGGAAAAAATAAAGGAAATGAGCGATGCGAAATTTTCTAAATTTGTCAGAATTTATCTGATAGAACACTGTTTTTACAGCATTGATGAGTACATGAGCTATTCCTTTGAGAGTGCATTACTTGAATACCTGATAAAATATGGTTAACCTACGATAATTGTTTATTTTTTCTATACAGTTCTATACTTTTATATGTTTTTATATAGTTTTTCATCCTTTTCTGATATGTCTTGGTGTACTTTTAGATTTTTATTCTATTGTAGATATTTTGTAACTATTTCTACTTTTTATTGTGTGATTGTTCTCTTTTTTTTTGTTTTTTCTCATAATGTAATTAATTATCTATTAATCGTTTGTAATTATATTAATATTTTATATGAGATGACTATAAACGTGCCCTGTATGTAAAATGGTCAATAAACGACTATATATATTATTATTATTGTAACCTTTTACTCAGAAAGGTTATTCAAATATTCATTAAAAACCTTCCGAACATCTACCATACCAGTTCAAATACAATGTGACAATAAGTCTTTTACGAATTTTACAAGGCGCTATTCAGTTTGCTCCATGCAATACCACTTTACGGAGTTTATGATTCCATTAATATAATAAATAATAGTGTGAAACGTGGTATTTTCCTAAATTTTTAACTATAGGATTTCAAACACAATGCGACAATATGTGTTTCACGAACTTCACAATGTGTTATTTCGTTTGCTCTAACAATGCTACTTTACAAATAATAGTGCGAAACGTGATATTTTGTAAATATCTAACAAAGCTACAAATAAAGTGAATTTACCCTTTGAATGCACAAAAATACCGAAAGGATACAAAGGGATCTCCAAATACCTTAGCACATTTTTACAATGCTACCAAATAAAATGAATTTACGCCTTGAAATGTATAACAATGGCGAAAAGAAGCAAAATGAGCTTCCTATCTACAAATATTTTACACGTTTTTAAAAAAACACCGTAATCTATACAATTCAAGATTTCCTAATCTTGAACAGTTGATTTTCGATTTAGTTTTTGTAGTGTGAAGGTCAAATTTTTAACACAAAATATTGTGATTTACTATGAATTAGGACTATTAAGTATTGCTTAATTTCGGTCGGGTGGAGATGGAGATTCAGTAATAATAGAATAAGTAACAGTAATTTAAAATTATAATTGTTCGTATTTGATGATCATCATTATTATAGTGATCTAAATTTAAATTTTGAATTTGGCGATTATTTTATAGATTGTAAAAGACATATTAGTTATATTTATAGTTATAATTACCTATACATTTTTTTTCTCCTCTTATATAACGGGGCGATGTGTGTATTTACTTACTTAGTATCCTTAGAAATAACCAGTATTGTACTAAACTTTCAGAATTGCATGGGTTTGAGGACGAAGACGACAGGGCTATACAACAATTGCTTACAAGGTGATTATGATATTATTGTATTGGTGGAAACTTAGTTACACGAACGGGTGGCGGACGGAGAGTTGGTTGACACACATTCTCACAATGTGATGAGATCAGATAGGGAACGGAAATTCACTAGTAAAACATGCGGAGATGATGTGTTAATAGTTACAATGAAAAGACATACAATTTTAACTTTCTTTCAGTGCCGTTCATTATTTGAGATTTTAATTGAGGAAATAAGAATAAATAATAAAGTTAAAATTCATGTGGTGGGAGTATACATACCACCCGATTATGAACGACTATATAGAATGAAGATTTTGCAACAAGATGTTCTCAACGAAGACAGCATATTTATTCTAGGCGATTTTCATATACCAGAAATAAAAGGTACAGACAATACGGATTTTAATACTAATCCTAAACTAGAGGGTTTGATTGAATTTTTAAATTTCAACTAATTTGTTTTATACAATAATATAAAAAATAGTCAAGATAAAACGTTATGTGCGTTGATGAAGGAACAATTGCCTTTAGTTACTGAAGATATATTGCATCCATCTCTATATTTTAATATAACGTTGGTCAGCCAAAATACACAGGAACAAAAGAAGGCAACTGTATACAAATTTAATTTTAAAAACGCTAATTTTCAATACATGAACGAAATGTTAAGAGATACATGTTGGCTAGACGTTACAAATAATGACAATGTAGATTCGGCACATGAGTTTTTTTACAAAAAAGTTTACATAAGATATTTTTGAAGTCACTGTTCAGAAATTTTAGAAAACTGAGATATGTTTAAGACTATTACAATTCCAAATATTTACAGTCCAGAAGAGATCTAAAATATTTAATTAATAATGAACACAATAATTATTTGAGCCAAATTTAAGAGAATGTAAAGAGTGATATATATTCCTTTGGGACATACGTTAAAAAAAATAAATCTAATGGAAGACAGGTAGAAACATTTAATGTAAACGGGCAAACGGTAAATGATAATCAGAATGCTGAAAAATTCTCACCGCTCACAACGATGAAAAATCAAGTTATGATTTAAATTACATAAACTTAATAATAATAATATTTTACCGGGTCTCCCAAATTGGTGTGTTTTGCAGGGTATCTCGTAAACTAGAAGAGATAGGAGAAAAGCAGTTAAGACGTTATGACTTCTTTTTTTGTCCCTGCAGCTGGAATATACAGGGCGATTATTGAAAACTGTCGAAAACTACAAGGTACCATAACTTCATAATTAAGAAAAATATAAAAAAAACGTTATGAAAACTTTTGATAGAAATAATATTAAAGAGTTCAGTGGCGCACAGAATTTTTTTGTTAGGGGGCTCACTAATGAAATATAATGCAAACTTATGATTTTTTAAATGGGACACCCTCTTTATTTTGACGTTTTTCGTTCCCTTATTTGATTCTCATTCACCTGATATCACATATTACATATCCATTTTCAATGGTAGGAGCTACAGTGCAAATAAACCATTTATGGATGTTATCAGGTGAAACACCCTTAAAAAATTGAACACTCAATAACGAAATTTAACATTTTATTATAAGGATACTGATGGGTGACAATTTTATTTATCAAAATTATAATTAATAAAAAATAGATTCAGATTAAAAAAATAAAAACAATAAACTTATGAAACAACAAGAAATATTGTAACAACTAATCTACCTATAACTAATTTTATTAGAATGAAAAAATTACATTAAATGTTCAAAATGTCCTCCGTTTTCATCGATTAAAATGTTTTTCGTTTAAATAAACTTCAACCAATTCAGCTAAAAACAAAGTAGTTAAATATAGCTGATTATTGATTATTATTATTTTGAAATTATTGAATCCGTTTTTTGGTAAATAACATCACGAAATAAGACGTCTGTATTTTCTTACCGATTTCACTTTTATTTCTAATTATGTTTAACCCGATATGTTGTTATATGTTAGTTTGTTTACCTCAATTGACATGATTGTTGTATCTTATAAGAATGTTGATTTCCTCAAGTAGGCTTTGGTCCTCTTACCATGGAAAATAAACAAAACCTGTGTTACCTGTCAGAATTATTTTACGACGTGCAGTCTTGTCAACAACATGAATTTTGAAAATTATGAAAAATATGATATGCATGTGGCATATATTGAATGTCAAAAGAATGTTAGTGATGCGTCTGAATTATATTTTCAACGATATCCAGAAAGAAGGCAACCTGACAAAAGAATTTTTAAAAAACTCGATTCAAATTTATTCAAGTATGGATGTTTTGTGAAACCACGGCGTAAGTACGAGAAGAATCATAAATAAAGAGAGGCAAATACGTTTGGATATATCCAAGCACATCATGAATCTTCTCTGCGTCAAATTGAAAATGAAATAGGTGTTTCAAAAACTACTGGAGGAAGGATTTTAAAGAGATATAAATTTAGGCCTTATCGGACATCCGTCCGTCAAAAATTATACCCAAACGATTTTTTGAGAATAACACAATTTGCACAGTGGTATATAGGAAAATGTAATGAACAGCCAAATTTGTATTCAAAGGTAATATTTAGCGATGAAGCTCGCATAAGCAGTGCAGGAATATTTAACAGACAGAATGAACTAGACAAGGCAGATTCGGTTTTAACGTTAGTTGTTTTGTCAAACATAATAAATTAGTTTATAATGTATTTGATGATAAACTAACTGCTGCTGGATATATAGATATCTTGGAAATAAACTTTCACCAACTTTTGGAGGAAGAAGTGTTGGCTGATAGGGACACATTTTGATTCCAACAAGATGGAGCACCTGCCCATAATGCTCTACTCATTGGAGATTCTTTAAACGAAAAATGTCCTAATCGGTGCATTGGTACTTATGGACCGGTTAGGTGACCCCCTCGTTCTCCGGAAGTAAATCCTCCTGATTCTTTTATTTGGGGATTCTAAAAAAATAATATTTACAAGACTAACTTCGAGAGTAAGGAAGATTTATTACAAAATATTCATGCCGCATTTAGAAAAATAAAGCCAATGCACATTTTCAATTGTGTAAAATCAGTAAGAAAAAGGTGTCAATTATTATTACAACAAAACGGTAACAGTACCAATACCAGATTTTGTAAGCAGCTCTTACATATTCCCAGCTCAAAGTAGAATAAACGAAGAGTTTAAAGTGAAAACAGTATAATATTGTGCAGTTTATAGGCAGTTCTAAATATACCTGTAAGTCAATAAATTCCATCTAGTAATATAAGAGATATTTGGTTTTAGAAATATCAATATATAAACAAGCGCAGTCGGCTGTTTATAATACCAATTTTTATTGTTCTCTTGATATCGGTCAGGTTTTGCCTGACCTCATTAGGACAGGACTGTAGTTGGAAACTTTCTGCGAGTATCAATGTAAATCATTTTAATCATGACAGAAAATTTGGCAGAACCTCCTGATCACAGGGGTCATTCTTTGAATCAACCTCAAGTGACAAGTTTAGGGAGTGCTTCTGACCACAGAAGTCCCTCTCTTACCCAATCACAAATAAGTTCTTCTCGATCTTATTCGAATGTTGCAGGTAACTCACTCTTTCCCTCTAAAGATCAAGATATCCTATTTCCTTCTATTGATAGAGTTAAATTAGAGGAGTACATTTTTGCCGTAGGAGCTAAAATTCTTCCTAAAAACAACACTTTTGCTTCAAGAATTTCAAACAAGTCAGTGGTTGATCACTTTATGGCAACATATTCTAGCATCACAATCAACAATCAAGACATCCAGGCAAGACGACTCATTACACCAGCAAGCAGAATTACGGTATCCAACGTCTGCCCTAGTATACCACACGGGACTTTAGAGATTGAATTGAAGAAGTTGGGTTTAAACCTTGTATCAACAGTAACTTTCATAAAAATAGGAGTTTCCAACCCAGAATACGGACATATTTTTAGCTTTCGGCACCAGGTAATCACCTCTCCTCTATCTTCTGAAAGTAACATCCCTGAATCATTAACATTAACCTATGAAAATACTCTTTATCGAATTTTCGTATCCGTTGATGGCCTGACCTGCTTCAAGTGCAAACAGCCAGGTCATATTGCTGTCAACTGCTGTAATGCACCCACCGCTTTCAACACTTCCGAAAATAACTCAGAAAGTCCACCTAAACCCTCTGATAAGTCAAGTAGTTCTAAGAAAACTCCCAGTACAAAAGATTCTGTAGAAGCATCTCAATCTATTGTTAATTCACAAAACCATCATTTTACAAATAATTTACCCTCCACACCAAAAAAATCCGAACCAGCAATCAAAAGAACCAGTTCCGACCGGGAAACACCTGAAATTGCGGAAGAAGAAAATCCAACAAACAATATCTTTGTCACGCCCGAAAAACCCCCCCAAAAAAACGAAGGCCCGATTTTGACGCATTGCTTAAACTAGCAAAAGTTTTCATAAATTCTCACGAACCACCCTTTGTTCTAAATTTTGACCAACTGGTGGATTTATTCGCAAATAGTTATGGTTCACCACACCCCGACCAAATTGCTATAAATTACACTAATGACTTACTGAAATTGACTGTCTCGACCCTTACTTCGTGGAATATGCTCATATTAGTATTTTTAAATGAAACTCACGGTCTCTAGTTAATTCCACAATATAATACAAGTTATATTATATTGTGGAATTAACTAGAGACCGTGAGTTTCA
Organism: Galeruca laticollis; assembly: GCA_963921935.1. Lineage (NCBI taxonomy): Eukaryota > Metazoa > Arthropoda > Insecta > Coleoptera > Chrysomelidae > Galeruca > Galeruca laticollis. The sequence continues at coordinate 37,876,673 of OY998184.1, forward strand.
TTTAAAAACACTAATGACTTACCCTTACTTTGCTATATGTTACATGAAATTTCTCCTCACTTGAAAGATAGAAGCATAAAAACCCGCTGCACCAAGCTTCGGAAAAAATGTGAATTTTTCGACTCTTAATCATCAACTGACAATGAAAGTGATGCATCATCGGAAGTGAGCAGCTATTAATTTCTTCCAATTAAATTTTTATAAACACTCTTATTATATTCAAAAACATTCTCCAATGGAATATAAACGGCATTTACACTCCCCTAGAATCACTGCAATTACTTATGTCTGAACTAGATCCTTCTACTATCTGCATTCAGGAGACAAACTTTGTAGATAAAACTTACAGATCTCGAGGCCAAAAATGCATCTCAAGATCCAAATTGCACTTTAGTATCAAGAACTACAGTGACAGACTGTAAAAGCTTTTTTAAACAGTTAGTCATCAGTCACTGGCAAAACTGCTGGTCTAGATCTCAATCAAAATTGAGGATAGTGGAAAAAAGTGTAGCTGCCTGGAAATTCCTTCCAGACAAAAGAAGAGATCAAATAATATTGACTCGACTTAGAATTGGACACACTCGTTTCTCCCACGGCCACCTAATGTCTCATTCTGCGGCACCCATATGTGATACATGTCAGGTTCCAGTGTCGGCAGTACATGTGTTAGTGGAGTGTACCCGTTTTGCTCATAAAAGATCGCGGTATAATTTACCAAATAATATCACAGACATTATCAGAGAAAACTGTGACGTTGAAAAATTGTTACTTTTCCTGAAAGCGGTTAACTTACTGTATAAAGTTTGAGAATCCTATTATGTACATGACTTAAATGTAAATTTATTGTTGGGCGCTAATAACCCTAGGGGCTAATGCGCAAAAATGTCAAAATAAATAAAAAAAATAAAAAAAACGGAGGACATTTTGAACATTTAATGTAATGTTTACATTAGGTATGCTTAGGCCGCGAAATACCTTTTTAACGTACCGAAAGAATAGTTATCGCCGAGGCCGCTTGCGGCCGAGCAAGATAATCTTGAGGTCGTTAAAAAGTTTCGCGGCCATGGCATACACACTATTTATCGTGCAATCGTTAAAATTATTAAACTAGATAATTGTAAATAAATATATTATTGCTCTAAAATCAACAGAATTTATATAACAATGTTAACGTGTGTTATGGAAATGATATGTTTCAATATATACAAAATATTTTGACAGTTCTTGACAGAACGCAAAATATCTGATACTGATAGATATATTTCAGTACCTTCCACTCCTCCTGAACTCAAAAGCGTTGTAAATTCGGCGCTTTCCATTTTAATACCTGAAAAATCGAAACGGCAGTACGAAAATGTTACGTCGAGTTTAAAGATTGGTGTGACAAACAGAATATTCAGACGACGTCTGAAAACATTTTATTGTCTTATTTGATGCAGAAATCGAATGTTGTAAAAAGTATTCATCCTAAATGATATAAGTACTTGTTGGTATTTAATAAAAAGTAATCCTTGTCTTTGTAGTATTTTCGCAATGTCAAATTTGGAAGTGATATTCAAATTTGGAAGTGACGTTTGGTTTGGTTGCTATGGGTAACGGCTGCGAAATTAAATTTCGCGGACTGTGCTGAGAATGCGAAATACTGACTTCGCGTGCAATTGCACGAAAAATAAGTTATAGGTAGATTAGTTGTTAGAATATTTCTTGTTATTTCATAAGTTTATTGTTTTTATTTTTTTAATCTAGTTTTCTTTTTAATTAATTATAATTTTGATAAATAAAATTGTCACCCATCAGTATCCTTATAATAAAATGTTAAATTTCGTTACTAAGTGTTCAATTTTTTAAGGGTGTTTCACCTGATAACATCCATAAATGGTTTATTTGCAATGTAGCTCCAACCATTGAAAATGGATATATAATATGTCATATCAGGTGAATGAGAATTAAAATAGGAAACGAAAAACGTCAAAATATACAGGGTATCCCATTTAAAGCAACATAAGTTTGCATTATATTTCCTTAATGAGCCCCTAACAAAAAAATTCTGTGCGCCACTGAACTCTTTAATATTATATCTATCAAAAGTTTTTTATAGTGTTTTTTCTTAATTCAGAAGTTATAGTACCTTGTAGTTTTCGACAGTTTTCAATAATCGCCCTGTATCTTCCAACTGCAGGGAGTTACAAAAGATTTAATGAGGCTATCGTTACTTTAACAAAAAAAGAAGTAATAACATCTTAACTGCTTTTCTTCTATCTCTTCTAGTTTACGAGATACCCTGCAAAACACACCAATTTGGGACACCCTGTACAATATGGCTCTACAGATATTAAAACCCAAGAAATGCATATTTTTAATAGTATCCTTAAACACTCATATTTTCCAGTAAAATGGAAATTGTTAACATAATTCCAATTCATAAATCAGGTAACAAGAAAGATATTGAAAATTATAGAGGTTTATCAGGGTTACAGAATCGGCAAACCAAGTTTTTGAAGGAAGACTACAACTAGACGTTATTTACACAGATTTTCAAAAAGCATTTGATGCTGTTCACCATGACGTAGTTTTGAAGAAATTGAACTAATTTGGTTAATCAAACAATTTATTAGGTTTGTTTAAAAGATACCTTCAAGATAGGTATTTCGTGGTCAAGCACTATGGTAATACATCTGGGAAGTTTCGTGCGAATTCTGGGGTCCCCCAGGGTTCTAACTTGTGACCACTTCTGTTCCTATTATTCATTAATGATATAGGAAAATGTATACAATTTTCTGATTGTTTGTTGTTTGCGCACGACTTTAAAATATTTAAAAATTTAGATTAGTTAGGGATTGCGTCATGATTTCGAGGGATACTAGAATGGAGTATTTAAAATACATTAAATTTTAATATTAATAAATGTGGGAGTACGTCTATTATAAAAAAGGAACCTATATTATCTAATTATTTGATGGGGGAGCATTCTCTACAAAAATTTAGCGAAATTAAAGATTTCGAGGTTATATATAACGAGCAACTATCATTTGTACCACACATTAACTGATTAGTAAAAAAGCAAATAGCATGCTAGGGTTTATAACAAGGCAAAGTTCTTCCTTTCTAAGTACAGAAACTATAAAGATTTTATTTAACACGTTGGTTAGATCAAATTTGGAATATGCATCTATTATTTGGGGTGAACAGGCACAAGTGCATATAAATTTAGTAGAAAAGGTACAAATAGTATATTATGGTATGAGGACAATAAGGAATAGTTTATGTGCTGAGTATGGAAAGTTAAACTATTTTTATAATTAGATATTTTTCGTGCCTGGGCACATAATCTTTTGATTTTGTTTAAATAAATATAAGTTTTGATTGAATTTATTAATTTTATTATAAGTTACTTCTGTAACATCGACAAAATGTAAATACACACCTGTTTTCTATAAATAACAACAACATATAAATAACGTTATATCCAATTTAAATCATATGTTTTATGTTTACTCCGTTGATTGCTTTTATCGAATTTGTGAAAGTAATTACGATGACTACTAATTAAGTTTAAATTTATTTGGTTATAAAAAAATATTTGCTCACTTCAAATCCATTATTACATTGTAATTATGTTTTACACTTCGGATGGAAAAGAAATTCCAAGAATGCATTTCAAATTTTTAGGATTTTGTTGGAACTGACGTTCGGTAGAAGGATCCCTATACAGAGCTCTCCATTAAAATAAGTTTCCGGGCTGTACGCCAAGTTGAGATATCTGTACAGACTTTGGAGTCTGAGCAGAAATTTTCACGCAGGCATCTTCATAGAATGTTTGCGCACACTTTTCACTCGATAGTTTCTACCTAAACGTATGAAAAACATTTTGTAGCAGAATCCTTCGATTAGATTCGTTGAATTATTTGAACAAAAATGAATCTTAGTATGAATTTTATTATAAATTGTAAAAACACATTTAAGAAGAGATAATTTTATTACTACTATCTGCTTTTATGACCATAGATACTTGGGTCAGATAAATTGACCTTAATCTGTATCTGTATTGTTTAGATAAGTAACCAACCAGATGTTTTTCTGTGAAAAATATAAGAATGTGTAGGTCTCACTGTAAATTATAGTTTTTTAGAGATATAATTAGCGACAAGCTTCTGATGCGTAGACATTTTCCCGGACTCGATCTAAAAAATGAACGTTATCCTGTAACAAAGATTGGTGTTATTAAATTATTTCACGATTATCCTGTCTATAACTTCCTACAATTCATAATATAAGTTAAGATATTCGGTTAAGGTTTCAATAATCTAATTTAATAATTAATAATTTGGTTCCGACAAAAGCGCTACGTGCACGTAGACTTTCGACTTTTCTGGACTGGATTGCTTTGTAAAAATTTTATAGGAGTTGATGAAAGTCTGTATCGTGTTGGTCTACCAGTATCTGATAATATATTATTCCGGGGCACATATCCGCAAATGTTATGTGCGTGGGGTTCAATGATTAACGATCCGACGAAATTATATATACGTGAATTTAACATTCCCCTGTTCACCGGTCGGAAATGACTGAAATAGATTATAATAATCAACTCTATTTGATATTATTTACGTTTTCAATACAGTATCGTCACTAAACAAGTCTCCATTCGGAGTCCGAAATAATCTACAAAACGGTGTAAAAATATTTTTTCGGAAATTTAATATTATCTGTGTTATCCCGTTATTCACGTTTTCCTTCGATTCTCAAGTACACTAGAATGTTTTCCAAGTGGTCTGAAAATATTTTCCCGTCCCAAAATTTTTAAATCAATCATGTATCGGCACATCAGCAACTGCTGATATGCGAGAGGTATAAAGCGCTCAGCTGATGCGAATAATTTAAGCTTTTCTTAGTAGAAGACCCTTTTCAACAAAATCCCTTCGAAAGAATTAGAAATTCGTTGAAATCAATTTTATAACGCGCTTGATTGTCGGATGGAAAATTTTCCATAAAAAATGTCTGCTGGGTATTTTCTTTCTTCTTGCGAATAAATATTTTTGTGCTCCATCAATTAATATAACTGCAGGATTATCAGCAAATATTATTAGTATTTGTATAATATACTAGACCCTATTACTACGAAGTAGGTCATAACGAGAGGTGTCACTGTTTATTCAGATTTACAACTGGCTAGTTTTTGTAATTATTATTTTTATAATCTTAAATAAAATACTTGAGTTAAAAATTTATTCTAGTTTGAATTAACTGCACAAGCCAAAGTATTATAAATGGTGTCAGGTGTGTAGCGGTTTCAAAGGATAGCTAGTGAGCATTTTTGTGACAAATTTTTCAAGGTTACAAGCCCCTGGAAGTTTTCAGCTAGTGAAGGAAAATGGAAAACGTGTTCAAACCGCATGAACCCCTAGTTTTGGATGGAAATATATAAGATAACGGGAGACGTTTTTTGCAAAAATTTAATCTGTTCTTAACGGCAACAGATCTTGTATCAAAAGAAGAGGAGAAAAAGATAGCTATTTTTCTAAATCTGCTTGGAGATGAAAGTCTCGAACTGTTTAATAGCTTCACATTTGTCGCAGGTGAGGGCAAAGAACTGGACAATATTGAAAAAAAAATTTAAGATTACTGTTCACCAAAAAGGAATTTGATTTTTGAAAGGTACAAATTTAATTCCATAACACAGAAATAAGGTCAAACATTTAACAATTTTGTAACAGAGCTACGTAAAGCAATAAAGACAACCGATTATAAAGTACCTGATGATATGATTAAAGACAGAATTTTTATAGGTATTCTTGATAAAAGTACTGAAGAAAGGCTTTTGAGAAAGGCAAATTTAACTTTGAGTGAATGGAACGACGAGTACTCAGTGTGTATTTATTATTAAAATTCAGCTAAGCACTTTCGGACATTAGGACATTCTCAGAGCTGTCCTATAAAATTATAATGCTTGTAAAATTTGAAAAAACATTTTAAAAAAGTTGAACTTACGTCATAAAAAAATCCTATAACAGGTGTCAAAAAACATCCCGTGAATCAAAATGAAGCAATGTATGATGTTAAGTCATTGTTATAATAAAACGATTAAAAAACATTGAAATATAACATAGGATTGAGTTTGGGCATATAAAAATATTGTTTGAGATTTTTCTTGTGCTGTATACTGCATTTCGAGAGATTAAACACTTCAATTTTATCGAATATAAAACACAATGTGACGTTCTGCCAATGATCGCAATATCTTTGTGATGTGACATATTAACGCCATCTTGATTATTATTTATTAATAATATTACAGTATCCCAGTTAAAGTTATCTAATTTCGTTTCCTGTGCACCGATTTCAAACTTTAAGGCACCGTTATAAAGTAAAAACATGCGTCTTTTAAGAAATTGCTAAATATACAGGGTGTCCCATTTAAAAAATTACATCTACTGTATTCTGTAAATATTCCACTTTTCTAGCGGGTAAACCGGAAGTAGGCCATTTATATAAATGTATCACAACAAAACTTACGGTAATTTTAAATCTAACTGTGAAAACCACATCTTATTATCTAGAACCGTTTCGAAGATATAAGCTCTTAAAAACAGTCAGAATATAATGAGACCGATCACAAACCTTTTGAGACAATTTTTGAAAAAAGATTTAGATTCAATATCCCCAAGACTTCAGAGAATGAGATTAAAAATTATAAATTATAAGCTAAAAATTACATATAAGCCTGGCAAACAAATGACTGACACACTTTTCAGAGTATTTCTTAAACACGCTGTATTAAAGTCAGATTCTGAAATAGGGTATTCAGTTCACACTTTAACAAAGTTTCAGATGATCGAAAAAATCAGTTTAGACAAGAGACACTAAATGACCCCCAATTAAAGTTAGTCATACATTTTGTCAATAATGACTGACCTATTCAAAAACATAAAATTCCAGATAGTGTAAAAAATTATGGAAAACTTTAGGATCAAATTTCCGTTTCAAACTTGTTTTTAGAAAATACGATAATAGTACGAACCATATTGCGGAATGAGATGTTAAAATTAGTACATGAAGGGTATTTAGGTATAGAAAAAAAAACCGAGCTAGACAAATATTCTACTGGCTTGGACAAGCATCAGATATAGAATTCTTTGTAAAATCATGTCAGGTTTGTGAGAAATTTGCTCATAAAAACTGTAAAGAAACACTATTGCAATATCCACTTCCTACAAGATGCTGGGAACGTGCTGGAACAGACATATTCACATATGGCATTCAAAGTTATGTCGTATTATTGGATGCTTACTCCAACTGGTTGGAATTGTTTTCTAGCAACAAAAGGATGGAAGCATAAATAAATAAAATAAAATTCTTTATTATTTGAATGACAAACAAAGTTTGTATAAAATTCCTCAACAGTTTTCTTAAAAACTAATCTAACTACCTAACTAAAAAGTACAGCCTAAAAGTAAAGTGAAAATAACGCATAGTGAAAAATATAGGATAATATACACAAAGTTCTTACAAATTTAAAAACTCATCGACTGAATAAAAACACATATCTACTAAAAACGATTTGAGTGAAATTTTGAATAATTTTATTGTTTTACTTGATTTAATATGTAATGGCATTTTATTAAAAAGTCGTTGTCCCATTTTAGGAGGGGATTTGAAAGTAATATTACTTTTAGGAAAAGTCAAAGACAGATTATTACAGCGTCTTGTATTGATATTATGCTTCTGGTAGTTAGTATGTTGTTATATATGAAAACACAAACAACTAAAACATACAAACAGGGCAACGTTAATATTTTCAATTTTTTAGTGTTCTCTACAACCATTTAGATGAGAGACACCAGCAATACAACGAATTATTCTTTTCTGTGACACAAATACGTTTTTAGAATTGGTATACATTCCCCAGAAAGATGTGCGAATTCGATGTTTGAGGCTTGAAGTGAAAGCAAGTGTCAGTGCGAAATTTAAAAAGCAAAGTAAGGAGGTAGGCTAATTTACTAACTAATCCTTTGTTTAATTAAAACCTATCATTTTCCTATTTAATAAAGAGAAAACTGTTATATTCGATTTAATATTAGCATCTAAATTTAGGTTTCCTATTAAATACATAGAATCAATTTTTTATTTATTTATTTTGTTATTTGGGAAAGTATTTTTAATACTCGATAAATCAAGAGAGTTAATATGGGCGATAGGGCAGGGGGGCCGGGCACCCCTGTATCACCTATTGAAATAGAAAATGATATTATTATGAATAATAACGATATGGAAATTAGTGATAGACCGTCTAATTTAAAAGAAGTAACTAAAGAAACTAGCAAAAAAAGTAACCAAATAATTATCAACAAATATAACCAGTTTGACAAGGCACCGTTTGAAATATATATTGAAGCCAATACAGACAACAATAAAAACATTGGTAATTATAATTACTTAGCCATTGCTCGTGAAATTCTTGATTTGAAAATTAATAACATTTCTAAAATCAATAAAAAAGGTAAAAATAGAATTAGCATTGAATTTCATTCATATACAGATGCAAATGAAGTATTGAACAATACAAAAATTAAAAATAAGGGGTATGATATGTTTCTTCCGAGTAAAAATGTTTCATGTCAGGGCATAGTAAAATATATAAATACATCTATTTCTGATGGAACGATAAATAATTATTCGAATACAACAAACAATAATATTAAAATTCTGGAAACTAAAAGATTCTTGAGAAAGAAATTCAATGTAAATGGTGGTCAAGGAAATCAGAAGGCTTTAAATACTGAAAAAATAAATGAGGAAGCCGAAAATATGGTTTCAGTCCCCACTAAAACTATCCGCTATACCTTTTCTGGAACAACATTACCTAAAAGTGTAATGATATGTGGGATAAAACATAGAGTGTTACCCTATATTATGCCGGTATTTCAATGTTTCAATTGTTTAAATTACGGACATATCAAAAAGCAATGCAAATCAAACAAAAGTAAATGTTATGTATGCAGTAAGGAGAAACATCAAGAAGAAATGATTTGCAACATTAAGTGCATTCATTGCGATAGTTCAGAGCATCTAAGCACCAGTCGAGATTGCCCGGAGAGGAAAAGACAAAATTTAATTAGGGAGGCAATGTCTTTGGACAACATATCGTTTTTCGAAGCAGGCGAAAGGTACCCCAAACATAATAGAAACAACAACCAGGGACCAATATTGAGGAACCAAGAAGAATTTGCCTCACATTGCTTACTCCAATTAAGACATTCGTCGATCAGCAAGCCCAGAAATTTGACATAAGAGACAAACTTTATCGATTGATTATTAATTTTTAGATCTACAAACTGCAGTTGTTTTTGTCTATGATGAAATTGTATTGCTTGCGTTTTTTCTGCATTAAGATAGAGTTAATTTATGCAAAACCAACTATAATGACCAGCCAAGAGACTATTACAATTATCTTCAACTACTGATTGACACTTATCGGAAACCAACAACGAGGTGTCATCAGCATATAATGTAAAGTGAGTTGATGAGTTAACTGACACAATGTCATTTATATAAATTAAAAAACAGAATTGGACCCATAATTGATCCTTGGGGCACTCCTACTATTGATGATAGATAATGTGATGTACAGGTTTCGATACTGTTTTTTGCTATTTTTGGTAAGCTCACGTATCCTTTACGTGCATTTAAGTAAGATGTGATCCAATTTATTGAGTGATTTTGGATTCCTATAATATACAATTTCATAGATAAGATGTTATGATCGACACAGTCAAATGCCCTGCTCAGATCACAAAAGATCCCAACAGGACACTCACCCGACTCCATCATATTTGTAAGTTCTTGATAAAAAGAATGTTTTGCGGTGTTAATTGATTTTGCAGTTTGAAAACCGTGTTGGTTTTGCACAATCGTATTATTTAGCTGTAAGTATGCATTAAGCCTTTTCAGATAGCTATACTCAAAATTTTTTGAAAATATAGAAGGAATAGTTATAGGACGGTAATTTCTAACCTGTTCAGAATCACCTTTCTTAAATATTGGAATTATTTTTCCAGTTTTGATCAAATCCAGAAAAGTTCCATTCGAAAAGGAAAGATTGACAAGATATGTCAGTGGGGATATTATAAATGGCAATACATGTACACGCAACTGTCTTGCAGAATAAGTTGCAAAACGTAATTTCTAAGAGAAATTTGAAACTGGAGAGCAAAAATAGAAAACAGAAAAACTTCCATATCGATGTTTCATAATCATTATTTTCTGTGGGAGATAATGTCATTAAAGGTGTAAGCAGAAAAATATCGACAAGCCCTGTTAAGCTGTGTACCTAGTATGTATTTACTCAGGCATTTATAAAAGTGGAAATCCCAATGAAAATATTACCCTTATGCTGAATTCAGAATAATCCAACATCAATCCATTTTCATTATAGTTACTAGCTATAAGAATTGTTGCATCATATAAATTTACTTTTATTGTGTATATGATTTATAATCTATAACTTACCGCTAGTGCCTACAAATTGCTCACGTCTGAAACAAAAATTAATACTCTTGAAACTTATATTATATATTAAAAATATTAGATTCAGAATGTATGGCAAGCTATCCAAATAAATTATACGAATTGTGAAGTAGAATGTATCAGTCAATATAGAGTACAAAAAAATAATTGCAAAGAAACTTTTATGAGGACTAAAATATTTTCATTCTTCTGGACTGAGATTTAAATAAATTGTCCAAGTTAGTAGAATATGTAGCATGTTATTCAGTGAATAATTTTTGAGAAACAAATGTAGTTAATAGATAATGCTACATTTATTCTGGCAAGTACTAAAACCTTACAATTTCTGAATTAACTTCAAAGTATCTAAATGATACTCGTACATAGAATAAAAGAATAAAAAAGGTACAGGTAATTGATCATTTAAAAAGACCATAACAGGAATTATTGAAATTCTTTTGTCACTAAGTTGGTTCAAGGATGCACCCAAAACTTCAATTGAAATAATTTTCCATTTTCAATATTGAGGTCATCACCATATACAGGGTGAGTTTTTATTGTTACAACAGTTGATAATTCCGTTCATTGAAAAAGTTATCAACAAAAATTGTATGGAACGATATGCTCTATTCCAAAATAATGAAGTCAACCCCTGCTTCGATAAATTGAATAGCAAGCCCATTATCCTGGTGGGGATGCCTTTACTAGACATGTGAGAGGAGAATATTCTCGAGAATGAGAATATTCTCTGTAAGAAAATTCTCCCGAGAATATTCTCTAGGCGTTTTTCTAGATAATTTATACTGAAAAATTTTGCAATGATTTTTAAAATTTTGAGTTTCTCTAACCTTTTCTATAACTCTGGCAACAGTGATTCAGGAAAATCCCTAGAAGTGCAAACATATATTCCTATACAGCTGTGTGAATTGTAAATGTGGTACTTTTAGTGTTCTTAAAGTATTAAAAAATGTGTTTGCTAGATTTGGTCCACCAGACTTGTTGGTTTGCGATAATGTACCTTTCAATAGCCAAAGATTCAGACAATTCGCGCAAGACTGGAATTTTGATTTGTCATTTAGAAGTCCAAATTATCCTCGTTCAAATGGTCTGGCCTAAAAAACTGTTGTATATCCAAAAACCTCTTAACAAAATCTTTAGAGAGATGAGAAGATCTTGAAATAGCCCTTTTAAATTATAGGAATGCTCCACTTAAAAATATGGGCTATTCCCCATCACAACTATTGAATAGTCGGATGACAAAAGCCAAACTTCCAGTTGCCGTGTCTCTTTGATAACCCCAATTATGTAGGAACATTGTAACTAAAATAAAAAAGTAACGTAGTGTGAATCAGAAATATTTTGATAGAACTGCTAAAGACTTGAAGCCACTGAAAACTGAGAGTGCGATGTGACCGTATTTAACCATCTTAATAAGACATGGGAGCCTGCAAAAATTGTAAGTCAACATGACAAACCAAGGTCTTATAATGTTAAGGATTCAAGTAGCAATGTTATCAGAAGAAATCGAGTGGATTTAAATCCAAGTCTAAATACACCACAAAATTTATTTAAATATATATTATGCTTAGGCTTCCCATTGACGGATGGCGGTACAGTCTGTATATCTGTCATGTATGTCGTAGCTTGTTACTGTCATACAATAGCAGGTTGTTGTTGTTGTGTCTGCATATAATTATTATTATTCGATTAATAAATGAATCCGTAAACTGATAATACCTTCAGAAGATAAATAGAAACAAAATCATAAAAATACAAATGTAGAAAAAGTTGAATCAAAAATTCAACTATACGAATCAAACGAAGAAAAAACGGATGAAGAGGAACTTCATGATGCAGAAGACCCAAGAGAAGAAAACAAGGAGGAAAGTTATGAAGAGAGCGAAGAAGAACTTGAAAATGGCAACGACGAATTAATGGAAAATGAAACTCAAACTAGAAGTGGAAGAAAAATTGAAAGACCAAATCATCTAGATGAATATGAAATTTATGGAGCTTATTGTTTATTAGAAGTAGAAGAAGGTTGATGGGTGTATTTTCTCAAAAGATGAAAGTGTGTAAATAAATTTTATTAAAAAATTAAGCTTATTGTTATTATTGTTTATTGTCTGAATCATATGAACAGCCGAAGACCTATAATGAAGCCAAAAAGTGTCCAGAATGGAATGAAGCAATCCAAAAATAACTGAATTCACATCAAAAGATGAACTTGGACTCTAGCTCAAATACCAAATAATCAGATTGCAATAGACACCCGTTGGGTTTTTATATTAAAAGAAGATGGCACTAAAAAGGCCCGATTAGTGGCTAGAGGCTTCCAAGAACCATATGAAATAGGTAATGAGTTTCGTTACGCACCAGCAGACTTTCAACAATACGAATTCTTATGACCATGGCAGTACAAAAAGGTTGTAAATTTAAACAAGTAGATGTGCCTACTGCATTTTTAAATGGTCAGCTGGACAAAGAAATGAATATTAAAAGGCCCGAGGGACTAAAAAGTGACTCGAACTATTATAAACTTAATAGAGCATTATAGGGATTGAGAAGTCCTCGAAAGTCATGTTAAAATTGAAATTTGAAAGATCAAAACGCGATTTTTGTCTCTACAAAAAAGAAAATATATTTTTAGTACTTTTTGTAGATGATGCTCTCATAACTGGAACAGAAAAGGAGATGAAAAAGTTGATTGGAGACTTGTATGTAGAATTTAATATTAAAATCAGTACTGAAGTCTCAATATTCCTAGGAATGGTAATTGCACATACTGAAGACGGCTTGAAAATTGTACAAACGAGATTGATCGATTGTGCAAAGAATTTAGTTTAGGAGAATGTCGACTACTGACTACACCAATGGAGGTTAATTTAAACCTGAATGAAGTTTTAATCAGAAGAGACATTTCCTATCGCAGATTGGTATGCAGTATGATGTATATTTCATTGGTATCTAGACCAGATATAGCGTTTAGTGTATCATACCTCAGTAGATATCTTAATAAGGCAACCAATCAAGCCCGGATTGCAGCGAAACGAGTACACCGATACCTGAAATCAACTAATCTCCTTGGATTGAATTACACCAAGGGAAATGGGGAGCTTGTAGGAATGTCAGATGCCGATTGGGGAGGAGATAGACAGACCAGAAAGAGTGTCAGCGGATTTATCTGTTTTAATTCCGGAAATCCCATTGCTTGGCACTCCAAAAAGTAAAATTGTGTTGTTTTGTCAACTATGGAAGCTGAATATATAGCAGCAGCTTCTGCAACTCAAGAGCTTATGAATGTTAAGGGCGTCTTATCAGAATTCAATACCCAGATCGAAAAAAAGTGTTAAGCTGAAAGTGGACAATATGACTGCAATTTCGATGATGAAGACATTTGAGAACTCAAAGAGAGGTAAACATATCGAAATCCGTTATCACTTTATCAAAGATTTATGTATTAAAAAGAAAATTTAAATTGAATACATCAATACTAGCCAAAATTGTGCTGATTTGTTTACAAAAGCTCTGACTAGAATCAAATTTGAATCATTTAGAAAACTCATCATGCAATGATTGTATTTATACACTCATTAGTTTTTATGTATTTGTGCACTCATTATTTATATGTTAAGATTTTTAGAAAATGTATTTTGATTTCTTTTGTTTGTTAACGTTTTCAATGAAATGTATTGTTTATAATATTGTGTCATCAAATCAGGGGCGAGTTCAGGAATTACGCACTCGGTGTGAGTGTGATGTTAGTGTGACATCCTAACCGTTCAGGATTCTAAAAAACACATTGAGTGAGTGCACTGTTCGCCATTCAAGAATAACTCACGGGGATCAAATTGTCGCCTCATAAACAAACCGTAATTTAACGGGGTGACTGGTGTGACTAACCTAAAATTGTCAGTTGTCACTTTTGCGGTTCGTTGTTTACTTGTTTATTTATTTGTGATTTTTACTGTTTTACTATAACAATGACATCAAGGAAGATATTTTATACTTTAGAATCTATAAAATACATTTTTGAGGACTCTGATGATGAGACCAGTTCTGATGAAGAAATTGTATCTGTGATAGAGTACAAAATGGGGAATTATACAAAAACAAAACAAGTGACAATGAATCTTTACATGGAAAATGTTATTTCTAATTATAATGACACCCAGTTCAAAACTCATTTTCGAATAAGTAGATATTGTTTTGAAGCTTTACTTGGTCTTATTGGTACCACGTTGCTGCGACAAAGCCCATTTGGAAGAAGGACAATTAATCCGCAGAAGCGGTTATTGGCGGTGCTGTGGTTGATAGCAACACCAAATTCCTTTAGGTATTATATTTGGTTTTCTTTTCAATAGATAAGAAATACTAAAAAAAATCCAACATAATTTTTAGATCGGTAGGAGAGCGTTTCAACATGGCCAAATCATCTTTGTCTGTTGTTTTTATGAGAGTGGTTGAAGCAATAAATGGTTTATCCAAATAAGTGATTAAATGACCCACTGAAAATATTTTGGAATTACAAAGACAGTTTTGCCTATTCGCAGGAATGCCATATGTTCTTGGAGCAGTTGATGGTACTTACATACCCATTTAAGCACGACAAAAAGATTCGGAAGTATATATTACTCGAAAATGTCATTACGCAATAACACTGCAAGCCATATGTATCCTATCATTAAGATTTACTGATATTTTTGTCGGATATCCTGGATCAGTCAGTGATACAAGAATTTTTAGGAACTCTGATATATATAAAAATATTACTAGAAACCAAAATAAGTTTTTGCCAAATATTATGGTTATTTTAGTGGATAAGGCTTATCCTGTATTAGAATGGTGCATACCTCCATTTATTGATCGAGGCAATTTTAGAGCCAGCTAGGCAGGTCATTGAAAGAGCTTTTGCTCTTTTATTTGGAAGATTTCGAAAATTAAAATTTCTAGATATGAACAAGTATGAAATGATTCCACATGTGGTATTAGCTGCTTGTGCTCTCCATAATATTTATCTAGATCATTCAGATTTAAACGAGGAGTATATAGAAGAAGGAGAAAACAATATTGTAGGCAATAATGCCCATCATGAAGAGGACGAGGTACCTCAGATACATTTAGGCCTTGGAAGGATAAGAAGGAATGATTTATTTAATGAAATATTTAACGTGTGATTTAAATAAAATGTAATAAAGATATTAAAAATACTTTTATTGTACTCATATTTTAACAAAAATTTTTTTTGTATGTCTTAATCAGCCTTTATTTGTGTTAGGAACATTAAAAATGTAAATAGAAAACAAAACAAACTTAACACATAATTAACTCTGAATACTTAACAGCAAATCATTTCTTATAATTAGAAAACAAACACAGATTTTAGTTACAAGAGTTTTCCCAATAATTTGACCATGTTTTCATTAAAAAGTGCAAGACGTTTTTGATGTCGCCTTTCCTTGTTTTTTTGCTGCATTTTCAGTTTTTGTTTGAAGGTATCTAACTAATTTATCAACAGAACTTGCTTTTTTATCTTTGGATTTAATCGAGGCTTCTGCTTCATTGTCACAGTACAAAATATTTTCTACGGTTGTTTCGAAGGGTACTAAAAGTTCATAAATTATTTAATTAAGTAAAACTACAAGTAGGTTTAAAGTGATCTTGTACCTACGCTAATTCTAAATCTCTTCAAATTGGTAACACTTAATAAGAAAAAACATGAACATGCATATATTCAAAAAGTTTGGATACACCTTTATTTAAAGAATACTAAAATTATCTTCATGCAAGTTTATTTACTGAAGTTTAGAGAATGTTTGGTAGATACTTAATTTCAAAGTAAAACACCATCTGTTTCATTTTAATCCCTGAATACCTACCAAATTATTGTGACATTAAGAAATGTATTTACTTGTATCTTCGCGACTTGATGAAGCAATTGTTATGGGTTTATTGTTTGGTTTATTGTCAAATATTTTATCAAATTCGTCAAAATATTCAAATTTGTAATATTCAGCACCACTTTCCGTTGTTCCCATATTATCTTTTTTCCTTACGTAACGCTGTTTTAAATATTTGAATATATCACTACATTGCTTAGCAGTAAATTTTTTCATTTTTATTGCAATTTGCTGCCCAACCTTTTCGTTTTCAATGCAACTACTTTGAAACTCTTTTTGATGCTCTTCATATAATCAAATTAAATTTAAAATATCATACTGATTTAGTTAGATTATTTTGACCAATAGTGGTTTCAGCAACACCAAATCCAAATATTTCTGTTATTGTATCATCAATTGGCATATAAAATAGTTCATTTCCTAGAACAAAACATTCTATTTTATTATTTCATAGATTTGCCATACAGCACCACATACTATTGATAATAATTTAGTATGAAAAAAACTTATATAAAATATATTTACCAAATACCTACTATTTTTGTTTCTAACCCAGCAAACACAAATGTATATGTTACATAAAAATATATAACAGGGAAGGAACGATTTTTATATAAAACGTTTATATATTTTTTATGTAACAAAATCTTAATAAATTTTGTTATATATTCTCAATATTTATATTATAAAATGTTTTATATATTAGGTATATCTAGTTTTATATGTATTAAAGATGTAAATTCTGCTACATAAATATGAATTTTTTTTATATATATTTATTACGTAAAATTTGTTACATAAAATATTTTATATATTTCATATGTATTTTTTACGAACCTCGTCTAGTGTCTTTCTAAAGAAAAAGAAGAAAGCTCTTCAATATTATGACCTTTAAATTGTCACGAGTCGATGTACCCACATACCTGCAAGTATAATAACGTTTTAAAAAGCTTTACGTTAGTTTGGTCTGTGTGTTTGTATTCAGTTTTGTTTGTAGAGGAATGGAGAACACATCATGTAAGTGTTATTATTATTATTTTCAACAGGCAAGGGGCATCGCCAATGAAGCCGTTCATTCAATTGTCGTTTACATAAGCTTATTTAACAAACGTATTAAAAAGGTTAACTATATTAAAATATACGATGAAGTAAACAATTACAAATCACATTATACCTATCTCACTAAAGTACTTCTCAAGATAATATTTTCGTTTTAACTTACAACTTAGACATGGTTTAACAATAATTCCCTGTGTAGAGAGTCATTATTCCGAAACAAATACCGCCACCCAGGTATGCACTTAGGGCTCAAGTAGATTTTGTAATAATATCAAATAAAATACACATCTTTAATCCTGTGACCACAGGTAGTAAGTCAAGACAAAATATCTTGAAATGGATTAATTAACACTTATCTGTTGAAAGTTATTTATATTCGTATACTTAGGTTAATATAAATTATGAATTTTAGGCAAAATAACTGCTTAAAACGAAAAAAATTGAAAGACTTCTGTGATTAATCAATAAGACAGAAAAACCATACGTAGTACAATCTTACAGTGGTGACGGTGAACCAGAAATACATAATATAGAGATATCTCACTCATGGTTAGGACATAGAAATAACTACAAAATAAGGAACTTAAAATCAATCAAGTTATTTCAATGTATTGTTACTATATGATTTTCTAATATAATATAATTAATATATACCTACATTTTTAGAAACGTTGCTGAAATAGTTTAATATGACATGCACTGATTTTGATCAAATCACCTTGGTGTGGATAAGGCTAAATAAAGAGACTCCAGAGGGAAAAGAAAGGCGAAACTGTAATCCTTCAAAACAATGGATAATATCCCTTAATATTGCCCACACGCTTACAGATGGACATCTAAAAGTCTTCTAAGAGACTATTTTTCATGGTTAATTATTGTTTTGTTTTTGAATATTCATTTGTTTTGCAGTATTTTTTTTTCATTAGGTGTTTTGTTTTTAGTTTCTCTTTTTTATGTTAATAAAATAAATGTACTTATATGCATCTATTTGCTGTTTTTTTAGTAACTAAGTACCAGCTACTAAATTCCAAAGATAGATAAATACCATTTACAATATACAAATATTAAATTGTATTAAGTTGCTTTAAGTTTGAAATATTCATAAGGTAGGTATTTGAATAATATAGTAACAATAGTTCATTAATATTTTGGCGTCAACACTACTAAAAATATTGTATTCCATTTCATCTATGAAAAATAATGTTTTAAAAGATTTTTTTGAATTCGTTATAAATTAAGAATTTCTCTGAATTTTATCATAGATCCAATGGAATAAAATATTTTAGGTAAGGGGTGAGGCGAAAGAAAAATTAGGTAACTTTTGTTACATCTATATTATGTAATATTTAATACATAAATATTCTCTTGATATTATCTCATTTTTACATATATATTACATAGTAATTTGGAAAAATTTGAGATATAATTTATAATATGTATTTCTTATATCATTATTGTTCCCTTGCTGTGCCGGCCTTTGTCAGTATTCAATACATAAATATTATCTAGTTGTGACTTCAGTTTTATATAACTGTGACTTTTATATTTCAAAAAATATGTAACAGATATGTATTCAATATGTTTTTGTGTTTGCTGGGAACTACCACCTGATTGTTTTCAATTATATACCCATTCGCATCACTCAATAATTCATGGGTGGAACTGCATATAAATTCTTCTGTTCCTTCCCCTTGCAGATTTGCAGACATAATATTATGTATATCGTATTGCTTAGTATCTAGTATCAAAAAACAAAGAATATACTAATATAGACCGTTAATCAAAAAACTAAACAAAATGCCAGTGCCCGTGTTATAACATACAAAGAATGTTGACAAGTGACAAACATCTAACCCGTTCAGAACTCGGACTTTAGGTGCGTCACACAACCTAGGTAATCGACAGTCGCACCAGTCATAATCGTACTCACACCCTGTATAATTCCTGAACTCGCCCCAACTGTTGCTGTCAATTTCAGTTGTTAGGTTAGAATAACAATAACATTCCAAAAGCGGTGTATTAAGAGGGGACTCCTCACAGGTATAGAAACCTAAAAACCTACACAATACTAGTTACTAATTTAGTAATTATTTGGTTCAAAATATTTACGATAGATGTCGATAGTAGTACTGAATCGGCTTTTACTTATTCAACATATTTTCTCTCTCTGTCTTTCCACTCTTGACGGTTCAAAGAAACGCATCTCTGTTCGTATGTTTTGATTTCAAATATTTCAACTTATTGTGAGTACAGAAACCTTATCTCTGTTTTTTATGTTGCATCCAAACCACAGCACACCTGTGCATAGATAAGAGAACATTATATACACCGATCTGAACAAAATTTGTTGACATAATTTCCATTTGAGTGTAGATTTTTGATTATTCAAGAGTTTCATAAATGTTTTTGAAAGGAATAAATTTTTAAAAAGTACGTAATCGTATCGACCCGATATCAAAAATTATAGTTCTGATAATGTCAATTATCCTGCAATCCGTATTTTTTTTAATTTTAAAAGCTATGTTGGAGGTTATGTTTACTGGATTATTTGATGAATGTGAAAATATGAGATAAATAATACTGTTATAGTATCATCAAACCATCTTTCAACATTCTCTTGAAACCCTGTTTTAATGATAATATGGGTTTGTTAGCGAAAAATGCTTAATTGAAGTGAAGTGACCTTTCAAGTATCTGAATGAAGAAAAATTAAAACCGCTCTCAAAAGACAAGAATTGCACAATTCATTTTGATGAATATATAATAGTGATAATTGAAAAATATAACTATTATCACCTGATACAAGGTGCATTACATATTGCATGAAAGGACATGTGCTATTTAATAATATGGATACCAAGAAATTAAGAATGGAAGAAAAATATACATACTTTAAAAACATTCTACCTTTAAAAATTTGTACCATTTATATTAACATAATGAAATGTTGTCATGATTATAAATTTTTGTTTGTTTCATGCTAAGAAAATTAAACTGCGGAAAAGTTGCAAATGTACATGATTTAAAATAGGCCATTTAGACTGAAAACGCAAAACGTCGTGTCACAACTTTGCCTCAATCTAATCATATTTGTATCAGTTTCAGAGTTTCTGTTGGTTGCTTTCAAATTTTATTTGACATGTAGGCTCTTTTTTCAACTACATGTGTAAATATATTCAATTTTATCTAGAAACAAATATATAAACAAAGAGTTTCCAAATTTATTATACAAAGAAATATTTACTTGTAATACAATGCTTTATATTTAATAGAAAGAGGAAAGTAAGGTACAGTGAGGAATTTCAATTTAAAATAGCAAACGTTCAAAAAACTTACAAAGCAACTATAACAACTAATAAAAAATTGAAAGCGTAAGATCTGTAATGACAAATAATAATGTATATATTGTGGGGAGATCGATATATACAGTACAAAATCAAACATACAATCAACATGTACAAGTTTGCTTCTACCTTGTTTGCAAAGATTGAACATATGTGTTGTGGATTTTGGAACTGAAACATTTTTCCTTCATTATACAAAAAAATAGTTGGTTCATTCTCTTTTTTCCATAACAGATACACATATGTGTGATCACCTGAATGGTAAATGTTTTTTTCTGTTTTTGTATAATACATTATTGGTTTTATTACTTTTCTATCCAACCCATCTAATATGCGAGAAAAGTATAGGTTTACCCAGAAAAAAGTTGGAATTTTGGATTTTTTTGAGTTGTTTTTATGTTTTTCAGCAAGAACAACACAAAAAAATGGTTTTTAGAAAAGAAAACCTATCTGTATAACTCGATACAGCCCCCGAAGTGCAACAAGTAGACAAAATTAACTTTTTAGTCGTCCTTTGTTTTACAAATTTTTTTAATATCAACAGCTAAGACTATTACTAAGTCATCCTTTAATAATAATTTGGTTTCTTATTTTCTTTGATTTTTTGAAATGCTTATATAATCAAACAATTTGCAAGGAAATTTCGACTATTGGCTAGACAAAGTTTTAAAATATTCATGTTTCAAAGATTTTTAAAATATAATGTTACCTACTTCAATCATTATTCAACAATTACTATTACCTATGGTGCATAGGCTAAGGCAAGCTAAAAAGTGGATAACCATCATAATTTCTTATAAAATCTTTGGACAGGTTGTTAAGAGAAAAACAGATACACCTTGTCATTCTCTTGTTAAAATTGTTCTTAAAAAGACTTATGGTATGACGGAGGTAATGGAGTATGGAACTCTCAAGGAAAAAGTGGCTAAGAGCATTTTTGAACAATTACAAAATGTTGTGGTGGTTGATTCAGGATTGTGGGTAGTTGTTCAACACGGTTTTCTAGGTGCTTCTCCTGATGGTAAATATATTTAACATAACAAAGAATTCCATGTGTTATAAATTCTTTTAGCATATTAAATGACATACATTTATTAATAAAATATTTTAGGGCTTGTAGGTGATGATGCACTACTTGAAATAAAATGCCCCCACTCTGCATCAAAACTGAATTTACAAACAAATACAATAAGCGAAATAATTGACCTCATGAAGAACAAAATTTGTCTAGAAAAACACAACAATAAAATTCAACTTAAGCGTAATCACAATTACTATTATCAGGTATAAACATGATATATGTATTCCAAAGAACAAAAGCTCAAAATCATTCTCACATAATATATTTAATCACTTTGATGTATTTACCAACAATAAATAAGAATAACATTAAAAAGTAGTTATTTGTGTAATAGGTGCAAAAAGTGCATTTTTGTTGCAAGGAAGCACTAAACACAATATTGTGGAGTAAATATAAATAGCATTTACGAAGCACAAATTTACTTATTTAGCATGAAAATTACTTAATTATAATCACTTACAAATACAATACACACTAAACTATAAATATGGGATATTTTTATGAACACAAAACATATGACAACAGCATTTGACCCATAGAGAAAGTTATAATATTATTTGTCTATTAATTGACCGTCGTCTTCTGTCATTGTTCTATATTGTTCTATACAGCGCCATGCGTCAAGACGGTGGAGCGGTTGAACTAAAGTAAAAAGATGTTCGTTTGCAAAAATTTGCGCACAACAAATCTCAAAAAATACAATGATTTGAGATTTCATATTTTCAGATTCGAATTCTCTAAGGCTTCCTTTTGGGGATCAGGTTTTGGTGTCCAGATTGGTGACCACAAATTGTCAAAACTGTCAAAATCACACCATCACTTAATGGCTTATATCTTTTTTATAACAATATAAAACTCAACCAAAATACCTGATCCCCAAAGACAAAGGTCCAAGTTATATTGTGTTAAAATTTCAACACTTATTTCCCTGCGTTCTTTAGATTTGTTGTGTACTAAATGACCTAAATTTTGTTGCAAATCACGGGTGCCAACTGTTTTCAGGTTCCTAAAACGTGAGGTCCCTCTTAAGTAAAATTAGGAAATCCGCAATATTATGCTTAGGCTTTCCATTGATAGATGGCGCTACAGTCTGTATATCTGCCATGTATGGAGTCACTATCAGTCAGTAGCAGGTTGTTGTTGTGTCTGCATATAATTATTGTTAATTCGATTAATCAATTAATCCGTAAACTGATAATAAACCTTTAATCACCCTCATCAATCATGACTGACAAGAAAAAAAAAAGTCACTTCAAAATTCAGAAGGTTTTCCCTTTCTATATTCAAAGTTATCTTTACGAACACGGAAGTTCACTTATTGAAAATACAGAAATAAGAAGTTGTTATTCCGTATTCTGATTGTGGAATAACAAAATATGGAGAAGATCATAAAAACGTTGGACCTATACCGAACCCCATTTACAAAAATTTTCGATACAACGAGCGAACTTTTAATCAAAGAAAATCCAGATAGGAATCAAGTAAGAAGTAATCTACAAGTTTTAGAGCAGAAAATGCATACTTCAACTTAGATCGAAAATATCTCCACTTGTTACTTGATCAAGATTAAGGAGATATTGATCTAGACTATGAGATGGCAATCATAGATGGTTACATGTGTAAATTTTCATCTCTAAAGACTAAAATTGGAACGCATTAAGTATTTTCAACAGCCGTAGAATTATTAGATGAAAATGCACTAAGTGTTGTACTCAAAATCACAATTAAAGTATTTTCACATAGAATTCTCAAAACTTGGCGGCGATATTCGTGATTTCTTGTCATTTTGGAGCCAGTCCAAAAGATATCACAAAGTTCAAAGACTCCCTAATGAAGAGGAATAATTGTTAATCCAAGCAACCATTCCTAAATCACGAGCACGCCAAATAGTTGAGAGCTATCCACATGAGGAAGATAATTATCCTAAAGTGATCGAATGCTCAAGAATACGTTTTGGAAGACATGACTTAAAGATAGAAATATACGTACGTCAACTTTTAAAGTTAGTGTTAAGCAACGTTAACAAATCAACGAAACACTTTATATGACCGAAATGAAGCACCACGTCGTTTCTTAGAAAGATCAACTTCATTCAACGACGATCATAGCTCGAAGGTACGTCTCGATCAACTCATGAATTTTTTGCGCAAAAAAGATGAAAACGAAGAACGAGTCGCTTTAGCCATCTTTGGTTTTGTTGAGAGATTCCGACGCAAAGAATTCCTGAAAGACGTTCCTACACAGTAAAAAGTCTTTAATACATTTAACACTCTGGTTCATGCTTTTTGGTGACCAACCAATTTTAAGTAAATATACTTAAACTTTGTAATATTATCATGTCACATTTTGGTTGTAATTTGTTATTCACAGGATAAATGTGAAATGATTCTGAATAGAAATATTTTTTTACCCATAATTTACATTTTTGTTGTAAAAACAAATATTTCATGTAATTAAATAATTACATTAAACAAGTGAATTTTACTCGTAGGTATGTGTGAACTTCACGCCATCCCTGTATGTTTTGTTACAGAAAAAGTGTAAATTTTCTTAATTATTGTAAATTGTCCTGTTTATGGTAATCCACTAAATATGTGATTTTCCTGAAAATATATTCAAGATTCACAGGAATTATGTAATTTTATTTTACATGATTAATGTAGATTTTATATATATTTGTAAAATTAAATAATTTTACCGATACATTAAAAATGTAACTTTCCTAAATTTGTGTGAAATTTACGATATATATGTGGTTTTATTTTACATGGTTGATGTAAATTTCCTGTATAAATGTGAAGCTAGATATTTTTAGTAATACACTAAAGAAGTGAATTTTCGTAAAATACCTATGTGAAATTTACAAAATCAGTGTAATTTTGTTTTACATGGTTGATGTAAATTTCCCTATAACTGTACAGATAAGATGTGAATTTACTTAAAATGTGTAAATTTCATAGTATTTATGTAATTTTGTTTTACATAAATAATGTGAAGGTCGATTCATATACCGTATATTTCAAATATTTAATATTTTAATTTGAGTAATCCCGGAATGTGAATTTTTTAATTTTTTAACTGTCTTCTCTCAAAATTCACACATCCACAATTACTTTTCCCTAAATCAAAAGGTTTGAGAAAATTTTTGCACATATTTGAAATGTACGTAAAATCTACGTATTGTTGGCATCAAAGTATATAATTTCAACGTTGGCAATCTAGGGTTAACTTTCCTAAAACCTTTTCAGAGTGTTTGATTAGTGCTGTTAACCCACTGAGGAGTTGTGGTCTAAGTTGTCTTGTCTTGTGTGTTTGCCAAAACTTCTCTGGCGCTCTTTTAGTAAACATTTAAGTTTTGAAGAATCTACCCCTTCTTCGACTCGAAGCTAGTCGACTGGCGAGCACGGGTTGTACTACGGGAGACAACCCGCATGTCCATAACGAGCACTGAGAGGTTGAGTTTGCCTCATTATATCATGTCTTGACATGCGGTTTAGTGGCTATGAAAACTAAGCTGGGTTGGTCACGATTGGCAAAGTTACCATTCCTTCAGAATATACACGAAAATGTTGCAGTATAATTGCTTTATCTCTCCTATCATCCACATCAAAACTAACAGATTTATGGACACTTGATGTTTTGGGCATTGAAAATCCTGAAGACTTGAAATTTAAGCAAGAGCAAGAAATTATCAACAATTTTCAGAAAAGAGTGACACGAGGCCCAATGGAAGATATGAAGTAACGACGCCATGGGATCAAGGACACAAACCTCTACAAAATAGCATGAATATTGCTAAGAAAAGACTCGACAACCGCATGAACAAGTTTGACAAAGATGGCTACTATAATGGGTACGACCAAGTCTTCAAATAATGCTTGCCAGAAGGCATCATCGATAAGGTAAACGACAGAGAGATTGTGTATTGTTTTACACGTCGAAAAGCATGCGCCTCGTTTGATAAATTGTTCCCTCGTTGCAGAAAATGCTACTTTCGTCACTCATTAAACAATATACCATTTAATACAAATACGTCACAGATTATGTATGTCGTGACGACCTTGCCGTGTTGTCTGTTATTCACAATAGTCAAGGAATGTTGGAAGTTTTGAAATTCTGCGAAATTATTATGAATAAACTGATTAGATATGAAATAGCTGTTGTTACACGTTTTTTCCTGATAAATCAACGTTCATACTGAACTGGGAGGTAAACCGACATAATTGTAAATATTGGTCAGCAGAGAATCCTCATTGGATGCGTGAGCTATATGCTCGGTATTCCCAAAAGGTTTGGGAAGGTATCATAAGTGATTATATTATTGGTCCTATATTTATAGATGGAAATTTGACAGTGGTAGCAGATGAGAAAAATGAGTTCTGGGACACTAGTTTGTGAAATGTCCCCAGAGGGCACGCACGATGTAATGAGTAAGCTGTCATACGTTCCGTGTCACCCACCTTGTGTTCTACGGCGTGTGTCATCCATCTTGTGTTCTACGACGTGTGTCATCCATCTTGTATCCTCTGTCCTCTGTCATGTGCGTTCTGTGTGTCATCCATCTTGTGTAAAGTGTGTCATCTGTCATATGTGTTCTGTGTATCGTCCATCTTGTATTTTGTGAGGTGTGTCAGCCATCATGCATTTTGTGTCATCTATCTTGTATGTAACGTAAGCGCTTACGAAATTGATATGAGATGCGTAAAACTTGTGAACAATTTTCCAAATTATCTTATTTAGCATTTCCCGGTTCCCGAGAAGCATCAAATTAAACTTCAACGTGAAACTCATATCCATACTCATTTAGTCCGTTTCATTTTTAGATGCTTTTGCAATGGAATGAATAAAAATATCTGGAAGCGAATTTCTTGTGTGTTTGTGCTTTTAGAATGGAATGTGCTCCAATTTCAAAAAGTACATCTTCGCTTTGTCATGTCAAGTGCCAGCCTTATACGTTAACTTTTCAAGTTTTGATAGCTGTGAATATTAGTGATAACGATTTATGTATGAAAAACTTCCCGATAAATATGTTTTCGTAAATCGAACTTCTTTTATTGAATCTAAGTCAGTCTCTCATCATTAATATAACAGGACAAGAACGAATTTAGTCTAGGTGCTGATTGGTAAGTGCACACGTGTATAGTCATTATCAGAGACTGTGTGAACGTGACTTTTTCCGTGGAGTCAATACGACTTGGAAACACTACATCACAATACTACAAAAATTTGGCTGATGAAAAGTATGTGTCTCACACATTGATCAAGAATAAAATCAATAGAAAGAAGCTCCTGGATCTGATCGGCCAGAAAACATACAAATCAATTCGTACCATTTCATACTGCTGTTTCGGCACTATCTTTCTAGGCTATAATTATTGTAAACAGATTTCTAACAATAAACTCAACATTGATGTGCGAGAAATATTTGTGTTGTTTACAGTAGGATGAAAATTTCATCAGTTCAAAATCGGTTGTTAAACCAGAAAACGTCAATGCTGTTGAAGAAAATTGTTATATCGAGAAATCAAGACATGATTAAGCACACCTACATAAGATTTGCAAGAACATTTTGGTTATTCGGACGCTATGTGCTCCTTAGATTCCATATTTGTTGACAGATGTGAGAATAACATGCTCATCTTGATTAGTAGCTGAAATGTTGAAAAGTACAACTGAAGTGCATTCAAAACCGTATACAGCATCGTCACATGCGACGAGTCACGGATTTATGCATATGAGTCAGAAAGAAAAGTCCAATCGACTGTTTGCGTGTTCCAAAGTGAGACAAAGCTAACAAAAGTTTCCCTTTTCCGGAGCATTGCGGATCGGATGTACCCTGCAGAGGCGTAACTACATAAATAAGTGCCCCCCTGCGTCAAAAAATATCAGTATGGAACCCATAGAAGACTTGAAAAACCTGGAGTTACTGCGGCAAAGGTGGAGCAGGCCCCTAAAACTCAATTTTACAAGAGAGGGGTGATCGGATTTCAACCAAAATGTAGGTATAATTTCTATACCATTATAAAATAGTATTATTTTTCCGCTCAACCTATATATGCGAGAAAAGTATTGGTTTACCCCAAAAAAAGTTGGAATTTAGAAATTTTTTTGAGTTAATTTTACGTTTTTCATCAAGAAAAACTAGAAAAAACTGTTTTTAGAAAAAAAATCGTATGTGTAAGTCATCGTCGTTGTCGTCGGCCACTTTTCGTTACATGTCTTGTTAGCACGATACAGCCTCCGCAGTGCAACAAGTGACCAATCTTATGATCTCACCAGAGCCAGTACAACAGGTGCTATGCTTTAAGTACGACATTTTTAGATAAATTTCAGTTTGTTAGCACTATAAAGCCTCCAGAGTATATACGAGTTCCCAATTTTATGATTGAATATTGTTCAAGGCGTCTTATAGATGAACCTTATCGATTTTTAGCTCACCAGAGCTAGTATAGCGGGTGCTATGGTACCTGAAGTGTCACATTTTTAATCCTTTTTGAAGAAATTTCGGGTTGTTAGCACGATACAGCCTCCGGAGTGTATGCAAGTGACCAATTTTATAATTAGATATTTTTCAAGGTATCTCACAGATGTGCCTTTTTGATTTTCAGCTGATTAGATCGGGTACAGCGGGTCCTATGAATCCAAATATAGTACATATTTGAAAATAAACTGTCTCGACCCTTACTTCGTGGAATATACTCATATTAGTGTTTTAAATGAAACTCAACGTTTCTAGCTAATTCCACAATATAATGAAAAATATTAATATTTTTCATTATATTGTGGAATTAGCTAGAAACGTGGAGTTTCATTTAAAACACTACTACATATTTGGTTATTTTTGGAGAAATTTCGGTTTGTTAGGACGATACATCCCCGAAGTGCATACAACTGACACTTTTATGATTTAATATTGTTCAGGGCATCTCATATATGAACCCTATTGATTTTCAACTTACCAGAGCCCGTACAACAGGTGCTATTGTACTTGAAGTACGATATTTTTGTGATTTTATGAGAAATTTCAGTTTGTTAGCACGATACAGCCTCCGGAATCGAACAAGTCACCAATTTTATTATTTAATATTATTCAAGACATCTTATAGATGAACCATATTGATTTTCAGCTCAACAGAGCCTGTACAACAGGTGCTATAGTACTTTAAGTATGACATTTTTGTTATTTTTGGAGAAATTTCAGTTTGTTAGCACGATACAGACTCCGGAGTATATACAAGTGACCAATTTTATGATTGGATTTATTCAGAGCGTCTCAAAGATGAATCCTATTGATATTCAGCTCACTAAAGCCTATACAACGGGTGCTATGGTACTTGAAGTACCAAATTTTTGTAATTTTTGGAGAATTTTCACTTTTTTAGCACAGCCTCCAGACTGTATACAAGTGACCAATTTTATAATTTAATATTGGTCAGGGCGTCCTATAGATGAACCTTATTGATTTTTAGCTCACCAAAGCTAGTAAAACATGTTCTATGGTACCTGAAGTGCCACATTTTTTGTCTTTTTTTGGAGAAATTTCGGTTTGTTAGCAAGATACACACACGACCATATTCGAGATGCGTCTGACCCTTCCTTCGATGCATTTATGGGCGCGTATGGAGATACCGGAAACACTAGATATGGAGTCACTACAGAAAAATGACAAGATTTGTTCACGCTCCCGGAATATTATTCACTGGTCATAACACACCGCCAGTACCAAAAACGCCCGATGGCTGGCAACCGTCTTTGAAGAGAAGTTTGGGCAATTATAAAAACTTGAAGATCAGATTCCAGCCCCTGGCAAAACGCTGAGACTCAAACACAATTTGCGGTGGTAACCTCTACGAAGCCTTCGAGATCATGTGCTGGAATTTAACGTGAAGAAACTGGTAATGCCTGGGATAGAGAGCAACCATGTTAATTTGTAGCTATACCCCCCGTTATCGGTAGCCGATGAGGACGGTACCCTCTTATTTCCATACGCCCGGAAACTGTAGAAATGGGTTCAATTGCTGATTTAATCATCCAGTCCCGGTTGCACAGAAGTCCCAGGAGGAGGAACTACCTTTTATGGAGGGGGTAATGTTACGAAGCCGCACATTTGTGTAATTCCTGAAGCAGGCACTGTCTAATCCAATGTTATCGAAAGTTAAAAGTTTGGCGACAGCGTACGAATTTCTGAGAAGGGCTATTTTTTGTGACTGTTTTCAAAGAGGCATTTCTAAGAAGGTCGATCGTTTGTTGGGAGCAGCGACTACCTGCTAGCCGTAAGTTAGTTTACAATTTAATCTCGTAGGGAATAGACGTGATTATAAATTAGTATTGAGGTATTTATATAAATTTAATGGATGTGAAGATGTAGTGTAAATGTAGGTATAAATAAATTAAGTAAGTAAATGGACCATGTATATAACTTTGTTCGAACCGTCCAGGTGTACAGTAGCTATTTGGAACAAAGTATACTGTACATACTGAAATAGAGACTTCCTGACCAAATAGCTCTAGTCTTAGTAATG
This sequence comes from Galeruca laticollis, assembly GCA_963921935.1. Taxonomy (NCBI): domain Eukaryota; kingdom Metazoa; phylum Arthropoda; class Insecta; order Coleoptera; family Chrysomelidae; genus Galeruca; species Galeruca laticollis. The sequence continues at coordinate 37,907,082 of OY998184.1, forward strand.
GATACTCCCAAACAACCAACACATTAACGTGTACTTTAAAATAGTGAATTTAATAATTGTTTTTTGTGATGAGTGTAGTAATTTTTGTTACCATATAAAATTGACATCTATTTTTCTAACCCTTTGTACTAAATAGTTCGCTATTTTAAACTGAAAAATCAAAGCCCTTTGTTTCCGATTATTGTCCACATTATATTTCTCCATTATTTCCTGTTCGCAGCTTTTTCTTTCCAATTCTGAATGTTATTTTTCAGATCTTCCATTACACAGTCATACCATCTCGTTCTTCATCTCCCCTTTCTCTTTTTGCCCATTGTTCTTCTCCGTAGTAATATTTTTACAAGCGATATTTATGTAGTCTCTCAACATGTCGCAGCCATCTAACTCTATGCCCTCTAATAAACATACTTATTCTAAGTTCTTTATAACGGTACTCCAATTCATTATTAGTTCTTCTTCTCCAGCCCTCTCCCGTGCATTTTCCTTCGTCGATTCCTCTTAGTACCTTTCTTTCCCATCTGTTCATCCATACATCCATCCATCAGCCTTCTTTAATATCAATGTCTCGCATGCAAATGTTGCGGTCGATTTTATTACCGATTTATATATTATTTTAGTTTTCCTTGACTTGTACTTACTTTGATTTCATCAGTGCTCTTGTGTTTCCAAACTTTTGTGTTCTTTTTGCTATTCTGGCTTTCAGTTCTTATTCTTCTGATCCCCTTTCTTCTATTACTACCCCTAGATATGTAAAATTAGAAACACTCTCGAACTCATATTGTTTATCTCTTGTGTATCTTCTTCTGAGTATACTCGATTACCATATATTCTATCTTCTCTTGATTTGAAATTAACTGTCTCGACCCTTACTTCGTGGAATCTACTCATATAAGTGTTTTGAATGAAACTCACTGTTTCTAGTTAATTCCACAATATAATGAAAATTGTTGAAAATTCTAAAAAAATTACAATTGTTTCGATAAATCAATATAATCGTCAGAATGACAGAAGTTACATTTCATTTGATGCCTACCTGATGTTTAGTAGTTATTTTTGACTAGACCAAGAAGTGGCCTAACTTTTTATTGACTTAATACATGTTAACAGGAAAAAGAAGTAGATGTGATATTACAAATATTGAAGCTTAGATATTATTAGCCCTATGGAGATATCCTCGATATCATTTTTCCAATTAAAATCATTATAACTGTGCAATGATATAGAAAACCACGAAAACTATATCTGCTGATCTTTATAATTATCACTTAAGAAGACAGTTTATTAGTGGAGAACTCCCTAGATTCATCTGTTCATTGACGACTTCATATTGTGGGTTTCTTAAATGTCTTCTAATTTCCAATTATCCAAGGAAATCCAGTTCTTGTTTCTTTTCACAAATATGCAGCACTTCCAGTTCTGTGTTAGGTGTCAATGAATGATTGGTGTCAAGTAGATGTTTTGCGTAGTGGGATTTATCTGGTTGTTTTGGTCTGTATGCTCGTAAGTGTTCACTGTATCGGATTTCAAAATTTCTAAGGGTCTCGCCCAAAAAGTTTTCTAATAATGTAAGAGATATTGTTAATAATTCAAATGATCTTTTAAGTGATTACGAAAAGAGGTCTATCATACATAAGAATACTCATTGTCCACAATTATATGGAACCGTTAAATTACATAAAAAAAAGAAACCAATCAGACCTGTAGTTTCTTATGTTAATACTCCTAATAATATATTGGCGAACAGGCTTAACAATATACTTAATAGTTACGGATATGCATCTAAATACTCACTTAGAAATTCAATAGAACTAACCAAAAAATTAAAAGCAATCAACTTTCAAGATAACTATAAACTTATTTCATTTGATGTTACTAATATATTCACTAAAATTCCTCCTAAAGAATGTATAATACTTGTAATAAAATTACTAGAAGATAAAAATATTAATCCAGGAATAATATCAGATATACTTAATTTATTTGATGTATGTATTATTCAGAATTATTTCACTTTTGACTATTAGATATATATTCAAAATGAAGGTTTACCAATGGGAAGCCCTATATCACCTATTTTGGCAAACGTTTTTATAGATAGTTTAGAAAGAAAGATCTTTGAAAGTAATATTTCGAAAAATGTTTTATTTTGGTATAGATATGTAGATGACATATTAGCTTGTTTTATGGGTAGTGAACGACAATTAGATATATTTTTCAACCACATTAATAATTTACACCCAAAAAATAAATTCACATTAGAAATTGAAGAAAATAGCTCAATCAATTTTCTGTATTTAAAAATTCGAAGAGTTAATAATGTACTTGATTATTCAATTCATCGAAAACCAACACATACTGATGTTCCATATAGTTCCAATCACCCCATGTCACATAAACTAGCGGCATATAATTCAATGATACATAGAGCTTTTTCAGTTTCTATGAACAAATGTAATTTTGATAGAGAGATTAGTACAATTAGACAAATAGCAACATCCAACGGTTATCCATTACATATGATAAATAAGCTAATTAATAAAAAAGAGGCAAAAGTGGCATTACAACTAATATTTCCTAAATAAACTGAAGAAATAAAAACTTATAAAACCATCACATATGCAGGAAATATTTCTAATAATATTTCAAAAATAATATATTTAGCAACGAATACAACAATTGCTTTTAAAACAGAAAGTAACGTAACTATAAAATTGTTAAATGTTAAAAGTAAAATACCAACATTAAAGAAATCAGGTATATATAAACCCAAATGTCCAGAATGTAATGCTGTTTATTTGGGTCAGACCCTTAGAAATTTTGAAATCCGATACAGTGAACACTTACGAGCATACAGATTAAAATAACCAGATAAATCCCACTACGCAAAACATCTACTTGACACCAATCATTCATTGACACCTAACACAGAACTAGAAGTGCTGCATATTTGTGAAAAGAAAAAAGAACTGGATTTCCTTGAAGAATTGGAAATGAGAAGACATTTAAGAAACGCACAATATGAAGTCGTCAATGAACAGATAAATCTAGGGAGTTCTCCACTAATAAACTGTCTTCTTAAGTGATAATTGTAAAGATCAGCAGATATAGTTTTCCTGGTTTTCTATATCATTGCACAGTTATACTGATCTTAATTGGAAAAATGCTATCCAGTATATCACCATAGGTCTAATAATATCCAAGCTTCAATATTTGTAATATCACATATTCTTCTTTTTTCTATTAACATATATTGTCAATCACAAGTTAGGTCACTTCTTGGTCTAGCCAAAAATAACTACTAAACATCAGGTAGGCATCAAATGTAATGTAACTTCTGTCATTCTGACGATGAAATCGATTTATGGAAACAACTGTCAATTTCTTAGAACCTTCAACAATTTTCATTATATTGTGGAATTAGATAGAAACAGTGAGTTTCATTTAAAACACTAATATCCTCTTGATTTATCTCTAGTTCAAACATCTCTGCCTGTTTTTCCAATCTTCTCAATTGATTTTTGGATTTGGCTATCAGAGTTGTCATGTACAAAAACTAGACATTGTTATTCGTTATTAAAGAGTGTCGCATCGTTATTTAATTGGAAGTTTCGGATCGCGACTTCCAGAACTAGATTAAATAATACAGTGGAGAGTGGATCGCCTTGTCGTACTACTAGGAATTCTTCAGATTTATACCCTTTCCACACACTTCGTTTTTGTTTTTTTATTTAATGGCATCCTTAACGCTACATAAATCTTGCATTGTTTCGGCCAACCGATGGGATTTCATTAATATATGGGTAACCCTGCATCAACTACCAAACTAAAAGCGTATCAGTCGAAGCTAAAAGTGAAAACCTCAATATTATTCCCACATTTTTTATTGTTGTCTATAGGTTTTTAATCCACACGTTTGTATGGAAAACTCTCATTTTATAATGTCTCCCGTACTAAGATTAAATGTTGTTATCACAAGTCTTCGCATTAGATTGTCAATAGATTATAACGAAAGAAAAACATTTAACGGGGGAATCACGATTCAGTTCAGTAACTTTGAAATTAAGTGAACCTTATTTAAAGGGCGGACGCATTTCCTTCTTTCTTCTGTTCCAAACTTTCTTACCGCGACCTGTGTAACGTTCCAAACATTAAATTGCATGTTTATTTAACGGAATGTTTTCCTTTCTTAAGTAATTAAATGAAAAAAAAAACGTTATTCTTGGATAATACATTTATCTTTATGTGGTTAATTTGACTTATAGAAAGGTTATTTTCAACACATTACACCCTTAAATGAAAGTTATTTTAATATACCTAATAGTGTTATTTGTTTCCATGTATTAACGTTTTTTAACTGCACAGTAAAATTCATCACCATAAATTATCACTTCAATCAGTCGACGAACAAACAGTTTCTGACAACTTTGCAGACTGGAACCCAAAAAAATATGAATTTATTTATTATGACAATGACTCCCACAGTGGCAACATTTTCTTCAAGGATAAGAAGGTCTTGCGAACACGTCTAGAAAAGTTAATCGTACCACCCGGCCCGACGGGTCTATTAGTATTTCTTCCAAAATCAACAATCGTGTATTTAGTTATAGATACCTACTTATCTTTCAAACTCTAGATCTCCATCCATTTCAAATTTAATAATATATCTAAAATATGTAAATTTAAAAACATTAACTGGTACTCAAAATAGTGTTACGAAACAGCACACTGGTATAGACCCTAAATCCGACTCTGTCTAAGCCAGGTATGAAAATTAAAATTATGGCGGATACACAGTGTTTTTTATAACTGTTTACGACTATCTTATCTAAACATTGTTTTTGTGACCAGACTTCTCTAGAAAATGCCAAAACCAATTGTTTTGGTGTGTGTAAGCCGCAGTCCGGAATTTCCTAGTGAAAAGGGCTTTAATATATAAGGGACCGATCAGGAAGAGTTAGTTAGTTGATACTTTGACATCGTGAGATAAACAAATAAATTAGTTTATATAAATTAGTTTGAGTGAATATACTGTATATATAAATTAAGTGTTGGTGAGTAGAGTAGTGAATAAATAAATTAAGTAAGTGAACCTACAGTGTGTTTAAAATTTATCCCACCCGTTTACTGTTTGAATAAATTAGAAAAACATTACATTGGAGTCATGTGTGGGGTAATATGAATAAATTGCTACGAAAAATTGGCCAAGAGACTATGTGACCTCAAAGTGGCGGAGCTAAGAGCAGAATTGGAAGATCGTGAGTTGGAAACGTCCGATAAGAAAAGTGAATTAGTAGAAAGACTTATAGTGGCACTGAAAAATGACTGCTTTGATCCAGAAACCGTTTTATCTAATGACGAGGATTCCACCTTCATCTCGTCAATTTCTGCTAATATTTCTGCTAACATGAACGAGAACATTTTTATTTTGAAAAACGATATATCTGCCGATATCTTATTAATCAAAAACGACATTGCCGCTGACGTTGAAAATGAAAATTTCGTCTCTAAAATCTGAAATCGAGAATGAGATGTCAACGATGAACGAGAAAATCGAGAATAAGATTACAACGATAGACGAGAAAATCAAGGAGTTAGAGGAAAAGATTGCCGACGCAAGAACGCGAGGCACGCCAGAGGAAGAAAAGAAGACCGAGCAAACGAAACCTTGCAAGCCAGAAACACTACCTAAGTCTGAAGACATTGGCAGTTTTACCCGAGTCAAGGCCCCAACGTTCGATGGAAAAATGTCGTGGACCAATTATGTGAATCAATCTGAAGCAGCCGCTAGAGTGAATAATTGGTCCGATAGAGAGAAAGCAGTGAACTTAACCATCGCGCTTCGGGGAGATGCCTTAGATGTACTTCGGACGATACATCTGGAAGAAACGGATGATTTCGAGCAGCTGACGAAGAGGTTGGACATGCGATATGGTCACGAATATTTGGAACATTTGTACAGATTCCAGCTGAAGAACCGAAGGTGGAAACGTGACGAATCCCTTCAAAAGTATGAAATGGATATTGCCCGACTAGTCCGATTTGCTTATCCATCAGCACCAGATAACAAAACGTCTACCGCAGAACATTCGTTAAGCTACAATAGTATGGATTGCTTTCAAAAGTTATTACCACTCATGTACGCCGATTTTAAGATAGCTAAGAATGTTAAATATGGTAGGACAAAGAGTGAAGCAATAGTTTGTGAAGTATTGGCAAAAGAAGCTTTGAAGGACGTAATTCAAAATTTAAAAGAAGATTCATTTTTCTCGATTTCTACGGATGCCAGCAATAAAGGAAACCGGAAAATGTTTCCAATATGTGTGCGATATTTCAGTTTGGACAAAGGAATACAAAACAAATTAATAGATTTTGTGGAGAATAATGATGAAACTGCCAACCAAATAACAAAGATACTTTGTGAAACATTGGATAATTATAACTTAAAATTATCGCAAGTAACATCATATGGAGCTGACAATGCAAATGTAAACTTTGGTTCAAATCATTCTGTTTTCATGAACCTCGTTGCCAAAAATGAAAAAATATTAAAAGCTAACTGTTCAGTTCACATCTATTACTTATAATCACTATAAATACTGGAAGTTATTTCGTGAAAGACGCAGTAGGGGAGTGCAGGGGAATTTTACGCGGTGGGTAATTGTACGCAGGGTCGATTCAAATGTAACCGCTCTTGCTGATGTGATGTGCGCAAGTCAAAATGTTTAACAAAGCATACCAGCTTACGGGTGGAGAAATTCTTGCACGTGCCTAACATTTTTAGTTCATTTGAAGACATCATTGAGAGGACACGTAAATTCTTATAAAAAATAGCCGTGCAAAGTGTAACAAGGTGAGCGTTAATCTGTGATAGATTAGACATCGATGTAGAAGCCATCATCTTAAAAATATACGGCTATTTCTCACATTCAGCTAAACGTCGTACGGAATTGATGAAGATATTTGAAACTACAGAAATGGAGTGGGTCGAATTATTAAGTCACGTAAATACAATATTTCTGACGCTCTGTCCTGCTGTTGAGAGAGTAATCAAGGTTTGGCCTGCTTTGAAAAGCTACTTTGGTAAGCAAAAGCAAGAATCATGTGCGAAAGCCATTGAAAAGATTTTTTACACTGAACCAGAGGAATCAAAAATCCTAGCCTACTTGCATTTTGTTCATAATGTGATGAGTGCTCTTGGTACATTAATGAAAGAGTCTCAGGGAAATTATATTGCCATAACAGAAATGCATGAGTCATTATGCCTCTTCAGCTCAAGGTTGTGTCAAAGGCTAAAGGATGAGTTTTTCGGCTACCAGACGAAGCAGATTTTGAATAAATTGGTTGAATCTGAACGGGCCAAAGCCATCGAAGATTTCAAAAATTTTTACACAAATTGCCAAGAGTATATAGACAAACGTTATAATTTTTCAGATGAAAATATTTTTTCTAGATTTAAATTCATGAACCTGGAAAGTGAATTTAGTTTTGACTTGATTGAAAATGCTGTATCTTTATTAAAATTGACAGGCGATATTTCGGTAGATAACTTATATGAAGAATTTAACTTGTTGAAATCATCCTTAGACGTATTAGTGGGAAATTGCAAGGACACCACTGCCACCACCGCACAGAAATGGCACCAGCTCTTTCAACAGTTTCCAGAAAAGGATACCAGGAATATGTTTAAACTAGTGTCTTTCATATTAAGTATCCCAACATCAAACTTCTTTCCTGAACGCGTTTTTTCCCAGATGAATTTAAAATGGTAGGATGTTAGAAATAAATGCTCCGTAAATTTAATGAAAGCAGAATTACTCATCCAGTTTAATCTACAGCTATCATGTGAAGAGTTCTTCACAGAAATATCATGGATAAGTGATTCTATTCTCTTATTGTAAGTTGCAATTTGTAACACTCACACGTCAAACGACATATTTTTCTGATGAATAAAACTTTTTTGTTTTCGATTTCTGTTTTTTTATACTGTTTATTCAGAAGACGAATAAGACCCAAGTATTTACCGATAGGGTAAACCTGATTTAAAATATCATATTCTTATGAAGTACATTTTCTATGACTATTTTTGCTATCTATTGTCACGTAAACGTACTTTGAACGCAAATAAAAAGATAAATATTTAAAAAGTTCTGATTATGTACGTTGTTTTACTATGTCCCGCTTTCGACGAAAGAATCCCGCTTTTTTCATTCAATAGGTTCCAAAGTCCAGACTTGGCAAAAAAAAATCTGGCAACGCTGCTTTCAACCCTCTTCACAAGGTTTATTGATGTGGATGTGTACCAACTACAAACAAATACAAAGCTGATAATGTTCTAGGTGGCGCCCTCTTATCGTGTCTTAATTTAACTTATTTTTTTCTTTATCTACAAATATCTCATCACTTATCTTATGTTAATTTAAATTGATTTAATTTATTTTTTTTCCTTTCTACAAATTATCTCATTTCCTACTCCTAGATCATTATTTAGCTGGCAAAAGAATTCCGCCTGAGATGCTCTATAACTAAGTAACTGCTACAAAAAAATTAAACCGAACAACAGGTAACAAAAAGTAAGTTGGTGGTAACAAAGATTTGGCGACCAACGCTGAGAGCTTGTGCCATTGTCAGTTGAGTACACATTTGTCAATGAATTTTGAGTTGAGATTTGGAAGAGTAAAACGGTGAAGAGCAATTCCATTATATATCTTTATTTTCATATTTTCAACCTTTTGATTGATTAACTATATATGTATCTTTTCATATCTTTATCTTTGTTATTTTGGTAATTTATCTATCTATCTATCTCATTTCTTTCACATACGTATATTATCTATTACTTATAATCACTATAAATACTGGAAGTTATTTCGTGAAAGACACAGTAGGGGAGTGCAGGGGAATTTTACGCGGTGGGTAATTGTACGCAGGGTCGATTCAAATGTAACCGCTCTTGCGCTTGATGTGCGCAAGTCAAAATGTTTAACAAAGCATACCACCTTACGGGTGGAGAAATTCTTGCACGTGCCTAACATTTTTAGCTCATTTAAAGACATCATTGAGAGGACACGTAAATTCTTATAAAAAATAGCCGTGCAAAGTGTAACAAGGTGAGCGTTAATCTTTCATGTACGACTTTTTTTATATTATCAAATTAAAACGGGATTCTCACAGGTAATTTGTATGTTAATTTCATGTTGATCACGATAGTTTTTTTGATATTTTTATATGATTTAAGTAGTTGCTATGGTATGGGGTAATATTGCGCACAAAATGAGGGTAATTTTACGCTGCGTAAAATTACCCGATAGTTAATCACGGTCTTCCTTACCACAAGGAAAACAACTCTAGATATACCAAATGTTGATTATTCAATTGCAGATGCCTATAACATACGTTCGAAAAGTGCCGACTCGTGGCAATATCGCAGACGAGGCCCTTCAAACAGCTCTGGATGCTATTGCCTCAGGCAGAAAAATTCGAGAAGTTGGGCGAAGTTTCAACATCCCTGAGGCGACTCTTCGGTACAAAATAAGGGTGAAACAGAGAACAATGTCCAAACTGGGTCGAAAGCCTATCTTCACCGAAAACCAGGAGAAAGAGTTAACTGAACATATCTCACAGCTGGCGAAAATGTTTAATGTTATCACTATAGGAGAGCTTAAAAAATTGGTATATAAATATGCTGAGACGAATGGAATCAGACACAATTTTCGTAGAGATACTGAACTTGCTGAAAGAGACTGGGTAAGTCTGTTCTTAAAAAGAAACCAAGAAGTAAGTTTGAGAAACCCGGAGGGCACAAGTATCAATCGGATTCAATAAAACCGAGGTCAAACGATTTTATTCCAACGTTGCTTCTGTGTTAGATAAATTTCAATTTCAGCCAGATCGGATGTACAACGTTGATGAGACTGGTATAACAACGGTACAAAGACCCTCAAGGCCCTCATTTTGAGTCCGAAGGGACAGAAGCAAGTAGGTTCTGCGATTTGTTTGTGCGATGAGTGCGGCTGGAGGGTACATTCCACCAATGTTTATTTTCCCCAGGAAGCGAATGAATACTCAACTTCCAAATAATGGCCCGGTAGGTGCAATATATCACTGCTCCGATAATGGACGGATAAATAATGAGCTGTTTTATGAGTGTTTGCAACACTTTAAATGTCATGCCTATCCCAATAAAGAGTCACCTGTTTTAATAATACTTGACAAAAATACCAGTCATATTTCAATGGAGATATATTTATTCTGTTGAGCTCATTCAATTCATCTCGTATTCATACCTCTGCACACATCCCATAGGCTACAGCCTCTCGATCTGACATTTTACAGCCCTCTCAAGGGAGCCTATAATAGAGAGTGTGAATTATATCTCAGAACACATCCTCATCTGAGAATAACTAACTTCCAGTTAGCTGAGATTTTCAACAAAGCCTATTCAAAAGTTGCTACTACAATGGAAAAAGGGATTGCTGGCTTTAGACCTGCTGGAGTTTTTCCCGTCGACCCAGATGAAGACTTTTCACCAGCTCAAGAATTTCGTCCAGTTGCCATAGAACGTGAAGTAGAAGATCAGAACGTTACTGACACCGAGCTACTAAAACATCAGGTTACTAATGAAAAGGGCAACTTCACTCCAGAGGCAACCCCACAGGTAAGTTCTGAAATAGATCCTATACCAGGAACATCAAAAGCCAATGTTTCTTTTTCTGATTTATTGCCAATGCCAATGGCCCACATGATCTCAAAAAAAACTATGAAGTGTACAAAAAAAACGATCTGAAATCCTTACATCCACACCGATGAAGGAAATTCTTGAAGAATCTGACTTGAAGAGAAAAGAGAAAAACAAGAAGAAGACAGCTGCTGTCGACAAAAAGATAAGGAAACCAAAAAGAAAAGAGAATGTTTCGCAGAAAAGAAAAAAATTACTTCATGTTAAAAAGATTAAATTTCAAGATAGTGAAACGGAGAAATCGGAATATGACGAGAAAGAGATATGTGATGATGATGAACTGGACGATGTTGATCCTACTAGCACAGAGAATATCTGCCTAGTTTGTAGCGAATTCGGGAAAGATAGAGAACTGTGGTATCAATGTGTGTCTTGTTTGGATTGGGCGCATGCCGATTGCACTGCGAGAGAAGATTATAAGCAATATGAATGTGACATACGCAAGAAATAAATAATTTGAATCATAATGTTCTCTTTTCTCAATAAAAAATCAAAGCTGTCAAGTTTTTCAATTTGCGCAAAATTTCCCGGTACTCCGCGCAAAATTACCCACATGCTAAAATTGGTAATTCCAGAATGTTTATTTACGTTTTGACTATAATGTGGTTGGTATACAGGTTTAGGATGCCTTTTCAACTGTTAACTGTAGGAATTTGAACAGTTTCAATCACTTTGTTAACAACAATACAGATGGTTTTGTTTATGTGCGTAGAATTCCCCCTCCCCTTCTCCTACTCGATATTTATAACTTTTTGATACAATTTTGTTGATTTAAAATTTTTAAAATGGCACATAATTTCCAACTTAATGTCGAATACCTCTTAACTCATGAATTAGATTATGAACAATCTTATCGTAGCTTAGAAATACCTTCAACGGTTGTAGACAAGAGGAAAAAGTGTATGTGATTTTCAGTGTTTGTTGAACTATGCTGAACAATATGGCCTTCGCAAATAGAATGCGTTGTTATGTTTGTGATCGAAATGTTATTCCTAGACTCTCAATGTGTTTGAATAGAGGAGATACTATTGATGTTTTGCAAATTGCGACACAACGAAGACAAGCTGTGGGAAATCCACCTATTGATATTCAGGATGATACAAAAATATGTTTCAATTGTAATAACACAGTGATGAATGACATTATTGCTATGGAAAATAACCCGAATTGCCTTCGCCTCAATGTGTGTGCCGCGTATTAAGTCATGCGTGCATTATTTGTAATGCTCGTCGAAATATTCAAAGACTTTCTTTAGAATGTAGAGTGGATATTTTTGTTGCTTCTGATATCTATGTCCCAGATTTCTTGAGAATTTGTGGTCACCATCTTGATCATCAAGGTTTCCTCCCAAATTGCTTGCATGGAGGTTTGCATTTTGTGAATAAACCAACATTTTCTTCAAAGAATGAAGACAATTGCTAATACAAACAGGCCACTCCATAACTGAGAGGATATCAATTGTTTCATTGAAGACGAATTTAAGCAGCTCACATGAATCTCAAAAAATAATTTTCGATAATCACTAGAATCTTGCGATATTATTGAACAAGGTGGCAAGAGAAAAAATGTCGAAAAAAAACATTTGCTCACAATTTGATCAAAATGAAACATGGAGTTTCATATAAGTTATTGAAAATATTGTTTAGTTATTCTTCCTGACAAGCAGCAAGTCTCATCATTTCTAATGTGAGATTGTCTCTTCTACAAAGGTTTGTACCGAATAATATTGGATTTAATTCCATAACAAGAGAAAATTATATAAACAGTCATATATCCCCTTATACGAATCAACTGAACAATCCCACACCAGACATTCCCAAATCAATAATGATGCGAGTGTTCTAAATCACGAATTACAAAATGATTTGAATGGAATGAGAACATAGTTTCAAGAAGGCGATATTGTGATAGTCGATAGAGGATATAGAGATTCAATCAATAGTCTACAAGAACTTGGCTTGCAGTACTATATGCCACCATTTCTAACGTCGAATCAAAGGCAATTAACGAAAAATGAAGCCAATCAGGCACGTTTAATAACCACTACTAGATGGATTGTAGAAGTTAGAAATGAACATTTTAACTCAATTTTCAAATTTTTTCTTTAACCCATATCAGCCATACATGCTACGAAGTTACGTGATTATTACCTGATTGCTGGTGCCCTTATAAATAAATTCCATCCTTTGATAAATACGCCTGGAACGTTGGATACGGCCACACAAATGTTAGTTGATTTCGATTATGTCAACATTGTTAAGGCACGAGTTGAAGCTGAAAACCTCGTACTAGGAATGGTGGATGGATTCGTTTGAATCAACTTCATATACAATCGTTCCCTTGTCATGATATTGAATATTTAAAATCACTTACTGGAACATATCATTTACACTTGGCTTGGCTACAATCCGCAGAGATGGTAAAGTAGACAGCATTTTAGTTAGAAGTCGATAAGTTACATGGGGAGCCCATTTTTCTACGATTAAGAATATTTTCTCGGTTCAGAAATACTACTAAACACATGTTTTGGGTTGTTTTCAATTAAAGAGGTGACGAAAATCCAGAAGATCCTGCTCTCCCCATTTCGGAGTATTATTGTACTTATAAGTCCGGTGCCAGGGCTTTAGGAACTTGTGCGCATGTTGCTAGCATAATATGGTTTATGGGGTACGCTAGATATCAAGAAAAGATACATTTTACATCAAATCGTCTTTTAGATTTCATAGGAGATGCTGCAAATAGACTTCCAGAGAACATGGATATCGGTCCAAAAATAGTTTAATTATGTTGGTTATTTTCTCATTTATGAATGTTCATAAGAATCTTCTTATTCGTATTTGATATTTTTTGATTATGGAAAAATTCAGTTATCCATCAATTATTTTCCTCATTGTGTTGTCGTCATAATATGCCATGCGTATTGCTCGTGCCAACCCAATTAATAAATTATATCCTATGGATATCTATTCAATTCGCTATATTCGCGAACTTATATCAACTAATGTATATGTATAAATATATACTAAATGATTCCATCATTAGCTCATTCACCAAAGTCTCGTATCTAAGTATCTATATACGGTATCCTCACTACATTCTCAGGATATCTCAACAAGGAAAAAATTAGGAGACATCCCGAGCATACATTCATTAGACATCTCTTTAAGTCTCATGCCTAATTATATTCCCAGTCTCATCTCACAATATCTCTGGCACTTATCAAATATATAAGATTCTTTGAACTTCTAATATGAGCTGGAAGTTCCCACTACCATTCCGTATATCTGAGTAAGTATCCTCCTGGTAGGCAACAATATCCTAATTAGAATGCTGATACCAAAATGAACAATATACAGAGATTATTGAAAAAAACTAGCCATATACGTAGCTTTGTGTGCTACATTTGCCAGCAGAAAATAAAAATGGATTTCCACTGTTTGTATAATAATTCGCAGGTATTAATGACTGATATGAAGCAAGAGCTCCCATTCTGCTATCGATAGAAAGTATGCAATGAAGTGGAGAAATTTGATTATTTTAATTTCCCAACTGATGTGAGTATTTATTTGAATAGTGTAGATAAATTAGACAAGAGATGTTTTGAATGGTCTGAAACTTGAGCGGATTCGTTTTAGTGACATTGCAATAGTATTTTCCTCTACGGGAATAAAAACTAATAATGGAAAATCTAGAAGATTTGCTGAAATTCCTTCAATCGTGGAGTTTCCGATTCTGATTCTCACATATACGGAATTATAGATTTTCGATTTGATTTGTCTTGAGTATTTATCATAATAATAGTTATGTCAACAAGAGACAGCGGTTGCTTGATATCTGTAATACATATGATTCATGCGTATTACCTGATAACACTAGTATCCTAAGACATACATCCATACTGACATGTGCCTAGGATTTATCCACTTGGAATGTTCCTCAAATCGTAACATTCAACAGATATTTATAGGACATATTACATCCCCTACCTAGTAGATATCTTGAGACTCCCGCAATATCCATGACGGGCATCTTTACTATAGTCATGGGATATATGTATGCCATCTGTCAAGGCCGTTCAAGTTGTGATTGGTTGATTATCCATATTTCTAGTAGGCCTCATGGGGACACCACCATAGAAAAACCTCTGGGGTGGCGTGGAAATGATTTGAAATAATGTTGATTCATTTTCACTGAATTCCTTACTTTTAGGTTTTGAATAAGTATGTAAAATAAGTATCTTCTAAGTCACATCAGGAGACTTTAAATGGATTGGTTAGTCTACTCATCTAAGATCCACACCTACAATCCAGTGAAGTCAAGTGGTAATTTATTAGTGCAAAATAGTGAAAATATATGGAATTTTTCACAAATTGTTCGCCTTATATATGAAAATCACGTCATAGGATTCCGTTGAAAATGTTGTACGATATTGTAATGTTTTTCTAAATTATTTAAACAGTAAACGGGTGGGATAAACTTCAAACACACGGTATGGCTACATCATTGATCCTTTTCTTGACAAAGTATGGACCTTAATTTATTTATTCACTACACTATTCACTAATTATATACACAGTATATTCACTTAAACTAATTTATATAAACAGTTCACTAATTTATATTCACTTATTTACTTGTTTATCTCACGATGTAAAATTATCAACTAACTATACTTAGCTGATCGGTCCTTTATTTATATTAGTTCCTTTTTTACTAGAAAATTCCGAACTGCGGCTTACTCAAAAACAAATGGTTCTCTGGCATTTTCTAGATAAGGCTGGTCACAAAAACAATGTTTAGATAAGATAGTCGTAAACAGTTATAAAAAAACCATGCATATCCGCCATAATTTTAACTTTTATACCTGGCTTAGACAGAGTCGGATTTAGGGACTATACCAGTGTAATGTTTCGTAACATCACCCTTTCCTTAAATGGGAATGCCTCCTGGAACTTTTGTGTAGCCGAGACTGGATGTTTGAATCGACAACTGGCCCCATTTCTACACTTTCCGATCTTATGGAAATAGCAGGGCACCGTCTTCATCGGATACTGATAACGGGGGTTGTAGCTGCAAATTAATATTGACACCAATATCTTGAAAGATAATCTCTACTATGTTCCTGATGATTCTCCAATCCAACTGGTTACTCGCTATCTTAGTCATTGCCAGTTTCTTCACGCTGGATTCCAACACATGGTCTCGTAGGTTTCGAATTGCTTCCCACACATCGCGGTAGGTAGATCGATCTTGAAATTCATTTTTAGTTACCACGTAGAAGACGTATCGCGAATTATGTCTCAGTTTCAGTGTCTTGCTATGGGCTGGAATCTGGTCTTCAAGTTTTCCTAATTGCCCGAACTTGTTTCGAAAGACGGTTGCCAACCCTGGTGCGTTCTTGATACGGGCGGGGATGTTGTATGCCAGTGAATAATCTGGGAGAGTGAACAAATCTTGTTGTTGTTCCGAAGTGACTCCATATCTAGCTTTCCCGGTACCTCTATACGTGCCCATAAACTCCTCGAAGGTAGGGTCAGACACATCTCGAATAAGGTTTACTTATTACTCTAGGTCATGGTCTCCTTCGAATGGCGCTAGTCGGTTTTGGTGAACTACTTTTGGTTTTCCGTTGGGGATCTTGCTTATGCGATATATAACATCATTGATCCTTTTCTTGATTGAGTATGGACCTTCCCAGGATTTTTGTAATTTTGGAGAAAACCCTTTTCTCCTCGTCGGGTTGTGTAACCATACTTTATCCCCTTCTTTAAAACCGCCTTCTGTGGCCTGCGTGTCGTACCGACTTTTCATTCTGTCGCTGGCAACTTGAAGATGTGTTCGAACTAATTCATGAATATCGTCCAGCTTTCTTCTCAATTGGATTGCGTAGTCTTCGCCGGCTAGATCTTCTCCAGGACGGCAGCCAAATTCCAGGTCACAAGGAAGCCTCATTTCACGTCCAAACAGGATTTTCGCCGGTGTTTCACCCGTGGATTCATTGAGGGCAGATCGATAAGCCAATACGAATAGGGAAAGATACTGGTCCCAATCTCTCTGATGGCTGGATACTACTTTGGACAGGTATTTTCCAATAGTCCTGTTCATTCTTTCGACTATTCCATCTGACTGTGGATGTAATGCTGTTGTCCTGGTCTTCTTCATTCCCAGCTTCTCGCAAATCTCCTGGAATAGATGACTTTCGAAATTTCCTCCCTGGTCGCTGTGGATTTCCAAGGGCACTCCATATCGACTGATGAATTCTTTCACCAATACACTCGCGACAGATGTGGCCTCTTGGTTCGGGATAGCGTAAATTTCCACCCACTTTGTGAAATAATCCATTACAACCAGTATGTATTTGCTACCATTTTCTGTCGTCGGAAATGGTCCAGCGATATCTAAAGCAATCCTTTCGAAAGGGCTTCCAACATTGTACTGTTTCATGGGTGCCTTTCTCTTACCATGTGGTCCATTACTCGAAGCACAAGTCGTACATTCCTTACACCAGTCCTTCACATCGTCGGAGCTGTTCATCCAATAAAACCTTTCACGGACTCGCTGAAAGGTTTTCTTTACTCCCAGATGATCTCCCGATGGACTGTCGTGTAACTTCTTCAGTTCCTCAGCTACTCTTGTTCTCGGGATAACTAGCTGTCTCCTCATTTTGGAACCATCATCGTTTTCAAGGACTCTTTTCAACAGCCCTTCTTCCAGGACAAGTGAGTCCCACTGAGCCCAATACGCCTTGAGTTTCGGTGAAAATCGTGACACTTCTTGTGAGGTAGGTCGCCCATTTTCTTCCTTCCATTGCCGGATCATCTTCAGGTGAGGATCATTCTCCTGATCCTCTCTGATCCTGGCGGGTGACCATTCCTCGTTGACTACAGTAATTCTTGAAACTGCAACTTCCTTAGATTTCGACTTGTTGCATTGTGAATAGTCTACAGGGTATGATCGTCTAGGTAAAGAGTTGGCTTTTCGGTGATTCACATCAGCTGTATGTTCACCCCTGTCTGATTTCCCCTGTGACTGTAGTTCTTGGGTTACAGGAATCTTGGGGCGCTTAGGCGGACTGCGTACGTGCTCTAGCTTGCCACGCTGCCGAAATTTGATCTTCTTCTGATCCCTACCTGCCATACCTTTCAACAAGATGATGATCTGGTCAAGTTTGTCATCGTCATCTTCTTCCAGCATTGTCCTACCTTTGTTGTACCGCTAGCCCTTCGTGGCTGCTTTGTATTTAAGAGGTTCTTGGTTTGCAGGAGTCGTAGGACGCTCACATGAACTGCGTGCATGCTGTAGCTCGCCACAATTACTGCATCTGATTTTCTTCGGCTTCTTGTCTACCACACCTTTCAATAAGTTGACAATCTGGTCAAGTCTGTCATCGTCACCTTCTTCCTGTATGTCCTTCCGTTGTTGTATCCAGAAGCCATCGTGACTCCTTCATATTCAAGAGCAGCAGTCAATGCATCGACCAATCTTTTAGAGTGAGCTAATCGAAGCGTCTTCTCCATATCGTGGTCACATAAGCCGTCAATAAAGGCCTGGATGTCTAAACATTCCATCATGTTCTCTGGTACTGATGGATAAGACAATCGAACTAGTCGGACAATGTCCAGTTCATACTCTTGAAGGGTTTCGTCACGTTTCCGCCTTCGGTTCTTCAGCTGGAATTTGTACCAAAATTCTAGATGTCCGTGACCGTATCGCATGTCCAACTTCTTCTTCAGCTGCTCGAAATCGTCCGTTTCTCCCATAGATATCGTCTGAAGGACATCTAAGGCATCTCCCCGAAGCGCGATAGTTAATTTCACTGCTTTCTCCTTGTCGGACCAATTATTCACTCTAGCGGCTGCTTCAAACTGTTTTACAAAATTGGTAAAACTGCAAATATCATCTTTCTTGGGTTGTGTTTCTGGCTAGCAGATCTCGATCTTCTTTTCTTGTGCTGAAGTGTCTTGTGTTCTTAAATCGGCAATCTTTGTCTCTAACTCCTTGATTTTCTCGTCCATCTGATTTTACATCGTTGTCATCTTATTCTCCAAGTCTTATTTTATTTTCTCGTTCATCGTTGTCATCTTATCCTCAATATCCGATTTTGGAGACGAAATTTCATTTTCAACTTCAGCAGCAATGTAATTTTTCAATGATAAGATATCTGCAGAAATATCATTCTTCATAGCAGAAATCTTCTCGTCCATGGCAGAGAAATCGTTTCTCACATTAGTAGAAATCTTTTCTTCCATGGCAGAAATTGACGAGATTAATGTGGAAGCCTCGTCATTGAATAAAAATAATTCTGGATCAAAGCCGTCATTTTCCAGTGCCATTTTAAGTCTTTCTACTAATTCACTTTTCTTACCGGACGTTTCCAACTCACGATCTTCCAATTCTGCTCTTAATTCCGCCACTTTCAGATCCCTTAATCTCTTGGCAATTTTTACGTAGCAATTTATTTATATTATCCCACTTCTGACACCAATGTAATGTTTTTCTAATTTATTTAAACAGTAAACGGGTGGGATAAACTTTAAACACACGGAATGTTCACTTACATAATTTATTTATTCACTACACTATTCACTAATTATATACACAGTATATTCACGTAAACTAATTTATATAAACAGTCCACTAATCTATATTCACTTATTTACTTGTTTATCTCACGATGTCAAATTATCAACTAACTAAACTCCGCTGATCGGTCCTTTATTTATATTAGTGCCTTTTTTACTAGAAAATTCCGGACTGCGGCTTACTCAAAAAGAGTGGTTTTCTGGCATTTTCTAGATAAGGCTGGTCACAAAAACAATGTTTAGATAAGATGGTCGTAAACAGTTATAAAAAGAACCCTGCGTATCCGCCATAATTTTAACTTTTATATCTGGCTTAGACTAGACAGAGTCGGATTTAGGGACGATACCAGTGTGCTGTTCCGTAACAATATGAATGAAAGAATTTCGAGCTATACCATGAGAAAGTATCGCTACCTTCTCGGACTCCCCTATGAAATACAAGGTGATGAAAAAAAATCATGGTTTTTATTTAATAAAGTATACGTAGTTTTTCAAATTAACATCATTCGACTCTGTATACGATGAAACACATCCTTCAAGAGAATTTTGTCATTTTCGGTGGGTTTATTACTACAAGATGTTCGATAAACCAAAATTCGTTACTCTTCTATATTCGTGAGTCACCGTGTATGAATTGTATCAACTGTGATGAAAAATGATATAAGTTTAAAACATTATGTGATGATTCAATCTTTTTTCGTATTTTCTTTTTATAAAATAACGAAATTATGAAAGTTTCATAATAGCATTATTATCAAGTGAAATCGCCCTGTAATACAATAAAATTTGGAAAGAATTTCCCATGAATTTGTCATATAGGGATGTGATGATAATACCACCAAACATAAATCAGAACTAAATCATAACTTGGGAGATACGCAGTGATGAAAAGTTAACATTGCTCATATTCAACCCCCTTGTAACTCAAAAACTAGTCATAGGACCTTGTTGCTCCCATTGAAAAATTTCACCAGAATGATCAATTCTACAGCATATCAAAAATTCAAGAAATTTGACGGAGATCCATTTTCCCATATAAGGCCAAATTTAATATAGTCGATCTAAATGAAATTATTTTTAGGAATAAGTAGTAAAATATTTGAAACCTCAATTTGATTAGATCAAAGCTCTTATCAAAAAACTGTTCATTCAAACTCTAATATGACTGAGTGCGAACCTGTTAATGGTCCTCTTCTAACAAAATTAAATTATGCTCCGTCAAACTTCGAAATCATTTATGATGTACCCTGTAGAAATTTAATTGGGTGTCTGATGTATGCCATGCTATGCACACGTCCAGATTTATGTATATCAATACACATATTAAGCCGTGATCAAAGTAAAAATAATGTAGAGCTTTGGAAATGATTAAAAAGGGTTTTCCGATATATTGAAGGTACGCTTTAGCTTAAGTTAACGTACGTAAAAGGTAACTATGATGACATAATAAATTGTTGACTACATTGATTCAGACTGGGGACTGGGGATATTGTGAAGATGACACAAAAAGTACATCTGAATATTTTAGTATAGCCAACAGTCCTGTATATCATAAGAGTTCAAAACATATAGATATAAAATATGATTTTATAAGAGAACAAATTGAGAAAAAGATCATTATAATAATACATTTCTACAATTGAACAATTAGCCGATGTCTTGACTAATTGAAACAAAACTTTCAGGTTTGAAATAAAGCAAATCTTTTTTAATACGTTACCAAGTTTTCGGAAGCGTTTCCTTCCATTTTCAAGGCTATAAAAACCAAAGTAAAACAAATGGTCAACAAATTACCATTAATAAAAATTTAAACAATTGAAAAAATTGCTGTGAACGTTTTAACTTACTTGTACTTTTGGATTTGCATGTTTAAAAGCCACATTACACAAAGTGAAAATCATATTCAGAAGAACAAAACTGTTTACCAGTAAAAGTTACCCACCTACACCATATTCAATATTAAAACTTTTTTGGATTCGAAAGGTATTTAATTTTTTGGAGATTGTTGCCTACCCGTAAATCGACTGAAATCGTGTTTACTGGGTGGTATTTTAAAAGTGAATATTGTTAATTAAAAAATCAAAACTATATATTGTATTAGTGTTTTAAATGAAACTCACTGTTTCTAGCTAATTCTACAATATGATGAAAATTGTTGAAAATTCTAAAAAATTTACAATTGTTTCGATAACTAAATATCATCGTCAGAATGACAGAAGTTACATTTCATTTGATGCCTACCTAATGTTTTGTAGTTATTTTTGGCTAGACCAAGAAGTGACCTAACTTGTGATTGATATATGTTTATAGAAAAAGAAGAAGATGTGATATTACAAATATTGAAACTTAGATATTATTAGCCATACGGTGATATCCTGGATATCATTTTTCCAATTGAGATCAGTATAACTGTGCAATGATATAGAAAACCAGGAAAACTATATATGCTGATCTTTACAATTATCACTTAAGAGGGGCCTCCTCACAGGTATATAAACCTAAAAACCTACACAATACTAGTTACTAAATTAGTAATTATTTGGTTCAAAATATTTACGATAGATGTCGATAGTAGTACTAAATCGGCTTTTACTTATTCAACATATTTTCTCTCTCTGTTTTTCCACTCTTGGCGGTTGAAAGAAACGCATCTCTGTTCGAATGTTTTGATTTCAAATATTTCAACTTATTGTGAGCACAGAAACCTTATCTCTGTATTTTATGTTGCATTCAAACCCCAGAACACCTGTGCA
Organism: Galeruca laticollis; assembly: GCA_963921935.1. Lineage (NCBI taxonomy): Eukaryota > Metazoa > Arthropoda > Insecta > Coleoptera > Chrysomelidae > Galeruca > Galeruca laticollis. Next base: position 37,929,152 of record OY998184.1, read on the forward strand.
TAGATAAGAGAATATTATATACACAGATCCAAACAAAATTTGTTGACATAATTTCCATTTGAGTGTAGATTTTTGATTATTTAAGAGTTTCATAAATGTTTTTGAAAGGAATAAATTGTTAAAAAGTACGTAATCGTATCGACCCGATATCAAAAATTATAGTTATGATAATGTAAATTATCCTGCAATCCGTATTTTTTAATTTTTAAAGCTATGTTTGAGGTTATGTTTAATGGATTATTTGATTAATGTGAAAATATGATATAAATAATACTGATGGTTTGTTCTAGTATCATCAAACCATCTTTCAACATTCTCTTGAAACCCTGTTTTAATGATATTATGGGTTTGTTAGCGGAAAGCGAAAAATGCTTAATTGAAGTGAAGTGACCTTTGAAGTATCTGAATGAAGAAAATTAAAACCGCTCTCAAAAGACAAGAATTGCATAATTCGTTTTGATGAATATATATATATATATATATATATATATATATATATATATAATAGTGATAATTGAAAAATATAACTATTATCACCTGATACAAGGTGCATTACATATTGCATGAAAGGACATGTTCTATTTAATAATATGGATACCAAGTGACAGCATTGTGGGAATTGCTAGAAATTAAGAATGGAAGAAAAATATACATACTTTAAAAACATTCTACCTTTCAAAATTTGTACCATTTATATTAACATAATAAAATGTTTTCATGATTATAAATTTTTGTTTGTTTCATGCTAAGAAAATTAAACTGCGGAAAAGTTGCAAATGTACATGATTTAAAATAGGCCATTTAGTCTGTAAACACAGAATGTCGTGTCACAACTTTGCCTCAATCTAATCATATTTGTATCAGATTCAGAGTTTCTGTAGGTTGCTTTCAAATTTTAGTTGACATGTAGGCTCTTTTTTCAACTACATGTGTAAATATATTCAATTTATCTAGAAATAAATAATATTAACAAATAGTTTCCAAATTTATTATACAAAGAAATATTTACTTGTAATACAATGCTTTATATTTAATAGAAATAGGAAAGTAAGGTACAGTGAGGAATTTCAATTTGAAATAGCAAACGTTGAAAAAACTTACAAAGCAACTATAACAACTAATAAAAAATTTAAAGCGAAAGATCTGTAATGACAAATAATAATGTATATATTGTGGAGAGATCGATATATACAGTATAACTCAAAGTGCAACAAGTAGACAAAATTAACTTTTTAGTCGTCCTTTGTTTTACAATTTTTTTTAATATCAACAACTAAGACTATTACTAAGTCATCCTTTAATAATAATTTGGTTTCTTATTTTCTTTCATTTTTTGAAATGCTTATATAATCAAACAATTTGCAAGGAAATTTCGACTATTGGCTAGACAAAGTTTTAAAATATTTATAGTTCAAAGATTTTTAAAATATAATGTTACCTACTTCATTCATTAATTTTATTCAACAATTACTATTATTATGGTGCATAGGCTAAGGCAAGCTAAAAAGTGGATAACCATCCTAATTTCTTATAAAATATTTGGACAGGTTGTTAAGAGAAAAACAAATACACCTTGTCATTCTCTTGTTAAAACTGTTCTTAAAAAGACTTATTGTATGACGGAGGTAATGGAGTATGGAACTCTTGAGGAAAAAGTGGCTAAGAGCATTTTTGAACAAGTACAAAATGTTGTGGTGGTTGATTCAGGATTGTGGGTAGATGTTCAACACGGTTTTCTAGGTGCTTCTCCTGATGGTAAATATATTGAACATAACAAATAATTACCATGGGTTATAAATTCTTTTTGCATTTTAAATGACATTCATTTATTGATCAAATATTTTAGGGCTTGTAGGTGATGATGCACTACTTGAAATAAAATGCCTCCACTCTGCATCAAAACTGAATTTACAAACAAATACAATAAGCGAAATAATTGACCTCATGAAGAACAAAATTTGTCTAGAAAAACACAACAATAAACTTCAACTTAAGCGGAATCACAATTACTATTATCAGGTATAAACATGATATATTTATTCCAAAGAACAAAAACTCAAAATCATTCTCACATAATATATTTAATCACATTGATGTATTTACCAACAATAAATAAGAATAACATTAAAAAGTAGTTATTGGTGTAATAGGCACAAAAAGTGCATTTTTGTTGCAAGGAAGCATGAAGCACTAAACACAATCTTGTGGAGTAGATTTGAATAGCATTTACGAAGCACAAATTTACTTATTTAGCATGAAAATTACTTAACTATAATCACATACAAATAGAATACACACTAAACTATAAATTTGGGATATTTTTATGAACACAAAACATATGACAACAGCATTTGACCCATAGAGAAAGTTATAATATTATTTGTCTATGAATTGACCGTCGTCTTCTGTCATTGTTCTATATTGTTCTATACAGCGCCATGCATCAAGACGGTGGAGCGGAAGAACTAAAGTAAAAAGATGTTTGTTTGCAAAAATTTGCGCAAAACAAATCTCAAAAAATACAATGATTTGTGATTTCATATTTTCAGAATCGAATTTTCTAGGCTTCCTTTTGGGGATCAGGTTTTGGTGTCCAGATTGGTGACCACAAATTGTCGAAACTGTCAAAATCACACCATCACTAAATGGCTTATATCTTTTTTATAACAATATAAAACTCAACCAAAATACCTGATCCCCAAAACAAAGGTCCAAGTTATATTGTGTTGAAATTTCAACACTTAATTTCCCTGCGTTCTTTAGATTTTTTGTGTACAAAATGACCTAAATTTTGTTGCAAATCACGGGTGCCAACTGTTTTCAGGATCCTAAAACGTGAGGCCCCTCTTAAGAAGACAGTTTATTAGTGGAGAACTCCCTAGATTTATCTGTTCATTGACAACTTCATATTGTGGGTTTCTTAAATGTCTTCTTATTTCCAATTCTTCAAGGAAATCCAGTTCTTCTTTCTTTTCACAAATATGCAGCACTTCTAGTTCTGTGTTAGGTGTCAATGAATGATTGGTGTCAAGTAGATGTTTTGCGTTGTGGGTTTTATCTGGTTGTTTTAATCTGTATGCCCGTAAGTGTTCACTGTATCGGATTTCAAAATTTATAAGGGTCTGACCCAAATAGACAGCATTACATTCTGGACATTTGAGTTTATATATACCCGATTTCTTCAATTTTGGTCTTTTGTTTTTACATTTAACAATTTTGTACTAACGTTACTTTCTGTTTTAAAAGAAATTGTTGTATTCGTTGCTAAAGATATTATCTTTGAAATATTATTAGAAATATTTCCTGCATATGTGATGGTTTTATAAGTTTGTTTAAGAAATATTAGTTAATTTCACTAAATATTGTGTTTCCTGATACTTAAAAATTGCAAAAAAAGAACTAAAAGTATATTATGCCTCCTTCATGCCTTTGAAAAGATCGAAAAAACTACTCTATTAAAATTAATCAACACTATTGTTGAGAGCTGCACCAATCATATGTAAAATGAGAAAATAAGCCAACAGTCAAAGAACACTCAAAATCTCTCACATTCGGTATGCCCTAACTGTCACCTCATTCCAGCAAAACTATTGTAATAACAAAAAGCACGTAAAACCCAACGACGAGTACTGGTGATTTCCACCTTTGTCTGGTGGTTATTTCCACGAAAAGAACAATGATTGTAGTTAAATAGTGATTACAAAATAATAATGTGTAATAATATAAAAGCTTGCAAAATATACACATGGAAAAAGCGTAACCTCTCACGTTATGCTTGACAATCGAAACCAAGTGCTAGGGTGAAACATTGTTTTTTGAGAATTTAATTATCAAATAATGTTAATTTTGCGAACAAATAACTGACCTGTCACGTCAGGTACCTATCAACTCAAAACGCTAATCTGGGAATCAATCTCATCGCCGGCAGAGCGGACATCATTGAGAAATGTATTAAATATTTATAGATCATTGGCTCCTCGACCCTGTTAATGTGATACATTGCCACACAAAATTTCCTATAATTTTTTTCCACGTCTAGAATCTTTATGTTATCATAATCTGTATGGTGAAACTCATATATCACATGTTCTGATAGTGTACATTTCCGCTTTTTTAACCTTGCATCACTTTTATGTTGTGCACGATTTTAAGTTCTGAGATGTCATACCTACATATTGTTTGTTACAATTTTAACAAGCGATACTGTAAATTACATTAGTTTTCATCAGAGAGTCATTTGGCTGTTCCAATTTGGTAAAAAGAGACTGTAAAGATTTAATTGCTCTTTGTGCTATTTTTGTATTATCTATTCCCCTGAATTCCCTAATAATATTTTCTGAAAGAGTTTTGATGTAAGGTATGGAATCAAAAATTACCCTCTGTGAGTCATCTATACGGTATATATGATCGCTGGGAGTGTTGTATGTTAAACCTCTTGAATAATTTTTTTGATAACTATTTTTTTAAGGGTGTCTATTAATATTTCAAGATTTTTGCTGAGTGAAGAAGGGTGTGAAATTTTCATGATTCTGTTTTACATCCCTAGTTCTAGGCTCACCTTCATTTTATAGGGATTACTAGACTTGAAATTAAGATATCTCCCAGAGCTGATAGGTTTCACGTACATGTCAAGGATTATCCTGCCTTCATTGGCCCTAATTAGTTTGGTGTGTAGGAATGATACACATCTGTTCACTTCTTTTTCAACTGTAAATTGTATGAATCTATTGTTACTGTTAAAAACATTGAGGATGGTTTCTACCCCATCTTCTGGAAGAGCAGTGATTATTTCATCAACATATTTTGCAGAAAAGGAATATCAAAAGGTAACCTGTTAACACATTCAGCAATCAGATCGTCCTTGATGTATTGTGCAAAAATGGGATATACGGAACTACCCAACGGTGTACCAAAAATTTGTAAAAGCAAAATAGAAAGTAGCATTAACAAAATCAACCAATTCCAAGAATTGGTCATTATTTAATCTACAGTAATTTTGAACTGAATTCCAATGATTGGTAATGCTATTTTTTGCCAAATTAATTGGTATGTTTGTAAAGAGTGACACAACATCTAAACTGATAATTACATAATTCTCAGGTAATTGATAATCTTGAACGAATTGTGCAAACTCAAAAGAGTCTGACGAAAAACATATTATTGTTATTGTAGGCTAAGGTGAGTTTGTCTGTGATAAATTGCGCAATTTTTTCATAAGGTGATTCTATAGAAGAGATAATTGGACGTAAACTTAAGATTACTTTGTGAGATTTTGGCAATCCGTAAAACTTTGGAATAATAGCAGAGCTCATTCTTAACTTTTCCTATCATTGTCATAAAAAAACTCCTAACAAGTGCTTGTGACTTCTGTAGTATTGTAGAATTAGGGTTATGTCTTACCTTTTTATAATAAGTGTCATTAGTTAATGTGTTAGCAAGTTCTATGTATTGATTTTTATATAAGGATTTTTTTAGAAACTCTCTGCTCTTTTTGTACAATGAATTGAGATATGAAGTTTTTTTTATTTTGTTGTAAGAAATTAGTTGTTTTTACTCTGATTATCTCTTTTTTTAAATTTCCATTAATTGCGTTTGAAAGATTCTCAACGTCTGCCAAAATGTTTTTTATTTGTAGTTCATTAATATTTGGAGGTATACCAAACTTATGTCCGAATGAGAGGAAGTTTCTGACTTCCATGGGTGTTAAGTATTCATTCAGTTTATTTTAATTTGTTATTGTTCTTGTTTTATCTATATCTGATATGTAAGCTCATTTAATAATAAAATTTAAATGTGAAATTCTTATGCAAATCGTTAGTGGTATTTTTAAACCTAGCGGACGTACGGTATACATACATTATGTTCAATTTAAAACCCAGTTCTCCAAGCGGCGAGGGAAGAAGAATAACAGTTGTCGAAGTGAACCGTTCGTAGTTAATATTTAACGCGCTAGTGCGAGGAACTTTAATAAAAACCCATTGAACCCCTGATATAGTCCACAATATCGCTTTCAAGAAGGATTGCAACCCGGCAGAAGATCATCCGAGACCTTCAGGTAAGAATACCATCTTGGACGATTTGCTTGCATCATATTTTTTATATATAACTTGTAACCTTTCATAACTTAACGAAACCATTATCATTCTCCAAACATTGTTTGGTCACTTCTCCCGGGTTGTTAATTTTCAAACTTTGTTTTATGAAATTTGAAAATATAAATTTTTATATCAACTTTTTATAAGTCTCAAGGTTAAATGGCATTAGCATTCTCGATAATTAGTGGTTTTTACTTTCTCCGAAATTTGACTATTTAAACATAATATACTTAGTTTAAATAAAAATAAGTTCACTTCATTAATCCAGTTTAGCCCATTTATGCTCTTTAGATAGCTTCATTCTCAAGTGTATTAAATATTTATAATTTATTGGATTCAACTCTAGTTACTCAATAAAAAATAATTATTGAATTAAAAATTTATTCTTCTCTCTCTATTTACTTATTATTATTAGATATCTATTACCCTCTTGTTTATTGGTCTTATAATTTAGTTGTCTCAGATTATTAGGTAGTATAAAGATTGAGTTGAATATTCATTAGACATGTTAATTTTAATTTCTCAAATCAGGTATTTTAGCTTGAGTTGTATAACTTTAATCTGTATGTACCTATATAATATATTTATCAATTGAAATTCATTATTTCTGTGTTTGTAAGTTTTATATATGTAAAAGGTTTGGCATTAAAAGTTATCTCTGCTCAATATTATTATTGTATCTCAATGGCGGCTAGATTACGTCAAGCAAAAGGTCTTAGAGACTCAGCCTCTGATAGAATTTTGATACTGCATGGCCTTGCCATACAGGCAGAGGGAATCAAAGTGCTCATAACTATTTTAAAGCTAAATATGCTGAATTAAAAACATTTTACAGTGACTTTAACCTTCAGCATTCTACAATTATTACTGCTCTGGCTGCAAATGAGGAGGCAGATCTAAATACTGAAACATTGCTCAGACAGGAAGTAGATAATAAATATTTTCATATAGTGAGTGTTTATTCTGATTTGATTGATACTAACTCTACCTTCCATTCCAAGAACCAAGGTTCAAATGTAAAGCTGCCAAAATTGAATATATCGGTTTTTTCGGGAGATTTAAAATTATGGCCAACATTTTTTGATCTTTTTAAGTCTCTTATAGATACTAATGAATTTAGATATTTAATGTCGTTTCTGTCTGATGGCGCTTTAATTCTCATTAAAAATATTAAATTTATAGAAGTTAATTATGACTTAGCCTTTAGTAAATTGATTTAGCATTATCAACATGCGCGTGCGTCAGCCATATTTTATTGGGAACATGTTTATAATTCTCAAAAATTAACTTCGGAGAACCCAAAATATCTTAGCCTTTAACGGCTACACAGTGGTCTGCCAGACACCTCGCGAGAATCTATTCCCATTATTTTGAAAACGCTTGTGTGCTGAGAGGTGGGGGTTTATGTACCTTTCAGTCGATGACCGTCCCACACATCAGTAACAATGCTGTGTCAGTAACGTGAGAACGTCGGTAGCGGGAGCTGTGAATTATTATTATATCCCAAAGATAGACAGTGGTCTGCTAGACCACAGCGTAGCGATTAGGTAGGTGTTTCTATTTCTGGTTATATTTTTATAAATCGACATTTTTCAAAGATCATGTATATGTATATAGTATGGCTGGTGTTCCGGGACCTTCAAGAATGCATCCAGACGACCCACAATTTCAGGAATGGGTAGAAAATATTTTGAATGTGCCAGAAGATTTTCATGAACTCGATTTTGATAGCGAAGACGACTTAGAAGACGCTGATTAGTTGGAAAGCGAACACGATACTCACAGTGAAGGAAGCGCATCAGAAAGTGACGAAGAAGTAATGGTAGATAAAGAAGGATATTATCTAGAAAAAAATAAGTTCACATGGTAAATTGTTTTTGTTTTTTGTTCTTATTTGACTTGCTACTTATATGTTGCGATTTTAGGTCAAAAAAAGAGCCTCCTACCAACGTGCGAACAAGGCAACATAATATTATTGTTACACTCCCAGAACTCAAAGCTGCTGCAAAGCATCTTGGAAATTGTCCAACCCCTGAAGAAGTATGGAGGCTATTACTGTCGGATGAAATTATCAATGAAATTATTTTTCATACAAATAAAAAAATTACCGAAGCAAAAAATAAATATAAGGATCCATCACACCCAGCATTTACGCCATTATATCTAGTTGAAATGAAACCGTTTTTAGGTCTACTTATTTACACTGCATTTTTCAAATCTGGAAATGAGAATCTGGATTGTCTATTTGCCACTGATGGAAAAGGCAGGGATGTATTTCGTTGCACAATTTCCAAAAAGACGTTTTGAGTTTTTGCTTATCTGTCTAAGATTTGATAACGCAGAAACAAAAAATGAAAGGAAGGTTACTGATCCATCTGCAGCTATATCAGCGGTATTTCAAAAACTGATAGACAACTTCCAAAGATATTATAGCCCGGGTGCCAATGTGACTGTTGATGAAATGCTTATACCATTTCGAGCTAAATGCAAATTTAGAATCTATTTGTCGAACAAACCGGCAAAATACGGCATCAAGGTCCAATGTCTAATAGATGCTAGAAATAATTACTTGTATAACGCAGAAAAAAAGTTTAGTATAACCACACAATCGGTTATTCGTTTATGCAAAGGTTTAGAAAAATCGCATCGCAATGTAACGGGAGACAATTGGTTCAGCTTTATACAGCTTGTTGATGAACTTAGAAAAAGAGGCCCAACCTACGTAGGAACGTTGAAAAAAATAAAGCAGATTCCACCACAGTTTCTCCCGCATAAATCAAGAATAGTAGGGTCTTCGCTATATGGATTTCGGGAAAAATACTGCTTTTGTTACACGTTCAGAACAAATGTAAACCCATATTAGTTGTGTCGTCTATGCATCACTCGAAGTCAAATACTGTTGACGGCACAAAACCTGAGATCATAGAGTATTACAACAAAACCAAGGGGGGCGTTGATTCTTCCGGCAAAAAAAGTGCGCCTGTTATATTGCCAGCAGAAGGACTCGCCGTTGACCAATGGCAATATTTCTACAAATGTTGGATGTTAGCACGGTAAATGCATATATTATGCACCAAAGCTATAAAGATGCCCGTAAACTGGAACGCATGGACTTTTGAAAACATTTAGCCAAGACATTAGTATCTCCATTGATGTGAAGAAGATTGCAGAATAAAAAGATACCCAGAGAACTAAAACTTACTTTGGAGCGAATTCTCAACAAGACAACTGAAAATATCGAAATAATAGCTGAAGAAGAGCGTCTGGAAACTCGAAAGTTATGCCATATTTGTCCATCAAAATTGAAAAGAAAGACTCAGTATTTATGTGTTATTTGTAAAAAACCGATTTGTTTGCAATGTTCCCGAAAAATTTGTTTAGAATCTAAAGGAAACAAAAATGTTTTAAAAATATTTTATTATTTTGTATTCTTTATAATTTTGAAAATAAAGCTAAGTTTTTTTGCTTAAAAAGGGTTTCTAAACTTTTAAGTTTTATTTAAATCAAATTCTAAGTAATATTCGATGTTAATTTGAATTTTAACACGAATTCTAATGGAGCGTCTGTCAGACCACACTGTAGCGGTTAAAGGAATTTTTTTAACCGTAGCCGTTGAAGGTTAGAGCTTTTGGCACTGTTTTTTGATGACTTGGAAGCTCTATAAAATTTGGGGTTACCGGTCCGAGAGTGGGATTTTTTACTATTTCAGCTTTTAAGCAAAAAAAATTGAGTCGGAAACATTACAGCGATTCGAACAAGAAAATGCCACTTTTGCGTCGGAAATTCCTAAATATGATGATTTATATAAATTTCTTGAAAAGCAATGCAATGCTTACGATTCAGTAATTTTATTCAATCTCCTAAGAGAAATAACTGAAGTAAATATCAAATAAAAAATATTAAACCGTACACTCGGTTTATAAGTCCTGATTTTTGTCCCAAGCACCCAAAGGAGAGATACGAGATATCCAAACAATACAAGTGGTGTACTAATTGTTTAGGAACCAAACATACTTCAAAGAATTGTACTCCTAATGGTGGTTGCAGAATTTGCAATAAAACACATCACACTCTTTTAGATTTCGATCAACAACCTTTAGTAAATAGAATATGACTGCTATAGATGCTCCCTCTTCTTCCAATTCAACTCAAATTTCTAGTTTAGATCCTATTGATCCTAAAATCACCTCTGTCTTGCACACATCAGTACGTTCTACTAATTTACTCCCTACTGCCCAGATTGAGGTACTATATTGCCGTGGAAACTATCAACAGGTTAGAGTTTTAATTGGTAGATGTAGTCAAGTTTCTTTAATTACTGAAAAATGTGCCAGCAGATTGGGTCTGCCCAGATGTAATACTCCTATACAAATAGGAGGAGTCTAAGATATTGGAACTTTCTCTAACAAGTCTCTAAGTTGTATTTTAAAACCTTTCAATAAGTCAACTCCCTTATTCAATTTGGATGCTCAAATAGTGTAAACAATCTGATACATTTCCCTGTATTTCTAAGTTGGAATTGGCTGATAAGATGTATAACATTTCATCTCGTATAGATATGTTACTCGAATCAGATATATTTGCAAAAATCTTTAAACCTGACAATGTTCAAACAGCAAAAGGGGAACCGTTTGCTGTTACCACTCAATTTGGTTGGATTTTAATGGGGAAAATAAATACCGCTAATAAACACACTCTTTTCTTTCATCATGTCTTACGTCCCTCGACAATACCCTTCTAACATTTTGGGATCTTGAAAATATTCCTCGGTCCTTACCTATTTCTGATGATGATAAAAAATATGAAATGATATTCCAAAAACTCATAAAAGAATATCTACGGGTCGTTTCAGTGTTGCTCTTCCTTTTAAAACCATGGATCCATTTTTTGGTGATACCAGAATATCTGCTCTAAAGAGATTGAAAAATATGGAAAACCGTCTTTTGAAAAATGCCCAGTTTTCCAATTAATATAACAGATTTATGAAAGATTATCTTTTCAATGGTCACATGGTTGAGACCTCTCCTACCTCTTCATTCGACAAAATCTATGATATCCCACATCATTACGTAATAAATCCTAATAGTACTATAACCAAGCTCAAGGTTGTATTCGATGCTTTCTGTAAATCTCCTGCAGGTTTCTCGCTGAACGACACTCTTTTCATAGAACAAAAGTTGCAAAAGGATATTAGTGAAATTTTATTGCGATTCAGACTTCATCCCCTTAGTTTTATTGCTGATATTAAGCAAATGTATAGGCAAATATCAATATCGAAGGAGCACCAGACTTACCAAAGAATTCTTTGGCGCTTCTTTCCGGAAGATCCCGTTCAAGAATTTAAGCTTACTACTGTTACTTATGGAGAGGAAGGGTACTTCAATGTAATATATTTTAGATTTACTTCACAGTATAACGCCTCCAAAATCTGCCTAATTGCTGGTTGGGGAGTATGTTAAGTATTCATTCAGTTTATTTTAATTTGTTATTATCCTTGTTTTATCTATATTTAATTTGTAAGCTTATTTAATAATAAAATTTAAATGTGAAATTCTTATGCAAATCGTTGGTGGTATTTTTAAACCTAGCGGGCATACGGTATACATACATTATGTTCAATTTAAAACCCAGCTCTCCAAGCGGCGAGGGAAGAAGAATAACAGTTGTCGAAGTGAACCGTTCGTAGTTAATATATAAAGCGCTTGTGCCAGGAACTTTAATAAAAACCTATTGAACCCCTGATACAGTTCACAATATCGCTTTCAAGAAGGGTTGCAACCCCGCAGAAGATCATCCGAGACCTTCAGGTAAGAATGCCATCTTCGACGATTTGCTTGCATCATATTTTTTATATATAATTTGTAACCTTTTATAACTTAACTAAACCATTTCCATTCTCCGAAACAATGGGTATATCAACGTCTGTTAAGTTTCTTAGCCAATTTTCTTGTACTAGAATTGCATCATCAGTATAATTTTCTAAATTCTTAAATTAATTAATATTTTTAAATTGTTGTCTATTGTAAAATTCAATCCAGAGCCCTGAAGCAGTATCCCTTCAGCACTTTGGAATGAATTTTTAAAAATTAAAAAAAAGACTTTTTTTCGCAAGTTATACTTTTTATTGTATAAAAAAAAATACAAACAAAATTTTTGGTTGGAGGGGTTTCATGTTTAAGGGTCCAATAGTATAGTCTAGTCAAATTACACTTTTATCTACAAAGAAAAAAATGTGAGCGGATGGGAACAGTTGGAAATGGTAAAGTGGCGTATGATAAACGTAAAAAAACTAAATGCGAGAGTAGGAGTGTTTCCAGATATATTTGGGGGATGAAAAGGGGTGGAATTTTGGAATATTGCGATTTCCGGTTGACGTCGGAGAGAAAAGTGTACAACAGAAAAGTTGTAGATCGCATAAAAAAATCTACAGCTTTTGTATGAATGATTTTTTCGCATAACCTCAGAATCTCCGAGTAAAATGAGAAAAGCCGCTTTGAACGTTTTTTATTTTCCATTTACACAAAAATAATTTTATTTTGACGAAACTTGGTGAAAGTATACCTTTTTGTGTCTGAAATATCCACAAATTTTTAAGATAAAATATCAAGAGACTTCCGAGATAATCACGTTATTCGGCCCAAAAAAATATTTTATCAATTTAAAATTCTCCTTTGGAAAATTGTCGTGGAGACTTCTTTAAGGTCGCAATTTTTTCGTTTTGAGTTATACTTTTTTGTAAAATAATAATAAAACACAGTCCTCGTTTAAAATCATGCTCAAAAATTGGAAAAATCAAAAAATAATTTTGCAACTATCTTTTTTTACTAAATGTTAATAATTTGTTTAAAGTTTCAAATAACTCTTAAAAACTAATTGCACTATTTATTTGTTGATTATTGATATTTCCAGAACAGATACCATTAAATATTTGGGTGTAACGATAGATAGTCATATGAGATGGGACGTTCACACTGAGAGTGTGACAAAAACCTTAAGAAGTATGCTGTTCAAATTCAAATATTTGAGCAAATTACTAGATACTTATCACTTGAGAATAATTTGCTTTGCTCTGGTGGAATCTCGTATTCAATATGCTGTGCAGAGCTGGGGAGGGGCTGCTGCTACTCACTTGAAAAATTTGGAAACGGTGCAGAAACGAATTCTGAAAATTATGTATCTAAAAGAACCAACCTTCACACGCAATTTGCTTTTTTCACAAGCAGGAATCTGCGATGTAAAACAAATATTTCTTAATAACATACTTACTCATATACACAAAAACAAAAATCTATTAAATAATATCGACCATGAACATTTCACTAAGAAAAAAAAGAATATCACGTTGAAAGCTCTCTGAGTAGTACAAAAATTGGACAACGAAATATATTCTATCTCATTCCAACATTTTTTAATCTCCTACCCCTGAACAAAAAATGAATATAAATTCTCGTCACATGCTGAAAAAAATTATAAGAAAATATGTTCTTAACTTAAATCGAGATCTGGTTCGATCTCTTTTTGACTGACAGACTTTTCAAATCTTCATGTTATTATTAATTGTGTTATATGATTCAATGTCGTTTGTCAATTGCAATACTCTACAAAGCGTTTTTATTGATAATTTTTTTTTGTATTTTTATTGTTAATTCTCTTGAATTTATGAACGAAATATGTTGAATGTCAAAGTGATGGAAATTGATATTAATATCAACAACGTGAAAGTAAACCTGTTTTACATTCTGAATATCTGTGCTTAGGAAATATTGTAAATGTTTTGTATTTTATTGTTAATGTTTTCTATTTTTCATTGTTAATTTCCTGGTATTTATATATGAAATGTGTTGAAAGGCGAAATATTAGAAATCAATATTTCAATATAAAAAAGGTGAATTCCAACCTACTTTACATTGTCAATATCTATGCAGAAAGACTATTGGAAATTTAAATGTGTAAAACCCACGCGCAACGTTTCGTTTTAGTGGGAATTCCATATTTATTTACATGTAAACAACAACTTTGATGTAAACCATGTAATAACATTTTTGATAAATAAACTTATTATTATTATATTAATTTTGTAATTTCATTATCTTCTTCTTCTTCAATATCGCCCAGATAACCTGAGGATTCTTCTGATAATTGATTTACAGTGATCAAGCAAAGACTCGCTGGTCCTTTTCGGCAGATTTATCTTCGGATTCATCGAAAGCTTTATGAAATTTTTCTAACATTCAAACAATTGTGTTAACTACGACATTTTGTACATAAATCTGTACATCGAAGCCCGCGCTTTGGGTAACCACATCTGTTGTCTTCACAACGGGTTTCACATCTACAAGAAATTATGTTTAATAATTCGTCAGGTATGACAGAACCTTCAGTAAAACGCGGCATGAGAATTTCCGAATTATCGACAATAACTTCTTTCCAATCCCAATTTCTTGGTGTTGTGTGTTACCAAGCCACGTTTGAAACTGGTAGAAAACTCTATAAGAGTGTAGCGGCACCAACAGTGAGTGGCAATTTGTCCAGTTTGAATGTTGAATTTGCAGTTAATTTCATATACTGTTGAAATCTTAATTCATGCAGAGATAATACTGGTTTGCCTTTGTTTATTGATATAATTAACTTGCAACCTTTCCGAGCAATAATTGTTGGATCTGCGTCAGGCTCATAAAAAGGCTTTACAACTCTGTTAACTCTGGAGTTGCGATAAGTGAAATAAATGGTTTTTTGCTTTTGCCAGATAAAGCAAATGTTGTATCGCAGCCAGAAAAACAATGTAAAAAGCCAATGATACAACGATAATCTTCATGGATAATACTGTTTGATGAATAGATAGCATCACTTTCATTACCTGATCCCGGCTTTGAAGAGTACATTTCTGCATCTGTAAAATGTAATTGATTCATGATGACCAAAAGATTGATGTCTTGACCAACAACAACAACCGTATTTATCATACCTGGTACACCAAATGTGTATGCTTCTATCAATAAAATGCCATATTGTATCAATGAAATGCCGTATTGGGAATAATGGTGTCTTCTGTGTCTCTAGCTGGCTTGTAAAGTGATGCGTGCGTGCGCGTTCTGCTCCGAAACGGGACTGTGAGGCAAGCTAGGGACACTGCAGACCGTGCCATCTATAGAGCCTGTCGAGTAACTGAAATCGGTAGATAATTCCAGAAAATCAACGAAAACTGTATCGTCGTTGGTAATCAAATTTTTATCACTGCGTATGCGCGATGTCATATTGCTCATCCCCACCAGGCTAGGGACACTGCAGACCGTGCCATCTATAGAGCCTGTCGAGTAACTAAAATCGGTAGATAATTCCAAAAAATTAACGAAAACTGTTACGTCGTTAGTAATCAAATTTTATTGATTTTTATTACTGCGTATGCGCGATGTCATATTGCTCCTCCCCACCAGGCTAGGGACACTGCAGACCGTGCCATCTATAGAGCCTGTCGAGTAACTAAAATCGGTAGATAATTCCATAAAATTAACGAAAGCTGTAACGTCGTTAGTAATCAAATTTTATTGATTTTTATTACTGCGTATGCGCGATGTCATATTGCTCGTTCCCACAGATTATCTGTTATACTGTTATCGTTTCTTAGTTCAAGTGTTTGCTATAGTGTAATATGTTTCTGTTGTTTCGTTCCTTTATTGTTATTAATTGAAAAGACAATGTCAAAGTGTATTCAGAAGGAGTCTAATAAGTGGTGTACTCGGTGATTTTTATTAAAAAAATTTGAGCCTTTTTTTCTTTCTCAATTAACAACCATTTTCTTTATTTTTATAAAATACAGAATTTTTACTAATTTTATCGACAACTCTTTATAGGGTAATTTTAACAAATTTTACTCAAATAATGATGTAACATCAAACATTTTATTTCATTGTATGTAGCAGTTATAGGGTTTGATGTTTTTTGACACCTGTTGTATGTTTTTCTCTTGACGACAGCTTTGAAAATGGCCTAATGGCTGAAAGCGCTTAGCTGGAATTTCAATAAAATGACACACTCAGTACTAGTCTTTTCAATCACTCAATTTATATCTATTGTGTACACCGTACTCTGGCAATTCTATTTTAAAATGTACCCATTGAAAAAATAATAATCTGGGTTTTATTTTATGTTATAGCTATTTCCTCCACCAGCTATGGGATTGAAGGTATTGACCTCTTGCCGATTTTCATATAAAGCTCAAGGTATGAGAATTTATGGGAAATGAAAGTGAGTATTAACTTTTGTTGAGGCATTACATCTTTTGTCTAGCGGTAACCAAACATCCAAAATAGCCAATAAAGACAAAAATTAAAAAAACAATAAATCAAAAAATAGTTAAAAACCAAAAAAAAACAAGAATTCCTAAAAAAATCGAAAACTCCAAAAAAAGGAATTCAAAAAACCAAAAAAATTTAAACATTCAAACATTTTTTGATATCTTTTTAGCTTAGTACAAAAACATGTGTAAACTTATTATTTCAATAGTAAGCGCATTTTGTTTTCTTTTCTTCATATAAATTTTCAAACATATTTGTGTGTTTACTTATTTATTGTTGTTATTTTCTGTGTTTACTTGTAGAAGCTCAACCAGAAATGAGAAAGGACTTACACGAGACGGTGGGATTTGTAAGATCCCTTAAGAAACATTTTAACAATCATAGACTGCCAGGAGCTGCAGAGTAACTTAAACTGCCTTATGCGATGGTTTCATAAGAACGGAATGCTTTTAAATGTAGAAATATACAACTATTCAATATACTAGGTTTTAGCTTGTGATATAAACGTATTTAATACTTCCAGTGAAGAAATAAAGATGTGTTTCAAGTGGAAATGAAATGTTAGATATATTATTTTAAATTTTCTACAGTCACAAGTGCTGTTTCGCACTCTTATATGTAATTACTTGGCACCTTGTATTTACAGAGCTGGGCAGTAGTTAAGAACATTTCCTTTCAAAGTATTTTAATTACTTTTGTTCTAACATTCACAGTAATTATACTCAAATGTTTCCTTTCACAGAAAGTTGCCAAAAATAGTAGTTAACTACTCATTGCTAACACTTTTTTTGATTAAGTCAGTAGCAGTTATACTCCAGTAGTTTATTCAGCTCTGTGTGATTATAGGAGTATAATAATAAATAAATAAATTAATATAAACTAATCATCAATAATTTTCTACTTTTATCTTGATTTCACATCATTTGAAAATCTAATGATACTAGATCTAGAATGTCTGTTACTCAAATTATTTTTTAATTATTGCATTGTTTTTACATTATAGTTTATTTAATGTCATTCTGTTTGTTAAGAAAAGTACTTTGTGAAATAAATTATTAGTTGTGTATTTTTATACCAAAATGTATAAACTGTTTATATGATTATCGCTTTATTTTTCCCAATTTAACCATTTATGGTCCATCATTTGATAGTTCATTCAATTTAACTCAACATCTAATCATTATTTAGTTAATGGAGTTAAATTGAATGAAATGTCAAATGATGGACTATAAATGGTTATTTTGTAATAAAATAATTAAAATACAGTAAATTTGAATATATCTGTGCTGTGAGGTAGACCGACTCCTTCCTTGGGTACCCTGAGACCGGGCCAGCTGTTCTATATAGCTGAAAGATAGACGGGGGATTAGGAGGAGATGACAGCGGTTTCTGTATGGAATCTAGTATACTAAACACGGTCAGCGGGAGATTTAAATGAAAAATCATTATTCGACTTATATCTTCATAGTAATACCTAAAATTAAAAATTGAAATATCATCAAATAATGAAACAATCTATTTTATTTTCTTCCGTATAATTGAATATTGCAATCAGTTTTTAAGAATTATTTGAAAATTAAGGTATCTTTCTTTCATATTTACAGCATGACCAACGGGAACTGATGGCCCTTCGTTTCCATTGCACAACAAAACACGAGACGCGTCATGAGGTACAGGTCTAACGGCTGAGGAGATATTAGGATACACTATATCATTACTTTTTTAAATAAAACTAACTGTTCTAAACAATTCCACAATATATTGAAGAAATGATAAAAATTCTAAAACATTGACAATTGTTTCGATATTGCTATTATCGTCAGAATGATAGAAGCTACATTTCATTTGAAGCCTACCTGATGTAGTTCTTGTAATAAAGTTTTCTCTAATGTACAATAGACAATTTGAGTGAATTATTACCTATCATCATTTTATAAATATACAAAATAGAAGTATAAAAAATAACCATAGATTTAACTTCGTTATTTTCAACATGGCGGCCATTTAAATATTTCAAAACGAAATACCTGAATATTTAAATGTCCTCCATTTTGAAAAGAAATTAAGCAGAGTCAGTGATAATTTTTTTATACTTCTGTCTTTGCATTTGGAACGAATTTCATTGAAATAACATAATAAATAAAAACGTTATCAATTTTTAAATGAAAATTACAAAATTTATCCGCCATCTTGGATTTTGACTGATTTCCTGAGCTGAGATCCATGGTAATTTTGAATATGTTCAAATAGACACTTTATACAATGAAATGCCACAAGAATAATTTGTGTTGCAATTTTGCCCATGACAAGGGAAATTTTACACCTTTTTGACTGTACTATTGGTGACATTCATACTGAACATTCTATTTACTACCACTAGACGATCACTAACAATTACACTGACGCGTGTTTCGATAACCAAGTTATCGTCTTCAGAGACTGAAAGTAAACAGTTTACCTCCAGCCTCTGTAGATGATAAACTTGATTATCGAAACACGCGTCATACAGTGTAATTGTGAGTGATCGTGCAGTTGTAGTAAATGTGTTCAGTATATTTTAAACTGTTCTAAATACAAATTCGACTAGTTTGTAGTTTGCGTTGATTATATTTCTTATAGTCGCATGAAGATGCGTTTAAAAATCCTTTAACACAGAATACAAAATGGCGGTAAGGCGGAAAATTTCGAACATATAATATGACTTAATAACTGCGCTCTGCAATTATCTATATCAAATTAGTTCCTATATTGGTTGTTCACTCTACTTAATGGATCATTAATTTACATAGTTATCAAATGTTTGATACTATTAATAGATACAATCGTGATTTTGATGAAGGATATAATTATTTTACGAAAGGAAAAGACAGACCTAATGGAGTTGTTTGGGAATTCTAATATTATCGCAATATTACTTATTAAACCTTAATTATGAAGTTCCTTGAAACATTCATGAGCAGATCTGCCGATTTGAAATTACAGGGTAAGTTTTGCTAGTTATTTAGTGATTTAGATACAACATATCAAGTTCACAAGAAGTTTGAACATGGTCTAGCTACAAAATTAGAGAGAGTCAAATAATTAGGAGGAAAGGTTCGAACAGAAAGATCAATTATTTTCCAATTTGTTTGGAAATGTCAACGAATTACAAGGTTTCGAAACTTTTACAACGCCCTCTTGGAGTAAACCAAAATCTTAGCATAAGTATTGTGATCCTGTATAACACCAGAAAGTATGTTCGAAAGTATCAATGATGCTTGAAACTAGTAACGGAATCTGAATAAATATCCTGAAACGTACAAAGAAATGCTCAAAAAATATAAACATTGCGGAAGAGAAGGCATAACGGTCCAATCATATATTTCTTATTACTATTAGCACCATAGCACCATCTCCCGGTAAGATGGTCAAATATAATCTGTTTAACCGCGTACACTTCGCGCATTCGATTTGGGTTCTTTGATGGTGACATGTAAGGTTTGTTATTATTAGTATAGGTAAATTGATGTAAAATTCGATATAACTGTAACTTTTTATTGTGTTTATTATTGTCATTAACTGCTACTATGCGTTGCATGGGTTGTATATTTGTTAGTTAAAAATTTAAAAAAAATATTGTAGATATGGCTTTCAAGAATAAGAAAACGAAATATTAACAATAATTGGAAGAAAAAGTTCCTGATGGCTTTATTTATATAATTAATTTTTTAATGCATTCCATTGTTAATAAAAAAGTGAAAAATCAAAATTTTTGAATTTTTTCAACGGGGATCTCTTCTAAACTCTTAAGATTAGCTCCAAAGAATCGAAAAAAATTGTAAAGTTCTTGTTTATTCATATGTCTACTTAGTACCCAACTTTTTTTATTCCTTAATATTATTATTTAATCAGTTAAAATCAGTTTTTCAGTTCATGTGTCAGATTGGGATAATGCGCGTGGCAGCCGAACCACGCGTTTTTAGCGTTATTTTCGCCGCTAAATTAAAATTATAAGGATTGTCGGTACAGTTCCGGAAGGTAAGACTTTTTTTAAGGAATTTCTCTGCTCTAAGGATCTTTTTTCAAATTTCGATTATCTCAAATAGTTTTTGAAATATTTCAAAAAAACCAAACCCTTATTTTTTATTTTACTTTATTGTTTATAACTTTTGCATTTTTTTCGGCCCCTCTTGCAACTTTGATAGAATGTTCTAGATGCCATTCAGAATCGAATGAGGCCAAAATCATAATTTTCGGTGATCCGGTTTAGGTTCTGAGACTATCTATGAAACGGGCAATTCAAATGGTTTCTACTAGAGTGATGGGTCTCAGAAATTCCCAAAAACAACATTGAAATGGGGAGATTCACTGTAATTTTTAATAAGGAACAGAAGAACGAACTTGCAGATTATGTGAGAAATATGGAATCTCGCTTTTTTGGCCTAACGATGAGTGATTTGAGGTCTTTGACTTACGACCTAGCTGAGCAAATGACAACCAAATAAAATGAAAAGTTATTTTCGATGATCCTGAAGAGAATGAAGACAGAAAAGGTGTTTGTGTTGTCATTATTTATAATCCCATTCCAGAGAAGGGTGGATCCATTTCACTAAGTGTGTGACGTGCTTTGCGACGTTTTCTTCGATCAACGTTTCGAATGGTTGTCGCCTCTTCGCCGCTTCCCCTCAGCTCCTTTACTTGGGTCGACGACTAAGCAACCGGACGCGTCACAATTGACACCCCAAAACGGCGGATGCTCGGGCGCCAGATTATTTTACGTGGTTTACTCCACGGCCCCTCGACTCCAAAACCTTTCGAGGGTTCCGGATAGCAGCAGATGGAGGTACGGAAAATTCCAGGGGTCGGACTGTAATTCGCGGTCGAAACTAGATAGAGATAGACTTACTTTACAGAGTATTATCGTTAAACGGTTAGCAGGACCTTAAAATGAACTGCTAATACGATAATCACTACTGTCAATCTTGCATTAAATGAAACAAACGGTAACGACGAACTCTTAATCAGTTGTGAATGAAACTCAAATAATTTAACAAAGGTATTTATTCTATAAGACACTAAGTAAATTCCGATCACACAACACAATAAATAAGACCTTTTACCCAAAGGCACAAAGAACTTAAGAGGCGAGCGATCACCTTTTTAAACAAGTAATATACACCATATAAAATATAAACGAGAGAAAAAGAAATATCAAATGGTTCTTGTACAATGCAAATCGGAAAAATAGTTAATTTTATACGGACTCAGTGGTTTATAATCGGACTATCGTATTTAATATCACACTAAATAGGGCATACGGGGTTAATCGGCGGCTTGGCCAAATTTGGAAAGAGAAAACCTAACTAAACCAAATGAAAACAACGGAAGGACGATGAGATTCCACCAAAACCCGAGAAAGTCGGCGAGGAGCTGAAATCTCTACCAGAATTTACTTAATTTCTGAGCAATACTTTCGAATTACCCAGTAATCAAGAATAATTCTCGGAAACTAAACGTAAAACCCTATAACAGCTCAAAACAGCGGAAGAAGCAGGAGATTTCAACAAAACCCGAGAAGGTCGGCGAGGAGCTGAAATCTCTACCAGAATTTACTTAATTTCTGAGCAATACTTTCGTATCACCCAGTAATCAAGAATAATTCTCGGAAACTAAACCAAAACCCTATAACAACTCAAAACAGCGGAAGAAGCAGGAGATTTCAACAAAACCCGAGAAGGTCGGCGAGGAGCTGAAATCTCTACCAGAATTTACTTAATTTCTGAGCAATACTTTCGAATCACCCAGTAATCAAGAATAATTCTCGGAAACTAAACGAAAAACCCTATAACAACTCAAAACAGCGGAAGAAGCAGGAGATTTCAACAAAACCCGAGAAGGTCGGCGAGGAGCTGAAATCTCTACCAGAATTTACTTAATTTCTGAGCAATACTTTCGAGTCACCCAGTAATCAAGAATAATTCTCGGAAACTAAACGAAAACCCTATAACAACTCAAAACAGCGGTAGAAGCAGGAGATTTCAACAAAACCCGAGAAGGTCGGCGAGGAGCTGAAATCTCTACCAGAATTTACTTAATTTCTGAGCAATACTTTCGAATCACCCAGTAATCAAGAATAATTCTCGGAAACTAAACGAAAACCCTATAACAACTCAAAACAGCGGTAGAAGCAGGAGATTTCAACAAAACCCGAGAAGGTCGGCGAGGAGCTGAAATCTCTACCAGAATTTACTTAATTTCTGAGCAATACTTTCGAATCACCCAGTAATCAAGAATAATTCTCGGAAACTAAATATAATACTCTAATAACAGAAGCTGGACGGCAACTACAGAAAGAAATTTTAGCAAAACCCGAGAGGGTCGGCGAGATGTCAAAATTTCTATCGGAATCTATTTAATTCCTGAGCAATACTTTCGAATCACCCAGTAACCAAATATGATTCTCGGAACCCAAATACAATATTCTAATAACAAACACTGGACGGCAGAAACGGAAAGAAATTTTATCAAGACCCGAGATGGTCGGCGAGATGTTAAAATTTCTGTAAGAATCTATTTAATTCCTGAGCAATACTTTCGAATCACCCAGTAACCAAATATGATTCTCGGAACCCAAATACAATATTCTAATAATGAAATCTGGACGGCAGTAACGGAAAGAAATTTTATCAAAACCCGAGAGGGTCGGCGAGATGTTAAAATTTCTATCGGAATCTATTTAATTCCTGAGCAATGCTTTCGAATCACCCATTAACCAAATATGATCCTCGGAACCCAAGTACAATATTCTAATAATAAAATAAAAGAGACAAATACAAAAAAAAAATTGAATAAAGAAAGCTTACAAAAAAAAAACTTGTTTCCGAATAAAAACCTGAAAATATCTTCGGACGAATTAAGTCTAAACTAAATTTTAGAATAACTAACAACGGGAAATAGCGTATAGTTTACGATTTAATCTTTATGGCAAACTATACAAGATTGAAATATTGTGAATAAACCACTGAATACTGTACAACTACGGGAGTCCTAACAATTTACTCTTTTATACGGATTATATTGAATTCAACTATCAATTATAATTTTACACTAAAATAATTTTATATCGGAAATATACAGGCGGAGGAAAGAAATATAAAATTTTACCTTTTTAAGCACTTAACAATTTTCACTTTTTCGACGGGCACTTCTACTAATTATACGAGAGCGGACAAGATAAAGTCAATACTAGAATCAACAAGCCCTTTTTCCACTGCGGTCTCGGTATTTATATTTTCACTAATCGCTTTAAAAAGAAGTCTAGTAAAAAAACTCAAACATTAAATTACTTTGAACCAAAATTTCTATAGGTATACCGGACGGTCTGAATGTTTTAATAGAATGAAATAAAAATATATATATATATATACCGGACGGCCCAAATATTATAAATAAGGAACTTGTAATTAAATTGATTTGTTTAGTAAGGAGGAAGTAGTAGGTTTTAAATACAAATAAATTAAATAAATCACATAATATCGGAACAAATAAAAGTAACTTCGTTACACACCCTCCTTACTTCGGTAAAAAAAAATAAATGAACAAAAGCGTAGCTTTTGTTCATCTTATTTTTTTTATATGAACATTTTAAGTGCCTATCCCTCTATCGGATACACTTAATTCTATTTTACGGACATATTTACATAGAATATTCAAGTCCAAATATCCCTAAGCGGCGGCGGAAAACTAAACTCTTCTACAGATCCCTGGAGCGGAACAATTTCTCCTGGGTCCAAATCCTCGAACCGGTGGGCAGCGATGTCGTCTAGAGTGTCGCTCACGTACGGTTCCGGTGGTGTCAGAAATCTTCTCTGGATAAGTTTGCAAGTCGCACTGAATGCCTACTTCCTGGGTTTTCCGGGGTTGTGGCTGGGAAACAATATGCGCTTGCACGGCTACGGACTTCCTGGGCTCTCTGGTCGGGGTGGTAGGAGGGTTCTCGACAGCTTCTCCCTTACACGGACAATCTCGGGACATTCGTCCAATTTGTCCACATCTTGAACAGAACAGGACTGGTTTTTGTTGGCACCTATCTCGACAGTGACAATGGTTACCACACCTCCAGCACACATTATCAGTGATGGGCACAAATCGGGGTTTTCTCATGCCTTCTAAACGGATCCGGGAAGTAGAAGGATTGTAACGGTTCTCTCTCTGTAGTCTTTGATTGATCTTGGCTGCATCTCTGCTCATCTCGGGTATGGTTGTGAAGGGGTTGAGGAGAACGGAGCTGGTTCGTTGGTCGTCGAGTTCTTTGGGCAGGCTGCTGTCGGTACACAGACTGATAGTGTCCATAGAGGAGTCGGATTCCATGGTTTGATACGGCGGCGAATTCTGGTCGGTATTCATACTGTAATTTAAAATAATTAGGTAACAACTGGCTTTAAATCCTTCATATGCACATGTTTATAACGCTTGCCGTTATTGTCCACCAAATTATAAACTACCGGAGACACGACTTTTACAACTTTATACGGACCGGAATATTTTGGAGCCAGCTTGGCGGCTACATGATCAACAGCGGAGGATAGGGTATGCTCCTTCTTCATTACTTCATCTCCAACGGTGCATTTCCAGTCTCGGCGGCGTAAATTATAGTAACGGCTTTGACTAGTAAAAGCGCTAGACAGGTTCAGACGGACTAAATCGAAGCATTCCTGCAGCTTTCCCATTCGCAGGAGATGCAATTTCGAATCTTCTTCGGCGTGATCTTCTGATCCTACATCTTCTTTCGGAGTATCTTCGGGGCCATCTTCAGCTTCTTTTCGGACGGATTTCGGTACTTCGGGATCTCTTCCAAAATTTAAAAATGCAGGTGAGAATCCCGTAGAATCATGTTTTGCGTTATTGATCACAAATTTCAAATCGGATAATCGGAGATCCCAATCTCGATGATCCTTTTCACAGTATTGCGCAATCATTGTCTTCAACGTTCGATTGGCTCGTTCCACTGGATTAGCTTGCGGTGTGTACGGCGGCGTGAAACGGTGACGGATTCCTAATTCTTTCAACAGCTCCTTGAACAGTTTGCTATCGTATTGCGTGCCATTATCGGTCAGTACGGTACGGGGACATCCAAATATTGTCAAAACTTCATCGTGAAAGGCGGTACTGATGCTACTCGCTGTAGCATTTCTTAACGGTTTGCATTGAACCCACTTGGTAAATCTATCTTGAAACATTACAATATAACAGTTTCCCTTTTTACTTCGCGGCAACGGTCCAATGATATCGGAACTAACGGTTTCCCAGGGTCGTCGATTTGCAGTCGGTCGCATTTTTCCTGGCGGTTTTTGTTGCGACGGTTTATATTTCTGACATTGTAGACATCTTCTCACGTATTTGGTGATGTCTCGAAACATCCCAGGCCAATAATACGATCTGGCAATACGGGTTATAGTCTTAGCGATTCCCAAATGTCCAGCATTTGTAGCATCATGGTTCTTTTCCAGAATACGGATTCTCTGTGGCTTTGCTACGCACAGCTTCCAGGGCTCAGATAACTCTGGTTCTCTGAAGTCATTGATATCCCAGAAATGACGGTACAATCGGTCTTCTCGAATACAGTAATCCGGAAACTTGTCCGGATCCTTCAGGACTTCTTCCTTCTTGTTTCGGTACCAAGAACATTCGGCGGTTACATCGGTCAGACAGAGGATAGATGTTGGGTCGGTCTCGGCGGTTATTGGTAGCGGATTTCTGGACAAAGCGTCAGCCACACGATTTAGAGCACCTTTACGGTACTGTATCTCGAAATCATACTGCTGCAGAAAGACGCTCAATCGAGCTAAGCGTCCGGACGGACTAGCTATGGAATGCAACCATCTAAGAGATTGATGATCGGTAACAACCGTGAAATGGTAGCCCTCTAGATAAGGACGCATCTTTTCAATCCCCCAAACTATGGCAAGACATTCTTTTTCAGTGACGGAGTAATTCTTCTCGGCAGGACTCAGTGTGCGACTTGCATATGCTACCACATGCTCATGACCATCCTTCTGTTGGGTAAGAGCGATTCCCAAACCATATTCGGAGGCATCGGTCTGTAGGGTGAACGGTACGGAAAAATCAGGACAACTTAAAACGGGTGCTTCTGACAGACAGGTTTTAATCTTAGCGAAGGCAACTTCTTGTTCTTCGGCCCACTTCCAGCGCTGAGACTTGCGGAGTAATTTCGTTAACGGAGCCACCTTTTCTGAAAATGACGGCACAAATCTCCTATACCAGGAGGCGACTCCCAGAAACCTCCTCAACTCTCGGATATTCCTCGGGGCTGCAAATTTAATTATACTCTCTACCTTTTCTGGATCGGTACGGATTCCATATCCGGTGACTACGTGGCCTAAGTACTTCATGGACGGTAAACAGAAGTGACATTTCTCCGGATTGAGTTTCAGTCGTGCTCCTCGTAATCGACGGAACACCTCGGATAGATTGTTCAAATGTTGTTCAAAAGATTCTCCCAAAACTATGATATCATCTAGATACGCAAAGGCGTAAGGGTCTAAATCTGGATCTATTAGTCGATCAACCAATCTCTGGAACGTGGCGGGTGCGGAGTGTAAACCAAACGGAAGGACCGTGAATTGAAACAATCCACGTCCCGGTGCGGTAAAGGCGGTGATGGGTTTGCTCTCAGGGGTTAACGGAACTTGCCAGTACCCACTCTTCAAATCCAAACTGGAAATATATTTGGCTTTTCGCAGTTTATCCAGTATAGCATTGATAAATGGTAGAGGGTACGCATCCTTCACTGTTACTTCGTTAACTTTGCGGAAGTCGATACAGAAACGGTTCTTTCCATCCTTCTTCTTCACAATCACAATAGGAGAGCTCCACGGACTGGTAGAGGGCTCTATCACTCCCTCTTCTAGCATTGCGTCTATCTCGGCATTACACACCTCCTGCATTTTTGGATTTTGAGGCCGGTATCTCTGTTTGATCGGTCGGGACTGTAGCAGACGGATTTCGTGCTCCACTAGCGTAGTTGGACCCTGAATTTTCTCAAACATCGGGAGTTCGTGCATCAAGAAAGTATTTAACTTCTCTTTCTGATCTTCAGTTAAGTTCGTTTCTTCACTGGTAGTAATGGTTTCTACCGGACATCCTATATAACCATAATCGGTGTTATCACCTGCATCCTCCAGGGATAACGTAGATCTTCCAAATTTATTATCTTCTGTAGTATCTCTCACGTCTACAAGAGATGACGAATAGACTTCGGTATCAGAATGCTCCTTGTCATCCTCTAAACTACCCAGAGAGAACGTAGAGACTTCGGAAAGAGATTGCCCCTTGTCAACCCCTAACACCAGGGAAGACGCTGAGGCTTCAGAAACAGATTGCTCTTTGTCAACCCCTAACACCAGGGAAGACGCAGAGACTTCAGAAAAAGGCTGTCCTTTGTCAACCCCTAACACCAGGGAAGACGCAGAGACTTCAGAAAAAGGCTGTCCTTTGTCAACCCCTAACACCAGGGAAGACGCAGAGACTTCAGAAAAAGGCCGCTCCTTGTCAACCCCTAACACCAGGGAGGACGCAGAGACTTCAGAAACGGATTGCTCTTTGTCAACCCCTAACACCAGGGAAGACGCAGAGACTTCAGAAACAGATTGCTCCTTGTCAACCCCTAACACCAGGGAAGACGCAGAGACTTTAGAAACGGATTGCTCCTTGTCAACCCCTAACACCAGGGAAGACGCAGAGACTTGAGAAACGGATTGCTCCTTGTCAACCCCTAACACCAGGGAAGACGCAGAGACTTCAGAAACGGATTGCTCTTTGTCAACCCCTAACACCAGGGAGGACGCAGAGACTTCAGAAACGGATTGCTCCTTGTCAACCCCTAACACCAGGGAAGACGCAGAGACTTCAGAAAAAGGCCGCTCCTTGTCAACCCCTAACACCAGGGAAGACGCAGAGACTTCAGAAACGGATTGCTCTTTGTCAACCCCTAACCCCAGGGAAGACGCAGAGACTTCAGAAACGGATTGATTTACTCCAGGAACAGTTTCATTTCTAGAGCAGCGGTCTTCAACAGGGCGATGATTGGTTTCTTCCCTACATATCATCGGGACAGCCGCATCGATTTCTTTCATAGGCGGGTTCACTGTCTTCAATTCTCCAACCGGACTGGCCAATGACGGACGCCTTACTATTTCATTGTTTATGTATATATTTCCAGTTCCTAACTCCAAACGGAAATTATACTTTCGGAGGACATCGTGTCCTAACACTATGTCGGTTATGAGACCAGGGAAATGCTCCAACGAACCCTCCATAGTGACGTCGTCGATCTTCCATTAAAGTTCATAGATATCGGTGATAGCGACTAAATTTCCATTAGCTAAACGGGCCTTCGTAGCTTGACGGGCTGTAGTTTGCTTTCTTTGGGAAAATTTCTCAGCTATTTGATCACCAATATATGATTTAGCTGCTCCGGTGTCTAACAATGCTTTAAACTTGCGATTTCCAATTTCGACGACTACGTGCGGTCGGGGATCGTTCATTTCTTCTGGCGGTCCAGTATGAGAGGCAAAGATTTTCGGAAGCTGTGTCGGCCTCTCCTCGGGACAGCTCCGTATTAGTTTTCCTGCCTGTTGCAGGAACAGTCTCTGGAAAATACTCCTTCCTTACGGCAACGAGAACAGAATATCTTCGGGGGGTTTCGACAATTGTTTCGGAAGTGTCCAGACTCACCACAACGGAAACAGGTGAGTTCACGGGAAGATGGTTCAGGCGGATGATGAGAAGTATCAGGCGGCGGACGGCGAAGAGTATCGGTCGGTGACGGTTGGCTGGAACCGGTGACGGGCTCTCTGGATGGACCAGGCATCGAGTTGCGGGACGGTCCATATCTTGATGTATTTACTGGCTGCGGACGGGTTGGTCCACGGTTCGGTCCACTGGGGTTGGGTACGTTTTGGAGTTCCTTCCTAAGGAGCTCATATTCCCTTACCACTTGACAGAACGTGGGAAAATCTTCAAAGTCTCCTTTTCGGATTTGCAGCCGGTATTCGGGTAAAAGGTTGCGGTACAGCCAGGCTAACTGTTGTTCTGCAGTTAACTTTCCATGCCTTCTCATCAGGGTCTGTAGTTCGGTCATGTACGTTGCAGCGGGTTCATTTCGTCTTTGGAGACGTCTTCCTATCTCGGCTTCTAAGTCGACCTCATAGTTGACTGGATAGAAGAAGATTCTGAATTCAGCTTCGAATTCGTCCCAGGTGGTGAACCTACTTCGGTTGTTGCGGTACCAAGATGCAGGTTCACCTGATAATAATTCTGGCAGCACAGGAAGCAAATTGTCTTTCTGGACATTCCTTGCTGAACATATTTCTTCGATCCTTTCTATAAATGAGGCAGGATCTCCTCGGTTTCCAAAAGACACCTTCCAATCGTGTACATTAACGGGCGGGGTTGCCATAGCGGTTGGATAATTTTCAGTATCGTGGCCAGCAGCGGATTGTGGAGAAATAATTTTTCGTCTCAAAAGTTCACAAGTCTTTTCCGTTTTTCTGGAACGATTCCCGCAACGGATAAATTTCTCTTTGCTAGTTGGGTATTCAATTCCTCGTTTTTCAGCAAGTATACCCAACCTACACGATGATCTTTGGCTTCTTCCACGGAACTTACGGTCGGTACGGACGGGTCGTATAGTGTGTTCTCAGTAGCTTCTTGTTCAAATAGGGTAGTAATGTCCAATTCCTCGGAACTTTCTCTAGGCATCTACTTTTTAACTCTTCCGTCCTCTTTTTAATAGTAGAAGGGATAGTCGAAAACGGTATGGAATAGTACCTTTTTAAATCGACGCTACAAAAACAGCCGAAAACGGAACAAAACGGACCCAGCAACAGCACGTAGAAATAAAATCGAAAATGGTTCCTTTTTAACACAAAATCAGTCCTCTTTTAACAAAACGGGAAAAACGGAAACGGAATAAATATTCCCTGCTCTAATCAACAATACAGAATAATAAATCGGAAACGGTACAACACGGAAAAAAAACCCAAAACGAAATAACACGGAAACAAAAAAAATCCAAAACGAAATACAACGGTCCTTCTTTAACAAACAATCAGCAGTACGGCGGAAAACAGTGGAAGCAGAATAAAATGGTACACTATCAAAACCAAATGATCAATCGGATTCTCTCAACACTCAGGTCCTTGTTCAATCACTAATACGGCGGAAAAACAGTCAAAACAGAAAAAGCGTTCAATTTAAAAAAAAAATTATCAACAAGTCTCTCTTAACAATCAAGGTCCCTCTCAACAATCAAGTCCCTCTCAACAATCAGGTCCCTCTCAAAAATCAGGTACCCGCTCGGGCGCCAAATTTGTGACGTGTTTTACTTGTTCGACGACTAAGCAACCGGACGCGTCACAATTGACACCCCAAAACGGCGGATGCTCGGGCGCCAGATTATTTTACGTGGTTTACTCCACGGCCCCTCGACTCCAAAACCTTTCGAGGGTTCCGGATAGCAGCAGATGGAGGTACGGAAAATTCCAGGGGTCGGACTGTAATTCGCGGTCGAAACTAGATAGAGATAGACTTACTTTACAGAGTATTATCGTTAAACGGTTAGCAGGACCTTAAAATGAACTGCTAATATGATAATCACTACTGTCAATCTTTCATTAAATGAAACAAACGGTAACGACGAACTCTTAATCAGTTGTGAATGAAACTCAAATAATTTAACAAAGGTATTTATTCTATAAGACACTAAGTAAATTCCGATCACACAACACAATAAATAAGACCTTTTACCCAAAGGCACAAAGAACTTAAGAGGCGAGCGATCACCTTTTTAAACAAGTAATATACACCATATAAAATATAAACGAGAGAAAAAGAAATATCAAATGGTTCTTGTACAATGCAAATCGGAAAAATAGTTAATTTTATACGGACTCAGTGGTTTATAATCGGACTATCGTATTTAATATAACACTAAATAGGGCATACGGGGTTAATCGGCGGCTTGGCCAAATTTGGAAAGAGAAAACCTAACTAAACCAAATGAAAACAACGGAAGGACGATGAGATTCCACCAAAACCCGAGAAAGTCGGCGAGGAGCTGAAATCTCTACCAGAATTTACTTAATTTCTGAGCAATGCTTTCGAATTACCCAGTAATCAAGAATAATTCTCGGAAACTAAACGTAAAACCCTATAACAGCTCAAAACAGCGGAAGAAGCAGGAGATTTCAACAAAACCCGAGAAGGTCGGCGAGGAGCTGAAATCTCTACCAGAATTTACTTAATTTCTGAGCAATACTTTCGAGTCACCCAGTAATCAAGAATAATTCTCGGAAACTAAACGTAAAACCCTATAACAGCTCAAAACAGCGGAAGAAGCAGGAGATTTCAACAAAACCCGAGAAGGTCGGCGAGGAGCTGAAATCTCTACCAGAATTTACTTAATTTCTGAGCAATACTTTCGAGTCACCCAGTAATCAAGAATAATTCTCGGAAACTAAACGAAAACCCTATAACAACTCAAAACAGCGGAAGAAGCAGGAGATTTCAACAAAACCCGAGAAGGTCGGCGAGGAGCTGAAATCTCTACCAGAATTTACTTAATTTCTGAGCAATACTTTCGAATCACCCAGTAATCAAGAATAATTCTCGGAAACTAAACGAAAACCCTATAACAACTCAAAACAGCGGTAGAAGCAGGAGATTTCAACAAAACCCGAGAAGGTCGGCGAGGAGCTGAAATCTCTACCAGAATTTACTTAATTTCTGAGCAATACTTTCGAATGACCCAGTAATCAAGAATAATTCTCGGAAACTAAATATAATACTCTAATAATAGAAGCTGGACGGCAGCTACAGAAAGAAATTTTAGCAAAACCCGAGAGGGTCGGCGAGATGTCAAAATTTCTATCGGAATCTATTTAATTCCTGAGCAATACTTTCGAATCACCCAGTAAACAAATATGATTCTCGGAACCCAAATACAATATTCTAATAACAAACACTGGACGGCAGAAACGGAAAGAAATTTTATCAAGACCCGAGATGGTCGGCGAGATGTTAAAATTTCTGTAAGAATCTATTTAATTCCTGAGCAATACTTTCGAATCACCCAGTAACCAAATATGATTCTCGGAACCCAAATACAATATTCTAATAATGAAATCTGGACGGCAGTAACGGAAAGAAATTTTATCAAAACCCGAGAGGGTCGGCGAGATGTTAAAATTTCTATCGGAATCTATTTAATTCCTGAGCAATGCTTTCGAATCACCCAGTAACCAAATATGATCCTCGGAACCCAAGTACAATATTCTAATAATAAAATAAAAGAGACAAATACAAAAAAAAAATCGAATAAAGAAAGCTTACAAAAAAAAAACTTGTTTCCGAATAAAAACCTGAAAATATCTTCGGACGAATTAAGTCAAAACTAAATTTTAGAATAACTAACAACGGGAAATAGCGTATAGTTTACGATTTAATCTTTATGGCAAACTATACAAGATTGAAATATTGTGAATAAACCACTGAATACTGTACAACTACGGGAGTCCTAACAATTTACTCTTTTATACGGATTATATTGAATTCAACTATCAATTATAATTTTACACTAAAATAATTTTATATCGGAAATATACAGGCGGAGGAAAGAAATATAAAATTTTACCTTTTTAAGCACTTAACAATTTTCACTTTTTCGACGGGCACTTCTACTAATTATACGAGAGCGGACAAGATAAAGTCAATACTAGAATCAACAAGCCCTTTTTCCACTGCGGTCTCGGTATTTATATTTTCACTAATCGCTTTAAAAAGAAGTCTAGTAAAAAAACTCAAACATTAAATTACTTTGAACCAAAATTTCTATAG
Organism: Galeruca laticollis; assembly: GCA_963921935.1. Classification (NCBI taxonomy): domain Eukaryota; kingdom Metazoa; phylum Arthropoda; class Insecta; order Coleoptera; family Chrysomelidae; genus Galeruca; species Galeruca laticollis. The sequence continues at coordinate 37,962,438 of OY998184.1, forward strand.
GTATACCGGACGGTCTGAATGTTTTAATCGAATGAAATAAAAATATATATATATACCGGACGGCCCAAATATTATAAATAAGGAACTTGTAATTAAATTGATTTTTTTAGTAAGGAGGAAGTAGTAGGTTTTAAATACAAATAAATTAAATAAATCACATAATATCGGAACAAATAAAAGTAACTTCGTTACAAGTGTAGCCAATGTGCCCATTGCGCTGGTGTTGAACATGAGGACAATGGAGTTGTTTATATCTGTGGAAATTATCTTCAAAAGGTTTTTTGTACATTGGTCTTTTTTGCCTTCATCATTGAGCCATTTTACCGTAATATGAGGGCAAAAGGGTCCAAAAGTTGATTTTCGATTTATTATTTGTAAAAGTGATGTATGTATATTTCATTTAATTTTTATAGTACATTGTGCGAGGAAATATGTTTTTTTATCAGAAACCTATAATAAGGTTGACAATAAAGTTTCACATTACTTTTTATTTTCGACATTTTCCTTAGGGGTACCGTTATGCCTTCTGTTCCCTAGAGACTACCAAAACTATAATTATAAACACAGAAGGAAACATTCATATGATCCAAATAGGAAATAGACAATTAGAGCGGACAAGAAAATTCAAACATCTAGAAACAATGATATCAGAAGATGCGAAATCACAGCAACAGCTACAGGTACCGGAAAACTTTTCAACAGCATAAAAACAAGATTCCTAGGAAACAAGGAAGTGGGTAACTAAATAAATTAGAGTGCAAGTCTATAAGAACCTAGTCAAACCAATATAAACTTACGGCTCAGAATCGTGGACTACAACTGAAAGACAAAGAAAGAGATTGCAAGCAATAGAAATGAGATTCCTCCGTAAAATTGAATGATAATGAGTGTGCTCAGGGCCGTATCTAGACCAAAATTTCGGGAGGGGGGGGGGTCAGGTCAGTGTCATTTAGAAAATTGAGGATTTGCAAAGAAATATTAAAATTGGTTTTAACGAAAAAAAAACAAGTTCAGCTTAAAAAACTTATTTAACGTAAAAATTTTTAAAATAATTATAATAATAAAGGAGTAATTCTTTGCTTTTCCCTCGCAAAACGGTTTAACACATCAGTGGTCTCAATTTTAATGTATGTATGCACGCTTAAAAGGGCAAGACCTGTCAGTCACTCTTGACCAGTTGAATTGCGCAAATAGACTTCTACATGTCGCAGCGAAACATAGATGAATTACATGCTGATAATGACTCAATAGCATTTTTTGGTCTTTCTGCTTGATGCAACTCATTCCATTTTTGCTTCCGTATTTGTAATTCTGCAGAAAACGTATCGAGGTCCAAAAATTCTTGGTACAAAAAGAAGTCTTCTATTTTTTGTATGTGTGTAACGCACATATTTGGCACTAGATAATATAATGATGAAAGTGTTTTTTATGACTTGCAAATCTTTCAGATAGCTCTTCAGCGAAATCATCGAAAAAAATAATTACAATTGTTATTCGAAAATATTCTTCTGCGGTGGCTACCCTGACATTGGAACGATTCTGCTGACGTCCAACTATTCTAGGTATTCTTATACACTCATGTTCATCCACAGATTTTATAAGTGCTTCAGATTTTTCAAAAATATTTTTAAATTCCTAGTCTATATTCACTCTCATATTCCCGACCTGACCAATAACAGTATTCACATGCCCAACAGCACTAGCTAGATCAAAATCCACTGTCTGTAGAATTCTGCCTAAAGGTAGAGTAAAGGCAAATAAAGTGGAAGCTGTTAATATACTGATGATAAATTCACTACTCATAATAGCTCGAACGAATTGCAAAGCTTTTGAAGAAATTTCGATGTCTTTTACCTGTGTTAGCTCTTCTAGTGTTTCAACAATTGGTTTTAAAACTTCAGTAAACCTAATTAGCCCATCATGATTTTCCACCCATCGAGTTTCACACATAGATGTCAACTTCGTCCATTTAGCACATGGAACATGTTCTTTTATTGTACGTTTTAATATTTCAGTGCGCATAGCTGATATTTTTATAAAATTTGCTATAGATTTTATCGTCCCAATGCAATTTCTATTGCTCTGAACCTTACAGAAATGGACAAGAGCTAAGTTTAAAGAATGAGCACTAGAGTGCACGTATATTGCTGCTGGATATTTTTCTCTTATGATAGCCTGAACACCTTTAAAACTGCCACTCATGGCAGCAGCCCCATCATAACCCAGTCCAATCATGTAAACGGAATTTATTCCAAGTGCTTGTACACTTTCTAACATCACTGTTGTTACCAGTGGTGTTATGAACAGCTACAAATTTTAAAAAATCTTCTCGCAATATGTGGGATGAATTTTCGTTTGTTTTATCAAAATCTATATATCTAACATAAAGGAATAACTGCTCAGTACGAGAAATATATGTTGTTTCATCTATCAGAAAAGAGAAAAATTTTGCTTTGTTTATTTTAACTACAATTTCATATTGTATTGTTTCGCCACAAATTTTAATTATATTATTTTCAATCATTGGGCTAATGTACATTGCGTTTAAGGACTCTTCTTGGATGTGATCAATTAAATTCTTGCCACCACATGAGAGGCGCATACTTGGTAACGCCCTGAAATTTCCATCATTATGGGTGGGCTGGTCCAAATTTATTGGCCCAGAGTCGGAAGTTACTCGTAGAGCTACCTCCTGACGTCTACACAACATAATTGTCTCAATTATAGGTGCTAGCTTCCTTCTATTTCCTAAAATTTGCTTCGATCGGCTGGAATCAAGTTGCTTTATGTTATCTGGCGCAGATCTATTAAAAGTTGCAATGAAATTATCAGCCAAAATGGAGTTATTTTTGTGGCAAGCAGTTTGACTGTGTTGAACAAATACCTTTCCATTTGTTAAAAGGTTTTGCAACTAATTTGTTAAGCTTCTGATGATCTCCTTTTCCACTAAATTCACGTGAAAAAATTGCAGAATACTTACATACTGCACCTTGATCCCCTTTGGCGGTATAGCTGAGCCAGTGAAAACGTTTTAGCGACCCTAACTGAAATTTTAAGTTTCTTTTTGTGGATATAGGGAACTATGTTTCATCTGGAACCCACACGGCCGCCAACAGTTTATATTTAAAATTTCCATTAAGTTTTTGATCAAAACACCAACTGATGTCTAATTCATGGATATTATTTTCGGGTTTTGTGGTTTCATCTGTTTGCTACAACAACGAATTTGCTGTTTGGCGGCAGCTTGCAGTTTCTTCCGTTGATTCGGTTGAGGTTGTGGAAGATTTAGTCTTTTTGATCAAAAAATCAGTTAAGGAGCTTTGTGAGCTTCGTTTTGCCATTCTGATTTAATTTCTACAATAAAATGATGAATATAATAAGAACTGATGACTATATACAGTGGACGGCCAAAATATGAAAATAAATCAACAGCAAACATAATTTTTTCAATACATCGATTTATTCAAACAAATTATAAAAATGAAATTCTACTTTGTCAGACCCATCAAATACAAGAGCGGTAAGTTTAAAGTTTGCGCTGGCTCGAGATCAAAAACTATTCAAGAGCTTCTCGCAGATTTACGATGTTTTATTGTGTATTGAGTTAGCATACACGCTTTATTTGTATAAAGCATAAAATATTTATTTAATATGTTTTAAAGTTGTTGAGATACTGAAGGAGACTAAAAAATATATAATTTAAAAAATCCCCAAAAAATGCAAAAAAACATTCGTGCAAAATAAATATGTTTCATGTTTTAACCGGTCACTCTACACTGCAGATAAATATGTAACTATATTTCCTTTTATCTTACGCGTACGCACCATGCACTGTCGTGACTTGGCTAACATTTACTACTAAAAATAATAATCAAAAGTCCTTCGAATTTGTTCACAATAGGTTTGTTCAAGCAACGAAATCACTGATAGTTTGAGGCATTTGTGTACTCTTATAACTGCGCACGTCTAATCCAACTAATGGTTTTATGTATTTCTGATTTGTTTCTTGTTTGAACGTTTCATAAGTTCATGTATTCTTCTCTTCCCATGTGACATATGAAGAGATGTCATAAAATAAAAGTAAATATAGCATAACCTCAAATTCGGAACTTGAAAGATGGAACTCGAAAATATTGCAAGTGAGTTTGATTATTCTTTGTATTTATTTATTTTTCATTTACACTTTAAATTTGCAGAAAACAATGGAAACATTGAACGATACTACATTATTACTCATTCGCAGAATCCGTTAGAAAATTCTTCGGAAAATCAAATAAGCCTGTTAGAAAATGAAAATGTAGAATTCCAAGAACTTGAGGACCAGGTGGAGATGACAGATGGAGATTGTATCAATAGTAATTATAATACCTAGACAAAAAAAGCAAGTAAAGCGTTAATACATACATACAAAAAATTCAGATCCAAAGTTGGCTCATACGAAATGAGAAGTTTAAAGAAAATGTGGGAAGTTATATCCCGATACTTGAGTGAACAGTTTCAATTACACTATACACCAACTAATTGTGAAAATCGCTGGCGAGTCCTAGAAAGGAACTACAAAAAATATATAGACAATAATAACAAAACTGGCAGAGGAAGAAAACACTTTGAATTTGCTGATGAGATGGATGACATTTTTTCGAAGAAGAGAAACATAAATCCTGAAATTTTGTTGTTGTCATCAAAAGACATGATCAAAAATAGTACTGCTGTTGAATCGGTACCAAGTACTTCAATAGCTAATGAATCAGAGGAAAAAGACTATATAAATACAACCGAACAGACTGCTTCTACTGAAAACAGTAATAAACTTAATATGACCGGAACAACCAGAAGCCAAATAAATTCAAAAAGAAGAAGAGTAATAAAAAGTAGAGCAAATGTTTTAGAAGAAATTAGAAAGAAAAAGATACCAGGGAAAGACAGATATTGAAAAAGAAAAACTTAATGAAACAAGAAGAAAAAATGACCTTTTTGAAAGAAGAAATCAGTTACTGGAAGAAATTTTAAAGAAAGGAAGTACATATGTACCTTTTTCTCTTTTGTGATTAATGACTATATTATTTGTGATTTGTGTTATTTGCTTTTGGTCTTACAAATGTTTTTAGATTTTATTAGATTATAGGTTTCCACTGTAATAGAATAAATATATTTTTTTACTTTCACTAGGGATATATTTTCACTTTTTGTTGAATATGAACAAAACTTGGTTCAAAACTCAGTACCTGTATTAATAATGTACCCTGTCAATACTGAATTTGATTTTCTTTTGCTGTTTGTACAAAACTTTATTTTCCTATTTATATTATTTTCAGTAATACACGATGTGGTAGACATATATTTAAAATGTTAGTTTTCAATTCTCACTTTAAAAAAAAATTAAATTCGGATTTTCTAAAAAAATATATAACTAAAAACTTAAAAATACTAATCATCCAATACATATCTTGCAATAAAGTTACGGTACTCTTGACCTTCTCTATTTCCTTCAACTGGCTCTTCATTCACCCCTTGAAGTGGTACTACTTGGACTACATTATTTAACCTATTTCCTTCGAATTCATCTTTAATCGCCAAGTTGTGAAGGACACAACAAGCTCTTATAAAATGAACAATATCATTGACAGTTCTAAGTTTTACATGGTAGAGTAGTCTAAATTTCTGTTTTAAAACGCCCAGACAATGTTCAACTAGATATCTATTTTTACTCAATTTCAAATTGAATCGTTGTTGAATGGCAGTCAGATGTCCATGATCAGGGTATGGTGTCAGCAAATGGCGTAAGCAGGGATAACCACTATCACCTCGCAAATAGTTATCCCTGCACTTATTCACCAAATCATTACTCAAAGGTGAATTTCTAAATACACGACTATCGTGAACAGATCCCGGATAACCAACAAAAATATCCCTTAATAATAAATTGTGATCACAAACCACTTGAATCTGAAAAAAATATGAGAACAATAGCAAGAAAAACAAACATATTTTTATATTTACCTGGATTGAGTAGTACTTTTTTCTATTTAGATAAGAATCTGCATCATCATCAGGCTTATCTATTTTTATATGACTTCCATCGATAGTGCCAATTACACCAGGAAACCCATTATTTTGAAAATATTCCAAAATTTCTACCCTCTCTTGGTTTTCAGGCCATCTAATTATTTCCTCGGACAGACCACTCAAAAACATTGTGATTCTTCTGATTACATTGTATAATGAACTAATTGAAATGTTAAATCGATCAGCTACATCTCTAAATGATGCTGTCTGATGCCCAGCAAACCACAAAAATATTAAAACATGCTGCAATGCCGACAGTTTACCAAATCCTCCTGATTGATGTTTAAAGTGATCACTTCCTTGGAACCTGTTTGCAATTTCTTGGGAAATTTGCCTGCTTATGCGAAAGTGTTCGTGAAATTCCTTTTCACTGTATAGGGGAATGGTTTGTTCGAAGTAACCTTCGTTTTTAGGACGAATTCTATCAATCAACACTGCTTCTATGTCTAGGTCATCATCACTGTCTAAATCAAGTAAACTCGATGAAGTGTTAGAGCTTGAAGAATTACTGTCATCCATTGTATATTTTATTCTGGAAACATATACAGATAGGTACATAAAGAATAGTAATTCAGTAAAAAATACTTGTTGATGTTATAAAATTTGAATTCAGCATGTGGTTTTCAAGGGAAAAAAGAAAAAACTAATATAGGTACTCACTTTATTTCCATACCACCTTGATGGTATATATATCTATGGGGTATATAATTTACCAACCAAAAAAATTGTCTAATAAAAATGCGTGGCAGAAAAGAAAACACAGGAAAAATAAAATATATGAAAAAGTAAACTACATTAAATTATTAAATATAGGTTAAGTCAACAGTTACAATGGGCAAGTTAGCTAATATAAATTGGAAATCCCGTAAAAACTTTGTGGACTGTTTTGACTGTCAGCAAACCATCCACAACCAAATTTCATTTTCTGCTTGAACACACAATTTGAAATCCATAACAGTTTGAAATCCGTAATTGCACTGCATGAACGGTATAAAGTTAATGCGCACGCGTCTGATAGTTTGCAACCAAATCTGATTTGTGCTTGAACAAACCTAATGAGACTCTGGGAATTACCTACGTTCAAACGCGCGGTGGGAAACAGGCATGGCCACTGCACGATCGTTTACTGTTGTACAGTGTTGCCAGTTGCTGTTATATATCAGGTTATTTAATATTATTACCACTGTGGCTGTTACTGATTTGAGATTTCGGGGGGCTGTTATGTTTTTACTTCAATTTTAACTTCAATCATATAACTTTTCAGTATTAAATGACAATTGTTTGATTTAATTAATTATAATTAACTTTTGTTATTCTCTATAAAAATAATGTGCACAACACATCTGTAAAGTCCTTTTTGGGAATCATGTGATTGTCGTGTTCGGGTTCGTTTCATGGTAAAATATTCATATTGGTCTAAAAATTTTATTTTAACTTAAATTTTGATTTCCAATTCTAATTATCAACTGATGATTACCTCTTTATTTTTTTACTAATATTTATTTTAGATATAGTGAAATATTAGGTTATTACGGCTGTAATAAGCTTTTAATGATTTTTGGGTAATAAATAAATCAATGTTTTAAATTCTTTTTTTAAGTAAAATTATAATGTAATTTTTAACCTACTTCTTCTTGGCTATTAGATGCAAATTTTAGGGTACCATCAGACAGACTTTTTCAGGTCTCATTTTAATAATTCTGTGCATCGTTGCCGTTTACTTCTGTGCAACTATTTTCAAGGTCATAGCTCTACTCGATTTCCACTAACTTTATCAGAAATTAATCAATTATTTCGTGTATGAAAAGCCATAACTTCTCAGACCAATTTAAAATCTAGAACCATTATAGTTAGCTTTGTCACAACTCTTAAGCGCAATGAAGTGTATAAAGACACTTAAGGGAAAGAAGATATTCATCAACGAAGACCTCACTAGTAATATTTGTATAGAATTTTGTAAATAATTTATTCGATAACTTCAACACGTGGTCGGAAGAAAATATTTGTATAGAAAAGAATATTTTGGTAATCTTAGATCATTAGCCCAAGAATACACAGTAATTTCGTGGTTTGCTAACTAAAACAGTTATTGTAGGTAATATTTTAGTTGCAATGAATAAAGTATAGTAGTGGTACTAACCTCAAATTTGAGTAGGGTACATGGACAAGAGCAATCCGCCGCCCAACCCGGGCGGGGGAGAAATGTTACAAAACTCGGAAACTAATAATGTGGATAAAATTAAGGGGAAATATACTCAAGAAATCAAAAAAACTCAATTTATGAAAATCTGTTGTACTCAGTGTATGTTTAATGTAATGGTAGAGCATGGTGAGCAAAATGTAGGTAACCTCCATCCGGTGGAGTTTGGTAAAATTTTACATAATTCGTGTATAAAAGGAGTCAAAAATATTGTCAAAAAAGGTAGAAATAGAGTATGTGTAACTTTTCGCCTACCAATGGACGCAAATAATTTTAAGAAAAATGAGGAATTGGCAAATAAGGGATATCATATATTTATACCGGCAATGTTGCTTACTTGCAAAGGAGTGGTGAAGGGAGTCGGAAGTAGTCTTTCAGAAAAAGAAGTTTTGGATAGAGCTAATGATGAATCTGGAGGGATGTATAAAGTATTGGAAGTACGTAGGTTGAATAGAAAGGTTACCCATGAGGTGGCTTATGTTCCAACTGGTTCATATCTTTTTACATTTGTTGGCAAACGTTTCCCTAGGTATGTCAGTATATATAACAATAGATTGGAGGTAGGTACTTATATCAGACCTATTATCTCATGTTTTAAATGCTTCAGATTCAACCATACTGCGAAGCAATGCAATAGTGAAAAGAGATGTGAATTATGCGGAAAAGAGGACCATGATAAAAATAAATGTACAGAGTTAAAGATGTCTATATTGTAGGGAGAGTCATTTAATTACTGAACAGCTTAAAAATGTAGACAGTTGTGAAGAGCTCGTTGGACAAAAAAAATCAATAAAATCATGAGCTATCAGAATGTAGCCTATTATGATGCAGCGAAACAAGTACCTAGGAAGAATGAAAGTTCTTTCGTAGTAACCATTCCAGATAGAAATATTAGACATTTTCCTAATTTACCAGATAAAACTCCTGAAAATGAGCTAATTTCAATTAGTCAGAGAAGTGCAACAATACAAAGTAATAATAGTACCCCGAATAGATCTTATAACGAGGTTACTAAAAACAAAAGAAGATGTCCTAATAGCCCGGGATATGATAAAGACGCACAACAGGGATGTTACATGGGTAGTCCGTTGTACCCAACTACCCCAATCACAGCTACATAATATAATAAAGATTAACAAAATAGTTCACCTTCAAAATGCGATTCTAATGGAGTAAATGTTATTGATATACGTGAGTTAGATCTTAATGAATATTTGTCGGATCAGAATAGAGAATTTAATAAACATGTCTCAGATAATTTATGGGAATTTGCAAAAAAGGGGAGTTTCCCCATCACAAAATATGAATCCAAGTAACAATTTAAATTTAAAAATGGGAAAAAATAGGGGGGGAATAGAAGATAATGGGAAATCCATATGTGAACTAGATATGGAGTAAGATGAGTGGTAAGATTAAGACAAATATAATTGTACTTTCTTGTTTCAATATTTTACCCCATTTTATAAAATTCAGGATATTGCAATGGAACTTGAGAAGTGTGAGATCTAACAATAATAATCTTGAATATTTAATTAATAGAGATGACCCAAATGTGATATTGTTGCAAGAAACCTTTTTAAATAATGGAATGAAATTGAGGGTAAAAGGATATAATATATATCGTATAGACAGATCGGAAGGACATATTGGTATTGCAATTTTAGTAAGTAATAAATGTACATCACGGTCATACCTATGATTTAAATTTGATAAATAAACCTTATGGTTTAATTATACAAGCCATTGTAGTTAATAAAATGTTAATTATAAATACTTATTTTCCCATAGATATTAAAATGAACAGACCTTTCTTGAATGATATATGTCAGAAAATAGATAAATTTGATCATATTATTTTTGCTGGCGATTTTAATTCCAAAAATTTAATGTTTGGTAACAATACTAATAATAGAAATGGTAATATTCTGGTAGAGGTATTATTGGAATCTGGTTTTATTTGTCTGAATGACGGTAGTGTAACGAGAATTGGATTACCGGGTCAAAACAAAAGTGTTACAGACCTTACGTTTTGCACAGGTAGGTTAGGGTTAGTTGGAAGATGGGAAGTATATCCACTAGACGAGGGAGACAGTGATCATTATCCTATAAAAATTGATTTCGAGATAGGGGGCGAATATAAAAATGATAATATTTGCGAAAATGGCAAATTCCAAGTAAAAAAGTATATTACTAAAAATATAAATTGGGATGAGTATTATTTAAAATGTATAGAAATGGAAAATCAAATGGAAGGTAGGAGATACAGGGATATTGTGGGTTTAATAGACAAAGATTACAATATGGTTAAACCCAATAAAAAAAATTATAGTGGAAATAATAGGAACAATGGTAAGAATAAAAGAACAATTCATAAATGGTGGGATAGGGAGTGTGATACAATGTTGGGAGAGAGAAGAATGGCGATACAAAGGTATTTAAGGGATAGCAGTATGATTAATTATATTTTTATGAGAAAAAAGGTTGCTGAGGCAAAAAAATATTCAAAAACAAAAAGAAAAATAGATTTATAGAATTCTGCTCTACCCTCAACCGGGATAGCAATATGTCATATATATGGAAAGTGGTTAAGGGTTTTGGTAGAGGTAATAATTATAATAGGAATGCAGATTTTATAAAGAATAATTTGGAAAATTTTTTGGATCTAGTTACTTCCCCTAAAATTCTGAATGAAGGAGTAGAGATTATATCAAATAACAAAATGGGGGAGGAGTTTAGTGTGAATGAGCTTAATATAGTGTTAAGTGCAAGGAAAAAAGATAAGATGCCAGGGGTGGATGATTTAGTGTACTCACTGTTTAGGAGATTACCGTATTGTATTAAATTTAATTTGATTAAAGTATTTAATAGCTTTGTATCAGGAGATAATCTTCCTGAGGAATGGAAAATCCAAATCATTTGCCCAATCTTGAAACCCTTTAAAGATCCCTTTTCAGTGGATAGTTATAGGTTTATCGCTTTGCAATAATGTGCATTAAAGATCTTAGAAAACTTGATCAAAAATTGAATTGAATATAAATTGCAGGCAGACCTTTTAATTAATAAGAAACAATCTGGTTTTAGAAAGGGGAAGGGAATTATGGATAATTTGGTTTATTCACAGACAACAGTTGTTCAAGCTTTTCAAAAGAATAATAAGGTAGTTGCGGTATTTTTGGATATCAAGGCGGCATATGAAAATGTTAGGATTCATATATAAATGAATAAATTGGCTAAATCTAATATTCCACAATCTTATATTGAGTTCTTAAGGAAAATATATAGTAATAGAAAGGTCATTGTGAAAGATATCTTTTCAGGGGTTACTTCCAGATTAGGATGTGTAAGTAAAGGCATCCCACAAGGATCAGCCCTTAGTCCGTTACTGTTTGCAGTAAACACATATAGTATATATGAACAAATGGTGGAAGGAGTGGATATGTTAGGCTTGGCTGATGATATGATGACTATTGCAGTTGGGAATGATTTGGAACAGTTATGTAGGGGTATTAATGAATCATTGGAGAATACTAGTGAATGACTGGGATTGCATGGGTTTCAACTAACAATACAAAAATCAAAAGCGATAATTTTTCAAAAAAGGAAAAGTAGAGGAAGTATCCCTAGTATTGTATGCAATCATGAAGTAAAACCATATGAAACAAAAGTAAGGTATTTAGGAATCTTACTGGACGACAAAATGGAGTTAAGTGCCCACATTGATGGGATTGTGGCCAAAGCACAGAAGGGTATAGATGTCATGAAATCTGTTGCAAACTATTGGTGGGGGGCTGATTCAAAAATTCTATCTATTATATACAAGGGTATTGTTAGATCTCATTTAGATTTTGGTTCATTGCTTTTGTTTAATACTTCAAAACAAAATTTATGCAAATTAGATAAAGTACAATTTAAAACATTAAGAGTTATATTAGGTGCTACGAAAAGTACTCCTACTGTGTCACTGTTGGCAGAGGCGGGGGAACTCCCTTTAGATTGGAGGCGTATATGGTTAGCAGAAAAATTTATCTTGAAACACCTTTCTTTAAATAATAGTATAGTTGCAAGTAATTTATTGAGTATGTATGGGCTTCAACTTATAAATGTTGGCATGATCAATTTTCCTATAATGGAGGGTTTGGATAGAGCATTAATTTATCATAATTTGAATAGAAAATACGATGTTATACCATGCTTTTCAGTTGGGTACGATGCTCCGCTTATGGATATTCCCTGGGAGGATTTGGGGCTACAGAAAAGCAACTCTGATAATGAAATAGGATATGGTGGCATAATTAAAGAGAAATGGAGGAATTTCCATATAATATATACAGATGGATCTAAAGATAGACATGAAAATCGAACTGGGTTTGGTATATATATGGAAAATAGGGGTTCTAGAATAAGTGTCAGAGTGGCCGACGAAGCTACTATATGTACAGCAGAGTTATTAGCGATTTATGTGGCAGTTACAAGAATTCGCGAAGTGGGAAACTTGAATTCCCTGGTTCTAACCGATTCCAAGAGTGCTTTACAGAGGATAGCCAGAAGAGGATTATATGGTAAAGCTGAATTTCTAGAGTTATGTATTAGATAACTCTTATGGGATGGGAAGTGTAATAATCAAAATATTAGGTTTGGTTGGATTCCCAGTCATACAGGTATTAAGGGTAATGTAGAAGCAGATTTGTTGGCTAAGAATAGTTTAAAAAAGATGGAAAAGAATTTTAACAAAGTGGATTATAGAGATATTTTGGTAAATGTTAAAGAAAAGATAAGAAAAGAATGGGAAGAGGAATGGATTGAATTGTGTAAACTTAAAGGAAAGCATTATTTTAAAATTGTTGGGAAATTACCAGAGAAGCCTTGGTTTTATGATATAAAGGTCAACACGCATGTGGTTACTACATTGAATAGACTTAGGTTGGGACATTGTGCGTATCCGCAGCATCTTCATCGGATAGGAGTAGTTAATTCACCCAATTGTGAATGTGGGAAAGTGGGTAGTATCAGACATATACTTATGGAGTGCCCTATCAACAAAAAATACAGTGACATTTTATATAACAGTATGCTTAAAAATTGCATGAAGTATGAAACTGCTTTATGTGTAGAAAATATGCTTAGAGAACCTTCAGCTAGTAGTGCTTCGCTTTTGTGTAAATTTTTCAAAAATTGTAATAGAGTTATATAAACTAATTTTAGATCCAGGAAGAAGTGGTGTCCCAGAGGCAGATGCATGAAAGTGCAACTTTTTCCTAAATAAATCAAAGTGACACATAGTACTGGGTAGATAACTCGACGGAGTTAAGCCCAATAAAGGAAAAAAGAAGAAGAATATTTGTATAATTAAAAATGCAATTCAAAAATACGGAAATCAAGTCTGGTCAGCAAATGGAAGAATTTATGCGAAAGTTGACAACAATGTGAAGATGGTTAATTATGAATTCGGAAACTTTTAATAGTAAAATCAATCTACATTTGATGTTGAACACTGATTAGAAGGTTTTTGTATAAAAATTAACAGGTTTTATTTGTATATCGGGTTTATGTTTGTTTTTATTCATTTTTTATTGCAAAATTCGCATCAATCAAAAAACTGATTATTAGCGACTAATATGAATTGTTACATTTTATGAGTTACAATGCATTTTTCTAGATAGTAATACAATTTTGAGATATTGTTTCAATTAGGTGTTTACTAAAAAGAGTTTATGATACTGATTGCTTCAAGATAATTTTTAAGATTGGCTATATTGTAGTTAGGCCCCAATATATCATACATTGTTCTAGGTAGATTGGATGATGATCTTTGTGCATTAAACGATGTACAGTGCGATTATGTGTCTAACAATTAATTTGCACTGACAGTTTTTACATGTGGGTTCTACCTTTGTGTCAAATCGGTAACTATTTTCAGAATATGTTTTATCGGAGGTGATACCATTGGCTCTCACTTTAAATGTTTCATTTTTCAGGAAGTTTTCAATGAAAGCCAGGCAGTGGCTTTGTATATTCCATTCGTGTAGCTTTTTTATGATGTAGTCATGCCAAGCAGTGTCAAAAGATCGGTTAATGTCAAAGAAAACGGATAAACAGCTGCTGTTTAGGGATTCATTGACTTCACTCTCTAAATCTATGATATTGTCCAAGGCCGATCGATTTTGTCTAAAACCACTTTTTTCCGGTATGATAAGGTTTCGTTTTTCTAAAGTCCACAGTAGCCTATTGTTTATAATTTTTTCCATCAGTTTGCACATGGCGTATGTCAAAGATATAAGTCGATAAGACTCACGATGTGTTTTTATGCCTTTTGATTTTAGTATTGTTAATATTATGGATTCATGCCATTTTTTAGGAAAATTGTGTTGCAGCCAAATGGTATTAAACAGTAAACAGGTTAATGAGGTATTCGTGGGAATTTGGAGAAAGATGTTTTAAGAAGATTGTTGGAACTTCATCTGGTCCTGGTGACGTTTCTTTTAGGCTTGAGAGAGCTTCTTTGTATTCTTCGATGGTGATGGGTAGATTCATATATTCATTTTGGTCGAATCGGATTATTGCCTCTTTCTGATCTTCTCGCTTCTTATGTACAACAAAGGTGTTATCGTAATTACCCGTGCTGGAGCGATTTTTGTAGGTGTTAGCTAGTATTGAAACTATTCTGGAATTATCAGGGGTCATATGTCCATCTTTCTCCAGCATTAGTATATTATGATGCTTGTACAGTCCAGATATTTTTCGTACCTTTTCCCACAAGTCAGTCATGGGTGTTTCAGAGTTTAATGTAGATACGTATTTTGTCCAGGACTTGCGTTTAGCGTTTTTTATGGCAAGTCTAGCTTTGGCTCGCGTTTTTGAGAATTCAATTTTGCTTTCTGTAATATTTCTTTTATATCTGCTAAAACCAGTTTTGTTACTCTTGATTGCTGATTCACAATCGCTATTCCACGGTGGAACTAGATTGCGTCGTTTCAAACAAGAGGTTTTTCCTACCGATAGGTCTGCTGCTCGTTGAATAATGGTGACAAAATTTTCTAAAGCGTCGTCTATGTCTGTTGATGTTGTGTAAGCTGTCATATTATTCCCAATTATAGTTTCTAAAGGAGTCCAGTTTGCCTTTTTTAAGTTCCATTTTGGATAGAGGTTGTTTTGAATAACAATTGGATACTGGGTCACTGTTATATGTGTAATCCAACCTATCCCAAGAAATTGACGGAGTCAGGGTAGGATCACAAATAGTGAGGTCGATACAAGAGCCTTGGCCGGTCTGTATGTTAAACCTGGTTGATCTTCCATCATTTAGAATAGATGGATGAGCATTTTAGATAATATCTTTTAGTAGTTTATTGATGTTGATCCCCACATAAAGTTGTGGGCATTGAAGTCGCCAAGTATTATCCTAGGTTGGGGAATTTGTTCTAATAAATTAGTTATTTCTTCAAAATCTACTTGGGTTGCTGGAGGAATATATACGTTGCAAATATTCATTTTTGGGTTAGTGTGGAGTTTAATAGCTACGGCTTCTAGGTTGGTGCGGATTGTGATTTCTTCAGCATGTAGAGAATTCTTTACAAATATTGCTACTCCTCCGCTAGCTATTTCTGCATTAGTTCGATTTTTGCAAAAGTTCCTAAATTGCCAATGGGTTCGCTATTATTGTTTTTGAAATTGGTTCGTTGAAGAAGTGAAGGTAGATTTTGGATTAGTAGGTTGATGTCTGTGATGATTCACTTTCTGTTTATGAAACTTTTGTTTCTGGTATATTCTTTTGCAGTTGGGATAAAAGTTTCTTTTTAAGTTTAGTGCATCTACTTTTGATTGACCTGTGTTCAAAAAATGGGTAAATTGTTGTTAACATGTCTATTAACGCCGCAAAATTATTTTATTCTATGCTGATTGGGCCAGGTGAACCGTAGACGTTTTCAAACAGATCAGATATCTGATTGTTGTCCAAGACGAACGGAGGATATTGTTCAGAAATAAATTTTCCAACTGGTTCCATGAGAGTTTCTGTAGGGATATCCTGTTTGTTTTTTGGCTATTTGTTCGGTCTGTTTGGTTTGGCAAAAGGAGATTCATTTGAGTTCGCCAGTTCGTTTTCATCAGTTTGAGGAGGGGGTGAAACTGTTTCTTCATAACTACGTTTGGTGCTGTTTAGTTGAATTTCTTCAATGTTTATGGAAGAAATATTCTGGGAATGAGATGCTACAATGCACTCTGATGGGACCTCAGCGTGTGCTTGGGAAGTATTAACTTGGGTGTTCGTCGGTTGGTAGGAAAGTTGGGTAGAAATTTGAGACTGTTCATTTATTTGAGGTTTCACAGTTTGCTGCTGTGTGGCCTGGCTTCTTGCAAGAAAAACATAGTAGAGAGTCTTGAGATAGGTAGATTCTATAAGTAGTGTTCTCATGTGTAATCAGAAGACATTCAGATATTTTGACTGTAGATGGTGAAATAAAGATTTGTCGTCTGAAGCTCTAGATATGATCGTATTCGGGAAGGGTAGAGCTAATTTTTAGGAAGGTCATCGGTGAGACTGGATTGAGATCGTTCTCATTTTGCTCTTCAATTAATAGTGAATGTGGAATAGTGGGACATACGTTTAAGAGAACTAATCTTTCGGATGGCATTACAAGTTTACGTGGTTGAATTAAGCTACTATTGATATTTATTACCCCTCCATGATGGGTCATAAAGTGATCCACAATATTTGTTTGAAAGGTACATGCAGATTCTGTTGTTTGACAGCCTTGATGTGAATAGAATATTTTTTGGATCAATTAGCTCTCCTAATACTCTTGAAATTTTATATTATCAATGGCTGGAAAAACAATTGCTTGATCTTTTGTAGGAAACTCTGGCTGTATAAGCGCAGAGGAGTATGTTTTGGTGGAGGTTGCATTCTGAGAGCTTATGTAGTCAGAAGTCCCAATATTTGCACTAGACATAATTAATTTTAAATTTCAGATCGCTTTTGTTTGAAAGTACGGACCTGTTTTGGCACAGACCGCCTCATTAGTGCGATAAAACCAGGTTTTTGTAAGTTCTTTTTTCAAACCGGTGTGGAATTGATAGCAATGTGACTAATAAAAATCACTATTTTGAAATGAACCTTTGAAATTTTATTTACAATACTTTCTCTATGATGTGAGAACACTTACTATGAAATGTGTTATAAAAATTTTTTAACTACAATTACTATCGAAAAAGATTTGTTTTCACAAGAACTGACACTTTCGATGTTCAGGCTACAGTTACCAGGACCGGACATCGGTTTATGTTTATATCAATACCTAACGATGATTTTGTTAATGTCAGGTGTTTCCATTTAATTTTATAAAAATTAAGTGATATCATGTGATCGCTCAATAGGGATTATTTTTAGTACGTGAGTTTAATTCCTATATGGGTTTCAGATTAAACTTTATCATGGGCTAGATAATTTTATCTAGGATATTTTTTATTTTAACTTGGATTAAAATTTATTAGCAAACATAGCTTAACTATGATTATGATTTTATATTTGTTCTTGGTTTTTAAAATAAAAAATATATATTATATTATATTAAAGAACCTGAAAATTTATGTAACAAGTGAATAATGGTTATGAAATTTATGTATTCCATATAACTCCAATCACCCCATGTCACATAAATTGGCAGCATATAATTCAATGATACTCGTACATAGAGCTTTTTCGGTTCCTATCAACAAATGTAATTTCATTAGGGGAATCAATACAATTAAACAAATAGCAACATCCAGCGGTTATCCATAACATCTGATAAATAAACTAATGAATAAAAAAGAGGAAAGAGTATAAGAGACTAATATTTCCTGAACAAAATAACGAAATAAAAAATTTTAAAACCATCACATATGCAGGTAATATTTCTAATAATATTTCAAAGATAATATCTTCGGCTACAAATACAATGATTTCTTTTAAATCCGAAAGTAATGTTAGTACAAAATAGTTAAATGTAAAAACAAAAATATCCATATTAAAGAAGGCTGGAATATATAAACTTAAATGTCCAGAATGTAATGCTGTCTATTTGGGTCAAACCCCCAAATTTTGAGATCAGATACAGTGAACATTTACGAGCATATAGATTAAAACAACCAGATAAGTCCCACTACGCAAAACATCTACTTTATACCAAACACTCATTGACATCTAGCACAGAACTAGAAGTACTACATATTTGTGATAAGAAACAAGAACTGGATTTCCTTGAAGAGTTAAAAATTAGAAGACACTTAATAAACCCACAGTATCAAGTAGTCAATGAATAGATATATCTAGGGAGTTCTCCACTTTTAAACTGTCTTCTTAAGTTATAATTGTAAAGATCAGCAGATATAGTTTTCCTGGTTTTCTATATCATTGCACAGTTATACTGATCTTAATTGTAAAAATGTTATCCAGGATATCACCATAGAGCTAATAATATCTAAGCTTCGATATTTGTAATATCACATCTTCTTCTTTTTTCTATTAACATATATTAAGTCAATTACAAGTTAGGTCACTTCTTGGTCTAGCCAAAAATAACTACTAAACATCGGGTAGGCATCAAATGAAATGTAACTTCTGTCATTCTGACGATGATATTTAGTATCGGAACAATTATCAAATTTCTTAGAATTTTTAACATTTTATCAATATATTGTGGAATTATCTAGAAACATTTAGTTTCATTTAAAACAGCAATGATGAAAGATTCTCAAAAATCTCGAATACTCACTCGTTTTCAATTGTTATAAGACCTAGAAGAGAATTCGCAGCGAGTGTTGAAAATAAATGTTTCTTATTCGTTAACGTAAGTGTGTTTCATTGACCTATTACCGGTAATTTTTACTTTTCCGCCCAACCTATCTAATATGCGAGAAAAGTATCGGTTTACCCCAAAAAAGTTGGAATTTGGAAAAAAATTTTTAGTTATTTTCACGTCTTCCGTCAAGTACAACACGAAAAAATGTTTTTTAGAAAAAATCCTGTGTGTATGTTGTCGTCGTCGTTGTCGTCGGCCACTTTTCGTTACATGTCTTGTTAGCACGATACAGCCTCCATAGTGTATACAAGTCACCAATTTTATGATCGAATATTGTTCAGGACATCTCACAGATGAACCCTATTGATTTTAAGCTCATCAGATCCAGTACAGCGAGTGCTATGGTACTCGAAGTACCATAAAGTGGTGTTACTTTACCAATACAGGTGTCTTTGCCAAAATATGCACATTTTGCAATATTTTTATTTTTTGAACAATTGGCAACAGTGCTGGAGTCGGCAATAAAGCAAACTGACGGTTGAACATGTCTTAACCAAGACCTGTTGCGCGGGATTCTTCAGTGGATCGTTAGCATCGATGCAGAGAGGTGGGAATTGGCAGGTAATGATTTCAGATTTTAAAAGTACGAAATGCTAAGGGCTGGTGACAAAATATTACTACAGCTTGAGGGTTAACAAGTGTTTTGTTAAGTAGTATGTTTATTTAGCTAATTTGTGTGTGATTTTCAAAACATTTCAGTAAGTATTTTAGAAGAAAAACGAAAATTTAGTCAAAGAGGAAATTTTCGAGGTTACTTTGCCATTATATATATTTTTTTAATTTTAATGTATTTTTCTTTTTAGAAACGCAAAAATGGGGCGTATTTACAAAAAAAACTTGGGAAGCAAGCAATATTGCAACTACACGGAAGAACAGTTACAAAGAGCGATATCTGCCATTCAAAATCATAGAATGGACCTAAAAACAGCAAGCTCCCTTTTTAAAATTCCAAGAAGAACACTTTACAACAAAGTTCATGGTAGGCATTTGGGAAAGCCTGGAGGCGCTACTATACTAACGGAATTAGAAGAGATGCATATGGTAGATGTGTTGCTAGCAGCTGCAGAATATGGAAGCCCACTTACAAGTCTTGACTTGCGGATGGTTGTAAAGCGCTTTTTGGACAGAACTGGGAGAACTGTACCTAAATTAACCGATAATTTACCTGCAAATGACTGGTGCCTATACTTTATAGACAGGCATAAGTATTGTTTATAAAAAAAAACTGTAAAAATATTAAGTCTGTTCGTGCGGAAAAAACGGAAGATGAAATAAATGATTTTTTTGATAATTTAGAGCGAAGTTTAGAAAATGTGCCCGCAGAAAATATACTAAACTACGATGAAACTAACCTCTCTGATGACCCTGGGGTAACAAAATGTAATCTCAAAAGAGGTAGCAAATACCCCAAAATGCTCATGAATCATTCCAAGTCAGCAACATCAATTTTGTTTGCTATTACAGGGCATGGTAAGAGTTCGCCGCCCTACGTTGTGTACAAAGCTGAAAGGATTTATGATCAATGGACGATTGGTGGACCAGCCAATACAAGGTACAATCGAACCAAATCGCGATGGTTTGACGGCACCACCTTTGAGGATTGGTTTCAGACTATAGCTCTTCCCTGGGCACAAAAAAACTGGAACAAAGGTAATTATCGGTGATAATTTATCATCCCACCTAAATTTAAATCTGGTTATCGAGTGCCAAAGAGCCCAGATTAAGTTTGTATTTTAACCACCAAATTCAACCCACCTGACACAACCATTGGACTTGGGTTATTATGGTCCCTTAAAGAGATGTTGGAGAAAGTTGTTAACCACTTACAAGCTAAAAAATCCAAAAGAAAAAACTGTTAATAATAAGACAACGTTTCCCGTTTTATTAAAACAACTTGTTATGCAGCTAAATGATATTAAAAACATACAAAGTGCATTTCGAACAATAGGCATTATACCAATAAACCGGCTTAAAGTTTTACAAAAACTGCCAAATTATAGAGCTCAGGAAAACATACAAGCAGAAATAAGCGATACGCTTCTGGAATTCCTAAAAGTTCCAAAAAGAAAAATAATAGTTAGAGTTCAGCCTGGAAAATCAGTTTCAGATCAAGATTTTTTGGAAGCAGTACCTTCAAAGTCAACTGATGAATTGTATATAGAAACAAACGCGGAGGTCAGCGAAACTCAAGAAATGGAAAGCGAAAACGAACAGGAAATGGAAAGCGAAACAGAAATAGGCGCAGAACAAGAAAGAGAACAAAATCTAGAAGAAGTTAAAAATCGAAATTTTGCTATAGGAGACTTTGTAGTGGTGGTATTTCCAACAAAAAAAATTGCAAAACATTTTATAGGACAAGTTTTGGAGGCAGACAATAAGGACGAACCGGTGATAAAGTTTATGCGAAAAAATACTAGTAAAGAAAGGGAGGCATTTATTTTCCTGTTGTCGATGATATATCGCAAGAGATGGACATTGTTCCTAAAACATATAGAGGATTCCATCATTTTTCGGCAGATTTATCTTCCTATAATCTTGCCTAAAGAGTGATTTGAAATAAGATATTTTTAGAATTTTGTTTAAGTTTTCTTTTTCACATCCCGCCAAAGATTCAGAAGGCTGATTATCATTAAAAGTTTATTTTTCAGTTTTTTAGGATTAACATGTTTTGTTTGTTATAAATGTAGTTTATAAGGTGTTCAAAGAAAGACTTTTGTTTGTTTTTAGAAGTTAGAATCTGTTATTCGTTTGTCTGTATTAAAACAATAAAGTTTTTTAAAAAAATGTTTTAATTACCTGTGAATTTTTTTGTCCTCAAAATTTTCTAAAAACATATTTAAGAGGCAAACTAACCATTATCCATATCACAAACTGCCAAAAAAGCGTCTTAAAAGGGTCGGCAAAGTCTTACTGATCGTTTGGTGACTTTGCCAAATTTTTGACCAAAAAAAAATATATGTATAGGAGTGTTTTAAATCACTTTTGAATGCATTAACCGATAGCTAAATGATAAAAATAACGCATAGTTTGTAATCACGTCTATTTGGGAAAAAAATCCAAGATAAAAACAAAAAAAACTAGAAATTATGAGCAAAGTAATACCGCTTTATGGTACGACATTTTTGTCATTTTCTGAGAAATTTCAGTTTATTAGCACGATAAAGCCTCTGAAGTGCAACAAGTCACCAAGTTTATAATTGAATATTATTCAAAACATCTTACAGATGAACCTTATTGATTTTCAGCTCACCAGAGCCAGTACAACAGGTGCTATAGTACTTTAAGTGCGACATTTTTGTAATTTTTTGAGAAATTTAAGTTTGTTAGCACGACACAGCCTCCGGAGTATATACAAGTAACCAATTTTATGATTGGATATTATTCAAGGCGTCTCAAAGATGAACCGTGTTGATATTCACCTCACTAACGCCAGTACAACGAGTGCTATGGTACTTGAAATACCAAATTTTTGTAATTTCTGGAGAATTTTCAGTTTGTTACCACGATACAGCCTCCATAGTGTATAAAATTAACTTGATTGAATATTATTCAGGACGTCTTATATATGAAGCCTATTGATTTCCAACTTACCAGAGCTAGTACAACGGGTGCTATGGTACCTGAAGTGCCACATTTTCTGTCCTTATTGGAGAAATTTCGGGTTGTTAGTACGATACAGCCTCCGGAGTATATGCAAGTGACCAATTTTATAATGGTTATTTTTCAAGGTGCCTCACAGATATACCCTATTGATTTTCAGCTGACTAGGGCCAGTACAGCAGGTCCTATAAATCCAGATATACTACATTTTTGGTTACTTTTGGGGACATTTCGGTTTGTTAACACGATACATCCCCCGAAGTGTATACAAGTGACCAATTTTATTATAGAATATTGTTCAGGGCATCTCACAGATGCGGAAATGTCAGTTTTAATCTTTAAAACCGTTTATTTTATATACATTTATTAGTATATGAACGACCGTTGAGCTACCAAATGATTCAAGTGTTTTATTGTGTTGATTTTGTCTGTCATCATTATTTATATTATGTTGATGTAACCATTTATTCCCAGGAACTGTTTGTGAGAAATATTGGGTAGTATCTAATGTTGTACGTTTAGACCAAGTTTGTAACTAACTACAAACTTCTTGATTTATAATTTCTTTGTTGTGTTAATAACTTTTTTAAATAAAACTAACTGTTTCTACATAATTCCAAAATTCAAAAGCAAGTCTGTCAGATTTATTTAAATTTCCCACTAACCTAAAATTAAATTGGGTTGAACATGCATCCCGTCAGGATGACAGATCCCAAAGTTAACCCAATTTAGTCTGTGGTCAGACGCGAAAACGTCCATCGCTTGTCAGCTTGAACTGTCTTTATCACCTTCGACACAGCTGACTGCCACTCATAGGACAAACATCAGATTAACAAATAAAATAGATATGTTTGTTTTGATTTTTTCTTGACCCTAATCTCGAGTCACATTCTAAGCTCACTTGCGGACACATCCACCGCTTTGCCATATTTACAAAGTCTCTTTATTTTCAGGAAAAATGAAATTAGAAGATTAATTGAAAATTAGTTAAAAAGTTATGCAAATAAAAAAAATCAAACTAATTTGTGCATTTAAGTCCCTGCTTTTAAAATTAATTACTAATACTTGAATTTTATTCAATAAAGGCATATTCTTATATAAATTTTAACAAGTATTTGTTGTAACCTTAGATGCCTTCATGATTATAACTAAAAGTGGCAACATTGCTCAAAATTTCAATTCAGTGTCAAGGGTAAACAATTCAGTAGTTTTGTCCTTGTTTAATTAACATATAAAGAGAGATGCAAATATAGTCAGAGTGTGATCAAAGATAATTTCGAATCGCTGTAGGATTGTACTAAATAATGTCTACCATGTTCGTTTATACGCGCGCCATTACAACTAGAGAGTAAACATTTAGTTCTTTCGTTTCGATGCGTTTTTAAGACTTTTAGTGACAAATTAAACTTTCAAGTTAATTAATTTAACGTTTTTAGATTATTATGGTTCGTCGGTGCCAAGTTTGTCAGAAAAACAGTTGAAATTATCAAGGCCATGTATCTACAATACCATCCGGGTCCACATCAGTAGATATGTACGTAGTTCGTCGCTGTTCGTCGTGATATTTATTGATATGTAGGGGGTGAAGCACCCACCCGGCGCCACTGTAGGTGGCGGATAGGAGAAGGGCCTCTGAGATGATTTTATATTAGGAGGAGGTCTGCGGGGAAATCAACTGGCGTCCCTCGAATACCCTGCCGCGGACCAACTTTACCTGTCCAGCTGTAGTATCGTGGCTAAGGAATTGCACACAGGGTTACGATGCCGGGTGAAATTTCGAGTTTACCTCGAAATCACCTAATTAAAAACCTAAAGTCAAGGTGGGAAACCTGGCCGAAGAATGCGTGGCTATATAGAAGAATAGTCCTTACTGGTTTCGACCTTGGAGCACCGGGGAGAATTCCATTGTATTAAGCCCCTTACCTCTGCATGCGGGGCTCTGCAGCGGTGGACCGTAATGACCCTAGCTTCACGTGGGACCATTTATGGACAGAGAATGTAAAACTTCCACCGGAAAGGTAGTGGAGAAAACCTCCACCTCTTCAGTCGGGCACCTCACAGAGGGAAAGGCCAAACGGCACAAAGGTCGTATGCCGATCGACCTCCCAAAACTGGGAGAACCGGGCGGCATAGACGAACCACAGAGAAAAGGCTTCAGTGGAGCTGGGATCCGAAAATACCTGCGACTCCTCAATCAGGTAACATGCCCTGAAGAGGCCAGGAAGCAGGCTATTCAGCGCACAACTCCCCGAAGGAACCACCAACGGGGAAAACAAATCTTAAAAGAGGCCCGGAGAATATTACTCCTCCGCAACGACATCTGAGCAAGAAACCAAAAACAGCTGCAACGGTAACCGGGCAAGCCACTGGTTACGCAGCAACTGTCAAAAAAGAGAAGGCTTTTAGGGAGGGAATAATGCCCAATCCTGGGGTCATCCTGAAAGCAGAGCAGCTCTCCACACTGATAGACACTCTGGTCCCCATTTCCGTTGTGGAATAATACTGGTGTACTGTGAGTCACAGTAATCGGCAGACTGGCTCATGAGGTCAGCGCCGAAATTGAACTCTTGTGAAGTGCCCGAATTGATGGCTCGAAGTGGAGATGACATCCCAAAGCCGGTCATCATAACGGTGTCCTTCCCAAGAAGCCACGACATGAAATTGGAGAAGATCCTTCAACTTGTCGAGGTTCAGAGCTCCAACCTCACTACTGGGACTTGGAAGATCCTAGACTCTAAAAAAGGGAACTATCCTCACGATTGGGATCGATCACAAATCTGGGGAGGCTCTGAAGGCAGGAGGTTACGCGCTAAAAATCCGTTTTAGGCGTATCCCTGTCTCGGGACTGGGTCAGAGAAAGAACCCTGCGGAGGATCCAAAGGACATGGAGATACCCCCCACATCCGGAACCTCTGGAAAAGGGAAAAAGGCGAAAGCTTGACCATGGATTAGCCCGAGATCTCCGGCTCTGCTGGGGTGACTGGGGATGCGGAGATCGCCTCTGCATCCCGGGAAACTGTCGGAGCAGCCTGGGGGCCGAGAGTCTGATTCGAGATCAAGAAACCTGCTCGAATTCCGAGGAAGATATTGCCATGGTGGTCGAGGAGGGTCAGAGAGAGACAAAGGAGGAGGATGAATAGAGGCTGAGTAACTCGGCCTCTTTCATCCATAATAATTCACCTTCACGAATGTAACTCAGATTAACCTGCATCGCGCGAAGGGAGCTTCAGCCATGATTGCAAGGTTGTTCGCTAGACTACAATTGGATATTGTACTGATCCAAGAACCATGGATCAACAAAGAAGGCCAAATCAAAGGTTTGGCATGCAAGGATTCTAAATTGATTTATGATTAAAGGCAAGTATCTCCGCGTGCCTGTGTAATCATAAGAAATAATATAAAATATATTTGTGTTTCAGAATACGTGTCACGGGACCTTAATCCAATCAAGGTTCACCTCAATATTGGGGGTATCGACCGGAACAGAGAATCTGGAGAATATACAACTTCATAAATGTCAGAATAGCTACAAAGCGGGTCGATCAACTGAGACGGCTCTGTATCAGCTGACCGGAGTCAGGGGGAAGGGACAGTGATATCTCCCCTTCTATGAAACCTTGTAGTAGATGAGTTACTCTACAGGCTAACGAAGCTTGGCTTCGAATGTATGGGCTATGCTGATGACATAGTTCTAATAGTCAGAGGCAAGTTCGAGAGCACCTTCTGTGATTTATTACAAAGGGGTCTCAGATTCATTGAGCAATGGTGCTTGTCAGTGGGGCTAAACATTAACCCAAACAAGACCATAGTAATTCCATTTACCCGGAAAAGAACACTTCCAGCCATGAAACCCATATCCTTAAACGGCGAAATCATAGAATGGAAATCAGAAATTAAATATCTAGGGATAACCCTAGACAGTAAGCTTCTGTAGAATAAGCATGTTGAAATAACTGCTGGTGAAGCGATAAGAGCTTTGATGGCGTGCAGAAATCTAGCTGGTAAGAGGTGGAACTGTAACCTTAAAATACTGCGATGGATGTACGCCATGATTGTGAGACCAGCAATTACGTATGGGCCAATAGTTCGGCTTACAAAAGCAAGTCAGTACGGCACGAGGAAGACCCTCGACAATGTCAAAGGCTTGCCTGTGTGTGCATCACTGAAGCTATGAGAACGTGTACAACTAGGGCACTTAAGATCATTACAGATCTCACACCTCTACATCTGGTAATAGAAAGATCTGCCCAAGAGGCAATTCTTAGAATATCTAAGGAAGGTTCAGGCAATGTGAGTATTAAAAATCAGGTCCTCTGGTCCTCTCTAACAAAATACATCTCATCAGCGAATCTTCCCAGTGACGAAATGATCAAGAAAGTAAGTATCGAAAAGAATTTCACTACTATGCTGAATACGAGGAGAGACTGGGAAAGGGAATACACCACCCAAACTCTCAAAGAAAACACCATTAGATGTTATTCGGATGGTTCAAAAACCACCACTGGAGCAGGCGCTGGAGTATTTGGGCCTGGCACTAGATACTCATTATCGTTAGGCTCCTTCCCGAGCGTCGTTCAGGCAGAAATACTTGCGATTGAAAGATGCGTGGAAATGAACCCAGAAAGAAACTATCAGAAATGTGACCTATCGATCCATTCTGATAGTCAAGCAGCTATCAAAGCATTGAGCTCCCATGTCATTGACTCAAAGTTGGCATGGGAGTGCCGAAGAAAACTTGATGAATTAGGCAAGAATAACAGAGTCTCTTTAGTCTGGGTTCCTGGCCACTCGGGAATCACAGGAAATGAAGAGGCCAATACACTTGCCAAGAAAAGAGCACAAACGCCCTTTATTGGCCCGGAGCCCTTTTGTGGTGTAGTAAAATGCTCCTATAAGAAAGAGTTTTGGAAGAAGGAGGAAACCGAAAGAGAAGCACTCTGGCGGTGCATTCCCGGGTTGGAACATTCCAAAAAGTTCCTGCGGACACTGCTGGACCTCAGCAATATTTGGACCTCAGTAAAAATAAACTACACCTCCTCACGGGCTCTCTTACAGGACACTGCTGCCTTAGGAAGCACCTAATGAGAATAGGTCTAGCAGAAACTGACGAGTGTAGATTCTGTGGGGACGAGGATGAAACTCCGGATCACCTAGTTCTGGAATGCCTCGCCACTGCAAACCAACGCAAGAAATACTTCGGACAAGAAACTTGTAAGAGTGAGGATATAACCTCGTTGAAGCCGTTCCAAATACTAGAGTTCATTAGAACCCTGGAACTGGAAGGCGAGCTGTAGTAGTAGCGAGAACAGCTCTGATAGGGGGGCACAATAAATCTTAGGTTTCAGTGCATTGTTACCCCGTTAAAATCTAATCTTATCTACAATAACATCCCCTCTTTTTGTAATTCATTCATTATTTCACTACTGGCGTTTAGAATTTTTGGCCGCAAAAATAAACGTGTTCTTGAATGAATAGCCCTCTCTATTGTATATTGGACTGTTCAAAATTTTTTAAAAATTCAAATGATGAAAGTTGGAATTTAGTTTCTACGTACCGACTTTGTTTCCCTTGTTTAAAATCGCGTCACAATATAAAGCAATGTAGAAGAGTAAAAAGATGGGTTAAATATTGTTCCCGACCCCATCATAAACTTTTACATAAAGACGACAATGACGCTGATTCTTTAGAGACACAATAGCAACAAATGGCCTCTAATCAACAACCGTCGGTTGTCAATTGCTATATTTCAACCGACAGAAATGTTTTATTAAAAATTTTACCTACTGTTATAAGCCAAGGAGAGAAATATTTCAACACGTATGGATGATGCCAGTTAAGTCACACTTAATGACCAGAACTTAGTGGATCAGTTAAAGCTTGGTGGACTTTAACAACGACTATGACTTCAATGAACAAATGATCAGTTGAAGAGTCAATAGGATTCTAGAATTGTGACATGTAACATAAGAGCTCCAGAACAAAGTAAAAAGTTCATTCTTAGACATGTCTCAGACAATTGATGCAGACGGCATTCGAGGTAAATATCCTTATACCCATGACAATATTACGTCTGTGGTTGATGCAAAACCAAAAGTGTTGATAAGACAACTTGCCGCTTATAGTGACTAAACAACTTATAAATGGGCCATGGAATGAACCTGCAGTCAGCAAAACCCTTTTGTCATGTCAACCAAATTGAAAAAGATGAATTGGGTATAATTCACGACATGATCAAACAACAATGGAATATTGACAATACTGGAATAATAGACAGTAAGACAAAGACAATATCCAAAGAAGACGTTAGAGCGAAGAACATAATCGGCAAAACCATGAAAATTAATGGTGATAGGTTTGAAAAGGGACTTCCATAAAGTTGAATTACTGCCTTGAGGAGCCTTATGTGTACTCAACGGAAAATTGACAAAGTCGTATGAAAAGGCCTATTGAGACAAGATGACGGATCTACAACATAAGGGCTACCTACATAAGGAAACTTTTTGAAGAAGAAGCGTTGGGTACAAGTCCAAAACTTTGGTATCTTCCTTATTTTGGGGTTATAAACCCGTACAAGCTTAAACTCAGAATTGCCTTTGATATAGCTGCAAAAAGTCATGGAGTAAGTCTCAATGACTCTTTGCTCACCGGACCTAATATGTATCACTACTCTTTATAATATTTTGCTAAATTTTAGAATTAAACAGTACGCCTTTACAGCCGACATTAAAGAGATGTTTTTACAGATTCAAGTTAGAGAGGAAGACAGATGTGCTCAGAGATTTTTGTGCCGAGGGATGGACAGAGACCGTCCTCCAAATATGTATGAAATTTGAGTAAGTTTCTTTGGTGAAACGTGCAGTCCATGCCTTGCACAGGAAGTTCGAATCCAAAACGGTCTTGATTATGTACTAACATTTCAGGACGCATCTAGAGCCATAACAGAGAGAATTCGTTATTTGCAACTGGACAGGCAATTCTGAGACTTCACTTGACGAAATTTATGTGAATTTAATGGCTCATGGAGACAAAAAGTTAGGCGATGATTAACAGAGTTCAGTTGAGAGAATTCTAGTTATAGGGTGCTTTACCTTTGTCTTTCAGATATCCTTCACTAAAATGGACAAGGACATCCTTAAAAATAGACGACGGCCAACCAAAAGAGACATTTTAAAAATAGGTGGGTTTTCTGACCAATTTTATGAACCTAGGTAAAATACTGTTGCAGGATCTCTGCAGATGTAAAATAGATTGGGGCGACGAAATTTCTGATCACCTTCAAAAGAAATGGACTTCATGGTTAACCGATCTACACTATATATACATTCTCCATACACAGACAATATTTTGCATTTGTTCGACAGACAAGCAGAACAGTTAAATATTTTTGCAGACGCATCCGACAGATGTTATGCAGTTGTACCTGAGATTCGAGAATACCAATATAATTCAGACAATATTTGTAACAGCCGAACCTCCAGTGGCTCCCTTGTGTCCGATGTCTATACCACGGCTCGGCCTTCAGACAGCTTTAATTACCGCTCGACTAGGATATTCATTGACATCCCATTTAAATTTACAAATTTCGAAAATTTACTTTTGGACCGTTCTGCATTGGATTAGATCTGAGGCTCAGAGATTTAAGATATTTGTTTCCCACGGAATTGGAGAACTTCTAGACTTAACAAACGCCTGCTAGTGGAATTACGTTCCCTCAAGGATTAATGTTCCTGATGAAGTAACAAAATCCAGAAAACTTGATTTCTCTTCAAATAGCACCTGTTTATATAGTCCGGCGTTTCTAAAAGGCCCCATAGACCAATGGCCTAAAGAAAAGACTGACTTAATGAAACCAGGGATCTAATGTACATTTAGAAATTAGGAATTATGTTTTCGTAAATACCCTTTAGAAAATTTTATTATTCCTGACCATAAAAGATTTTCGAATTGGAATAGATTAAAGATATCTACCGCTTGGATTTTAGAATGTATTGACAACCTGACAAAAAGAATAGTAATACTGGAGAGTTTAATGTTGAAATAGGCAGAAATTCTTCTATTTAAAAAAGTTCAATTGAATTCTTTTCTTGAAGATCTTATTCTTCTGAAAGAATATAAAGAAATCCCTAAAACCAGTAGACTTTATAATTTTAATTATATTTTGGATAAAGCAGGACTTATTCGTCTAAGAGAAGAGTAAACAATTTAATCCATATTAAAGACGAACAGAAGAATCCAGTGATACTCGACCGAAGATATAGAATAATCTTATTGATTATTCAATATTTCCATGAAGAAACGGGTCATCAGGGATGAGAGACAGTAATAAACGGCGGAGATTTTAGATCTTACGAATTCGACAGATACTAAGAAGAAAAGTAATAAAATCTGACCAGAAGAGATATAGAGTGACAATGGAGGAAATTTTAAAGGCGCCGACAAAGAAAATTCGGAAGCATTAAGAGGATTAGACCATAAAAAAATTTCAAAATTGTGTTCTCCAAAAGGTACATCTGTCCGTTTGTTACAAATATGGGTGGAGTTTAGGAGAGACTCATATTCTCGGTGAACAAGATAGTGAAAGAAATTTTAACTTCTAAATGTCCTCAAAAGTATCTGCTTCGTTCTGTGTTTGCGGAAACAATGAATATTATACATTTCAAACCTCTTACCCATGTTTCTATTGACTCAAATGACGCTGAAGCATGACGCCGAACTAATTTTAAATTGGTCCATCTTATGCAGCTTTGCCTTCTGCAGACACAAATGAAAATAAAAAACTAATTACTTTAAATGGAGGGCTTCTCAAAGACTGACAGATCACTTCAAGAGAAGATGGACGCAAGAGTTTTTTATCATTTTTAATCAAGAGGGGTAAATGGCACAAAGATACTATACATGTTCAAATCGGAAATATCGCCATCACTGTGGACCCGAACAGCCCTAGAAATATCTGATCAAAAGGAAGAGAAGTTCATTTGTCCCCCGGAGAAGTCAAGAAAATTCGAATCGTAGACCTAAAGCTAGCAAATGGAACGATACTGAGAAGACATGTCAGCAAGTTATGCAATTTGGATGTCCAGAAGGCGAATTAGTAATGTTTCGATCTTCGAATCATTACTGCTGCGGAGAATTTTGTAGGTTTAGACCAAGTTTGTAACTAACTACAAACTTGTTGATTTTTCATTTTTTTATACATTAAAAACTTCTGAAAATCGAACCTATCAGATTTCTTACTTAATTTTATAAAAAACAGACCTTTCGAGGAAGATTTAAATAAATATATTTCAAGTTGTTGCAATTTGGCGAGCAATATATATCACGAAAACAAATTAACAAAAACATTCTCCCTTAATTTGTAATAATCGGACAAGTGTATAAAACCTCATATATGAACAAGGCACTTAAAAAAATTTAACTGATTCTAAAAATCCATTAATAAGAAAGAATTATGGACCTTCCTAAAAACGTTTAAAATAACATAACAATCACCCAAATAATTGATGCTGTTTCACAATGGTTGACATAAATAATTGACCTCAGACCAAGACTAATATGGGTGTGAGACAAGAAATAGAAACTTTCAATTATGGGTAAGGTTATTGCATCCCCTATTCTGTATCAATGGGCAGTTTACCCGACGTCGAGACTTCAAGTGTCGACCAAAAATAAAGTTCTTTTTACGACGTCTACTTGTAATAAAATTACGAATTCTCGAGCAAACACATAGTAGTGAAAAATGTCTCATCCGAGAAAGCAGTGGTGAAAATATCTTGTCCGAAACGGATGCATTTCACAGTGTAACAAGTATCTTAACAACCCAGTGAATATCTCCGGTCAGAACAAAACGCTAAACTAATCAACTCTAAACTAAACTTAATACTAACCCGGGAAAATTACGACTTCACCTAAAAGTATAAAAATATCTACGACGGGAAATACAACAGTGATAACTACTAATAATCGGAGAGAAATACCTATTTAATGATTCGATGCACTGACTATCACTGGTATCAGCCAATTGGAATAAATTCGACAATAAATTGATCAAGTGCTCGAAAAAAAATGTTGACACGATAATTGGAATTTTTAGATGCGTATTTTTTTCAACAAACATTTCTTATATGCGTCATGTAAAAGTGGACAATACCAAACTCTCTAATTTTGAATACAATATCTAATAAACAATGTGTTTTTTCATAGAAATACTTTTTGATGTTTTGGTTGTTCTTATTCTTGTTCTTATAATTGAAAATATTGTCTTGTAGATTGGAATGTATATACAATATTACTTCACTTTGTGAAAAGAATAGTTCTTGTCCAGATGCAGCTTAATATTAACATTAGCATTTCTGATTCAATATTGACGTTCGCCTAACGTAAACACAATAATAAATATCCATATCGAAGTCGTACTTTAGAGCTTGAGTATAATGAGAAAACTTAATGAATTGTACATAATCGAAATGGAGGGACCCTGGATTTTATTACCCTCTGTTCTCCTTTTATTACTCGTAGTTGTTAGACGATGAGCTATTTCGGACGTGTTACAGTCGTTTGCACTTACAGCTTAAAACCGCTCTACATTGACGTAGTTTAATCAGGTTAGTTGAGAATTATTTCCACTGTATACAGGTCAGATCTAATTAAAGGTATGTGTGTTGAAGAATAGCTTGGGGAAGAGTGCATTTGCCACATATTATTAATATCGTTATTGATTTGCAAATATACTATCTTCAATAAAATCAACTGACTTCTCAAGGAAGGAATGTCACTATTTGGTTGGAACGGGAGATAAATAAATGATTGATATCTTCGACAACATAATGCTTATTATGCCACATACGAAGGGAATCTCTTCCGTGGTTAGTTTTTACTTCCGAACACCCAATGTCAGAAAAGGAAGTATTGTAACGTCGGGATTTTTGCGGAAATATCCGTTTCATGACTATTTAAATCGACTGACCAAGTTTGAGCATGATGTCGGTGGGTCCGTACGTTAAGGAGTTAAGATATCATTTTCAAATTTAGGAGTTTATGGACTTATGAACATAATGCAGACCCCAGTTACTTTTGGTTGAAATGCGTCAACGGGAAGTTGTAGTTTACTTGAAACGTTAAACAGTTTTTCTTAATTTTAGGCATCGAAATTATAAAAGAACGGAAATTCTTTCAAATAAAACTTGAGGATAATTCAATTTTGAATATTTGTTTGAAATTGTCTCAAATAGTGAGATATCAAAACAAATCAATAGTTTTAATTTGGTGTATGACATGACTTGTCAAAAACTTGGCATGTATCGTGTTGAGGATGTTTTATGCTAGCCCAACGCATTTTTATTCTAAAGAAACTGGACAAAAAAAATTGTGTCTTAGGATTATCAAAAATGTATTGTGTTGGTCCAGGTAAATTACGTAGCAGCCCTGATTCTTCCAACTTGTGCCGTGTGCGCATGTCATTCACCTTGTGCTGAGACAGTATGTAGTCATAAAGATGCCATAAGGGCACTAACATATATCTCTGCTATTATTAGTCAGATTGTGATAGGTAGAGCATTTTTTTCATATACAGGATGTAGTCATATAGGTAAAAAACCACATTACTTTACTTTCGGCAAAGCAGTTTCGGAAACCCACACCCCACCAACTTCCTAAAGATATGGGTGAAGGGAGGTGGCCGCGCAGATCCCGACATGTTCGATGACACATTGTTAGTGATAGGAGGGGTGGGGGTCGCCCAAAGTAAAGTAATGTGGTTTTCTTACCTATATGACTATATCCTGTATATTAAGAAAATTATCTACCTATCACAATGGCGTTTGTTCGATGAAAATCTAATTATTAATAACAGAGATATATGCTAGAGCTCTTATGGCGTCTTTATGACTACATCCTGTATAATATTCGAACATGTCTCAGCACAAGGTGGATGACATGCGCACACGATACAAGATGGCTGACGGCCGGCATATGATTGACGCTTGCCCAGATCGAATTGAGCCAAATATGACCACAATGGACCTTGGCAATTTCCCATGTTATTTTATATAAGGAATGAGCTAGGATCAGGCTTTACTGAAATATGAGTTTAGTAAGTGCTTGAGAAATATGTCTATGAAATTTAGTGTAAGAAGGGATTTTTTGACTGATTTGGAATGAGATACAATCAATATTATTCGGTTTTCCCGGTGTATACAACCTGTACCTAGTGAACAATATTTTAGATATTTTTTCTATTAATAACGCCATACCATTATCTACAAACCATTTCAATATCCCCAGAACAACCATACAATAATCTTGGATGTAGTATGTACAAATGTTTGCATACACGATGCATGGGATTAAATTTCAAAATTTTGAATGAATATTTGCAGGACTTCTCTTAATAACGATATATAATTGAATGATTAAATATATAATTATTTTGGCAGGTGACTTAAGCGCTAGAGTGGATGAGTCTCGGTAAATAGTGAAGGAGAATTAACAAGGAAGACCACTTCAGGTTAAAAAGAGATAGGTTGCAAATCATCAAGTATTCAAAGACATAAAGGCACCTAAACTAAAACCAAAAAGTTTGCAGAATGCAATCATCTCGTAACGTATACATAAAGATGAAAGCGTTGTTGTCATATTTAATTCTAAAATTTCTTTATCTTTGTGAATAATTCGAAAATACTTTATAAAACCGTAGAAATAATAATTTTAACATGTATTCTCGAATTTTTCTAAATTCAGTTAAATTTGTCATACTGCGATTTATGAGTCACATAGAAATAGGGATATTTTTATGATTTATGAAATAAACTTTGAACTTTTAATTCATATGTTTAAGAATTGTGGCAGCGTTTGCCTGAACTGCCAATCGGAAGACGCTTGTCTCGCTTCGACTCGTTCAAGTAAGATTTCACATATTTTTGTCAGACAACGGAGTCGAACATATTATCTGGGATACGAACGTCGGTTAGGGTAGCGAATTTTATAAATGTTCCAGAAAATAACTTTTTAATAAGGAAAATTATTTTACTATTAATTAAATAACAACTCATTTGTAAGAGAATTAAACAAAGAATGAATATTTTCTATAAAACAATCTAAAACGTAAACACTTGTTAGCATGATAATAATTCTCAGAATGGTATTGAGTTTCTGCTTTCATATATGGTTTCTAGATAAGTAGTGTATATATCTCCTCTCTCCTTAAGAATCGAAAAGTATGGATATGGTTTTTCCCTAAATTTCCTTCTGCTTTTTCGTGTGAGTTTTCTATTTTCTTCCTTCTGCACCTTAAGATTTTGGATATGAATTTGATTACAGTATACATGATTATGATAGTGAATATAATTCCAAGAATACTTCCAATTATTGGCGTATGGTTCTGGGTGTTCACAATTTCTTGAATGGGCTTTAATTTTCTTGATACTTCATTGATTTTGAAAAGCTCGTTCATGTCTGATTACGTAATATTAGATTTCTGATAGTGTTCAGATGTTATAACTTAGCTTGTTTCTATTTTTGGAAGAATGAATGGTTTGCTGTAGTTGATTTCAATGTCATTTATATATCTTAGATTATTAATCCATATTTCACAATTTTGAGGAATTCTGAACATCGTCGGTTCATTTACTTCGAAATGTTGATCTGTTTGGCATTTTAAAAGAACTTTTTCATGTTGCATTGGCATTATTAGGATTTCGTTAGATGTGATTTGTCAAAAATATTAAGTGACATTAAAAAAATAAATGTAAACTGACAGATTATATATATATATATATATATAACAACAAAAATATTCATGGGTAATTCAAGCATTTGCGTGAATTACCCATGAATATCTTTATTGTTATTGTTAACATATCACGCGATATTCCTACATCTTCTTATATATATATATATATATATATATATATATATATATATATTAACTTCAACTTGCAATTCAATTTTTGAAAAACTTGTGTAACATTTTTGAAGATTACTATTAATAAAACTTATTTACGAAACAGCTCGGGTGCTTTATTTTCAACGAACTCATATTTTCTTTATGATTTGTTGAATAATCTTTTCATTAACATTGAAGTCCATGATATGACAATCATCCAGACCATTTCCTTCTGGTAAACTTAGAGTACCATTGTCTTTACGCATTAACTGTTGTTGGCAGTAATAGGTGTAATATATTGACCATAAAATGATGGGTAGATATTATATTACAACACGTTGATATTTTAGGAACGAAATAAATACGATGAATTCCTCATTTCATGAGATTTATATTACTACTGCTTAAATTACGGACAGGTACAATAAACACATATTCAAAATAATAGAACCACTTTTGTTTACTTCCAAAACTGATACGCAATATACCTTGCTGAATTAAATATAAAATGCTTATACAGAGTAATACAAATATCCATTTGCATACATACATCACACTTCCCCCTTAAAAAAATCGAACATTAATTCATACAAAAAAAATTATTAAGTAAATACAAATACAGTTTGTCTTGTTAATAACTTATAAAAAAAATCTTGATGACATAAAACAAAATGAAACCAAAATGAAAATTAATTTTCATAAACCAGACGTTCAGGAGTTTTAACATTTCTTTTAGGTCTAGCTAATAAGTCCGTACCTGTAGGAATGTTACTAACATTGTTATCACCTTCCTGATTGTCCTTTGACTTATCTAAAATGACGTCATTTGAATCAGAAATCTCACTTTCATTTTGAATGATATCGGATTCTACAATATTAAACTGTTTAATCTGATTTAAATGGCGTTTCCATTTCACATCCAATTCAGGTATTTTAACAATATAAGAAACTTTACCAATTTTTTTATCAATAATTCCCTTTATCCAAGTTTTTGTACTTGTGTTGCGATAATCACGCACAGTAACACTATCACCTGTTTCAAAACACAAAAAACGTTTACCTTCATGATAAAATTTTTGTTTATTTTGCATTCTTATTACACGTTA
This sequence comes from Galeruca laticollis, assembly GCA_963921935.1. Lineage (NCBI taxonomy): Eukaryota > Metazoa > Arthropoda > Insecta > Coleoptera > Chrysomelidae > Galeruca > Galeruca laticollis. The sequence continues at coordinate 38,000,127 of OY998184.1, forward strand.
TTTTACTTTATTATTTGAACTAGGCCACAACTCATTAAACCGAGTTCGAATCTCACGACTCATCAGTAACTTTGCGGGAGATTCTTTGGTCGTAGAATGAGGTGTTCAACGATAGTCAAATAATAGTTATTTTTAAAACAAGTGTCACACTGACTCGTTTTGTAGTACGATTGAAGTTTGCACAACTCACCGCTTCGCGGTTCGTTGTGCAAATCACGAGTACTACAGAAAGTCATTGTGGCAAAAGTTTTACACAATATTTTTTATAATTCGCATTTATTTCATTATTTAAATAAAATAGAATTTCATATAATCCTTGTTTTTAAACTAGGAGGAGTGGTTTGAATTTAAGTTGGCAATTCTGTAGATTCCTAATTGGTCAGATCACAGATGGTTTTATACAGCACTTCTGACTTTTGACATATTATAACCGAATAATTATGTAAATTGTAAACAAACTTTCATTCAAGCAAACAGAGGATGATTATTTGTTTAAAAAAAGAGCTACTTCGTATATGCTCTTGCGATCCATTTATATTATATCATGAACAGAATTATTTCTGTAATACATCTTCAGATAGATATCTGGTAATTTATCCCAAAAATCGAACGTTTTGTATACCTATATATTGATCCTATACAATATAAAAATAAACAGTTGACAAATCATTGATATATAAACGTTAGCGTACTTTATTCATTAATATTTTTAATGTATAAATCATTCTAATTTACCTTCAATATAATAATTTGCTAGCTAGAACAACGCTAGACCATTTTATTTATAATTTGTGTCAAGGTTAAAGTCAAATGTCAAATAAAAATATACCTAAATACAATAACCAACAGCCTATAACTGCAAAATGTAGGTTAGGATGGACAGTTTTTGCTCTACTGCCCACAAACTTATCAAACAGCACAGCAGCATTTAATTACCATGTTTGTGACTGTTGTGAGGAAAGAATAAGTAATGAAAAATTACACGATGCTGTGAAAGAGTATTTTTCAGTGGAAAGTTTAGGAGTATAGTCATCAAAGATTTTCTCCAAAGAACAGCAGAGAGCTAAGAACATACAAGAAACTACACTCAGTAAGGATGGAAATAAATATAATATTGGTTTGTTATGGAAATATGAAGAAGTTAACTTACCTGATAGTAAAGGCATAGGAAGATTGGAATGTATAGAGAAACGTATAAAATACAATCCAGAATTAGCTATTAGAATGAATAAGCAATTAGAAGAGTTTGTCGAGAAAAAATACATAAACAAACTTTCTGAAAAAGGTCTATTCGAACCTTGCCGTAAAATATGGTATCTACCCATATTTCCAGTTTTCAATGCAAATAAACCTCACAACTTTAGGATCGTTTGAGACGCATCTGCTTCAGTTCCAGGTATATCTCCAAATTCAATGCTACTGAAGGGAGATGATCAACTAGCATCTCTGTTAGGTGTTCTTTCACGTTTCCGAGAAAGGAAAATTGGATTTTGTGCTGATATCCAAGAAATGTTTCTTCAAGTTGGGATTATAAAAGAAGACCAACAAGCACAACGATTTTTGTGGCGGAATGGCAATCCTAAAAATCTTATCGAAACCTACGTTATGGCGGTTATGACCTTTGGAGCCTAATGTTCACCAAGTTGTGCTCAGTATGTGAAGATTATAAATGCCAATAAATACTTATCAGAATATCCTAGAGCAGTGGAATGTATAACAAAAAATCATTACGTAGATGATCTATTGGATTCAGTAAATACCGAAGACGAAGCGATAACAATCGCCAAACAAGTTTATTTTATACATTTCCAAGCAAACTTTGAAATAAGAAACTGGCGATCAAATTCTAGAAAGGTTTCAGAAACTATAAATGCATCTTCAGAAAATCTCGTAGAAATTAACATGAGTATTGGAAGTGAGAAATACACCCAAAAAGTCCTGAGCATGTGGTGGGACTTGAAAACAGATTGTTTCATTTATTCCCTACGATTTAATAAAGGTAATAAACAGATCCTGAATGGTGACAGAAAACCTACAAAGAGAGAAATTTTGCGTATTCTTGTGTCAGTGTATGATCCATTGGGACTACTTTCAAACTTCCTCATATATATATATATATATATATATATATATATATATATATATATAAATTGTATATATATATATATATATATAAATTATATATATATATATATATATATATATATATATATATATAATTCGTCTTCAAGAAATATGGAGAAGCAATATTGATTGGGATCAACCTATAACAGAGACACAATTTAAAAAATGGCATATTGGTTAAAACTACTCCCAAACATAGAAAAGATATCAATACCTCGATGTTATCTGACGAATTTAAGAAATTGGGATGGAGTAACTGTACAAATGCATATATTCGTAGATGCTAGTGAACAAGCTAGTGCTGTTGTCGCATATCTGGGAATTGCGAAAGAAAACATCTTGGAATGTGTTCTGTTGGGAGCAAAAACTCATGTGGCGCCAATTAAACTACAAACTATTCCTCGACTTGAACTCAATGGAGCAGTAATGGGAGCTAGATTCGCAAAAAGTCTTCACGAACACTTGTCAATAAAAGTTCAACAAACCTTCTACTGGTCTGACTCTTTGATCGTACTAAGTTGGGTACGAACAGATGAACCAAGGAGTTTGAATAAATACGTTGCATACCGAGTTGCGGAGATACAGGAAAATACTATGATTGCTAATTGGCGATATGTGCCATCCAAATTAAATATAGCAGATGAAGCTACAAAATTGAGTAATCCACCTTACATGCAGTATTCAGATAAATGGTTCAGAGGTCCAGATTTCTTATATGAAGACGAAGAATTTTGGCCAAAAGATTCAACTCTACCTAGAGATGAGGAGGAAATCTTAACGAAACATGAAATCGTAACTATAATAGACATGAAAATTTTTTCTAAATTCACAGAACTTCTATTCATGCTAACGTATATTTATAGATTTATAAATATATTACGTGCTAAATTGACAAAAAAAAGAGGAACCTCAAGGAATTTTAACATCTGATGAATTGTTGAAATCTAGAAATGCTCTGATTCGGATGGTTCAATCGGAATTTTATACCGAAGAAATTAAGCGACTCCAACAAAAAAATAGGCAGTTTCACCCTCTTCGTCCGTTTGTGGACAAATCTAGCAGTTTGTATAAATTATCTCCCTATTTAGATGAAGAAGGATTACTTCGTATTCGTGGTAGAATTGATGCAGCAAATTTGAGAAGCTACGAGACAAAAAGACCGATCATTTTACCTCGTGAAAGTCATCTTACTACTCTAATCGTGAAATATTTCCATCACATATTTCTCCATCGAAATCATGAAACAGTAGTTGGTGAGATAAGACAATAATATTATATAGCTCAATTACGTCGAGTTCTGTATAAGGCGAGAAAAAACTGTCAGACATGTAAAATAACATTTGCTACTCCTACAGAGCCCGAAATGTCACCGCTACCTGATTGTAGTCTTGCTACATTCACACCTCCATTTACTTACACTGGCGTGGATTACTTTGGGCCAATTAATGTTGTAGTAGGGAGAAGAATAGAGAAAAGATGGGGAGCACTTTTTACTTGTCTCACAACAAGGGCAGTACATCTAGAGGTAGCCCATAAATAAGATGTTAATAGCTGCATTCTTTGTTTATCGAATTTTATGAATAGAAGAGGAAGGCCACGTTCTGTATTTTGTAATAAAGGAACTAATTTTATCGCCACAGAACGTGTTTTACGTGAAGAGTTGAAGAAAGTTGATACTAGTTTGATCGCTAAATCATTTATTAGTCCTGAAATATCATTTCACTTTAACCCACCTTTATCTCCTCATATGGGTTGTGCCTGGGAGCGTCTTGTTAAGGCTGTAAAAATTTCACTGTATTCAGCATTACCTGTTAGAACACCTTCCGACCCCGTACTGCAGAGTTGTCTCATTTCGGCAGAAAATATAGTAAATTCGAGACCACTTACTTATCTCCCCTTGGACACTGATGAATCAGAGGCACTAACGCCCAATCATTTCCTGATTGGAACTTCTAACGGCAATAAACCCATTGGACAACTGAACGATGATGAGAAAATACTAAAGCTCAATGGCATAAACATGTTTCTTCTGTAAAAGTGGCGGATATCATGATCATCCATAATAAAGATTTTCCACGCTGCAATTGGCCAAATGGCAGAGTAATTGAAGTTAAAAAAGGTCCAGATGGTTAGGTTAGAAGAGCAAAAGTTCAGACTGTTACAGGTATATTCGAAAGGCCTGTTGTTAAACTCGCCGTGCTACCTTACAAAGGAAATCTATTAGAAGATGGTACAGCGTCTTCAGTCCAAAAGACCTGTACCGGGCGGGAGTGTGAAGAATAGTACGCTACGCAATTGTTAACTAATTGTTTTATATTATTTCATATTGTAGAATACGTTATTTATACTGTAAGACTTTAAGTTGTCTCTATCGAAGAAGTGTAAATACTACCTTCAAACTAAAATTTGACAGAATGTCAGATTAAATTTGTCATTTGTCGAAACATTGAAACGATAGAGGCAACCGAATTTGAGTACTACTTCTACTACTGATATTACTACTGCTACTATTGCTGCATTGTGATAGTTACAAAATAGTGTACTGCAAGTCCAGCCAAATACAGTTTTAATCACTAATTTTAACACTACTATACTCTACTCCCAGGTATTTAAACGTATTTTTTGTTTGAAAGTGTATTGATCTATTTCTATTTCTTTCCCGTTCCCAATATCCCATCTTGAACTGACCATATATTTTGTTTTATCTTAGTTAATGCTCAATCCACAGGCGTCCGCTTCTTTGCCTAACTTTTTAGAGTTTTTTCTAACACAATTAGGCCGTCCGCTTATGCTGTTATCTGGGTTGTACTGTTAGCGATTATTTTGTTGACTCCTGTGTTTCGTATCATTGCCTCCAGTGCAATGTTAAATAGTACTGTTGATATCCTCTTTCTATATTAACTTTGCTCCTCATAATATGTTGTAACATATCGTAGCATTAACCACTCATAGAGTTGTCAAATTATTACAATTTTCTGGTCTTGTTCAATCTAGAGTTAGTCCAGCTTGTTAGATTAAAAAGTTCATTATTAAGTTTTTAGTATATGAGCATATTCCACGAAGTAAGGGTCGAGACAGTCAATTTCATTAAGTTTTTGTTTCCCTGTTAACAGTGGATTAAGAAAATGAACAATATATACATATATATAACATGCCGATGGACTGGCTATTTTCTTGTCCGCTTTTTTTTCCGGTATATCCTCACGGCTCCTTGCTACTGGCATTATCCGTTTGTTTTGACTGGTTGTGTAACATTGTCCCTCATATAGATTTTCACTCCTACGATCTTTCAACTTGAGTTTTTCCAGAAAAACAGCTGAAAAACTGGGTTTCAAATTGATTTGGTGTTGTATAATTACTGAATTATTGTGGGGTGAAAGCATCGCAGTGTAATTACCGCTAAGCTGTTACCCCCTTTGAGAAATAATGTGGTTTGGAAATCTATAACCTAGTTATGTAATTGACGATCCATGCAGAAACCTGCACCCACTATCTCGGATCCTTTCTGCGCGATTTGCGGCTTTGAGTTTATTTCGAAGATCTTGTGGCAGACAGTAGTTATAAAAATTATCTTAGATTTTGTTGATAAAGTCTTTGATAGTGGGTATATTCGCCTTGTCATGTAACCAAGAAGTTTTAGGTAATTTAGGGTAAACCGTATTATGATTTAATGCCGTTCTGTATCACCTTCAGGGAGTGAAAATTGTGTTTGGTGCCCGTGTAGTATATAGGAGCAGCGTAAGTGAGTATGAGTCTTATGATTTGTTTGTATATTAAAATTTTGTTTTGACATGTGAGATTACTGTGTTTATATATAAGTGGATATAGTCGACACAATGCAATTTTAGCCTTTTGTATTTGTTGTGAAATGTGCGCATTTGCAGTGCTATTTCGTTGCATTGTGTACCCTAGGTATGTTTGGGTATTGTTTGGGGCAAGGTAATGCCCATTTACGCAAAGCTGAGATTGGAATGGGTCGGCTTTTCTAGCTATTCTCCTGAGTAATAAATACTCTGTTTTGGACGCGTTAAGAGCTAGTTTGTGTTCAATGAAATAAGGTGTAATTTTGGTGTTTATATATGTTTGTACGGTGTTAAGTGCTTGTTCTAGATTCTTTGCTATTGCTACAAAACAAGTATCATCAGCATACATTGCCGTTAATAGTTTGGGGGATGTTGGGAGATCATGGACAAATAGGGAGTATAACAAAGGTGATTGAACAGAGCCTTGTGGTACATCAGCCCTTATGTTATATGGACCTGCTACGTAATCATAAATTTTTGAATTACATTTTCTGTTAGTCAAATACGAGTGTATGATTTTAGTTAAATAGTCAGGAACTTTTAATTTTTAAATCAGCCTCTCGAGACATATGGAATCAAAAGCTTTTTGGACATAGATTGTGACCATAATCGATTTTTGTTTTTGTTGAAATCCTTCTCGGATATAGTTTATGACTCGGATTATATGAGCCACAGTACTATGTCCGCTTCTGAAACCGTATTTCTCGGGAAGAGTAATATGTGATTTTTATTTACAAAGGATTGTAATATTTTTAATAATATTCTGTCTAGCACCTTTGCGATATTGTTTAAAATGGAAATTGGCCTGTAGCTATCCACATAACTAGGTTGTTTGTTAGTTTTGACGATAGGTATGATGTTGGAAATTTTGAGTATATCGGGATAATAACCAGTTTCAATGATGTAGTTTGTTATATAAGTTAATTGGACGATAGCTTTTTTCGGAAGATTCTTTGATAATATATTATGTATTCCGTCTAAACCAGGGGTTGTTTTGTTTTTCAATTTTTGTATCGTGTTATAAATTTCTGAGTAAGTTGCGAAGTCTCTTGTATTTAGTATGTTTATTGAATGTAGGTGTTGGTAAACTGTGTGTATTATGTTATGTTGCTATTGTGTATGGGGTGTGTTGTTTATGAAATTGTTTTGGAAGTACTCCCCGAATTTCTCTGAGATCTCCATCATGTTTGTTATTGTATGACCGTTATCGATAATTTTATTAATGTCGCGGATTGGTTCTCTAAACCGTCTGGCAATTTTCCAAAGAGACTTGTCCTCTGGTTTGGGACTTTTTAAAAACTTTGTCCAGTCATTATTTTTATGTTCCGAAATTAATTGCTTGTTATTGAAGTCTTTTTACTTATTAATAGTCCAAGCCTCTGTAACTTATTATATATGGGCATTTTGATCATTTTAAGATCAAACTGTGAAGTATCTGTATCTGTATCTAGAGACTGCCTGCGATTGGTCTATATTAATATTTAGATGTTTTTCCTCTTTTTTTATGTATACGGTGATATTCGTGATGACATATCGCAGTTCCGGGGAAACAAAGACACAAATGTAGTTTTTTAAAAATTTACCTTTATCGCAGAAAAATACTCAAAATATATATTCTTTTCGGATGAACAACGACGTAAATGAAACTCGAAAGTTAACCGCTAGATGACAGTTGCGACGTTAATGTTTAGCCGTCAACCCGAAGCAAAAATCGGCGCAATACCGACACAAACGTTAGTTCTGTTCTGAATTACCTAATGTGTGTATATCGTCGCGGTGCAACAAAGATACAAGTGTAGTTTATGTGGGTTTCTGTGAAGTTGTAAGTGTACATCTTCAGTGGAAAAACAACGTAAATGTACATTGTGCCAATACTTCTCCAACGTTTTTAGGTTTTAGTACCATAAATGTACTTTGTGCCAATATATTTAAGAATTTTGGGTTTTTGTTTTGACATAAGTGTAATAAATTTAATTTAAAAATGACTTTATTAACAATAGTTTGTGTTTATACAATTACATAGATGGACTGAAATACAAAATAATTGTAAAACCGATGTCCTGGCCTTTCAGTTCCCTCTATGTGTTGCCCTCACGAAATACATGGTTCCTTGTTGAAAAAACATTACCCATTTGTTATGATTGGTTAAATAACTCTGTCCCGAATATATAAGTATGACACCCCAGATGTTTCGACTCTTTTGTCCCTGAAAACCGGCTGAAAAACAGGGTTTCAAAAGATGACATAAGTGTATTTTACGTTAATATTGGTTCCAAATTTTATATAAAAGGCCCTTTTGTGTCGTGATTAAGTTTATCTTTTTTCCCAAAAGTTACGTAAATAAAAATATTTTAATTTTGGGGTATTTTGTTGTTATTACGCGTATTTAAACAACCCTAAAAAATAAATAATTTTATTACAGACTACAGCAATTTGGAAAAAAGCCAATAATGAATGAGAGAACAAAGAAAATTTTGCAGCTATCTAGTTTACAAAATGCAAGTCAAGAGAGTGAGCAAAAAGATGATGGTAACATAAATGTGTTCCATCTTGTTCAAGGGACATCTCAGAAGGTTGAGTCGCATAATTTAGACAGGGATATTACCAACAATCATCAGAATACAAATGAGAACCTGCCGTGTAGTTCATATCAGTGTTTTCCTGAAAAGTTGGAGCCACTGGAACTTAGCATTAGAAGAATTGTATCGTAAATAAATGTTATAAAGAAAGAAGAGAATCTGGGATTTTTCATCAGTGTCTATGGACAATTATACACTCTCTTCATCTACATCGGTAAGTTCGGAAACTTCCCAGATAATACATCAGAAGAACACTGCCTCTGAAAGCAGTAGTCGACAAGAAGACACGACTAGCTCTCCTATTGCTAAAATAGGAAAAAAATACTACGAAATGAGTATAATTGGGCAAAAAATAAAAAAAAGAAACTGAAAAATTCGGGGAAAAGTTATTACACAAAGAAGATGTATTGAGGCCCGAAAATTGAATGCACCATTTTCAGACAAATGTGTTCAGAAATGTTCTACAAAAATCTGCGACAAGCAAAGGAACACAATGTTTGATTAATTCTGGGTACTTGCATCATTTCAGAGACAACGCAATTTTCTTGGTTCGTGTGTAGAACAGTTGGTTTTAAAATATCGTAGAATATCATCTGCAGAACCAAGGAGACCAAATTCTACTTTTCATTTTCATGTCAATGGTCAGAAAGTACGATATGTAAAATATTTCTTATAAATACCCTTGGTATTGCCAAAAAAACTCTTAGGACGGTAATTCAAGCCAAAGCAACTGGTACCGAAATTATTACACAACACGGGAGGGGAAAACATGGGAAACATACAATGGTGGATGAAGACTTAAAATAATCAGTGTCTGTATCACCATGTGATGATTAGAGGTAAGTGTACCATATTTTAAACCATTTTGTATTCCAGACTATTAATTCGAGTAATAATTACCTCCAATCTGTGGGAACGAAATAATACCATATGTTTAGAAGCTCACTGGAATATATTAAGACAATAATAACAAATAACCATGACCACCGTCAACATGTGGTTGACCAGAGTTACACCTATGACTAAGAAATACAACTGTTCTTTTCTAGCTAGATTAAAATATTTATATATGCTGAATCAGTAGTACGCTCACATACCTCACGTTGAAAAATATTAACATTGTCCGGGTTAATTGTTTTATAATTTATTAGCGTACTATGCTGAACGTGTTTTATTAATTACTCAAATAAGCGTATTTCCTAATGGATTGTAGTTCACTCGTACTGATTAACCTTACTAAGTTTATTAGCGACCTTCTGGTTCAATAACCGTCTCACATATTAATTCAATCCCCCGAGTTGAAAGTCATTATATACGCAGCGACATTACCAGAGAATTTATAGATGGTAGTCTTTCAATCTCGGAGCGTTACAGAAATTATGAAAAAAGGGGAAGTACTGTCAATAAACCAACTGTAAGTTTCGACATGTATTTACGAATTTTTAATAGAAAATTCAACATTGGTTTTTTGTGCCGAAAAAGGATCAATGCGATTTATGTGAGTCCTACAAGAATGCTTCTGGAGAAAATAAAGAAAATATTGGAATTATGTACAAATAACGCCTTCCAGAAAAAGCACTTAGTTGAAAAGAGTTAGATTGTGGCAGCCAGAGTGCAAAAAGTAATGAAATATTTCTTGTAATTTATGACCTCCAGGCAGTTCTACTGATTCCAATGGGGGATAGTTCGACTTTTTTTCACAAGTCTCGACTGAATTGTTATAATTTCACAGTAAGTCGCAGTGATCATTACTTTTGAAAAATTCTCTTCACCTTTTTTCTAAATTTTAGATTTCAGAAATAGGAAATGATAAAACTTCCTGCTATTTCTGGCATGACCGCCTCGGCCATAGAGGTGTGACGGAAATAGGCACATGCATTTTCAAACATCTTCAAGAGCTAGCAAACACTAACCCGGGTATCGATGTGGTATTCTATTCTGACAATTGTAGGGGCAACAAAAAAGTGAGTACTAATAAAAAAATTTGTTTGTACTTCACTTTTTCTATAGAATATATTTCTTATAACATTTAAGTTTGTTTTGTTTTTACTATCACATTCCCCTCTGAATTGTGTTCATTAAAATGTATTTCTTTGAATATTATTAAGTGTATTTTTAATTTAGAGATTTGACAACCTACCATATGTTCGGTCATCATTGCCTTGGGTAATTTTAAGTTTGGAGAAATAAAGACGTAATTACAAAAAACACTCAATTGGTTTAAATAAGGCTTCTGAAACATGGCACTAATTTAAAGCTATTAACAAAAATTTAATTGAAAAACATATATTGGTTGATTGTTACATAATTTAAGAAATAGTTTGGAAACTTTTGTCTCTCCTGTAACACTTTAATTTTAGCAGTCACGACTTTGTCGGATCGGATCGGAGACAAAGAGACGTTTGATAACTGTAGATGGATTATCCCAGACAAAGTGCAGGAATTTCCAGACTGCAAAGAAGAACCAATACAGAGTTTATAACACAATCACTATAGCAGTGTTCAGCTGAAAGCCTTCTGGAAGAAAAAAAGGAGATTTCATGAAACTAGGGTATTTAACCAGCGATGAAAGTCTATGGATTAGAAGAAAACCATCGAATAGCCTAGTGAAGAGGAACAGTGATGACCGCAAATTATTTTAATTGTCGTAATATTATGCAATGTATTCGGGTTACGTTAATTTGATGAGGTAATCAATAACGCCTTCGTGTTAAGAAAATAAAACAAAAAATTTGATAATCCAGAATATAACAAGTTTACAAATTAGTACACAATACCGTAGCTATATGGGTAAAAGATGTAGGAATTGGTAGTTTAACAATGTTCTTTGTCAATACAGCGTTTAGGTCGACAATTCGCAAATTTATTATAAACATCGTTATAGACATTTTATAAATTGAATAGATGAGGCTTTTACTTGATGAAGATCCATACTGAAGGATGAAATAAAACAATATAATTTGTTTAAAACTTCATTTATTTGAACTAATGTTCTCGTTGACGCGTTTCACTAACACAGTAGCTTTGTCAAAACGAATGAAGGTATAATATAAAAATGTTTTAATATATACAGTGCATAAAAACACAATTCTATTTACTAATGTTAACAAAGGTATTGAAAGAAATTACCTGGAAATGCATTCACTACAAACATTCCTAAGCGATTTTCTAGGTAAAAAGGTTTAATAATGGAGAGTGATTGATATATATTAGGTCGTTAAGAAGATTACCTGAATATTTATTTCTGTTAATCTCATTAGAGGCCCTTGAGATTAACAAAAATTAATATTCTGGCAATCTTCTTAACGACCAAATTGATATCAATCACTCTCCTTTATTAAACATTTGTACCTAGAAGATAGCTTAGGAATGTTTGTAGTGAATGAATTTTCAGGTAATTTCTTTCAATAAATTTGTAAATACCTTAGTAAATAGAATTCTGTATTTATGCACTGTATATATTAAAACATTTTTATATTATACCTTCATTCGTTTTGACAAAGCTACTGTGTTAGTGAAACGCGTCAACCAGTTTAAATTGAACATTAGTTCAAATAAATGAAGTTTTAAACAAATTATATTGTTTTATTTCATCGTTGATAAACATTTTACTCTCTCATTTGCAGTATAACTATCAGACTAAGTATAAAATAGGAATTGAGGATGGCGCCAGTTAACGACTTATGGTAAGGGTGTAGCTTCATGAAATAGAAGCTTTCAAAGGTGTAATCTTTAGTTCGGATTGGAGACTCCGAACGAGAAAGCATTACGGCGCTCTCGAAGAGGCCTCAGAAGAGATCGAAACCATTCAGCGTACCAGGTCCTTTTTCTTGCAATTTCGAATCAGCAGAGATGTCTGTATCGAAAAGGATTGATCGACGTCACGTTCTTCGAAGGGGGTGTAATTCAATATTCTGCGTAACATTAGCCAGGAAGGTAGTTGTTGTTTCTTTCGAAGAGCGGTCAGACTGTTATTTCGAATTAAACTAAGTTAAGAAGGAAACTCCTAAATATTGGGGATGCAGTCAGCGGTCAGTATTCAAGCTTTACGCCCTTATTCAAGGGTAAAAACAATCCTACACTTGTTTACTTCAGGAATATTTTTTTACCTACAAAACAACAACTAAGTCGAATTCAACTCTCTATGAAATCTGTTAATATCCCTTAAATTTACGATGAAGAGTCAAGTTGGCATTGCCTGGTCTTTGGACAGAAATAAAAGAATTGAAAAATTGTAATAATGTAGTTGAAACATTAAAATAGACTGCCTAATATCCAGATGTTAAATATTTCTGATGTTTCTAATGCTGTTTTAAGCAATCTCACTATTAGTAAGTAACCGATATTATATATATATATATATATATATATATATATATATATATATATATATATATATATAAGATGTACGAATAGTGCGTGGCATATGAACAATAAACAACGAATAGATTAGTGGGTATTGCACGCAAATAGAAGAAGGAGGGGGCTACTGAAAAGAGTGGTAACCACTCTTTTCAGTAGCCCCTTCTTCTATTTGCGTGCAATACCCACTAATCTATTCGTTGTTTATTATATATATATATATATATACATATATATATATATATAGTGGTGAATGTCAATGCCCTATATTGTGTTAGCTGAAATTGTTATGAAATTTATAATTTTAGTAATATATTATTATGTGAAATGTATTAGTCTTCTATTATTATTATTTTAATTCAATGGATAGTTGTTTGATTATGTCAAATTTGTTGTTGTTTTTATTATATTTTCCTTTTTTAAAATTGATGATGTAATATTGGTTTTTTTATATAATGAATTGGTAAGTAATTATTTGTTTATAAATATTAATGAAATAGTAAATCAGTGGAGATCGATTATATCTAAAGAACTATGTACACATCCAAAATCAAAAATCTAATAACGTATTTTACCTAACAACTTAAACTAGATTGAACATGTTTACATATGCACGAATTTTATATATATATATATATATATATATATATAAAAATTAATGATTGTCTTGTGTTGGTTTGTTATAGCTCGCAAATAGAACAAAAAAATTCGCAATAATGGAAATAGGTCAGTCTTATGTGGAAAATTAAATGTTGTATTCGAATTATTTCATACAGATGATCTCTACTCCCAACAAGAGTGTAATTATTCCGGATCGAACAAAGGTAAATTAAATAATCTCACCAGACTCTAGTAGATGTTGTCGAGCGATTTTATTCTCGTGCTTTTATAATCTGTCGGAATAATCTGTTAAATTCAGCTCTCACAAAAATGATAATCATTTTCTTTGATTTCAATCTTTCACTTTCAAATCAATTTCCTTGTCGTCGATTTCATACACCACAAAAATATCTTTTCAAATTTTTTTTCTTTTCAAATATTCCCTCACTTTTCATCTATCAACAATATTCAAGTTTTTCTTCCTTTTTTTGAAACCATCATTTCTTTTAAGAAATCTACCTATCTGTGTCGTGTTCTTTTCACTCATTCACTGCGTTAAAAAAGCTTACCGCGATTACACTAATGTCACCCCTTTTTTACATTTAACCTAAATCGATAAACATGTCCATTTGTATAGAATATCATTCATATCATTATTTTTCCAATAATCCTTTAAAATGTTTTATCACATACAGAGTTCGTCAAAAGTTGAAGATACCAAGATAATACAATAATATTTCTCAATTGACTCATGTGTATGCAATACACAATTAAGTGTTGATATGTTTGTTTATCGATAAATTTACATCATGAATCTTCAAATATCATATGGTTATAAATATTATAGTCTTTTTTTATTGAGAACATCGGCTTTTATAATATTATTTCAGTTGTCTTGAAAAAGAAACGAACTGTTTCGAAAGTTTGACTTTAATAAAATAGTCTACACAATCTTCGCATAGCTTGATTACTGGCCCCTGACTGCATCCCCAATATTTAGGAGTTTTCTTCTATATATATATTTATATATATATAACCACGAATATTGGGGTAACGGCAAGTTAATTAAAGAAAACTCTTGTTACTGTTTTTCTTCCAAGCTTTCGGAAACTTTTATTTCCATTATCAAGGATAAGTAAATTAAAACTATATAAATAAAATTTGATGATTTTCAGAAATAATTTTATTTTAGGTAAATGATTTTAAAAATTTTTTCAATACTTTTAAATTATTAAGATGACATCTATAATAATTTGAGGTTGAATTTTATATAATAAAAGAAGAATATTTGAATAACTATTAACCTATATTACAAATATAACCAATTTTCTTCTTTTGTTTTCAAAAACATTTTAGTATATAAAGAAAATGTTTACATTCATCAATCTGTCAAAATGTCAAAATGATTTATGATTGAAAAATTTTTTTTAAAAAATTCAAATTTAATTATATTTACCAATTTATAACAATCTCAATTTACTTATCCTTGATAATGGAAATAAAAGTTTCCGAAAGCTTGGAAGAAAAACAGTAACAAGAGTTTTCTTTAATTAACATGCCGCTACCCCAATATTTGTGGTTTTATACCTAATTAGTCGGCAAAGACTATCTCCTATATATATATATATATATATATATATATATATATATATATATATATATTTATTAAATTGTTTCGAATTTTCTTGGACCAAAGTGTAATATGTATTTGTGTATAATTTCTTGGGATTCGGTCCTAAAATAGACTCTGAGACATCGTGTATACTTAATTTATTTTAACAGCGTAAAAACAGTTATCACGAACAATTGATAAACTCTATTTTTAAGAAAAGAATTCATAAATTCCACAACTCAACAGCTAACCAATCGGTATCTAAACAACACGTTAATTTCTTAACACTACCATATATACCTAATTTAACAGAGAAAATTAAAAATGTTTTTAAACAAGAAAAAATTCAAATTAGTTATAAAGGTCACAACTTAATCAACAAGAGTCACAGTACTTTAAAAACCAAAACACCTAAAGATAAAAAAAGTCATGTTTTGTATGAAATTCCGTGTAAGTATTGTAATAAGGTGTATATAGGACAATCGAGTCAATATTTAAAAGCAGACTAAATAGCCATAAGTATGACAAAAAAAATAAAACAGCATTAACTAATCATATGATAGAAACTAAGCATAATTTTAATTACGAGCAAACAAAAATTCTAAAAACTGAACCTAACAAGAAAAAACGAGAACTACTCGAAATGATCTATATACAAAAAAACAATAACACTGTCAATTCCAAAACTGATACAAATAATTTGAGTAAGATATATTATCATTTGATACAATAATACTAATAGCACAAGTAAACATAATTTAAATCACAGTAGACAACAAACCATACTCTGTCCACACCTAGCACGATATGAACAATGTATAGAAACGCCCTCGTAAAATGAAAATAAAAACAATAAATACGGAATTAAAAAAAAATTTACAACGAATTGGTAATCACAGTTGATGTATGTACGTATTCTAATGTATTGCTTGATGATTGTTCGGCTATAATTAGAAAATTTTTAAATGTTATGTGGGAATGGCCGTTTTTAAATGTTTTTTCCGATTGTGACGTTCCAATGGAGAAAATTTCTGTTCTAAATATGTGAGTACTATACACAATTGATTGTTTTGTTAATGTGAATGAGGCATAGACTTGAAAATTTTATTCTATTATACACTTTTTGTAGTTTTTGATAAAGGCTTGGATTGCAGCCGAAACGTTAAAATAAATTAAGTATACACGATGTCTCAGAGTCTATTTGAAATATTACTAACGACCGAATCCCATGAAATTATACACAAATATATATATATATATATATATATATATATATATATATATAAATTTTTTTTTATATAACGACTGAAAAATGATATATAGGTGGGGATAACGGGGATTTCAGTCCAAAGAATCAACGCCAAGATCTTTTATTTACAAAATTCCGCCAAGCTTTCGTGTCCTTTTGACACTTCTTCAGGGCACTATAATACATATACAAATATAAATATGATTTAAAAATAGAGAAATAAATATAAGTACTTACATGTAAAATATTTTAAGTAAATTCAATATAAATAATCATTAAAAAAAATTTTTAAATGTAAAAATAAATATAATTTTAATATACTTGATGTCATATTTCACATAAGACAAATCGATACATAATTTGTTTGTTCGTTACTTAGTTATTTTAATTTTTTTAGGTTATTTTATAATTATTTAATGAAGTTTGAATTTGAGGTTAGATTATAACCTTATAAAATGATTTTGACAGATAATTTGTTTTTGACGTTAATAGAAAAGGAAATAAGGTTAGATTATAACCTGTGAAAATGACTTTGACAAATAATTTCTTATATTTTGACCTTAATAGAAGTGAATTTGATTTTTATGAAATAATCATATAAATAATGAAAAATTATCTATTTTGTTCAATATTCAAAAGGTAGCTATAAATATTACTAAGATTTTCAATGTCACTTTTCTTATTCATACTATTATTTGCCTTGTTGATTTCATCAATTTCAAGAAAATATCTTTTAGACATATTTTGTTCAGTATGTGGAACTTTAGCTTCATTAAATAACATTTTATGGCCTGTTTCGATGGAATGCTGTGTTAATGCACATGATTTTTTGTTAAGTTTTATATCACTTTTATGAGATGTGATGCGATTAGTCAAATTTCTAGAGCTGGTATCGATGTAGTTAAGATCACAGTTATTGCATTTTATTTCATAGACTACATTTGATTTTTTTAAGTCAGGTGTAGAATCTTTCAATTTACTATTTAAATTCACAATCGTTTTTATATTTTTCTGTGTTATCTTTATATTAGTTTCATTTTTGAAAAGTTTTATTATGTTCTTTGATAAATTTTCAATATTTGGAATTGATAGGTAATTAATATTTTCTACATTTGTATTCCTATCTGTTTCATTGCTAGAGATATTATCATGAATAGTTCTATCAGAAATAGTGCTGAAAAGAATTCTATTTAGAAGTGATTTAGGATAAGAATTTTCTAATAAGATATCACGTAAAATTCTTAAATTTTTTTGTTTTGAAGAAGGGTGAACTAGTTTTTCAATTCTATTTTTTAAACAAATAATGAGATTAATTTTCATTTTCTTTGTATGAAAAGAATGATAGTTTATATACCTTCCTGAATTTGTTGGTTTTATATACCAATCGGTAATCAAAGTGTTATCGTTTTTACGGATTATTTTAGTGTCTAAAAATGGAATGCTATTATTTTTTTCAAATTCAACTGTAAATTGTAAATTTTCATTATAACTATTTACTTTTTCTAATATTTCATCTGATTTATCAACTGGTATAGCACAAATTATGTCATCAACAAATTTTTTTAAAAATGGTATATTAAATGATAGTTTTGGGAGAATATCTTCAAGAAGATCATCCATTACATATTGTGCTATTATTGGAGAAATAGTAGCTCTTATTGGTGTGCCAAGAATTTGTTTATAGTAACATCCTTGAAATGAAAAATAACTTGAGTTAAATATAAAGTCGATTATTGATAAGAATTTATTTTGTGGAATGTTACAATAATCTTTGATTTTATTCCATCTCTTGATGATACTATTCGTTACTAATTTTATAAGAATATTACTGAATAAGGATACAACATCTAGACTGATTAATATGTAATCTGGTGGAAGTTGTTTTTCATTTATGAATGAAGAAAAATCAAATGAATCTTTGATATAAAAATTATTATTATTATATATAATATTAGGGGTTGCAAACCTTCAGTCACCCTAGTATCAACACCGTCACTGACTAAAGGCATAACGTTCATAATAGGACATAAAACAATGTTCCATTTAATCAACTCTGAAATAGAATGAAAGTTGAGAGAACTTACTTTGCTTGCAGCTTTTTTAAGTCACCGTCTATCATTAATTATATTAATAGAGGGTTGGAAAGTTTGATATCGATTTCTGTATCAGAACATATTCAACGAAATAATGCATATAAATATACACTGCTCCAATAAATTAACGCATCATTAGCAAATAGATAAAAAACTATATTATTAAGAAAAATGTAACAATAATATATAACTTCTTAGTAAATCACAGTTTACAAAATACAAAATGTAATCAAATTTTTAAAAAATAATCTTTTGCAAAGGAGAAAACTAAAATTTGCAAATTCGTTATAAAATAAAATTTAATGAATGTTTTTAATATTTGGTTATTTCCACCTCTACTTCGGATGACAGCCGCACATCAATATTCCAAACTCAATATATGCGATTATATCATTCTGATACAGTTCATCCCATATTTCAATAAGACGTTGTCCCATGTCCTCTTTGTTATTAGGTTGGTGTGGGAGATTCCTTAAGCATATTCAAGCATGTCCCAAATATGCTCAATAGGGTTGAGATCTGGGCTTCCTGCTGGGCACTCCATAGTATTGATTTCAACATCTTCTATGTCAATTTGTACCACTCGAATTGTTTGCATTGTCTTGCATTAGTAAACATATTGGGCGATAAAAGGGGCAACTGCCATAACATGTTCTTCCAGAATATCCATTACATACCAATTATCACCATTTAATACAGCTAAGACTGTGCGGCCTTGGATAGAAATTCCTCTCCAGACCATAACTGATCCTTCACCAAATGACGTGGTACCTACCGTCGGTATATACGAGTACGTCTATCACAATTATACATACAAAATCTGGACTCGTCTGTAAAGAGAACGTGATCCCAATCTAACCCACGAAAGTGGTTTCTTGCAAAATTCAAGCGCGCTATACAATGATCTACGGTCAAGACTGGACCTCGGGGTAGAATGCGCGACGATAAATAGCTTCCAGGAGACGTTGACGAACTGTTTCGGTACAAATTCGAACTGCATGAGCGTCTTGAAGCTCATATTGCAAGCTTCTGCATAACACATACCATCTTTTGACAGTGGATAACCTTAAATATCGGTCTAATATGGGGGTTGTGACACAATTTCTGCTTTGTCCAGGTTTTCCTATACCTTTGTATCATTCGAGATACTGATGTATGGGACACACCGAACCTTCTTCCTATACTGAGATAACTCCAACCTTCTGCTTGAACACATATTCCTAACTAGTCAAATTTCTAGATTTACGCTGCAATAGCAAAGAAGCAAAACGTACGCACAAATATAACAATCGCCAACACACGAATTAAAAGAGTCACATCATACAAATACATAGGAGTATAAATCACAAAAACAAACGAGCAAACCTGAGCAAACTAATTTTCTTATATGTTGGACATGAAAACGAAATTTGTTCACGATAGTGTTTAGAATTCAAGAAAACAGGATTTTGTTATGAAGAAATCAATGGAGAATGATTTAAAATTGGTTTTCCGTCATATTACTCCATTTGAAAGGAACGCAGTTGAATCGCCTATTGCCGAAAGGATACAAGTCACATTTTCGTGTTCAGTTAAAATAGCAATCACTGTACACAATTATATGTAAAATCATCGTTTACTGCAGAAACGATACAAGTCAGCGACTAGTATCCTTTCTGCAATACGTGAATGACAACTATACGAATTTGAATTAACACTCAAATTCCTACTGTAAATTCTTACTTTGTATTCACCCTGTATATCAAAATTCATATATCCCACATACATCTTAAAGAGAAATATTATCCCCTTCATTTCGATAATATTTCTTTAACTACACTAAATTTCATTTCAAAGTCCCTTTCACAGAAAAAACACAGATAACCATTGCCTTATCTTATATTATATCTCCACTCACTGCGTACTTCAAAGCGTTTAATTTCTTATTACGTCATAAAAACTGCTTAGAGAAGATACAAACAACAATTTCTTTTATTCACAAAAAATGCGTGCCTCGCCTTATATTTTCAACAGTTGTATGACGGTTATATTTTAAATCTCTATCCCCCATTGGCCACTACCTCACATGATTCTCCTTGTTACCACCCACTTTGTGCGACCTATAAATAGAAATAAGACCCTATTTTTCATCACTTACCAGCGACTTCTCAGCATATCTTCGCTACTTCTTTACATACGTAATGATAGCTTACCGGCTTTTTATCTGCATTGCATCTACCTTAAAAAAGTAATAGTATCCCAAGTAAAATACTCTTTCATCATAACTGCAACCAGTAATGCTATTCTTAAGTGTTACGCAACGTGATCTACCTGTGAATTACATTCAATACAAAATAGTGAAAGTGAAACATGACTTTAATTTATTAAAGCATCCAAATCCTACATAAATACACGTAATTAATTCAGTGGAAACATTGATGGTCCTTCGAGTTAAAGAAAGTTTACAATAAAGTGTTCAAATGTCTTCCCGTAATATTACTATCTCCAAAGCAAAACAATGAGATTGTAAAACAACAACCAATGACGTTTTATACTTTATATATAATAAGGCTTAGCTAAAAAGGAGCCCAATGAAGTGTGCTCATTTCTCATAGAAGACATTGATAAATTCGTACCTAAAACTCTAACACAGCTTCACGCCTAGTGATAACTGTGTGGGCCAGAATAAAAATAACACCATGATAAGAATGTGTCTCTACTCAACAGCTTCTGGTAAAATAGAGCAATATTTTTCTATTAGAGGCCATTCCTTTTTACTCTACGATATAGATTTTCGCTTAGTTAAAAAGGCTCTAGAAAAAGTTGATAGACTATACTTTTCATCCATATGTCGAAATTTCAGCCACGTGTTCCTCGAAACAAAACATAAAAGCTCATGTTGTTGTGAACGGGAAAGACATTGAAAATTTCAAAGACTGGTGGGTAAAACTATATAAAAAAAGCTATTTCAACCGGAACGGCACAGAACAGACGGTACATTTTATCATAAGAAAATAGATTAGGAAGGTGAATATGCTGTTGAAGGAATTAAAAGGAATGAAAACAGAAAGCAGATCAAAGAAATAAGAGTAAGGTCAAGCAGATGAGAATGAGAACTAAAGAAACACCGAACGCTTCGAAAAGACAAAACCAATCTTTAAAAAGAATGTGAAACTGTTAAAACCGGAAATAAAAATTTTAAAAAAAATTCAGAGGTTTGAAAAATAGTACGAAGATAACGGCAAAATACATTGCGAAAAATGATGTAATACTAACAAATTTGAAATCTATATATTTCCCAGGATACGATGTTATCACTTGGTTGAAGCTGGATAGAGCTACAACCTATATGGCTCGTTTGTTGCCAGGATGTATAATATCTTTCAATGGCGAAATTGAATGGCCTCCACAGTCGCCTGACCTCATCCCATCACACTTACTTTTGTGAAGGTACCTAGAAGCGGTGTCTACTTTAATCCCCCTACTGGAATTAAATACAGCAAATTCCAGTTGCATGGTGCCAACGTGTGTTCCAGCCCTTACGCACCTGTTATGAACTATTAACGACTAACATATGGATAATATTATTTTGAAAACATAAATCTACATCTATACACTTCCATGTAAAATAAATCTATTATAAACTACATAAATTTTTTATTTTTTAAAATAAGTTTTACGTCTACCCCAGTGTCGTAGCGCTACTACCGCGAACGCCTGTTTTAACTTAAGTTAATCTTCTTGTTAAATATGACCCAATAATGATGAATGTCATCGTTTTGTCACAGCAGAGTGTTACATATCTAAGTCCTACTATACGAGTCTAGGAAAGTCACTGCAATAGTATATTATACACCAAGGTGGTGAAGACTATTATTATCGACCGAGCACCAAATTTAGGACAAAAATAAAAAAATTTCTTATAAAAATCATGTATAGTTTAATCACACAGCAATAGAATACCATTATTCCTATAGTTCAATATCACCAATATTAAGTGCAACGAATTAACGAAACCTATTATACGATCACATCCAAAAATTTAACAAAACGTGGTTTATGTTTGACTTTGAACTTTGAACAATTAGGTAGTGCATTCACAACACTTGGGTACAAAGTGAACGTTCATAAAACATTTAACATATACTTCACCATAGAGAAAGTAATATATTATTTGTCTATGTACTTCACACTCTACATAACAGCGTTCACAAACGAACCACGAGGATCGACGAGATTGCGCCTCTAGTTCCCCACTTGCTATCGGGGAAACTATTACCCTGATATGCGCAATTCGTATAATATCTACAAGGTACACATGTTCTTGTTTATATCGGTTAAGACACCGGTAATCGATATTCTGTGTGTCAAGGTTAGCTACCAGTTTCTATCAACAGAAGATTTTCGAATTCCACTGGTGATAATATTGAAGGCAAAAACATTCCTCGATCCACGTTTTTTCTGCAATTAACGGAAAATAAACAACACATTTCAATGTCAAAATCAAATTTTGATAGTGTCGTTCTACAAATCTTCAAACTGATTTCTCCCTAGGCGTTTACTCCGTCGTCTGACTGACACTGGTTTCGCTCCTCACCTCACCCATATATTCCCATATATTATGAACGCACTCCTTATATCGTCAGAAATTTTTGGTTGAGCGCGAATTTTAAATTAATGATAGTTTTATTGAAATAGTTTTATCTTGTTAGGTAATTTCAAGCAGTTAATATGTTAAAGACAATCTCCTGGGTATACAAAATTATGTTGCACTAGTTCTTGTTAAGCTATTATCCCTGAATTCTCAAAACATTTCAATTTGTCCATAATTAACCTAGGTTAACAATACAAAAAATTATTAACCACTTCTCAGTTGGCTAGAAGACACAATAATTGTCATCTTCACAGCTAGTAGTGGAAAAAATATTTATTATTAAAAATAAAGCAAGTCTATCCTTTACTATCATTATGGATACAACCCAGGATATAACATAAGTTGACCAACTGAGTAAAGTTATTCGTTACGTCGAAATAGAAAAGGACGTGTTCGATGATCCTGTGGGAATTAAAATTATGGAGATTTTTATGAGATTCACCAAAGTTTTAGATCAGAGTACGGCAGGGATAACATCTGACATATTAAGGTCATTAGAAGAATTGGAATTAGACATTAAAAAATGCAGGGGGCAAGGATATGATGGTGCAAATGTGATGAGTGGTGATTACTCAGGTGTCTGAAAACGCATAAAAGATGTTGAGCCGAATGCAGCTTATATACATTGCGCAGCGCATTATCTTAATCTTGTGATAAATGACGTCGTTTTTGATGTAGTACTAGACTTTATTTAGGAATCCTAATATACAATATATAGTTGTGAATACATAAATAATTAATATAAATACAAATGAATAAATAAATAATTTTCACCGTACGTCATGCATTATAATTTCATATATTCTAATAATAAATTTTTAAATACTTTTAAGGAACTTACATTTTTTATCAGGTATCTTATTGAAGCTTTCTAGACCTTTAAAGAACAACGAATTCATACCCCTCTTGAAATTTGTTCGATATATGTGAAATGCATTACATGTTCTTGTGTTATATGAATGAATGTTACTATTTCGAATTAAATATCTGCTAAGATAGGCTGGTTGAATTCCACTCATAATTTTGAAAATACAAATCATACTCAAGTAGTACAGTCTTTTGTGTACCGGCTGCCACTGTAGGGTATTTAACATAAATGCAACAGGGGTATATTCTCATTCCTCGATTTTGTAATTTTTGCATTTGTCCTATTTGATTTCGGTTGAATAGATACATCAATGTGGCTCAGTAGTCAAAGCGTGACCCTATTATGCAACTGTAACAAGTAATCTAGCAAAGGTTGATAGAGATTTCGAAATTCGAGAGAAAAAATACAAATTTTCACATATTCTTCTAATGGTATAATCGGCATGCTTATCTATAGTTAACTGATAATCTGTAATAAGTCATAAGTATTTAATGTCATTTACAATCGCGAGTTGGCTATTAAATATGCTGATGTCAACAGTATTAGTATCAATCATTCTTTGATTTGAAATCGCTGAAAAAATCATTGCCTTAGATTTATTAACATTCAATTTGAGTTTATTCACTGATAGATATATTTCGATGTTCTATAAAGATACATTGATATTTTGTACAGCTTCTTCTAAATCACAGTTTCTAGTATATATATATATATATATATATATATATATATATATATATATATATATATATATATATAAGGGTATCATCAACAAATAAATTAATATGGTGTGAACCAGGTACATATTTGATATCATTCATATAGATAATGAACAGCAATGACCCCAAAACACTTCCTTGTGGTACACCTATTTCGTTTATAATTCGATCTGACATTACTTCACCAATTTTTACCCTTTGGTTTCTTTGATCCTGATAACTATCTGACCAGTTTAAAGCTTTTCCATTTACACTATAATACTCCAATTTATTAATGAAAGTTTTTCTGTTGATTGTTTCGAAGGCACGTTTGAAATCTAGAAAAACCGCAATATATTCTTTCTTATCAATACTTTTTTCCACTCGGTAACTGTTAGCTGTAACGCTGTGTCGCATGAGTGATTTTTGCGAAAATCAGACTGATTTTCTATGAATAAATTATTTTCATCAAAGTATGTAACTAGTTGACCACATACTGCCAGTTCCAGTACTTTTTCAAGTGTTGGAAGACTGTTAATTGGACGAAAATTACTTGCATCACTTGTATTATTATTATTATTGTATTATCGGAATTGGAGTTACTGTACTAATTTTGTATTGGTCAGGAAACAATGTTGTGGACAAGGAAGTATCTATAAAGTTCATTATTACATGCCCAGATACATTGAAACTTTCCTTTAAAAATTTACTATTGATTATTTCATTTTTATTTACTTTGTCAAGAGAAAATATTATTTTACGTAAGGTTATCATGGTTATTTCTCTCAATTGATTCAACCTACTGTTTATGGGTTCATAGTTATTAGGTTTCCATATCTCCTCACAATATATGCTATTTTCTATTTCAATTACACTATTTACAAAATATTCATTAAAATTATGGGCAATCTCTATTGGATTATCACTGAGTAGTTTCCCATTACTATTTTCAAACATAATTCTCTTTAAATTAGGGGATTCTATTGGTTTAACTAGCTGTCTCAGATATTTCCACATAATCTTAGGATCTCATTTATTTTCATCAATTTTATTTTCAAAATATAGTTTTTCTTTCTCTTTCAGAGTATTTACATAGGTATTTCGGCAGTATTTATATTGTTGCCATTTTTGCTCTTTTTTTGGAGCTACAATTTTTTTGAAGTTTTTATAAGCCTTATCTTTTTCTTTTGACAATGTTTTCAGTTCACAGTCATAAAATGGTACTTGATTTGACTTAATTTGAATTTGCTTTTGAGGTGTTATTTCATCCATAATTACAGTGCAGTTTGTTTCTATTTTCTCCAATATTTCATTCACATTGGTTGTATTTAAGTTCCAATCAACAGAGAGAAGTTCTAAATTGATTTCCTTATATGTATGTTCATTTATAGTTCTTATACGAATGAGTTTGTTGGAAATTTCTTTCCTACAATCAAAAATGTCAACCGATATTATAGAATGATCAGAGATTTTTGGTACATCATGTACAGAAGTTCGTATGTTGATGTTGACGTGATGTAAGCTGGCGGAGTTTGATTGGTCGGTGTGGAAGGTCTTTGGAGAGCGCCGGTCTTACTAGTAGATGGCACAGGTTCAGTCTCGTATTCTTTGGTGTTTTCATGTTGTGATGAACTACGAATATTTGGTGATGATGGCAAAACTTGATTGTTATGTGTAGGAGATCTTTGGAGGGCGTTGTTCTTACTAGTAGATGGCATAGTTTCAGTATTGTGCTCTTTACTGTTTTCTTGCGGTACATATATTATTAAAGATTCCGTTATTTTACTAGGATCAGGCCTATCTGTAACATATGATGGGACAAAATCTACACTTGTAAAAATGTTCCTATTAAAAGGACATATTCCGATGCAACTAAAACCAGCTACAATATTCGATTGTGTCAGAGCTAATGGCAATGCTTGTTTAACTATACTTGCAATATCGTAAATGCTCATGGTCTTTCCAGGATTATTTCGCATCCACGCATCAGAACTTGAATTGACAGCCTTTTTGAATGGCCCTTACACCGATCTGTATAACGGTTAGAATCTATGAGAACAATGTGGCGGAAATGATAAGACTACAATACCATTATTTTTGCAAAAATCCAAGCAACGAGTACTTATGTGTGACTGGTGGTTATCTTATAGAAGAAGGACTTTTTCTTACTGAAGAGTTGTTATGCTTTTCAAAGTGATTGAGGTAGAGCAAAAATTCGTCTTTCTGCATCCAGCCACTGCCATTTCCCGCCCCTATACATCCTACAGGACCATCACGGATAAAGTGATCCTGGTATCTTTTACGGGGAAATATAAATGTAGGAGGCACACTATTTCCAATAGCATTCACAGCTAAAGCCACCGTCACCAGCGTTCCTCTTCACCTGATGTAAGTACTCCTACCTACCTTGTTCCTTTTTCAGCAACAACTTTGGCAGGTTTCTGGACCATGGTGACTCCAGTTTCGTCGACTTTGTATATATCTTTAGCTTCATATTTGTATTTATCCAGTACTTTTACGAGATTGTTGTAAAAATGGTTTACATTCGTAACGTTAAAGCTATTTGCTCTAGATAGACTCGTTGCCTGTGCGCAACGGATTGATATTTCCGGATTCCGCCTCATAAATCCAGAGAACTAATCCTCTCCAGCCATACCCATTCTTCTCCATGTTTTCGACATGTTTAACGAATAAATACTCTTGGCCCAACTGGGAAGCCAATTTCCGAATTTCTATAGGCGGCAGTCCGTAAAATATATGCGCTGCTTTAATTATATATTCCACCATGAGTTTTTCCTGTTTATTGTCAAATACTCGTCTAACAAAACGATATCCCATCGTCACAGGAACCGTAGATCCTTGCTCGATTGCTTCTTTTTTCTTCTTTATACATCTACTCAAAGACACGTAATGTAGTTTATGTTTAGATGCAGCAGCTCTAATCGATTCACCATTCTTAATGACTTCTTTATTCTGTGAAGTTGGTTGTAGACCCTTTTCAGTCCTTCGGACTTTTACTCGAGACATTCTAAAATAAAATACTTTTATTAGAATAATATTTATCACGGCTTATAAAAACAGATTAAACAAATGCATACGGGCTCGATACCGGGACAATTGAAACGTGTTTCAAACGTCCCCATGTAAATTGTTTCAATTGTCCCCGTAAGACATTTTTAAGTAAAATATGAAATATTCATTTACCCTTGATAGATAGATAAAAATCAACCTACCACAATGAAAGGGGACACGTCAAATTAACTTATAAAAATATCAATAGCTAGATACTTACTTTGAGTTTTGTTGTAGCACAATTATTTAAATAAAAATAAAGTTTACTTCTATATACGTAGAGCCCGTTCGGGCAGATGCAAACGTGCTTTTGCAATCGACGCCGGGGACAGACTAATCTCGAAAACAGGCGCGGTGAGATGCTTCGCTCAGGCTAGTGACACTGCAGACGGTGCCATCTATAGAGCCTGTCGAGTAACTAAAATCAGTAGATTTCAAAAAATTTTAAAAAAATTACCGAAAACTGTTACGTCGTTAGTAATCATATTTTATTGATTTCTATTACTGCGTATGTGCGATGTCATATTGCTGTTCCCCACAGGTTATCTGTTATACTGTTATCGTTTTTCTTAGTTCAAGTGTTATTATAAGGTTTCGGTATTTTGGTTGGTGTATTTTTTAATTGTCATAGTGCAATATTTATCTGTTGTTTCGTTGCTTTATTGTTATTATTTGAAAAGACAATGTCAAAGTGTATTCTGAAGGAGTCTAATAAGTGGTGTACTCTGTAAGTTGTATTAAATAAATGTGAGCATTTTTTCTTTCTCAATTCTCATTATCTTTATTTTTATAAAACACAGAATTTTTACTAATTTAATCGACAACTTTAGAGATCATGATTGTTTTTTACATTAGCTAAACTGAAAATTGCTGCAATACTAAAGTAAATATTTCTTTTTACAGTTTTGTTCCTCCAACCCGGGAAGATAAAATTAATATGGCTGAAAGGCAGTGGTAATAAATCATTAAATTTGTCGACGAGGAAACGATGGAGGATATGTTCTCTTCATTTTCAAAAACAGTGTTTCTTTAGATTTGAGAAATACGAAGGGAGGTAATTAAGACAGTTTGATTTACCTTCCCATATGAGTGGAAATGAACAAAAATTGATGGTAAGTTTTATTGTATTCAATATAGCATGCTATAATTTTGGACATTTTAAAATGTAAATTGAGTGAATGAAAAGTCGAGTACAGAGTGTGTAATTTTATTAAAATTCCAGCTAAGCGCTTTCAGCCCTTAGGCCATTCTCAAAGCTGTCGTCAAGAAAAAAACATACAACAGGTGTAAAAAAACATCAAACCCTGTAACTGCTGCATACAATGAAATAAAATGTTTGATGCTCCATTATTTTTTAAGTAAAATTTGTTAAAATTACCCTATAAAGAGGGTGTACAATTGTAATTCACATAACGAAACGTCTCATTTGAAATTATCAACTAAATGATATGTGTGTACACCCTCTTTATAGGGTAATTTTAACAAATTTTACTTAAATAATAATGTAACATCAAACATTTTATTTCATTGTATGTAGCAGTTACAGGGTTTGATGTTTTTTGACACCTGTTGTTATTTTAAATTTTGTACAGTCACAAGTGCTGTTTAGCACTCTTATATGTCATTACTTGGCACCTTTGTTTACAGAGCTGCGCAGTATTTACCAACTTTTCCTTTAAAAGTTTTTTAATTACTTTTGTTCTAACATTCACAGTAATTATACTCAAATGTTTTCTTTCACAGAAAGTTGCCAAAAATAGTAGTTCACGACTCATTGCTAACACTTTTTTGATTAGGTAAGTAGCAGTTATACTCCAGTAGTTTGTCCAGCTGTGTATGTTTATAGGAGTGTAATAATAAATAAATAAATTAATATAAAATTATCATAAATAATTTTCTACTTTTATCTTGATTTAACATCATTTAAAAATCTAATGATACTCCAATCAAGAATGTATGTTACTCAAATTATTTTTTTTTATTGATGCCTCATATTACCTATTTAAAGCACGCTTCAGCGTGTTTAAATCGAACTTTCAAACACGCGCGTATTTTAAAGTCCCTATGGTAACAACAACTCGAGAAACGTAAGTATCAATGACAACTTTTTTTTTAGTTTTTAAATTGTATATTTTCATTGTGAACCAATATCTTATTTGGTTTTTTCTGCAAAATTTATTTATATATTCATATATACATTGTATCCTTTTAAATATAAATAAAGAAACTTTTTGATTATTGATCTGACAGCAGTACCTCGTAACGTCAAATAAAAATAAATACTATTTAGGATGGTCTTTCACGAAACTTCGCTAGGCATCGAGGGACGACTTTTATGAAATGAAACTTGGCTGGGCATCGAGGACGGACTTCCATTTTTTTGTAGTAATAATAAAATTTTATAATTTCAATGTGCACCAATAAAAAAAATTGCGTAAAATATTCGTGGATAACTGGTCTTTCAAACACTTGCTGCTGCGCCGTCGTGCTCGAAAAATCGCGCGTGTTTGAAAGACCTCTTTATCCACTTATACTTTAATATACTATTTAATCATTGCATTGTTTTTAATGAAATTAACTGTCTCGACCCTTACTTCGTGGAATATGCTCATAAGAGTGTTTTTGAATGAAACTCACGGTCTCTAGTTAATTCCACAATATAACTTTTATTATATTGTGGAATTAACTAGAGACCGTGAGTTTCATTTAAAAACACGCATTGTTTTTACATTATAGTTTATTTATTGTCATTCTGTTTGTTAAGAAAAGTACTTTGTGAAAAAATTATCTGTTGTGTATTTTTATACTAATATAAATAAACTGTTTATATGATTACTGTTTCATTTTTACCAATTTAATTCACCATTTATGGTCCATCATTTGATATTTCATTTAATTTAACTCAACATCTAATCTTTATTGATTATCTTTTAAGTGATTACTAAAAAGGTCTATCATACATAAGAATCCTCATTGTCCACAATTATATGGAACCGTTAAATTACATAAAATAACGAAACCAATTAGAACTGTAGTTTCTTATGTTAATGATCCTAATAATATATTGGCAAAGAGGCTCAACAATATACTTAATAGTTACGGATATGAATCTCAGTACTCAATTAGAAATTCAATAGAACTAATCAAAAAGTTGAAAGCAATCAACTTGAATGATAACTATAAACTTATTTCGTTCGATGTGACTAATATGTTCAATAAAATTTCTCCTAAAAAATGTCTAATACTAAGAAAATTACTAGAAGATAAAAATATTGATCCAGGAATAATATCAGATATACTTAACTTATTTGATATATGCATTAATCTAAATTATTTCACTTTTGACAATAAGATATATATTCAAAATGAAGGTTTACCAATGGGAAGCCCTATATCACCTATTTTGGCAAACATTTTTATGGACAATTTAGAAAGAAAGATCTTTGAAAGTAACATTTCGAAAAATGTTTTATTTTGGTATAGATATGTAGATGACATATTAGCTTGTTTTATGGGTAGTGAACGACAAATAGATGTATTTTTCAATCACATCAATAATTTACACCCAAAAATTAAATTCACATTAGAAATTTAAGAAAATAGCTCAATCAATTCTCACCCCATGTCCCATAAACTAGCGGCATATAATTCAATGATACATAGAGCTTTTTCAGTTCCTATGAACAAATGTAATTATCCATTAGATATGATAAATAAGCTAATTAATAAAAAAGAAGAAAAAGTGGCATTACAACTAATATTTCCCAAACAAACTGATGGAATAGAAACTTATAAAACCATCACATATGCAGGAAATATTTCTAATAATATTTCAAAGATAATATCTTCAGCAACGAATACAACAATTTCTTTTAAAACAGAAAGTAACGTTAGTACAAAATTGTTAAATGAAAAACAAAAATACCACCATTAAAGAAGTCAGGTATATATAAACTCAAATGTCCAGAATGTAATGCTGTCTATTTGGGTCAGACCCTTAGGAATTTTGAAATCCGATACACTTACGAGCATACAGATTAAAACAACCAGATAAATCCCACTACGCAAAACATCTACTTGACACCAATCATTCATTGACACGTTACACAAAACTAGAAGTGCTGCATATTTGTGAAAAGAAACAAGAACTGGATTTCCTTGAAGAATTGGAAATTAGAAGACATTTAAGAAACCCACAATATGAAGTTGTCAGTGAACAGTTAAATCTAGGGAGTTCTCCACTAATAAACTGTCTTCTTAAGTGATAATTGTAAAGATCAGCAGATATAGTTTTCCTGGTTTTCTATATCATTGCACAGTTATACTGATCTTAATTGGAAAAATGATATCCAGGATATCACCATAGGACTAATAATATCTAAGCTTAAATATTTGTAATATCACATCTTCTTCTGTTTTTCTATTAACATATATTAAGTCAATCACAAGTTAGGTCACTTCTTGATCTAGCCAAAAATAACTACTAAACATCAGGTAGGCATCAAATGAAATGTAACTTCTGTCATTCTGACGATGATATTGATTGATCGAAACAATTGTCAATTTTTTAGAATTTTCAACAATTTTTATTATATTTTTGAATTAACTAGACACCGTGAGTCTCATTTAAAACACTAAATAATTAGTTATGAAAATAACTGTTTTTTTTAATCTTAAAGAAGCAATTAATTAAAAAGCACCAAACAAGCTTGTAAATATTAGACCAGTTGATTTGACAACGTCTTGAAGTTTTGCCAACCCGTTAGCTGTAAATTGCCCTGGCTGTTAAGGATAAATTGTATTAATATTTATTCTGATAAGCAGAAAAGTAACTAAAAATTACATCATCGTCTTTTTATCGTAAATAAACTATATCATAAAATTTTCCAGTGGTAACAATAGCCTTATTATTATTTCTTAACTCTTCCTGTTGGAGCTGAAAGATGCTTTTCCAAATTAAAAATTATTAACGAAGTAGTTCCTCTCAGACAAGCTTAACTAACTTGGCTATACTATACATAGAGGCACAAGAGGCGGCCAAAATGGATAATAACCATTTAATAAAAAAATTTGGGGAGGCAAAGGCTAGAAAAAAACAATTTACCACATTAAAGCAGCAAGGAGATAACGGGTATAATAATTGTACTAAAATAATTTTAAAGTATAATTAGGATAGGCAATTCCCTAGCAATTACTATTGTCACTTCATTTAAAATATTTTTGTTTTTATCTGACTGTTGCTTTCGAGTATTTAGTATCGCAACTTTTGCGAGTTTTTATCCCTTTTAGTTTTAATGAATATTTTTTACTTTGTTCTTGTTCCTTGTTCAATGTTTATTGTAACATTTTTTACATATCGTGTATAGTATTTTTTTCGGTGTTTTATCGGCATTTAATTTAAATTTTATATTAAGGTAGTTCAAATAATAAACAGCATTACCTAATTTTGTTTGGTAATACAAACTTTACATATTTTATTCTTAATATTGTCGAGGGGGCCCTAACTCAATTTTCGCGGGGGGGGGGCATAATTTTCTGTCGCTACGCCACTGGTCTACCCAAATCACCCTTCAGCTCTTTTTAGCATGTTCGTACATAACCAACATTATTTTTGATGCCATTTTTGTTGGTTGAATGACAAATCCAAAATAAATTGCTTTACATAAACAGATTTACTAAAATGAATTGGCTTTGTAACTGAATTGGTAACAGTTTACTTTGAAAAATGGTACGAATTTAAAGCCATCGCTTTTTCTATCAGTTGCATCTTTATGTAAGCTGCTTCGAAATTGGAAATAAAACTCTCCGACATCTGCTGGGCAGGTGAGATCAGTATAAAACATTCAATATCATTAACGTAATAAGCGGGTATATTTGAAGCTGTCATCGCACAGGACCGTATTTTGTTTCAAGTACTTTCATCGTACCAGTAATGAGATTCAAAATATTCAATCATAAAATTGAAAATAATTCTCCCTTAATTTTTACACAAAACCTCCAACTGGTTCCCTTGTCATTTTGTAAATACGTTGACAGGAAACTCTGCTTCAAATATAAAACTATGCATGTCAAAAAGAAGGTTACAAGAACGAAACTTTTCAGATTATTAACTAACGAAAACAAGATATTAATTGTGCTAAAACTATCTATTAGAAATTAGATGATTGGAATTCGGATATCCTCTCTCTTTTATCTGCAAAAATCCGAGGCTTAATAATCTTAAAAGGGGAAAGAAATTGCTTTTAGATAATAACCAAGATGCTACACCCCCAAAACCCACTCAACAATACATCAAACAATTAATTCACTTAACTAGAAGACTCAGGTTATCCCTATTATATTTATATTACAGGAATGGTCAACAGATTTCACAAAATGCTTTATACTCACAATATAAACATGTCCCAACTAAACAAGAGAAAAAATTGCTGAAAATGAAATCTGGCTCAGTATTTTAAATTTATAAAAAAGACATTTATTTCCAACGGGATACACCCACTCACAGGAAATCTTAAAGTTATACAATGTGTATAAACAGTAGTCATTAAATATCGAAAAAGACATAAAAATCGCACAATTAAACACTGAAACGTCAAATTCTTAAGTAGTCCTACACGAGTATAAAAAAAGTTTAAAAGAGCATCGTAAGAGCACTAGTTAATTATAGATGACCTCATCATAAATCATACCATCGATATAATGTTCTTATTATAGTAAATATAGAAAAAACACACAAATAAACACTAAAACATTAAATTATTAAGTTTAAAAGAGCGTCCTAAAAACATTCAATAATTATAGATGACTCCAACAGAAATCATACCATCGATACAATGTCCTTAATATGGTCATAGTGAATATCACAAAATTGTGAAACAGAATTAAAAAATGTAGACATTACATATACTAGCGATCTTAACATTATGTTAGTTCTTTGAATATTTAAATAAAATGTATTAAAATTACGGACCAAGAAATTAATTTCGTTGAATAATCCCGTAGAATCAATTTTGTTATGAAGTAGTTTCCACAACAACTTTAAATTTGAAATAATTCTCCTTCGCTCCTTATATATCATATGAAACCTAATCAACGTAATATTGCCATCAATACCCCTTGCAGGGTAGACACCATCAACTTTAAACGATATGTATTTAAGAAATCGACTTTGAACCGCATCCACCGAGTGAACATGGCACCTGTAGATAGGTCACCACACCAAAGAATCATGTTCCAGCTTCCACCTAACATAATAAAAAAACAAGAGTCTCAGCGAAAGTGTATTCTTAAAATATTTACAACTTCTAATAATATAACCTAACATTCCTCTAAAGTCTCCGCAATAACTTTCTCAGTATGTATATTACAAATAAATTTAGAATCATACCAGATACCCAAATCTCTCACCTCTTAACAGCATTCTAATATGATCCCATCTAGTGTATAATCAAACTCAATTACATTACATTTTCTAGTGAATGACACGACTTGAATATAATTTATTGATATAGCACCACTGCAAAACGTGGTCTAATACTGATAGTAAATGAAAACACTCACTAATATCTTGTATCGATGTATAGATTTTTATGTCGTCCGCAAAGAGTAAATGAGTAACTGGTATAACTCTTGTTATATCGTTAAAGAACATAACAATTAATAAGGGACCCAAGTTAGACCCTTGGGGAACACCAGACTTAACCGCGTAAGTGAATGATTTTGGCCCAAAATATTCAACGTATTGAAACCGGTTACTCAAATATGATTTAAAAATATTTAATAAGTTTTCCGATAATCCAAAACATAACAATTCATGCAATAGAACATAATGGTCGAGTTGATCAAAAGCTTTTCTAAAATCTAAATAAAGGACATCCACCTACCCACGATTATCCAAATCACTGCAAATAAATTGACTGAGACATGCTAAATTGGTATTGCAGAATCAATTTTCCTTAAATCCATGCTGGTTTGCGGAGATAGAGGATCTAACGTTTTTATGTATAAAATTCCTAATTATAATTTCTAAGATTTTTGAAAAATTGCAAGGAATTGAAACGGTACGATAATTGTCAATTACAGACTTGTCACCTTTTTTATGAATAGGACATATTCTTGCCGTTTTACATTTTGTTGGAAAATTAGAAGATCGCAGAACATGATTAAATACAGACAATAACGGTTCAGGTAATACTCCAATACAATTCTTAACAACAAAGATTGGAATGAGGTCAACACTAGTATTTAGTTTATCTTTTAGCTTTTTTGTTGGTGTGATGATATCATTTTCGGTAATTGAACCTAAACTTAAACCATCAACAAATACATTCAATTCACTTTTTTCAAACGGTCGGTCAATGGAATCTACGTAAACACTACTAAAGAACTTAGCAAAGGCATCCACCATGTCTTGCGGATATTCATACACGTCATTATTGTCTTTCATCGCACCTGGAATTCGAGACTGCCATGTTTTACTATGTATATAAGCCCAAAAAGAAGAATAATCTTGTACAATATTATTCTCAACTTTTGCAATGAAATTGTTGTATGCAATTACATTCTCTACTTTGGCAGCAGTTCTTAATTCTTTAAATTTATTATAATAGAATAGATTTGAATGTCTTTTATATCTACTATAGGCGAATAATTTTTTTAAGTCACTACTCCACCAGGGAGGATATGTGCGATTACACACTCCTCTCAGTGGGACAGCTTCGTCAAAACATTTATACAATTTTTCATTAAATATGTCACATGAAGTAATAGCATCTTCACAATTATATTAATTTGACCAATCGATTCGACTAATAAGATCATATAGTAAAGGAAAGTTGGCTTTTCTAAAATTAAATTTTTTTTAACAATACAAGTATTAGCAAACTGACTTTGACCGCTAATAGCAAATTCCAAGTTAATCAGTAAAGGCGTATTTTGCAAATCTACCCCAACAAGAGGCACGTCACACTCAAATTGGATATTACTAAATTAAGTAATCGATTATTTACGTTCGGTATAGTATTATGTTGATCAGAACCAGTAAAGTTGATAAAATCCAAAACCAATTTTACTTTATTAGAATTATTAATATTAGTAAACACAGGCACATTAAAATCGCCTAATGTACCCCAAATGTACTCCAAACTTTCAAAATAATCAAATATGTACTCATAAATCTGTATGCTGCTAGCTGGAGGTATATACAAAATAAATACGTATAATGTATATTTAATTGTAGTTAATTTGCGTCCAACAATGTCAAAACATGGAAGACTAGCATACAAAGCTATTAAGTCTAAAGGTAACATGTTTATGCAATTTTTGGTAGCTAATAGTTACACCCACACTATGTCCAATTCATCACCAACAGCCAAAGAATTATAGAAGTCTGTCGTTTTTATTCGTAACCCCCTGACATTCTGGTAATAAATCGTAAAATGTTCAGCAATCGGAGTGGGTGCAGTTTTCGGTTTAAATTACTAACTATCTTTGGCATTGCACTGAAAAACTTTATGATGAGATTCGACTCTCCTGCTTGAGTACGTTCAGATAATTGTTGCTGTAATTCATTATAGTATTGGGTTTGACGTGGAGTCTTATTGAAGGCTACCCGAATATTTGCGAATAGAGGATTATTCCTTACAATTTTTGAAGCTTTAATGCATTTATGTACCAAGTTTTCATTGCACAAAGTAACTGGATAGGCCGAGACTTTGAGTTCTTGCCATTGAACTTGCCCAAACGTATGAGCCGTACAGTTTGATTTACATCATTGTGGCTTACTTTGACAGCTAATAAAATTTTCATTATATCATTGTTTTCGGTCACATTACGATCCTCCTAACCGATGGTCGAATCCTATTCGGGTATGCCAAATATAATAATATTGTTTTTTTTGCGTTCCTTTCCGTTACCTCCTAGATTATATCTTCAATTGCAGCATTAGACATTTCCACTTTAGATTTACTTTTAGCATTTCTTAGTTCTTTTACTTCCTCTTGAAGTGCAATTATGACAGATTTCAATGAATTAATGTCGAAACCAATGGTGCAACACTCCAGATTTCTTGGTCTTGATACTTCTTGTTTCAGTAAGTGGAAGACCAGAGCAAGTATTATTGAACATGCTCTTGCAAACACAACAATTCAACATAAGGTGAGCTTCTGTAGGTTTTTGACAACACTTACACCGATCCATTTTAAAAGCTAGAATTTAAGCTTCCGGACTAATGGTAAAACCATTAGTTGTTTATGGTTTTCATAACAACTTTACAACTGATCGGATTAAGCAATTGTCAACTTTTATACTTATATTAATGAATATTGAAACTAATCTACTCACAATAGTGTTCATACATAATCAACCATTTCATCATGAAAACATCACAAAATATTTAAACTCTTTTCCCTGGTAAAACAGTATAATGTTGATGAGCTCTTTACAAACACATGTGCTCGCTGGTATAGTATAGACGCATATTCATCCTAATATATATGTTCTTGCGTGTGCACATGTGTGTGTCTATTTGATATTATCATTAGTAATTGAAGGGCTTAGATAATGAAGGTGCAATGTTTGGTGAAAATCGAGTTCTTGTCGCAGATAAAGGAGTTTTGGGTATAAATGTCATGTGGAATGGTGCAACGTCGACGTGTGTTTCGACTTTTATTCAATTGTAAAAGGTAATAATAAGAAGTGAAAAATAATGTCAAGGAGAAAGGAAATATTGCGTGTAGCCTTGGAATCAAGAAGCACTAATAATATTGATCGAAAATCGATATAACATGCATCTGAACGTAATCCTAACCTACAAAAACCGGAAACTTCAAGTTCCGACTGTCTTCATAATACTACTGGTAAGTCCAATTTGCTAATACCTATTTGTAGAAAAAATGGAACTTACGGCCTCGGTGGCGGAGCAACTGTGTTGTGTTTTTAAACCCTAATAAATACCTAGTACTTTCAACATTGGTGTTGATCTTTGGGCCTAGTAAAGTTTTTGATTTTCAGTGCAAAGCATAAGTCGGCAATATACAAGTATTATGTGAAACTAGGTAGTGACAGAATACTTGTTTGTGAAAGTTTGTCTGCTATTTATACCAAATAAGAAGAAAAAAAGTTGCTCTCATTCAATCAAAACTAAAAACTGTGTTAGCTGCACCTCCGTCCAGGGTAAACATCTTACAAGACCGACCAAAACCGCTGAAGATGTTAAGGATAATATAGAGCGATAATATAGATCCATTGTTCTGCTGACGAGTCTCATTATTCACATTATAATATCCACAAAAAGTATCTATCCCCACTTCTGTCAATTTAGAAAATGCACAAGCTGTACTTAGAAGACTGTAGAGCAAATACATCACCTCAGAGATATTTGGTAAAAGAAGGTACATACCGTCAAATTTTTGTTGCTGAATTTAACCTCTCATTTGGTAATCCAAAGAGTGATACGTGCAGCACGTACGATAGTGGCAGTAACACCAAGGAGAACAAAGGAAATTACCATGCTGCATTTAAAGCAATCAGAGTTGATAGAGAGCTTAGTCAAATGACAACGTAGACAGTAGACCTACAACAAATGATCCCTTTGCCATGACTGAGCACATCAAAGGCATTTTTTATTTACGACAAGCATGGTTTTACAATTTGGGCATTCATGTAACCACTAAAGGATGTTTCAAAGTAATATTCTGTACTTGGACAGAACATCAAGCTAACCGAGATAGTACAGAAATTTTTAGTTCATTGCTTACGGCACTGGAACTAAGGCAGACTCTCAAAAGTAAAAAACACTTGTTAATTTGGAGATACTCTTGCGCTGGTCAAAATAAAAACTTCTTGACGGTGTGCCTGTATCAATACCTCATACATAAAGGTCGTTTTAAAGTTGTTTATCATAAATTCCCAGAAGTTGGTCATACGTACCTTGATAGTGACAGGAATTTTGGTGGCATCGAAAAACGTCTGAGAAAACATGAGAACATCTACCTTCCAGATGACTATTGACAAATTATAGGAGAAGCAAACAAAAACAGTCAAATTCTGGATAGGGTTATCACTTTCGGAATACAGATGACTTAGCGAATAATATGCAATTATACAAGATGAAGAAAGATGTATTCCATGAGACTGTGAGTTTTAGAGATGGTATAAAATGGATCCGCGTTGAAGCATATGGTTCGTATTTTTATACAGAAAACTATTATTATTATTGTCCATATAGGATGGTTGATATCAGAAGATATGTTAAGCAGGCGCCAGGTCTCGGAGATATTGATCTACCACGACAATTGACGAGAACTGGAGTATTATCAAAAGAAAAAAAAATCAAGTACCTTATACACCTGAAGAACATCGATGGTATTACAAGATGCTGACTAGTGTGACAGTGTATTTCAGTAAACAAAGGCTTCCTAAAAACCCCTGAGAATTTTTCCAAGTTTCTATGTACCTATATTATTACGTTCACGTTAATAAAGCAGTATTAAAAGTTCATATCGATTCTTTTGGGTAAGTACAAAGTGTTTTCAAGAAAGTACTAACTACATTTAAGGTAAATGTACCAAATTCGGACATCTTAAGGAATAGCATTACCCACTTTCTTGGTAACTTTGTTCGTATTTGTGACAACCGAATGAAAAAAATTAATCTAATTTCTTGAACATTCAATTTATTTATGTTAAGAACTGGAAACAACACACAGATAGCCAACTAAAGTGCTAAAAAATGACACCCCCAGGTACAAAAAACGGACACTGTCTGTACTTCGGACACAAACTTAACTTAATTGTAACAAGGAAGTAAAAATGGTTATAAAAAGTTGAAATTATTGTATATTTATGAACTTTTCAATTGCAGGTACCCTGAATAGACCTCTTTTATTATTGTTTATTAGTAGAGGCTTGCTAATTTTTTCTTCAATATCGTTAAATTTGTACCAAATAACATCATTTTTAGAAGGCCACTTCCAGCTGCTTCCACTTGGGGTCATAGCAGTTACGTAAGCCTCCTCTTCGTCACTTATTTCAAGTATTATGCCTGGAAATTTTTTCTCAATGTAATTAACAATAACATAATCTCCTTTCTTAAAATTTTTCTCTAGGTCTACAATAATTTTGTCTTCATGAGCATTCATTTTTCCGTTGGCACTCTTTTGTTGTGGATCTTTTTCATTGAAATTCGTCTCTTTTAGTTCGGATCCGTTAATCATTTTCTGTTTTCTGGGGTTTTTTGGTTTTGCTGACTTTTCTTTTAGCTTTTTCAGGCGCAATTTCATCCTATTTTCTTTTTCCTGTTCTATCTGCTCTTTTGTCCGTTTCTTACCATTATAAAATGCCTTCCACAGTGCTGAACTAGCAACAGCAGGTATTTTAACTAGTTTTTTTCTTCGCTCCCTCTTTTCATTTTTCATGCCAATATAATATACCTTTAAACGGTGACGGTACTATAAATTTACTAGAACTAAATTCTTTTGGGCTTTGGTTATCACTTCCTTCTATTAAATTAACTTTTACTCAGACTTCTTTCGAGCCATGGTTGTTACTTTCTTCTACTGTATTAACTTTAACTTTATTTGTGTCTTGGTAAATTCCCTGTTCTACTTGGATCATTGTTTCTGTAGTTTGCAGTCTTTCCGTTTGTATTACCGATTTCTCCCTTATTTCTATTTATTTTGGTGCTTTATTGCTTGACTTTATTATTTCTGTCGGTTGTAGCGTATCTCCCTCTATTACCGGTTCCCGTTTTGTTTCTTTTAGTTCATTATTGCTTGACTTTAATATTTCTGTTCCTTGTAGCGTATCATCCTCTATTACTGATTCCAATCTCATTTCTTTTAGTTCTTTATCACTTTATTTCATTCCTTTCCCTTGTAGCATATCTTCCTCCATTAATGATTCCGGTCGTATTTCTTTTTAGCTCGTACCTGTATTAATTAACTTTTCTATTTCTATTTCTTGTTCTTTATCTACTACCAATTCCATTAATATTTCTTCATTAATTTCAATACTTTCCCCTCCGGTGTCGTTTGCTAATGATCCAATAATTTCAATGTTCTCGTTAGTTTTATTGAACAAATACTCATCGAGCCACTCGGCTTCTAAAACAAAAGAATCTTTTGGTACATTGTCTGCAACTTGCAAGTTCTCATTAGTGCTCTTTATATTTTGTATATTATCTGCTCAAGGTTTTTCTTCGACGTGCTGTTTTAATTTTTTCCATAAATTATATAGTAATTGTATTGGACCTGACCATTCAATCACAGTGGAAAGAGAAAGTTTAAATTTCTCAAGTATACCTTTCTCTAAAAATTTCTCAATGAAATTCAAATGGTGTGTATTGAATTCAACATTCTCCAGAGTTTGGAGCTTCACTGCATTGTCTGTAATTGTAGTATTTGTTATAACTTCTGCAGTTACCAGCTTACTATAACCTATTGCCTCTGCATCAAATGGAAATAATCCACAAGTTTTAAAGGCATTTTGCAAAATTGTAGGTGTAATGACGTCTTTTATTACAGTATCCAATAACGGAGCTAAATTGTCATTTGGAATTTTTTGTTTATTAGTGTCTATTCTAAATGTAGCAACCGCTTTCTTCCAGCCAGTTTTGAGAGGTTTAAAAACCCCTACATCCATAGGTTTTTTTTAGTCACGAGGGGGTTAGGGTTCAGGTGCCCTAATTGTTGCCGCTCATCCATTGATTGGCTTATTGTGCACCCCCACTCACAGGTATTAAGTAGAGTCCCATCCTAAATTCTTAGCGAACATTGAGATTCGTCGGACTATGTTTTTCTGCATTCCCTCCTGATTTGTGCCTAGGAAGATATCTAGACAAGAGGCTCGTCTTCTGCACAGGGCAGGGCAATCGAAGACCACGTGCTTTGCGGTTTCTTCTACTTCTCCACTCTTAACTAGGCCCGGGTTTGATCCCGGGGCCTCTCGGTTAGCAGACAGAGCACCATTCCACTAGCCTACGGAGACCACCATTGACTAAAACACCGCATTTAGTGCAAACGTTTGATATACTTTTGTTGACTATAGTTCCTGTTGGACAAAAAATTGCAAAGTATCTTTAGACGTCAATTTCTCAAAACTAATAATTTGTAACATATCACCTTCATCTTCTAAGCCATTCATATGTTTTTGTTAGATACCAACATTTGCTTTTGTTTTTTCAGCAAATTCAGCATTATATTATTAATCCATGCAATATATTGTAATATCGGATAGACAGACCTCGGTCCATACCTATGAAGATATTTTGTTTTTAATTACACAAGAACCTCTTATAATAATTCCATAGTGGTTTGTTCTGTATTTTTCTACTGAAATGGGAAATTTGAATCAAACCTCTATACCCACCTATTTTCACCGAATGTTGAATTATTCTTATGTGATGTGACTGGTATGATATAAATACAGAAACTTCTTCTAATTTAAGAAAATGTTTAGTTGGATTTATTATAAACGACTGAAATACTCCCAAATTCAACACTGTTCATGCATAAAAACGAGAACCCGCACACCTGTCCTAAGCAACGCATGCCCATCATTCGACCAAATTCTATAAAAGTACCTACCACCCTATTTTATACCACATTACATCTTGTAGTACCACATGCCTCGCTGACAGCCAACTTCGAAGTACTATAAAAATTCGAATACAGGGAACTGTCGCTAAAGTGTTTACAGTAGTTGATTTTATTCGAAGAACTAAATATATATAAAATGAAAACGAGTACCGGAATAATATCACTGTGTGTACTGACTATAGTGTTTATATTTTGTTTCGAGTGCGTTTATTGTGATTTAGAAGAAGATTTTCGCGTGTTAAGTAAACAAGTGACAATACTATTGGATAAGAGGAAAGAAGATGTGAAGATTATAGAAGAACACATGAAAAAAGCGATTTTTGATATGCCTGAAATTGTCGAAATGAAAAATCAAATTAAAAAATTAAGGTAATATTTTTTGCAATTTACGTGTCCTACCCAATTGTGAATTATGTATTTTTAAAACTTCTTCTTGCCTGTTTGGCGATTATTATTGAAATTAATGAACCAAGCCGCCGCAAAAGTAATAAAAAAATTAAAAAGTCTTATTATAATAACTTTTTAGATTATTTCAAAATCAAAATACAATTAACAGGAATCAAATTTTTCAGTCGTATAAGATACCTGTGAAAAAATAAATTTTGCGCAATAGAAAAAAAATCTTTATTTGTGACTATATCGTAGTTTTTTCAAAAGAGAAGTTGAGTAGAATTGAAAGGTACATTCAGATACACAATCACATATACTTGCGTTGAAAAGCAAGGTTTTTTTTTAATTTTTAGAAAACCACTTAAATAACAATAATTGTACAAGAATTGTTCGTCAATGATCGTTGAAATTATTTAGTATTGCACAACGCTTGACTCTAAAATACATTAGAAATGGTACAGTTATTAACTAATAAAAGAATAAAAAAGATTATTCAATCGTGGGAGACATAGAGAAAAACATGTATTCAAGTAACGGCATAGATATATTGGGCAATCATCAATTACAAAAACAATGAATGAATCAAAGACTAACATATTCCCAATAGTAAAATAGTGAGAAATCTGGTAAATCAGGAAACAGTGTTTGAGGGGCAAAAAATTCAAAAAAGGCATTACATAAAATGACGTCTATGATACATAGTAATACTGTAAGTAAAGATACTGCGACAAATGATTTCAAAAGAAATAAAGATTATTCATACAAACCGCGGATTGTACATACTTCACAAGCGATAGAAGATTTGAATATTGGTGTCGCGAGTTAGAAGAAGTCCACTTTTTTTCAAGAAGTATATTT
Source organism: Galeruca laticollis (assembly GCA_963921935.1). Classification (NCBI taxonomy): domain Eukaryota; kingdom Metazoa; phylum Arthropoda; class Insecta; order Coleoptera; family Chrysomelidae; genus Galeruca; species Galeruca laticollis. The sequence goes on from OY998184.1 coordinate 38,044,663, forward strand.
TTTACCAACGGAACTGTCTCCTTAGAAAATAGAGTAATGTGGTATTTATATAAATAGAGCAATTAGACCATTTTTTTAATAATCATTGTTACCGGACGTTACTTGAAACTGTTATGGAATCAAGTGATGAGTTTATGGACAAACTTCTATAAATTTGTTTCCATATGATGGTGCCTCATACCACAGTACCAACTTTAATCGTTAGAAATTATCTTGAGGTTTGATGTAAAAGTGATACTCAGATACTCAAATATTTTCGACTTGCCGGATCTCCTGAGCAAGTTTATCTACGAGGGCACTTTCAATATGTAGAGTCGATTCAAAATGTCATTATTGACAGAAATTCATACCGAGAGTTGATATTATATTTGACACCGAATTTGGCATGAAATTAATAAAATCAGAGCCGAAATGTTGCAAAACGTTTTGGAAGAATTTCAATACCGTTTATTTTTTGTCAAGAAATGAACGGAGCTCAGTTCGAGCATGTCATTCAAATTTTTTTTCAGTATTGTAAGTAATGTGAAATACTTTAAACTGTATTATGTTGTATGGCAACAAATTGATCAATTACAAATTGTCTCGGAATTCCTTTGAAGGAAACAACTTTTTGTACTGGTGTGCAAAGTTTATTACAATTTAATTTGCAGAACGCTTTCGGCCTAATACCATCTTCAGTGCGGGTACTATAAATATTTCAATTATAAAATTTATAATTATGTATAAAAGTTATGCGTACTTGTCAATTTACAAGACTAGGGTGCCCAAACAATGTATACTGTTTGAAAAAGAAACTGTGTTGTTTTCACTATAAACATAATTTAAAATTGTTGACTCTTAAAATTGGATTTAAAATTATATAAAATTATTATTATTAAGCTATACATTTATCCATTTTGCCAAGCCATTTCCAAAAAAAATTTCGAATAAAAATTGGAAATTACTTGGCAAAATGGATAAACGTCAGGTTCAGAACTGAGGTTAAGTTCGGAAATGAGCAAAATCTGAGGTACAGTTATCCGGAAAATTCCATTTTCATTAGTTTTTCTCAATTTTCCATCCAAAATAATTTTTTTACGAATAACTGATAAATTTGTTGGAATCCTCGTATCAAATGACTCTCCTATGTAAAATTTCATCGACATCGGAATCCAAAATTTGTTCGGAAATCGGAATTTTTAAAAGAAAAGTTGAACTTTGATTCTTTATACCTCGGTTTGCATTATCGATGCTGCTGTATTTTTTTATAATAGTATAGACACTAATATTTCGATTTCCACCAATTTCAGTCTATCCATTCCATAAACGTAGTTATTAGAAATTTTTTAAGGTAGTTTTTTACAAAAATGTCTACTCCAGTTTTAATCCCGTATATTGTCTACAAATCTAAAATAGAAGAATTTAAATATAGTAATTAATTGAGATGCATCTTTCCTCTATAAAATGGCGTAAGAAAGGAATCGATATATAACATAGTTTCGTAATTATAGAATGTGTTAAAAAATTTTCAAAAATTTAGCAGTTCTGACCGAAAAAATTTGGTTTTCATTGAATGTATGGAAAAAATTATGCAGTCCCATGTATTTTAGTACGAGGAGTCCATTTTTTTGTTCAGTTTTATGAAATTTTTGTTATTAAAGAAATTAAAAATGTTTTTTAAAAGAAAGTATTAAAAAAATGTTGGGTGAAAAGTCATATGCTGGGTACCTTAACTGATTCTTGTGTATTGATAATTACCTAGAAAATCCGTTACTTAGGACCTCACTGTATCAATTTGGATGATCAAACTTTCAATATAATTTTTTTCAATTTGCTTTGTGCCCGTAAGGTACTGCTTTTGATTATCTCAATGCCATCGTGATTTTGTATTAATTAATAGTATATTAAGTACCAAGTGTCAAAAAGGTTACTTTAGTCATGAGTTTTATTAGGTGAAACGAGTGACTAAAGACGTTTTTAACACGAGGTGCTTACTATACTTTTTCTTCGCCCTCAGGATTGGAAAAATTATATTAAATTTCAATTATATTTATTACATGACGGACGATGGCTGACGGCTGAGTGACAAATCAAGGTAAGATAGTAAAATACACGTATTATTCTCGTCTGTATGTAAATGATTGATTGTCATTGTTTATCCACCGAATAATATAGTGAAAAGTAAGTGTTATTATAGCATAACAGCAAGAAGAGGTATGTAAAATAAGATCTCTTTGAAAACCCAAAAATTACCTAGTTTTTAATGAAATAGTGAAATAATTGTCCTCCAAGATATTAAAGAATTAACATTAGTCATTAAATTTTCACAAAAACTTGTATTCATCAACTGATAACAAGCATTTAGAACTTAATATAACAGGGCTGTATTTGGAAACATAAATAATTATTAAAATGGATAAAATTTTGGAGAAACTATATAAACACAATGGATGAAAGGAACATTAGAATGGAAGAGAAAATAGATGGATTACAAAAAGAACTAACCGCCCTAATGAAAGAAAACTTCGAAAGAAAACAAGAAAATAAAGATCTTAAAAAACAGCTAGACAAACAAGATAAAAGGATAGAAGTCTTGGAAAGAGAACTGTGGAGTAAGCATTTATTTATCTATGGAATCAGTGAAGTACCGGATGAAAATACCGAAACCCAAAAGGTGGAAGTACAGGAGGTAATTAACCAACTAGGGGTTCAGCTGAAATTCGAACAAGATATAATGGATATCAGGAGAATAAGAAAGAAAAGGGAAAATTCAACTAGACCGATATCGTTAGAAATGGCACATAAAAGTAAGAAATTTGAAATGTTAAAATGGGCACGGAATTTGAAAAATTCGAAGTGCAGTTTTAGCGAAGATTTTCCAAAAGAAATTCGATATCAGAGAACACAACTTTTGGAACAAATGAAAATATCTAGGAGTCAAGGCTGCAAAGCTTTTGTTAAATACAATAAACTTGTAGTGAATGGAAAAGAATATGAACTTAAGGATATGGGAGGTTGGAAGCAGCAGATAAGTACGCAAACACCAACAGAATTAAGAAACGCAGAGGAAAGAACAGTAAGTGATAGATCACCAACACAAGAAAAGCATTCTTCAAAAAAATGAAACTTTTATAAAAGAAAATAATTTGAAAATAACCACAACTGAAAAGGAATCACACACTGAGAACGAAAACAAAATTAAACTAAATGAAGCCAAAACACTAAATACAAATGGTAGAAAGGAGAAAATAAATTCAAATGATGGAGAAGCACTTCAACTCGGGATGTGCTCTTGGGCAACCAACGCAGTGTTAGAGTAGTACTCTGGAATGTTCAGGGATTTAAAAATCTCAACTATTTTCTCGTTGAAGACTCGCATGTGCAATATGATTTCATATGTTTATGTGAAACGTGACAGGCTACTGATATTGAAGTACCAAATCTTATACGTAATAATTTCCGTGTTGTTTACTCCAAAGCAATTAGGAAGAAGTCGGTAGGACGTGCAAAGGGAGGCCTAGCCATACTCTACAAAAACAGTTACAGCCCAAGACTCCTGGAAACTTCTCCTTGGTGGCTTATATATCAGTTCACAATGTCTTCTCTTCAGTTCATTGTTTGCCTTGTGTACATTCCACCGAGAAGTAACTACAGTGAACTATTGGAGTTTCACTTGATGGGATACTGGAAAAATATTCCGGCTGTATAACTTTCATAATTGGAGACTTTAATGGTCGAATCGCAGAACTTAGTGAGATCCCTGAAGAGACTGTAACAAATACTCAGTTTTTTCCTGCAAGTCACGACAAGATGAGTAATGCTCAAGGTCGCTATCTTCTTGAATTTATGTTTATTAGAAACTTTTCATTAGTAAATGGTCATGGTCACTGACAGACCTGCAAATTTTACATTTTGTTATGCCTTGGGGCAAAGTGTTATTGATCTTTTTTTCTGTTGTAATGATAAACTAGAATTTATTGACAAATTTAGTGTACTAGATGATCAATATTTGTCAGACCACTTCCCAGTACTTAATAAGGAATGAGCCTTACATTGCATTTTCATCCGCATCCACTAGCCTGAAATGGGACAATAGTAAAACCATAGATTTCATTATGTCAATTCAGCACTTGCCGAATGTAGGTATGTGTGGAGATGTATATATTTTGTATAATAATCTTTGTTCAAGTATTTTGGACGTAGTAGAAAAATTTAGGTCTGTTTCCAACGAAAAAAATTAGTAATTAAAAAAACATCCTCCTAACTCTTGGTTTGATGTTGAATGTAAAGAGCTAAAGACTCAAGTAAAAATTAAATTAAAAGAGTGCAAAAAGTATGGCTTTTCAGAACCATATAAAACGAATTACATTACTATAAAAAAAGGATATAAGCAGCTAATTTTAAAAGAGAAACAAGTGTGTGAAAATAATGTTATGGTTGCTCTTTCCAATCCTAGAAATCAGTCAGAGTTTTGGTAAACATTAAACTTATTTAGGCGCAGAAATAAATTCTGTCCGTTATCAATTGCGGAATGGGAGGAGTCATTTTACGACCACTTAACTACAGTTAAGGTTAAATTTGATATCAGTTTTGTTGGCGTTGGAAATGAGTTTCTGTTTTCACCTATAACACTCTCAGAACTTGATCAATCCCTGTTGGTGTGTAAAGATGGTAAGGCTTCTGGTAGGGATGGCATAACCTATGAGTTTCTGAAACACTTACCACAAAATTGGCGATTGTACATGTATCACTTATATAATAAAATATCAGAATCAGAAAAAATTCCACTTGGCTGGTGTGACACAATTCTAACAATACTTCAAAAGAAATGACCCTTAGATGATCCAAACAATTATCGCGGTATATCGCTAATCAATTGCTGCAATAAAGTATTCACTCTTATATTACTAAATCGTCTGTCCAGCCGGTGTGAAGATAATTCCATCCTTCCAGAAACACAATATGGCTTCCGAAAATACAGAGGCTGTTTAGATAATATTTTCATTTTAACCTCGATCTTGCAAATCACTCTTAGACTTCAGCACAGAAAAATGTTTGTTGTCTTTGTAGACCTCAAAAGAGCTTTTGACAGTATAGATCATAAACTTCTTTGGTTGAAACTTTATAAATTTGGGATTAGTTCTAAACACATTCGGATACTAAAACAGATATATGATAAAGCAACATTCTCAATCAAACAACAAAACTTATACAGTAAAAAATACAACATCTCGAAAGGTGTCTTGCAGGGAAAATCACTTAGTCCCCTTATTTTTTCTATTTTCATATTTGACATTGAAGATTATTTTCGCTCAAAACATCTGAATGGACTTACTATAGACGGCAACAACGACGTATTAATGCTTCAATACGCAGATGATATAGTTATCCTTGGCGACTCTCCAGTTCATATAGAGCGAAAACTAAAGGTACTCGAGTCTTATTGTTTTTGATAACAAACTTGTAGTCAATGCCGATAAAACAAAAGTAATGATATTCGCAAAAAGTGGCCATGTACATAATCACAATAAAAAATTTCATTATAGTGGATATTGTTTGGAAACAGTAAAGCAGTTTACTTACTTGGGTGTTGATTTCTCCTCCACAGCTTTGTTTTGCAGCATGGCTAAGAATTCTAAAATCAAAGCTAATCGGGCCATTGGAGCAGTAATGGATATAATGTGTCGGTCAAAAATGAATAATTGGGAATCGCGGATCAATCTATATAATTCAATTATTTTATCTTCTCTTTCTTTTGGAATTAATGTATGGGGTCTGTGTTACACTGATATTATAGAGCGTGTACAGGTAAACTTTTTCAAAAAACTCAAAGAACACCCCAGATTACATTGTACGCTTGGGAACAAGTTCTGATCATTTGTCAACGGTTGTTTTCAAACATGCCTCACTTTGGTTGAACAAACTCCAAGGAATGAACTCTTCAAGACTTTCAAAAATTTGTTTCAATCGACTTGCTCTGTTGGCATCTGATAACAATTCAAAGTATAATTGGGTGGCACAACTTAAAGAATGGTTTATTTATGCGCAATGTGAGTGTCTATGGGAAAATTATTTAAGTAAAAATGTACGCAGTTTAGATAGACTTATTCTTGACAAATTTCGAAAACGACTGTTTGATAGTGACATAAACAGAAAGGTTGCTTCTAGTTACTCTTTACTATACTCACACTTACTAGTTGGTGAAAATAGCAGTTATTTGCAAACACCCGCACACATTTATATAACTAGAATAATAGCGCAACTTAGAATCTGTAGTAAAACATTTTTAAAATTGTCTTTTAAAGGAAGCACTGAGAATCGCACTGTCTGTAATATGGATTCCCCGGAGTCATTACATCATATGCTTTTTGAATGTCCCATTTACAACCCTCTCATAAAAAATAGTTTTTTTCAGAATGTTCATAATATTGATGATCTGGTACACTACCTTAATATTAATAATACACGAAACGGATTTTTTGAACTTACTAAATTAGCTCATAGCATTATTAGTATATTAAAGCTGCGAGCATTTGCACATGGTGACTGATTGGCTTTATCATGAAGTACACACATATTTCATATTTTGGTTTTTATCTTAACCTTTTTATTAATTTACAAATTAGTTCTAAGTCATACTTTATTTCGAATTATCTCAATTCCTCTCTTGAAATTTTGTACCGAACCCTTGTAAAAAGATTTATCTTATGCACAATAAACTATCTATCTATCTATCTATATATGGCACAGAACAACAAAATTATCACGGAACATGAAATTTAACATACAAAAGATACACTTGATTTGACGTTTAAGAAACAAAAGATAAACGAGATATGACTTTTCGCATTTTAAACACTAGTGTTTAAAAGTCGTTTTGTGCATGTCAAACCCATGTTCCAAATGCGGTTTTAGTAACGGAAGTAGAAAAAATAATGTACATATCTTTCAACTATTTTTGAAACTAATTCGCATGTATCTTAAATCTCATATTTTTTTCACAGTGTAATATTTCCATTTCCAGTGTTCAATAGAGATAAATATGAGGGCATGGTCCATATTTTAGCGATCATATCAGACAGAATATCATAGAAAACGCATGTTTTTTGGTTTCTTTATCAAGCTACCTAAATAAAACCGCTGAATGGTAAACAAAGCAAATAATATCCTTGTTTATCTCCAATTTGTTTTTTAAAATAAATTCCAAGCTTTGGATAATGTACTTTTTTCACCTGTAGAGGTAGACTATCTCGAAGTTTTCCGATAATCAGGACGTCTTTACGATCGTACAAAGAAAAAGCCACTCTTTATACACCATAAAAGTAACAGTAACAAATAAATGACCTTTGCAAAAAAGTCTGCCAAACGGAAACTACAGACAATAGAACTGATTCTTAATCGAATTCTAAGCTACTTTTACCGAAAAATATGTACGGTTTGAAAATAGTTATTTGTAAAACAAGTTTCACAATGACTCGTTTTGTAGTACGAGTGAAGTTTGCACAACGAACCGCGAAGCGGTGAGTTGTGCACATCACGAGTACTACAGAAAGTCATTGTGGCACAAGTTCTACACAATATTTTTTATAATTCGCATTTATTTAATTATTTAAATAAAATATCATTTCATATAATCCCTGTTTTTAAACTAGGAGGAGTGGTTTGAATTTAAGTTGGCAATTCTGTAGATTCCTAATTGGTCAGATCACAGATGGTTTTATTCAGCAATTCTGACTTTTGACATATTATAACCGAATAATTGTGTAAATTGTAGACAAACTTTCATTTAAGCAAAAAGAAGATGATTATTTGTTTAAAAAAGAGCTTCTTCGTATATGCTCTTGCGATCTATTTATATTATATCATGAACAGAATTATTTCTGTAATACATCTTCACATAGATATCTGGTAATTTATCCCAAAAATCGAACGTTTTGTATACCTATATATTGATTCTATACAATATAAAAATAAACAATTAACAAATCATTGATAAATAAACGTTAGCGTACTTTATTCATTAATATTTTTAATATATAAATCATTCTAATTTACCTTTAATATAATAATTTGTTAGCTTTAACAATGCTAGACCGTTTTATTTATAATTCGTGTCAAGGTTAAAGTCAAATGTCAAAAAAAATTAAACTAAATAAAATAACCAACTGTACACTAAAAATTACGATAACAGTGTTCAAAGAGCTTCATTGTGACACTGTAAACAATGTTATAATGAAGTCTCTTTTATACGCGAATTATAAAAAATAATTTTCATAATTTTTTTGTAATTCTGAAAAATTCTGTTTCTGAAAAATTGTTCTTATTCTAATCAATGGATGTTAATGAGCTTTAGCGGCCACAAACGTCACAATTGGAAGGAAAATTCCGAGCTCAATTTTCATCAATATATTCTTCTCATAGATCATTGAAAGTTTCTTTTGATGTGAATTTTAATCTAATCTAATAAGTATGATCAGTGACATAGCCAAATGTAACTGAGAATAAAAAAGAACGTGGTATGTTCGAAAAATAAGATAACGGTCTAAATCAAAGATGGAATGTATCTATGTTGTTATGATGTTGACATGTTGACATAATCAACCAAGCTATGAAAGAGTAGTTTCAGATAAAGTATAGTATGTAAATACTGGTAAGCACAATACTTTCCTTGGACAATTTCCATGTGAGTTATTGCGTAGAATACTATTCTATGAATATTTCACAATTATTTTTCAAAATTCAGTGATATTTAGTAAGCTATTGAGTCGTTCCTATTTTCAGATCTACTTTTCAACAAACTGCTGGTGGTTCGGACAAAATAGAGAAAAATGATATATTGACAATAAAGTGGCTGTATAACACCGTGGAGCAACTGAAAACGGAAGTATCAGAGATCCAGGAATCGTTAAATTCCTCCAAAATCTTAGAAGATCACGAACGAGCTGAAACTAAACTGACGTTACTTCAAAGCGATATGTCAAATTTAAACGCTGAATTAGAAACGGCTAGAACTAGAAACGCAAAATACGAAGCTGAACTTCAAATGCTTAAAGAAGAACTAGAGATGGCGAGAGAAAAGTCGAGAAATACTGCCGAGATGTGTGGAAAACTGAAAAATCAGGTAATTTTCACAAATACGTAATGTAGGTAAAATTGGATTCGAACAAAATTGCGAATGATGTTTCCGTTACTATATGAGGAAACCAAAGTTAAAAAAGATAAATTATAAAATTTTTTGCGCGATCGATCTTTTTTGTTTATTTACAGCATCGGTTGTCAGGACGGTAGGTTGTGTTTACTGGTTTCTAAGTCCAACACATCGGTAAGTGATTTACTTACCGTTCAGACGTCGGTAAGTTAATCACTTACCGACGTCTTAGCTCTGCATACATTTAAGTGGTCCTAAATAATATATTACTTCATTCATTACACAAAAGGAACAAAAAAAATAAGAAGATCTATATTTTTTAATCTGCTTTTTGGTAAACACAGCAGCTTTCTTAGGTTTATGTCCAACATTTTTCCTCTTTAGATAGGCAATCAAAGTATGAAATGTTGAAATATCGATAGCATCTTTTAAACATAGAATATTCTGCCCAAAGACTACCAGGCGATATTTCAATGTCTCATTTCGCCGAACAAAATATGTCAACAACACTTTTTCATTAATACTGGCACCATTTTTCTCCAAACATCAATTCTTAAACATTTTGTAGACTTTTTCATAGCGATTTCTGGATTTTTTTGGGATTATTGCTTCACATCCTATTTGCCACGCTTTTTCTACTTCAGTATCACTCTCACTCATTTTATATTAGTAAATTAATCGAAAATTCAAGTTCAAAGTATAGAATTTAAAATATAATCTTAAGTTTCACAGTAAATGCATTTGTTTGTTGATAAATAATATCTTGGAAACACTTAGCAACTGCCCAACGATTATTAAATGATATCATTGGCAAGATGGCAACCGCCTACTTTATACCAAAATGTTAATATATTTTGAACTGATCGAGAAGTATAAATATCAGTTTTCACTTTTCGTTCATTTCGAAGAGAATTAAATTATTTTATTTGAAATTTATTTCAATACGATCGCGCAAAAAATGGTATAAGCACCTCGAACGTTAAGGGTTTTACCGGACTCCAGCAATAATTGCTGTCGACCGGTAATAGTATATTACACACTGAGGTGGGAAGTGATTCATTCCTGTCGTGAGATCAGTTAGTTAGTAGTTAGTGAGGGCGGGAAATAGAGGTGTGTAATGTGACACTTCCCAACCTTCAACGACGTTAGTAATGACAGCATTACATATATGGTTGTAAATAAACAACCATTACCGTTCTTAATAATCAACATACTATTGTTTACATTAAGCGTTTACAATGAAGATGCCGTATTTGTCAAGTCTAAGAACCCCCACGTTGTAAAGTTGTGTTGAAGAGTCATAACACTTGGCGCTTCTTTGTCAACATAGCAGTGTCAATGTTTTTGATTATGTTTATATTGTTAGATATAATAGTTGGGGGTGGATTTTTGCCGTTTTATCTGCCTTTCTTATACATTTTTTATCCAATGATAGAATAATCCATAAGGGACCCAGATCTTAGCTGCAATGTGGATACCAATTTTAGTTGGAGAGTTGTTTCTGGTATCGCTGTTTACATATAATCAGGATAGCTCCGGCTGATCGACAGTTTATCAATCCTTATTGGGTTTGTACAAGCTGTACAGATCTGAGCGGCATTTGAAATACTTACGCTCAGCGTTAGTAACTGTCAATAAAACTGAGTATTGCTAAATATATAAATGTAATTTGTTCTTCTTTAAAACTATTATAATTCAAACATGCATTCCTGTATAAAGTTGAGATGCCACTAGTTCTTGTTAATGAAATATACCTAATTCTCAACTGATTGACATGAGTTTTAGAATTCTGTAATTGCATGAATTTTTACGATATTTGCATACTAAATAAGTTTATGAATGAAAATAATATTTCGCATTTCAATCGAGAATACTGTTTTTAATATACTGTTTCTGTTGTTTTTATATTTGTTGCCAAATATTTTTTTGTTTATTTAAATGTTCAAAAATATCAAGAGTAAAATTATCAAAAAATAAAAAGCAGCTGCTAAAGAAAAATTACCCATACCGTTAGAATCAATATGGTCCTTAACCTCGCCGCTGGACGAATTTTTTTGGTAATAATGCAAATAGAAACATTTTTGAAGAATTCGAGTTATGTGCTCGAGGCACTATAAAGTTATGCAATCAGTGAACAGCCACTGCTCACAGATGTACTTTGTGTGATGTAGAATTTTCTCATTGAAAGCGTTCGACCGCTCACACATATTTGTTCAAATGTTACAGACATTATTTTGTCATAGGTTTAACTATAAAATGAGTATAATTACTGGAAAGAGCGTGACAATGTATGGAAGTTTATATCAAACAAGCTCATCTGCAACATTAGATAGTATACACATAAGCGAACGAATAATCGATTCATGAAAACTTTAAGATTTGAGTTTAGTACTCGTCTCGAATATTCTTTTTTGTCCTCTATCGACTGAAAACGGGTAATTTAATTTTGGAGAGAGAAAAAAAATCGACAGAAGCTGACAGGGGAATAATTAGTTGTTAAGATTTATTTGTTAACAACGACCAAGGCATCTTTTAAGGTACTTTTGTGTATCTATTTGAATACGCAGGCCCTTCGTGTTGGATACCCAGTAAACAGGAAACTGATACACAAATTAATGTACAAATACAAATGTAATAAATTCTAGATTCATTTAAGAACCGATTTCTTAAAATACATTAAGCCCAGAAAATAAAACGTAAATTAAAATAATAAAATAGATACAAAATAAACTACTGTTTTAAATGAAACTTACTGTTTCTAGATAATTACAAAATATATTGATATGTTTGTATATTAAATATCATCGTCGGAATCGGAATTACAGAAGTTACATTTCATTTGATACCTACCTGATGTTTACCTAATAATTATTTTTGGCTAGACCAAGAAGTGACCTACCTTGTGATTGAATTAATATATATGTTAATAGAAAAAAGAAGATATGATATTACAAATATCAAAGCTTAGATATTATTAGCCCTATGGGGATATGATGGATATCTTTTTCCCAATTAAGATCAGTATAGCTGTCCTATTATATAGAAAACCAGGAAAACCATATTTGCTGATCTTTACAATTATCGCTTAAGAAGACAGTTTAAAAGTTGAGAACTACCTAGATTTATCTGTTCATTGACGACCATATTGTAGGTTTCTTAAGTGTCTTCTAATTTCCAATTCTTCAAGGAAATCTAGTTTTTGTTTCTTATCACAAATATATGTAGTACTTCTAGTTATGTGTTAGGTGTCAATGAATGATTGATGATTACGTAGTGAGATTTATCTGGTTGTTTTAATCTGTATGCCCGTAAGTGTTCACTGTATCGGATTTCAAAATTTCTAAGGGTTTGACTGCTGTTCTAGGATCAAAATGAGCTATTCCAATTCCATTCCAGTGAAAGACAGTCATTCATTGTGTTTTCATTTAGTGACATTCTTCCTGAAGTATTTATTTTGTTGAAATGAGAAATAATCATCTCAGTAGTCATTGAATCGGAGCTTATTAACAAGAACGAGAATAATAACTTTTGCAAAATTCCTGTGGTGCAAACAATGAGTTTTCTTAATTTATTAGCATGTCTGGTGTCTTCATCGAAGTATCAGTATCTGGAATTACTTGAATTAAAGGCCAGCAATCACATACACTATTCGTAAAATTGGTTACTTCCTCTGGACCAAAGAGATTTTCAACTAATGATCGCCCTGTAGATATCATTTGAGGTTTGGACTTTACAGAGATGACATTAATCATATTTTCAATTGTTTTATCGCGCTCTAGAACCAACTCTGAAAACAGTTATGTAATACAGGTAAAATAGCGGTTTTGATTTTTTAAACCCCAGGTTATCTTTCCGCAAACGAATGATTATTTATATCATTCAGCAGTAACAGTTCTTTAGATCTGATGAGAAGTTGCTGCTAAATTTAAATCAAATATGGCTTTCGTTCACTTTTAACGTACGATCTTTCTATGCAGTTCATATGAATAGAAACTGTAGATGATTTTATATCGGTATAGACTACAATTCTACTTGTCACGGATTACCAAAAGTGCGGAACACAGAAAGTCATTATGTTTAAGTGGAGCAACAGATTAAAAGTTACCTCCAGACAGTAAACTTTCTAGTTGCAATAAAGTGTATGTAAGCCCAAGATTATCGTTACAATTTAGAGTAGTATAGGTAGATTAGAGCGATCTCAGTTTTTCGTCAGTGTTGATGTTACTAATTCTTTCTAAATAGACAATGTTCCATTTTGAAAATTAAACTTTTGAAATATTGATTCATTTCAAGTTAATTTATTTATGTTTTATATTTCCTTAAAATTATCTTACATAAATACTAGTAAGCAAATTTGACAGCTCACAGTTCGTATTTTTGTTATTTCTAAAAGTTGATTGCCCAACTATGGGCAAATTGTAATTATTATATCGAATAGAATAAGATAGAAACAAAACTACCTTATTTCCGCAACTAGCTATGAAGTTGACAATTATGGCATCTTCTAGCCAACTTAGAAGTAGAATTTCTCTATTAGTGGTTAATAATTTTTTCTATTGTTAACATAAGTCAATAAAATGGACAAATTCAAATGTTTTGAAAATCCAGGGATAGTCACTGAACAAAAACGTGTGCAACATAATTTTGTGTACCCAGGAGATTCTCTTCAACGTATTTGCTTTTTGAAATTACCTAACACGATAAATGTATTTGAATAAAAATGCCATTAGTTTATAATTCGCGCTCAATCAATAATGATTGATAACATCCCGTAATTACAACATGGCGATAATTATAAACGTTGGATGCATTCAGAAAACACAACCGTTGTGTGAATGTTCTGTGAACGCACTATGATACATAACATTATACGCTGGAATTGTTCTTCATAATAACTCCTGTTTTTGTCACAAATATCACGTTTTCTTACATTATAATCATGTGGTAATGGTTTCTGCAAATCTTCTATTGCATAATTTCAATATTAATGTTTTTCAAAAAAATTATCGTTCAGCAGACACGCGTCAGCAATTAATATTTGTTGCTCAGTGACCGCTCATCAACTATTGAGTTATAAGTTATGTTTGCTGAACGCACCTGTTGTTTCCAAATAAGTTTCACTAGTGGAAATGTCAATCTCTATAAGACTACTTGATTATTGTTTTATTAGTGGAAAGGCGAATTTACATTCCTGTGCTACTCGATTTTTACAAGAAGATTTTTTAATTTTTGTCTTAAATTTGGTTAGTAGTGGAAAAAATTGTATATACACCACGGTGGTGAAGACATTTATAGGCCTCGCACCTCATTCCGCTCGGGGCAAAGCCCCTCGCGAAATAATCTTGGTGCTCGGTCAATAATAACAGTCGTCACCATCTTGGTCTATAATATACTACTAGGAGATTATTGTTTAGTAAATTTATATTGTTCCCTATTCGGCTAACTCTCGTACATTCACTTAGTGCTTTAGGTTAGAACTTTACCAGTCTATATTTGAAGACCTAAGTGGATAAAGGTCATATGTCACAGAATTGCATTTTCGAGTACCATGCGGTTTAGTGTTTTCGCTCAGAACTTTTCTGCCTAATTGAAGAGTTTGCCGAGTCAAATTGTTTCAGTGGGACTATAATCGATACTTTCAAGTACCCAAACTGAAATTTCGCAAATAGTTATGGTTCACCAGAAATATTTACTTTTATGGACATATGACCTTTATCCACCAATCATTATTCATAAAGAACGCTAAATCAGCGTGAAGAAAGGAATCATGTACAGAAAAGGAATTTATTTGTTTGTACGTAAGAGTTGTACAAAAGGTAGAAATAATCAATAGTGATGACATTATAACATTAGCATGTCTTCCTCCTCTTTTTTCGATGCGCAATGTTTTCCTGCAGAACATTCTCATAAAACCATATGTAATCTGCATCGACATGTTTTATTTGGGCTTCTAAATTTTCTAACTTTTCCAAAGTTAAACCACCTGTTTTTGTTGTGAGTCTGGTTGGCCTATACAGTGTTCTGTCTACATGGTCCGTCCTTATTTTCTTCAAATCGACCAGCTGAAATGGTGTGTAGTCATCGAAGCACGTCTTGTACCGATAACACCCAAATTCGTCCACTCTAATCCATTTCACATTGTCACGGAAATATACCTTGTTATTCGAACTGTTTTTCTCTTTTTTAAATAAACCAAGTTTTGATGGGAGTTCTTCAAAGTCATAAAAGAAATTTTCCATATTCACACAAATACTATTTTTGGAACTTGCTGACTTGATAATATCGCGATACTGATCAGGAATAAAAATATTCTGATGTTTTCTAATGACTTTTTCTATTCTTCCAAAGTCCTTATCAGAATCCAAATAGCTGTGTGCAACTTCCGGGAATTTATGTTCTATCACTTCAAAAAAGCCGTTCAAAATTAGGTACGGATATAGGCAAATGATTAAATGATTTTTGTTCTGTCCGGCGCACGAATCAGACCATATAATCAAACGATTGATGTGAGGATGTTCTTCTTTCAAAAGCTTGAAAAAACGGAACAGGCAATTTGCAATTTCAAAGCTACCTCGGTTAGCTACGTCCTCGGTCCAAGTAAAAAAGTAAGACTTCGTTCCTATAGAAGTTATGCATTGTACGTCAAAATTGTAGAGCCACATTTGACGTAGATAGTATGCTTTTGATGTTGAGAGCTTGGGCAACGGCATTGTTTGCTGTACATCCATAGTAACATAGCAGGTGTTATTGTCTAATAGTGGTTTCTGCCTATCTGCTTTTTGACAATCAAAGGCACTTGTAGAGTTTATATTATGTGCAGTAGTACTTTCTCCAGAATCGCATACACTGCAGGTATCACTTTTCGGATGCCCGAATGACAGGTTGAATTTAGTTTCAAAAACGTGACGATACATTGATAGCTTTACTGAATATTTTTTATCAAGTTCTTGTTCGTTACATTTTCCTAAGTACAGTTCATACATTTTCGTCACATTAAGTAATGGTGATACACTTTTTATTCTCATTTTTATTGCGTGAGTAGTGAGACTGTTCGGAAGGAAACATTGTGATGTGATCGACAACGAAGCCTATTACTTCCTCACTTATTTTGTGAGGCCTATTTATATGTTTACCCTGACAACAAGGAGATGGGACTGCCTGCCCACTTTTTAATTGGCTTTGTATATTTCTTACTTTTTTGCTCCGATCTGGTAGAGAGCACAAAATGCATCTTTGCATACCGTTACTTTTTCCATTTTGAGTGTTACCGAATATTTGAAAGAATACTTCTTCAAACTTTGCTTTTTACCTTCCGCGCGAATTCGATGTCGAAAAACTGGATTCAGGTCAATGCTTTTGAATAAAATACAAGTTTTTGCGCTATTATCTAATTTATAGAACCTATCAAGTATACCTTTTCGAGCTTCTAAGCTAAATTTGGATCCACACTGTAATTTGCATTTGCACAACATTGGATCTTCCCTAATTTTCTTTTGTGGTATCACTTTCCCTGTCTGAGAGACATATTCCAAACCCTTCTCTCTTAGGATTAATGACTTTCTGCGCTTCCATTCATCAGGGTTTCGTAGCCTTTTACGCGATATCTTCTGTTTTGGAGCAAAAACTTTTTTCTTTTTTTTGTCTTATTGTTGCTGATTTTCTTCTCCTTCTGCAGTCACGTGCAAATAAGTTTGGTTTGCTATTTTCTTATCGCAGCTCATTATTTGAGATCCAGCTGAAAGGAACTTCTCTCCCTTTTCGGGGAAACGCAAAAGTGTTTGGTTTTCTATATCTTCATCTCTATTTTGTTCATTCACATTTTCTAAAACATGATTTTCTGTATTTTCCTCACAAAAAATGTTCTTCTTCACATTTTGTCTTTTTCCACAGAATACTTTGTCTGTCATTTCATCATATTCATATAATTCATCAGAATCAGCTGTAGTAGGTGAGGGAACGAATTCATCACCAGACGATACATTTTTATCTGCTTCGCTTTCTGACGTGGTGGTTTCTGTGGGAATAAAATTGCCAATGATAGACAACATGTTGATTCAAAATGACAGTAATTACTTTTCATTAAAAAATAAGTTCTCTGGCTAAATGTTATGAATATGCAAATACCTTTGAAAACGATCCTACTTTCATTAAAGCCCTAGAAAACAAATTAGAGTACAGTGGGCATTGCATTCCTGAAACAGGGCTTCTGAAATATTTTAACTTTGGGATAGTTGTCCCCTCCAAAACTTATATCATTTGAACCACTTTGAATTTTTTTTCGGACATCAAAACATCAATCTATTAATTTGAAATAAGAACCTAGTCTGAGTACCACACCCCATATCCGAAAAAACCTTTATTCGAATAAAAAAATAGAGCATATTCTTACCTAGAAACTGTCTGGGGATGTCGATGGTTGGCACAAATCCTGGAAATGCTGCTCATCGGAACCAACTTTTCTGTTTGTTAACTTCGGCAAAGTAGAACAGACTTCATCTACAGACAAAACGTGTATGTAATAAGCCCGAATCTGTTTATGTTATATTATCCTACCTTTCTTTGCAGAATTTTCTTTTTCCATCTCAAGATATAATCTATAATTTCTTCCTCCTCGTCCCTCCATTGTATTTTTACTTTCAAAAACGCAATAAACACAAAAAATTCAATAAACAGAGCGCACTTCAACACAGATTGGAAAACACCTAACCTAACCACATAACCTCACAAGTCGAAAATTATTAACACCAACGCCTTCTAAAATCAAACGATTTTCAGTGGATAAAGGTTTTATGTCACAACTCTGGGACATAATGCCTTTATCTACTATAGAAACCACTTTCTACTTTCTTCAAATCTTTATCTTTATTATTTTGAAATTTTTTACAGTTAGATTAGTATAATGAAAGCCCAAATAACCGGATTGAAGGATTTTTCCTAAAATGGACATATGACCTTTATCCACTCAGATCTTCATTTATTATAGTGTGTTTGATAGGTATTTTTGTTTCTTCCGTCTTTGGTTGGGTTTCTTAAAAATAGTCTTTGACAGTATCAGTAAAGCGCTGGCTGCTTACGACTTCATTATTACCGGTGACTCTGAATAACCTAAGTAATGTGTTAGCCTCAAATTATTAACATAAATGTTAAAGTTGTTGCTTGTGATTCCAAATTAAGATCACACAATTCAGTTATTTGGGGAATCTACATTTATTCTACCAAAAAAGAATCAGAACTGTTCAATTTAACCACTTGAACTGTTTTTATTTCTTATTATTATTCTATATTATTATTATTTAATTTTCACATCCTTGTACATACATATACTTAATAATAGAAAATCTATTATTTGAAAAACCTATTGGGACAACTGTCTTTTGTACGGACGTAGAGTTTAGGGGCATCTGTCAGTGGAAGATATAAAATATTTGCGGTGAGTACTAAGTCTACTCCTGCAATTGCTTTCAAACATTTTTCATTGTAGTATTCATAGGCATAGATGTTCATTCTAATTCCATGTCTCTTTCACAATATGTTTATTGAGGCAATTTTGTTGCCTATCTAGTGAATCGGAGACAAAATCAATCGGTCATCATCCAGAAGATATCCTCATGGTTTTCTGGATATTTTCCTTAAAGATTGTGGCGCATTTTCATATACATAAATAAGCAACAATGAAAAGTCAGTTTGAATCAAATATGTGTGTATGTTGGTTATTTCAGTATTCTTTCACATGTTCCACACGGTTGTTTCAATACCTACATCAAATTTTTCCTAGATCAACTTTCTTGAAGCCGCACTTGACATATTTTTACACACTTCTTGCTATAGGACCTGAATATCTAGCTCATTGGATTTTAATTATATTTTTTTATTGGCGGCTTATTATTCGTACTTCTTGGTGTGTTCTGCTCTCCTATTCTCTATAAAATATATTGATACCACCACAAATCTTCTGTAAAGTGATTCTTTGAAAGCAAGTTTTTCTTCTAATTTTTCATTGATTTTCATGATAGCGTACGGTATATTTCTATTTTCAGGTCTCTGGGTTCATCATTTTTGTTCACATTCTTTGAGCATACTATATACTTCATTTTCTTCCCCGTTATTCGTCTTACTTTATTTTGAAACTATATTTCGTTTTGTTGCATTTACTTATAAAGTTATTAGTTTCCTCTAATTTTTAATTGCTATTTCTTTTCATTTATCTGTACCCAATAATCATTTAACTTATCTTTCAGTATGAAAAATATCTTTAATAATTATTTCTTTGTTTCGCCATCCAAACTAGGTCACCAGCATGTGCCAGACATTGGTGCTTTTTATTGTAAATAAGTCCTGCTGCACTTATTCCGCTTTCTCTATATTCAGATATTTTCGTAGTGTTCTGAATTTGTCGCGCAAAAACATTTTTTGTGAAAACTGTCAAAGACGTTGGTATTGGAAAAAGGTAATGGGAGGATCTATCTACGGCTATTACATGCTTTAAAAGTTTTTATAACCCTCTTCAATAAAAATATAATCAAAGCACCTACAACGCAATTGACAAAATGGAAAACTGACTATCAAGGGCATAGAATATAGAGGACAGTTGTGAATTGCGACAATCGCTTCAAGCGATAACTATCTGACTGTATGTTGATTAAATATGACAATAAATTATTAGAAAGGCCAACAATTTGGTAAAAAAATTATATATTTCATCCCTCAAAAAATGCTGTAATAATTTTGTAATATTGAGATCCATGATATTTTTTAGGTAGGAATCATCGCCAACTTCAACAATTTAATAACTTTATCGCTAAAAAATAAAACCTGACTATCTTGAAATCCAGAACGAATCGTCTTTAATCAATAAATTAGTTTTGTATAAAAGTTGAATCCGGCTCTGAATATTTGCGGGTAAGGCAGGTGTGTCGCGCGTTGGTTCAATGGTGTTCCTCTTGTGTCCGTTAAATATCATCGTCCAGCAAAAGTACCAGCCGTGGTTCACCTGCCCTTCTCGGCCAATAGTCAAACGATTTTTAAATACCGCCACACAACCCGCATACCTGCATATCCGTTCAATTCGGTACATTCTTGAAAAAAAGAAACAAACATTTTATGCGTAAAAGTAATTAAGTGCCTGGCTGGCTGGAGACCCACATTGTAATAAGTAATAACTCTTGTTATTTGAAAGTAAAAATAATACAATAACGAAACAGTGAAGGCCGTTGCAAATTTCTAAAGTGAATAAGAGAGATACTTTAAAAGTAATATTTATTAAATTATACTGTTTTACTTATGAAAACGTAAAATAATATACCTACCTGTCTTGCGAAGAAAAAACATCAGCACATTAGCTAGACAATTCCAATGATCGCTCTACTAAAATGTCAACGCTTAATAATATTCATAATTTTATATTCATAACACGGATCATATATTTTCTATCAAATCAATTCATTTATATCTGTATCTAATGTTTCATAAGAAACTATGTTAGGAGGCAATACAGCTGATCAAATAACGGATTGTTTACAGTTTACACGCTGATACGGAGCTGTACTATGAACGCACAAGTATAATATATGATTACATCTCAAATGCTCCTACTAGTTGCATAACAAAGGAAAAATAAATGGTTTTAAAGATTAAAACTAACTTTTCCGCATGTGTGAGATACCCTGATTAATATTCTATCATAAAATTGTCACTTGTATACACTCCGGAGGCTGTGTCGTGCTAACAAACTGAAATTTCTCCAAAAATGTCGTACTTAAAGTACTATAGCACCTGTTGTACTGGCTGTGGTGAGCTGAAAATTTATAGAGTTCATCTGTGAGATTTTTTGAATAATATTCAATCATAAAATTGCACTCTAGAGGCTGTATCGTGCTAACAAACTGAAATTTCTCAAAAAATGACAAAAATGTCGTACTTCAAGTACCATAGCATCCGTTGTACTAGCTATTGTGAGCTGAAAATCAATGGGGTTTATCTGTGAGATGTCCTGAACAATACTCAATCATAAAATTGGTGATTTGTTGTACTCCGGTGGCTGTATCGTGCTAACAAGACATGTAAACGAAAAGTGGCCGACGACGACGACGACATACACAAAAAACCACTTTTTCGTGTTGTTCTTGATGAAAAACGTAAAAAGAACTCTAAATTTTGTTCAAAATTTCAACTTTTTTGTGGGTGAACCAATACTGTTCTTGCATATTAGATAGGTTGGGCGGAAAAGTAATAAAGCGTACATATCTAATATAAGCAAATCCAATTTCTTTCACAATACTACTACAAGAATAAAACTATACAGAACTTTTCACTACGACCGTCCATTTCTCACAAATTACACAAGATAGAATTATGAAATGTTGTATTAGGTGGTTTTTCTATACGACCAGTCTATTTAGAATAGTTGATATGAAATTTCTTATTTTGAATGTAACACCCGGTATATTTTTACAGTCCTCCATTTATTTTATGCTTATTTTCTTTGATAACTTCTATTTCAATATTGTTTATCGTGCCGCCTCCAAAATAGGCCCCATCTACAGAGATAATAGTCGGACGGACTGATTTCAGGGGAAATTGTGGTTGTTAGATGCAGTTTGTTAAATTATTAGCCTTATTCTATTGAGTCTTTGTAGGAAATTGAGCGGTCCTCAGGCACATACATCTAACTGCAATGTATTTCATGCCCAACTAATAATTGAAAATGGAAACAGGGCCTTTGAGTAAGAAGACGTGTTTTAATGAAATTAACTGTCTCGACCCTGACTTCGTGGAATCTACTCATATTAGTGTTTTAAATGAAACTCACTGTTCCTAGCTAACTCCACAATATAATGAAAATTGCTGAAAATTCTAAATACAATTGTTTCGATAACTAAATATCATCGTCAGAATGACAGAAGTTACATTTTATTTGATGCCTACCTGATGTTTAGTAGTTATTTTGGCTAGACCAAGAAGTGACCTAACTTGTGATTGACTTAATATATGTTAATAGAAAACAGAAGAAGATGTGATATTACAAATATTGAAGCTTAGATATTATTAGCCCTATGGTGATATTCTGGATATCATTTTTCCAATTAAGATCAGTATAACTGTGCAATGATATAGAAAACCAGGAAAACTATATCTGCTGATCTTTACAATTATTACTTAAGAACACAGTCTATTAGTGGAGAACTCCCTAGATTCATCTGTTCATTGACGACTTCATATTGTGGGTTTCTTAAATGTCTTCTAATTTCCAGTTCTTCTTCTTTAATGCACATCACACCATGTGGGGCTCAACTCGTGGTTGCACTAGAGGCAAAGTTATAGAAAACGTCATAAACTCCTCCGGAACCTGATTGTAGATTCATCCGTTCATTGACGACTTCATATTGTGGGTTTCTTAAATGTCTTCTAATTTCCAGTTCTTCAAGGAAATCCAGTTCTTGTTTCTTTTCACAAATATGCAGCACTTCTAGTTCTGTGTTAGGTGTCAATGAATGATTGGTGTCAAGTAGATGTTTTGCGTAGTGGGATGTATCTGGTTGTTCTAATCTGTATGCTCGTAAGTGTTCACTGTATCAGATTTCAAAATTTCTAAGGGTCTGGCCCAAATAGACAGCATTACATTCTGGACATTTGAGTTTATATATACCTGATTCCTTTAATGGTGGTGTTTTTGTTTTTAGATTTAACAATTTTGTACTCACGTTACATTTTGTTTTAAAAGAAATTGTTGTATTCGTTGCTAAAGATATTATCTTTGAAATATTATTAGAAATATTTCCTGCATATGTGATGGTTTTATAAGTTTTTATTTCATCAGTTTGTTAAGGAAATATTAGTTGTAATGCCACTTTTTTTACTCTTTTTTATTAATCAGCTCTTCCACACACATTGGATGTTATACAGACCAGTTCTCTAAGAATAGTTTTAGGAACCTTTAGTCCTGTTAGGAGTGTCCAATTTTCTACATCACAACCACCTTCATATCTAAGACGTTTATATTTATGCTATGAATCTAGAGTTTCGGCTCAAAAAAACAACAATCCTTTTTTTACAATGGTTCATGGTACAATTATCATCCCAGACACGCACTTTATGACAGGTTAAAACGATCAGATTTCAATATTGATCAATTTTAACTGTCTACCATTATGTCATGAAACTCCTCCTTGGATAATTCGAATAAACAATCATCTCAACTTCTCATTAGCAAATCAGCCCAAACACTCTACCAGCGACCCCATATTCAAATTAAAATACTATGATCTCATTTCTAAATTCACCAGTTATGATCATATATTCATTGATGCATTTAAATCAGAAAACGGAATCGGATCGGCATTTTTACAAGATACTAGCAATTGTGCAATCAGGCTTAATCCTCAGTCAATCCTTCAGTAGATACAGGAGAGTTACTTGCCATACTTGAAGCTCTGAGAAGCTATAAACAGCCAGACAAAAACATATTAATAATATCGGACTCCTACAGTGCTCTCAAATGAATGAAACAACTATTTCCTAGTAACCAAATACTTTTAAATATTAAAGAATGACTTTACAGACTTCAAATAACAGGCGTTAAAGTAGAGTTCCTGTCGGTCCCTTCTCATGTAGGCATACCATCCAATGAAAAAGTTGATGACATTGGCAAGACACTCTGTAAGCAACGAAAATTTACCATATTTTGAAAAAATTCCAGCAGCCGATTTCAAACTAGTTATAAATTATTTTGTACGGGATATCTGTCAAAAAAATATGAGAAGGAACCAAATCGCTATTTAAAGAAATCGTGCCATCAGTAAAAGCCAGACTAACACTTCCACAGAACAGAAAAGACCAGGTTGTTTTAAACAGGTTAAAAATATGACATTCATCCCTCACACACCAGCATTTGTTAAATCAAGAACCTCCAAAGCAGTGTTAACGTGTGACGTGCCTCTAACCATAAAACATGTACTATTGGATTGTACAAAAAACTATGAAAAAGTGCTCAAATTTCAGAAAGACTCTAATTTCTATTTTAAAATATAAGTACCCATTGATTGTTTTTTGACCCCGCTCATAACCCTTAGAAGTTGATGTGGTAAAAAAGTTACAAAATTGTTTTAAGCAACATTCTAAGAATAGCACAGCTGATACGAGTTCCACCTTTAAAAAATAAATAAGAAAATTGATAATACAAATTTAATAGATATCATTCACGAGTCAGAACTCATTAGAGTCGGATCGTTAAGTCGTCAATATCATAGCAAATTAAAAACGTATTTTTTGTCATCATTAAAATGTGATGATAAAACTTGTAAAAGTGCTGTTTCTCTGCAAAATTGTATTTACATTCCACCTGATCACCCCCTCAATGAAGAAGACTTAACCGACCTAGTATTTCAGCTCCCCAACCCATACATCCTTGTTGGTGACTTTAATGCACATCACACCATGTGTGGCTTAACTCGTGGTTGCACTAGAGGCAAAGTTATAGAAAACGTCATAAACTCCTCCGGAACCTGATTGTTGAAAACTGGACTCAACACTCACTTTAAAATTTCCTCAGGATCCTTTTCTTCCATTGACCTCAGCTTATGTGACCCTAAAACTGCACTTTCCCTTTCCTGGTAAGTTTCAGATAACATTCATGATAGCAACCATTTTCCTATTATGATATCCAATCATTATAATAAGGAAACTATAACTAGAAGCTTCTGGCACTTAAAAAACGCAAATTGGTCTGAGTTTACTTCTTTCTCCCAAACTTATTTATCCTCTTTAGCTATTTCTGCAAACATAAATGACCCTCTAAGAATGTTTACTGACAACATACTTGCCGCTGCAGAGACTCACATCAGTAAATCAGTCACTTCCTCTGTACAAAAAACTGTGCCTTGATGGAATTCGGCTTGTGAAAATGCCATCCGAGAGTCCAAACACGCTCTTAACAGGTTTAGACGAAATATAACACAAGAAAACCTTCTCCTACACAAACAGCTCAAAGCTAAAGCTAAATTCGTAGTGAAGCAAAGCAAAAAATCCTCATGGCAAAGCTATACCTCCTTGCTGAATCATAATACAAATCCCAGTCAAGTCTGTAAAAAAAGTTCACAAACTCAAGGCAAGAAAACCAATACTAAAATTCCTTCCTTAATATTGAATGACACTGTTATCTCCGACAACCAAACAATTGCCGATTCACTCGCACAAAATTTTGATGACAAATTTAATAATCGTAGCCCCAATTCTGTTTATCACAATTCTCATATTCAGCCTTCCTCCACTTTTCAGTCAAACCCTCATGACGTTGCTTCCGTCAACGCCCCTTTCAGTCTAAATGAACTTAAATCTGCCTTGTTTACTTGTAGAAATTCTGCCGCCGGCCCTGATAATGTTCCTTACATCTTTCTCAAAAAACTATCCAATCCATCTCTCTCTAAGCTTCTCGAAATCTATAACCTAATCTGGAATACTAATCAGTTCCCTGACGCATGGCGCAAATCCATAATTATTCCAATAAAAAAAGCAGAGCAATCCACCTTATCGCCCAATTCCTTCCGACTGACTTCACTCACTTGCACTACCTGCAAACTCCTGGAGAAAATGATCAATAGAAGACTACTTTGGTTTCTTGAAAAGTACAAAATCGTTCCTAATGCCCAATCCGGCTTCCGGCGTCATCGATCCACTCGCCACAACCTTGTTCTTCTCCAAACACATATCTCTTCAGCAATAAACAATCACCAGGACGTCGTTTCAACCATCTTTGATATTGAAGGTGCCTTTGACTCGATATCTAGAACGGCAATACTGAATAAACTTTCCCAATATAATCTTCATGGCAACATTCTATCGTTCATTCATAATTTCCTAACTTGTAGAACCTTCAGGGTTTCCGCTAATGGCAAACTCTCCATGCCTCACCCACAAAATGCTGGTGTCTCTCAAGGATCAGTATTAAGTTCTACTCTATTCATCCTCACAATAAACGAGCTCTATTGCAAGTTTCCTGCTCCCATAAAATATGTCCAATATGCTGATGACCTAATTGTTTATTGTCATGGTAAATCGATCTCATCCACTTGCAAACTCCTTCAAACCGCAGTAAACCTTCTACAGGATAGATCTTCTTACCTGGGATTATCATTATCTCAAAGTAAATCAAAACTAATCAAGTTTTCAAGAAGAACATCTTCTCCTCTACCTCACATTTTCTTTAATAATTTACCCTTACCCGCTGTAAATCAATGTAAAATTCTTGGAAGAACCTCGACTCTCGACTTAACTGGAATCACCATATCCATGAACTCAAAGGCATCTGCCTAAAGAGATTAAACATAATTGAAACGCTCAGTCACTTTCACTGGGGATCCGACTAAATCGTATTATTAAGAGTTTACAGAGCTCTCATCCGTTCGAAGCTTGACTATGGTTGCTTTATTTACATGTCAGCCCCCAAATCTGTCACAGATTTGCTGAACTCTGTTCACAATACCGCTCTCCGCCTCTGCCTTGGTGCCTTCCGCTCTAGCCCTGCTGATAGTCTCCATATTCAAGCTAATGAGTCACCCCTCCCCTAAAGACAACAATTCCTACTCCTTACATATGCTGCCTCAGTATCATCCAATCCTGTTCACTCACTTTTCACTTCAACGACTAATCTCCCTACTAACCCTCGAACAATTATTAAATCTCTTCCCCAATTGCTCACTCCTTTACTCAAAGATACTGACCTCTCTGACATCCCCGCCCCCACTACCTTCTTCTCCTCCTTAGACCAAAATTATTCCTATAATCGATACCTCACTCAACATTTTTAATAAGCATGAGTCACCCACTGTACTTGTAAAGAAAGCAGTCCTTGAGTTACTACAAAAAAAATCTTACGATTTAACACATTACACAGATGCTTCCTAAACTGACTCCGTAGTTGATTGTGCAGTTACCTCGAAACATGAACTCATAGGCTCCTTTACCCTACCTTCAGTGTGTAGCGTCCATACAGGTGAGTTTCACAGCATTCTTCAGGCATTTAAATATATCTCCCTCCCCCACAAACATATTGCAATATGCACTGATTCCCTTTCCTCCATTTCATCAATTAAATCAATCTTCACTGACCACCCAATTGTCCAGAACATACATGACATATATCAAACTCTCGTTGCACATGATATAACAGTCTCTCTAATCTGGCAACCATCTCACATTGGAATTTCTGGTAACGAAACTGCGGATCGCCACGCGAAAGAAGCTGCCTCTAGCAACAATCCAAAACACATAGTCCAACTCGCCAGCGACCTCAAGTTCCATTTCAAAAACGTCACGCATGAATCTTGGCGAAATCTATGGCGCAATAGTACGACAGCACTTCACGATATCTATTCATCTACTTCTCCTCTCTTCCTTAGCTTTTTAACAAGGAGAGAGGCCGCTTTAATCAAAAGAATTTTATTCAGCCACACCAAACTCACACGCGGTCATCTGATGTCTTCAGGAACTCGTCCTGTTTGCCATAGCTGTGATACTATACTGACCGTTAAGCACTTACTTACTGACTGCAAACAATTATCCGCTACATATAAACCATTTGACCTAAGGCCCAACCTCAAGCAAATGCTCCACTGCCCCACCGAGATCAAGAAACTCTTACAGATTCTGAAAGCTATATTCTATTCTATAGCTATAATTTAAAAATAGTAATAGTTGTTATTTAATATCATGTATCATTATTTTTCTGTGCCAATGACCAGCGCTGTCGAGGCACGTTAAGCTAAAATTAGAAAAAAAAATAATAGACAATATTACACAAATACAACAAGCATTACTTGCTAAATTTTCAGGATTATATGTATATCATAACCATAAATATTCTATAAAAGTGACAGATTACTACTGAAAATTGCAAAAAAGTTGTGCCAAAATGTTCGATACTACAGTTTATGTATCCTATTATCTATAATAAATTCGTACTTCAGTTTTCGACCGCGAAAAGTTATCTAAAAAGCCGATACTTCAACACTGTATCAACAAAATATCGTTACTTGTTTTGTACGACCCTTATCCGCTTATTGTAATAATCGACCATTGCATTATTTTTTCTTATTCTTACTTAATGTTTTTGTTTCAGTTAAGGACAGTAGAAACTGAGTGGGATCAAAACTGGAAAATACTGAACGAAAGGTCTCCTTCTTTAGAAAATGAAATATCTTCCCACCCAGCCAGACACCAAAGAATAATGAAACAGCACATAATTCGATTAGAAAAAAGTACAAAAACTTTACACAAAGAAAATTTCTCATTAAAAACGCAAATGATGAGAATGGAAGAAGAGCTAAAATCCTTACAAAAGTCGTTAAAATGGAAAGAAAACGTCAAAGCAATTCAATTAGAAAAAGAAAAGAATACGAAATATAGAATACTATCAGACAAAATAAATAATTTGACAGAAGCTCAAATATCCAACTCAAATTCTATTACAAACTTAACGCAACAACTGGCAAATTTCGATAAACTACATTTATCCATGTTGGAACTTCTAGAAAACGTCGAAACTATTGAAAACAAAGTAGATAAAACCCTGCCAGAATTTAGAAAAGAAATTTCCAAGTTGGAAGTTCAGATAACGGAAAGTTCTTCTGCGATATCTCTATATAGAGAAGACCAAAAAAATATGATCGACTCAATGAAAGCCATAGGATTTTCAGTTTCAAACATGCAAGATAAGACTAACCAAGACCATGAAAAACTTAAAAAAATCGAAGAACTCGTCAACAATTTAGTCAAGTCGCATACCGTACAAACTTCGAAGCTTCATGATTATATTCTAAAGGTGAGTATCTAAATATTAATTTTGTAAGTCTACGCCACCAAAATGTGAACGCCTTTAGTCTTGTAATTTAATTATAGAAGAGAAACCAATTATGTATTTTGGTACCAAAATACATAATTAGTTTCTTTTCCCGAATTGTTTTTCTCTAGTACACTCAGCTGACTTCACTCATTTCTTGTAATTTACACTGTCTTAAACCCATTCATTGCATTTAAAAATAATTGCTAAATGATCTTTCAGAAACGTCAATCACTTAACATTTGAGGTAAAGGACAGAAACTTCGTAAATGATCGAGTAATGTGTGATTCAAAAACATTAAACTATAGCTATTTTCCTAACAAGTGCGGAAAGTGATACTTTCCCGCACGCGACTGCCGTTGACCCGAACGACGCAAAGCGGAGTTCGGGCAAGCAGTCAAGGGCGGGAAAGACACTTTACGCGTGAATTAAGAACATTATTTTATTTTTTCTACGACCGCATAAAGATTCAAAAAGCACATTGAAAATATATATTTTATTTCAACATACAAAACATTCCATGTAAATCCACTAATTATTATTAATATTAATGTTGAAAATACAATTTGTTGCATTCTACAAATGCGTCAGAATAGCCGGTCTAGAGTAGTTAGTTGGTGGTAACTGGCTGTTAAGAGTAACACTCATAGATTGCAAAGTGCATGAAGATGACGGAGACGGCATCGGTTACAAGTTACCAGTACATGAAAGAATTTTATTCGAGATGGTTTTCTTCTGTTCTACGGAGTCCTCCAAATAACTCTCGGCAACAGCAGTTGACTTGCAGCCTCCAAGACGTTTTATGTTGGTTATCCCTTCGCCTGAATCTGCTAGAAACGTTGCCGAGGATCGTCTAAAACTGTGACCTGTGTAACGCTTTGGGTTAGGTATGCCTAAGTAGGTAGCGATCTTTGTCGGCATTTTATCAAATGTGTTTACGCCTACGCACTGAACAGAACATTTGCCTTTTTTGTAATTGATAAAAAAACGACGGGGCGTGGTGATAGGAGGCCGTAAATTTGCATACTTTCTATAGAGCTTCAAAAAGATTCCGTTATTTATGTCTTCAGATATAACAAAGGATCTTGAGGTATGGTTTTTCGAATCGGAAATTTTCACAATAATTAGGTTTCCTTCATCTTGAACATCGTCAAGCGTGATTTTCACAATCTCCGCTCTGCGAAGAGCACCGGCTAAAGCAAAAATGGTACCTACTTTAATCATAAGATATATCTCATCAGGAGCTAACATAAACTTGGATATGTCTTCTTTGGTAAAAATCTGCGCTTTATGTGGTCTAAAACCAACATTTTGCTTTTTTAGGAACGATGTCAATTTATGAAACTTGCTCATGTCCGGGTTTTGTTTTATTTTAATTAAACATTTCACCATCCAGTAACGCGACCATAGGGTATTGAATTTCACTACCTTACTCAGCTCGGAAAAATACGCCAAAAAAACTTCTTCTCTGAAGCTATTCACTCCTTTTTCCTTACACCAGTTTAAAAATTGGTTGTATTGCTGTTCGTATTTTTCTCGTGATTTACTTGGTAACAGGTCTGAATTTACCTCATCTGCTGCCTTTATTATTGCTTCTGGAAGTTCTTCGTCTGACGAATCCATTAAAATATTTCTTTTATTGAAAATAATTTGAAAAATGCCAGAATCGGACACTTCGACAACACCTCGACTTGAAACTTTGACGTCTTGATGACAACTTGGTTGTCATAACAAATCTCTGGTTACCACACCAAACCACTTGACTCAGCTTTGATTGTTATGTGGATTAATTTTGAGAAATGTATAGGGTAGATATATAAAAGTATCGCAATTTCTTCATTCCAATGAATGAAAAATAGTCTGGGTTAGATTGAATATTAAAACCTATATTAGTTTTAATATTAATATACAGGTAAAATCAATGAAATGTACATTTAATAACGATAAATTGACATATTTCACTTCCTCGCACTAGTGCGGGAAAGTGACACTTTCTAAACTAAAATGAGTGCGGGAAAGTGGGTAAAAACGCACGGTCGCAGAAAAAAATGTTTTTGGTGTAAGTTAAAGCTTCTCTGATGTACAGAATTAAATGTTGGGGTTTATTTGATTTTCCCGTGGAATTAAGGGACAGGAGCGAAAAGGCTAAACTTAAAATGTAAAGTCGAAAAAACCCTGAAATATCAGTACAATGAAAAATCAAAACTGTTAACATTGAGATAACCCTCCCCACATTCCTGCAGAAAGACGATGAAGACAATTTACGGTTTTCAGTTGTTTCAATTGCTTCCTACTCGTATTCAGAAATTTTTACTTGAGGAATGGTCGTTTATTCTCAATTTTTTTTCATAAAGTTTTCTATTAAAGATAAGATTTTCCTTACTGTAAGATCTTTTCCAATATTTCCTTCTGTTCTTTTTATCATACTTTGTTTAAGTACAAATGATAATTTTGATTTGGCTTCGCCCATTCCCTTGTTTGAGATAAACAGACATTTTTTTGTATGTTGTCATTATGGGTTAAGTTAGGTATTTTCATGTAAGCATCTTAGCTGATAGCGTTGTTGCCAGTTTTTCCTTACACAGTAATAAAAATTCCTTATTTGTTGCCGTGTCATATATGAGATGAATTGTAATTAAAATACAACACTGATTTTGCAAACAAACAGAAATACAAATAGTATGGGATGAATTTCATAAAAAAATGTATGACAATCAAAAGCTTTGACATTCAAGTTGCACTGACTATAAAGTATCGCTCTTATCAATATATCGTTAATAAAATTAATATTTCAGGAAGAATCAAGTTCGCCCAACGTTAACGCAACAAAATCGACCATTCATTTGGTTCAAGAGTTGAAATCTTTCGAAAGTGAATATAAAAGTATCGTCAACAAGCTTCCAAAAGATTGTAGTAGCGTCGACGGTCCACCAGGAATCTATCTCATTTCCCCTGGGGAGTCTGAACCTATTTTAGCACATTGCGAAGACGGTTGGACCACCGTCCAAAAACGGTATGACGGTTCGATTGACTTCAATAGAAACTGGAACGAATATTCAAACGGATTTGGATCCGCTACAGGTAAATCATGTTTGAATAAAGTTTATTGAGAGACCGGTATCAATTGTAACAGGTGTCAAATGTAACAAAAGGCATGGTTGCGAAACAACTACAATGTTACCGCGCGATCTGTGAAGTATTTGACAGAAGCGTGGCTGTTGATTCAATGCACGTTATTAAGTTATAGTGAATCATATGTTTTTGACCCAAAAAGTAAGTACAATGCATCAAAGTTCATTCACTATTACATCAGTAAATGTTGGTGTAATCACAATTTCTATATTGCTACTGAATTATACGCTTTTTGATGATTAGTTTTCTACGAAAACACATTGACTTAAGTTAGGTTATAATGTTAAAATAATGCATTGAAGGTGAAAACTTTACTGGGTGTCTATTGTAACATACTCTGTGGGTGTCGACTGTACACCAGCTCTAATATATTTCCTTTTATTCACAAAGTTTCTGGGGTTATGGAGCGGCAGCAAATCCGGTTCTTAACGAAGACATATCCATAAGAGCAGTAGCCGCACAATATGGGAAGTGTCATGTCTCACTATATCGCTTTATCAATGTAGTAAGGGAAAATCGCCAACCAGTAGTTGGGTACCACCCACATAATAAGATTTTGCAGAAAAACCCAAATAAGACATTGGTTCACAATGAAAATATACAATTTAAAAACTAATAGAAAAAAATTATTAAACTTAAAGGTGAGATTTTGTGTCATCTTGTTCATAGAAGAGAACATATGCTTCTCCACTGACTAAAGATTTCCACGATATTAATAGCACCCTTCAATCGTTATATTCGTGCCACTGTCCCGTGTAGGGATATCGGCAAAATGCTGTGTAGTGACCATTATAAGTGGTTCCACAATGATTTGATATAACGTAGAGGTTATACATAGAAGGTGCCACATTATCAGCCGCGTAATGGCTCATATCAGACAGTTGGGAGAGTATGTTGAAAGTACCGCTAAACTTTATTTTGGTTTATTTACAAAAGAACTGAGAAAAGTAGCGTTTCAATTTGCCCGTGCAAATAACTGCAAAGTTCCAGAGAATCGGACTCGCCTGGAAATGGCTAGTGAAGACTGGCCGACAGCTTCTCTGAAGCGTTATTCCCATATATCAATTAGGACACCAGAATCTACTAGTTTTTCTAGAGCTATTAATTTTAGCAAAGAAAATATGAGAGAAATTTTCAGCAATTTAGCAAACGTTTTGGACAGATGGCAGTTCTAAAAGCATAACATATACAATGTAGATGATGTAATATAGTTCACAAACCAAATAAAGTGCTTGCAACCAAAAGAGTCAAGGAAGTTGGTCAAATTACTTCGCAAGAAAGAGGAACCCTTGTAACCGTGTGTTTGGCTGTCAGTGCCCCGGGGAACAATGTGCCCCTATTCTAATTAACCCTTTTTACGTGGGCTATTAGATGGAATGAAAGTTCTTTGTTGTTATCAGATGTACTCGAAGGACCAAAACGATTGTTTTCACTGATGTATGATGTAATGATGAACTGTATGATGAAATGAAACACTTATGTCACTTTCGTTTTTATATATGGCATGAATTTATAATTTAATTTATTTTTGCGTAGACAATTAAGATTCACTTGTACGTACGCGTTAACTGAGATTATTTTGCACATAATATGATGGTTTACTGGATGATTAAAGATTAAGTACACATGTTTGTTCCCGGGATAAAAAACGCCGGGTGCTCTTATAACTTGAGTACCTTTATGTACCACGGTTAAATGATGAAGAGAGAGAATGTAAGGTAGATGACGTATTTATACGTCGGTTGACGTAGTTGCGAGGAAGGAGCAAAATATTAGGATCTGGCCAATGGGATAAAAGAGTTTTAAAACGTAACGGTTAGATACAGCAAGTGAAGGTTGGCAGTTAGGGTGATTTTTTTCTGGGGCCTGAAATGTTTCGTAGATACAGATAACAGAGTTTTTATGAAGCGATAAGATGTCGGGTACTTTGAAGTATTCATTGGAATTTCAGAAAACTATATTTATCTGTATTTCTTATGTGGTAGTAAAGTTAAATGAATTTTTTGTTGATGTAAGGAAATATTAAATGTTGAGAAGAAGGATATATTTAGTTATATGTTTTGAGCAGAATATTCGAATTGTATTATACAGGGGAAGTTGAAATAAAATCACGGGAGAATTTGGTAATTAAATCAAATTCGAACACCCCCCATATTCATATTTCCACTAAGAAAATACAAAGATAATTTTAGTTCAGGTGGGCCAGCGGGCTCAATAGGAACTGCCAATGGAAGTGGCTGGACGAAAAAAGAGGATTTCCTAATCTTCATTAAACATTTTGCAAAATTTTCAAAGTCCAGAACTCATCTTGGATAATCACCAATCTCACCGTTATATTCTTGTCATCGAATACTGCCGAAATAACTACGTTACGTTACCGTCTTGTCCTCCTCACACGACGCACAAATTACAACCATTGGATCGCACCGTCTTTGGCCCTTTCAATAGGTGTTATAATAGTGCAAAGGAATATTGGATGAAGAGCAATCCTGGAAAATGTATGAGTATTTATGATATTCCGTAACTGGTTGAGGATGCTCTTCCAATGGCAATTATGCCAATAAATATAACTGCTGGCTTTTATTGTATAGGAATATAGCCATTTAATTTGATAACATTGCCGATTATGACTTTGCCCCCAGTTCTGTAACGGATAGATCGCTGATACCGAGCTTTTCCGGTAACACAAAAGCTGAGACAATTGCACCAGAAGTTGCATTTCGACAAAACGAACACTCTACAAACTCTGCAGAAGCAGATTTTTGCCAGCCTTCTACTTCTAAGCAAAATATGAGTTGCCCATCTCCTCCTGACCTTCAGAAAAAAACTGTTTAGGCTCCCGAAAACATCCGATCTTTGCCGAAGGCTGATTTCTCACTGCCAAGTAAACCAGCGTGGCGAAAAGAAAAAACCGCGGTTTTAACGAACACTCCCGAACAGGAAATATTAGAAGCTCGTTATTTGGCTAAGAAAAACCTTGACGAACAAAAAGAAAAAGTGTCATTGAAGAAATAAAAAAGAAGCCAAAAACTAAAAAGAGAGTGAAAGCCGTGGAACAGATGTCATCGTTAGAAGATGAAGATGGCAAGCTATGTTTAGTTTTCTGTGAAAGCTATAAAGAATGTAAAGAAGATTGGTTAGGCCTTACCTGCAAAAAGCGGGATCATTCTTCATGTGCAGATTATAATACCTTGTATGTTTGTAAGAACTGGTGTGTCCGATTATTCTGAGAACTCAGAATAAAACGTTTTATCATTTTTCTTTTATCTATAGGATCAACTTTATTTTTTCCTTAAATATATTACATTTTTAAGTGTTTTTATTAATTACACATTGTGAATTTTGTTTGTTTCTCGACCATATTTGTAATGATTTGATTGATTTTAAGTTAGATTTTTTGTTTTCCTTGAATCCAAATTTGGCAAATTTGGTTCTCAAAAATCAGGAAAATATTTTTCTAGACTGTAATAATTGACAGCGCACGTGAAAAATTTGACACCGCACTTGTTACATTTGACACCAGTACAGTGTCATTCGTAACATATGTTCTAGCCATAAAAATGTTTTTTTACGAAATTTTGCAAATTATAAGTATAAAATCATCATCCGCACATTCCAGAGAATGCCCAGGTTTTTTTTGGCAAATGATATACGTTCTGACAGGAATGGAAAAAAATATTCAATTTTTGTTACAATTGGTACCGGTCTCCCCTACCAGAAATAGCAATATCTTTTGTAAATAAAAAAATATATATCTGAATTACAGAATGGATATGAAGCTTTTTTGGGTCTTAATTATAAACATTTTCATATTCAAATTAATGAAATTAATAAGATTGATTAATTTGTACAATATATCTAATTAAGTTTGAATCATATGAGAAACTTCCTTAATATTAATTTTAGGAAATAAAGGAACTTTTGCATGACCTAAACCCAAAATAAAATCATCAGATATCATTTTTTTCTACTATATTGGTCAAAAAACATGAATTTTTCCAAAGTACTTTTATTCCAGATATGCAAATACATGCAATTAATATGAAGAATGTTTGTTGTTCCTATATTACAATACTTTATTTATATCTCTTAAAAATATAACCTCTCCAAGTATTATCATTTGCCGTTTGTGGCTCTCTTTAGATATAATTAATTATCTGTCAAGTGATTGATATCTTGAGAGGCCCCTCGCTGATAAACCTATTGTTCCAAGTAACCCTATAAAAACATATAGTGGTAGTAGAGATCTGGCATAGCAACAATTATCTAAATATCTATGAATCACTGTTCCACCAAACATGTTTTCAAGATATCCTGTATCGTATTATTTTGACATCAGCAAAGTGTTGTTAAAACCAAATTTATACACGTTTTTGTAACGGTACTTCGACCGATTTTGAATGAATTGTTGCACTGATGCCCAGTGTTTTTCATTCACCATAAGTCAAAGATTGAAAACAGATCGATATTTATATCCATTGTAAAACTCGTTAAATATATTTGAGATTACCAAACATAATGTTCCACTGTGAACAAACCAAGCGACAGATAACGCTCAACCTGTTAGGACATTGTGTTTGGCGACAAAAAACAATTATTGAATATTGTATTATCAAACATTGATATGAAATAGATTATTGCATTTTCTATTTTATTTTCAGGTGAACATTGGTTGGGCAACAGGAATCTGCATTACCTGACGAAGACGAACTGTACCCAACTTCAGATCAATATGAAGGACATCTATAATCATTATTGGCAAGCTAATTATAAGGATTTTAGAGTATCCGATTATTCGCAAGGTTTCAAACTGTACATTAATAAATACCACGGCAACGCTAGTGATGCTATGAATTACCAAAACAACATGGAGTTTTCTACTGTCGATAATGATCGTGATATTTCTAACACACACTGTGCCAGTAATTACGAGGGAGGTTGGTGGTTTTCGCATTGCCAACATGCCAATTTAAACGGGAGGTACAACTTAGGATTGACGTGGTTTGATAACAGCAGAAACGAATGGATAGCTGTAGCTACTAGTGAAATGAAAATAAAACGAATGGACGTATGTTAGAAAATTATGAGCACCTAAATTTCCAAAGATAAAAAGCGAAATTACACTAATATGATTAGTTGATTGTATTCAGTGCCAATAATATTATTGAAGCTATCGAGTGCATCTTCCAAAGATGCAAAAAAACTTAGCCAAGTTATATATTTGTACAAATTGAAATTATGTATTCATTTCTGCTTCTGTTACGGCGATACTCATTGCCAATTAATTGTTTGATAAATGTGAATTTTACCACGAATTGAAAATAACTAGTAAGAGCATGTCAAATGTTAAGAAATCATTGTTTGTTGCGTGTACAAACATGTAAATGAGACTAAGAAGTTTACTCATTTATGTGTCAACTTCAGATAATATTATAGATCTAATTTTTATCTTTGTCATTAAACATCAGTACTACATCTAGGTACTAAAAACCTACAAAATTAGGTGATCAAAAGTTACCATTAGGTTATCAGAAAATACCATAGAGCGCTGTTATTGAATCAAAAAACGTAGGAGACTCATCATATACTAAACATATTAAGGTAAACGTAACATTAGATGACACTTTAAGGGTATATTTCGATAAATAAATTTGTAACTTCCATTCTTTAATGAATACGGGAATCGACAAAATACCAAATTAGTCCTTACATATTGATAATAGAACTATATGAATTTGTTACATTTAAAAAAAATCATTGCCAGTATTTTTTTTAATATGTACTTATGTACCTCTATCTGACGGGCCATCACTATTCCCTGACATGTCAACTGTCCTAATAGCTGACAATACATGATCCTGTAGCTGACAGCGCGAATAAAACAAATAGAAATTCAACTTATAAACT
The DNA here is from genome assembly GCA_963921935.1 of Galeruca laticollis. Classification (NCBI taxonomy): domain Eukaryota; kingdom Metazoa; phylum Arthropoda; class Insecta; order Coleoptera; family Chrysomelidae; genus Galeruca; species Galeruca laticollis. Next base: position 38,082,661 of record OY998184.1, read on the forward strand.
ATTTTTTATTAGACGAAGTGAAACAAAATTTTGAACAAATAAAACATTAAAATATTATTTCTCATTAAGATTTGAGACGGTTACTGGGAATACGTATCTCAACCGTTTACCAACAGAAATTACTTCTGGGTTTTCCAAAATGCCAACAATTTAGTTGGAATATGTTGTAGAAATATCATTATCATTAGCAATGAAGGTTTTTTTGCTAGTGCCTATACAATTTAATGACATAACAGATATATAATCGTCAAAAATTTCTTGAATAATGCAATCATAAGTAAACATCTGAATGTTCCGTTTTCCTCCTATAAAAGCTACCAAAGCAAAACAACCATTTTTTAATTCACTTATTTTCAGGCGTTTATTGTCTCCATTTGTTCTTCCCGTTCGTGTTCTATATTCTATACTGAGTCTTCCGACTCAGCGTATTCAGGCTCTTCACTAGAATCGTCAAATTCTTGTTTATTATGCATTTTCTTCTTATTTTTTCTTTCGTTTTTAGCATCTTACATTTTCATCTCGTTCTCTATTTTTTTCAGTTCTTTCTTGGTAGTCCTTTCCAATTTTTCTTTTTGTTCATTTTCCAGCGTCACTTCTTATTGTATTCCTGCCACGATTCTGATGATATTACAGATGATATTTTCTCACGTTTTCTTTTCTTATTTTCTGTTTCCTTCACTCCCAGCCAAAATAGCAATCTCTTAAATGGAGATGGTACTATAAATTGTTCAGTCCTCTTACCACTAGTAAACCTTATATTAACGCTTAAAGGAGTTTGCATTTGTTGATCAATTTCTTCCTTTTGAGGTGTCGAATTTAATCAAATATTACCAAATATATTTGTAGGGGCTTGGTCTGTTCTGTGGTGAGAGCTTGAAACAGACATATCAGGGCTTGGAGTCCGCTGCAAAATTGCATTTGGTTTTAACATTATTAGACGACAATCTTCTAACAGGAATAGGAATCGCTTCACTAGTACCTTCACTGTTTAGTATCGAAGCAATCATCAAATTTATTAGAATGTTTTTCGACATATTGTGGAATTATCTAGAAATAGTAAGATTCATTTAAAACAGTAATATAAGTAGATTCCACGAAGTAAGTGTCGCGACAGTTAATTTCACTGTTTGTTTTTTTTCTATTGATTGATTTACTTTGTACCTTAGTTGAAACTAGCATTTATCGTGTTTGTTTCCTGACCACTGGTTATCTTTATGATTATTGAACTCAGTTATCTTTTCAGGTGTTATCATATTTTCGAAAGATTTCAAAAATGTTGCAAGGTCATTATTATCTTCAATTTTAGAGCCTGAAGGTACTACATCAACGGATGTTTTATTTTCTACAGATATTTTCTTGTAATCGACAGCATTCTTGTTCCAAGGGCCGAGACCACGTTTTCAAAATCTGTGGAGTAATTATCTCAGCTAAGACGTTTTCAAGAAGAGGCGCAAAATGATGTCTTTTAAAATCGGAACTGCTATTTTTCATTCGCCACTCATTTACCTTTTCGTTTCCCGACGCTTTAAATGTTTTGAAAACCGCAACATCTAGTGATTGAATCAGGTGAGTGGAATTAGGAAATAGCGCAATCAACACAATACCTTTTTCTTGGCAAAATTCACTCAGCTGCTTACTCATGTGGGACACGTTACCATCAATGAAGAGGGCGATAGGAAATGTAACTTTTGATTTTAGCAACATTAGTGATGTATTCACAGAAGCATTCACCAGTCATCCAACCGCTTCCAGATCGTCCAATTCCCGACAATTTGACACAGTTCCGGCTAATATAGCGGGAATGCGTTAATAACGGAAAATAATCATTGGTGGTGCTAGTTGGCCATCTGCCCTACAGTTGACAAAGACTGATAAACACTCCTTTTCATCGTTGCCTGCCAATTGATAAATAGATTTATCACCTCGTTGAGCTAGCAATTTCATCGTTTTCGGATTAAAAAAATGCATTTTCATCGGTGTTAAACACTCTGCTAGGATCACCCAAGATATCAGAAAGGTTATTTGAATAAAAGTATTCCGTAACTTCGTGAAACCAATTCTTGAGCTAATCTTCGGTAACTGCTGCTCTACTTTTGATAAGATTTTGATAGACTCGTTTAGATACAGTGGTATATCTTCGCATAAATCCTTCAAACCATTTCCCTCCTATTTTATAACTCTTTTGTTTGACCTCTTCCTCTTTTCCTAACTCGGAGGCTACTTTCCTTGTTGACAAAATTAAACAAGTTATTGTTACTGGAAACTCCCTCATTGTCGAAGTCTTTGTCCATTCTACAATTCTCTTTTCTTCTTCAGGACTAAACAACGTTTCGGGACCCATTTTTCGCCCTTCAGGGTTTTCCCCTTATTCTATAAAGTAACGTGGTTCTTGGAACTGTATGTTGACGAGCGGATATTTCTACCGCCATTCCGCTGCGACAATTAGCTTTCGCTGCTCGCATACCTTCCTCTTTATACTTATCCTTTCTGCCATGATCTGTAATGAAAATAAAGTGTCATCTTCATGAACACAAATTTTTACTAGCGAACCTATACCTGACGGCACCCTGTCAGCTAGATCATTTCTAAAAACCAATTATCAGTGTTCTAGTAGAAGACGCCCCCATTTCCCGGCAGAAATTTTTAGGGTTTAACTTATTTGTTGATATTAATCACTGCCTAAGCCCTTAATATCCAATAATTGCTCAAAACTAATAACGTCATTAACAAGGGCAAAAAATAAATTATGGAACTAGGTACTCACCCTTTTCGAATGTCTGATAAGACTCTCAATAACAACATATTAAAATATTCACCATGCGAACTGAGCATGTGACAACTGCTTTGGATTGACAGATGAATGACTAACTCTTAAAATGCACTCTAGATGGAACTGTAAACTAACCATATAACCTATAAACAATGTAGAATGGGAATATACAAGCTTATTATTTCAATTCATAAGACACCCTGTCATCCTTTGATACAGTGTCAGCTACTGGTACGTTTACCTTATGTTGGACCAAACAGGAGATTTTGAAGATATTGAATACCCGGTTGAAAGGAGATTAGAAAAATGTTGAACAATCGAATACCAAACTTTTTAAACTGCTCCCAAGTAAAAGATCACCTTAGGGTTCAACTGTTCATGTGCCCAAACTTTTTTATCCCTGCCAAACACAAACAAACGCTTTTCAACTAAACGAAAAGAAATTTCTTTCTCAATGGTCATTTAATTTTTTTCATATTTTTATATCACATGAGAAAAAAATTTGTCGGCAAAATTTTCGAAAGGTGTGAAAGTTTGTTGCTTGGCAATTTCGCGAATGACATTTTTGACAAAATCACGAGCTGTGAGGCCAGTACTTTTATCAAAAAAATCATGGGCAAAATAACCGAAAAGCAACAAACTTGAATAAAACCTAGAGAACAATTTTGCCTTCACAATTTTTTCTTGAGTGGTATTCGACACGATTATTTCACGAGGAAAAAACAAATAAAATTAGAGAACTTTTATTTAAAAATGGAGCATAAACAGAAAAATAACTTATTTATTTATATAAAAGTGACAGTTATGATAATTAAACGTTTGTGCATTATCTTTATCGTTATGATGTGATTTGAGAACATGAACTTGCAACTGCAAATAAGGTTTCAAAGAGTTGGCATGGGAATATCCTGTGAATTTGATCATTTCTTGCTCACCAACACCTTTTTTTGCAAGGGTAGATAGAAATAGTGGAAAACGATGTGAATAGTTTGTTACACTGAGTTTTTTGGTATTTACGCCTATTTTTTCTGCCGAGAGTTTGGACATGCTGTTGATTCCAATAGGTATGTTTGTACCAAATTCCTTTTTTGTAATTTGGATGGATTGTCAAAAAAGCCGGTCACTTGTGATTTCTGGATTGGTATTTACTTTTTCCAACAATTTTAAAAATAGACGAGTAGGAAAAAAATATTTGTTAGTGTTGTTTCTTACCCATTTGCTACTGGCCAAGGCTTTTGCACCTCCTTATGTGGTCTTCGAAAATAAGGGATTGTATTGGATACGTCCCGTAAATTCTACTTTTAGGACGAATTCTTGTGGAAAATAATGTACTCGCCAGGAAAATTCAAAAGAGAATAAGTGAAATATTTTTTTCTGTAGGCCGTCTGGGGTGTTTTCGTCATGAATTTTTATCATTTCCAATAATTAAAGAAATTAACTGTCTCGACCCTTACTTCGTGGAATCTACTCATATTTGTGTTTCAAATGAAACTCACTGTTTCTAGCTAATTCCATAATATAATGAAAATTGTTGAAAATTCTAAAAAAATGACAATTGTTTCGATAAATCAATATCATCGTCAGAATGACATAAGTTACATTTCATTTGATGCCTACCTGATGTTTAGTAGTTATTTTTGGCTAGACCAAGAAGTGACCAAGCTCGTGATTGACTTAATATATGTTAATAGAAAAAAGAATAAGATGTGATATTACAAATATTGAAGCTTGGATATTATTAGCCCTATGGTGATATCATTCATTGACACCTAACACAGAACTAGAAGTGCTGCATATTTGTGAAAAGGAACTAGAACTGGATTTCCTCGAAGAATTGGATATTAGAAGACATTTAAGAAACCCACAGTATGAAGTTGTCAATGAACATATAAATCTAGGGAGTTCTCCACTAATAAACTGTCTTCTTAAGTGATAATTGTAAAGATCATCAGATATAGTTTTCCTGGTTTTCTATATCATTGCACAGTTATACTGATCTTAATTGAAAAAATGATATCCAGGATATCACCATAGGGCTAATAATGTCTATTCTCCAATATTTGTAATATCACATCTTCTTCTTTTTTATATTAACATATATTAAGTCAATCACAAGTTAGGTCACTTCTTGGTCTAGCCAAAAATAACTACTAAACATCAGGTAGGCATCAGATGAATTGTAACTTCTGTCATTCTGACGATGATATTGATTTATCGAAACAATTGTCAATTTTTTAGAATTTTCAGCAATTTTCATTATATTGTGGAATTAGCTAGAAACATTGAGCTTCATTTAAAACTCAAATAATTATTTCGAACTTTCTTTTCTTTTCTCTTGGTTACCTTGAAGTTGTTCTAATTTTGAGTCCTTTGCCAAACGGGCTGATTTCAAAACAATGTCAGTAAATGGGTCAATTTTTTAATAAATTCTTTATAGTACTTTTCTTGTAGCCGTGGTATTCCATGTGATTTTGATACTTGACTCTTTGTAGTCCTCTCCGTTTTTTTCATATTGTGAGTATAACCTCTCATAATTTTTGCTTTGCTTTTTATTTTCTGCAATGGATTGTTTTCCAAATCAGTTTTTTTCTTCAGAAACACTCATTTTTGAACTGAATTAATCTGACGTTTTCTTACAAGAAATAACACAAAGACATTTAAAAAAGGATAAATGGTAATATCAGTAGAAAAGAAGGAAATACAATGTACTTTTTAAACATATGTAAAACATAACACAAAAAGACCTGTGGTCCTAAAAATATAGTAAAATAAGCAAATATAATATTAATAAAAAAATACACAATACAAAAATGAGATTATTGTGTAAGCAATTATATAAGCTCTTATTTTGTTTCAATTTTTTCTACAGATGATCAGTTTATTTTTAAGAGATTTTCAACTATAGTCTGCATAGTCTTTTCCAACTACACAGTTCTGCGAAACAGTAGAAGTAGAAAATCTTGAAATTGTTTTTGAAGTAATTGCGTCGAAGTTTTGAGTAATCCTGATTCAAAAGTTTCTCCCCAATAGAATGACTACAAAAGATTACTCTTATCCTTCAAAACACTTTTTCCAAATTTCGAAAACCTTTTTCAATACAGATATTGTTATTTGAGTCATAACATTCTAGAGATTTCGTGAAATAGAGCATTTTTTTACCTCAAGAGGCTGAGTCTTTTGGTCCTTGCCTTAGGTAACTGAATCTTTGATTGATCTTGCATTGGGGTTTGTGGCTTCGGTTGTGATCTTGGGGTTCGAATTCGTCATATTTTCCAACCGTATACTCGTTTATCATTACCTCTCACATATCTACTGTTAGGAGAAGAGAACACTCAGGTACTAGTCAATCAAGTTAGAGTAACTGAGCATCGAAGTTGATCTAGATCAATTAAAAGGCACTAAATTGATCAGCTGCATAAAAAATCCTGTTTTTGTCCATATATTCAAAATTTTTTTACACAATGATATATGAAATAATTATTGTCAGTTATGTTGTGGACTTATTATTTTCATATTATGGTAAAATTCACGAATTTACTATACATTTTAAGTACATTATACACTTTGGAAACCGAAGTCCTATTTGTGTTCATGTATCTTAATTTACCATTCATACATTCATTCATGTATTACCAGAAAGTTTCAGTACGAGAACCAAAGAAAAACCTAGTTGAATAACTATCTAGTTATTTTAGTCTTAAAACGTGTACATATTATAACTAAGTCATAATGCCATACTAGGTATGTAAAATATATATTTAAGTTGCCTGTAAATATTTTTTATTTATTACACTTTAGTTTATATTGTAAAATAAACAACGATGACTGTTTTCTCACTTTTTTATATAATAAAATGTTTTAACGCATTGAATTTTTTTATTTTCTTCAATTTTTAAATTGGAGTATGCCCAAAATATTTATCGCAAAACATAGTACCAATAGTATAGTCATTAACAAAGCAAGGAATCAGAAAGCGTTCAAAAAATAGAAGTTAATTTCAAAATTATTAAAAATCTAGGGCTGTGAAATTATAAAATTAAAGAATAAATAAGCGGTTTTAAAGATTAAAACTAATTTTTCCGCATCTATGAGATGCCCTGATTAACATTCTATCATAAAATTGTCAATTGTATACACTTCGGGGGATGTATCGTGTTACAAACCGAAATTTCTCCAAAAGTAACCAAAAATGCAGCATATCTGGATTTATAAGACCCACTGTACTCGCTATAGTCAGCTGAAAATCAATAGGGTACATCTGTGAGACACCTTGAAAAATATCCAATTATAAAATTGGCCACTTGTATACACTCCGGAGGCTGTATCGTACTAAACCCGAAATTTCTCCAAAAAGGACAAAAATGTGGCCCTTCAGGTACCATAGCACCCGTTGTACTAGCTGTGGTGAGCTAAAAATCGATAAGGTTCATCTATAAGACGCCCTGAACAATACTCAATCATAAAATGGGTCACTTGTATACACGCTGGAGGCTGTATCGTGCTAACAAACTGAAAATTCTCGAAAAATTACAAAAATTTGGTACCTCAAGTACCAAGTACTCAAGTACTCGTTGTACTGGCTTTAGTGAACTAAATCTCAATAGGTTTCATCTTTGAGACGCCCTGAATAATATCCAATCATAAAATTGGTCACTTGTATATACTCCGGAAGCTGTATCGTGCTAACAAACTGAAATTTCTCCAAAAATGTCGTACTTAAAGTACTATAGCACCTGTTGTACTGGCTGTGGTGAGCTGAAAATGAATAGGGTTCATCTGTGAGATGTTCTGCATAATATTCAATAATAAAATTGGTGACTTTTTGCACTCCGGAGGCTGTATCGTGCTAACAAACTGAAATTTCTCAAAAATGACAAAAATGTCGTACTTCAAGTACCATAGCATCCGTTGTACGGGCTATTGTGAGCTGAAAATCAGTAAGGTTCATCTGTGAGATGTCCTGAACAATATTCAATCATAAAATTTGTGATTTGTTGCACTCCGGAGGCTGTATCGTGCTAAGACATGTATCGAAGTGGCCGACGACGACGACGATATACACACAGGATTTTTTTTCTAAAAACCATTTTTTCGTGTTGTTCGTGATGAGAAACGTAAAAATAACTCAAAAAGTGTTTTCAAAATTTCACGTTTTTTGTGAGTAAACCAATACTTTTCTTGCATATAGATAGGTTGGGTGGAAAAGTAAACATAAGAAATGTTTAGTCGATAGAAGGGATAAAAGAAAACTCGAGGCAAGTAGGATCGTTCAAAAAATCTTTGGATTTAGCGGAGCCCCTAACTTATTTCCTTATCAAACGACGGTACAGAAGAAGCATAAAGACAAGAGATTAATATTCTGTGACAGCATAGCTGTTTTTTAAAACAAGTTTTTCTGAAAACGATTTGTTTCACATTTGCGGTAACTCTAACTCAGAAACTAATGAACTGATCATTCTGAAAATTGATAGTATGATCCTTTCCGAAATTACGGAGAATATGGATCATTTGGTATGATGTCATATTTCTAATGGTGTTTTTTTTGCACACATTGGTTACACGTCCCGCATGGAGTCACTATTTAAGTAATCGAACAGAAGATACGTACAACAGATACAAAATTCAACCAACAAAAGTAAAAGAAATGGTACAAAAAGCAAAAAATAAAAACTGGGAAGAATTCGGCCATAAGATACGAGTATAACCAGACAGTCGAACGAATCAAAAGCTGTTTTACAAGATTTTAAAACGCATAAGGAAAGGAAAACAAGAAGAAATAGAATATGTGAAGTCGAAAGATGGCATATTACTAACAGAAGATGGAGCAATAATGGCAAGATGGAGAAAACGCGTTAACGAACTATTGAACACAAACAACACAGAAGAAACAATCACCTACAACCAAGACCTGTGAGAACCGATTCAGAAAGATGAAGTTGTAGATGCAATAGCACACATGAAATTAGGGAAGTCAGCATGTCACGATAAAATAACTTGAGGGTCAAAGGAGTAGAAATTCTGACTAAAATGTTCAATAAAGCGTGGCAGGAGAGCAAGTTGCCTGATGACTGGAAAGTAGGAATAATTATCAGATGCACAAAGTGCATTTAGGAAGGGAAGAAGTGCACAGGATAACATTTTAACATGTTTACGATGAAACAGCTAACAGGGACAACTAGAACAAAATACATATACTTGGCATTCGTAGATATGGAATTCGTAGATATGGAATTCGTAGACATGGAAAAAGTATTCGACATGATATCACAAAAAACCATATGGAAGAGTTTAAGATAAAGAAATATAAATGAGAAACGAATAAAGGGAATACAAAGTTTATACGAAAAGCATAAGTGCTATGGACGGAAAAATAATATACAGTCAGAGACTTTTGACATAAATGAAGAACTGAGGCAAGGTGGTGTGATAAGCCCTACGTTATTTATATTGACTGCAGACAACGTCATCAAAACAGTAAAAAGGATGATCCGAAAAACTCTATATAGGATACAACAAGTTGGTTAAGCTTCAAACGTGGATAAATTTTTTTGGTTTTTGTAAAATATTTGAGTAGAAATAGTATATTACGTAACGAGTGCGGAAAGTGACATTTTTCACCCGAGTGGGAAGTATTGTAGCACGAGGCGAAAGCCGAGTGCAACAATCCCACGAGAGTGAAAAGTCACTTTCGCACAAGTAATGTACAATATTTTTCCTACGACCACCCATTTTATTAAACAATATGTAAATATCAGATCGTGTATATTGAGTTGTTTGACTAATCTTACGTTTTATTTAAAATCGAAAATCGAAAATCGAAAATCGAAAATCGAAAATCGAATTTATTTTTTATCAATAATTAGTTTTTAGTCCAGTTTCTATGTAAATAATATCAATAAGGAAGAGCAATTAATAAATACGTCTGTAAATCTTACAGGATTCACAGGCTTGACGAAAAACTCTATATAGGATACAACAAGTTAGTTAAGCTTCAAACGTGGATAAAGTTTTTTGGTTTTTGTAAAATAGTAGAAATAGTATATCGCGTAACGAGTGCGAAAAATCACTTTCGCACAAGTTATGTACACTATTTTTCATACGACCACGCGATATACTTTTACCGAATCAGGCATGTACAATCTTGCGTTTTTATGTAGATGTGAGAGGTTTTATATATGTGTATTTGTAATTACTTTATATAGTTTTGATTACTCACCTTTGAAAGTGGCCCAGAAAATTGTGATTTCCATGCGATGAAAAAGAGAGCCTTCATAAAAAAGTTAGAATAACTATTGGTACACAAAATATTACGAACATTTATTTTAACAACTAACAACAATTGGAAACAGAAATAAAACTGTTTTTGTTACATAAATATTGCGATTCAGAATTAATTATTTATTTGAATCACTGTAAAAATTAAAAGTCAAATTATTATTAGTGCAATTTATAAATTGCAATGGTGTATGTGCAAGATTGTTTTCGATATTTTCTCGGATGTTACTTGTATTTGTACTCGAAGTTGAGGGATGCTGATTAATATTTTCTAATATCGCTGATTCTGCAGTATCTTTGGATCCTCCTTGCACAGCGTCTACAATTTTGGATACAACATTTATTCTATTGGTAGTCGAGTCGTCTATATATCCCTCAGCGACAGTAGAGGATTTCCATCCTTCATGTCTTTTACGAGTTGTAATATCTCCTCCTGCATATACCACCAATATTGTGGCGGATGATCTTCTAAGACAATGACTTGTGTAGGTTTTTGCATTGTCAAGTTTTAAAAATTTGGCAACTACAGTAGGTACAGAACCTATTTTGTTCATACCTACAACTTGTTTGGTACATTTTTTGTTTTGATAGTTGAGAAAATATATTTTCTCATGTGTTGCAGGTCTTAAATCAGCGTATTTTTTATATTTTTCATAAAATATATCTGTTACATTAAATTTCCTGTCAATTTTATTTTTTGTGTTGTAAATTTTTATTATCGCTGCAGAACCTAGATCTTCTATATCATCTACACTAATGTTTACTAGTTCTTGTTTGCGGCATGCTACACTAATTCCAAAGATTAGGACTACCTAAAAATTAATATAACACTTATTAGTAAAACACGTGAGCAATACACAACTTTTTTAAACTCACCTTAATGAATAAAAACTGATCGTCAGGAGCTTGTGTTATGAAATCGTTTATTTGCAAGGTGGTAAAGATTTCTTTGGCTTATAACCATCATTCTTTCTTTTTAAAAATGCCTTTGTTTTTAGATATTTAGCAATATCTACATTGTGGTTTATATATAAAGTAGTACGCAGCATAGAATATATCGACCACAATGTATTTGGCCGTACTTTTTTGGATAATTCATCCATATATGAAAGTAGTACATTTTCTGAAAATGAACTTTTCATATATTTTCCTTTTCTCCAGTTTATAAATTCTTCATATGTACGTTCATATCTGGCTCGTGATTTTGTAGGTAGGATTTTTAAGCATGTTATTTTTGCTGCTTCGACAATTTCTGGCGGAGTGCATTCACTATCGCTATTACTGTCGTCCGTATCCATAGTTTTTTTAGGTTTCTATCAAATATTGTACAGCTGTACGAAGATAATCAACAGATAATTTTAATATAATCACTGTAAAAAAAACTTTTGACACTTTACATGAATTGTTCGACGCCTACTTTTTCAACAAAGTTATTAGCACGACGTTTATCATGTTGCCTACCTGTAAGGAATTGAAAGTATTAATTAGCTGTTTTAAGGATTCATTGTTCAAACTATGCTCCAAATAATTGAAAACGTATATTTTTTGTTTTAATAACATGAAAGTCCAAGAAATGTCGATGTAATCACACTTTATTCTTAAGAATAAATAAACTGTTGTGTATATTTTCTTAGCGCTATAAGTATCTTTGATAAGAACACAACGTAACAGCGATGGAATGGCCGAGCGGGCTAAGCGTCCGTACACTCGATTTCAGACAAACAGTAAGGTGGTTCGAACCCGGGCTCGATGGTTTTTTTTTTAATTTTAAATGAAATGAATAAATTATATTATATGGACAAATCAACCTAGGAAATACGCATTTGACATATACATAAATTTGCGGGGTAAATAGACTAGCATTTCAACATTCAATTTGACAGCCGTACACGTATGAATAAGTTTTTTTCCGTACGCGTATGAATAAAGGCCACTTTCCATAGAACTAGACAGTGCGATATATGTCACTTTCCTATGTGGTCGTAGGAAAAGAATATTTTGGTGATATTAGACTTTCAGCCCAAGAGTACACAGTAACTGCATTGTTTGGTAACTAAAATAGTTGTTGTAGTGCACTAACCTAAAATTTGAGTTAGGCGCATGGACAAGAACAATCCTCCGCCCGATCCGGGCGACGGAGAAATGTTACACAACTTCGAAAATAATAATGTGGATAAAAATACGGGAAAAATGCTCAAGAATTGAAAAAAACTCAATTTATGAAAATCTCTTGTATTCAGTGTATGACTCTGGTCCGTTTAATGTACTGGTAGAGCATGGTGATCAAAATGTAGGTAACCTCTATCCGATGGAGTTTCGTAAAATTTTGCATAATTCGGGTATGAAAGGAATCAAGAATATTGTTAAAAAAGGTAGAAATAGAGTATGTGTGACTTTTCGCCTGCCAATGGATGCAAATAATTTTAAGAAAAATGAGGAATTTGGAAAGAAGGGATATTATATATTTATACCAGCAATTTTGTTAACTTGCAAAGGAGTGGTGAAAGGAGTTGGACGTAGCCTCTCAGAAGAAGAAGTTTTAGATATAGCTAATGAGGAATCTGGAGGGATGTATAAAGTATTAGAAGTACGTAGGTTGAATAGAAGGGTTCAAGATAAGGTTACCCATGAGGTGGCATATGTTCCAACAGGATCATATATATTTACATATATATTTTCAATGATCGTAAATACTCATTTTCTTATATTTTCATGGGTTTCGGTCAGAAATAAAATCAAATCACTTGCTTATAGTGGTAACGTTTCAGTTTATTTTATTTAAAACATTTTCAAACCTTTCTAAAAAATTTGAAAACACAATACGTTTATTTAAATACATATAGTTAAAATATATTTTTTTAAAACTTACTTTTTGATTATGCCTCCGTAGAGGCTTGTCTACTACTGTACAGTAGTATTTCTTAAATTAAAAAAAGACAATTGATATACATAAAAACAAACAATATAAACAATGAACTATGTTAAAGATGGTTGAATTGTATATTGTGTCCTAATTTTATTAAAATTAGAACAAGAGACCTATTTTTTAATTTTTAATAACTAGGTAATGTGTAGATATTCGTTTATAATAGTAAGTTGGTATATATACAACTTAAGTTGCCTATGTCAGTTCTGAAATTGACTGAGTCAGGATTCTTCTTAATACTAATCATTTCTTTTATTAATCTTTTACTATTATTTTTTTCTGTAGTTATTATTTCTACGTTGTTGAAATTAAAAGAGTGGTTTTTATTAAGTGAATGTTTTGATAATGCAGTACATTCATTGTTATTTCGAACTGATAGCTGATGTTGTTGAATTCTCTTATGTAAATATTGGCTAGTTTGACCAATGTAAGTACCATTGCAATCAGAAGAATTTATTTTATATATTGAGTTTATTGTGTTCTTATTATTTGGTTTGAGTTTAGAATTTAGAAAATTTTTAGAAAGGTTTGAAAATGGTTTAAATAAAATAAACTGAAACGTTACCACTATAAGCAAGTGATTTGATTTTATTTCTGACCGAAACCCATGAAAATATAAGAAATATATATTTACATTTGTTGGTAAATGTTTCCCTAGGTATATTAGTATATATAAGAATAGATTGGAGGTTGCTACTTTTATCAGACCTATTATCTTATGTTTGAGATACTTTAGATTCAACCATACTGTTCAGTCAGAGAAGTGCAACAATACAAAACAATAATAAAATCCCGAATAGGTCTTATAATGAGGTTACTAAAAACAAAAGAAGATGTCCTAATAGTCTGGGATATGATAAAGATCCACAACAGGGATGTTACATGGACAGTCCGTTGTACCCAACTACCCCAATCACAGGTAGACCTACATATACTAAAAATTTACAAAAGAGCTCACCTTCAAAAAGCGATTCTTATGAAATCAACGTTATTGATATAAGTGAAATTAACTTAATGAATATTTGGCGGATTAGAATATAATTGTAAAGAATTTAATAAACATGTCTCATATAATTCATGGGAATTTACAAAAAATGGGAGTTTCCCCATCACAAAATATGAACCCAAGTAACAATTTAAATTTAAACATTGAACAAAATAAGGGAGGGGGAAGAAGATAATGGGAAATCCGTATCTGAACTAGATATATAAGATTAAGACAAAAGTAAATGTAGTTTCTTGTTTCAATGTCTTATCCCTTTTTTATAAAATTCAGGATATAGCAGTGGAACTTGAGAAGTGTGAGATCTTACAATACTAATCTTGAATATTTAATAGAGATGACCCGAATGTTATATTGTTGCAAGAAACCTTTTTAAATAATGGAATGAAATGGAGGGTAAAAGGTTATAATATAAATCGTACAGATAGATCTGAAGGACATAATAGCATTGCAATTTTAGTAAGTAATAAATGTACATCATGGTCATATGATTTAAACTTAATAAATAATCCTGATGGTTTAATTATACAAGCAATTGTAGTTAATCAAATGTTAATTATAAATACTTATTTTCCCATGGATATTAAAGTGAACAGATCTTTCTTAAGTGATATTTGTCAGGAAATAGATAAATTTGATCATATTATTTATGCTGGGGATTTTATTTCCAAAAATTTAATGTTTGGTAACAGTACTAAATAGAAATGGTCATATTTTGGTAGAGGTTTTATTGGAATCTGTGCTGAAGGTATTGCACGTCTTCGATCAGGTGTTGTAGCTTCTGGTGTACAACTATTCCACTATGCCTGTGCTTTTTTGTCCTTATCTACTCCGCTATAGAATAGCAATAGTCACCAAGTTTCGTGTTGCCTTTACCTTTCTTCTTAGTTTCTGAGAGCAAACAAATATCAATGTTATTATTAGCGATATCCATTAGCACTTCTTGGTCTCTGGTGTGCCACGATGTGATGTTCCAGTAGGCTAGTCTCAATTTATTTCGTTTCCATTCTCGTTTTTTCCCTTTTCTCGCCGTGTCGTTTCCTGAGTTGATCCGTCCGATTCCCGAGGCACTTGTATCGGTTCTTCGAGCAGTTTGTTTTTCTAAAAGGTAGGTTGCTAGCATCGCCTTTAAAACCTCCTCCTTTTCCGGGCTTGGGACCGGCAACATTACTCACTAAACTACTCGATTCCTCCAGTGAGCAATGCAGGCGGAGTTTTAAAGGAAAGCATTATTTTAAAATTGTTGGGAAATTACCAGATAAGCCTTGGTTTTATGATATAAAGGTCAACAGGCATGCGGTTACTAACTACACTGAATAGACTTAGGTTGGGACATTGTGCGCATCCGCAGCATCTTCATCGGATAGGAGTAGTTAATTCACCCAATTATGAATGTGGGATAGTGGGTAGTATCAGACATATACTCATGACATGCCCTATTAACAAAAACTACAGTGACATTTTATAGGGTAAGTCCGGTATAGTTGGACCAGCGGGATAGACGGACCAGGGCGAGAACTTCCAGACGTGTTTATCAGATGGCGCCCGCAATCCTAATTTGACGGAATGCCAGTCACGCCATACCAGTTGAGCGAAGGTGGTCGTTAAACAACGTTGAAATACATTTTTGTGACCGATTAGCGTTTAAAACTACGTAATAAATTATTCGAGAATTTTATTGTGTGATGGTGAATTGATTTTAGGTAAGTTTTACAAGACAGTTATGCATAATATATATTATATGGCCCCTGTAGACTATTATAACCTAAAAATAAAAGCTCTGTCACCTTGATTAAGTATGAATAACCAGTGGTCCATCTCCCATCTCTCCCGTAAGTTTAGGATAGATGGATCGCATATTTTAGGGTGAGTTGGACCATAAATTATATTGCCAAAAATCATATATATAGGTCAATTCAATACATTTATTTATTTAACAGAGCCATGCCGACTAAATATAAACGCAAAGGAACATCAGAACGCGGAAATTGGTCTGCGAAATCACTCCATAATGCAATGGAAGCTGTGACAAATAAGACAATGGGCGTTAATCGGGCTGCCAAAGAATTTGGGATACCGAAAACGACCTTAAAAAGAAGACTAAAGTCTAGTAATAGTAATAGAATGAATCGCCTTGGACCTGACTCTCAGTTAGGTGATGAGACGGAGAAAAAATTAGTGGCTCGCATACTTAAGTTACAGAAATATGGTTTTGCTCCAGACAGAGATAGCGTCAGAAAAATGGCATACGAACTTGCAGAAAAACTTAAAATTAGGCATACTTTTAACCAAGATACGTGTAAAGCAGGCTATGATTGGCTCCAATTATTTTTAACTCGTCATTCTGAGATTTCAATCCGTAAAGCCGAGGGAATTTCTTATTCACGAGCAACAAGTTTGTGCAAAGAAAATGTTAGAAAGTATTTTCGCTTACTAGCTCAGGTTTTGGATGAAAATGATTTAAATGATAAGCCCGCCCATATATTTAATGTAGATGAAACTGGACTACAGTTAAACAATAAACCAGATCAGGTTCTAGCCAAGAAGGGGTCAAAATGTGTGGCAAACATTACTTCAGCAGAAAAAGGGGAAACGATATCCGTAGTGGCCTGCAGCAATGCTGAAGAAGTGTTTCTGCCTCCATATTGTATTTTTAAGGGGAAGAATAGAAAGGAAGAATTTTCAACCGGAATGCCCCCTGGGTCATATATCGCAATGTCAGAAAAGTCTGCATATGTTAATGCCGATATATTTCTTCATTGGCTGAAAACTCATTTCCTGCCAAGAAAACCGAATGGAAAAGTCTTACTTATTTTGGACGGACATGCTTCCCACACAAACTCTCTCAGTATGTTGGTGTTTTCGGAAGCGAATGATATCATTCTTTTGTGCCTACAAGCGCATACAACCCATTTCCTGCAGCCATTGGATCGATCCTTTTTCAAGTCCTTGAAGAGCTACTATTATTCGGCCTGCGCTAGCTTCATGAAAGCAAATCCTGGAAGAAAATTGGGTAGACTTCAGTTCGGTGAACTATTGGGTTGCTCTTGGAACAAAGCTGCTATGGTACAGAATGCTGTGTCCGGATTTAAAGCCACATGTATTGTTCCATTTTGGCCCGATGCAATCCCAGATTACGCTTACCTTACTCCAAAGGAAAACGCTGATTTTTCTTCTGCAGAAAACAATATCCTTCCTTGCCGTCCAATACGGATATTGTCAACAACGATGTCTCATTCACTAACGATTCTCCACAGCCAAGTTGTTCTCATCATAGTGACAAAGTAATTAATACGTCTCCGTCTACAAAAACGGACACACCTGGGAAGCTTCTGGATGACATATCACCAATTCCTGTTTCTGCGTGTTTACAAAAAGCCAAGAGACGCGGACGTCAACTTGCAGAAGTTCTTAATACGCCAGAAAATATCGAAGTTGTGAAGAACAAGAAACGTCCCTTATCTACAGCTCCATTAAAGAAGCAAACAAATATTTTAAAAAAGGTAAAACACCCGTTAAGAAGAGCAACAGTTCCTACCTCAGACTCTTCTGATTCTGATAGCCCTATACTAGATGATGAGAGTAGTGACGGTGAAACAGAAGACAATGCTGAGTTTATAGGCTGTGGGGAGGAGTTTCTTAGAACAAAAAATAAAGATGAATGGCTCTGTTGCATTATTTGCAAAGGTTGGACGCATGAAGGATGTACTGGTTATATCAACTTATGCAATGAATGTGGAAAAATAGCCGCAAAAAAGAAATAAATGTTTTTGTGTGCTAATATTAGTTATAATTATATGTTAATTATTATTAAAGACATTTGTCATTAGTTCTAGGAATACATTTTCTACTGGTCCGGTTCTCCCGATATCGATTCTCCCGATATCGATGGTCCATCTAAACCGGAGAAGGTCCGTCTAACCCAAATTTTTTGCAATTATATTTTTTTAGTTTTATCTTTTTGAGAATAGTATTTTCTAGTTTTGTTATCACCAACCTGTAATCTTGTATGTAATAAATACTTACACGAATATTCAGAATCTTACTAAACATTTCGATGAAGTTTTGTTAATTTCAATAAAAGTGGTCCAACTATACCTATAATAGTATACTTAAAAATTGCATGAAACTGCTTTATGTGTAGAAGATATGCTTAGAGAACCTTCAGCTAGTAGTGCTTTGCTTTTGTGTAAATTTTTCAAAAAATGTAATAGAGTCATATAAACTAATTTTAGATCCAGAAAGAAGTGGTGTGTGTCCCAGAGACAGACGCATGAAAGTGCAGCTTTTTCCTAATTAAATCAAAGTCACACATAGTACGGGGTAGACAACTCGATGGAGTTAAGTCCAATAACGGAAGAAAGGAGAAGAAGGATACAACAAGTTAGTCAGTCTACTTCTCTGAATGTGCATTTGCTGACGATCTCATGATTAGCGTGCCAACAGAAAGAAACCTATATGCTAATCTAACAATATGGGAAGAAGAACTTAAGAAAATGAACCTCGAAATTAATATGAATAAACAAAAGTGATGGTAATAGGGAATTAAAATGAACAAATTATAATAAATCGGCGACAAGAACATATCCAACAAGTTAATGACTACAAGTGGCCAGGAATAATATTAGAAAGAGGATGAAATAAAAGAAAGAATTAACAATACAGCAAAAATGTACCATAGTTTGAAAAGGTCTGTTATAAGAAAAAAATAAGTAAGCGGAAGAACAAAATCACAGTGTACAAAACGATTTTTACGCCAACTCTAACTTATGGGATTGAAAGCTGGGTACTAAACGAACCACAAAAGAGCAGATTACAAGCAATCTAGATGAGATATCTTCGAGCAGTCAAAGAGGTAACACGTAAGGATATAATACGAAACGGAGTAATTAGGGTAAAATTAGGTCAAAAACATTCAAAAGAACCAACGAAACGAATATGGAGAACAAAAGTACAAAAGAAAAGTAAAAGACACAGACCGAAAAAATCTTGGAATGATCAAGTAGCTGCAATACTACAAGAAAGAAACAAAACATGGAAAGAGGCAACAGCACTATCTAAAAACAAAAAAGAATGGGCAAAGTTCGTACACCAAGGTTTATGAACTAGTATATACTGATATTGTATTATATACCTTACACCTAAGGGTAAAAGGTTAACGATTATATATATATATATATATATATATATATATATATATATATATATACTAGCTGAAAATGCCCGCTTCACAGAGATTTTTTCCTTATTCTCATTGTTATAAAAACCTTAAAACTAAACTGAACCATCAGTGCATCATGTACAAATTATACATCTCTTCACTAAACAATGTACACCTGTTTAAGAAAAGAATTAAACATTTTATAACTAACTACGATGGCGACTTCGTCCACGTTCAAACCAATGGGTACCCCCACCCATACAAAAAACACTTCAAATGTTTCACAATGATCTAAGATGTTCGGAGATGTTCCCAAACGTTCGAACCCACAACAGATCTTGCTTTATATACTCCTACCAATAGGTAGCCCCACCCATACAAAAAAGGCTTTGATTCTCAATGTTCTAGAATATTCGAGTGTGTTCTTGAACGTTCCACTATAATCTGGGACATTCCAGACTATTCCCGAACATTTCACAACATTCCAGATTGTTCCGGGATGTTCCGGAACTTTCGAACCCACGACGGATGTTGCTTTATATACCCCAAACAATAGGTAGCTCCACCCTAACAAAAAATCATTTGAATAGTCCACAATGTTCCAGAATATTCTACAACGTTCGCGAGTGTTATGGAATGTTCCACAATGATCTGGGATGTTCCCGAACATTCCACAACATTCCAGAATGTTCTGCAATGTTGTGGAATGTTCTCCAATACTCTCGAATGTTCTAGACTGTTCTAGAGGGCTAAACTTCCAGCCCTTATATCTTCAAAAGAATGCCCTTCAGTAAAAAATGGGAACCTTCTTCATGGAGGAGTTTTAGCGGCACGCACATTGTACACTTTAACATATATTGATATTGATAACATATTTCCGGAGAAACGCCCTTTAGATTAAAAAAAAACATTCTTGTTTGAGGGGGGTCAAAGGACTATCACTGCATGTAAGTCCATTAAGCGTACCTTAATTAGTTTTTGAGTTTTAGTGGCACGCACATTCCACACTTTCTTTTATAATATAGTATAATAATGTGAGTTCCTTCAATCCACTATTTTTGTATGGAATCTTTGGGAGAAATTCACAAAAATTATTCAAAATATGAATAATGTGATGACAAAATAGGATAGAATTATATTTAATTCTTCTCACTCAAGAGGAATCTTAAATTCGATGAAAATGTATTTCCTAATGTGATTTTACCTCTATTAAATCTATTAATAGTCCGGCCCAGACAACTAAATTATTTTAATTTTAAAGAACATTGTTTGCATTTAATTACAGAAACATTGCTTCACAGTGTTGTATTAATAAAACAATGATAATGTATATAATAAAACTATTTACATAATGAAATCTATAGATATTTACACAGCCAAAAATATTTTATTTAATGTCACGTTAAATTGAATGTTTATATAATTTTGTTAGATGAATAAATATTTTCTGAAAACTGACCTATATCTTGCCGCTGAAGAAACCATAATTTATTTTATTACCTATTCGCGTATACGTCAGAAAATGGATAACATATTTCAAATCATGAAATTTCTTGATTTTTAAGAGGTTAACGAAACATAACATAAACTGTGAAAGCGGAAAACCTGATTTTTACTTTTCTGCTAACTCTATCTACGATGCGAGAAAAGTACAGGTTTACCCCTGAAAAAGTTGTTTTAGATTCTTTTTTAGTTATTTTGAATTGATTCTTTTTGAGTATTATTATACAGTGTGACCCATTTAAATTGGAACCACCCTGTAAGATAAGCATTTTTCGATCAATCTCCAAAAAAAAAGTTTGTAATATTAAGGATCCAAAACTGTATCTTATCAGAAATTTCCATAATAAATAAATAGAGTAGAGTTTTGTATTTAATGGTTATAAATTCTCTTTATTGCAAAGCGCTTTCGACTTTCGTCATCTTCAGTGCTTCCTGAAAGTAAATACTCAGTTGAAAGTACAGAAATATGAGTGTAAAAATGAGGTTATAACATTGAAAAAATTATTAGGTAAGTACTTACAAGTCAGGTAAACAAGAAGTTGCAGGCCATGTGGTATGCAGAAGCAACGTCAACCAGATGCGGAATGTATAAAGTCAAATGTCAAAAATGTCAAAGTGGAAATACCAGTACCAAGCTAAAGAGCGGTCTAGTGAGTATTGAAATGGAAGCGTTACCTAACGTAAATTTAATTATATTTAATCCTTTGATAGAGAGGAAGAAAATCTATGTCCCAGTTCACTTGTTTGTTTAAACAAAGCTCATTTTTATTAAGTTCTCTGGAGATCTCAAGTGTCTCAAACAAATCCAATCTAAGAAATTCCTTATTATCAATCCTGTGCAAAAATTTTGAGTTTCTGTTACGGCTAAAATTATGCTTGTGAAATTTGAGATGGTTACCAAATATGGACTTGTCAGGTCTCTTCAGATGTTCATTTAGCACTAAATCACCCGAATAGAGGAAATTTGGGAGCACAACAGATATCGAGATGCGGTTTTCTGCATTGTGTTGGTGAAGGTCCAAGAAGAAACTGACGAAAATGTGGGTTAGCAGTTTTTTGAAAAACGCCTTCTGGGCCCGTTACAACACATATTATAAAAACAATTGCTTTGGGAGTCTTGTGTGCTTCGAAACTGGATTTGAGAAAGGCGCCAACGCTATAAAGGGAGTAGAGTATCGTTACCACGGAACCGAGCGTATCGAGCACAAGCATATGCTGAAGCCACCAACAAAAAAGTCGACCTTGCACGCATAATTCAGACTGCCAATGCGTTAACCGAGCATATCAAGCGTGTCTATTTCCAAGTACAGGCTTGGTATGGTTCACCAGGTCACGACGAGACCTTAGATCCGTTACAATGGGGGTGGGAATTGGTGGATGGAGAGCTCAGTCCTGTCACCATGACCCAGGAAGCCGGCCCCGAGGAAATTTTGAACAAAATTTCGTGTTCTTGCCAAACTGACTGTGGCATGAGGTGCGGTTGCCGCCGAAGTGGGTTGGTGTGCTCACTGGCATGCAAGAATTGCGATGACAATTGCTCAAACCAAAAAGGCGCTCCCGATGGGGCCGATAATAGTGACGACGAAGAAGATAAAGAAGAGGAAGAAAATGGAGAAGGGGAAGAAGGAGAGCAACGGGAAGAAGAAGATGAGGAGTTTGAACAAGATGTTTAGTTCTTAAGTTGAAAATTTCAGTTTATAATGAATAATTCAAGATTAATAAAAACTTCTATTTGTTATTTGAATAAAGAATTATGTTCATAATTTGTGATTTTTCACTAGCTGCTTAACCATTTCCTAGCCGCCCCTGAGTGACCTGGATTTTACAATGCCAGCATTGAATTCAGAATCTCCGAAAACCCCCGAGTAACGAGTTTGGAGCCATTTACATGGACTACGCGATTTCCCCCCAGAATGACCCACCAGATACCCCCACAGACCCGCCCCCGTGCACCCCCGAGTAATTACAATGCCACAGTTGAATTCAGCATCCCCGAAAACCCCGAGTCACAAGCTTGGAGCGATTCTCATGCACGCTGCCATTCCTGCCCCAATTCGGTCCGGCGCACCCCCACAGCGCCGCCCCTGAGCGACCCAGATATTGCAATGCCAGCATTGAATTCAGCATCTCCGAAAACCCCCGAGTAACGAGTTTGGAGCCATTTACATGAACTACGCGATTTCCCCCCAGAATGACCCACCGGATACCCCCACAGAGCCGCCCCCGTGCACCCCCGGATAATTACAATGCCACAGTTGAATTCGGCATCCCCAAAAACCCCCGAGTAACGAGTTTGGAGCGATTCTCATGCACGCTGTCATTCCTGCCCCAATTCATCCCTCGCGCACCCCCGCACACCCTCGGGTAATTCTAATGCCAGAATTGGATCCAGCATCTCCGAAAACCCCCGAGTAACGAGTGTGGAACGATTTTAATGCACGCCGCCATTTCTCCCCCCAATTCACCCCCTGGACAGCCCCACAGAGCCACCCCCGTGCACCCCTGGGTAATTAAAATGCCAGAATTGAATTTGGCGTCCCCGAAAACCCCCGAGTAACGAGTGTGGAGCGATTTTAATGCATGCTGCCATTTCTCCCCCCAATTCACCCCCCACGCACCCCCACAGAGCCGCCCCCGTGCACCCCCGGGTAATTCTAATGCCATAATCGAGTTCGGCAGCCCCGAAAACCCCTGAGTAACGATTTCCGAGCGATTTTTCCGCGTTTACAATCGTTCCCATAACGGTACAAATAATGATGCAATTGGAAAATGCATTTTCCGGCCCAGAAGGCGTTTTTCAAAAAACTGCTAACCCACATTTTCGTCAGTTTCTTCTGGGACCTTTCCCAATACAATGCAGAAAACCGCATCTCGATATCTGTTGTGCTCCCAAATTTCCTCTATTTTTGCTAAATGCCCTAGTCTGCGAGTGAGAAGTGGTCTGCAGGTTCCACCAATGTAGGAGGCCGGGCAATCAGAACACGCAAGTCTATACACACCGCTACCTTTCAATTTACTAATTTTATCCATTGAGTTAACTAAATAATTGCTCAAACTGCTGTAAGCTTTAAAGGAAACTTTTGTTCCAGGTACTGTATCTTCTATGAATTTGAAAATATCCCTGCACATATTTTGATCAAAAAAACGCATGGAAAAGTATTTCACCAAAAGTGGGTTGATTGTAGGAGGAGGAATAAAGGCGAGTCTTCTGTCTATCCTGTATTTAATTTTGTTAATCAATTTATGAATAATGTAAGGTTGGTAGCCATTGTTAACAGCAATCTGTTTTAATATGTTAACCTCGCTGTTGTAATTTGAAGGAGCTAGAGGAATTGTTAAAAGTCTATTAACGTAGTAGTTGAAGGAGGCCATTTTATGTTGCATAGGATGAGAATTGAAAGGTATGACGTAATCAGTCTGAGTGGGTTTTCTGTAAATAGAAAAATCTAATTTGTTGTTCAATTTAGTTATGGTTAGATCCAAAAAATTTAATCTGTTGTCTGATTCCACCTCAAAGGTAAATTTGGTTTTGGGGTGTACATTATTTAAGAATCAAGTACATCCAGAGCATCATTGGAGTTACCTGCAATGAAAACCAGGCAATTATCGACGTAGTGAATTCATCGAACAATTTTATTAATCTTGTTGATAATGTATGAGTTTTCCAAATTTTCCATAAAAATGTCAGCCAAGAACGGAGAGAGAGGGTTACCCATAGCCAAGCCTTCAGGTTGGCTATAAGATTTCCCATTAAAGACAAAAAAAATCTTGAGAAATGCAAAAATTCAACAAAGTTAAGATATCAGTTTTTGTAGAATCAGGAACTGAGTGTAGAGAAAGTAGGTTTGACACTAAAGGTAAAGTTTCAGATTTAGGTATGGACGTATACAGGTTGCTGACTTCAAAGGATATCATAAGTGTATTGTTGTCGAGTCGAAAATTTTTAATTTTGTTAATTAATTCTGCAGTGTTATTTACCGAATTGGACGGTTTGTAGTTGGTGATGTTCTTTATCACTTGCAGGATGAATGTTTGCCAATGTAGAGACAGGAGTGTTCTGAAAGCTTACCACTGGTCTGACTGGAATGCCCTCCTTGTGTATCTTCAAGAGACCATATAATCTGGGCATTTGAGGATTGCTAGGAATTGAATTGTATGTTTTGTTGAATTCATAATAAAGATCTTCACAAACTTTTATGTAATTTTTGGTTTTTGAAATGAACTTGTTAAGTGGGTTTGAGTTTAAATATATGAAGTTGTTGGAGCTCAAAAAGTCTTCAACCTTTGTGATATAATCTGTTTGATCAAGTATGACTACACAGCTGCCTTTATCAGCTTTAGATAAGATGAGATTGTTGTTGGAAATTTTTTTTGATAAGTTTATGTAAAGTTAAATTTTTATGATTGGACTTCCTCAAGTAACCAGCGGTACCTTCTTGTGAGAGCGTTGATATTTGGTTATAGTGAACTGACAGAAATTTCTAATCTTTTGTTTGATGTTGTTGTTATTGGAAAGTTTATCAATCAAAACATCTAATTCGATGGAAAATGAAGTAAGTTCTTTTCCAGACTTGTCTATATTCAATGAGAATTTCAATCCCAACAGGGCTATCTCCTCATCATGAAATGAAGTACTAGATAAATGTTTAATACGTTCATGAAATTCAAATTTTGAAACCTTTCCAACAGTAAGTTGAAAGTTTTGCCTATTTTTGCAGAGAATAAGTGAGTTCAGTTTCTTGTTAACTTTCTTGAATTTCAACCCGCTTAGACATACCACCCGGTCCTCCGTGTCATTAAAGAAATTTTGAAGTAAAGGTAAAAATAAAGGATTGTCTGAGATAAGTTTATCATAACAAAATTTCAAGTCAACATTGGTACGATCTAACTTGGTATAGTAGCAGTCTTGATAATTTTCCTCTGTGTTGGGTTTTAGGTGAGAAGGTATGTTAGTTGGCATAATGGTTCTGGCAAATCTCGGGATGACACCCTCTCTCAGACACCTGTTTAAAAACCATATGTCTATGTGTAACAAGCTTCTCCTAATCGACAACTTCCTGTAACGATCAGCTAGGGCTACCATACTGTAGATAATTGAATAAATATGTGGAGCTGAATACACTGTTTAGGTGGGTACTGGTATTTCCACTTTGACATTTTAACATTTTACTTTACACATTCCGCATCTGGTTGACGTTGCTTCTGCATACCACATGGCCTGAATTTTAACATGTTTCTCGTTGAGTTATTAAGTAGAACAATATTAATTGTAACAATGTTTTTTATTTATTCAACAACTTCCTGTTTACCTGACTTGTAAGTACTCACCTAATAATTTTCCCAAAGTTATAACCTCACTTTTACAACTCATATGTCTGTACTTTCAACTGAGTATTCACTTTCAGGAAGCACTGACGATGACGAAAGTCGAAAGCGCTTTGCAATAAAAAGAATTTATACACTCAAATACAAAACTCTACTCTATTTCTTTATTATTTGAACAAGTGTATTCAGCCCTACATATTTATACAAATTTCCATAACTTTAGTTTAATTTCCAAGGCATACTATGTTTTTTATTCGTTGTCAAAGACTGCAAGATTTATTAGGCAATTTTTGTTTTCAAGTTTGACTACACCACTGAATTTGTAGTTGTCAGAAATAAAAATCGTCACAATTTCATTGATAGATATTGGTTAGCAACGAAGTTAAAACAACTTTAATTTGGGAAACAAAGTATTGGATTATAATTATTATTTATATTATAGACTTATTTCAAATCCGGTAACTCTGTTGATACAAAGTAGAATACCCGTGAACTTATATAGTGAAAATCAATAGCTTATTCCTTTCAACAGTTATAACTTCTGAAGTTATGGTAATGTGAACGATTTGTGGGGAAATGGATTTTGTAATAAAAATCTAGCAATTATATTCCCTTAAAATAATTTAACTAAATATAGTATAGTTGATTCTAAAATAAAATAACTCAAAATTGAAAGTTAATTAAGTTTTGATAAGTACTTCAAAACTTTTTTTTGTTCATTTTATTTTTTCCGGCCATGGAACTACTACTTGAAAATTAACTCTCAATTTTGAGTTAGTTTAGAATCTACTTATAACCTATATTCAATTGAATTATTTTAAGGGAATATAATTTACAAATTCAATGGCGTAGCCAGATTTTTATTAAAAAATCCGTTTCCCCACAAATAGTTCACATTACCATGAGTTATAACTGTAGAACGGAATCTATTGCCTTCAGATTTTCACTGTATACGTTCACTGGTGTCCTACTTTGTATTAACAATATTGCCGGATTTGAAATAAGTCTAAAATCTATAGCTGCCAAGTTTCAGTTAGTACTATAAAATCAATTCTAGCATGTATATTATCCAATAATACAAGCAGCTCATTCATATTTTTTGTTACGCTCCGAATATTCATATGGAATATTTTAAAGTCCTCAACGTTAATATGATTTCTAAATGTTCCCGGGATCTGAATTTTAGTTGATTGAATTGGATCATTTTCATAATCCCTAATATAAGCATCAATTTCGGTTAATATTAAAAAAATTGTTTTAAATAAAATTTGCTGTTAATAAATATTTAACAAAAAATTTAAAATTACAGGGGTAACATCTAAAAGATGAACTTGGTTAACCAACTGTAACAAATGTCAAGAAACACACAAAATAAGTAATACAAATTCCTAAAATATTTAATTTGACGTTAAGATTTTTTGATTCCTGGTTACACGTTTTGAAGCTTCTGATTCTGTGTTTTCCTTCAATTTTCTTTTCGTTCCCGTTTGTGGCGACGAGTTTTCTTTCGAAGTAGAGCTTTTCCCGTTGTTTGTTGTTAATATTTCTATTGCATTCGGTATTTTTACCTGATCTTCGTATCCGTATTCCTTGCCTTCCACGAATAGCCTATTTTTCTCGATCTTTGCTTTAAGGTTGTTACTCTTGGCTAACTTCAGATTCTGACCTAACACTTTTTTTACGTTGATAGTCTGTGTGAGTTAGGTCGCATGCAAAAAACAATTTACTTCCTTTCACGATTTTCGATTTTTCTAGTATCTCTGTTTTAAAAAAATAGTTCGTGCACTCTATGGTTAGTGGTCTAGGCTTGTTGCTAGCAGTTATTGTGCCAATTCTTCGAATGTCTCTAAAGTCGCTTAAATTGCAATTAATGTTTAGTTGGCTTTTCACTATATCTACAAGTTTCACTATATCTTGTTGAGGATCATCCTCTTCAAGATCATATAGTATTATGTTGTACTTTTTTAGGTTTCGTTCAACGGTTAGAAGCTTATTTTTTAGTTGCTGATTTTCTACTTGAAGCTTATTATTCTCTTTTTTGATTACAGAAATATCTATGTTAAAATCTTCTTTTAGGTCTCTTATTTCCCTCTCAAATGTTTCTTTTAAATCTTTATTTTGCCTGGTAATTTCAGTTATTTGACTTTTTATAGTCTCGTTTGATTCTTTTACGCTTTTCAAAATGCGATAAATTGCTGCGTTGTTGATTTCTTCGCCCATTTGTTAAAAATAAATTTTATCGACTTGAATGTTGTTAGTTTTATGTTAAATTCTCATTGTTCGTTAGAATTTACTTATATGTTTAAATCAAATCTTATTATTATTATCTAAATACAAATTATAATCAAATACTTTGTTTCCAAAATTAAAGTTATCGTAACTTCGTTGCTAACCAATATTTTTTCATGAAATTTTGATGGTTTTTATTTCTGACGACTACAAATTCAATGGTGTAGTCAAACTTGAAAAATAAACTTTTGACGTTTTCGACAAAGAAAAAAGTATAGAGTGCCTTGGAAATTAAACTAAAATTATGGAAATGTGTGTTAAGATAAAGTTTTTAGTCCTTAATATTAAAAAAAATATTTGGAGATTGATTGCTAAATACGTATTTTACAGGGGTGGTTCCATTTTAAATGGGTCACACTGTATATTGAGTTTTTGAGTGCGGAAAAGTTAGTTTGAATCTTAAAAACCGCATTTAAAACACGGGTTTCACATGCGCAAAATGACTCTTTAAACACTAGTGTTTCAAATGGGAACAGTCACATCTCGTTTATCTTTTTTCTTCTAATCGTCACATCACGTGTATCTTTTGTATTTTAAATTTCATGTTCCATGATAATTTTGTTCTGTGTCATTTGATTTGTCAGTCAGCTGTCAGAAATCGTTCGCAATGTTATATGAATATAATTAAGATATCGATGGTCTGTTTCCATATGTGGCTATCTACAAAATACTAATTGTTCAGAAAACGCAAAATAAAATTTAATACACTCTATCAAATCAATTTTCAGAAAGAAATCCATTTAGCTAAAATACTCATTTCAATTCATAGGTTCTTAATTAATGAAAAGTAATCATGTGTTGTTAAGCTTATTCAGAACTTTGTAAAAGGTGAATAAAAAGTAAACTAAACAATAAACTGCAGATAGGCATTTTTGTCACTAAAATATTTTGTTAAAATAATGGTGATACAAAAAAGTTAAAAACTAAAAACAAAAATCCAATTAAATGAAAGATCAAAATTATTGGGAAAAAAGTCTTTTTCTGCAGGGTCATTAATATCTGGTAGCACAGTGTCATCCTTAATGCTTTCATCACTTAGCAAATTTTTAAAACAGAACCGACAATCGTCTGTACACTTCCAGAATTGCAAATATCTCTTAAATGTTTCAGCTTTAATGCAGAATTTATTTTTTCTTGATATAAAGGTTTGAGACATCCTTACATCCTCCCATAGAAGCTGCTGTAACTCGGCGTCCTCTACGTGGAAGAATCATAATACTGCGAAAATCTTCATCTACGTCAGTTATGATTTTCATTACAAAGGGGATGTCTTCTCATAACTTATCCACTTAATGTGGTGCCGATTTACCACATTTCCATCTTAATCTTTATTTCAGTTTATCAAAATTATTAGCGTTTCCAGTCAAAAAATACAATCTCCTTTTTTTGAAAAGTTTGATACATAGGTTCATTTTGTTTTACATATATTGCAATAGTAAATAAACTGGTTCATTTTTGGCTGCAGTTCGATTCTGGCATGCATAGAATCGCATTCCATTTGACTATGGGCAGAAACTAAAAACTTTTGATCGATGACTTTGATGAGTAAAACTTGCCCAGCATAAAGAAACATAGCGGCCACAAATTGGTCTTAGTTTTGACCCCCATATGCGTCGCTATAGAGCCTTACATTTTGAATAGTTCTAGGAAGTGTTTTAAGGTGCCGAAATAAATATGAGACTATTTCGCTGGGGCCACGTGAACCTCTTACTTCAGACCACATATAACATTTGCCAGTATTATCTCGACAGTTTAAAATTATAAAATTGTATATGGCTAACTTGGTCTTATAAAAAAGAATGGGATTTGTGGTATCTGTTGACACATACAATACTTGCTGCAAATCAAAGAAAGCTGAATGTATCTATCCAGGATTTTCTTTGGCTGTATCATCCAAGCGTTTTTCCTGTCTGTCCCTCTCCTTATTTTTTATGTGAAGGTCATATGTTTCTTGTATATTAGGTTTGGTTACCGCGTTACCAGTTTCATACGAAGTGCATGTGGGACATTGATTCTTTCTAGGCTTATGGAATGATAGTCAAAATGTATCCTAAAAATATGGCGATAATACAACTCTTGCAAGCATTCCATATTAAATTAGTACTTATATATAATATAGTTGTATTATAATACATTCTTATACACATTTGATGGTCCATACACAAATAAATGTTTCGCTTATCCGAAACGTGAAGAAACGACATAGAAATGATGATGCGAGAAACAGAGTTCTTTAAGATTATAATATCTGCTAATTTCAAAGGAAATCCTATCAATGAAAAACGGCATTGCCACTAACGTCGAATATAAAATTACGTTTCCAAATTTGGACATTTAGAATAAGATGACAACGATGGAAAACCAGATGAACGGGAAAATCAAGGAGTTAGAGAGAAATATGACAGATTTAAGAACACAAAATACGCCAACAGAAGATAAGAAGATCGAACACATAAAACCCTATAAGCCATATATACTCGTACATCCCAAGATACAAGATTTTGGCAACTTCGCCCGAGTCAAGGCCCTAATGTTCGACGGAAAGACGTCGTAAAACAGTTTCTAGCAGCCGCTAGAATGAATAATTGGTCCGATAAGGGGAAAACAGTGAACGTATCCATTATGCTTTGGGAAGACGCATTATGTGCATCAGACGATATCCCTTGAAAAAACGGATGACTGAGTAACTCAAAAAGAGGTTGGATATGTGATATGGTCACGAACATCTAACACACTTGTACCAATCCCAGCTAGAGAAACGAAGGCAAAAACGTGACGAAACCCTTCAAGAGTATGAAGTGGATATTGCCCGACTAGTTCGGTTTGCTTATCCATAAGCAAAACAGAACATGATGGAATGTCTGGGCATCCAGGCCTTTATTGATGGCTTAAGTTACCCCTATATGCAGAGGACGTTTCGTCTAGCCCATCCCAAAACATATGAAGCAGCCACGAAGGACCTTACAAGAAGAAGGTGATGCAGACAGACTTGACAAGATCGTCCACTTGATAAAGAGTATGGTACACATGAAGCCGAAAAAGGGCAGATGCTGGAATTGTGGTGAGCTAGGACATGAACACAGCTCGAGAAAGCGTCCCAGGACTCCTGTAAATCAAGAATCCCAGTCACAGGGAAACTAGAACGGGTCGACTACGAAGGGGCAGCACCGACCCAGGATCGTTTCAAAGACAATCTCATACTGATATCATCTCTCAAATGTCGTAACGACAGTTGTTTTGACGTATTTATAACTTTAGTACATAGTATCATTTTGGTCATTGAACAGTAGTAGTAGCACCGTACATATAAAAGCATAGTAGCGACACTCTCAAATCGTCCCTTTGAAGTCTTTGTGGATAATTTCGCCGACAATGTTCTAAGAAGTCGGGCAGTTGTTCACTGGCAGGCGGTTTACGAGGGACTGCTGTCGTGCTACTTCTATGGAAATATATACTGTATACTGCAGAGCTTCGTGTCGTATGGTCTAACGCGAACTCCTGTATACTAAGCAAGCCGACGTCACCTGCTAGAAACCTGCTACTCTATAAGCGGGGTAAAGCGGGTTCGCATATCGGCTTCCGCACAGAGTGTCGCTACTATGTGTTTATATGTACGGTGGTAGTAGTAGATATTCGTACCTAGCCGAGAGAGCATTTTTTTAAATTCCGTCGCTTGTAGTTGTCGACCAACCAGTTATCATTCTGCTTCATTATAATTAACTACGGTGAAAGCATAGGCGTAGCTAGGGGGGGGAGGGTGGTCCGGGCCCACCCTAGAAAAATGCCCTTCCTCATACATAATAAAATAACTTCATCCTTAATTACCGAAACCGAAAACCGTCTTCAAAAAGACAATACACGCATGATCTATCGTCCCGCTCTCATTGACGTCTTTTTGACTTAGGATAGGTCTAAAATGCAATGGCACGCACGCAGGTGTTGGCGCTGGTCTCGATGTGGTCCCGATACCGTATCGAGGTGAATCAGGTAATTGGCGTGGGAGCAAGGGACGGGGCGTGGCGTGGAATCAGAAAAACAATAGTTACTTACAGAATATAAAAACAAACACTTCAAGCTTCAACTTGGTGTTGGAATGTTGGATGTGTGCTTGAACCTTGTTGATTGATTGACCGTGCTCTTTGACACAATAAGTCAAAGAAATGAACTATTTTTCTTCATAATTCGACTGATATGATACATGTACCGAACTATTATCATTGAGCGAGTTATTTATTTACTTAGGTACTCTGAGGTAAGGTGTGTAATCTACCACCATTCATTTCATTCACCGTCGCTCGCGTTGTCACTATTCGATTCGTCCATCGGGGGAATTTTCACATACCTACTTAAATCTGAAACTAAAACAAGAGAACTGAGACATTTTAAGGTAAGCTGATTAAGATAACAGCAAGTAGCAGCATTACCTAGAATTTTCTGGTTGTATAGCATTTTCTACAGTTTGACAGTGAGCTCAGGAAAGAACAGAACTAGAAACTTCTACATTTGTCTAAATGGCGGGATTTGGTATAAAAGAAGTGACTTACGGTGCCCGAGGCAGTTTCAAATTGGTAGCGATAATGAAAGCCAAGGAAGTGAATAACAGTGAAAGTTAACGTTGAAAGTAAGTGAAAATAAGTGAAACAACCCTTTTCTAGTGCAGTTAATTTATATTATTAGTATTTGTTCGGTGTTCAGTACATTTTCATACATATTTTCGGCCTCCCGTAATCTGTGTACGTGTACATTTTCTAGCAATAAAGACAGTCACTTCCGAACAATTGGAGTTGTCATCTACAGTCCAAATCCTCCGAATTCTCAAAAGTGTTATTTTTTCAATGTTTTACAGAGCTTTTCAAATTTTTGTCGTCTTTATTAATATGTGTGGCTACATGGGGTAACTTTTAAACATTTTAAGGAGATTTCCGCCAATAAAACAACGTTCTGTACTGTACATACGCGTATAAAGTATTTTTACAAATAAGTTGCTGCTTTGATATGAATATAAGACAAACCTCAAAAATCTGTAATTTTTTTCTTGTGCATATTTATATTATGAAATCAGCAAAATGTTTATAAAATGATTAAAATTTACAGTTACATTGTAGCCAAAAATAAAAAAACAGTAACAATTTTGAATTCCGCGCGCAATGCTTAACGAACCATCATATATTATGATCTGTCTTTTTGCGTTTATTTTCTGTTTCGGAATCGTAGATGAGAAAATTATTAAGATTGCAAAATGAATGAAAATAACGCAATAAGAAAATACATCGCGTTCGCGACTAAGGAAGTTAGAATTTTTCATTGAAACACATTAATAATTCTATTTTGCTTCGTAATTCGGAAGAAAATCCTTTCATGTGGGTGTTTTTGAGTATTGATTTAATTAGTTTAATTAGCTACTTATATAATTAGTAATTATTTTCGAAAACCTGTACATGTTCTAAGAAGGTAAAAATTAGGAAATAGGGTTAGGATTTTACTACATGCTGTTATTTTTTTTAAGCAAAACATGAAGAAATTCAAAGACATCAGGTCATTTTTCAAAAAACTCGAACTGTCAAAGATTGATAATGATAATCAAAATGCGACAAATGTAGCGGATCCAAGTGATAGTTCTTCTGCACAATCTAGAGCATCAACAAGAACGTTTCAAGAAAATTTCCGAAGCAATGATTTCGAAGATAGAAATATTCCTGAAAAAGACAGTCCTATTTCGAAGACAAGACAAACAGCTGATTCAGATCCGGAAGTAGTAACGTCTTCAGAATCTGCCGGTAATGAAAAGCGAAACAACTTGGACGCCCTGCAAACGGGAACATCGCAGCCTCACTTAAATTTCCAAAAAACAAACTTTGGCGCCAGATTAAGATCTTTTTCATCAAAATATTATGAATTATACAGCTGGTTAGAATACAACACGGAAGAAGATAAGGTCGACTGCTTTATGTGTAGGCACTACTACAATAAGGATGGACATAGTGATCAACATGAAAAATTTGTAAAAACTGGATACAATAATTGGAAAAAACTGGGAGAAAGTTTGAAAAAACATGCCGAGTCGTCACTTCATGTTGGTAGTACACAAAAATATGCATGCTACAAAACTTCTATCAAAACTGGAGATGTCTATCAGCAAGTAGTTAAGCAACAAGAGCAAGAAGTTACTCAAAATAAAGAATACTTAATGAAACTCATTGACATCATACTTACTCTTGTCCGTCAGGGTTTGCCTTTAAGAGGGCATCGAGAAGACAAATCGGCCAAAAACCGGGGAAATTTTTTGGAAATTTCCCAACTCATCTCCAAGTACGACGAAAACTTTCGCATGCATTTCGAGAAACATTTTAACTATTGCAGTCCAGATATTCAAAACGAAATCATTGAAATTATAGCATGCCTAACTAGAGAAGAAATCGTCAAAGAAGTAAAAGCATGTGGATTTTTCGCCTTGAGTGTAGACGAGGCGAGATGTTACAAAGAGGAGCAATTGTCAATTACGATCAGATACATAATCGACCTAAATGTGGTTGAAAGATTTATTGGTTTTATCAATTGTTCGACGTCCAGAGATGCGAAAGGATCGGCAACGCTGATTTTCGAAACACTGAATAAGAGCCAACTGGGCGATGTTCCGATTCTTGCTCAATCTTATGACGGGGCTAGCGTCATGTCTGGCAAAAACAGAGGTTTGCAGGCGATTATAAAAGAGACACATCCTCACGCCATATACATCCATTGCTTAGCGCACAAATTGAATCTGGTGGTTGTGGATTCGTGCGCTAACAACGTTGCATTAACAAAGACTTTTTTTAATGCAATCGAATGTTTATACATTCATTTTTCGCAACCCGGACATCATACCAACCTTGCTAAGATACAAAGATCTCTAGGAATCAATACCAGTCGCGAAATGGGAAGTCTGAGCACCACGAGATGGAGTTGTCGTTACGAAAATTTCCAAGCAGTACTCACCAATTTTGAAGCCATCAAAATGGCTTTGAATGAAGAGGTCGTGGAGAGTCGTGACAAAAATGCTGTAGAAGCCATAGGGCTGCTAATAACTAACTAAAACAATTGTTTATCATATCTTTACATATATTTCACTCTGTTCTCACTACGGTTAATGTTCTGAGTAAATTTTTTCAGACCAAAGATGCAACTTTGCCTCAGGCCAGTGATTTAATAGCCAGCACAATTCTAACCTTTGAAACATCTAGAAACCAATTTAAAATTTGGGACGAGATCGAACAGTTTGCAAAGAAACATGATATTTCTGTGGAACCTGTCCGAATATCAAAAAGGAGGCGTCAGGAAAAGGATTTCCATATTGAGACAACAGTTGGGAAAAGTAACATCTTAGATTTGCCGACAGACACTCAGCCACGGGAGTACTGGAAAATAAATATTTATAACCAGGTATTGAACATTATTGCCAACTTTAAACGGCGGTTTGAAAATATCCCATTGTCGAATGCAGTAGACGCTTTCCTGAAGCTAAATATGGAGAATGCAGATGATTTTGTTAAAAATTATAAAGATATTTTAAAAACCGATGAAGAGGCGTTGAATGCCGAGACAATGATAGTGAAAAACCTGTTTGTATTAAAAAAAATTGAAGCAAACGCAGAAAACGTAAAAAAATTTATAAATAAGGACTACTGCCCAAATATATATAAACTGCTTCAGACAGCACTAACGCTCCCTGTAAGCTCCGCCAGTTACGAAAGGAGTTTTTCTGCAATGAGACGAATAAAAACCTGGCTGAAGACAACTATGCTCCAGAATCGTTTCTCTCAAGTATCTTTGATAAATATAGAAAACGAATTGGTGAAAACTACAATAACATCATAGGCAGTCTTGAACCGGTTGGGCGAAAAACACAGAAAACTTAAAATTGTTTAAAAACATTTTTTTCTTATTTCAAGGTCGTGGAGTGGACCGATTTATATATTTTTGGTTTCTTTTGTCCTTATTTCAATGTCGTGGAGTGGACTTATTTATATTTTTGGTTGCTATGTTTTTTTTGTTTGTAACTTAATAATATTATACCATCTATTTGATTCACCTTGTTGTTGGTAATTTAAGAGTGGAGCTTTTGTCGGTGTATACCTAGCTATATTAGCGACTTAAGCTACATAGTTTTGGTCAGGACACAGATAAAAGAAAAATAGTATAGGATAACTGAAATCCATACTTGATGATGAGAGTCAGTGACCACCTTGCCGTGGCCGGCCGATTCATGACTGGGGCCAGGGCCTCCTTAGGAAAAATCCCTAGCTACGCCAATGGGTGAAAAGTGGGATTGATCCCCTTATTCCCTCCTCTATCTTACCCTATAGCTACGAGTATTTCACCGAAGATTTAAGAATTTACAACCTGCCGGTGCATAATGTAAGATTAATTTATTATGCAGTCCACTAATAAAATTTATTTATAGAAAAAATAGAGACTATTCTTTTGTGCAATATCAACAGTATATATATGTAGCTAGGTGGCAAGGTGAGGCTGCCAACGTCCACACTGAAATACAAATCCAATTGGAAATTGGTGCAGAAAAGTTCACGCATACGGTAATCGTAGCGGATATTGAAAAAGACGTGATTCTGGGAATCTACGTAATGAATCTACATGGTTTCCAGTTAGACTTTAAAAAGAGTACCGTGAGTTCCGATAAGGTATTCCTTCATCCATTTGAAGGCAGTGTGGTGTTAGCAGTGTTACATGAAGATGCCGTTCAACCTGCACGAAGCGAAACCATGATAGTAGCGTGGCTACAGGGATTCGTGGAGGAAGGTACACCGGTTATGATAGAGCCATGGAATCACGACGAAGAGGTTGGCAGAGGAGTACTAATTGAAAAAGGATTAGTTACGTCGGCGAAGGCGATTTCAGTACGTGTCATAAACGCAAACGATTACATAATTACCATAAACAGGAAACCAGGATTGGTTCGGTAGTAGATCGGTTTATTCAATTTGCTGCTACGGTAGGGCACGAAGCT
This sequence comes from Galeruca laticollis, assembly GCA_963921935.1. Lineage (NCBI taxonomy): Eukaryota > Metazoa > Arthropoda > Insecta > Coleoptera > Chrysomelidae > Galeruca > Galeruca laticollis. The sequence continues at coordinate 38,119,917 of OY998184.1, forward strand.
TCAAGTATGGAAACAGCAGTTTTGAAAGTTCTAGAACGTATGTCTTTGGACATACAGAACTATAGAGGGCAATCGTACGACAACGCTAGCAGCATATCTGTCGATATTCTGGTTTGCAAGCTAGAATCAAGGAAAATAATGAATTGGCCAAATTTATACCATGTGCTGCCCATTCGCTGAATTTTGTAGGTACCTGCGCTGCAGAATGTTCTCCTGTTGTAACAAATTACAAGAGAAATAACGAAAGTGAGTTTAACACGTAACAGAGCTGTGAGTGTGTCAGAACTACATGTGCCTAAAAAACTTTCAGCTACTAGATGATCAGCTAGAGTCGATGCTTGCACTGCTCTTTATGACAGTTAGGATTTTATTGTGATTGATGCCTCGCAAGCACCTAAAATAAAAGCCGAGGGGAAGGGTATATTGCAGAAAATGTTAAGCTTCAAGATTGGTATTATACTCTCTTTTTAGAGAGATATTTTTTAATTCAATATAACAAGACAAGCCATTCTATGCAAACGAAAAGTATGGATATAGTGACATTCGTTCAACTCCATAAACCATTAATTAACTTTGTTTCGGAAATTAGACCAACTTATAACAAATACAAGGAGAGCGGTAAATTGTTAACAAAATATTGTACTTATACGTTGAATTCTAAAATGAAGAAAAAAAGGAAATGTTTGCAAGGAGAGAGTGATGTTGGAGAAACTACTATTGATGGTAGGACTGATATGGAAGTAAATATGTTCTACGTGGTTGTAGATAATATAGTATCAGAGCGCGAGAGACGAAAAAATCGTACGATGAAATCAATGGGTGTATTGGTTCTCTTACAAACTTAGAGAACACTGAAAACAATTAAATAAAAGGGAGTTCGGCCCTGACCGAATACAGAGAATATGTGTTCAATGTGGGCTCTGATTATTTCCAAAGTTGCTAAGTGTTAACAAAGTAATAATTGTGAATTTTGTGTAGGGATACTTTTACAACAGTAAGTGCATTTGCTGGTATCTTCAAAATTAAATTATTGACAACAAAGTGTACGATATCTGTGTATTAAACAATTTCAGTTTCATTCATTTAAATTGTTATTGATGAGAAACCAGTCTCATTAGCTGGTTAATTACTAACGCAGGCCCATACACCTGTTTTATCAGGTGACAGGGCCGTATTATTTTTCGAACACTTCATCATGAACCCCAACCAAAATGTTTCGTCTCTTCCACATTCTCAGTCTAGATCAGATATTTCCCGAACCTATTCATCAGCAGCTTCAACCCCGATCTTCCCTTCAAAAGAAGAAGCAATCGTCTTCAGTGCATTAGAAAACACTCGTCTTCAAGATTACCTAATTCCTCTGGGTAGTATAATCCAGCCAAAAAACATAATCTTTTCATCCCGGTTATCAAACAACTGGATATGCATGTATTTATCCAATAAACATCTAGTAGAAACTTTCATGAATGACTACGGACAAATAGAAGTTAACGGAATGGTAGTCGGTGCTAGAAAACTAATATCACCAGCAGAAAGAACCGTTTTCACAAATGTGTGCCCATCTATACCTCATAATATACTGATTAATGAATTACAAAAAATTGGTTTAGCCCCTGTTTCACCCATGACATTCCTGAGAATTGGTGCATCTCTACCAGAATATACTGACATATTGAGTTTCAGAAGACAAGTATTCGTCAGCCCACACAACTTACAGCTTCCAGATTCATTTATACTTGATTTCGACAATACTTCCTACAGAATATTCATTTCTCAAGACAATACAGTTTGCTACAATTGCAAAAAATAGGGCCACATAGCATCTCAATGTTCTGAACCTATAATAAGATCTACAGTACTTCCACATGTATCAAATGAAATTCCTTCAGCACCGTCTCAAACAAATACAGTAACGCAACCAACAAATACAAAAGCTGTCTCTGATAACCCACAAATACTTACAACTATGGAAACTTCTCAAGCAACTATCGATACAAGCCAACCAAAACGAAATTTTGACGAAATCGTTTCACCTGAAGTGAGTCCACCAATCACACAGTGCAATGAATTCCCTGTACCAAAATATAAGTCAAAAGCAAAGAAGCCAAAGCTCAACTCTAACTCAAAAAATGAAGATAGTAATTTAAACGTAATACTATCACTTGAACCGGCCAAAGCATTTATCGAAAACCAGTCTCCTCCATTTGTGCTCAATTTCGATCGACTAATTCTTTTGCTAAGCAGTCTAAGCGGATCTTCAGATCCCATTAGTATTATAAAAGAGTACACTACAGATATTTAGCACTGACTAGTATGCTACGTCTAATATATCCCCACGGAAAAGACAAATCAACGAAGCGCAAACTAACTTCACTTTAAAAGAAGATATGAAGGGCCAGAATGAAAATTTGCGGATGGAAATTCAAGAAAATGGCATTAAAAGCAGGGAAGATATAAATAAGCATGTGGTAAAAGAAGTACAAGAATTGGGAAAACGTCTTGAGGAAAATATACCAAATGTGATTCAAATAGAAGTTACAAAACAAAAGGAAAAATTAACCAAAGAAGTGGGTTCTATTAAATTACAGGGACAAGTAAGTGAGGAGGTGATGCAGAATTTTAAAGAAAATGTTGACAGGGAAATTAAAGACTTAGATGTTAGAGTAGAAAAACAAACAGGGATGTGTGCTAAAAAGAGTGAGATACGGGACAACAATTTTAAAAAGGAGATGGACGAAATGAATAGGAAGCTGAGAGATACAAATAAGGATAATGAGGAATTGAAAATGATCACAGGGAGGACAGAAGAAATGAAGGAAGAAGCTGAAGAAGTAGGATACATCACATTACAGGAACGAGCAAGTGAAGAGGTCATGCAGCACTATCAAGAAAAAATAGACGAAGAAATTAAAAATTTAGAGGGTAGAATAGAAAAACCAACAGGAATATATGCAAAAAGGAGTCAAATTATTGGTAGACAATTTAACAACGAAATACAAGAAATGAACCGAAGATTGAAAGATACAGTGGAATAAATTGAAGATAGTTTAAGAAGAAATGGGGGAGATAAAGGATGCCCAGGAAATTTTTATTATAATAATAATATAAAAACAGGATTAAAATATGACCACAACATGACTATTATTCACACAAATGCTTCCATTAAAATAATAAGAATTAAAATTTACGACATGAAGGAATTTGAAATGCAAATGTTAATGGATTTATTGGAAAAGTTAATGAGACATGAGACAACAAAATTAAAAAGGATATAGTAGAGAACAGAAAGAAGCTACAGAAACGTAATGAGAAACAAACAACAAGAGAAGAAAATAAGAAAAAGGTTAGAAAAAGAAAAGAAAATTGTATAGTATAACATGAGATTAGGAGATGACGAATTAAATAGACCCGGATAGTTATTGATTATAATAAATGATGTATTAGATATAAATTAGGATATGTAAATATATAATTAGAACAGATAGGTATTAGGCTAATAACTACAACAAGTTAAATGATAATAATGATTAACAAATTTAAAAAAAAATGAATTTAAATTTAGTAAATGATAAAAAAAATATTTTAAATTATATAATTAGGTGCAGAAATGATTGAAAAATAAAGAGGTGAATGAAAAATATATGGCAAATATAGATATCTTACTAATGGTAATTATGAACATAGATAGAATGTAATTATTGGAACAGTTGTACTGGAGAGATATAAAGAAAAATCAATAATAAATATGAAGAGAAATTGAGATTTAATGGATGATAAATAAATTTTGAAAATCAAGATATGGTGAAAGAAGAGGTTAATGTTGAATATAATGATAATAAGATTGAAAATAAATAAAATAATGATTATTAAGAAGAAGGGGATTTGAGTGGAATTATAGATTTTGAGGATTAATAGTATATAATTATAAATAATTTAATGAATAGGAATGAGAAAATAGTGCCGATGGAATTGATAGTGGCGAAATGATTTGCATGGACTGAAAGTAAGAAGAATTGAATGTTTTGAATCAAAGATGTATCCATTACCATATAAAAGAAAATATAATGTTAGAAGTATGAAAATGATAAGGAGGAATTATAAAAACAACATGTACACAGTATATAAATCCATTAGTTTTAACAAAGATATAGATATTAGATAATAAGTATGCCAGAATAATAAACTATACTGTACCTCTACATAAAGCACCAATAGGACGAGCTAAAAAAAATTAGATAAGATCAATAATTCAAAATCATTTATTAGGAAGAAAAACAATAACATTTAAAGGATGGTATTCATAAATAACAATACATGATTATACATAAAACATTATAGTTAAAACAGAAATAGTAGACAAAGAATAATTTATAAGCAATTCTAGAGATAAATAAATCAATTATGGGAAATGTAGAATGTTGTATATAGGATAATAAATACTACTCTTAAATGAAAGATAAAAATCATGAGGAATAAATAATATTGCAAGTACTTAAACTAGTACATAATAGTTATTTGTAAATAGTAGATTAAGTAGATTTATAAAATAAACAGGTCAAGATAAATACATTACAAAGAATGAACAGAAACAGTTTATTATAAAAGAAAGCAATGAATAGAAAAAATTGATCTGAAATTGAAATTTAAGCAGCTATTAACACGGATAATATCTGTTAAATTTGAATTTGAGGGGATTTGAACTCATCACAAGGTCTATAAGGGTTTGAAGGTGTTGGTGTATGAGGTTTTCAAGCGTGAATTTGGTTAGAAGCTGCCAAAAGATCGGGAATTGTTTGTTTTTCAATAGAAGTCTGAATTGGAAAATAAGGAAGAAAAATAGGATATATTAAATTATACCTGAAATATAATTTCAAACTTACGTGTCCAGTTCCAGAGTAGGTGTATGTGGTAGACACATGTATAGAAGTGTTTGTGTAGAAGATTAATTGTTAGTTCCAGAAGAAGACATCGGTAGTACAAGGTTAGTGTTGCGTACTTTATTGGTTAACCAATTAAATAACTGAAATAATTTTGATTAGGCCATTTAAATTTAATTGTCTAGCATAAAGGTATTCTAATTCAAAATTTAATAGGTGATAGTTAATTTTTCATTTCAACGTATTAGATTTAAATTTTGTTTGTATTGATATATATTATAATAATATGAATCTTGCCCTTTTCAATTTTATTTCCAATTTTCGTATTTCTGTAAATACTCCTATCTCAGGTAGGGTTCATATAGCGCCGAGAGATTTTATTTATTTTAAGATGTGAAATTTTGTTGCCCCACTATCAAATATGTGATAGAATAAAATGAACTATAGATTCTATTGACAAAAATGAGATATTTATGATAACAGAACATAATAAATTTCAATTGTAACTAATATAAAAAAAAATTTTAATGAAAATGATAAATCAATTGAATAATTTTAATTTTGAAAACATTTAATACTAGTCATTACATATAGCAATTGAAAATGAACTCAAATCAAAACAAACAAAATATAATTTTAATTTAGAGTAGACTGATCAGGCCTCTCTATTCAAACAAACTTATTATATAAATAAATGTAACAAAAAAATTTCGATAAATTTAAAAAGTTTTTCTGCCAAATTGTATTGAAATAATTTAGTAGAATTTTAAAAGTTCATAGATTGCAATCTAAAATTTCAGTTAAATGGCCAAATAAAATAATATTTTAATCACCTTGTTTGCCGAAATTGGACGGAAATTCTGTTTCACTCCAAAACACGCCGTCAACACCTTTCTCCGGGGACCAGATCCGCTCCAAGAGGTAACCAGATATTTTTTATTGATACCTCCTTCACTAATAATTTATTCCACTGTTTTTATAATTTCCTATTTATTTCAGTTAACACCTTTCAAAATTTTAGTAAATAATATCTTTTAGAATCATTTTCATATTTTGTTTGACTTCTCTCCATCAAACTTCAAAACCGTCTCCACAGCAAACTGTCTTTTTTTTATTACCCACCACAGAAACCAATTAGAACATGAATAATTAAATTACAATTTCTATAACCAATGAAAGGAATCAGGTTTATAAATTTGAAAATACATCTTAAATTTCTCTTACTTTGTTAAAATGAATTTTAAATTTCTCAATTTCTATGATCGTATACATTTTTTATAATCCTGTTTACTTTCATCTTTACAATTTTATTTAAAAATTATCCAATTGATATTCAGTTCTTTGTTTTAGTTTTAAATCGTTTGGACCAATGAAATTCCGTCTATTTTTTAATTGTTTGTGATCTATAATATCTGTCAAATTAAGTATTTTCACACATTCCATACAACACGATGACGTACAGAATAAAGTCACTATTATCATCGTTTCTTTAAAGATATTTCCGTGAAATATTTTGACTGTTATAATATACTTCTTATTTTCTTTTCATAGTTCTTATAAAATATATAATTAGAGTGTATGTCGTTGTCGTTTCATTCTGATATCAAAAAAATAAAATAAAGAAAAATAGGTTACATAACTTAGGCGTACTAACGTATTTAAAATCCAGAACGCAAAGGGAGTAAAGAGTCTTATGCCCCACACAACATGTGTGTCAGTAATATTAGAAGATCTCGAATATTCGAGAGAACAACCAACATAGTTGTTGTCTCGAATATTCGAGATCTTCTAATATTACTGACACAAATGTTGTGTTTGACTATCCTGCTAAATTCTGTTATATTTTCTCATGTTTCATTCAACACCTTTGCTCCCATATTTCACAACTTTTCTTGGTTGTACCGTACCGATGACGGCTAATGAGCCAGAAACATGCATGTCTGCGGTTACCACTCTTTTCAGTAGCCCCTTCTTCCATTTGCGTGCAATACTCACTAATCTATTCGTTGCTTATTGTATATATATATATATACATATTTATATATATATATATATATATATATATATATATATATATATATATATATATATATTAATTATACCTTCTTTTAATTATAATTGCCCCGCGTTGGAAGCCAAATTATAATATATTCAATATTCTTTTATAGTTGCCCCACGTTTGGGTGACAAATTATAATATATTCAAGCCAACATATGATGCATTTCAATTATTTGATTTTAATGTAAACCTTCCTGTAAATATAAATTTCAATTCACCTCACGTTGATGTATATTGTCGCAGCAACAATTCTTGTACATACAACTTAAAACCTTATGTAAGAAATTTCTACTTTGACAGTAGTTGTCAAAAATATGCCCGTCTCTAATAAATATTAATTTAGTATTTCTAAAAATGAATTTATATGTGTAATCGACCTATTACTCTTCTCTCAGGGTGGTATCAAACTGTTAAAAAAATTAACTATTCAAAATTGGTTTAAATTTTACGTATCTGCCAATTATCTGTTTCACTATTGGTCAGAACCTATAGTAACTGTATGTTTAATATTATAAAAGGCACTTTAAATCTCTGATGACGTTTCCAATATTTCTGTCACTGAAAATTACCAACTGTCACTGATTTGATCTACAGTTTTAATTAATGAAAAATGTTTAATTTTCTGAAATAATGTTATAAAAAGACTATAGTGAGTAGGAATGCAAAATTCTATATTATACTACTAGATTCAAATACAAATTAACAAATTAATATTCCCAAAATTATCACAACGAAACAACAGTCGTAATTTCTACGAAACTTAAAATTACTACAACCTATATGCTATAAATTAACCTAATGAAAAACGTTTAATAAAAGTTCCAATTGTCGATCTAAATCTTGATATGGATAAATGTCAAAAACAAGCTTCACTCAAATTTTTCTAGTTCTAAACTTTTCTTCTCTTATGTGAATTTCCTTATATGATTTATTAATTTTGTTTGCAATCAAAAATCTAATAGATGCATCTATGTCAAATTTAATTTAAAAATAGGCCTTATTATTTCTCGAGAAATTATTGTAAAAAAACTGGATCGGACTCACCAACTAATAACTGGACAACTCGTACAATTCTAATTGATCTTAGAATTCAGGAAACTTTCTAAATTTTATTTAGAAATCTGGAACACATTCACTACACACGATGCAATTCTTATTCGAATTATGCACGCACTGGCTTTATAATGAAATGGCTTTTGAATCTGGTTGTATAAATATACAACTTCTACTATCTACCAAAAATTGAGACAACTCTAATTACGATGTTGCCTCTTCGGGATTTCAAACACAACTCACTAAACTTTCTTCAAATAAATAAATCTCCTCTCATTTGGTTACGAAAAATTCCTTTTTTTAAAAAAAATACTAATTTATGTTTCCCTATAACAAAGAGAGATTTGAATTCTTTTATTATCATTTAATTCTGATAGCAGAGACATCTGTATTTTAAAATTTCAAATATATTCTCCAAAATGTAATATAATTCTGTCTACCATTAAATATATTCTACATAAACGTCATCCGAAAATTAAAATGTCACATTTGATTTGTATACAGAATCTTTCAAAATTATTGATTATACCTATAATACAGTGTGTATCGAAAGTATTGCATACAAATATAAATAGTTTTCCTTATTTCAATGTTTCTTTTACATTTTAAATAGAGGAACTGTATTAATAGATATATAATATATATATATATATATATATATATATATATATATATATATATATGAACCAGTCCTCTAATATATATAAATAATTCACGTATGAGATTGAATATCGAAATTATTTTTTATTAATACGTAGGGTGTACCATTAGGCACTACCTAGTTAAAAACTAAATTTAACATAAACGAATGAATGAAGTAAGCAAGTGTATTATCAAATATTGAGAAAACCAATTATAAAGAAAGGATTAAAGGATAAGGACTAAAATTTTAATGATAACATTATAATTAGGTATAAAAATTTTACCTTCACAATTAAATCCTAAGGTCAAGTCAATGTCAACAATTTTCAAAAGCATCTGAACACTGCCATGTCAATATCTGGATGAAGTAGAATGTTGTTTGTTTGAAACCTAAAATAACAAGAATTAATAATCAACTTACTAATTGATTAGCGATATTCACAGACGATGGTAGTAAAAGTTTACAATTTGAAAAAGAATTTATAAAAAAAGAAAAACTTTATGAAAGATGACATACGGAACAGAGCCATGTTATATGTCATGGAAATCTGTTAACTAAATAAAATTTAATGAACAGGAAGTAATAAAATCTAGTGATTTTCTTGCCAACCTAAAATCATTGCTTTGGAAATGAATATAAAACATAAAAGGTAAATTTGGAAATAAATAAAAGTTTATATAGAATAAAATTAGTAAAAATTCATACTTTGAAAACTAAACAGTTCCATATATATAAATAATCATTTTAGGTTGTAGAAATTGTATATTTAATTGTAAATAAAAATACCATAAAACAAAAAATTTTGGGATTGTAATACTTGTAAAGGACATTTTATATATTCCCTAAGACATTATAAACCCATTTATATAAGTGTTATTATCCTCCAGGACAATTTTAATTAAAGAATTTTGTATTTTCATGAAAAACACTCATATTGACAATTGTCGAATAAAAAAACAATATAAGGAGGCTGTGTTTTTGATATGGGAAAAAGTTTGTTAATTTTAAAAAAAATTGAAAGTCGGGCGTTGGTAGAAGAATAGTGAGCATCTATATATCTCTCCTCTACAAAATTTTTGAGAAAACTATGTAAAAGTAAATAATTTTAAGTTAAAAACCATTATAAAATAATAATATCAATTTTGTTTAAACCGTGTAATAAAGTGCAGTATGCAGAAAGAGTATTTCTTTGATAAGAAATTCTCAAGAAAAAGAGACGCTTTGCAGCAGTTCCACAGTGCCGAGAATTGGAAATAAGGTCGGTGGTATTTAAGTTTCTTTAATTTGAAATTCCAAAGAGAAAGAAATAGTGAACAATAAAAATATTATTTGAACGTTTACATTGAATTTTCTAAAAAAAGATCAAAAACAATAAAATGATTAATATCTTTTCATATCCATGGATATCCATGTAATTCTGATTAGCATGTAACTTTAATAATAGTTATAATTTGTACTTACTTGTAAAAAGTTTTATTTCACATCATCATTGTTTACATTGCACGTAAAGTACCATTCCACTTTTATTTTCTTCTAATGCATTCTTAACTATTTCTATAACTATTCATCATTCACTTTACTCGCATTTTGATATATGTATGTAACTGTATAGTGTAATTTCCAATAATATATCGATGATTGCAATGAATTTAAGAACGTTAAATTTATAAAAACATTCATATAAACAACGTCGACTGTGAACCATACGTTTTGTGTCGTTGTGAAACGATATACGAGGATGTGTTTCTCCTATGCGCCGACGCAGTCAATCTAAGCATTCAGTGCGCATGACCAGTCAAGAATGCAGGAGCGGTGTGAAGAAAATTTATGTAAAAAGAATTTGAATATAATCTCAACAATTTATTAAATCATTTCATTAATGTGTTGGTATTTTTTTTATCATTCTATTTAATATTCATAATACATTTAGAAAATGGTGCTTAATTCATTCATTCTATAATAATATTTGGAGTCGATAAAAACAGAGGTATATATTTTATTCAGGAATAAAACATATTAGAAAAATTTCAAAATTCAATATTTAGATGTGTATCAAAGTTATACATATACGTCCAGAACTCAAAGGGAGGAGTCTCATGCTGCCGACTATCATATAAATTATAAATAAAAATTAAATTTCACAGATTATCATCAGGAGCTAGCCGAAGGTAAAGTAAAAAAAGGTAAAATATACAATACAATAAAAACAAATAATAATATATAAAATTCTCATCAGCATCAGTAAAAAAATTAAATAATTATAATATATATATATATATATATATATATATATATATATATATATATATATTAAAGTGAAATATATCTATCAGACAAATTAAATCGAATCAGCATCATACAAATAGTGTGAATCTTAGTAGTTCATTAGTAAACATCCAATAAAAAAAAGAAATAATCCGTAAAGACATGAGTTGAACGTGTCAAGAAATTTTTAACTATCACATACAATTGATAAATTAATTTAAGAGATTGCTATTTAATTTAGTATCTATTTTCTTTTAAAGTATATTGCAAAATAAATAACACCAACAAGTAAATTACGTCGAACGTAATATTATACATAATTGTGGTGATCCCTGTATATATCATCACATAAATTTTCAAACAAAATTCGATTATTACAATTTTATATTTTATAGACACTTTCGGAAACCCCGTATATCGCATAAACTTTTATAATTATTAGCAAACGTCAAGGTCAAAAGATCAACGCTAGAAGCAATGTTATGTTAGTAATTCGTACGGTGTAGTTCGGTGTGTTTTTCGAAATGCATAAAAACAAAGTGATTTCGTCTATACTAACGCAAGGATAGATATATTGATTCAGGAAAACAATGTTTGTTTATCAACAAATGAACTGGAAAAACAAAATTAAAAACAATAAAAGGTTGTTGATTTTGAGCTTAAGGAGACGCCGTGAAAATGAATTAGAGGGTGGACGTGTAAAATTTTATCTCCTCAAATTTCTATTAAAATTTGAAATAACTTAAATAAATTATCAGAAATATTAATCAAAAGTGTTCAGACGACGTTTTAAAGTAAATAAATTAAAATACATTCCGTATAATTAAAAATAAGTGAACTTTAGTGAAATCATCTAGATTTGGTAAGAACTATAACTATAATTACCTTATTACAATTATTCTGGTGGTTATCCAAGGTATCTTATAATAGAGATACTCTGCTGACGATATTAACCACATATATCATCATTCCTACATCTTGGACTTCGTTTTTGTTTGATCACAGCTGATCATTTTTTCCTCCAAGAACAGCACATTCAATGCTATGCTCTATAACTAACGATGAACATTTTCCACGTGTATATTGAACTTTTTCTATAAAAACATTTCACTTGTATATTTTTGTATGTAGGTTGATTGTCTGTGGTAGCAATTTATTGGTTAAACGTTAGTATTAACTGTTCAATCTCCACTAATAACGGACACAAACACTAAATTCATATTAAATAAGTATTCACTAGATTTTTGCATAATAATAATAAAGATTCTTAGACACATCACTTTGCCTTCCATTTTGTAAACTAAACAAAACATTTAACAGAACAGCACACTACACGTTTTCGCACTTAAAGATCTATGGTTGAGATTGAAAGTTTTTTTTTGGATGTACATTCAAACATAGAATAAGAATAATGATATACGAAATTTATTTGTTGAGTTTCAATAATATTTATAGTAATGAAAGCGTTTATATGGTTGTTGCGTAATAATGATACAATAATGAATTTAAACGTATAATATTGGTTTATTAATTGATTATAAAAATTTCTTATCTTTTCTCATTAATTAAATTATGTTCAATTGTTCAGGTTCGTCTTATTTTTCTCTGATATCTACCTATAGTTTCTTGTTGCTAGCAAACGTCAAGTGCCGAATCTCATCCCTGAGATACAGTATTTAAAAGGTAAAGTAAAATTGATAATAATTTTGAATTGGGTATAGCGGTAAGCGTAACCAATTCTGGCGCCCATAAATAATAATAAAATACATATTAAATTAAAATAAAAAAAAAATATACATAATAAAAAACAGCAGCCCAACTGAGGTAAATTAAAAATTATAATATAAAATAGCACTACAACATAAGGGCGTAAGTAAAATTATATATAATAAAAATGGCTCCCAACGTAGAGGCATTATTTAAAAATATATATATATATATATATATATATATATATTTTAGAAATATATATATATATTTGTGAGGATGCAGCAATTGCTGCATCCTCACAAATATTTCTAAATTGTGAAATAAACAGCTGCTAATACGAATTATTACTAATTATATATATATATATATATATATATATATTATATAGTTCTGTTATTTGAAATTAATTCAATACTTTTGAAATAACCAGTATTGTATATGAGATTCAACACTTTTGAAATACTCAATATGTGTCAAATTTGGATTGATTTGGTTTCGTATGACATTTCACACAAAATATAATAAATAATAGATAAGTCATGTCATAATATAAGAGAAATATTACAAGTTGAGATCAGATGTCAATGTAGATATTCAATTTGTAATAAAACAATAACAAATCTCAATATTTTACAGAATTTTAGGAACATAAACAATGCAGATCAGCAAACAAGTTTAGTTTTTTTTTCAAAAAGAAAGAACAATTTGTAACAAAGTTATAATGGTTTGTTAATTGAAAAAGGGAAGTCAGTTTGATTTGATATCTTGAACGAAGAGCTCTGAATTTAAAAAGCTCTCAATATACAGGAAAATGTGAATATCGTATTGAATAGTGTTATCAATCTTATGAATTGATGTTCGATCCCAAGCAATATTGTAATGTTTTTCTTATTTATTTAAACAGCAAACGGGTGGGATAAACTTTAAACACTCGGTGGGTTCACTTACTTAATTTATTTAAACACTACACTATTCACTAATTATATACACAGTATATTCACTTAAACTAATTTATATTCACTTATTTACTTGTTTATCTCACTATGTCAAATTATCAACTAAACTGAACTTCTCCTGGTCGCTCCCTTATATATTAATGCCTTTTCCACTAGATAATTCTAGATTGCGACTTACTCAAAAATAATTGGCTTTCTGGCATTTTCTAGATAAGACTGGTCACAAAAACAATGTTTAGATAAGATACTCACAATCGTAAATAGTTATATAAAAAAACCTGCGTATCCGCCATAATTTTAACTTTCATACCTGGCTTAGACAGAGTCGGATTAAGGAACTATACCAGTGTGCTGTTTCGTAACATTACCCCCTCCTTAAATGGAAGTTTCTACTGGAGCTTTTGTGTAGCCGAGACTGGATGTTTGAATCGGTAACTGGCCCCATTTCTACACTTTCGGATATTATAGAAATAGCAGGACACCGTCTTCATCGGATACTGATAACGGGGTGTTCGAACATCTAAATACTTTTTATTCAGAATGACAGACCGCCAAGTATTTTTTGAAAGTTAATTTTTTAATTTTGACGTTTAATGTCAACTCAATGAAATTCGTTTTTATGTCATGTTGTACCACTGAAATAGTTTTGTAATACAATTAATGAGTAAAAGTATATTTTTCATGTTGATGTGAATGTTTATTTCATCGTAGATATTACGATGTACATAATTTTGGTCCTACGAAGCCGATATGAACTGGTAAAGTGTAAAAGTATCTACACTTAAATATATGCAGCTAGCACGTGGCCGGTTCGGAAAGAATTTCTTTGTAGACGATAACTACAACGAAGTAAGACTGCGAACGAAATAGGAGATAATTGGGTGAGCGGATTCCATTTTATATCCTATCATTTATTCATATTTTCGTGTTATTAAGAATACTTTGTACTTGGCATTGACATTATTTGGCTGATGTAACAGCTTGAATACCTGCTGTCCAAATATAATATTCTGAATAATTATACTGTTCTGTAGATTTTTATAGGTACCGTCGCGATTTTTTATATTATCTAAACAGTCACCTTGATTCTGTAATTTGTTCTCAGATTCAAAAAACGTCTTAATACTATTAATTGTCACAATGAAGGAGCAGTTAAACATTTTAAAACAAAAAAGAGGCCAAATTAAAGCCTCACTAACTAGATTTGAGACTTTTCTAAACAGTATAGATGTAAATAATTTAAATGAAAATATAGTCAAGGAATTAAGTAACAGACTAGACACAATAAAAGGGTGTTTCGATACGTTTAATGAAATTCAAAACGAAATGGACATACTTAATCCTGATTGCGACACAAGTGAAAATGAAAGATCATTTTTTGAAAATTTGTTCTTTTCCACAACTTCAAAAGCGGATGTTGTAATTGAAAATTTTCATAAAAAATTATGTGAAAGAAAAAATAATAACCCTTCTGAAAATGGCTTTGTGATCAGCTCAGGGAGTGTTCACTGTAATATCAAACTTCCAACTATTAAACTGCCAATTTTCAATGGAAAATATGACAGATGGTTGGAATTTAGAGATTTGTTCCAAGCACTTGTAGACGGTAATCACTCATTGAGTAATATTGAGAAATTCTATCATTTAAAAACATCTCTAGGGGACGAACCGCGCAAAATTATTGCTAAATTAGACATGACTTCCGAAAACTACCAAGTGGCGTGGCAGTTATTAAAGGGTCGATATGAAAATAAAAACCTCATGATACATAACCATATTAAAAGTATTTTTGAAAGACCTAAAATACAAATAGAGTCACATAGCGAACTTCGCAACCTAACAGACGCGATTAATGATCATTTACTCTCATTAAAATCGCTAGGCGAAAATATAGAAGCGTGGGATCGTTTAATCATTTATATCATTACTCAAAAAACCGATGCAATTACACGACGTGCATGGGAATCCTACAAAATACAAAATGAATTACCAACGATGGTAGACATGCAAAATTTTCTGAATGAACGCTGTCAAATACTAGAAAAATTAAGTTCCGACAATCCAAATAAAAACAAAAATACGTGGATCATGAAATACGATAAATTCAAAAAACAAAATGCGAGCTGCTCTTTATACAGTGGTGAGGTTAAATATTATTTTTGTAATCATAATCATACGATGTATGTATGCGAAACATTTTTAAAATACTCAATACCTGATAGAATCGCTGAAGCTAAAAAACGAAGCCTGTGTTTGAATTGTTTTAGCCCAAAACATAAGACAGAAAAATGCCAATTTAGAAAGTGCATTAAATGTCGGCAAAAACATAATGTACTCATACATTTGGATGATAATAATCAAGCATCCAGTCAGACAAACGTCAAATTCAGAGTCAGTAACCCACTATACATCCTACGACGCCTGCTTTATTGTTCGACTAGTGGCGTTCCAAGTACTTTTATCAACGGCTATAGTTAATGTAAAAGCTAATAATAATACATTTAAAGCTCGAGTTCTCTTAGATAGCGGATCCCAGAGTAACTTTGTGACTGAATCCTTTTGTAATAAAGCGGGAGTGGCTATGCAACCTGTTATACATACTGTGAAAGGAGTGGGTGAAGGTTTGATTAACATTAAAAATCAAACACAGTTTGAAATTATGTCTTTGCATAACAGTTTTAATGTAGATATAAATTGTTTAGTTATTAACCAGATAACAGGTAAATTACCAAAAGCATCGTTTGATAATAAATGTTTAAATATTCCCAATAATCTAAATTTAGCTGATCCAACATTTAATGAAACCAGTGAGATTGATATACTTATAGGTGCACATATATTTTGGCAAGTTCTAACTGTAGGTCAAAGAACTTTAGGAACAAATCTGCCTATGCTACACAATACTAAGTTTGGATGGATAATAGCTGGGAATATAGGATGTAAGTCTGATACTTCTGTAGGATATTTAGCCACTGACAGTGATAACGAAATAAATAACTTGGTATCAAAATTCTGGACTTTAGGAAATGTAAATAATAACCATAATAAATCAATAACGTCGAAAGATAATCGATACTGTGAAGAATATTTTGAAAGAACAACAACCAAAGATGAAACAGGTAGATTCGTTGTAAGAATTCCCTTCAAAGATAACCTCTCAGAACTAGGCAGGTCAAAAGATATTGCAAAGAGTAGATTTTTCAATTTAGAAAAACGATTGATAAAAAACCGTGAGTTACGCGAACATTATATCCACTTCATGGAAGAATATAAAAATTTAGGGCATATGTCGGAACTCTCAGAAGACGAATCTGAGAAAGATGACGGGTATTTCATACCACATCATGCCGTTCTAAAATCTTCGAGTCTTACAACAAAATGTCGTGTTGTTTTTAACGCGAGTTGTCCTACTGACAGTGGATTGTCACTTAACGATGTCCAATACGTAGGACCAGCACTGCAAAATGACATTTTTGACATCCTTGCGAGATTTAGAACTCATAAATTTGTAATAGCCGGTGATATATCTAAAATGTATCGTCAGATTTTGGTAAATCCTTCAGATCAGTGTTATCAAAAAGTATTTTGGAGATCAGATATAAACAAAGCACTAAAAACTTATTTACTCAGAACAGTCAGCTACGGTACAGCTGCTGCTCCTTATCTAGCTGTAAGAACGCTATTACAGATAGCTAATGAAAACGAGAAAAATGCTCCTGTAGTGAGTTCTATCATTAAAAACGACTTTTATATAGATGATCTTTTAACGGGAGCTAACACCCAATACGAAATAGTACAAATTCAAAAAGACATCTCAGAATTACTTAAGAAGTCAGGTTTCGAACTCAGAAAATGGTTGTGTAACGACAATTCAATCTTACATAAATTTTCTGTTAATACTACTTTAGAAACAAACTTTATTACTATCGGGGACAACGAAAATAATAAAACCCTTGGTATATACTGGAATGCCAGCAACGATTTTTTACAATATTCAGTTTCCACGGCCCATGATCATACTGTTACCAAGCGGAATATATTGTCCGTAATCTGTCAGATATATGATCCATTAGGACTAATAAATCCTATTATCGTTTTTGGAAAACTGTTTATCCAAGAGCTCTGGAAGTTGAAACAATCTTGGGACGCAGAAGTTCCTGAGCCATTGAAACAAAATTGGTTAAAATTCCAAGAAAATCAAATTCAAATAAACAATTTCAAAATTCCTCGAAATTGTGTCTGCTCTGAATACTCCGTTATAGAAATCCATGAGTTTTCCGATGCGAGTTAGAAAGTCTATGGAGGAGTTCTTTATATAAGATGTTTAATAGCCAATCGTGGATATTTTGTTAGTCTACTATGTTCAAAGTCGCGAGTAGCTCCTCTAAAGCAAATAAGCCTTCCTCGGTTGGAATTATGTGGTGCTGTCCTATTAGCTAATTTAATGGATAAAGCTTGTAATGCACTAAAAATTAATTTTCATAATACGTTTTATTGGACAGACTCAACAATCACTCTATCATGGATCAAAGCCGAACCCACCGTATGGAAAACATTCGTTGCTAATAGAGGCAGCGAAATTCAAAACTTGTCTGATGTTAATAATTGGTATCATGTTAAAGGGACAGAGAACCCCGCAGATCCTCTATCCAGAGGTGTTCTTCCTCAAAATCTAGAGTTTTGCACTCTATGGTGGCATGGCCCACCATTCTTATTAACCGACAACACTTCTTGGAATGGTACCAGCAAAATCAATTACGATATAGATATTCCTGAAAGAAAAACAGTATCCTCAGCCCTGATAACAGTTTCTAATTTCGATTGCATTCTATCTTTAATTACCATATCTCAAATTTCTCCAAATTACTGCGAATAACTGCATTTGTTCAAATATTTATCTATAACATTAAATCAGAAAATGTCGCACGGCATCTAGGCTCGTTAAAAATTTCTGAGCTAGACAATGCACTTCTTCTTCTAATCAAAACTGTTCAGCTGAACTGCTTTCGTAAAGAGTATCTCTGCTTACGCAACGGAAAAGATCTTCCCAAAGATAGTAAAATCTTGAACTTAAAACCATTTCTTTGTAATGAAATTATTCGAGTCGGCGGGAGACTTCTTAATTCTGAAGGTTCGTTTGATAAGAAACATCAAATCCTTCTACCAAAAAATAACCATTTAACGGAAATTATAATAAGAAATTACCATATAAACTTGTTGCATTGCGGTTCGCAAATGTTATTATGTTCAGTTCGCGACAGGTTCTGGCCCATTGACGGCAGAAATATTTGCAAAAAAATCATACGCACTTGTGTGAAATATTTCGCGTAAAACCCATTCCAACTAATTATATAATGGGTAATCTACCTCCTAATCGTGTTAATCCATCCTTCCCGTTTCTCAATGTCGGCATAGACTATGGAGGTCCGTTTCTAATTAAAGACCGAAGAGGCCGCGGATGCAAAACTTCGAAATGCTACATTTCCTTGTTTGTATGCATGTCTAGTAAAGCAATCCACCTTGAGCTGGTTACAGGCCTCACTACCGAAGCCTTCATAGCTTGCTTCAAACGTTTTATGTCACGAAGAGGTAAACCACAGAATATATATTCAGACAATGGTTCGAACTTTGTTGGAGCCAAAAACACAATAAATGACATGTGTACCTTTTTAAGCCAGGAATCTGAAACAATTAGTAGTATATTATCTACAGATCGAGTAAAATGGCATTTTATCCCAGCCAACTCACCTTCTTTCGGTGGACTATGGGAAGCAGGTATCAAAAGCTGTAAGTTTCATATTAAAAGAGTAATTGGTGACTCCACCTTTACTTATGAGGATTTTTCTACTGTTCTTTGCCAAGTGGAAAGCATTCTCAATTCTCGTCCATTATGCCCGCTTTCCAATGATCCTCAAGACTTAGTCCCACTTACTCCCGCTCATCTCCTGATTGGTCGCTCACTAATCGCTATCCCCGAGGAAGATCTAACGTCAGTCCCGTCAAACCGAGTAGATCACTACCAAAACATACAAGTCGCAGTGCAGTCTTTCTGGAAACGATGGAGTAAAGAATATCTATCCGAACTCCAAGTGAGAGCGAAGTGGAAATCTTCCACCAACGTCCAGATAAAACCTGATCTGCTAGTGCTGCTTAAAGACGAGAAGCTACCACCTCTCAGATGGTCTCTGGGGCGGATCGTCAACACATACCCTGGAGACGATGGAGTTGTTCGAGTTGTAGACGTCCAAACTGCTAATGGACTTTATCGTCGTGCTGTAAATCGAATGTGTATTCTTCCTCATGAACTTTAGTTGAAAACAGTGTTTCAAGGTGGCCGGGATGTTCGAACATCTAAATACTTTTTATTCAGAATGACAGACCGCCAAGTATTTTTTGAAAGCTAATTTTTTAATTTTGACGTTTAATGTCAACTCAATGAAATTCGTTTTATGTCATGTTGTACCACTGAAATAGTTTTGTAATACAATTAATGAGTAAAAGTATATTTTTCATGTTGATGTGAATGTTTATTTCATCGTAGATGTTACGATGTACACGGGGCTAGCTGCAAATTAATATCTGGACACCGGTATCTCGAAAGATAATCTCTACCATGTTCCTGATAACTCGCCAATTCAACTGGTTACTCGCTATCTTAGGCATAGCCAGTTTCTTCACGCTGGATTCTAACACATGGTCTCGGAGATTACTAAGTGCTTCCCACACATCGCGGTAGGTAGGTCGATCTTTAAATTCATCTTTAGTTACCACGTAGAAGATGTAACGCGAATTATGTTTCAGTGTCTTGCCAGGGGCTGGAATCGGTCTTCAAGTTTTTCTAATTGCCCGAACTTCTTTCGAAAGACGGTTACCAACCCTCGTGCGTTCTTGATACGGGCGGGAATGTTGTAGGCCAGTGAATAATCTTCCGGGAGAGTGAACAAATCTTGTTGTTGTTCCGAAGTGACTCCATATCTAGCTTTCCCGGTACCTTAATACGCGCCCATAAATTCATCGAAGGTAGGGTCAGACACATCTCGAATAAGGTTTACTCCTTCCTCTAGGTCATGGTCTCCTTCGAATTGCGCTAGTCGGTTTTGGTGAACTACTTTTGGTTTTCCGTTGGGGATCTTGCTTATGCGATATATAACATCATTGATCCTTTTCTTGATTAAGTATGGACCTTCCCATGATTTTTGTAATTTTGGAGAAAATCGTTTTCTCCTCGTCGGGTTGTGTAACCATACTTTGTCACCTTCTTTAAAACCGCCTCATGTGGCCTGCGTGTCGTACCGACTTTTCATTCTGTCGCTGGCAACTTGAAGATTTGTTCGAAGTAATTCATGAATATCGTCCAGCCTTCTTCTCAATTGGATCACGTAGTCTTCTCCTGCTAGATCTTCTCCAGGGCGACAGCCAAATTCCAGGTCACAAGGAAGCCTCATTTCACGTCCAAACAGGATATTCGCAGATGTTTCACCCGTGGACTCATTGACGGCAGATCGATAAGCGAATGCGAATTGGGAAATATACTGGTCCCAATCTCTCTGATGGCTGGAAACTACTTTGGACAGGTATTTTCCAATAGTCCTGTTCATTCCATCGACCATTCCATCTGACTGTGGATGTAACGCTGTTGTCCTGGTCTTCTTCATTCCCAGCTTCTGGCAAATCTCCTAGAATAGATGGCTTTCAAAATTTCTTCCCTGGTCACTGTGGACTTCCAAGGGCACTCCATATCGGCTGATAAATTCCTTCACCAATACATCAGCGACAGTTGTGGCCTCTTGGTTCGGGATAACGTAAATTTCCACCCACTTTGTGAAATAATCCATTACAACCAGTATGTATTTGCCATCATTTTCGGTCGTCGGAAATGGTCCAGCGATGTCTAAAGCAATCCTTTCGAAAGGGCTTCCAGCATTCTACTGTTTCATAGGTGTCTTTCTCTTGCGATGTGGTTCATTACTCGTAGCATAAGTCGTACATTTCTTACACCAGTCCTTCATATCGTCGAAGCTGTTCATCCAATAAAACCCTTCACGAACTCGCTGAAGGGTTTTCTTCACTCCCAGATGACCTCCCGATGGACTGTCGTGTAACTTCTTCAGTACATCAGCTACTCTCGTTCTAGGGGTAACCAGCTGTCTCCTCATCTCGGAACCATCATCGTTTTCAAGGACTCTTTTCAACAGCCCTTCTTCCAGGACGTCGGAGTCCCACTGAGCCCAATACGCTTTGAGTGTCGGTGAAAATCTTGACACTTCTTCCCAGGTAGGTCGCCGATTTTCTTCCTTCCACTGCCTAATCTTCTTTAGACAAGGATCATTCTCCTGATCTTCTCTGATCCTGGTGGGTGACCATTCTTCATTGACTACTGTAATTCTTGAAACAGCAACTTCCTTAGATTTCGACTTGTTGCATTGTGAATAGTATACAGGGCATGACCGTCTATGCAAAGAGTTGGCTTTTCGGTGATTCACATCAGCTGGATGTTCACCCCTATCTGATTTCCCCTGTGACTGGAGTTCTTGGGTTACAGGAGTCTTGGGGCGCTTAGACGGACTGCATACGTGCTCTAGCTGGCCACACTTCCGGCATTTGATCTTCTTCGGCTTCTTGTCTGCCATACCTTTCAACAAGTTGACGATCTGGTCAAGTTTGTCATCGTCATCTCCTTCCTGCATGGTCCTACATTTGTTGTACCGCGAGCTTTTCGTGGCTGCTTTGCTTTTAAGAGGTTCTTGGTTTTCGGGAGTCGTAGTAAGCTTACACGAACTGCGTGCATGCTCTAGCTCGCCACAATTACAGCACCTGATTTTCTTCGGCTTCTTGTCTACCATACCTTTCAACAAGTTGACGATCTGGTCAAGTCTGTTATCGTCACCTTCTTCCTGTATGGTCCTACTTTTGTTGTATCCGAAAGCCATCGTGGCTGCTTCATATTCAAGAGCAGCAGTCAATGCGTCGACTAATGATTTGGGATGGGCTAAACGAAGCGTCCTCTGCATATCGGGGTCGATCCCTTATATATGAATGCCTTTTTCACTAGATAATTCTAGATTGCGGCTTACTCAAAAACAATTGGCTTTCTGGAATTTCCTAGATAAGACTGGTCACAAAAACAATGTTTAGATAAGATAGTCACAATCGTAAATAGTTATTAAAAAAACCCTGCGTATCCGCCATACTTTGAACTTTTATACCTGGCTTAGACAGAGTCGGATTTAGGGACTATACCAGTGTGCTGTTTCATGATAATATAAATTCTGTGCGTGTTTTCAAGAAACGATTCATAATTCGGTAAGTGTAATGATCCTGAAATTCTGAGTTTTACTTAGAGTTTAATCCAGATTCCAGTTCCGAATCCAGACGATCGGTGAGATTGTTCCACATTTTTAATTATTAAAAATAATACATTATTCCAACAAAAAAACATCAGGCCTTTAAAATATAAATGATAGATACATTAGATACATTAATATCTATAAATTTGAAATCAAGAAGGAAATTTAAATATACTTAATGAATGATTGTACAATTTTGAAGAACTATATTGATGAACGTTAGGACCGTGATCGGCTTTTGACATTTCGTGAAATCAATTGACAATTATCGGAATATTCAACAATTTTGTATTCTTATAGATAAGGTGTTGTGTTATGTCAAAAAACTGGGTTTTGTTTGATGGCTTGTGGGTTTGATACACAAACATATTTGAGTTTTCCATACTGAATAGATTATTTTTAAATGATTTTGAATTGTTTCATGTAAAATAAATTCACCTAAATATATAGGAAGATTTTAATTTGAAACAGTGACATGTCATGATTATTGGTGACAGTTATTAGAAATGTCAGAACATCATTAAATAGCCTTTTACAATTAAACGTATACAGTCATAGAAAAGAGCTGGTAAACAATCCGAAATAATAAAAATAATAATAAAAATTTTAATTCATATAATACTTTTAAAGTTATAAAAGTGTTTCTATAAATATAAATTTCGGTTTTCTACTATACACCTACGTTTAAGTCAAAATATTAATAATTTCGACATATCAGTCTAACCGTTCTTCGAAGAGGACAACAACTACTTTCCG
Organism: Galeruca laticollis; assembly: GCA_963921935.1. Lineage (NCBI taxonomy): Eukaryota > Metazoa > Arthropoda > Insecta > Coleoptera > Chrysomelidae > Galeruca > Galeruca laticollis. Next base: position 38,143,583 of record OY998184.1, read on the forward strand.
GGATAATACCACGCAGAATATTGAATTACACCCCCTTCGAAGAACGTGACGTTGATCGATCATTTTGTCGATACAGACATCTATAGTAATTCGCAATTGGTATGTCGAAATTATTAATATTTTGACTTAAACGTAGGTGTATAGTAGAAAACCTAAATTTACCTTTCATATAGAGACGCCTCGTATTTTATATTTTAATTTATTTTATTTTATACGACTTCTACGGTCGAATAATTATCTGAGGTGGTGGTTCGCAATTGGAAGTGAAGATGGCGCCAGCTGACTATTTCTCGTAAGTGTGTAACCGCAAGACCCAATAAATGTTGTCGGAAGGCGAAATATTCGGTTTGGATTAGAGACTCCGAACTAGAAGGCATTACGGCGCTCTTGAAGAGATCCAAGAAGGTTGAAACCGGTCAGCCTACCCTTTCTTCTTACAGTTGCGAATCACCACAGATGTCTGTATCGACAAAGGGGTTGATCGGCGTCACGTTCTTCGAAGGGGATGTAATTTAATATTCTGCGTGGTATTAGCCAGGAAAGTAGTTGTTGTCCTCTTCGAAGAACGGTCAGACTGATATGTCGAAATTATTAATGTTTTGACTTAAACGTAGGTGTATAGTAGAAAACCTAAATGTATCTTTCATATTTAATGTTGAAAAAATACGGGTGGTTAGTCCTTTGCGAGTGCACCGGAATTATAATTTCAAGTTTCTATCTTCCCTTAAATTTTATGGCAAAATTAAGACGTAATTTTACTCACCACGTATTAGTGGTGATATCTAGGATGGGGGTGAACTGAGGAAATTTTGTTACAGGAAATATCCATCATAATTTCATACGGGCAATCACCTCCTGAATTGAGAAACATATTTATTTTTGATTGGAGAAATAACAAATAAGTTAGTTCACAAATCAACTGCAGTATCCTGTTTATCACAGTTAGGTAACGGAAAAACAAAAGAACAATAAAAAGAACCTATTTGGTTCATTATTGTATACTTGAGTGTGATAATAAACAACTGAACAAACAAAAAAGAGTATTTCCCAAACATTTTTAGTAACTGACTGAAAAACGAAATATAAAAAATCAGTATTACACTATTAACCCTGTAATTATTTATAGTTAGGTACTTTTCATGCCTACTCTACTTCAAAAAGTAGCATTCTAACATTTCCGTACTTACTCTTTAACACTGTCAGTTTCTCAAAAACGTTTGAAAGTTCACGCGTTTATATTTTTTTAATATAGGTCCGTCTAAAACTTGGAACTGAGAAAAACTAAATCGTTACATGCATTAAAACTTGACGTTAATGATGCCAACCTATAATTAGAGTAATATTACATAACTAATTTTAATACAAGCAACTGTTGTATAAATTCATTTACGAACCAAAAAGATATTAACTTGCCAGAAAATACAGAATAAATTTATACTATATAATATAGCCCGAAAAAAATATTGACCGTAAATAAAAATTTTCTGAATCAATGGAAATGTTTGAGAAACTCGTGACGTGAACGTCAACCCCCTTACCAAACCTATATTCGATTCCAAAGTAACGGACCACCCTGTGTGGTTAACAAAAGTATGAACTCAGGGGCGCTCGAGGCCGTGCGACAGCATGTATGCAAAATACAATTTTACACACTCCACCCCGTTTTTAGTAAAAATTTATACATGGGTGGGTTCACATAAATAAAAATAAAATACGTGCTAATACATATATTTAATTTTTTCTTGTATTTTTATCGGCAAAATCTTTAATCAACTCATCTATAGGAATACAATCTATAAGGTCAATTACTATCGACATAATTGTTAATAGTAAATATTTTTGGCCATTCTGCAATTTGGGTTTGAGAACAAAACATTTTTCAAATTTTCAACTGATATTAATCAAAGAGAACAATGGTACAAAATTTTAGAACTTCCTTATACATCTAATGATCAAAGTTTGTGTGAAGATCATTTGATGATGATGTACTTACAATCTTACAAGTACATGCAAAAGACTTAAATTTGCTTTACCTTTTCAATCCTTACATCATACACCACCACATGGTAATAATATCCAAGCTTTTTAAAGTACAGTATTTTCTGTAAAAAGAAACCTTATTTTTTTGACATTGATAGTCGAGAACTACAACACAAATTGTGAAGCAGATGATGTAATCTATTAGATAACTTAGTCTTTTTAAAATTTTCATAATTAACCAAAACCATTCATTTCTAAAACTATTAATGAATAGGAAAAAATTGAAGTCCCGTTTTTAGATACATAATATTATTCAAATGTTGACACTCAAACAATAAGCTATGTTTCTAGTTTTGTATAACGTACAACTTTTGATTGCGAAGAATGTAAGGCTAGTTTGCAGACAGATATTTGATATGTTTACCATAGTTTCACTTTCTTCAAAGAAAATGATGATAAAATACGTCTGATTTATGTACAGGGAAGTCGTTAAATTTCTGTCAATACTGCATGACTTTGTTATCATATTTTACCACTTTTTGTTCAAGTAGAAAATATTACTGAAAAAAATTAAGACTTTGCAAAAGGTCATATAAATTTTGATTGATTCACCTGTCTAGAACATAAATCATACGTATTTTCTCAAATCATAAAAGTTCGTGTTCCCTTATTAATTAAAAAATATAACGATGGTAAGAGGACTAACAAAATATTTTTTTGGTAACTTAAAACGTACTACTTTTACTTTATTTTTTGTTTCAGACCTGTTCCTGTCTTCATGGATATGGAGAATCTAGTTTTTAACTCCTTTTTATTAAAATAGTTATTGGTTTTGTTGTCAATAATTTTAAAATAACTTAATGTACAATTTGATGTGATATTGGATTAATTGTCTTAAATATACTGTAATGTAATTTTAGTAGAAATATGTAATTGTTATTAATAATTTTTTTATATTATGTGCAGGTTAATAAAAAAGTTAAATGTTTGCTGTTTTCTTATTTATTTAAATTATTTGTCTCAAAATTGTTTTTTATAATTATTTCATTACAAAAAATGAAATATAATTTTATTTTTGGAATGAAATAATTATATTATAAACAATTTTAAGACAAACTGTAAAATTGACATACCCATAATCCAAACTACCAAATCTAAATATCCCGCCTGTAAGAATTAGTTCTGCACTCCGCAAGGGATGCGCTCATATCGACGCGATGCCAGCTATTTGTACGAGAACACTCCCTTATTACTTTCTCTATGACAACAGCCCATTCGAAATTATCGTTGAGCACACTCTGATGATATTTGCATCTCTCTTTATATGGTAATTAAACAAGGACAAAACTACTAAATAGGTTATACTTGACAGATAAAACATGTACTGAAATTTTGAGCAATGTTGCCACTTTTAGTTACAGCCATGAATGTATCTAAAGTTACAACAAATACTTGTTTAATGCCCGATTCCACCAACATTTTTAGGGTTTACTTAACGCTAGGTACAGAATATCTTTAGGTTAGGGGTCGATTTCATTTCCACCAAGTCAAATCTTCACCTAAACCGGTCTAAGGCAGCCCTACATTTAGGGGTCCAAATTTCTCCCCCTAAATAGTCACCTAGTAAGGGAATGGTGAATTCTAACCTCATTTTTTTAGTATTTTGTTGAGTATATTTCATGTTTTATCATTTTTGTGTATAATTTTTGTACACATACCGTTTTTTTTTTCTTAAATATAATAATGGAAATGTTTGACGACGACTTTGAAATGCTTGATTTAATTCAAAATGGATTTCCTAGAAGAATATATGATAGAAATAACCACTTTGATGATATGGATAATTTAACGTTTTTTCGTCGGTTCAGATTAACTAAGCCAACGGTTTTACATGTTTTGGAGCAAATAGAGGATCAGTTAGAATATCCAGATGACAGGTAAGTCAATGGGTGTTTTTATCCATATTAGTATCTAATTAGAGAATGTAGATAATCCCTTTTTATATCATTTTTAGAAACAACTGTATATCACCTGTAAATCAGCTATTGACTTGTTTAAGATGTTATGCCACTGGTGGACATTTAAGTTCATGTGCAGACTTTATGGGGATATCTGTAAGTAGTGCCTCACGAACTGTGAAAAAAGTAAGTGAAGCAATAGCTACTTTGAGGCCCCTCTATGTAGAAATGCCTAGGTTAGAGGTTGCAGTTGCTACCAGCAACATGTTTTTCCAAATTACTTCTTTTCCAAGAATTATAGGATGCATTGATGGGACGCATATCCGCATCCAATCACCAGGTAGGGATTGATGACATAAACAAAATAATAAATTGCAATTCTTTCATTCAATAATGATTTGCTTTTTTAATCTCTAATTAGGAGGCAATGATGCAGAACTATTTAGAAACAGGAAAGGGTATTTCTCCATTAACACTCAGGTTATTGGAGATGCCGAACTAAAAATTAGAGATGTTGTAGCAAATTGGCCAGGATCTACTCATGATCAAACAATATTTATAAATAGTAGAATACGCGCTAGGTTCGAAGCTAATGAATTTCCAAATTTCGCTCTGCTGGGTAAGTCAAAATTGCTTAATTTTCATTCTTCAAATTGTTGCACTTAAATAAATGTGTCATAATATATTTTTAGGAGATAGTAGATATGCACTAAAGAACTATTTGCTTACGCCATTGACTGATCCACAAACTCGACCACAACAACTATATAATGAAGCTCAAATAAGAACGAGAAATACAATTGAAAGATTAATAGGGGTTTGGAAAAGGAGATTTCCAATATTGGCGTATGGTTGTAGACTCAAAATTGATACTACGTTAGCTGTAATTCCTGCTACAGCAGTACTTCATAATGTTGCCATAGAAATGAAGGAAGGTGAACCTCCAGTCGAAGGCGATATAAGAAATGTAAATTATTTAATCGAAATGGGAAATATTCCTGATATTCAACAGGCGCAGGCACCAGAAGGGCAAATTTTTAGAAATGATGTAATTTATTATTTTGCTCATTTATAAATAAAAAAAATTTCATGTCAGTCTTTATTTTAATACCAAAGTTTTTCAAACCTATAAAAATGAAAAGTTATACACAGATAGGTATTTGAAAATGTATCCTAATTTGGTTAGACAAGAGAAAACGCCTTAAAATTAAAAAAAAATTAAACAAAAATCAACACCTCCAAATAAACTTCAAATAATTAGCTATAGGTTCTACCAAAATTATTCAGCTTAAAACCTATAAAAATGAATTTTTTCATATTTGGCCTTCATCAACTGCAATTTGGAAGAATCTACAAACATATATAGAAACTCTTAAAAGAAAATAAACATATTGCATATAATAGAGCATAACTCTCAAACTAAATTTTTTAACAAACAATATTCTTGAAACATCACAGGTTGTCTTAAACTTAATATTCACAACCAACAAAATACCAGTGGCCCTTAATTTTTAGCACAGCATTGGCGATTCTAGTAATAACTCATCAGAGTCTTTGGTAGCTATAGAGGCAAGCTGTCGTTTTTTTAATAAAATGTCCAACCCCAATGCTTGCATTCTTAACTTGTGTTCTTGTTTTAGACATTCAGCTAATTCAATTTTTTTGTTCACCAACATTTCATATTTTTCTCCCAATTTGGATGATGTTAGTGTTACTACTGTATTGGGTCTTCTACGTGATGGTACACATTTTTTTCTTGATCCTTGCACAGTCTAAAAAAAACAAGTTTTTAGGTATTATTGTTTTATTTAATAAAAAATAAAGGTTTATTAAAGAAAATTGAGAAATTCAATGAAGCACATACACTGTGAGAATTGATAAAAAGTAAAAACACTGTAATATGATAAAAATACAAGTATTTCACATAAGAACTAACGTTTAAATTCATAAAAATACCTTATTAACATTTTCCTTTAAAACATTGCTAATGGGCCTCTTTAAATGTGCCCCATTTTTCCAAATGTGTGATGGTAAACATTCATTAGGCTTTTGAGATTCCTCATAAACAATTTCAATATTGTTATTACTATAACTGCATGTAGGTGTATCCAATGATATCTCAGATTCCTCTTGCTGGATTAAGGGATCCTATAAATAGGCACAATATATAATTTTTAATAATATACCTACTACTCAATAATCTTACCTCTTCTGTGGCATCTTCAACCTCCAATACCTCAACATCAGATGTGGTAGCAGCAAAGGTTTTCACACTATCCTAAAATAAATATAATATATTTTGAGGTTTAATTTATAATTAACAAATTATATTTCTCAATGTATGTACATACAGTTATAGCAAATAATGAAGAATAAATAAGAAATGACTACCTGTGTATCATTTGATTTACTTCCAATTATCAGTCTCCCGCTATTAGAATCGTGTTTACTTCCCAATCCTAAAACCGATTTTTTGTTGATTATTGACATTAAGAGGTCATCTTGCTGGTTATTCTGTGGTCCAGGGCTACCGCCTCCACCAGTTTTATATAATTCTTTTTTTATTTCCGCTGTTTTTTTTTCGTAACTCTTCTTTCATTTTTTCGTAAAATTTTTTTAGGGACTCTACAGGCCTATAATAAAGATTGGGAGATAAAGTATTGAATTGTTGACAAATTTTTTGCCAGGTTTCTTTTTTTTCCTTAACTGAAACTCCATCGGTTTTTTTATTCTCAATAATATGTTTGTGGTGCTCTATAATATTACGCAACAGCTCTTTTTCATTATTGGTGTAATTCGGAGCCCTTTTTTTGGATACTGTAGTTGGATCTTCTGAGGGATTTTCTTGCTGGTCTTCTTGCTTCATTGTTATTGTTTATAACCACAAAATAAGTTTTCTGTGTTTATAACTGCTACCGGGCTAGCTACCTTACCTTGACAGAAATAAAAAATGCCCAAAGTTTTGCGATGTTGCCAGTCTCTTTCTCCACTTAGTTAGGAAATTCATAAATTCCATTGGTGGAAACCATTCTACAAATTTAAGGTATCCCCAAATTAGGCAAGTCCTAACTATTCTTTCCCTACGTGAAAGTCTGTGGAAACCGGAATAAAATTTATAAAAGAATATGTCTTTATTCAATAAAATTCAAGTATTATTAATTAATTTTAAAAGCAGCGACTCAAATGCATAAATTAGTAAGACTTTTTTTTATTTGCATAACTTTTTAACAAATTTTCAATTAAACTTGTAATTTCATTTTTCCTGCAACGAAACAGACTTTATAAATATGGAAAAGTAGTGGAAGTGTCCGCAAGTGAGCTTAGAATGTGACTAGATGTTTGGGGCAAGAAAAAATCAAAACAAACATTTGTATTTCATTTGTTAATCTGAGATTATAACATTGTTTACAGTATCACAATTAAGTCTTTTTGAACACTTTTTTAGTAATTTTTAGTGTCATACAGTTGATTATTGTATGTAGTATACATTTTTATTTGACTTTAACCTTGAAACAAATTATGAAACGGTCTAGCGTTGTTCTAGCTAGCAAATTATTATATTACATGGTCTTAAAGGTAAATTTGAATAAATTATATATTAAAAATATTCATAAATGAAGTACGCTAACGTTTGTTCATCAATGACTTGTCAATTGTTTATTTTTATATTGTAGAGGATCAATATATTGGTATACATAACGTTCGATTTTTGGGATAAATTACCAGATATCTATGTGAAGATGCATATTATAGAAATAATTCTGTCCATGATATAATATAAATAGATCGCAAGCATATACGAAGAAGCTCTTTTTTAAACAAATAATCATCCTCTGCTTGCTTAAATGAAAGTTTGTTTACAATTTACACAATTATTCGGTCATAATATGTCAAAAGTGCTGAATAAAACCATCTGACCAATCAGGAATCTTCGCGGTTCGTTGCGCAAACTTCAGTCGTACTACAAAACGAGTCATTGTGACACTTGTTTTACAAATAACTGTTTTCACCGATCTGTTAACCAGCCGAATTTTGTTATAACCCCTAGTAAATAATATAAAAAATATGCCTAGGTAGCCTCGGCCACGGTTCTTTCACTATACGGTTGCCTACTCCGGCTAACCAATAAGAATTAAGCCCGCGATTACGTCACTAGAGTACACAATTTGAATCGTTGGCCATTCAACTCGTAGAGCAAATTATTTTGTAGGGTTCATATCTATCTAATACTCAGTTTCTCTTTTTCTTCGGTATATTAAGTGAAAAATAACCGCTTCTTTGTTTATTTATATCGTAATATACCGAAGAAAAAGAGGAACTGAGCTAATTATTGATAACTATTGTGTGAAGTAAAAATGTAATTTCTGTATTGAAATCAGTAAATTAAAAAAAAACAGATAAATCTGAGATTAAATTTATTTGAAGACAAAATCATTGCAAAACAATTCGAAAATAACCACTTGTTAAATATATATTCAATTATCCATTTTATCTAATAGAGATAAGTTGTCATAACTATAAATTAAACTCAAAATCTTCCCAATATAAATGTATAATAAATTTTTTCATGAAATGGCGGGGACTATAGTTTCGGTCCACAAAGACCATCATCAGATCTATAATAAAGATATACATTATGATGTCAATTTCTAAAAAGTATACGCACCTTAAAATGTAATGTAAATTATAAATATTATGACATGAATTTATTATATATAAGATAGTTCTAAGATTTATTTTACATTTGTTTTATGAAATAAAAACATTTTATTTTTCTATATGCTATATATATATATATATATTGTTATCATAATAGATCTATTCACTATATTAACTTAATTTTTTTTCATCTTTTTAACAATTTTTCGAGATTCATCTTCTATATCAACTTCCCGTTTTCTATTATAGATGTTAGATAGAGTTTTTCAAACAATTGTTTAGACATTCAATTCTTATCAATTCTCTAGACTCCAGACTTTTTTTATACAAGTAATTATTAACACAAATGACCACACTGCAGCCTCTATCCGGCATTCTAAAATTGTGTAAAAATTATGTTTGAGCCAATACCATAGACCCATGTTTACCTTATTTAAAATAAAAAAATTCACAATAACCTCCAATAAATTACAAAATATAAAAAACACAATCATAGAGAAATAAACATATTAAGAGAGTGTTCGTTCCCGTATAAACAGCTGGCATCGCGTCGATCTCAGCGCACCCCTTGCGGTTGTCGAAACTAATTCTTACAGGTGAGATATTTAAATTTGGTAGTTTGGTAAATTTTACAGTTTGTCTTAAAATTGTTTATTATATAATTATTTCATTCCAAGAAATAAAATTACATTTAATTTTTTGTAATGAAATAATTATAATAAACAATTGTGAGACAAATAATTTTGGTAATAAATAATAAAACAGCATACAAAAATAATAAAATATTTTATAAATAAGAAAATAGCAAACATTTAATTTGTTTATTAACCTGCACATAATAAAAAATGTATTTATCACAAAACAACATATTTTTACTAAAATTACATTACATTATATTAAGAGAGTTAACTCAATAGAATTCAGATCAAATTGCTCAAGTTATTTTAAAATTATTGACAACAAATATTTTAATAAAAAGGAGTTAAAGACTAAATTCCCCATTTTCATGAAGACAGAAACAGGTCTGAAACAAAAAAGAAATTAAACGCAGTACATTAAGTTACCGAAAAAATATTTTTGTTTGTTAGTCCTTTCACAATCATCATATTATTTAATTAATAAGGGGACACAAACTTTCGGGAGTTGAGAAAATACGTATGATTTATGTTCTCGACAGGTGAACCAATCAAAATGTATACGACCTTTTGCAAAGTGTTCAGTTTTTTCAGTAATATTTTTTACATGACCTAAAAGTGGTAAAATATGATAACAACGTCATGCAGAAATTTAACGACTTCCCTGTACATAAATCAGACGTATTTTATCATCATTTAACTTCTCTTTGTACATAAATCAGATGCGTTTTCTTTGAAGGAAGTGAACCTATGGTGAATGTCTGAAATATCTGTCAGCAAATTAGCCTTACATTCTTCGCAATTAAAAGTTGTATTTTTTTACAAGGAAACCAGAGACATAGCTTATTGTTTGAGTGTCAAAATTTAAATCATTTAGTTATCAATAGTAGTAGTTAATAGTGAATGGTTTTGGTTTATTATGGAAATTTAAAAAATAATACAATAAACTGCAGTCATCGGCTTAATAATTTGTGTTGTAGTTCTTGACTATCATTATTGTTACAAAAAATAAGCTTTCTTTGGACGGATAATACAGTACTTTGATTAATGTCAGACGGAAGTTTGAAAAATGTTTTGTTCTTTATTATAACTCCAAATTGCCAAGTGGCCAAAAATATTTAATATTAAAATTCTTTGTAATACAACTATGACGAATTATACCTGGTGATGACATTTTAAAGGTTCACATACTGTTATTACAACCAAAATACTACATAAATTATGAAACAAACTAACAGTTATCCTAAAATACTCACCATTGTTTGTCACACCATAACCATATTTTCAACAATTTTTTGACTTTGACAAACATAAGCCATATTCACACCAACCAATGTAAGATTGATTTTGTATATTTTCATTTTTAATGACGTAAAAGTTAATATACCAGGATATGTTATAATATTTATCCACATTAATGGCGATATGTTGAAATGTATTGAAATTTATGATATTTTATTTATGTAAAACAGTCTTGTAGTTCGCAACAGTAGAGACTCCATGCGCGGGTCAGTTGCGCAGAAACGTTGTGCCACATACCGCCTATGCATCAAACTGTCTCTTATATTATTATTTGTCTATGGACACAATCTTCAAAAACTTGTAACTTGGCCGCTGTACTCTTGTGACGTAGTATCGACACTTCATTTCTCCCCTCCGCTTGGGAAGAGGCAACCGTATTACTGTAAGAACCGTGAGCCTCGCCTATTTATTTCTTGACCACACTACATGGCAATCGGGTATAAACAGGTAAGTAAATATAGGTAACTATACCGATCTATTAACCGCTTGAATTGTATATCAAAATTTAATCATAAACGCCATGGTATAGCATTGCCTACAATAAACCTGTTATTAATTACCATTACTCACAGATATAGGAAAATAAAATGGATTGCCAGCCCTTATTGAAAACTTTTACTTAAAATGACCGTGGCATGCAAGTCGCCATCGCGTGACTATTTACTTTCAATATATTCCGTAAATCACATCGGTTGCTTTGGTTCCAATTTTTGTATTCCGTAAATATACACCCGTTGAAATATATTTGATTTACGGAACGCGGTTGCCTGAAAAATCGGTCTTTTATGTCACCAGTACAACCAACGATTCGAGTAGGTCGTTTTGGTAATTTTATCTATAGATAACCTTTATATACGGATATTGATAAGTGCAGCCAAGTTGATTTTTGTAGAAGTTGTTTTCACAGAAAAATCGCAAGTTTTTATTTCCGAGATGGGTACAGTAAGTACAAAACTGTTATAAAAATAACCGAAAAATTCTTTGCAAAATACTCTATTTTCATTTTGTTTTCTAGGATGACGAAACTTTTTCTTGTGGGCATTGCAAAACAAGATTTGGGACAATGGATCTAATTGTAGAATAACAGATAATGATGTACCATCTACCATATTTAAATAGAAATACGCAGCTGCCTCGTCCATTTCTTCTAAATGAATGGGTCTTGATATAATAAACGAACAATGGAATAGAAAAGAAGCATTTATTTATTTATCTGAGGCTGATACCAAAACCACGGGGTTTGTACCTGATACGAAATTCAAAATTTTTCAACTAACAATTGACATTTGACCAAGAAAACCACACTGAATAAGTCAAAACATTGAAATTGTTGATTGAATTATTTCTTAATTTTCTGTTTGTTTTTCAAAGAACTAATAGTTTTTATTTAGTAATTTCCAACGAAGCGTAGTAGCATAATTATTTTTTTCTACACCCGTGTTATAACAATGCACGTATATGCCCATAATCCGTTTCATAATGATACCCATTACGATACAGATTTTTCATTACGATACAGATTTTTAAATCAGTAGAAACCCATAATTTTTCAATCAAACATGCTGTGCATTTGAATACTACGAAATTAGTAGAAAATATATGAATCTACGGCCTAAAATTTGCCCCACCCTATCTTTTTTCGTTAATTATTTAAATGGAAAATGCACTATTCAAAACATTGGTATTAATAAATTTGGTGGTATAGGGAAGAAAAAAGCAACAGATTTAAATCTGCCTGATCCGAATTTATATACAGGGCATTGTTTTCGTAGGACATCTGCCGGTAGTGATACTAGGTGCGTTCTTTTTGACTGAGATCTCACATCACTTCAGTTAAGGTGATCTGAGATAAAGTGATGTGAGTAAGCACCAAAAAGAACGACATCTCAATTGAAGCGCGCGGTCTATCGACGCATGATTGAATAAGAAACAAAACATATAATAAAATAATGTTATTGTATCCATAATTTGTAACAAAAGAAAAATAGATTATGTGTGTTTATATGTCAATGGTTAAAACTATAGATAACCTTGGTTAAAACTACAAATAACCCAAGCAAATCAAATATTTGTTTATCCCCTCCACTTAATTTCCGACTCAAGTCCAACTGATTCCCTCTTACAACCATTCAGCATCGGTAAAGGGGGAGGAAAAATCTCAGCTCACTTAAAGTGAGTAAAACAAAAAGAACGCTCACATTACTGATGTGAGGTGAGATTAACTGAGATCTCAGTCAAAAAGAACGTACCTACGTTAAAACGCCATGGTGGCTGGAAATCCAATTCAGTGGCAGAAGGCTATATTGAAAATTCGGTTCAAAATAAAATCAGCATTTCCAATACAATATTGAACTCTATTGAGACTAGCAATAATGAAATAAATGTAAATATTCCTTCCACTTCCAGATCAGTGGGACCTGGAATAAACTTTTCAAACTGCACAATAAATAATCTTAATATTTTTAAAAAATCGGATTAATTACAAATATTATATGTTGAATATAAATACAAATAAAATGTTTATAGTTTTCTTGTATCTATGGCAATACCAATACCCGAGGTATTAATTACAATTTTGTAGATTTTTTTTAGAAATACGAATAATTACTGTTACCTATTGTGTTCAATAAAAATATAAAATTTATGGTTTTTGATTATTTATCGGGTGTAAAAAAAATAGCGTATGCAACTCTCATGTAATGGTTATTAATACACTCGCATAAACCATACGAAACTCGCCTTCGGCTCGTTTCGTATCCCGGTTAATGCTCGTGTATTACTAACGATCATTACATCATCGTTGCATAATATACTATTACTAAATCAACCGCTTTTTCAAGAAAATAAACTATATATGTTTAGAGTACATATTAAATTCCTATTTCAAAATTTTAATTTTGACTTCTACCACATTAAGGCAATTTCGAGGCTGCCCAACCTGTGGTATTCGAAAATACAACTATTAAACATAAAATTTGAATATCAATGTTCAATTAGGATGGGAACTAAACATTTATTTGGTTGATGCATTTCAGAATAGCTCTGAATAATTAAGTTTGAGAGCAGGGGTACTTGCTATCTACTGGATATATAATACAATGTTTGAGACACTTAAGCTAAATAAATTACATAGTTATATGTTCATATTCTCTTTTCCTTACCTTTTATTAACCACTGTATAGTAGGGATCTGAAATAATAAAAAATACAACTTGCATTGATAAAAAAAATACATATATTGATATTTCAAAGCAACATACTGAATATATAACAATCTAAACTTAATTCTAATACATTTATTTGAAATAGGAAAATACCAAAGATTGTATAGGTAAGGTCTTTATTGATTTTTATCGAGACAGTTAATTTCATTAAAAAATCTTCGAGAGAAGATTTGACCCGACTGTACCAGAAGTTACTACAAGAACGTTACAAAACATCACAAAACATGTGGTTCAACCAAGAATGCCTTAGAAAAACGGTAATACCAAATTATGTGAATATAAAATGTCACACTAAAACACCACAAGCACAAAAAGCTATAAAATGTGCTCAACGAGTTTGGATCAAAGAAGAATGTAAGAAATAGTTTAAAGTGAGAGACTCCTTAGACAACTACATAAAAGTGATACATTCAGAACTGACGTTCCAATTACATCCAGTAGAATTTGACTATTTAGATGACAAAATTAGAGAAAGTGTCAGCACGATGAAGAAAAAGAACAAAAGCTACAGAAACTTGAACACACACAACATAGAATTCAATACTCTAAACATCATGAAACTGTAAGTACCTATATACCAACACACTTTGCACCAAGATTTGAAAACACTAATTTTACACATAGTGAAATAGTATTTTTAAATAAAGGTTCAAAGTACAGCATACCACCAAAATTTACGAATAATATTAAACAAATTATAGCTACAGAGTCAGAAATAGCTTTAAAATCTAATTCAAATAATTTTCTTTATGATAAATTAAAAAATGCCAATTTAATCAAAAATATTGAACCTTCAAAAGTTAAACATCAAACAAAAAATGACATTACAGTTTTAAATGCAATCAAAAAGAAAGTAGAAGATAATAACCTAACAGTTACAAAATCTGACAAGGGGAACACAACTGTTATATTGACAAATGAAGATTATAATTCAAAGATATATAACTTTATAGAAAAGCTCTAAAAAAATATAGAACTCTAGCAAGTTTTGAAAACTTCTTGAACTACCAAAATGCTGCCGCTAAAGCTAAACGTATATTTAAAGTTAAACAACGGAACAGCTGGATGACATTTTTAAACAAACTTAATAAAAATACCCCTCCTTTTACGAAATTTCTAATATCAACCAAGTAATTTTGAAAACTGAACTTAACAATATAGGCGACAATGTTACCACAATATACACTGATGGATCGAAATGTGATGAAGGAACTGGGGCAGCATTTCTTGTTTCAAATACTAATTACGTGGAAAGATTTAGAATTCCCAATTATTGTTCTGTTTTTTCTGCAGAAGCTTTCGTCATATCAAAAGCGTTAACTTGATGTACTTTAAATCCGATTCAAAGAGCTGTTATTATGTGTGATTCCAAGTCAGTATTACAGGCTATAGAAAGTTCTCCATTCAAGTGTTACAGACAAAATATAATTTTAGAAATTAAAAAATTAACAAGCGAATTAAAAACCCTGAACAAAAGTATTGTATTTATGTGGGTAAAAGGGCACTGCGGTTTAGAAGGAAATGAGTACGTGAACTTGGAAGCCAAGAGAGCCTGCAAAATGACTTCTTATACCAATCTTTATGTCTTCTCAGACCTTTTAAATCATCATAAGAAACATATTAGAACTAATTGGGAGCGGTCTTACGCCGACTTCGCTAAAACATCTAATAGCCAATATTTCCTTTTGCATCCTACTTTACCAACTAAGATCCCTCATATTTTTAATTTTGATTATAGGAAACAATATACCTCCATCATATCACGTTTAAGAATAAATCACGGTCGTTTCCCAGCTCATCTTTTTAAAATAGGTATTGTCAATTCTCCAGCTTGCTCCTGTAACAGGGCATCAGTAGGAGATCTGAACCATATTTTCTTTGAATGCACTGAAAACAAAAAGGCAACTACTGAACTTTACAATTTTCTTATCAATTTCAACGTTCCTCTTCCCACAAATATAACAGCTCTTTTGGCAAATACTGAGAAGTCTGTACTTGATTCCATAGTGGATTTCATAAATAATTCTAAATTGTCTATTTAGATATATGCTTAGATTTATGCCCAGTAATCAGCAATTTTATATCCTTACTCCTTTACAATCTTTTTAATTTTTCAACCTTTACTCACTTTTAACTTTCTGTGGCTAATAGACTATGTCTGAGGCCATTCTCCCCCACACACACACACACACAACTTTATAGAATCTAGCGATGTAAAAGTTATTAGAGCAGACCCAACAAAAAAGTTTTCTAATAATGTAAGGGATATTGTTAATAATTCAAATTATCTTTTAAGTGATTACGAAAAGAGGTCTATCATAAATAAGAATCCTCATTGTCCACAATTATATGGAACCGTTAAATTACATAAAATAACGAAACCAATTAGACCTGTAGTTTCTTATGTTAATACTCCCAATAATATATTGGCAAAGAGGCTTAACAATATACTTAATAGTTACGGATATGCATCGAAATACTCAATTATAAATTCGATAGAACTAATGAAAAAATTAAAAGCAATCAACTTGCAAGATAACTATAAACTCATTTCATTTGATGTTACTAGTATGTTCACTAAAATTCCTCCTAAAGAATGTCTAATACTTGTAAAAAAATTAATAGAAGATAAAAATATTAATCCAGGAATAATATCAGATATACCCAATTTATTTGATGTATGTATTAATCAGAATTATTTCACTTTTGGCAATAAGATATATATTCAAAATGAATGTTTACTAATGGGAAGCCGGTAAAATTTGAGAAAACCTCCCTGACACCGATTTCGAAAATTCTTTTTTAATTATGTAAGGTACTTACTAACAAACACATAGCACCACAAATTTTGCTGCGGAAACACTTAACAAGCGCAGTAGAAGGATTTTCATTTTTGAATTTGTCCCTTTTCGAATGGATATTTTTCATATTTACTTGTTGTATATATACATATATATTCTCGAAGTATAATATTTAATTTGTTCTTAATAGATAGTGATAATTGTAGACTGAATCATCACAATAAACACTAGTTTTTCTCAAAATGATTTTGTTATGCTTTGACAACAATCTCAACTGACATTTGATAATCACTGACATTAGCGACGTTGCCAAATTTATGAAGTTATGAAATTACGAAAAATGTAAGTCTCGATTTCGTTTGTATGCAGTTACATCAATATTTTTTATCTATGGTTATTTCGGAATTCCATGAAGTTAGTTTGCAAAAAAAGCGCGTCGGGTCGACCCGGCGAGCTCACTTCGCTCGCAATTTCAATCCACATTATTCTGTAATACGGGCTTAAATAAGTATACCACATATGTTATTAGGAATATATGCACCATTTGAAAAGAAGACAATTTTTATGAACAGCTATCAATAGTTTGCAAAAAAAGCGCCGGGTCGACGCTTCGCAATTCTCGCGCACACGAATTGCGAAACGTTGACCCGGCTCATTATTCAGTAATACGGGTTTAAATAGGTATACCACATAAGTGTATATGTTATTCATTGATGTGTTAGGTGTCGGGGAGCGATTTTTAAAACATATGTTTACTGTTTAAGCCATAAAGGTTAGATCATTTACTCATTTACATCTAGATTAGTTAATAGGTTTGAGCTGAATAATTTTGTCAGCTGAGACCTTTGAAATAAGAAGCAGTAGACGATATATTCTTCTTTTCTCTACTGTCAACTTTGGCAACGTTGTTAAAAAATTTGACGTAAATATTAGAATTTTCACACTTTTCATATTGAATTTTTACTGTTAATATGTGTTTCCGCGGAGAAATTTTTGGTTTTCCAGGTTAGTTAATTAATGTTTTATACTGTAAAATAATTTTTTTTGAAATTCGTGCTATATACAGATTCTCAAATTTTTCCGGGAAGCCCTATATCACCTATTTTGCAAACATTTTCATGGACAGTTTAGAAAGAAAGATCTTTGAAAGTAATATTTCGAAAAATGTTTTGTTATGGTATAGATATGTAGATGACATATTAGCTTGTTTTATGGGTAGTGAACGACAATTAGATGTATTTTTCAACCACATTAATAATTTACACCCAAAAATTAAATTTACATTAGAAATTGAAGAAAATAGCTCAATCAATTTTCTTGATTTAAAAATTCAAAGAGTTAAAGAAATCAGTTATATATAAACTCAAATGTCCAGAATGTAATGCTGTCTATTTGAGTCAGACCCTTACAAATTTTGAAATCCGATACAGTGAACACTTACGAGCATACAGATTAAAACAACCAGATAAATCCCACTACGCAAAACATCTACTTGACACCTAACACAGAACTAGAAGTGCTGCATATTTGTGAAAAGAAACAATAACTGGATTTCCTTGAAGAATTGGAAATTAGAAGACATTTAAGAAAGCCACAATATGAAGTTGTCAATGAACAGATAAATCTAGGGAGTTCTCCACTAATAAACTGTCTTCTTAAGTGATAATTGTAAAGATCAGCAGATATAGTTTTCCTGGTTTTCTATATCATTGCACAGTTATACTGATCTTAATTGGAACAATGATATCCAGGATATCACCATAGGGCTAATAATATCTAAACTTCAATATTTGTAATATCACATCTTCTTCTTTTTTCTATTAACGTATATTAAGTCAATCACAAGTTAGGTCACTTCTTGGTCTAGCCAAAAATAACTACTAAACCTCAGGTAGGCATCAAATGAAATGTAACTTCTGTCATTCTGACGATGATATTTAGTTATCGAAACAATTGTCATTTTTTTAGAATTTTCAACAATTTTCATTATATTGTGGAATTAGCTAGAAACAGTGAGTTTAATTTCAAACACTATTATTTTGAATATTTGTTCATTACACATGTTTTTTCCACTTTGAGAAGGAAATAATGGACTGCCTCTAGATTTACTGTAAATTAATTTGAACGATACATCATCTTCATACCCTGATGATCCAAGTATCTCACAACAAACATCGCAAGATAGTTTTTTCATAATTGATCTCATGACAAATCCAGCTATGTGGCCACTACATTTTCTGTAAATTCATTGTGATAACCCTTCCAATTGGTCCCTGTTATTCGAGGCGAATAACTTGAAGAGGGGAAGCAATGTTACACCTCTTCTATGAATGTCAGAATGACAGCTTGGACTTAAAATAAGAAGAGGGCTGAATAGGCGGAGTAGTCACAGTCACCTGACAAGGTGACAGTCTAGAATTTTCAAGATGTTTCTATTGTGTTCCATATTGACGTACTAGTATGTTATAGAATATTCTAGTCCTTTCGGGAAAGTTCTTTCTATAATATATAAACAATATACCCACATACTATGCTTATCCCCCTATGCTAACTATGCTGTACAATAAATTCGTGGCTGAATGGATCAGGCTATCCAAAGCCATTAAAAAAAATATTCACCCAGAACCGTTTAAGTGAAACGAAACCAGAAATTACAGACGAAATGATAGGAAGATTCATGGAAATGGAGAAAATACAATCTACTGAAACAGGAAAATTGAAAAAAAGTGAAAGTAACCATTTTAGCATCGTTTTTGGTAACTTTTTATACAGTTGGATGCACTGTTTAACTTATGGCTGACAGACTGACATTTATAGCTGACTTGAACATTCTGTGTAATTTTTCACATCGTTTTCCACACACCACTTTAAAAACCGTTCATATTCCTTATCATATTTTTATTTAGATTTTTCAGGTAGGAAGTCATTAACTGCATTATCTGCTATGTTGAGAAGTTCTGGTGGAGTGCATGATAATTCCATGTTTAGTTCCACATTCATAAATTCCGAACTATGTATTAGTAACTTAATGAACATTCAAGTTTAAATGTTTTTCTGTAGCGAAAAATATGGTTTGTGGGATATTTTCTCCTTTTTCTTAATACTAACAGGTACTTTAAAGACGCTATTTGTGTCTGCAGCTAAAAACGTGTCTAAATTCATTTTGTTTAATCTTTTACATTATAGTTACTTTGTTGATATACTCTAAGCTCTACTTAGATAGGTGGATTATAAAATGATATAAAAAATGTCAGATTGATATATAATTGATTGATGTCAAGAACGAATTTATTGATAAAAGCATTTTTCTAGAAGTTACTACAATTTTTCCTTAGTAAAGTTAATAAATTAAAATAAACAGTCAGGTTCACGGTTAATAACTTTAACAGGTTATGGGCCCAGAAATGCGCAACTGTTAGAAATAATTTATATGATTTTTTTTGTTCCTATTGTAAAGAGCATTCTTGAAGGACAAAAACGGAAACGATGAAAGTTCAAATAGGCTTCCTGAACGGTAAAGTAAATTGGAATACATGGAAATATAAGTTGTGTGTTCTACTACGAGGAAAACCAGGTGCAACTGATGTTATAGAAGGTAAATTGCTCAGACCAGTCCTAAATCTTCTACAGCATCTACAGAAGAACGAATGGAGTATGATAAGAAGGTTGAGTATTTTACTAAAGCAGAAACTAGTGCATTACTGGTACTCACAACTAATATGACTGAAGAAACTCTTCAAAAAGTGATGAGATTCACTACAGCAAGAAATGTTTGGTTAGAACTTCACAGATTGTTTGATGGGAAAACTGAAGATATGAGTTATGTACTGAGTTTTTTAGTTATAAACGACAAGCAGGTGATGACATTGCAACACATACTTCAAAGCTGAAAAACCTTTGGCAAGAACTTCAACAAGAAATCACCAAAGACAAGTTAGTTCTTATGAATAATTGTTCTTGTGATTTACCTGAAGTACTGTTAATATGTAAGATACTTTATACACTGCCAGAAGAATATTTTTCATTCAACTCTAGCTGGATGCTAATGTCTAAAACAGATAGAACAGTAGACAATCTTATCAACCAGCTATGTGCCCATGAAAAAGCATTATCTAAAAAAACGGAGAATAGAAATGAAGACACTTAAAATACAGATAAAAATTCAGACAGACGTAATGTCGAGAAAAAGAAATATAGAGTATGTCACTATTGCAAGAAAGTGGGTCATACAGTTCGTCAATATGTCAAGTGGGAAGCCGATGGAAGACCTCCAAAGCATACATTTAACAATAATAGTAATAAATCTGAAGAGAGAAATGCAAATGTAACACTATTAGCCCGTAATGAAGAAATTTTAAATGTAGACTGTGATCAAAACAGTTGGTTTGTATATAATGGAGCAACTAATCATATCTGCAATAGAAACGATCTTTTCCAGACATTTGAGCACTTCAATAAAACATACACAGTAACAACCGCAAATGGAGTATCCATTGAAGCTATTGGCAAAGGTGCAATAATAATAGAAGCTTTTGTATATAGTAAAAAGTATTTGATTGAATTAGCTAATGTGTGGTATGTTCCTGGTATAAAGAAAAATCTTTTTTCTGTATTGGCTGCACAAGACAAAAATCCTCATAGTGAATTTCATTCGAGAGTAGAAGAATGTACTCTAGTAATTGATGGAGAAATCAAGTTAATAGGCCATAGACATCGATACGGAACTTTGTACAAACTAACTATTCAAAATGTTATCCCTGAAAAAACCATGTTGGAGGTGAATATGGTTTCGGATAGTAGTTTGTTGCAGTTATACCATGAAAGGTTTGGACATCAAAAAAGTTTTAGATATAAAAGTTCCATTAGATAGTGAAATATGCGAAGGCTGTATTTACGGAAAATCACAGATTGAAATTTGAAACTAGAGAACGTGCCAAAGCACCTGGAGAGCTCATTCACTCGGATGTATGTGGACCTTTCAAAACCTCAAGCTCAGGAAATCGCTATTTTGTACTTTTCAAGGAAGATTTTAGTAAATTCAGATATGTTTATTCTATGAAAGAAAAATCTGAAGTTGCAGAAAAACTAAAAATCCTGTTGAATGAATTGAAAATAGCGGGACACGTAATGATAGAGCTACTTTCAGACAATGGAGGTGAATTTACCAGCAGTATTTTTCGATAAATTTTACAAAAGAATAGAATTAATCATATATTTCACCTGTAGACCAGAACCAGATTCAAATCCCAGATTTCATTACTGTGAATCACGAAGGAACCTCTTATCGAATATTTCTCTCCCTCGACGACTATACATGTTATAACTGTAAGCAGAAAGGGCATGTTGCAACAGAATGTACGCTTCCTAATACACAGTCACAAGTACTACCAACAAACCTAACAGCAACCACATCAACAGATCTACCACCTGCTCATGTAACCGCACCAACACCACAACAATCAACGGTTGCAGAAACACATATACCAGCAGCAACTCTCTATCCCATTTCTTCTACACCAACATCAATACTGCATTCCGAAAACCTGACATCCGATTCATCTCTAGAAGGAACCAATAAAAACTCAATTATTTCTGACACCACTTCTAAAACTGAACCACAAAGTTCACATTCTATTAAAATAAACACAGCTACATCCTTATCCTATAACAAAACCAAACGATCCCTATCTGAAACTCCTTCTCCTGTTGAACAAACCATCGACATGAATTTCACGGAGCCCAGAATAACAAAACTCCAAAAAAAAGCAAAAATTAACGTTCAAACACTAACTACAGTAAATATCGGAAAACAAATGGAATCAACAAAGACATTTTTTGAAACGACAGACAAACATGTGCTTACCTACCAACAATTTTGTGATTTTTTCGAAAATGTACATGGTTCACCGGACCCACTAAGCGTAGCCAAGTTATACACAGAAGATATTAATGGCCTCATTGATCAATTACACACTATGTATCCCTACTTCACAGATAAAAAAATGAAAAGCAAATGTACCAGGATTTCTAAAAAAATTATATCTCAATTAAGTCAAGAATCTAGTAATCAAGAGGATAGCGACTCGTCTGTATCATCAATACCCTTGTGCTCGACCTCAAGAATTTCAAATACCTATTAAATTCACAACTATATTACAATGGAATCTAAACGGGTTATACGCCCATTTAGAAATGTTAAAAATTTTACTAGCCGAACAGTCCCCCTCAATAATATGTCTTCAGGAGACACGTTTCTCTAATAAGATCTACCACATGAATAATTATTCTTGCTTTTATAAAAATAGAGCAAACCAGTCTATTGCAAGCGGAGGCGTGGCTATTTACGTGAAAAATTCTATAGACGCAGTACCCATACAATTAAAAACGAACCTCGAGGCTGTCGCTGTCTGCATCGATGGACCAACGAAATTATCTTTATGTAATATTTATTGCCCTCCAAACTCTTCACCCAGTTTGCAAGAGATTGAAGATTTATTAACTCAACTCCCACTTCCAAGACTTATAGTTGGCGACTTCAACGCCCATAATAATATTTGGGGATCAAAAAGCAACTCCCAATTTGGAAATACACTGGAACAAATAATTAACCAAAAAAATATAAATCTTATGAATGATGGTCGACCAACCAGATTTAATACGGCCACTGGCGCAGAATCGGCGATAGATCTCTCCCTTTGTGATCCTACTTTATCATTGATATTCAACTGGGACGTCCTGCAAGATCTTTACGATAGCGATCATTACCCTATCATTATTTATGGCAGCTCAGCAAATGAAGTCCCACCTCCGGAAAAATGGAACTTTAACTTAGCCAATTGGGACTACTTCAATAATATAATACTGAACAAACTCGGCAACAATTGTATCACTGATATTCTGAGCTCAGATGTAGATGAGATGGTAGAAAAGCTTTCCGACATTATCATAACTGCTGCAGAACTTGCTATCGGAAGAACTAGAATTATCAAAAAACATCCAGCTGTTCCTTGGTGGAATAATCAATGTGCAGAAGCAACAAAGAACTACAAAAAGGCATTTAACAAATACAAGAAAATTAAGTCTCAGGAAAATTTAATTCAATTTAAACGATTGAGAGCCCAAGCTCGATTAACGATAAAAAAGAGCAAACGGGATTCTTGGAAACACTTTATATCCAGTATTAACAATTCTACCCCATCCAAAATAGTGTGGAACAATATTAAAAAGATTTCTGGAGTGAACTACCAGTCCCACATAAATGTCCTAAAATATCAAAATAACACCGTCACTACTCCTGAACAAATCTGTGAAACCCTCGCAAGATCATTTGAAAAACGTTCTAGCGATAGCAACTACACAAACAAGTTTTTAAACCTCAAACGTATACAGGAACAAACCTTCGTAGAGCTAGAAGAAAATTCTTATGAACCAGTCAACGAACAAATAACAATGCAGGAATTAAATCACGCAATACACTCATCAAAAGAAACAGCAGCTGGACCAGATAATATTCCAATAACATTCCTCAAAAGACTCCCAAGTCTAGCCAAGGAGCTGCTACTACATATTTACAATAGGATATGGACTAGCGGTACCTTTCCTCAGATTTGGCTTAAATCTATTGTTATTCCAATGCATAAACATGGTAAACCCAAAACACTCACTAGCTCTTACAGACCAATCGCTCTCACATGTGCAATGGGTAAGATTTTAGACAAAATCATCAATGACAGATTAATGTGGACTTTGGAAAGTCGAAATCTTCTTATTCCTGAACAAAGCGGCTTCAGAAAACGAAGATCAGCAATTGATAACTTAGTGGATCTAGAATCAGAAATACATGAAGGCTTTGCTAATAAACAATATGTGTTAGCAATTTTCCTTGATATATCGAAAGCCTATGATACCGTTTGGCGTCACAAGATTATGAAAACATTAGAAAGCTGGTCCATAAGAGGAAATATGTTAAAATTTGTTTGCAACTTTCTGAAAAATCGCGTTTTTACGGTCAGAGCTAATGGCTCATATTCGCCTTTAAAAACCCAAACTAATGGGATACCACAGGGATGCTCCTTAAGTGTGACTCTATTTTTAATTGCTATAAATGATATCATCCAAAACTGTAATACGAATATTAAAGCTAGGCTATATGCAGATGACTTAGTAATATACTCGAGAGGACGGAACATAGCTTCATTGTATAACCAACTACAATATTTTCTAACTCAGTTAGAAAATTGGTCAGAAACTTCAGGACTACAATTTTCGGCACAGAAAACCAAAAGTTTGTTATTCACTAAACGCATCCCGGATATAGTACTTCCAAATCTTAAATTGTTTGAGAAATCTATTTCATATGTGGATGGAATTGAGTTCCTGGGAATGTTTTTCGATCAAAGTCTCAGCTGGAAAAACACATTCAAAATTTGAAACTTAAATGCCAAAGAGACCTAAATCTCATGCGAACAATATCCTCAAAAATGTGGGGAGCAGATAGCACAATGCTAACCAAGATATACAGATCCATCATCAGATCAAAATTAGATTATGGTGCCATCATCTATAATTCCGCTAAAAGGCACATAATAAAACAATTGGACACTATTCAAAACAATGCCGTTAGAATTGCCTTAGGAGCATTTTGCACAAGCCCGGTTGACAGTATTCTATGCGAACTAGGTGAACCAGATTTATACCGAAGACGAATGTATCTAACTCTCAGCTATGCGGCATCTGTCGCAGCGATCCCGGAAAAACCCGTCCATCGAAACGTATTTGCAAATCGTTTCAGAAACATGTTTCAACTGCATCCGAGACTTGATCCCCCATACCATGAAAGACTATACTCTTACCAAAGCAAACTAAACATATCCTTACCTCTCCCTTACAACCTCTGCTACAAACCATCCTTCCCTCCCTGGTGTTTCATCTCCCCAAGTTGTGACTCTAGTATGACTGAATTCAGTAAATCTACAACGAACCACTCAACGATTAGGAAATTCTTCCAAAGTAAAATAAGCAATTACCAAAGCTATAAACATATATATACCGACGGTTCAAAAACTGAAGAAGGTGTGGGTGCATCCATGGTTCTGGAGAATATACAACACTCATTCACACTAGCGCCGACTAATTCCGTGTTTTCTGCCGAATTATATGCTATTTGGAAAGCAGTAGAATATGCGAATACGGAAAAAATAAACAAAACCTTAATATTAACCGACTCATTGAGCTCTCTCACAGCCATACAACAGTTCCAAAATTTACATCCAATTGTCTCGTATATAAAAAATGAACTTTTCACGGCTAATAACGCCAAAAGGACAATTGAATTTATGTGAATCCCAGCACATGTGGGCATCGCACAAAACGAAAAAGCAGATGACCTAGCTAAAAGCGCTACTTCCCAAAACGCCGAGATTGAGAATAAGACACCTCTTGCAGATCTCAAGCAATTTTACAAAAACATTATTACCTCCGACTGGCAAATATACTGGAATAACTCATCATCCAAACTCTCTGAAGTAAAAACATCAGTGAAAAAATGGAATAATAACCCAGCGAGCCGACGGCATCAAGTGATCTTAACCAGATTAAGAATTGGACATACATTCGCCACTCATTCACACATCATCACAAGAACAAACCAACCTGTATGTGAATCGTGTCAAAAGAACCTATCGGTAAAACATTTTCTTGTGGAGTGTCCGTCACTCAAGCCCGCGAGAACACAGTGGTCAATAGAATATAACCTAAAGGTGGTGTTAGGGGAACAATGTAACGTTGAAAACTTGTGCGCATTCCTTAAAACGATTAACTTACTTGACAAAATTTAAGAAATAATTAGAAATGTAAATTGTACATAACTGTATTGTGTATGTATATTTGTATATGTAATGTATATGTATTGAATCGTTGAATAAATACAGCAGTCGCTAATAACCCTCTGGGTGGATGCGACTTTAAACATTAAAAAAAAAAAAAAAAAAAAAAAAAAAAAAAAAAAAAAAAAAAAAAAAAAAAAAAAAAAAAAACTGGAAAAGTAGAAGAAAGTTTCCCTTATAGGCAAGCAGTTGGAGCTCTAATGTATCTTATGGTAGGAACAAGACCAGATATTGCGTATGCAGTAGGAGTTGCCTCAAGAACATTAGAAAATCCATCTCATGATGATTGGATTCATGTGAATCGTATTTTTAGATATCTCAAAAATTCTATCGATATTGGAATTATCTATAAGTCTGGTAACAAATTGAAACATCTTCAAGGGTTTAGCGATGCTGTGACTATGGAGGAGATCCTACAACCAGAAGATCAACTACAGAGAGAACTGATATGGTTAAAAAGACTTTATCAGGAAATTATAGGTTTAAAAAATGTTCCTACACTATCAGTTGATAATGAAGCTGCAATTAAGTTAGCAAAGAGCCTAGAATATCACCGAAGAACGAAACATATTGAAATCAGGCATTTCTTTCTAAGAGAATTGGTAACTGAAGGATGTATTGATATAGAACATGCTGCTTCGGAACACCAATTCGCAGATATATTGACAAAGTCATTATTCAAGCCAAGAATGGATTATATTTTGAAAAATATTGGACTAGTGAATATCAAAAGTACTTAATGAGGGAAGGTGTTGAAACATTTACATTATAGTTACTTTGTTGATATACTCTAAGCTCTACTTAGATAGGTGGATTATAAAACAATATAAAAAATGTCAGATTGATATATAATTGATTAATGTCAAAAACGAATTTTTTGATAAAAGCGTTTTTCTAAAAGTTATTACAGTTTTTCCTTAGTGAAGTTAATAAATTAAAATAAACAGTCAGGTTCACGGTTAATAACTTTAACACATTTAGCGGTATAATTATTCTCAAGTCACACTTTCAAATTTTGACAAAAGGTTTGGACAAAAACGGTTCGACTGCGACCATCACCGCCCAAAAAAACGGCCGAAAACGGAGCCACTGTGACCGTAGCCTGAAATCGAAAGAATTAAAAAATTGTTTTCCAATAAATACTCATCACAACACAGATTGAAGTGAATCTAACCACCATGTCGTACGACCGAAGTCGTCCGTTAATATCTGACCCGATGGTCGCAGGTCGCATACAATGTAACCGTAACAACATGAAAAAATGTTTAACGCATTTCTAACTTCAATGTCAAAATGATATTTTGCGGATAAAACATTTTTTTAAGACTTAAACGTCAATTTTTTTTATTGATGCCTCATATTACCTATTTAAAGAACGCCTCAGCGTGTTTAAATCGAACTTTCAAACACGCGCGTTTTTTAAAGTCCCTATGGTAACAACAACTCGAGAAACGTAAGAATCAATGACAACTTTTTTTATTAGTTTTTAACTTGTATATTTTCATATAGAAACTTTTTGATTATAAATATATATATATATATATATATATATATATATATATATATATATATATATATATATGGGCTTTCAGGAAACTTGACTGGGCAGCGAGGGCGGACTTTTATTAAATGAAACTTCGCTGGGCATCGAGGACGGACTTCCATTTTTTTGTAGTAATATTATAATAATAATATTTTATGATTTCAAAGTGTACCAATAAAAAAATATCGTGAAGTATTTGTGGATAACTGGTCTTTCAAACACTTGCTTTATTTCAAGCTCGAAAAATCGCGCGTGTTTAAAAGACCTCTTTATCCACTTATACTTTAATATACTATTTCAGTCACCATTCGGTTTACCTACTCAGAGTTGAAAGCCAATTCACCGTAAGCCTTATGTAACAAACAAACGAAATTCTATTTGCAAAGTGAAATTAAAGGCATATTTAATCGATCCACTGTTAAAACCGCAACACATGAGCTGACAAAATGGATAACTGTGAACAAACTTATTGGTTATTAAGCAAAAATTATATTCAGATATTTAGATTGCTTATCCTTAATGGACTCGCCTTTCTTAAAGCCGAGTCAGGAGTTTTACAAATAACGTATCGTGTTCAGTTTTCTTTTAATTTGACTGTAACCAATATTCTATATTATCAGTCGTTGCGAAGTAGTCCAAGATTGTGATTGTGCGTGACTTTCAGTTGTTCAGTTGAAATAAAAAAATAAATAACAATGGCGAGTGGCGCGTCAACTGTGATGAAACGGAATTTAAAACTCTTTAATGGAGAAAACTAATTAATGTGGAAATTTAGACTTTCGGAAATAATCGAACAAGAAGGTGCGAGTAGAGTGCTGAACGAGGATCCACAAGAACCACTTACTGATGAGTGGATAAAATGGGAGCGGTTTGCCAGAGGTACCTTGATTGAATATTTGGACGATATCACACTGTCGCAATTACCTCCAGGACGGGCGACAGCTCGACAAATCTTAGAAAAGGTTGATGGACTATATGCTTGCAAATAGGTATCCACACAACTATGTGTCCAAGATCGATTGTTTAACTGCAAACTAAAGCCTGATACATCAATGAAGAAACACATGCTGGAAATTGAAGAAATGGTGCGTGATTTAACTGCATGTGGCTTGGAAGTGAACGAGACAACAAAAGTAGGGTATATGCTCAGCTCACTACCTTTAAGTTATGCACCAATTAAAGCTGCAATAAAAACAATGACAGATGATAGACTTACATTGGCCTTTGTAAAAGGAATGCTTCTTGAGCACGAGGAATATCTAGCGAGAAAGAATAATGATACAACAACTAAAGCTCTTCATTTTCGTAGTACAAACGACAAAGGGTGGAAGAAAGAATAACATTTTCCTAAAAATAAAACATTTAAAAAAACAAACAGGTGCAAAAATGTTTCCATTGTGGTAGGAAAAACTACCTTAAACGTGATTGCTTCTTCTACAAACAGAGTTTGAAGACGTATCAAAAACCTCACTATCAAAAGAAGAAAAACAATCATCAGGAGACTAGTGCTAATGTTTCTGCAGCAGTAGAGGAACCGTTTGCCTTTATGAGTACTAATGATTCAAATTACGAAGAAAAAGAATCAGGACGTTTTATATTAGACTCTGGTGCGACCGAGCATATTATCAACGATTTGGGGCTCTTCACAGAACACAGACAGCTAGCGAAGCCAATTTGCATAACTGTAGCGAAGAAAGGTGCAACCATCGAGGCGACACATATTGGGCAAGTGGAAATCAACACAACCCTTGGCTACAATGGAACATTGAAGGATGTCCTCTACAGCAGCAGTGTACCTGCCAACCTCATCTCAGTGAGGCGTATCCAGGAGGCTGGAATATCAGTCGTGTTCACGGAAACTGGCAACGTGGAAATCAAAAGGGGAAGCACGACAATGATAAAAGGTAAGCGCATGAATAATTTGTATAATATTGAGCTTATAATACAAAATGCGCGAAATACAGCACGGGCCGCAGGCCACGTGGCTGCTGTTAAAAGTATTGACAAACATATATTGTGACATGAACGAATGGGCCACATGAGTAAAGAAAAAATTTCAAAATTCAAAGAAAATGAACTTGCAAGTGATAATATTTATTTAAAAAATATAAATCCCATTAATTCAGTTTGTGAAGCGTGCATAAGCGGAAAACAAACACGCCTTCCTTTCGCCAAAATAAAAGATAAACGTCATATTAAAAGACCGCTATTTATTGTTCATTCAGACGTATGTGGTCCAATAACACCATCTACGATAGATGATAAAAATTATTTTGTAAACTTTATAGTTGAATATACTCATTATACCGTAACCTATTTAATGTCAAAGAAATCTGAAGTCTTTACTTATTTTAAAGATTACGCTGCAAAGGGCGAAGCCTATTTTAATACGAAAATACGATAACGGTCGAGAATATTTATCTGGCGAAATGAAGGAGAATTGTAAACAAAAAGGAATAACATAATTATCACCTTACGGTGCCATATACTCCGCAACAAAACGGTGTGGCGGAACGAATGAATCGAACTTTAACCGAAAAAGCACGTGCAATGGTATATAGCTCGGGTTTAGACAAACGATTTTGGGGCGAAGCAGTTTTAACTGCAACTTACTTAGTAAATAGGTCACCTACTAAAGCCATAAAATTTAATAAAACTCCCTACGAGATGTGGCATGATAGAAAACCGAAATTAAGTATTTTCAAATATTTAGCTGTACAGCTTATGTACATAATAAAACAAAAACAACAAAATTTGATAGTAAATCATCTAAGGGAATTTTTGTGGGTTACGTGCCAAATGGATATAAGATTTATGTTCAGAATTGAAAAAAATTCATAGTTGCACGAAATGTAATTTTTGATGAAATTACATACAAAACATCAAGACAAGAAATTGATGATCAAATAAAAATTGGTGGCAAAAATGTATCAATAGGCACAGATAATTTATCAGCAGGAGGTAATGCTGATAGTGATGCTGGTGATAAAATCTCTCCTGGTAAAACGGATAATAAAATATACGATCAAACCCTTATAAAAAAGGTTGTCCCTGAAAATTGCATTAAAGGTCAAACATCTAAAATAAAGGATGTCCCTGAACATATAAGTACGAACTCAGATAGTTCTGATATAACTGATATAAATGTAAATTAAGAAAGTTAAATAATAATGCGCAGGATATAAGAAGGAGTGAGAGATTAAAAGCCAAACCAATAATATCTTACGATTGCGAAGAAGAAGATGATTTTGAATTTAAAAATTACTTAATAGCTGGTCAAATATTGGAAAATGAAATTCCAAAGTGTTTTCAAGATGTAGCTAAAAGTAAATTTAGAGTTGAATGGGAAAAAGCCATAAAATATGAGTTAAAATCATTAGATCAAAATAAAACGTGGACGCTAGTACAAAAGCCAAATAACGTGAATATCGTCGACTGCAAATGGGTGTTTACAATAAAAGGCGATAGTAATGGAAATTGGGTCAAATATAAAGCTCACTTGGTAGCGCGCGGTTTTAGCCAAAGAAAAATGTTAGATTACGATGAAACGTTCGCGCCGGTAGCGCGAATCAGCACTTTTAGATGCTTGCTTGTGTTCGCAAATCAAAATGAGCTGTTAGTTCATCAAATGGATGTGAAGACAGCATTTTTGAATGGAACATTAAAAGAAAACATTTACATGAGAGTACCTGACGGTGTTGTAGTTATTGCAAATAATGTTATATGTAAATTAAATAAGTCTTTATACGGCTTAAAACAATCTGCTCGATGTTGGTTTGAATGTTTTAATAACGTATTAATTGAAAAAGGATTTGTAAATTCAGCAGCAGATAATTGTTTATATTTTTTGAACAGAGGAAATGTCAATAAAAATATCTACGTAATTTTATATGTGGATGATTTAGTGATTGCAACTAGAGATAAGAATACAATGAATAATTTTAAACAGTTTTTAATAAAACAATTTGATATGGTTGATTTACAAGAAATTAATTATTTTTTGGGTATAAGAATAAGCAGATCAAACTCAGAAATTTCACTTGATCAAACAACGTATTTAAAGTCTGTATTACAAAAATATAATATGAGTAATTGCAACCCCGTCAGTACACCATTACCAGTAAAATTAAACTATACCGAATTAAATTCAGAGGATAGTTATGATGCACCTTGTAGAAATGTAATTGGCTGTTTAATGTACGCAATGCTGTGGACACGTCCCGATCTGTGTACAGCGGTAAATTTACTAAGTAGGTACCAAAATAAAAATAATAAAGAATTATGGTTATGCTTAAAGCGGGTATTAAGATATGTAAAAGGAACGATTAATATTAAATTGGTATATAGAAGAATTGACAATTATGCACAAATATTAACAGGGTATGTTGATGCTGATTGGGCAAATAATGAAGTTGATCGCCGAAGTACAACAGGCTGTTTATTTAAATTGTATGACAATTGTATAGTAACTTGGATTGCACGGCGACAGAATTCGGTTGCAGCGTCGTCAACCGAAGCGGAATATATGGACGTTTTTGAGGCTGTAAAAGAAGCCCTATGGCTAAGATCTTTATTTGTCAGTGTTAATGTCAATATGTTTAAACCAATAATTTTATATGAAGACAACCAAAGTTGTATAGCAATGTCAAATAATCCCGTAAATCACAAACGTTCTAAACATATCGACATTAAATACCATTTTACGAGGGAGCAAGTAGAGAACAAGATGATATGTTTGAAATATTTGTCCACCGGTAATCAAGAAGCTGATTTGTTGACAAAGTCGTTGCCACCACAGCAGTTCAAGGAACTAAGAAAGAAAACGGGATTAGAAGAGAAATAATGTTCACATTACAAAATTCTTTTTATTACTGATTTAGAAATTTAAGTGTTAATGATCTGGTTAGGTTTTGTGGGGTTTCCCTAACCCAAGCAACAGATGTTGGATCATTGTGAATTCCCCAGAAAGCCGTAAAGTAATAAGTTTTTCCTCATATATTTTTGAGGGGGTGTATTGGTTATTAATCAAAAATTATATTCAGATATTTAGATTGTTTATCCTAAATGGACTCGCCTTTCTTAAAGCAGAGTCAGGAGTTTTACAAATAACGTATCGTGTTCAGTTTTCTTTTAATTTGACTGTAACCAATATTCTATATTATTAGTCGTTGCGAAGTAGTCCAAGAAAGACTTACAAATTACGGCTCGAAGTTAATAAAACTATTTAGACTTTTTATCTGTGTTTCACTGAGTTCCATTATACCTTTCATAAAAACTAAACGGCAGCTCAAACCACGTTTGATTCTAAAGGAAGTGTTAAGCATCAATGTTTAACCAAAAAACGTCGAGAATCCTTTTAAGGTGGCTTTTCAAATGATAAAGTGTCAGTAAAACTAACTGTATTTATTTTTATTTTGAAAATAGTGTTTCCAATTATTATACCAGTTGATCAAGATATATCTCAAGATTTTGGGAACCGCTGATTGTGATTAAATAAAATAAATACATCGCTGACATGTGCGTCAGTTATAAATTATATTTTATCAACCTTGAATTTTGTTTACAAAATGATAGTACAAGCAAAATTATTGGGAGATAAAAAAATATAAAGTATCATATCCTACAGCCAATAGATTAATAATAAAATGAAATTAGTATTAAGATTGACCTTGACTTTATCTAGCAAGTTCATTTCGTGGTTATAACAACATGTAAGCGTCAATAAAAACTGTTGTATAGGGAGTCATTTCACATTTTCATCAAAAGTCGACAAAACAAATGTAAAAATACTCGGACTTCAAAATTTTTGAATTAATCTCCTGCATCGTTCTACTCACATTTGTGAATTTATTATTTTCTTTTTGCTTCAATGTACATAAACGTAACAAACTAATTACTGATGAGTTTCCTGATTTTTAAAAGCATTTTCAAGAATCGCCTGTAGTATTTCTTGCATCAATGTAAACGTAACATATTGATTATTGATAAGTTTCCTAATGTTTAAGCGCATGTTCGGGAATAGACTTTAGTACTCGCCGCGATTTCTATTTAACATCTTCTAGTGACTGAACACGGGTAACTCGAAGTAGCAAATCATGTTTTCTAATCAGTTCTTGGTTAAAATTATTCTAGACAAAAGTCTTGGAAAATAGTATGTTACCATGAATCACACTTGAGATGAACTGACAACGTGGAGTTCTGTAAAGAAATTAAATGACAGACTCCACATGAGGGATTCCAAACCGAACTGTCAGAGTGTTCGGGTGTTATAAGTTAATTTCCGAATATTACAAGCATCATCTGTAAATTAATAATAAAGCATAGTAAGATTTAAGCTAAATTAAAAATAAAGCAGGTGGAGTACAATAGTTTCACGAAAAGTAGTTAAATAGTGTAAATCTATAAACCACGTGGCAGAACAATCGGGTGGACATGATCCACCCAACTCTCAAGGGGGACCTAACTCAAGTTTAAAAAGGCTACTGAAGCTAACAATTTCAAAAACAAGGAGACAATAGCAAAACTCTGGGATATAAAACCTTTATTTGTGTAAGAGAGTAAAAGGTGTAGTAGTTAACATCACTAAAGAATAGGTCATAAAAAAATCAAATGAAGAATCTGACAAGGTATATAAAGTCTTAGAAGTTAGACGTCTCAACAGAAGAAACGAAGACAAAATTAACCATACAGTCAGCTATGTGCCAACTGGCACCTATATCTTTACATTCCAGGACAAATCATTTCCAAGGTACGTTAATATATACGCTAATAAACTAGAAGTAAGAACTTATATTCGTCCCATAACTCTATGCAGGAATTGTTACAGATTTAACCTCACTGCCAAACAATGCCATAGCAAAAGTAGATGTCCAAAATGCGGACATGGTAATCATGAGGAGGAGAAATGTAACGAATTCCTTAATCTAAAAAATTGTTTTTATTGTAAACAACCTCACCTGATAACTGAACAACTAAAAAACCTAGATGGATGTGATGAACTGCTTAGGTAGAAGAGAATCAACGAACTCATGAGCTTCGAAAACGTGTCATACTTCGATGCAAACAAAAAGGTGCCAAAGAAAAACAATGAAAACCCAGACAACTACACAGCAAGTATTGTACCTAAACTAAAAAATGTCCCACTAATAGTGAGAAAAGCAGTAAGTAACGAAAACTAATATCAATTCCTCAACGAGCAATGAATAATCACTCAAACAACAGTAGAAGTTACAAATATGTAGCTTCCGGCAGTAAAAGAAAATGCCCGAGCAGCCCTTCATACTATAAACAGACACACAATAAATAAAATTAACTGTCTCGACCCTTACTTCGTGGAATCTACTCATATTAGTGTTTTAAATGAAACTCAATGTTTCTAGCTAATTCCACAATATAATGAAAAATGTTGAAAATTCTAAAAAATTGACAATTGTTTCGATAACTGAATATCATCGTCAGAATGAACGAAGTTACATAGTAACTTTTGTCATTCTACCCCTGGTGCCGATGCAATCACGTATTCACAACTACAATTCTTACCAAAAATTATGAAAATGCAATTACTAAAACATTTCAATGGTATACTATTTAGGGATCCAATACCAAAAGATTGGGAAATATAATTTGCCCTATTCTGAAATCCTACAAAGATCCCTCACAATTACTCAGCTATAGATTCATAGCACTACAATCCTGTGTGATGAAAACATTTGAAAATTTGATTAAAAACAGAAATGAATTTAAAGTCGAATCGGAGGAAATGATAAGCGAAAATCAAACAGGTTTTAGAAAAGGCCATGGAATCACAGATAATCTAATTATAGTTCAAAATAGAATCATTAATGCCTTTAAAAATAATAACACTGTAATTATAGTTTACCTAGATATTAAAGCTGCATATGACAATGTCAGGATACCCATTTTCATCAATAAAATATCTAAAATTAAAATATCACAGGAAATTATAAATGTAATAAACAAGTTATTTTCAAGGAAAATTATCATTCGAGCAAAACATACTCAAAAAAAGGAGAGCTGATTGAAGGATTGCCACAAGGTTCATCAGTCCTTTGTTATACAAAATATTATATACAAACGACATTTTCAACTTAGTAGCCAAGGGTGTTAAAATGTTGGCTTATGCAGTTGACATAATTTTAATCAAAGAAGGTAAAAAAATGAGCGAGATGGGAAAATACATAAATGAATCACTCCAAAATCTTGAATACTGGATGAAAGAACACTGTCTATAACTTTCAACTGAGAAATTACATGCGGTAGCATACAGCCAAAGAAAAACTAAACAAATACTATCAGAATTGAGATATAATAATGACACCATTCGCTATGAGAAAAAATCTAAATACCTGGGAGTGGTACTAGATGAGAAAATGAAACTTGTCAATCACATCCATAACATAACTGCCAAAGCACAAAAGGGTATAGACATTATGAGGTCAATATCAGGCACCTGGTGGGGAGTCGATCCGAAAGTTTCAATTATGATTAAAGGACTAGTAAGGTCACACTTAGATTTTGGCATGATTTTAACATTTAACACCTCACAGCAAAATTCAAACCGTCTAGACAGGGTACAATATATAGCATTGAGAATTGTACTGGGCGCAATGAAAAGTTCATCCATACCCTCACTTTCCAATATTAGAAGGGCTAGATAAAGCCTTAGTTGTATACCGAAAAATAAAAAAACTTGAAAACCTGCCATGCTTCCTGTCAGAATATGAATCCCAATTTTATAATATACCCATTGTATTTTTAGGGCTGAATGAACATTCTCCTAACAACCTTATCTTTCCTACAACAATAGCTGAAGAAAGAAACAAAAGTCAAATCTTCTACACGGATGGATCCAAAAACGAATTAAATAGAACAGGAATAGGAATATATAATGACCACAAGGGAAGCCAATTTAAAGTGGCATCCAGAATTGCTGACGATTACAGTATTTGCTCTACAGAAATGCTCGCAATTGCAGTGGCCGCTGATTTTACAAAAACAAATCTCCTTAGCGCTAATATTTTCAGACTCCCATAGTGCCATTCAGAAAATAAAAATGATATCTATTGTTTGCAGTAGACTCTATGCAACTAAATGCTAGACCAGGGGTCACCAAACTTTCAACCCTTGGGGCCATAATATTTTTTTCGGTATGTTGCAAGGGCCATAACAATTTTAATTTTTCTGCCCACCTAAGCAAACATAGGCTTTTATTGTATTTCAATTACTATTGATTGTGTATTGTGACACGTGACGACATCTAGTGTCGAATAGTGATACTATGTACTGTTCTAGGTACTATCTATTTCAGCTACCCACTAACGGGTGGCATATTTGGGAATTTCCGCATTGGTACGAGAAAGTTATGGTTCTGGCTAGTTTTTCCAATCATTTCTAGATGGCAGTAATTCTTCTTCTTGCGGTGCCGTGCCTGTCTTCAAGCGTGGGCTATCTCCATGACAATTTGGTTGAACTGTTCTCTATCTGTCGCTACTCGGAATAGTTGTTCTACTCCCAGTCCGGTCCAGTTTCGAATATTTCGTAGCCACGACAGCTTTTTGCGACCTATCCATCTACTGCCCTCAACCTTTCCCTGAATGATCAGCCGAGGGATGATATTTGTTTCGTCGCATTATATGACCGAAATAACTGACCTTTCTTATTTTTATGGTGTTCAGGAGTTCTCGATCCTTATACAGCTGTCTGAGAAAATAATACTATTTCAATCGCAGTTACGTAAAAAATGGTTCACACATTTTAAAACATGTGAAATATTCAGCCACACTACAGATACTGAATTTCCAGTCGATTTTGCAGTCGAAACTTTGAGTGCTTCAAAGATAAATTTCGATACTCGTTTCTTAGATTTTGATGTCATTGTGAATGAAATCAAGCGTTTTCCAAATCCCTTTGATTCTGACATTGAAACATTGGCTCCGGAAGTCCCAATGGAAATTATTGATTTACAGTGCAGTGATATGTTGAAGAACAAATATCAAAATTCATCTTTGTTGGAATTTTATAAGAGTCTTCCACTGGCACAATTTGATAATTTGCTCGTGGGTTATTTTCTGTTTTTAGTACTACGTACTTGTGTGAGAAAACGTTTTCCAGATGAAGTACACAAAAAATGATTACAGATCTAAAATAACCGATGAGCATCTTAAATATCTTTTAATAATTGGTGCAAGTAAAATTAATCCACAACTACAAACAATTGTCGATGGAAAATCACAATTACATAAATCTTTTTAGTGTTTTTTTTGTTTTATTAGTGGGATTAATTTCAATTTAATTATTTGTTAGTTATTAATAAGCTTAAAATACTTCTGTCGTAAAGTTATACCTTGCAAGTAAATAAAGCCGAGTAATTATAATTCTCTTCCATTCAACTTATCACAGCAATAGTAACAACAGTAAAACATTGGCTGTCGTGGCCCAGATTGATGACACTAGTCTTAAGCTGTTGCGGGCCGGATTGATGGCAGTGGCGGGCCGGATTTGGCCTGAGGGCCGTAGTTTGGAGACCCCTGGGCTAGACAAATAATTTGGACTGTATATAAGGAAAACATTATAATTGAACTAGGGTGGATACCAAGCCATACAGGCATCACAGACAATGGATTGGCTGAGAAACTCGCCAAAGAAAGTTTAACAAAAGATGACATCACATTCAAACTAGTAGAATATAAAGACATTCTACCAAACATCAAAAATGACACCAAGCTACTTTGGAAAGAGGAATGGAAAGAAATCAGCAAAATAAAAGGAAAATAATTATTTACCCTAACGAAACCTTCTAAACCATTGTTCTATAAAATAAATCTGGACAGACAAAAAATATCCACAATTTGTAGAATGAGAATAGGACATTGCTGTACACAACAACATCTAAATAAAATTGAAGTTAGTGAGTCCCCCTTATGTGAATGTGAACAAACCTGTTCGGGATAAATTCTACTTCAATACTTAAAACCACTTAAAACCTTCTCAATATGTGCTAGACTTAGAGTGCGTGCTTAGTAACCCTAGTGCAAGTAGTGCTTCAATAATCTGTAGCTTCCTTAAAAGATTAGGATGTAAAATGTAATAAAAATAACAATTTTAATTTTAAATTTCTAGGCTGAGAGGAGTTATGGTTAACGACCAGACACGCGAAAGCGTAACTCTTTGCAGCAAATAAGAAAAAAAGAAGAGTGTGAATTGGGCTAATAATCCATAAGGATTGAACCCAATAAAAGTCAAAGAATACTCCGCATGAGTGACAACTTAGCGAGGAAAAGAACTTGGACAAATCCTTTTGAATAATCAACTACTGGTACTTCTTGGACTGTCTTGCTAAAATTGATATAAAAGTTTGGGTACATCCAGTCAAATCTTAAGAAACGACTAATTCTATTAGTTAACACAGAATACGATATGGTTGTAAGAACTATGAAGTTCTTGATATTCATAATATTAAACAACCTATAGGGAACTTTTTTAAATGAAACTAACTGTTTCTAGGTAATTCCACAATGCATTGAAAAAATGCTAGAAATTCTAAAAAATTGACAATTGTTTCGATATTGTTATCATCGTCAGAATGACAGAAGTTCCATTTCATGTGATGCCTCCCTGATGTTTAATAATTATAAAAAGGAGATACGATATTCAAGCTTAGATTTTATTAGCCCTATGGGGATATTCTGGATATATTTTTCCCATTTAAGATCAGTATAACTGTGCAATGATATAGAAAACCAAGAAAACGATATCTGCTGATCTTTACAATGATTACTTAAGAAGACAATTTATACAATGGAAAACCTCTTAGATTTATCTGTTAATTGACAACTTCATATTGTGGATCTCTTAAGTGTATTCAAATTTCTAATTCTTCAAGGAAATCTAGTTCTTGTTACTTATCACAAATAAGTAGTACTTCTAGTTTGGTGTCAAGTAGATGTTTTGTGTAGTGGGATTTCTGTGGTTGTTTTAATACGTATGCTTATAAGTGTTCACTGTATCTGATTTCAAAATTTCTAAGGGTGTGACCCAAATAGAACAGCATTACATTCTGGACATTTAAGTTTATATACACCAGACTTCTTCAATGGGGATATTTATGTATATACATTTAACAATTTTGTACTCACATTACTTTCTGTTTTTGAAGAAATTGCTGTATTAGTTGCTAAAGATATTATTATCTTTGGAATATTATTAGAAATATTACCTGCATATGTGTTAGTTCTGTAATTTTTTATTTCTTTAGTTAGTTTAGGAAATATTAAGCGTAATGCCTCTTTTTCCTATTTTTTTATTAAGTAATTTATTTATCATATTATTACGAACTCGCACACCGAAGCAGATACTAAGTACGGTCCAGTAACCTTATGTTAACGGAGTTAAAAAATGGCGAGCGCGCCGAATTCTGAGAAAGTCTATTGGGATTTATTGTGACTGTTTTTATAGACATGTTCTCGGAAGGTCTTTTAAGGATTGAGCCGGCAATCGAGAAATATCGCGAAAGGCATTTGGTTTGTGTAAGCCGCAGTCCAGAATTCTCTAGTAAAAAAGTCACTAGTATATAAAAAGGACCGATCAGCGGACCAGGGCAGTTGATAAAGTGATCTTGACAAATAAACAGTAAATAAGTGAATATAAAAGTGTTGATATAAATTAATAATTAAGTTTGTGTGCATATAAATTAAATTAAAGTGATTAGTTAAATACATATAAATTAAGTGTTAGTGAGTTAGTGTTTAAATGAATTAGTAAGTAGCCATATCGTGTGTTTAAAATTTATCCCACCCGTTTACGTTTTAAATAAATTAGAAAAACATTACATTGGTGTCAGAAGTGGGATAATATAAATAAATTGCTACGTAAAAATGGCCAAGAGACTATGTGACCTCAAAGTGGCGGAACTAAGAGCAGAATTGGAAGATCGTGAGTTGGAAACGTCCAGTAAGAAAAGTGAATTAGTAGAACGACTTAAAATGGCACTGGAAAGTGAAGGCTTGGATCGAGAAACAGTTTTATTTAATGACGAGGCTTCCACCTTAATCTCGTCAATTTCTGCTATGAAGAATGATATTTCTGCAGATATCTTATCATTGAAAAATGACATTGCTGCTGAAGTCGAGAATAAAATTTCGTCTCTAAAATCGTATATTGAGAATAAGATGACAACGATGAACGAGAAAATAAAATCAGACATGGAGAATAAGATGACAACGATGGAAAATCAGATGGACGAGAAAATCAAGGAGTTAGAGACATAAATTGCCTATTAATGAACACAAGACACTTCAGCAAAAGAAAAGAAGATCGAGATCTGCAAGCCAGAAACACAACCCATATTTGCAGTTTTACCCGAATCAAGGCCCCAACGTTCGATGGAAAGATGTCGTGGACCAATTATGTAAAACAGTTTGAAGCAGCCGCTAGAGTGAACAATTGGTCCGACAATGAGAAAGCAGTGAACTTAACTACCGCGATTCGGGGAGATGCCTTAGATGTACTTCAGACGATACCTCTGGAAGAAACGGACGATTTCTAGCAGCTGAAGAAGAGGTTGGACATGCGGTACGGTCACGAACATCTAGAACATTTGTACCAGTCCCAGCTGAAGAACCGAAGGCAAAAACGTGACGAAGCCCTTCAAGAGTATGAAGTGGATATATTTCCCGACTCGTTCGATTTGCTTATCCGTCAGCACCAGAGAACATGATGGAATGTCTGGGCATCCAGGCCTTTATTGATGGCTTACGTGACCATGATATGCAGAGGACGCTTCGTTTAGCTCATCCCAAAACATTAGATGACGAATTGACAGCTGCTCTTGAATATGAAGCAGCAAGGAAGGCTTCAGGATATAACAAAATTAGGACCATCCACGAAGAAGGTGACGAAGACAGATTTGACTAGTTCGTCAGTTTAATAAAAAGTATGATGGACAAGAAGCCAAGAAAGATCAGATGCTGGAATTGTGGCGAGCTAGGGCATGTACGTAGTTCGTGTAAGCGCCCCAAGACTCCTGCAAACCAAGAACCCCAGTCACAGGAAAACTAGAACGGGTTGGCTACGAGGGGGCAGCACCGACCCATGATCATTCCAAAGACCCTCTCATACTGATAGCTTCTCTAAGATGTCGTAACAACAGTGTATATGTGGATGGCGAAGTAAATGGCAAGAAATATGCTCTGCTGGTTGACACTGGAGCAACTAGAACCATTATACGACCAGAGATAATAAACGCCAAGAAGAAGCTTCTACCAACGAGACTGCGACTGCGGACCGCCACAGGCGAGAGTGCCAACGTTCACGGGGAAACACAAATCCAATTGGGAATTGGCGTACGGTATTAGAAAAGGATTAGTTACGTCGGCGAAAGAGATCCCAGTACGTGTGATAAACGTGAATGATTACCCAGTAACCATCAAGAAGGAAACCAGGATTGGATCCTGCATACCAGTGACGTCTATAGTTCGTCAAACAACGACCACTGACAATTCTAATGCCAGATTCGAACAAATGTTATCAGTAGCTGGTCAATCTTTGGATCGAGCTGAAAAAAAAGAGAATGAGATAATTTCTCTTGCAGTATCGAGACTTATTCGTACCAAAAGGAGGAAAGACTGGCAGAACATCAGCCGTCAAACACAAAATCGATACTGGTAATGCTAAGCCACAAACTTGATATCTAAATTAATTTAAACCGAAAATATATTAGGACCTAATTTAACACCATTTCTGTGGCAAACGGATTCTGTCCAATGCCAACCCTCCATTTCACACACACACAATGCTAAGCCAATTAGACAATCAGCTCGAAGACTTCCACGAGCGAAAAGAGAGTAAGCTGAAAGAATAATTCGAGAGATGACAGAAGAAAAAGTAATAGAACCATCTACTAGTCCATGGGTTTCTCCAGTAGTGCTCGTCAAGAAAAAGGATGGAACTACGAGATTCTGCGTGGATTATCGCCAGCTTAACAACGTGACGAAGAAAGACAGCTATTCTCTGCCACGAATTGACGATACGCTAGATACTTTGGCCGGCAGCAAACTGTTTTCCACCTTGGACCTGAAGTCTGGTTATTGGCAAGTGGAAATGGACCCAGAAGACAAAGAGAAGACTGCTTTTACCACCGGATCGGGATTATGGCAATTCAACGTCATGCCATTCGGGCTCTGTAATGCGCCTGCGACATTTGAAAGACTCATGGAAAATGTCTTGAGAGGGTTGTCTTGAAAGACATACCTGGTCTATTTGGACGACATCGTCGTACTGGGGAAGACATTTGACGTATACCTAAAGAATTTGGAAGACGTATTCAAACGACTCCAAGCTGCCCAGCTCATGTTAAACCCGAAGAAATGTCAGCTATTCCAAAACCGAGTAAACTATCTAGGTCATATAGTGAGCAATGAAGGAGTGGCAGTGGATCCAGAGAAAATTGCTTCCATTCAGCAATGGCCGCAACCAACCGACAAACATTAAATTAGGAGTTTCCTTGGACTTTGCACGTATTATAGAAGATTTATCAAGAAGTTTGGAGATATTGCCAAGCCTCTAACGCGACTCACAGAAGAAGCAAGAGCTTTCCAATGGGACGAAGACTGTCAAACGGCATTTGAAACCTTGAAGAGGCATTTAACCTCGGCACCGATATTAGGATATCCATTACCAGATGGAGACTTTATTCTTGACACTGACGCAAGCAACGTAGGAATTGGTGGAGTGCTCTCACAGATCCAAGGAGGGCAAGAAAGAGTACTGGGATATTTCAGTAAAGTCCTTTCCAAACCAGAACGAAACTACTGCGTCATAAGAAGAGAACTTTTGGCGGTAGTGAAGTCCGTGGAAGACTTTTACCAGTATCTCTATGGTAGGAAGTTTTTAATCCGGACTGATCATGCAGCACTCAGGTGGTTGATGCAGTTCAAGAATCCCGAGGGCCAGATCGCTAGATGGATTGAATGACTTCAAGAGTGCGATTTCAACATTGAACATCAAGCTGGTGTCACTGAAATGCCGACTCCCCGTCCAGACGGCCGTGCCCAACAGACTGCCCCCACTGCAACAAGGCGGAATCTAGGGAAGCTGCAGTTTCAAGAACTACTGTAGTCAATGAAGAATGGTCACCTACCAGGATCAGAGAAGATCAGGAGAATGATCCTCATCTGAAGATGATCCGGCAATGGAAGAACGAAAATCGGCGACCTACCTGGCAAGAAGTGTCAAAATTTTCAACGAAACTCAAGGCGTATTGGGCTCAGTGGGACTCTCTTGTCCTGGAAGAAAGGCTGTTGAAAAGAGTCCTTGAAAACGATGATGGTTCCGAGATGAGGAGACAGCTAGTTATCCCGAGAACAAGAGTAGCTGAGGTACTAAAGAAGTTACACGACAGTCCATCGGGAGGTCATCTGGGAGTGAAGACAACCCTTCAGCGAGTCCGTGAAAGGTTTTATTGGATGAACAGCTCCGACGATGTGAATGACTGGTGTAAGAAAAGTACGACTTGTGCTACGAGTAATGGACCACATCGCAAGAGAAAGGCACCCATGGAACAGTACAATGTTGGAAGCCCCTTTAGACATCGCTGGACCATTTCCGACGACAGAAAACGGTAGCAAATACATACTGGTTGTAATGGATTATTTCACAAAGTGGGTGGAAATTTACGCTATCCCGAACCAAGAGGCCACAACTGTAGCAGATGTATTGGTGAAAGAATTTATCAGCCGATATGGAGTGCCATTGGAAGTTCACAGTAACCAGGGAAGAAATTTCGAAAGCCATCTATTCCAGGAGATTTGCGAGAAGCTGGGAATGAAGAACACCAGGACAACAGCATTACATCCACAGTCAGATGGAATGGTCGAGATAATGAACAGGACTATTGGAAAATACCTGTCCAAAGTAGTTTTCTGCCATCAGAGAGATTGGGACCTGTAT
The DNA here is from genome assembly GCA_963921935.1 of Galeruca laticollis. Lineage (NCBI taxonomy): Eukaryota > Metazoa > Arthropoda > Insecta > Coleoptera > Chrysomelidae > Galeruca > Galeruca laticollis. The sequence goes on from OY998184.1 coordinate 38,188,533, forward strand.
CCTTCCCTATTCGCATTGGCTTATCGATCTGCCGTCAATGAGTCCACGGGTGAAACACCTGCGAAAATCCTGTTTGGACGTGAAATGAGGCTTCCTTGTGACCTGGAATTTGGCTGTCGGTCTGGAGAAGATCTAGCAGGAGAAGACTACGTGATCCAATTGAGAAGGCTGGATGATATTCATGAATTAGTTCGAACAAATCTTCAAGTTGCCAGCGACAGAATGAAAAGTCGGTACGACACGCAAGCCACAGAAGGCGGTTTTAAAGAAAGGGACAAAGTATGGTTACACAACCCGACGAGGAGAAAACGATTTTCTCCAAAATTACAAAAATCCTGGGAAGGTCCATACTTAATCAAGAAAAGGATTAATGATGTTATATATCACATAAGCAAGATCCCCAACGGAAAACCAAAAGTAGTTCACCAAAACCGACTAGCGACATTCAAAGGAGACCATGACCTAGAAAAAGGAGTAAACCATATTCGAGATGTGTCTGACCCTACTGTCGATGAATTTATGGGCGCGTATGGAGGTACCAGGAAAGCTAGATATGGAGTCACTTCAGAACAACGACAAGATTTGTTCACTCTCCCGGAAGATTATTCACTGGCACACAACATGCCCGCCCGTCTCAAGAACGCACGAGGGTTGGCATCCGTGTTTCGAAAGAAGTTCGGGCAATTAGAGAAACTTGAAGACCAGATTCCAGCCCCTGGCAAGACACTGAAACTGAAACATAATTCGCGGTACGTATTCTACGTGGTAACTAAAAATGAATTTCAAGATCGATCTACCTACCGCGATCTGTGGGAAGCACTTCGAAACCTAGGAGACCATGTGTTAGAATCCAGCGTGAAGAAATTGGCTATGCCTAAGATAGCGAGTAACCAGTTGGATTGGCGAGTCATCAGGAACATGGTAGAGGTTATCTTCCAAGATACGGGTGTCCAGATATTAATTTGCAGCTACAACTCCCGTTATCAGTATCCGATGAAGACGGTGCCCTGTTATTTCCATAAGATTGGAAAGTGTAGAAATGGAGTCAGTTGTCGATTCAAACATCCAGTCTCGGCTACACAAAAGTTCCAGGAGGAACTTTCATTTAAGGAGGGGGTAATGTTACGAACTCGCACACCGAAGCAGATACTAAGTACGGTCATTTAAAAAATGGCGAGCGCGCCGAATTCTGAGAAGGTCTATTGGGATTTATTGTGACAGTTTTTATAGACATGTTCTCGGAAGGTCTTTTAAGGATTGAGCCGGCAATCGAGAAATATCGCGAAAGGCATTTGTTTTGTGTAAGCCGCAGTCCAGAATTCTCTAGTAAAAAAGGCACTAGTATATAAAAAGGACCGATCAGCGGACCAGGGCAGTTGATAAAGTGATCTTGACAAATAAACACTAAATAAGTGAATATAAAAGTGTTGATATAAATTAATAATTAAGTTTGTGTGCATATAAATTAAGTGTTAGTGAGTTAGTGTTTAAATAAATTAGTAAGTAGTCATATCGTGTGTTTAAAATTTATCCCACCCGTTTATTGTTTAAATAAATAACAAAAACATTACAATATGTAATGAATAACCATTGGATGTTGCTATTTGTTTAAGTTTATTAATTTCTCTATCAAAATTATATTTGTTCATAGGAACTGAAAAATATTCTATATATCATTGAGTTATGTGACATGGGATGATTGGAATTATATGGAATTGTTACATCAGTGTGTGTTGGTTTTCTATAAATTGAATAATAAAGTACATTATCAACTCTTTCAATTTTCAAATCAAGAAAATTGACCGAGTTATTTCCTTGAAGAGTTAGAAATTAGAAGACACTTAAGAGACCCACAATATGAAGTCGTCAATGAACAGATAAATCTAGGGAGTTCTCTACTTTTAAACTGTCTTCTTAAGTAATAATTGCAAAGATCCGCAGATATAGTTTCCTTGGTTTTCTATATCATTGTACAGTTATACTGATCTTAAATGGGAAAAAGGTATCCAAGATATCCCATAGGGCTGAAATATCTAAGCTTTAATATTTGTAATATCTTTTTTCTATTAACATATATTAAGTCAATCACAAGATAGGTCACTTCTTGGACTAGCCAAAAATAATTAAACGTCAGGTAGGCATCAAATGAAATGTAACTTCTGTCATTATGACGAAACAGTAAGTTTCATTTAAAACACTTATTATTCTTGAACTTTGTTTTTATTCATGTGAATATATGCTGTTATTCATATTACTATTTCCGTAAATATAATTTTCTATAATCTTCATAAAATATATAAATAGTGAGTTACTTGGACTTGATCATTTAAGAAACTGGTTTAAAGGATTGTTGAAATCATTTTTGTGGGTAAACACTATGGAACAACCACCTTATTCCTCTGGTGTAGCTCTGGACTACTTTCTAGCTCTTCAAAAATCAAATTACAACTTAGAGCCACAAGTTTTTAGTTGACAGAAGACATGAAAGAGGATTCACAGTGAGTACTGAAGTCAATTTCTGAAAACGCGTTAAAAAATGTTTCGATGTATGGATTATTTGTTGTATATTTCAGGAGAGGCCTACTTTGAATGCAATATAATAAATTTATATGAATAATACAGTAATGGGTTCCCAGTAATTATTTAACATAATGGTACATATCCAATATTCAGTATTTTATCTCTGTTTAAAATTAAAGCCCCACTTATATTGTCCGACTTATTTTTATTATTTAAAAAAATATCACCCAAATATTAGCGTTTACTTTTAGAAGTCTTAGGTGGCTTATGTTCTTATGTCAAGTAGTTTTATACTGTTTTTATAACTGTATGTCATTTAACTAAAACAAAAAAGTTAAGTACATCGTCACATCATTTTTTTAGTTTGATAAGTGTATTGTTTAAAGTTGTTGTTTGAGTGTTGATTATTCTTTTGTGTGGATTAGTTCGCTGGGTCAATATTTACCAATTTCGTTAAAAAAAGATGAATCGAGCATGTCATTTAAGCAATGATAAATGCACAAGAGCTTCAACTTGTGAAAAGAGGAAAGAATTATGCGTTATGTGGCCAATTTACTAAGTGTTCATCATTCAACAATTAGTCGAATGGTTAGAAGATTTAGGGAAACCGGAACACACCATAGAAAACGTGGTCAAGGCAGGAGAAGATCTACATGTCAATTTGATGAGCGCTTTCTCCAACAACAGGTATTAATAAACAGAAAGTGTACTAGTAGGGAGCTATGTAATCAACTCGAAACTCCAGATTAAGATTCATACAGTGGACTGTCGATGACTGGAAGAGAGTGTTGTTCACAGATAAAACTCGAGTGAGCCTAAAATTTCCAGATGGTCGTACTATCTCTCCAAAGGAGCCATGTGGTGGTGGTTCAAAAATGTTCTGGATTGGAATAGGTTTTGAGGCACGCACAGGGCTAGTTCCTATTTATCCGTGGTTTATGAATGCAGAATACAAGATGATGTGATGCCGTTTGCACCATTTATAGGAGATACCTTAATTTTCCTGCATGATGATGCAAGGCCTCTCATTGCAAGGACTGTTATGGATTACTTAAATGAAATCAACATTCAGATCTTAGAGTGGCCACCGCGCATTCCTGACTTAAATCCAATAGAGCACCATTGGGATGTTCTAAAAAGATTACTTCAGCATCTTGTACCTGTCCCAATGAGCCTGCAAGAGTTTTCTTGGTTTTCTATATCATTGCACAGTTATACTGATCTTAAATGGGAAAAAGATATCCAGGATATCCCCATAGGGCTAATAACATATGAAGGTTGTTAAAAATATTGCTACTCAGAGGGTGACAGGCTCTGAAGTTGGCAATTTCGGAATCTAAAATTTCCAGAGTGAAAGACTGGCCTTGGATGATTTTTTTAAAGAAACCTCTTGATATAATCAAACTTACCACCAACAGGTGCTGTGCTCTTTTAGCCGGTGCTAACCTTTGTACACGTGATAAGTGCCTGGATATAGTCACAACCACAGGACCGAGGAAGTGAGAGTTCATGCGGTTTGGTGACTTTTAGCAGATTCAACTCCTTGTAAAAAAACAACCAAAAAAATAACAGCAGGCAACTGTTATATGAAAGAATTTATTTAATAAAAAAACGGTTTTCCTTTAGTTTTGACATTAATTGGATGTCAAGATTCAAAAATGTAGATATTAATCTCATTGCTAAGATTGGCGCAAAATTTGGTATCCCACTCGTAAATATTCAACTACCCTGGTATATAGATAGAAAATAAAACAAACTCGCTTGAAGAGAATACAACTGTAATTAGGTATTGAAAATTAAAAAACGTTACGTTCTATCCAAAAAAACTAGATACACTTGAAACAACCGAAATAGTGTCTAATATTCTCTTTTAAAATGTAGTGGTAGTGAATTTTAAAACCAAAATGTGTTCCTTCAGGAGGGATTTAAGTATAAGTATCAATTTACATTTATAATTTAAATTCAATTTTTCGTTTTCTTAGTGTATTGTAATTCAGTGTTGAGGCAGTGGTTTTGATTTGAATTGATGTTAGAAGTAATGGCTATGTATCCTGTTTTCTTTGATTTCCACTAATTCTACCATACAACCTTGAAAAATAAAGAAAAAGTCTTTCGAAAGCTCGGTTGCAGCCACCCCTCACTTTCTTTTTTCAAATGGCATCCCATGTATATTTTCGTTGAAACTTGCTTGTCACTCTATTTGCAACACAAAGATGTAACATACTTGTTGGTTTTTTTATTATTTATCCACAAATTTGTATTCAAAATGATTAATCTTGTTATAAGCACAATGCCATTTACATTGAGTCCATTGATGAGACATTGATGTGATATTGGTTTATGGCGAAGACAGGAAAAATGCTCGACAAGCGGCCCGTTTATACCTAGAACGTTTTCCTCAACGTCCACAGGTATCATGAAACACACACAGGTGTAATATACGTTTATATATGGTAGCTGACGTTGATTAAATGTTACTGGTTGAATTTTGCAACGTGACTTTCGGAACCCATATTCAACCAAACCTTGATTCTACCTATAATCAACGTATATGACTCAACTCATCACTATCCACTACCGTTATGATACTTGTCCACACCGTGCTTATGTCAACGTATATTCAATCAGAAGTGAAAACATTACATAAACGTTAAATATGACACTACTCAATAACTCTAACCTTTGAGCAACGTATATTCAACGTTTAAATAACTCTTTTTTTCTACGTTTAAAAAACATCGTGAAAATTACGTTATTGATCCGTTGAATGAAGAACTTAATAACAACTAAATCATTTACGTTACCTTAAGACAACGTTTCTTATTACCTATTATTCAACGTTGTTGACTACCATTCTTCACCACTATCATGAAACGTGTCCTCATCGTGCTTTCTCAACGTATATTAAATCAGAAGTTAGAAACAATACATAAACGTTGAATATATCACTACTCAATAACTCGAAGCTTTGAACAACCTATATTCTACGTTTACATAACCCTTCTTTTCTACGTTCAATAAACTTTATGAAAATTGTCTTTTTTATCCGTCGAATGAAGAACTTAATAACAACAAAAGCATTTACTTCACCTTGAGACAACGTTCCTTATTACTTATTATTCAACGTTGTTGACTACCATTCTTCACTACTATCATGAAACGTGTCCTCATCGTGCTTTCTCAACGTATATTCAATTAGAAGAGAAAAACATCACATAAACGTTGAATATAACGCTACTCAGTAACTCGAAGCTTCGAGCAACCAATATTCGACGTTTCTATATTCCTTTTTATCTACGTTCATTAAACTTTATGAAAATTACGTCATTAATCCGTTGAATGGAGAACTAGATAACAACTACATTATTCACGTAACTTTGAGACAACGTTACTGACTCCATATTATTCAAAGTTGTTGACTACCTCTCTTCACTACCATTGTGATACGTGTCCTCATCATAATTTCTCAATTAATATTCAATCAGAAGTTACATAAACGTTGAATATACCTTCACAATAACTCGAAACTTTGAGCAACTTATATTCTACGTTTGAATCTCTCATTTTTTCTAAGTTCATTAAATTTTACGAGAATTACGTTTTTGGCCCGTTGAATAAAGAAGTTAATAACAGCAACATCATTCACGTTATCTTCCGACCACGTCTTATATTGCTTATTATTCAACGTTGATTCAACTGATAGAAATGTATTGGATAGGTAGGTACGTTGAAAACCGATTGCGTCAGCAACTTGACTTCTGCAGTGATAGGTAGTTTTCATTGGACATTTTCAACTTTAATTCAATTGATTACATACATCGTGCCAAATAAATTGAATGTGAAATTTTTCATAATATGTGAATCGTGTTCTACGTTTTAGCACACAATGGAAACTATCCACTGAAAATGTGCAATAACCTTATCAACATTATATTCAGTAAATGTGTGATGGGTTATATATCTTCAACATAAATTCATCCAGATCAAAGCAATGTGCAGAACACCCCCCTTAAACGTTTTCTCTTAGTGGTGTACTAACGTTGATTCAATTATAAAAATATTAGGTTGTTTCAATGTTTTTCTTCAACGTACTTTATACGTTGATACATAATTTATGAAATTCATGTTTCTATTGCTTTTTTACTCGATTAATGAAAGTAATAGGTATGTCATGTAATTATTAATCAACATTGTTAAATCCAACTTCTTTGTTACATCTAAAGATAATTTAGTTCCATGAAAATTGAATATGTTGAATAGAAATGGAACGTTTTCGCAACTTGATTGCCAAGTGTATTTCGTTGCATCAAACATAATGATTTTAAAAAATCTATAATATTTAATATTTTATATTTATTCTTAATTTTCTTGTCATCATTGTTTGAGTATTTATCGTTAAACATATGGGGTCTATGATTATAACTCTACAGCATACCTGTATTAATCATTCATGGAGGGACTTTATGGATATTCTTAATATATTCATAATTTACCACTCCGTGGCAACATGCACGGTCAGTATAGTGAGAGGATCTCGTTGAACCAACACTCGAAATAGTCGCCATTTTGCATTTCCCGAAGCTTGTGTGTGCACGTGCTTGTTCGAGTGATTATAATTTGGTAAGATGGTAAGTACCTTGTAAAAATTTTCTATATAACTGAATTCGGTATTGCACAAACTAGAAATATTTCCTTGTTGAAACTCTTATTCATTCTCAATTTACGGGTAATTAAGGTAGGTAAGTGTTAATCTGTAATATTTAGTACAGTTGACTTCAATAATCTTGTCGGGGTTGTAAATTATAAACGCTTTTTACAGTGATGCGAGTACTTATTATCGTCATAGGTAGGTACTCTCACACAATACCATGTTTTACATAGTCATAACTTCCAGTCAAACAATGTCTATCCAATTTTAATAGGTTGATATAATCAATCACGTTGAAAATGGGTAGATGACAAACGTTGAAAACTGGTAGGTACAAATATAGTAGAAAATATGATTAAGTAAAATAGATAGATTTATGAAGATCGAGTATTAGAAGTTTTCCAACTAAGTAGTTTGAATAAAAACTTTTTTCATTCATTTTATACCTAGAAGCTTAAACTTATTTTTTATAATTCGCGTATAGTACTTTTCATCACATGGCAAGCGCAAGCGCAGCAGCCATGATGGAAAAGCGGTAGTTTAAAAGTTTCGAACTGTTTTGTGCAATAATGGCTGGAAATGCAATATTATCTCCACAAAAAATCCATTATTGAAACAAATTATTGATGGGCTGTATTTATTGACAAATTCAGTTAAAAGCATAGTTGTGAGAGATGAAAATGTGGTTATGTCATGAACGTTCTCAACAAGGCAAAATAAGTGTGCTATTTGAGAGGTTATTAGCTGTCATTACAATCTATTATTTAAATAAAATTAGGCGAATAATAATTATTGAACAAGTTTACCCTTATTAACCATAATTAATTATTGTTAGCGCATGTAGAAATTAACATCTAGGTTAACAATTAAAATTATTGATAATATCCATTGAAATTAAAAAAAAATGTATGTTCATGACTTTGAATGTAACGGAAACACGAAGTATGAGACACGTTCCAAGAAATCGATAATCGATTACCTTCAACGATTCTGGATATGACTTTGCGTTTTTCTGCACACATTTAAATGTTTTCTCGAATATGAATACTATATTTCCACTCAACATTATAAATTTTCAGATAACACGATTGAAATCAATTGGCGGAAACTCTCCTGAAGATCACATCAGGAGGATTTTGAGATTTTTGTTAATCAACGAGCTGGCTACCCTTTATAATTGGTAGGACAGTGATAAAACCGCTTCTAGAGATACCCGTGTAATCCAACTAATTTATGGTATGGTGCAGATATTTTGTTTGTCATACAATTATTTTACAATGCAATCCATTTGAAACGAGCCACATTGAATAACTTTAGATACAATGATTTTCAGATAAAATAAAAAAACACGTCCACAATGATACACATAGGGATACATTTTGTCATATTCAAACTGATGTAACTTTCACTATAGCACCCCCAGAGCACGTAATCACATTCTTTCAAATGAATCACACTACATTTTTTGCATTAGATTCTCCTTGATGAGCAGATTTTTGAAAAGTACGATACATATGGTCTGAAGCTTTTCATCCCAAATAAGTTGTAGATGTAAGCTTCAGGGCATACGTATTGTACATTTCTGAAATATTCACATCAAGGAAAATCTGATAATATAAATAAATATAGAGTGATCCATTTGAAACAATGTGGTGACATGCTCTGGGAGTGCGATACTGAAAGTTAAATTGAGTGTGAATATGTCAAAATGTGTCCCCCTGTGGTTAAAGTGTTTTAAGTTTTCCTAAAAGTTATTGAGCGTGGCTCTTGTTTCGAATGCAATGCACTGTATCAATTATTTTTTGCAGTTACCGTAAAAAAATAATTTGGAGTTCCAACGGACATAGATATAGCCGATACCACTAAAGATTGGCTAAAGTTTGCAAAAACGATGCCAACAAATCGAAAAGAAGAAATCCTTGAATGGAACATTCATATTTGTTCAATCTTGAACAAAATATTTTTAAGTTTAAAGGAATATGAGTTTAGTTTATTTCTATAAATTTTTCATTATTTTTATGTTTTGGATGGAACATTCATATTTATTCAATTTTCAACAAATAATTTTTTTAAGTTTAAAGGAATATTAGTTTAGTTTATTTTTTCAATTTTTTATTATTTTTATGTTTTGAATGAAACATTCATATTCATTCAATTTTCAACCAATGATTTTTAAGTTTAAAGGAATATTAGTTGAGTTTATTTTTATAAATTTTGTATGTTTATGTTTTGAATGGAACATTCATATTTATCCAATTTTCAACAAAACATTTTCAAGTTTAAAGGAATATTAGTTTAGTTTATTTTTATAATTTTTCTATTATTTTTATTTTTGAATTGAATATTCATATTTATTATATTTTCAACAAAGTTAAGTTTAAAGGAATATTAGTTTAGATAATTTTAATAAATTTTTTATAATATTTTTATGTTTTGTTATTATATTATATTTCTTTAAAAATATTGACAACATTGTTTTTATTTTCAGGGTTGGTACAAAATCCAGGAACAGCCAAAACAAAATACTCATTTACAAACAAATTATTCGTCCAATGCTCACATACACAGCCCCTATATATTACACTGGTACTCAACACAACTTCCACTCATTGCAGGTAATACAAAACAAATGTCTAAGAATGGCGGTTAAACATAACACAATTTATCCAAAACTCCCAAAAACCTCTTGGTTACATGAAAAAGCAAACATACCTACCATCAAAGACTTTATAAACAAAATCTCGGCAAACTTTTATAACTACTGTCTGCCATAAGATCTTCGTAGAAAACTCATAGACGCAAATCGAGCAGAAGGCATCCGCGATAGTGGGTGTAGGCTTCTGCATGGATCGCTAATCACATAACTAAGTTCTTTCAAAACTCCGTACCCTTCTTCATCGTGGGGGTAGTATCAGCGCAAAAACTGCGCTGTGATACCCCTCACACAACATAAAATATATTCCTAATAAACAAAAAACGCAAAAACCAACGTCAGTCATGTTGCCTTCTCGAAATCTAATTTCCCCGTTTCAATTTTGAAACCCTGTTTTTTAGCTACTTTTCAGGGGTACCTCAGCCGAAAGATACTGGGAGTCACAACTATATATTAGGTACAAAGTTATTAACCACACCAGAAGATATGGATAATGCTCGTTGAGCAAGGAGCCATTGAAGACAATCCGATACACGCAAGATAACTAAAAATCGCCAGTCCATCGGCATACTTTGTATATATATATTTTATTTTTAGTTACTTGTAACCAGGGAAAACATAAAATCTAATAAAAATCGTTTTAATCTAATCCTCACTGGTTTCGTTCAACTCGTTCTGGCAAGAGGACGGTGCTCCACCTCATAATGCAGACACTGTTGCGGAGTATCTCAAATATCTTAAATAACGTATTCGTGAGGGATGTCGTAGTATTACACCAGCTATGCGTGCAGAAGAGCACTTTTAAGATGTTTTGAAGCTTGTATGGAAACTGCGGGAAATAATTTTGAACACTTACTGTAATTTTTTCTTCATTATTTGTATTTTATTTTAACAAGGAAATTTAGAAATTACAAAATGTTAATTTCAAGTATGTTACATCATTGTATTCCAAATAGAGTGACAAGCTATTTTCAATGAAAATTTACAGGGTGTGCCATTTGAAAATAGGAAGTGAGGGGTGGCTGCCAAAGGACTGTTAAGTGAAATAAAGTTTATAGTAAGTCATTAGGAAGGAATTTTGATGCCATTCACAACAGTCTTTACAGTATTGGATTATCTTTTAAATTAAGCGAGAAATTGCCTGTAAACGATAACTTGGGACCAGGGGCATAGCTACCGCCGTATCTGCCGTATCAATTATACGGGGGCCCCCAACGTGCGTAAGCAAAAATTAATAAAAACTTCCCAAAATTTTTTTTTCAGAAATGACGAAAGTCAAAAAAGCAATTATTTTTCTCCGCGTAAAAAGTGCGTTCAAAAGTTGGCAACACTCTACATCGGTTATCGCGGGCTGTGGGATTTCCCCGTTTAAGTCATTTACTTCAACAGGGAAATCCCTCAATAATCGATGTACATATGATACGATGATACACGGAGAGCAATGTTTATTAACGCGTTTTATTTACTTGGGCATTACATTGTAACAGAATACAAACAATTGTTCTTCTGGCTTAGTAGTATTAGTAGCGATTTGTAAAAAACAATGAGTGAAAGGAAAAGAGATTATCCCAGCGGAGTTACCAAAAGAAAAAGTAAACAGAAAAGGGAGGTTATAAAAAAATGCCCAAAATTTCTTCATTTTTTCAGACACCAGCTCCTGTGAGTGATTTAGATTGCAAAGGTAAGTACTACCCAACCCATTTGTCAGTACTACACAACCCGCGTAGAGCCTGCGTATGTCTGAACACTCTCTAACCATAACCTTACGTAATTTATTTAATATATATTTTTGAAATTTATCAAAACATTCGATTTTATTTTTTAACAATTATATTTTCAGATTCTTCTGAAGCACGTTCTTCATCAGATGTCCATCCGGTAAGAAACCCAAATCGACGATTCTGAGATATCTGAAGATAGTAATATAGTTTCATCAGATAGAGGAAATTTTGGTGACAGTCTAACTGAATGCGAACGAAATAATATTTAAAGTGGGTCCATTTAAGCCACGAGGACCGTTTCCAAAACATTTAGAAAGTAACCGACCTTTTTCGGTCTATTATTATTCATATATCAATAAGGCAGGCATACAAATTCCAAGACGATGGTTATGTTATTCTAATGTTTTAAACAAACCGTATTGATACTTCTGTTGGTTATTAGCAGATCGTCAAAGCAAATCGTACTCCTCTGCATGGGTTAACGGTGTTTCCATTAGAAGCAATTTTACGCAAACTATACTTTACCATGAAAAGTCACAGCAGCATATTAATGCATCCCTATCTTATAATAATTGGCTACAAGGAAATACTATCGATAATCTATTGCAAAGTGAAATCAATAGTAAAATTACATTCTGGAGAGATGTATTGCATCGTATAATTAATGTTATAATTACTTTAGCATCTTGTAATCTACCTTTAAGAGGCCATGATTCTGATCCTGGACATTTTATGGCAATTTTACGTTCGCTATCTAATTATGATGCATCTTTAAACGAACTTCTTCTAAAATCAAAAGGCAAAATAAATTATTTAATCCCTACAATTCAAAATGAAATTATTAATTTGCTTGGTACCGCAGTTAGGAACAATATTATCTCAGAAATTAAAAAAGCTCCATTTCTGACAATAATTCTAGATACAACACAAGACTTGTCAAAAATTGACCAACTTTCTGTAGTTTTTCGATACATCTCGATTACATAAAATGATGATAATGTGCCTAAAGAATTAAAAATCTGTGAGTCCTTTTTGGGGTTTATAGCAGTATCCGATTGCAGAGCTGAAGGACTTAAAATTGAAATTTTGAATACGATTAAAGAATATGGAATTGATTTGATTAAATGTAGAGGACAGGGTTACGATGGAGCAAATGTTATGTCGGATGTTTATGGAGGATTACAAACCCTAATAAGAGAACATGCTCCGAATGCCGATTATGTTCATTGTGCTGCGCACGCATTAAATTTAGTTTTAAACGATGCTGCGAAACATGTTCGTTGAAGTGTCGACTTTTTTCGATAATTTAGGAAAAATATATACTTTTTTTGGCAATAATATACAACGCTGGGCAATGTTAATTGACGATTCATCTGAAAAATATTTAATTACCCTTAAAAACGTATGTCCTAACAGATGGTCTTCAAGGAACGACGCTTTATTAGCGGTAAAGAAAAATTATTTATTAATTATGAAAACTTTGTACCAACTAAATTTGATTTCGAAAAAAAAAGATGAACGTGAAGAATGTAAAAATATAATTAACATTTTAGAGAGTTATGATTTCTTAGTGCTTGTCACATTTTTTTCTTCACTATTTGAAATCATTAATCCTGTTTCTAAAGCTTTACAGCATGAAAATAATGACTTACAAAAAACTAAAATTTTATTAAGTAATCTTTTGAATAGACTGTGCGAATTAAGAAATCAACATGCATTCAATAGTTTGCTAAATGAGCCCAAATATTTAGCAAAACAGTGGAGGGTGACAACGGTTTTTAAAAATAAAAGGCGAAAGATAACGAAACGTTTTTTTGATGAGTTGTCACAAGATGAGAGAATTTCAGACCCGGAAGGAATCCTATTTCAAAGTCAATGTCTACTATTGCTATTTAAATATATTAATTTCTCAAACTAAACAAAGATTTCAGAGCCTTTGCAACCTAAGTAGTATGTTCGAAATATTACAACCGGATAAACTATGTCTTCTTCAAACGAAGAGTTATTAAACGCTTCCGAAAAACTGTCGGCTAAATACAGTAAAGACATCTCAGTTAATATTTATGACCAATTAAAGGCTTTAAAAACATGGTTAAAATCTGAAATTCAAAAAATTCATTCCATTAAGGAATTCATTGAATTATTGCTGATAAAATTCAATAGTCTTGCATCCAGTTTTCCGGATTCTTGACCCTTCCAGTTACAACCGCAACTGCTGAAAGAACTTTTTCAAAATTACGTAAGAACTTCAATGGGACAGGAACGCCTGTCAGACCTGTCACTATTGTCCATAGAGGGAGGAACTTTAGAAAGTCATCATTAGCTATAAATGATTCAATAAATCAGTTTGCCGAAAAAAAGGCAAGGAGGGTGTATATTTGATTTGAATTGTTTGTAAAAAATTTGAAAAAAGTGACAGATAGATAATTATGATGAATAAATATTTTTTTTTAATTTTATGCAAGCAAACATTTTTTTTCTTTTGTGAGAATTCTTTACCCTTCCTAAGGGCCCGCAAATAAATTTTTATACGGGGCCCCGCCAAGGCACGCCACGCTTCTGCTTGGGACACACTGTATATATTAAGTCAATCACAAGGTAGGTCGCTTCTTGGTCCAGCCAAAAATAATTAACATCAGGTAGGCATCAAATGAAATGTGTCATTCTGATGATGATAGCAATATAAAAACAATTGTCAAATTATTACAATTTTTCACATTATTTTTATAAGTCGCGTATAAAAGAGACTTCATTATAACATTGTTTACAGTGTCACAATGAAGCTCTTTGAACACTGTTTTAGTAATTTTTAGTGTACAGTTGGTTATTGTACTTAGTTATATTTTTATTTGATATTTGACTTTAACCTTGACACACATTATAAATGAAATCTATCGTTGCTCTAGCTAGCAAATTATTACATTAACTGTTCTTAAAGGTAAATTAGAATGATTTATATATTATAAATATTAATGAATAAAGTACGCTAACGTTCAGTTATCAATTGTTTATTTTTATATTGTATAGGATCAATATATAGGTAAACATAACGTTCGATTTTTGGGATAAATTACCAGATATCTATGTGAAGATGTATTACAGAAATAATTCTGTTCATGATATAATAGAAATAGATCACAAGTGCATATACGAAGAAGCTCTCTTTTAAACAAATAATCATCCTCTGTTTGCTTAAATGAAAGTTTGTTTACAATTTACACAATTATTCAGTTATAATATGTCAAAAGTCAGAAGTGCTGAATAACACCATCTGATCTGACCAATCATGAATCTACATAATTGCCAACTTAAATTCAAACCACTCCTCCTAGTTTAAAAACGGGGATTATATGTAATTCTATTTTATTTAACAAATTAAATAAATGCGAATTATAAAAAATATTGTGTAAACCTTGTGCCACAATGACTTTCTGTAGTACTCGTGATTTGCACAATTCACCGCCTCGCGGTTCGTTGCGCAAACTTCACTCGTACTACAAAACTAGTCGTTGTGACACTTGTTTTACAAATAACTATTAATATATTGTGCAATTATTTAGAAACAGTTTCATTTAAAAAAGTAATATTAGTAGATTCCACAGAGTAAGGGTCCAGGTTGATTTGTTTACATCGGGAAGTAAATATCTTTACCTTTAATTTTGGATTTATCGAAAAACGAGGCGACGACATCTTGTTTAGGCTCCGACACAGGCGAAGGAAAATCTTTAGATAACCAAACGTAAGTAATACTTGATCCCATTTACCTTTTATCTATTTACCCTATAACCCGCTTCATAGAATTAGATTAGAGCTTTAAGGTGAAATGGAAGATAACTCGGGGGTCCCTCCGGGGCCCCCACGTGTTAAACCACCGGACATTCCAACAAAATATAGGTATCTAGACCCACCACCCTACATAGTAATTGTTGAAAGTAAGGATAAAAATGTAGCAGCATTACACCCAATCGCGGTCGGCAGAATTCTTAAAAACAATAAAATTAATGGAGTAATAAAAGTAACAAGAAAAGGTACGAACCGGATAGGAATAGACTTCAAGAGTCATAAAGCAGCTAATGAATTTATGGAAAATGAAGTATTAGTCAAGCAAAACTGGATTGGGCTGATCCCGGCAACATTAGTTTCATGTAGAGGCATAGTAAGAGTAGAGTTAGACACAACGATGGAGGAAATAATTGAGCAAGGCAAATCAAATACAAGAATATTAGGAGCAAGGAGACTGAATAGAAAGATAGCTGAAAATACATATGTACCAAGTGAAACGGTTTTAATTACCTTCGAAGGTAGAAACATGCCGAAGACCATAGAAATAAACTATTACGAATTAAGGGTGCAAGTATATGTTGGACCAGTAATACAGTGTTTTAACTGTTTAAGATTTGGTCATTCTCAAAAGATTTGTAGAGGCAAAGAGAGGTGTAATAGATGTGGAGATAATCATTGCGAAGAACAGTGTAAGAAAGAAATTCAATGTATATATTGCAAACTGGGACACAAGGCAACAGACAGAATAAACTGCGAAGAATATAAGAGGCAAAAAGAGATCAAAGAACTTATGACATATGAAAACATATCCTTCTATGAAGCAAGTAAAAGAATCCCAAGGGCAGGTAACCAAAGACAAAACGATTTCGTGTATGACGGGAACGCCTTTCCTAGCATGCCTACAAACAGTAATGACCAAAATATAATCACAGTTGCAGAGAGACGACAGCACAGCACAACATCAAAAACATATTCCCATGTGGCCAAATCCCCAAGAAAACGTATAGCCACATCTCCGGGGATACAATATGATAAAATAGCTCACAATAACTGCCTATTCCCAGCACCATGTAGAACTCCAAACGATAGAGATAACAGTCACACATCACTAGAGAATACAAATCAAGAGGATACAGTACAAATGGATGAAGAAATGACAGAAATAGTACCAATCAGCGAATTTTTAAAACATATATTAAGACAGACAACGCTAACACAACAAGAAATTGATAAAGTTATAGAAGCAACACAGACAATGGTAACTAATGAATATAACATCACTGAAACCAACAATACCAGGCAATCTAATGAAAACCCTAAAAGTCCCGCTGTCTCAGATGGCGCGGAATCCACATTTTAATAGAATTAAACAAAATAAAAATCATACAGTGGAATGTCTGCAGTGCACTTGCAAGGTTAGACTCAATAAAAATTCTTCTCTCTCAGTATCAGGCAGATATTCTGATATTAAACGAAACACTACTGGACAGGACAAAGAGACTGAATATTGTAAATTACACAACCATAAGACAGGATAGATATGATGGGTATGGGGGTATTGCAATCCTCATAAATAAGAGCATTCCATATTCAATTAAGAACCTTCAATTAAATATTCCTGAAGAATGTCAAATATTAGCTACAAAGGTCAATGATTTAACAATAGCTACAATGTACTGCCCACCAAATATACCTATTAATAGTATACAATATGCAGAAATTTTTAACCAACTGGAGCAACCGTTTATTTTAATGGGAGATTTGAATGCCCAACACCCAGCAATGGGCTTAGGCATTGCAAACTCAAGGGGAAGGAACTTAATCGAAACTCTTAATGAGTTAAATTTAGTATATTTAAATTATGGAACAAGAACTCGTATTACCCCTCCACACCAAAACAAGAGTTGTCCAGATATCACGGTATGTTCAAGTAGTATCGCTAGATATTGTCACTGGAGAACAATAGAAGATGTAGATACAAGTGATCATGTCCCAACATTCACAGAACTAAGCATAAACAACAATTTACCTACATATGAAACAGCGAGAAGATCAAAGTGGAACATCAAAAAAGCTAACTGGGAGCAATACTTTTTAAGTATTGATACTGGAAAAAAATATAACTCATATCAAGAAATCAAAGAGGAAATAGAAAAGGCAGCAGAACAAGCTATTCCAAAAACCAGTACAAAGCCAAGGGGAAAACTTAAGATAAGAAATCCTAAATGGTGGGACAGGCAGTGTGAAGAGGCAAGTAAGGAAAGGAATGGAGCACTAAAAGATTATAAAGATCTAGCAAGTGAAGAGAATTATACAAAATATAAAAACACAGCTGCCAGAACAAGAAGGATCCTAAAACAAAAAAAGAAAAACAGCTTTATTGCTTTTACAGAAAGTCTAAACAGAGACACACTAATAAATAAAATATGGAAAATAATTAGAAAGTTCTCTAACAAAAAAGAGTACTCTCAGCACGCTTCCTTAGAAGAGAATTGGATAATCGATCTGCTTGATGCAATTGCCCCACCATACATTCCATCAGAAGATCAACAGGAGTACAGTAATATTACACCATCCAAACCATTCTCAACAAATGAACTTAATATGACACTCAGAAACAAGCAAGACTCAGCACCAGGATTGGACGAAATAACATACAGGATGATCAAAAATATGCCTACAGGAGTTAAAAATCAATTACTTGATATCTACAACAAGATTCTGGCTGGGAAAGAGGATATACCTGAAGATTGGAGAAAACAAGTGGTGGTACCCGTCCTAAAGCCAGGAAATGCGCCAAATCTGTATACCAATTACAGACCAATAGCAATGGAATCATGTATAGTCAAAATTATGGAAGCAATGATCAAATCGAGGTTGGAATACCATATAGAAAGCAAAGAGTTGCTAGCAAAAGAGCAATATGGTTTCCGAGCAGGCAAAGGGGTCCAAGAATGTACAGCGAGATTAACCACTGAAATATATTCCAATATTACGGTAAACAAGAAAGTAGTAACAGTATTTTTGGACATTTCAGCAGCGTATGATAATGTACTAATTCCCAAAATAGTAGAATATCTTAACAAGATCAAGATAAATTCAGATTTCATAATATTCATTCATAACCTTTTGAAACAAAGAGAAATCTATATTAGGTCTCCAAACTCGAATAAAATAGTAGGACCCCAATGGACGAACAAAGGACTCCTTCAAGGATCGCCACTGAGCCCAATACTCTTTAACCTGTACACAGCAACACTAGCAGAAACCATGGAAGATGAAGTGAATATAAGTCAATTTGCAGATGACACTTTGGTATGGTGCAGCAACCAGAATTTGGAGACATCAATTCAAAAAATACAAACAACACTAAATGAAATATGGAATTGGCTAATTGAACATGGATTTTCAGTGTCGCCCACCAAATCAAAGGCCATGGTGCTTGCAAGAGGAGACCTAAGAAGGGCACCACCCAATTTAACCATAAACGGAGAGATTATTGAATGGGTTAAAGAAACAAAATACCTGGGAATAATATTTGATAGCAGGTTAAATTGGACAAAACATATAGAACATATATGCAACAAAGCAACAAAAGGAATAAACGTAATGAAAGCCTTAACCAGAGTTTGGTGGGGCGCAGATCCTAAAATTCTACTGAATATATATAAAACAATTGTTAGATCTCATCTTGACTATGGATCAACACTAATATTTAAATGTTCTCAACAAAACATGAAAAAGTTAAATAGAATACAATTCCAAGCACTGCGTATAGTAACAGGATGCATGAGAAGCACCCCAACTAATGTATTATTGGGAGAAACAGCAGATATGCCATTACAGGACAGGAGATTATGGATATGTGCAAAATCGTCACTGAAGTGGATGGCACAAGAGAACGGCACAACAGCTGCTAGCTTCATGAAATTCTATGAATTATATAATGAATCTCCGAGATATTGGCAAAACCGGCCTCCACCAACAGTAATAGAAGGATTTGACCTTGCTCTAATGTACATAGGAGACTTGGAAAGAACTAATAAATTACCCTGTTATGAAGGAACATATGAAGCTCAAGTAAAAGAAATAAAATGGATTGATTCAAAATTAACAAAAGGTGACTCATAATGCAAAACAAAGTTAACAGACATACTCAGTACGAAATTTAAGAATGTTACTACAATTTACACAGATGCCTCATTAGATCCAATAACCAGGAAATGTGGAATTGGGGTGTTCTGTCCCAGCTTACAAACAGGATTAAAAAAGACTGAGAGATGACACTTGCATTTGCACTGCGGAGATTCTAGCGATAAATGAAGCACTGAAATTTGCAGAAAGGGAAAACATCCAAACAATGTTAATTCTATCAGACTCGAAAAGCGCCATACAAAAAATATCGGGAGCAAAAATATCGGCAAAAACAGATGCAAATACAATAAAAACAAAAGAACTGATCTACAGAATGGAGGAAGAGGGCAATAGGATACAAATAATGTGGATTCCGGGGCACTCAGGGATACCAGGAAATGAAAAGGCGGACAAGGTGGCAGCAGAAGCAAGAACACTAACCGAAAAAGGCAACAATAAACTACACTATGCAGAAATCACAAAGAACATCAAGGAAAGAATCTGGAGCGAATGGGTTTTCAAGTACCAAGAATTAGGAAGACACAAGGGACAGAGCTATACTATGCTAAACCTGATACCAACAAAGAAGCCTTGGTTCAATGAAACTAGCTACAAATCAAGATTCCACATTTCAACTCTATGTAGAATGAGAACAACCCACTGTTGTACACCAGCCCACCTAAATAAAATCAATATTAAAGACAACCCCCTATGCGACTGTGGGGAATATGGAGATCTCAATCATATACTTTTTAGTTGCCCAAATCATCGGAATAGTTCAGAATTATATAAAACGTTAATCAAATTCACAAAAGGACCAATCCATGTTAATAACATTCTTAGATACCCTAATTCTGAGGAAGCTTGTATACTTACCAAGTATTTGCTTGCTAGTAATATTAAGCTTTAGTGGTATGGTTGCTGGCTTAATTACCAGATGAAGTATTGGAATGAAACATTTTTGAGTAAATATGACATCAAATTAATTGACAAATTTCTTTTAGCTAATCCTGTACCACCATATCCTGTATACCTGGCGTGACCTTTGTGATTAGTTCTGGATCCGCCACAGAACGAGAAGAGTCTATAAACCCCTGTTATACCTTATCCTTCCCGAAGAGCATGGGACAAACCCAGATGCACTTAACGGTGCACTCTTCGTGAAACTGCATTCTAGAAAGAACCTGGCCGGATGCTGTAAAGCAAGAGGTCAAAAACCAGAAGAAGAAGAAGAATAAGAAGAGTAAGGGTCGAAACACTGTCCATTTTATGAAACAAAAAAGTAGCACTACTTTTTAAAATTTCAAAATAAATAAATATTAAAGTAATCAGTTGAATTAAACTCAACTTATCGTCGCCTCAGAGCAACACTAGGACATCTCAAAAAATTGCGATTTTCGGATATTTATTATAAGCAGGCACAGAAAATGCCTTCAAATAATACAAGATATCCTATAAAAATTCATCTTAATTTATTATAACACATATCCTAGGGTTACACAGGTTTTATAGTTCATTGTTTGTTAGTGCAACTGTAGGATAAGATAGTATATCCTACTGTTTCTTCCAAGTTTTTTACTTACAAATAAACATAACCTACTGTTACCTGCTGTTACCCGCATAACACTGAATGCTTACAGGTCTTTTCCTGTCAGTTCGTGAGTAGCTGTCGATAAATATTGATGTGTTTCTGTAGTTTTCATATAGTTTTGAAGCCAATACTGATTAACAAGTTAGTAATGAGTTTGAGTCGCACAAGGAAAATGAACGAATTGACAAGGACCGAACGTATTTTACAAATGGATAAGAGGTTCATATTCTGACGACAAATGTACGGAAAAAAATATAGCAGCAATGGTACATAACCTATAAAATATGTATGCAGTTATTCCAACACCGAATTACTTGGCTCACTTGAGTGGAAACGATGGATGCAAATGTTTAATTTTTTATCTGTATATAGGGTGTTAAAATTACCTAACTGCTTTTCTTCAAATCAATTTCTAAAATTTAGTTTCTTTCCAATGGTGTCGGTACTAGCATGTTTATGATTGCCTTTGTCCTGTTATATCAGTTAATTACTGTTTTGGTAGACCTGGAATCATTATCAGTTGATCGTGGTGCAGCTGTGGAAAACAATTATGGAGAAAAAAATCAGTTAACTGCAGAGTGGATTGAAAATAAGAATCTGTTTTGGAACGGATAATGACCCATCATTATATTATTATAGTCCCGCTCCAATTATTGTTCAAAAAGAAATCGAAAATGATTCATTATCAGCTGCAAATATCAACATGAGTACTCATAAGGAGTTCACGGTTTTAACAAGCGTGCCAGTAAATGAAAACGAGAAAGAAAACGTGAAACCAGATAGAAGTGAGTAAATTAGAATTCCAGTTTAAATTAAATTTAAAGATTAAACATTAATGCGATTATCTCAATTTAATTGAATTTTCAACGGATTTACTTACTTTTTGTTTAGTTTAGATATTATATGGTACAATATGAACCTATTTACCTGTGTAATAATTGAATTTTTTGTTATCATTTTAGATGGTTTGGAAGATCACGCAGTACCACCAATACCTAATGGGAAAAAGTCAACGCATGAAAATGACAATGCAAGGGATTTTTCACAAGATGATGACTTAATAGACCCAGATTATATACCCAGTGACGGAGGTAATGTAATAGAAAATAATAAAATCATGGAACTAGAACACAATGAGGTAGGGAAAAAATTGGAATATATAGAGGATGAAATGACTCCTTAAAAGCAGAAAAAGGTTAAGACATGAGACCAAATGGGGAAGAAATAGGAAAAACTTTAAAATCAACTCGGGTCAAGAATATGTTTCTAGATTAGGAAAAAAAAATGGAGCAAAATCTGTTCTACCTGCTTGTGCACAAAAATGTACTTTCAAATGGTCTGAAAAAATATGCGAGGATGATAGGGCAGAAATTTTCAAAAAGTATTACGAGCTAACTGACAAAACTCGCCAGAGAGAATATTGTATCGAAACATTGAGAAAATATTGCAGATGACAAAACATCCAAAAAAAAAATTCACTTGTGCGTATTTTTTTAACATCGGAGATAAGAAAATCAGAGTTTGCAAATTATTTTTCAAAGCTACATTAAACATATCAAATTGTGTGATAGACACTGTTGTGAAAAGTTAACTGAATATAGCTAAAGAACAAAGAGGAACACATGCAAATCGGGCCAATAAAATAGGTGATGCTATAATCCAGGAAGTAATTGATCATATCAATAGATTTCCGAGAACAGAATCTCACTACTGCAGATCATCGACAAAAAAATAATATCTAGAAGGATCATTAAACATCAGTATGATGTACAGGTTGTATAGAAAATAATATGCCGTTTGTGAAACAACATACCTATCAGGAAATTTTCAACACGAAATTTAATCTTGGTTTTTCAAGCCAAAAAAAGATCTCTGTTCGGTGTGTGAAGTATACAAAAATTCAAGTGATGAAGAAAAAGCTGCGAAAAAAGAAGAAATGAAGAAGCACAAGGAAGAAAAGATATTATCGCGCTTAGAAAAGGAAAATGATAAGAAATTAGCTTCAGAAAATGAGAATATTTGGCTTTCTGCATATGACTTGCAAGCTGTGACCCCGCTGCCTAATGGAAATGTATCCTCTTTTTACTATAAACGTAAATTAAATGTTTTCAACTTTACTGTTTTCAATATTATTTCTAAGACGGGATTTTGCTACATGTGGCATGAAGGAGAAGCAAAAAGGGGAGCCAGTGAAATAGCAACTTGTGTATTCGATTATATAAAGTAATATGGTACAGGAAAACAGATCATATTATTCTATAGTGATAATTGTTCCGCCCAAAACAAAAACCAATTTTTGTTAACTATGCATTTGTACGAACAGATAATTCACAAGTATTTAATCGTGGGGCATACTGAGAATGAGGGCGACTCTATGCATTCATGTATAGAAAAAGAAAAGAATAGGATTTTGAAAAGCGGTCCAATTTACGTTCCGACCGAACTCATAACTATTGTAAAAACTGCCAAGAAAAAAGGCACTACTCCATAAGCTGTGACTGACATGTCCACAGAAGATTTTATAGACTGGAAGAAGATAAACACAACAATGAAGAAAAATTTCAAAGTAAATGAAAAAGGAGAAAAAGTATCTTGGAATGATTATCAAAATAATAATGATTAAAAAGACAGAATCCAACAAGATTTTTTTACAAGACATCATACGGCGATAAATAATACAATATTATCGATATAAACAGAAAAAAAAGACGAAAAATAAAACCAGCAGAGGTCTCTTTATTTCCGGCCTATACTGCAGCACCAACTATTCCAGTGAATAAAAAGAATGACCTCGTGAGTTTATGCAATGAGAATTTAATTCCTAAAAAACATCACATTTGAAGCAACTTCCAAACACGATAGCGATTGTGACAGTGAATTGAATTAAATAATCCAGTACTCAATTTTGTTGTTTTTATTTTTGAATAAAGCGATTACATAAATTTCTTCAAATTAGAATTTATTAGTTGTTTTTTCTTTAACATAAATTGCCGATATACACAAGGTAAAACACTAAGACAAGTATTAGATATCCTAAAATTTGTCATGAAGGTCAGTGTAACAGTAGGACAAGTACATTTTTTCTAAGTTCTAATTTCCCAATGTAATTTATAGTTCGTAACTTTTATTTGTGAGGGTATATTGCACTCTTAATGAAAAAATTATTCAGATTCTTGCATTACTAGCTGCGCTATTATAGCGTTAAAATACTGAGACATTTTAAATTCAATTTTCTGGCAAACAAAGATTTCACACATATCCTAGTGTTGCTCTGAGGCGATGTTATGTAGAAAATAATAAAAATATATTTGGGCACACATTTGATTTAAACAAACCAGGATATTGAGTGAAGGAAAATTTAATTCTACATTTAAATTATACTGTAGTTTAATAAATAAATAATTAATGATGGATTTACAATATGAAGCTGAAACATTTATAAAATTTATTGACTACTATGCAAAATTATTTGGCCACATGCATTTTACTTCGTACACTGAACAATACATTCTTTTAAACAATTTTATTGCAGTCTCTAGTTCAACTGAATTAAAATGGGATTTGCTTGATTGGTAGGTATGAAAATGACTTGTGGAGAAAACTAGAACACAAATGGCAGAAGATAACCAAGACAATGTTGGAAAAATTAGTAGCCATGAAGGTGTCATTAAAAACAAAGGTTGACATATAGAAGCACTATTGGTTTTACAAGTATAAAAAATAAATTGAAATGAAGTTATTTAATTTATTCTAAATTTTATAAATACCCTTATTCTTTGTCACCAAATACTTTTGAGCATTAGTGCATATGCAAAGCAAAAATTATTTCAGTCACTACAAATTAACAAACATGTGTATGTATATAAATACCTACATATTATATTTATAACAAATTTTTCAAAAATCACTTTTACTTTGAATTTCATATCATAAAATAGCTTGGTTAAAATAACACATCATCAAGACTTTAGTAAGTCATTTCTATAAATGTCTTATCAATACATTTACTATATTAAAGAGTCCATAAAATCAGATATTTACACAAAAAATTGACCATGTGACTAGTATATACAATTTATATCAATTTTATTTTACAAAATTTGTAATAAAATATTTCCTACAAAAAGTAGCAAACACTATACAATATTATCAGACTTAACTTCTGCAATAGCAATAGGTGTATATGACACAGACTGTTTTCGTCTGAAAGTAACATAAGTATATACTAAACTTCCTAGTACACTTATATTAATACCCAAGAAATTTTCAATAGAAAATATATAATCACCTCCAATAACCATACCTAAATAGGTAACACAAATGTTTTTTAAAGTTCCAATAATTGTTGTAGTTAAAGCTGAGTTGTAGTAAGTACATAATACTACACTGTAAGATAAAATAAATCCCATCACGCACGATACTGAAAATTGAATTACGAACAGTGGATCATCCCAGTATTTATACTCATATGTCGCATGTAAATCTCCAGAATAATAGGCAAATAATGTAGCAGGAATTATCATAAATAAAGCATTATAGAACATAAGCCCATATTTGCCTAGTTCTTTAGAATCTAACTTTTTCTTCATATAAACACCATTAGTAGCAGTAAAAAAATTATTCAAGAATATAAACACATAACCTCTCACAGAAAAAGCAAGATCATGCATGGCAGCAACTATGGCACCCAAAATCATAGTATAAACACTAAACTGTACACTAAAACTTGGTTTAATACCTAAGATGTATAACTCTAAAATCATTGTCATTAATATTGAAAACCTCCGTAAAGCTGTAAACATTGGTAAACTCAACTCTTTGGTACCTCCTAATCCAAAAAACATGTTTCCTAGATATATAAGAGGTAGTGGGAATATCTTTCCCAAAATACTAAACTCCAGACTTGGGAAGCTCACTATTCTAAGTTTTTTTGCTACTAATAATACAACAATAGTAGCAACCATTTGGCCAATACCAAGTACTTGAAACGATGGAAATCCATAAGTAGTAAGCACAAGTTTATTTATGACTGTTATCATAAAAGAAGCAATCCCATAAAATACTGCTGATAATACTTTTCGCCAAAATAATGCCTGGTCGTTAATTTCTTCCTGAGGTCGAATCATGGTATTTATTTACACAATATTTTTATACGTACTACAATTTATAGTCATCGCGTCGGAAGTTTAATTTTGACTAAAACTTATGTAATTTCTGATATGATATCATTCTACCCATTATCTGTGAATCTACCGCCTTGGCCTACAATGATTGATATTTTTTCAAGGATTGTATACTTAAAACTAACCACATGTTTACTGTCATTAGTGTCAGTTCAATGTCAATAAATACAAAATTCAAATTTTAAACGTTAATTTCATTGCTTTTGATAAGAAATAGAATATTGTGAATGATTGGAACTTTCTTACTTTTATTGTTTGCACTACATCACTCTCAACATTTGAAACTATAATTTTTAACCAGCTATTGTTATGCACTTGGAATTTTTTAGTACTGAAGACCTTAAACACAGGAATAAACTCTGAAAATTAAACTTGTCAAAATACAAGTAAATTTAGTAATGTTTTACATAATATACGCTATGCTCCATATATAAACCTAAGTATTTAATTCAACAAAAAGCGCAACTTTACTTATGTGCTCCACCGTCGATCATAAAATCTATTCTTAAAGTTTAATATTACAAACCAGAAACCCAAATGTTATCCCATATTATTTGTTGTACTTATTCTAAGTTGGAAAAAATATGAACAAGTGATCAAAAAAGCTATCATCTAATCATCAAAATTGAACAGACCACTTGTGGAAATAGTATATATTTTTATTTTTTAAGGGTGGTTAGCCAAAAAATGTATTTCTTTAGAATAGAGAGATAATGTAATATAGTATACAAAGAATATATGCATGGATAGTATAGTAGGAAAATGTCCTTACTACTAAAATTATAGAATATTTTGCTGAGGTGGCATATATGTAAAAAATTTAAAATCAACCATAGGCAAACTATGCACTTACCAAAGGAAGCAGTTCGTATTGAAAATGCATATGCTTAATTCCTGTATTTAGCTTAATAATATTTGAGAAGCTTGTTTTAAGTTAAATAGACCAATAACGAATTATTTTGCCACAGAATGTTTGATAGATGAAGTTTTCTTTGGCCGTTTAGTCCAAAAGTACAGCATAGCCAAAAAGAACGCATGTATTTAGGGCTTTTCGGAAACGGCAATCCTGGATCAGCGATTGCGGATACTAACCACAGCATATAAAACACGTTCATTAGGCTGTGTACTAACCATGAAATAACAAACAATTATGTGTTTTCGTGTTCCGTGTCGACAATGAGTAATGGTGGGTCCTCATGAGCGGACTATAAGCAGAGCGCACTGGTGTTCGATGATGTGGTTGGTTGAAATGATCACATGATCTATCAAAAGTGCGCTGTCACTAATCTGCGTGGATTACGCCAACAGTCCGCTGAAAAGTAGAATTTGTCTCTAGTTTTCGGCGTACTACTGGCGTTAAATGACAGTAGTGAGCACGCGCTGGATAAAGACATTGTTGACCACGTTAAGGAATTTTGCTTTTCAGGTTATAATGGTTGCGGTTTGTCTGCAGTTTGATATATTTTTTCATAATATTGATGCATTGTTCTGCTGTAAAAATGTCCATTACCCAAAATCCCTTTCTTCTACTAATTACTGTTATTTCTTTTAGCAATTGGTGAATTAAATGTAACTTTACTAGATTCTGCTTGATGGCAGGCCTTCGCCTCAAACATTTCGATAGTTTGATTGCCAAATTAGGTAGGTATATATCGCTTTCCATTTTATAAGTATTCAACTGAAGACACAGTAAAAAATACAATATTAATTAACTTTAAATGAAGGCATTACCTACGTACTATTTGTAAACAAACTGTCTACGCTGAAATGGAATAAACAGAAATCGTCAGGATCCAGTACGCTGAAACGAGCGTATGCGCTGTCAAATTGAGTTCGCTCCAAATCCGCCCATGAGAACCCACCTTAAGGCTGGATCTACATGCATCCGTGATACGTATCCGTTGTATACCACGTGATCAATATCAACTAATGAAATTTCAGGGATCAAAATCACGCACGTTTCAAGGTCACAACGGATTGAAGCTGGTTAATTTTAATTTTTCATGCGTGATTGAGGTTAAGTTATTATTTTGTTTACGTTTTTCTGGTGATTCACCGACTACTTTTGGAAATAATTTTTTACCTAGATTGAAAAATGTCGAGTCTAGAAAATATTTCTCCATAAAAATTTGTCTTGTCCACATCGCTCTTTTTTGTCGGTTTTGTGTGATAAGCCTGTTGTTTTGCAAATACATTGGGTATGCTATTTTTCTCTAAATTGCTTTGTGTCCAGGGAGGAGCATTCACTAATTTGCTGTTTAAACAGGAAATCATTAAAGTCCTATTATTTACACTAACACGACAAACACTCATAATGTAAGAAGATCGGTATCAGTCATGCGGTTGTTAGAATATTTAATAATATGTAATTTATGTAGTAGGCAATGTTGTTGCCGTTTATATATATATATATATATATATATATACATGTAATGTCAATGTCAAGAGAATAATACAGTTTGTTACTTTTGGTGAATCTGCAATTTAATTAATTCCTTCACCAGTCCTTATTAAAAACTATAACAGCGGTAATGACAGAAATATTAAAATATTTTGAGGTTGTTTTGACGTTTGGCACCATAAACGAATGCGTGAACGGATTGACACATGTGGATGATCATATTTTCGGCTATCCGTGAAACGCACATGTACGTCCGTGATCACGGATGCATGTGGATCCAGCCTAAGGGCTACTGACCTGTTGTTTATAGGTCAGTGGGTTTCACCGAAGCTAATTCGACAAATCTTCCTCAAGTGGATGTGGACATGGTGTCTCAGTCACTCGAACTCCCCTAAACAGAAGAAGAATAAGCGATCCGGTACTAAATCTAGTTTGGAAATCTGGGGTAACGCAATTTGTGTATGTATATTACATCGCCTCAGATTAACAAAAGTGAAATAGATATGTTTGTTTTGACTTTTTCCTGCCCCTAACATTGAGTCACATTGTAATCTCACTTGTGGACACTTCCACTGCTTTGCCTTATTTACAAATCCTCTTTAGTTGCGGGAAAAAAGAAATTAGAAGTTTAATTGAAAATTTGTTCAAAAGTTATGCAAATAAAAAAAAGTCATACTTATTTCTGCATTTGAGTCGCTGCTTTTAAAATTAAATAATAATACTTGAATTTTATTCAATAAAGGCATATTCTTATATAAATTTTAAACAAGTATTTGTTGTATCCTTAGAAACCTTTATGGTTATAACTAAAAGTGGCAACATTGCTCAAAATTCCAGTACCTGTTCAATGTGTCAATAGTAATCGATTTAGTAGTTTTGTCCTTGTTTAATTACCATATAAAGAGAGATGGAAATATCGTCAGAGTGTGATCGACGATCATTTCGAATAGGTCGTAGTATACGCGAGATTAGTGTGACGTCACAATTTGAAACTGTATCCAAACAAAACTAGTTACCATAGGAATCTGCATTTGAGTGTAGATTTTTGATTATTTACGCATTTCATACGTGTTTATGAAAGGAATAAATTGTTGAAAAGTAAGTAATCGTGTCTACTCAATATAAAAAATAATAGTTTTGATAATGTAAGTTATCCCGCAGTCCGTGTTTTGATTTTAAAAGCTATATTTGAGGTTATATTTACTGGATTATTTGATTAATGTGAAAATATGAGATAAATAATAGTGATTGTTTGTTCTAGTGTCATCAAAACATGTTTCAACATTCTCCTGAGACCATTTTTTTTATGATAATTTGAGCTTGTTAGTGAAAAATGCTTAATTGAAGTGAAGTCTCCTTTCAAGTATCCGAATGACGAAAAATTAAAACCACTCTCAAGAGACATGAATTACATAATTTATTTTGATGAAGATATATTAGTGATAATTGAAAAATATAACTATTATCACCAGATACAAGGTGCATTACATATTGCATGAGAGGACATATGTGCTATTTAATATTATGGATACCAAGTGACATTATTGTGAGAATTGCTCGACATCAAAAATGGAAGAAAAATTTACATGTTTTAATAACATTCTACCTTTACTAATTTGTACCATTTATATTAACATAATAAAATGTTTTCATAATTATAAATTTTGATTTGTGGTAAAAAAATGTAATTGAAGAAACGCTGCAAATTTACATGATTGATAATATGCTATTTAGTCTAAAACTCATTACATCATGGCACAACTTTGCCTCAATCAAATCATATTTGTACAAGGTTCAGAGTTTCTGTTGGTTGCTTTCAAATTTTATTTGATCTGTAGGCTCTTTTTTCAACTACATGTGTAAACATATTCAATTTTATCTAAAAACAAATAATATAAACAAAACGTTTCCAAATTTCTTTATTACACAGAGAAATATTTACTTGTAATACAATGGTTTACAGTTAATATAAAGAGGAAAGTAAGGTACAATGTGGAATTTCAATTTAAAATAGCAAACGTTTAAAAAAAAGTCATACAAAGCAACTTATAAATAATGTAAAGCGAAATATGTGTAATGACAAATAATAATGTATATGTTATAGGGAGATCGATATATACAGTACAAAATCAGTTTGCTTCTACCTTGTTTGCAAAGATTGATCATGTACAAAAAAATAGTTGGCTAATTTTCTTTTCTCCGTCCATAAAATGACAGCTACACAAAAAGCTCCGGGATCTGGTTCTATTGTTCTACAAAAATTGTATAAACGCACAAAATAAAATGTTATATTTATCATTATGTAGGTACCTTGTCAGCTTCATCCATTTTTGCTTCTTACTTTTGGATCCTTTGGAAATCTATAAAACTTACAGTTCTCTCTCACATTATAATGATTACAGCCTGGTAGCCAGCACAGTACCATTATTCTTTATGTGAAGAAACCTAAAAGTAGATAATACAAATAGAAAAAGAATTAAAACAATTGTATTTCATAAGTTTATAATAGCAAGTTTAGGTTAGATAACTCTTTTATTAAAATTATAATGTTATACACACATATTTTGGCTGGAATCGAATATATCTCTTTGTAAAAGTGTTAGTGTATATCTAAATGTCTAAATCAGCAGTTATATTCAAAATATAAGGGAATAATCTCTGGTTCAAAATCACACCATTGGTATCTAAATGGCTACTGGCACCGAATACTACTACTACTACTACGAAGAGTAGTATTCGGTGGCTTGGCTAGTTTTGTTTGTTTGGATACAAAATTGACATAACCTAAGATTATGACGTCACCACTAATACCGCGTATTGTAGTAAATAATGTCAAACGTGGTTTGTTTATACGAGCGCCATTACGTCATTACGACTACAGAGTAAACATTTAGTTCTTTCGTTTAGATGTGTTTCTCAAGACTGTTAGTGACAAAATAAACTTTTAAGTTAATTAATTTAATGTTTTTGGATTATCATGGTTCGTCGGTGCCAAGTTTGTCAGAAAAACAGCCGATATTACCAAGGCCATGTATCTACAACACCTTCCCCATGCACTTTTAGTAATTCATTCATTATTTCACTACTGGCGTTTAGAATTGTTGGCCGCAAAAATAAACGTGTTTATGAATGAATCAAACAGAGTTGGGAACTATTTAGAATAAAATCATTCAAAATACATATTTAAATACTAAATGGCATTTTATATTTTTCATTTTAATTAAATCTGAGAAAACCATTTTGCATTTTGTATTATAGCTTATATTTTCCATTTTGCATGTGAAAGTAAAATATAAAATGCTTTGGGAACGAACTTCAGCTTGCTAGACTTGAGCTATTTTTTGGCGTTGAACCGTATTCAATTATGTTTTAAAAACATATTCAATTTTACGTCATAAATTTGACGATGGCGAAAACGAAATATTTTTAAAACAATGTCGTCATTTGTCACTGAGCGAAGCGGGAAGAAAGAAGTCGATTATATTGAAAGTTTTTGTTATGTTAGTTACATTGTAACAATAAACCATTATGATACATTGTTGCAATCAATGGTGTGTTGTTCCAGAGCCAGACGCTGATAGTGCAGAATATGCAGTTTTATATTATAAATTCTCGAGATAAACATTCATTCTGGTTTCTGACCTCACTGTTGTTAGTTATATTTTAATCTCTGTATTTTCACTGTTATACCTTTACGTAAAACAAATTGTAATTTTTGTTTTTAAAAAGTTGATTTTCGAAACCGAAAATATAATTGGCGCAGTCAGTAGGATCGCAAGAGTCCTTTTGTCGAAACTCGTCGTTTTTAAACGTTTATTCGCGATACGAACTTTGAAAAAAAAAATTTAACTCGGAAAGTGCGAAAGTTAAAACAAAAGTGTAAGTTTGGAAAAACTTTCGAAGTTTCATCCAAAACCAGATCATCCAACAGTGACCACCTGCAGTTTGGGGAATTAATTTAATCGTCGCCCTTATTCTGTAAGTACCTATGTCAGATTCCTCTGCTTTTAATCCTTTGAGCGATTTATCTGCAGATTATTTATCAGCCTTAATTTCAAACTTGAGTATCAGTGAAAATAGCTCTAATTCGAGTATTAGCGAAAATAGTTCTAATTTAAATATTAATAGAAATACAATGGCTCTTCCACAATTTGATGTAAAGACCCTTTGCATTCTACCAACTTTTGATGGGAAACCTAGCGAATTATATGATTTTATTAAAGTAGCTACAACATTATTAAATTACTATTATGACAGGACACCTGGTAACGAAAATTGTTTTCAAAATATTCTGTTACTACAGGGTATCGTCTCTAAAATCGTAGGTAAATCTAAAGAGATTATTTCGATATATGGTTATAAAGACTGGAATGAATTAAAAACAATTTTAATTGAAAACTTTGGCGATCAAAGAAATGAAAATTCATTGACGAGAGATTTAGTTAATTTAAGGCAAAACTATAATGAACAACCGCAACAATTTTATCATAGATGTCTTGAAATATTAAATATTATTTGTAATTATATTGATATTCATAATAATGACGCTCTTATTATTCAAAATAAGAAACAATTATTTCAACAACAGGCTTTAACTACCTTTCTCGCAGGTCTTAAAGAACCTTTAGGCTCTACTATTAGAGCAATGCGACCCACCACATTAGCTTCTGCTATGCAGTATATCCAAGAAGAAACTAATATACATTATTTACAAAAAGGCAACAACCCTCAACAAAACTTGTCTAATAAAAAACCTCAATTTTCTGCAAGAAATCAGCCGCATTCTCCTCAACCATCCACATCTTTTCAACCTTCTTTTAGGCCACAATAGCAACAAACTCAACACAGACCATTTCCCCAAGGTCCAGTAAGTGTAAATCCAAGACAATTACCACCCCACTGATATTTCACAAACCAACAAGTTTTTGGCAAACCCCAAAGACCAGAGAATGTTTGGGCAAGTAAAAATACATCTCAAACAAGACCCACACAAATGATTACGGTCAATAAGAATTTAAATCATCCTAAACCTACCCCTATGAGTATCTCAAGTACCCTTCCAGTTGCTCGCCGAAATTCTCCAAATAATTTTCAAAGACACACTCCCCAGAGAAATTGGACATCGGAAGAACTTTTCAATTGTGAACAAAACGATGACCAAGAATACTATATCTCAAACCCCGAAATAAATGGATATATTCAAAATAAAAACGTTAATTATGATAGCGAAAACGATGATGAAAATTTTCACTTAGATCCGAATCGGAATCTAAGCAGATAATAGAAATAAATACTATTTGTGATAAAACGGAATTACCGTATATAGTTATTAGAAATCCACCGTTAAAACTCCTTATAGATACAGGTTCAACAAAATCATTTTTAAATCCTGATATTGGCTTTCAGTATTTTAAAAATAATGTAAAACATGAACCATTCGTAGTAAGCTCAGTTTTTCAAACACATTCTCAAGAATATTCTATTAATATTCCAAGCTTTATGGAGTTTGAAAGTAATCACAATTTGAACTTTGGACATTTCAAATTTCATAAAACCTTTGATGGATTAATAGGTTTAGACAATTTAAAACTTTTAAAAGCTCACGTTGATTTTTGCAAATCAAAACTAATAACTGAAAATTTTGTATTATCAACCAGATAAAAATCAATTTTATTTTATTCAATTAGATCCACATTCAATAAATCCCATTCGAATACCTGTTAAAGAAAATAAAGGTACAATACTTTTACCTAATCAAAAAATTTATGGCGCATATTTAAGAGAAACACTAACCGAAGCAAAAGACGGATTAGCATGGGCTGAATTAATTAATGACACAGACGAAACTATTTCTATGACATTGACACGACACATCCCCTTAAAAGTGATCTTATAAATTTAAATGAATATCATTTATATACAGCCGATGTTTTACCAACAAATTTTCAAAATACTGACGAAAAATTAGATATAAAAAACTTTATCCGAACTGATCATATGAACGTTGAAGAAAAAGAAAAAATTACACGTTTATGCAAAAAATTTTCAGATATATTTTATTGGCCTGATGAGCCACTTACGTTTACAAATCAAATAAAACATAATATTAAGACAACCGATGAAATACCAGTTTATACCAAATCATACCGATATCCTCATATACATAAAGAGGAAGTACAAAACCAAATTGGATCAATGTTAGACCAAGGTATAATAAGACACAGTCAATGACCGTGGTCTTCGCCAATCTGAGTTGTACAAAAGAAGCCCGACGCCTCAGGTAAAACTAAATGGAGAATTGTCGTAGATTATCGAAAATTAAACGAAAAAACCATAGACGACAAATATCCCATACCTAATATTTCTGATTTACTTGACAAATTAGGCAGATGACAATACGACACTTGATCTGGCCAGTGGGTTTCATCAAATAGAAATGCCGAAGAGGACATTCCAAAAACGGCATTTACAGTAGAACATGGTCACTATGAATACGTTCGAATGCCGTTTGGATTAGAAAATAGTCCATCGACGTTCCAGAGAGTGATGGATAATATTCTAAGAGGACTACAAGGATTTATATGCCTTGTATATATGGACGATATTATAATCTTTTCAACCTCATTGCAAGAACATTTGGTAAACATATCGAAAGTATTTCAAAGACTTAAAGATTCTAATCTGAAAATACAACTCGATAAATCAGAATTTCTAAAAAAAGAAGTCGCTTTTCTCGGACATATAATAACTCCTGATGGAATTAGACCAAACCCTGATAAAATCGTAGCAATCAAAAATTTTCCGATACCAAAAACAACTAAACAAATTAAATCATTTCTAGGACTTCTTGGTTATTACAGGAAATTTATCCAAGATTTTGCGCGAATTACAAAACCATTAACCACCTGTTTGAAAAAGAATGCTAAAATTGAACATACTCCTAAATTTATCAAATGTTTTGAAACTTGTAAAAATCTTCTTGTAAATGAACCCTTACTTCAATACCCCGATTTTACACAACCCTTCAATTTAACAACTGATGCCAGTAATTTTGCAATTGGTGCAATACTTTCGCAAGGACCAATTGGCAAAGATAAACCAATCGCGTTTGCATCCAGAACGTTAAACGATTCGGAACAAAATTATTCAACCATAGAAAAAGAAATGCTTGCTATAGTATGGGCAGTAAAATATTTTAGACCTTATTTATTTGGAAGGAAATTCAAAATTTTATCAGATCACAAACCGCTACAGTGGTTATTCAGCTTGAAAGAACCAAACTCTAAACTTATAAGATGGAGACTGAAGTTAGAAGAATATGATTATGAGATTGTTTACAAAAAAGGAAAATCAAATACAAACGCCGACGCCCTTTCAAGAGTTGAAATACATACTAAAGAGTTATACGACTTAGCGAAATATGTCGAAGAAGTTAACAGAAGATTAGAAGCTCCTGATGACGAAAACGCCTCCCTATACAACAATCCACCTGAAGACAGACTCTCGGATTTTGTTAACGAAAATATACCAGATATACCCCCATCCATAGAAGAGAGATTAGAACAAGTAAACTTGGATCAACCCCGTCCACAAACAATCGAAACACAAGAAAACCAAGAGAAACCACGACGAAATAGTCAGGAAGAAATATCAGATGACGAAACAATCCACAGCAGCCAAGAAAACCCTATATTGGAAATCCCAATAACAGAAAAACCCATAAATTACTATAAAAACCAAATAATATTAGAATTTGTCTATTATCGACCAAATAAACCAAAAATAAAAGAAATTTTCCCAGGTAAAAAACGAATTCATGCTCAAATTGGAGTAGACAACTTAAATGATAATATAATAACATTCTTTAAAGAATTTGTTAAACCAAAAATAAAATACGCTATGAATTTTTCACCAGATACATATTATGAATCTGTTTGTACATTATTACAACGCAGTTTTAAAAATAGTGCATATAATTTAGTTAAATGTTCCACAATACTCTCAGACGTTACAGACAATAATGACAAAAATGACATTCTAAAAAATTATCATGAAGGAAAAACAAACCACCGTGGTATTAACGAAACCGAACAACAAATTCGAAAAAGATTTTATTGGCCGACTTTAAAAAATGACTTAGAAGAATATATAAATTCATGTGAAAATTGTCAAATAAATAAATATGACATACATACTACTAAACCCAAATTTATGCTAACACCAACACCGGTAAAGCCTCTCGAAATTATACATGTTGACACATTTCAAGCAAACGGACAAAAATTTTTGACTTTAATTAATGCCTTTTCGAAATATGGACAAGCATACCCCATAGACGGAGCTACAGCAGTAAATGTAGTCAAATCTCTACTTAAATTCATTACTCACCATGGAGTACCACATATGATAGTATCTGATAGTGGTACGGAATTTAAAAATGGACTTGTTAAAGAATTTGTGGATACACATAAAATATTAATTCATTACACAATTCCGGATAATCCCTCTTCAAATGGTATGATCGAACGTTTTCATTCTACCCTTATAGAACACTTAAGAACGTTAAGAGAAAAATATAAAAATTCTTTCGACATTCAAGAACACATGCCTTACGCTATCTTAGCATACAATAGTTCAATTCATAGCACTACTAAACAAAAACCTATTGAAATTTTAAATGGACATTTAGACACTCAAGACCCTTTTGATGTAGATGTAAATCAAATGTTACTGAATAATTATACAGAACAACATCGCGAAAAAACTAAATTATTATATGAACAACTTAATCAGAAAGCCATCCAAAGAAAAGAAAAAATAATTCAAAGTAGAAACCAAAATAGAGATCCCCCAACTAATTATGAACCCAGTACCAAAATTTTCACGAAAACCACTGAGAAAAGAAACAAACTTCTCCCTAGATTTGCCCCAAAAACGGTAAAATCTAATAACAAAGTAACAGTAACTACAGTTCATAAAAAGAACATTAAACACATACCGAAAACGAAAACTAATAAACAAAATTTATTACAGATTGACAACGATAACATATCAAGAAATAAAAATCCAGAACCTGGAAGACAATCCAGGGATACTTCCCCTTAATCTGGGCCCAGCAAAGGTCCAAATCAGCCGACATGACTTTATTCATTATTATAATCTAACCCCTATAGCCTTAGAATTAGATACGTTAGAATTTTATTATCAAAATATAACTAATACTATATTGAAGTCAAAAAACACAACTTTACATTGGAACAGTCTTGAAAATATCGATAATGGAGTTCGCTATCAATTACAATCAGCACAACGAAAATTTCAAACAATTTATCCTTCACATAGAACCAAACGAGGTTTAATTAACGGCCTTGGTAACATCATAAAAGCAATTTCCGGAAACCTTGATCAATCAGATGCCGAAAGGTATGATAGAGCCATAGAATCCCTTCAAAATAATGAAAAGAATATTATTTCGAAATTTAATCAACAAATTTCATTAACCACTCACTTGATTGACAATTCCAATAAAACCATTACTTCATTAACTAATAATCAAAAATTAATAGCTAAGGAAGTAGAAAAATTAAATATGGTCCTGGACAACTTAATTTTCGAATTTGATAAATTCATTCAAATACAAAATACCCTAAATCAACTAAATATGTCTTTACAATTAATTATACAGTTATTAACTGATTTAGAAAACGCAATCTCTTTTGCTCGCATTAACACCCTACATAATAGCGTTATAAAAGTGGGAGAAATTAAATCCATTATCCATATAATGCTTCAACACTACGAAAAGAATCAATTATTGTATATTGACGAAGAGAATTTATTAAAATATTATGATATTATTTCAACTGATGCCTATTTTTCAAATTATATGGTTGTGTTTATTCTGCATTTCCCAATCCTTCATTCTGAACCATTCACTCATTATCACTTGTATTCAATCCCGACCAAAAATTTAACCACAATTATACCCACTTCACCCTATCTGATAATAGGTACTGAACTCTTCCAATATTCGAAAACTGCCTGCAATAAGTTGGACACTACTTATCTGTGTCAAAAAGTTAATCTCCAGTTTCAGAGCAAATCCTCAGACTGTATCAGCCAAATTCTTCGAATCTCCGACGAAGAAGCTCGCTGCCTCTACGTTCCAGTTTCAAGTCAAAATACGTTAATTGAAGCAATTACCTCCTCACATTACATTGGCATCTTCCCGTTGCCAACCAAAGTGTCAACTCACTGTTCAACCAGCAACATTCAAGTAATACATGGTGTCTACCCGTTCGAAGTACCGTTGGGATGTGAATTCCACACACCCGAAGAAAGTTACTACAACGCCAAAGAAATTACATACGAAGAACCACTCACCCTTCGGAATATCCAGATAGTTGCGAATTATCTACTAGCAAAACCAAAAGCAATTAAATTAGAAAAAATTCATCTAGATGAACTCCAGAGAATTCATGAAGAACAACAACTCCTACAACCTATGTCTTATGAAGAAAATCCTCCCGACGCTACACACTTCTGGACAACCCCTGTATTCATTGTAATCACCATCTACATCGGTATTATAATCTATAGGTATCGACATCGCTTTCAAAGCGTAAAAAATAGAAAGAAGAAGAAGAAACATCATCCCCTCAACAAGAAGATCATTCTGTTTTATTCGTCCCTTATAAAACTTCTCCGAGGGATGGACAAGTTACATTGTAACAATAAACCATTATGATACATTGTTGCAATGAATGGTGTGTTGTTCCAGCCAGACGCTGATAGTGCAGAATATGCAGTTTTATATTATAAATTCTCGAGATAAACATTCATTCTGGTTTCTGACCTCACTGTTGTTAGTTATATTTTAAACTCTGTATTTTCACTGTTATACCTTTACGTAAAATAAATTGTAATTTTTGTTTTTAAAAAGTTGATTTTCGAAACCGAAAATATAATTTGTTGTTCCATTAATCAATTTTGTGTGGGTTAATGTGTTGATTCAAATTTAAAATGAATTGCATGATATTAGCACTCATTAACGATATTCATTATGAGCAGGATCTCCAAAGATATCTTATTTACAAATATTTGAGGAATGATACTCTGGAGGAAGTACTTCTTCCAACATTTCTCTTCACTAATTTGGTGCTTACACGCTCACCAGATTATTTTGAAGATTGGTTGTCACAAAATCTCGAGAGATTTTTTCAATCTTTTTCGATTGAATAGAGATACATTTGTGAATCTTCTGGGTGCTATAAATTGCACTGAAAGACAATTTGTTGGTGGCCAGCATCTTGTTTCCATGGAGAAATTTGTTTTGATGTTCCTTTGGTGGCTAGGAAAAGGTGATACATTGATATCTGTGTCCGACAGGTTCAATGTAGCACTCTCTACAGTATATAGTGCAGTCGAGTTAATTATTCCCAAAATACTTGAACTACAGATGAGATATATTTCATGGCCTAACCAACAGGAAAGCAGT
The DNA here is from genome assembly GCA_963921935.1 of Galeruca laticollis. NCBI lineage: Eukaryota > Metazoa > Arthropoda > Insecta > Coleoptera > Chrysomelidae > Galeruca > Galeruca laticollis. The sequence continues at coordinate 38,228,664 of OY998184.1, forward strand.
CTTTTCATCCACTGTTAATAGCATATCATCAATAGTCACTTGAAACATTTTTTACAAAAAAAAAGAATATGCAATTATTTCTATGTTGTTTTTGGTTTTCTGTCTCCTTGCGGAGTCAATTTCACCATAATATCAAAGTATATATATATATATTCTTTTCTTTGATAATTATGCAATTTTAAGTATCTAAACAAAAGACAATGACAACTGACAGCTTTGAACCGCTCTTTATTCTTTGGTTCAAAATAATGCAAAATGTTTTGAAACATTCCGTCTACGACGTCATTGTTTCAACGCTCAAATGAAATGTTTTTAAAAAAAACCCAATAATTTTAAAACAGTGGTACGCCAAAAAATACCTTTTTGGAACATTTGACAAGACCTGGCGTCATAGACAGCAAAGCCGTGGCCGATCGTTCATGGACTAAAGTCACGGAATTTGTCTACGTGCATATAATATTTGATTATATATTTTTTATATTCATTTCATTGAGTGGAGAGTTTTTTGTATTTTCTATAGTAAAAGTATTGTTTTTTTGTCTCTGGGATACTTTTTTCGGGCAAACTAAATGTTTGGGCAATCCGAAAACGAGATAAACGAAAATTGCGACAATGGTCGCGTTCATCCACACCAGTTAAATATCGCTCCGAAAGTAGCGCTCATCTCGCACGAATGAACCGGCAATTTAAAGTGACATCGGTATATGTCTTTGTCATTCGTTTCTTTATATGTAATCAAGAAATTTGGTTCGGTAGTTTTTTTATCTTTTGATTTTGTTGTACTGTTTACATTGTTTTTCAGAAATATTATTATAATTGTTGATAAAAGACATAAGTATTCATCCATTGCCATTAATCCCGCTTCATCAACACATAACTGATGCACCCCTCAACTAATTTTATACTCATAACTCAAAATTAAACTATTTACCTACTATAATTATAACCTAACAAAGAAATTACACTACTTTACTTACAGTAATTTTAATATGAGTTCTCTACTATACTACTTAAGATGATAGGTACTCAATTAGATTTATTAATACAAAATATTTCAAAAACTACAGGAAAACAATACAATACATTAAAATATAACACAAGGCAGTAATTTCAATATAACTATTTCTACACTACTTTTACTAAACTAAGATTATAATATACAATGCAAAATATATTTAATATTAAATTCTACTTCAAACTACACAATAACATTAAATAAAAATAAAAAACCAACTACTATACTCAAAACTTTCAAACAAAACACGTGGGTCACGTGGGGTGAGCGCTATGATCAGGAGCGGATCGTAAAATAAAAGTGATCTTTTAAATGGCGTCCGATCAGTGAGCGATCATAGTAAAATGAACCGTTCATGCACGCATCTCGGGATCGCTACCTGATCGATCAGGTATCGTGTGTGCGGATGAACGCGACCAATGAAATGTCTAAAACATTACAGTTACTTATAAACGGCAATATTTTCAAAATTATAAAAATTGATAACGGTAATCCTGACTCAAGTGTACAAGCTGAATGCGTAAATTGTAAAAAGCATATAAAGGGCAGGTTTAATGCGACTACTAATTTCAGAAATCATCTAAAGGTTAGTATTTTCTTATAGTTATCATGTTCTTTAGATATACATAATAATGTTTTAAGGTAAAGGAACATCCTCATTTAATCCAAGAATATGAATAATATATTAAAACAAAATTTGTCCACCCTAAGAAAAGATTGCAAATGTCCTCCACTCATAAAGATGGCTCAAAACCTAAAAAACTGAAGCAAACATTACTAAGTAAGATGTCCCAATATTCTGAGCAAATAGTTGCTGAAAATATTATCACGAACTTCATCTGCCAAACCATGAGTCCTTTGGTTTTAGTGGAGCATGAAGCTTTTGTCAAGCTTTTTTGTATTTCTAAAATAAGTTTGGTTATCAAACACATATTTTAAGAATGTGTTAATTAAAAAGTTCACCGAAAATAATGTGCAGAAAAACGCTGGCAACTAGAATAAATTCAGATTATATAAAGATGATGGATTGTATTAAAGGAGAATTACAATCCGTAAAATATGTGTGTACTACTGCAGATGTATGGTCTATCAATAGGAGGAGCTTCATGGGAGTATGGTCTATCAATAGGAGGAGCTTCATGGGAGTGACAGTACACTGGGTAATTCTTATTATGCATATAATATTTGTTCATAATTTGATGGAAAATGACTTTTAGATTACTGAAGATTTAAAACTCAAAAGGTTTGACATTGCATGTCGCCGTTTTAAAGGAAACCATACTTATGATAAAGTAGTCGGTCTGCTGAATAATATCAATGAAGAATTTATTGATAGATCCAAAACATATATTGTAAAAACGGTAACTGACAATGGATCAAACATGATTAGAGCATTTAATACATTTTCCCTAAATAAGGAACCTGTTGCTGCTACAAATACACATGAAAGTAGAACTGATCAGCACATTGTTCGTAAATTAACTACTGATGAATCTTTAAGAAGTATTGTAGAAATAGGTAAATATTGCAGTTTCTTGTTTGTGCATAAATGTAATTTTCTCTATTTTTAGTTTATGATGACTCTGAGGAGTCTGATGATGAAGTTGTCATCCATATTAGTAATACAATAGGTGCAGTTAAGGATATAGGAGATGACATACTTTTACCCGATCATCAGCGTTGTGCCAGCCATACGTTGAGCTTAATCACAACAACTGATATAAAACAATTTACAAAAAATTCTAACAGTATGTATAGTCCTACATATAATTCTTGTTTCGCTAAATGTACATCTATTTGGACTTTGACAAACAAATCTCCAAAGGCAAGTGAAGCATACTTAGACGTGACTGGAAAGTGTCCTACGTCTCCTTGCCCAACATGCTGGAATTCAATGTTTGATTGTATTGTAGGTTTATTGAAAGTTAAAGACAAACTTAATAAAGCTTGTGAGTCCATAAATTTATCAGGATTCAAAGAATTTGAATTTGAGTTCCTTTCAGAATATTTAGAAGTAGTAAGGCCATTTGCAGAAACATTGGACCATCTTCAGTGGTCAGATGACACATTTTATGGCGAATTGCTTCCGAATGTATTTAGGATTCATAGGACTTTGCAATCATTTACACTGCGCCATTTTAAATTTTGCTCAGACCTTATTAATTATTTGATAAAACGGTTAAATGTTAGATTTGACGATTATTTAAAATTATCTCCAGCAGTTAATGATCCAATTTTGGCAGCAGTAACGCATCCATTTTATAAACTGCGTTGGGTTCCTAAAGAACACAAAGGTAGATTAAAACAATTACTATTCAATGAAATGGTGTCAATTACCAAAAATCATATTAAATGCATCAAAACTGAAAAAAATAATGAAATTCCAAAATATTTATTTGAAGAAACTGAAACTTCCTACTCTGATGGCCCCGAAGATAATGTAAATAGTTTGCATTTGCAAGGTCCTCAGTTCTTACAAGACAGTCGAACTGAGATATGTATGCTGGAAAAGTATACAGAAATAAAACATTTATTCCTCAAATTTAATACTCCATTACCTTCATCGGCAGCTGTGGAACGATTATTTTCGTTAGGTGGAATGATCCTGAGGCCTAAAAGGAGAAATTTAAGCGATGAACATTTTCAAAGATTGCTTCTTTTAAGAGCAAACGAAACAAAATAATGAAATATTTGCAATATTATAAATAAAACCTTATCAATGTCATTTTATCAATCTATTTGAAATACCTATCTTCATTTTCTATCTTGAATAACTTTTTCAAAGCTATTTTGTATCTTGTATCTTAAATGAATTTATTGAAATCTATTTTGTATTTTCATTTCAAATAGATTTCATCATCCATTTTACCCATCTCTGGAATCAAATAAACCAAAAAAAACAGAACTTCACGAATATAACAGTACTTATCAAAAATTAATATAAAAATATAACCTAATTTAATTTTGAACAATAGTATAATTTTGGAAACTTATTTTCTTTTCTTCTTCGTTGAAACGAGCCTTCGTTGTTGAATAATTTTTTTATTGTGTGGAGTTTTATTTTGTGGTTGAATTACACACTGAGTCTCTAATTTCTTTGAAGCTTTTATGGCTTCCAATGTGGGTCCAATGGAAGCAATGGTGTTTTTAATTGCTAGAATTTCTACAGGGCCTTCAAGATCAATAAGCTGAAGAAAGTTTTACATCTCCTTCTTGTTATATCAAGGGGTTCTGACAATGTTCTATTTTTTGCAGTAGCATTCAGATCTGTTAGATGTGCTTAACATTGCTGCATATTGCTTGATGTTGGAGTACCTAAAATATGAAATTATGTTATTGAATCTGACATACTCGTAACATTGCAATTACTACTTTATATTAAAAACGAAGAGGAAGAAGGTTAAGAATTTCACAAAATTATTCTCACTAATCCAAAAAGTTACTTATTAACAAAAATAAAACAAAGTGACTTACTATCATTAGAAAAATATAAGGATGTAGTCATTTTAATTCATAGGATGTCTGCAAACAAGATGAATATGCTTACACATATTGTATCTAATAAAGGAATCGATGCAAGAACAAATATATTGATGTAGACAAGATTGACAATGAACACAGCATAATTAATAGTCACAATGCTCCTCGACTTTTTTAATTATATGTAATTCTTTCATATCTTTGGAAAAACATTCCACCCATTGTCTGTGCTGGATACTAAGTTTAAATCCATTTTTAAACTAGTGTTGTGACGAGAACAGATTAGTTGGATTTTCTTAGTTAATTTCCCCTTATTTAACACAATTAAACAATATATGCACTTGTCTCTTACTAGTTTCATTATTGCAATAATTCCTTTATCAAGTCTTTTGACTCTTTAAGTAAGCATTTAAGTAGTTTCAATATTATAAAGATTTTTTTTGGTAAGAATGTGAAGACGCTTGAGATTTGAACAACAAAGCGAGTTACATATCTCATCAAGGGAATTTTAAGAGCAATTTTTGTTGATAAAGACATTCGCTAGAACTTACTAAGGTTCAAATGTTTAACCTCAAGCTGATGCCCCACATGAGTTTTCATAACATGAACATCATATTGACCCAAACAATTTTTTTTTGCAATTTTATACTAGCAGGACAAAATCCATTTATTTTCACGCTTCCGTGAATTCTTAAATTGCATTTAAAAGTCTTTAAAACATATCCATCCCTTATGGTGTTACACTCCTTAACCTTCATAGGACTGGCCGGGGTCCGTTTGTACCCCATGACGTATGTTTTTGCTGTATCTTTGCAAACGCAAATTTTTAAACATTGATCTTTCATGTAGCTGCAGTTTATGAATTATTTTGATAGAATATGATGTATTTAGTAGTTTTTATTGGCTGGTATAAACAAAAAATAGTTTTATGTTCCAGGGGTCTCTTCAGACCCCGGTCAGCCTTTTATGTCCGATAAAATAATCCCGGTAACTGTTAGTAAAATCGAGGAATCCCATACATTTAACGTTTGTTTACTCACAGGGAATTTACCCATATAATTGTAAAATGTAAATTACCAGTTCAAATGGGGGATTCCCCGCACTGCGATATAATTTTTAGACTTTAATATTCGGGTTAGTCTCTTGTGATATTGTGAGTAGGGTACATCGTTTTGAAAATGAGTCAGTTTTTATTTAGAAACAATTGCAAGGGGCTTACTGACGATGAGATGTTACGTATACTTGAAAGTGATGATCCGGAGTTTGATAATGTTATCAATGAGGAAACATTGAGTGAATTAGAAGATGAAGACATTGTCACAGAAGTAGAGGAAGAAAATGATGTAATAGTTGTTGATCAAAGTATAGAGAAAACGAACCCAGAGGAACCAACAGTTAGTAACAGCCAGGGCATTCCAGTATATAAATCTAAAGATGGAACTGAGTGGTCAAAAATTCCAGGAAACACAAAAGTTAGAGGTTCAAAAGCTAACATTCGGAGACATGCTCTAGGCCTTACAAATTACAGTTCTGATATCTCAAGTATAAAAGACGCTTTTCTTCTTTTCCTATCTCCGGATATTCTGAACATAATAGTAACCGAAACAAACAGAAAGGCACAAACATATTATGATAAATGGAATATAGAAAATCCGAATGAAATTAAAGTTTTTGTACCTGTTGATTCTACAGAGATTGAAGCTTATATTGGACTGTTGCTTATTCTTGGCGCACTTCACGGATCGAAAGACGCTATCGATATGCTCTGGTGTCAAGATATTTCTTACTGTCGTCCTATAATTCCTGCTGCAATGTCAAGAGACAGATTCAAACAAATTACTTCATTTTTATGCTTTGATAATTTTCAAACAAGACAAGAACGAAAATTAGTAGATAAGCTAGCTCCGATAAGAGATATATTCGATATTTTCACTTCTAATTGTAAAAAATCACTTAATCCTGGCGACCATCTATGTGTAGATGAGCAGCTTGTACCATTTAGGGGTAAGGCACAATTCCGAGTCTATATGACGAGTAAACCTGATAAGTATGGAATCAAAATATGGGCTCTTGTGGACTGCACCACTTCTTATATTGCAAACATGCAAGTTTATTTAGGTAAGTTATTTGAAAAGCAATATAGGCAAACTTTATATTCCTATGTATCTATTAATTTTTAGGAAAACAAGGTAACCAAGCGGAAAAGGGTCAAGGTCAAAGGGTTGTCCCAGATTTGACAGACCATTTGGAAGGCGGATTTGGAATAACGACCGATAACTTTTTTACAAGCTTAGACCTTGCTGACAAGTTGTGGAAAAAAAATATTACTTTATGTGGAACAAACTTGTTAAGAAGTTATTTGATTCCAATCAAATAGATATAAATACAAAAAAACAATTAACCACATATATTGGTACAATAGCTAAATACTATAGTTTACCAAAAATACATAAACCTAATTTATCAGTGAGGCCTATTGTAGCTTCTATGGGAATTCCTACAGAACATTTTTTAGCATATATAACAAATATACTAACGAATGCATATGATTGCAATAATGAATATTTTGTAAAAGATTCTTTTCAAATATCACAATTACTTAATAAAATGAAACTTCCATCAAATTATGTTTTGGCAAGTCTAGATGTAATATCTTTATTTAGTAATGTATACTTAAAAATCACTTTAAAATCTATTGAAAAAAATTGGGAACGTATTCGTTTATATTGTGATATAACCAAAAATACTTTTTTAGAAATTATTACTTATTTATTCAATAATAATTTTTTCACTTTTGATAATAAGTATTATAAACAAACTTTTGGTACACCAATGGGAGCAAATATATCTCCAATTTTAGCTACATATGTTAAGATCAAGGCGTTATAGAGGATAATTCTGTTTATTGATTTACTTATATTTCATTTAAATATAATAAGAGTATAGTAAACATTTTATTATATACTATACTGATGTACTGAATATATATATTTAAAAAAATATTTTCTATGACAACATCAACTTGTCAAAAATTGTCATCAATTTGATAACATGCCAATTTGAATATTTTAACGATTAAATTGTACAATGATATTTCTTCATATATATATATATATATATATATATATATATATATATATATATATATATATATATATATATATAGATATTTATTGTGAACAACCTCAATTAGTGTAAGTAAAAAATATTTTTACTTTAAATAATATTTTAAATTTATATAATATTTATTTTGTAGATTCTTTGATAATGATAATAATAAATTATCGAAAGCTTAGGATTAACTAAACAGAGTTTTCTTTATCACATTGCCGTATTCCCCAATAAAAAACAACGAACTACTTTCGTCTATATATATATATATATATATATATATATATATATATATATATGTTGAACTAGTCATCTAGTTTTGTAAATATATTGAAATAAATAAACATAATAAAAAGGTCTTATTGTAACGGAAGGAGTGTCAGTAGACACAACCATTAGAATAAACTCAATAACAAGTCAAATATTAAAATATAAAAAGATTGAAATATGAATAAATCGGGTGAAATATTGATATGAATGTTTTAAAAAGGGATGAAGAATAAAAATTCCAACACTATATTAGTTAAATAGATAGTAAATATTACCTGTACCAGTAATTCTGATTGGTTGTCAAAGTCACGGAATTACGTATTACACTGAACACAGCCATAGCAATTTCTGCAGGACGAAACGTCATATAATAGCTTGAAACCTAAATTAAGAGAAAAGAATAATCAGTTTAACAATAACTTAACATTGTTTACATAATTTTTTTAGTAGTAGCAAAGGTTTAGAATACCATGTAATCATTCATTCATTGCAAAGGGTTGAAACTAGATGGAAAAGATAGTTGGAACACAGCCCAAACGTATAAAAAGGAAATGAATATTTACAAGAAGTAATGCCTGCTAGGGAATTTTCATTACCGACATAAAATCATTGCTTATTGATTATATATATATATATATATATATATATATATATATATATATATATATATATATATATATATATATATATATATATATATATATAAAATTTAATTACAAAAACAAAAATAATCAGGAGTTTATGTATAATAACTATAAAACAGGACTCAAACTAAAATATAATCAATTACATATAGGTTAATTAATAATATAGGTTGTAAAATTTGTAAAAATAAACATTTCTCAAATTAGCTAAATAATGAATATAAGAAAATTGACTATTGTAGGAGGAAAAGAGGACTTAATTAAAATTCCTTAATACAATAGAAATTTAAATGAATCAGTGTTATTACCCTCCAGGACAATAAATTTATGTTTTTCAAAATAGTAACTAAAAGACTGGAGAATAACAATTTTAGTGATAAAAAAACAAATAAGTGAGCTATGGACTAGGGAAGCTGAAAGACTTGTTGATTTTGAAAACAAAAGAGGTTGATTTATGATGGTGATAGAGGATGCGTCGATAAAAGATTGCTCTCTGTATAAAATTGTTTAAAGGTGTTTAAAAGTTAAAATTATAAAAAAAAAGTTAAATCAAACTAATCATAGGAGTATTCAATCATGTGTAAGGATTGAATAGTGCAGTAGGAGCGTGTCTCTTATGAGATATCTGCAAGATTTGGAGATGCGAGTGCAGCCGGAAGTGATAGCAAAAATAAGGTCTGTGTATTTTGCTTAAACTTATTTGGAATTCCAATTAACATTTTCAAAGTGTACACTCAAATATTTAGTTGAACATTCGAATTACATAACGCATAAAAAGGCCAAAAACAATAAAATATGATGCATCATAAATTTATCTATAGAGAATTAGATCTTTAATATCTATAAAATTAGTGTACTCACCTTTTGTGAATTAATCTACTTGAAATATCACGTGCATCATGTATGTTACATTAAATCTTATATCTTCCTTCCAGCTATTGCATGTATAACTTTAAACTATCACTTTCTTGACCTTTAAACACACACATATATAGTTTATAAATTATCACTTATATGTAATTGATTATAGAAACTTGATAATTTTAACAAATTTTTTTTATCACAAGCACGCTAGCGTCGTGTTGACTGTAAAACGTTATTTATGGAAAAAAAACCTCCTTCTTTCATGTATATTGTAGTAGCGCATGCGTTTGGAGATTTAGCGCCGACGCAGTAGTGGGAACATTTTGTTATAGAGTATACATGTATGATATAGGGTGGCACAATTCCATAAGAATAAATTTTCAAAGCAAATTAATAGTTTCAAAAATATTTTATTATGTTCCAATCAGGTTAAAAAATTTCAAATTATTTTATTAAACAGCTTTACATTTATGTGTTGATTTTTTTTTATTCTCACATCCATGATTAAATTATCAATATCATTATTGTCGTATTTCAATCGTTTTATTTAACAGATATTGTTTCTTTCAGAGGTTGTAAGTTAAAGGTAAGATTAAGAATATATTTCCTCAATCTTTGATTATTATATCCAGAACTCAAAGGGAGGATTCTCATGCTTCCGACTAATTAAATAAACATTATAAATAAATAATTAATTAAAAAATTTTGAGCTAGTCAATCAAGGGAATAATTATAAAATGGCGCCCATAAATATGAATAAATAAAATTATAAAAATTATAAATTGATAATATATATATATATATATATATATTCAAGTTGAGCATATAAATATATATATATATATATATATATATATATATATATATATATATATATATATACTAATACACATCCTCTATTTGAAATTTAAAGAATAAGTAAAACATAAGGAAATTTATTTAATTTTAGTTGTCATACTCTCGATACACACTGTACTCTACGTAAATTCCTAAATTTTGAAAGATTCAGTAGAAATATCAAACATGACATTTCATAATTTTGATGACATTTGAGTAGAATATATCTAATGATAGATAGAACATAATAGGATTTGGAGAAAATATTTGAAATTGTAAAATATAGAGGTCTCTGCTAGCAAGATTACAAATGTAATAAAAGAATTTCAAAATCTCACTTGGTTATTGAAAATTATAGATTAGTAATTTTTTTAAAAACAAGAAAAATCGGTAACCAACAGAAAGGAGAATTAATTTTGAACAATTTTGATCTCACCCTGAGATAGGAGTAATAAGTTGATTGTACATAAATTCATCTTTATATTGATATTTATTGGCGCCGGGCATGTTTAATTTGACAATTACTGTCAAATTTGAAATTCAATACGTACTTAAGTGGTATGCACAATAATTGTCGCTGCGACAAGATAGTATAATTTATTTCCATATCGTAGGGCAATTATATCTAAAGAATTGAAATATTACAAATTGTCTCTAAACGTGGGCAATTATATTCAAAGGTTTGAAAATATAACAATACAAAGGTTTTAATTTTATTTAAAACATGTATATAGATATTATTTTTAAACATTGATAAAAATGGATTTTGGTTTTCATTACATATACATCTAAAAAATGTGAAAACTATATATTACGCATTTTTCTAAGATTCTTGCAAAAAATTACCTTGTATATGATAAACAATTTATTTTGACTTGTACTTGTGGCAAATACATAATCTTCGGGATGAAAGACTTCGATCTTTTAGAAATTATATAAAAACAAATTATAATAATTAAAATTTATATTACTGTACAAAATTTTGGGTCCCACTTCATTAGACTTAGGGTGCCTGTACACTGTGTTTTTCTTAAAAAAATTTCTCTGGTCGTTTCCGTTTTTTAGATGATACTTTCAAATCAACAGCAGGAGGTACTTTAAAGCCAAAGGAATAGGCCACTTTTGCTAAATCCAGCTTACTAACGTCGAATACGGTTTTGAGATTATGGGAGTCGTAAGCTCGAACGTATGCTTTGAAAGCTTCTTTGGCAGACCTTTTGAAAAAGTAATTTGTGCCAATTAATTTTTCGAGCTAAAACATAAATGTAAAATGTAGTAAAAGTTAACAAGTAAGATGAAGATAATAATTATGTGACCTGGCATGACGTTAGAAATAATTTGGAATTGCCTTAGATTTATGTTTCAATCACTGTTTTCTAAATATTGATTTACCTATACTAAACTCAACTTACAAAGATGTCATTCGAGAGTAGAGGATATCTTTAATCAGTTTCGAGCACAGCATGATCACAGGTTTATACGTTCGCCTCTGTAATTTGAGTTTAGTATACATGAAATGATGCATGAACCTAGGATCCCTGGACTTCTAATAGTATATGTTTCCCATATATCCAACATGACTCCCCACTTTGCTTACACATGGCCGCCATGATGTGCTAATTTTAAGTTGGTATTAAGAAGGTACAGTTCATATGCGTTTCCTTGATATTGAGGATTGAACGTTGGTTGGTTGCGCGAAATAATTGACAGCATAATGGAATTGATTAACCAATCAGAATTTACCTGGATGAACTTTTACGACATTTTCATTCTGACCATTTCTGTTTCGTTTGTGCCCTTGTTACAATGTTATTTGTGACAGCGTCAGGAATGGCATCCGGTCACATTTCGCAATTCTCGCATTGTATTTGATTGATTTGAGCGCGTTTGATATTTGTTTGTTAAATGTTGGATTATATTTTATATTCGTCTTTTGTACTTATTGATAGTAGTTAATTACATTTTGTTAGTAGTGTTATTTTAGTAAGATAGTTAATAGTATAGTGATATTTGTAAGATCTAGAACTCTAGGAGACTAGGTACAAACTGTGCTAACATGCCTTCCTGTTTTGTACGTTTCTCGTTTGAAAGAAGGTGTAACATTTCATTAAGTCATCAGCTGAAGACAACTGTAGTGTATGTCGACCTGACAGCAGCATACGACACGGTCTGGAGAGAGGGGCTCCTCTACAAGTTTCTCAACGTGATACCATGCAGCCGAACAGCATCTCCACTGAACAACATGCTCTGCGATAGACCCTTCCAAATAATAACAGGAGGAAGCAGAAGCAAGATGAGACATCTCAATAATGGGCTGCCCCAGGGCTCTGTACTTGCACCTGTCCTGTTTAATCTATATATTTCCGACACCCCACAGACATCGTCAAGAAAGTTCGGATATGCCGATGACCTGGCCCTTGCATCCCAAAGTAAAACCATCGAAGAAGCTAGTAACGTACTGTCAGAAGACCTGAACATGCTGGGAAAATACTTCGCTGACTAGAGGCTAATTCCAAATATGAACAAGACTGAAGCGATGTGCTTCCACCTAAACAATAAACAAGCACGAGTGGAGCCCCAAGTGTATTTCAATAATAATCTACTACGCTATAATCCTTGCCCAAAATATCTAGGGGTAACAATGGATCAAACACTTTCATACAAAACACATTTAAAGAACACCGCAGCTAAAATTAATACCAGAAACAACATAATCCGCAAACTCTGCGGCACTACTTGGGGCGCGAACGCATCCACTCTTAAAACCTCATCGCTCAGCCTTGTCTACTCAGTAGCTGAGTACTGCGCCCCAGTCTGGATAAACAGCTGCCACGTAAAGAACATCGATACCAAACTCAACGAGACAATGAGACTAATTAGTGGCTGTCTAAAAAGCACACCTCTGCCCTGGCTCCCTGTTCTAAGCCACATTGCACCTCCCTCCATCCGCTGACAAGAGAGCCTAGTTAGGGAATATAATAAAATAATAACAAATCCCCTACTTCCAATACATAGTGACCTTCCCGAAGCCGGCCTGCAGAGATTGAAGTCTAGATCTCCCCCAATATTGCTAGCAGAAAAACTTGTGAGAGATAATTTCAATTTGACCAATAAATGGAGAGAATACTGGGAAGCCTCGAAACCAGTCCAGGCTGTACATATAACTGATTCTACAGTGTCCTTACCAGGTATGGAGCTGCCTCGCCACGAGTGGAAAACACTTAACAGGATAAGAACGTCTCACGGTATTTGCCGTGACTCATTCTATAAGTGGGGACTCACCGAAACACCAACCTGTGACTGCGGAAAGCCTCGCCAGACTGTCCACCATATTACAATGGAGTGCCCCCTTACTGCATACGGAGGAGAAATGAGCGACTTCTATGAGGCCACTGACTCTGTGCTGGACTGGATCAATGGTCTAGATTTTAAAATTTAACTTTTCTACTTTTAGATATACACTTATATGTTTTTTATGACGTAATGTGAATGTGTACAATTTTAACTAATTATAACTAAATCCATGTATGCCATACGCTAAATAAATAAAATTTCATAAAGTTATATAATTTTTTTGTATCTAAATTAATTTACATTTGCCTTTTTCTCCAATTTGTAGATTTCCCAGTGACAATACGCTTAAAAGGTCCTGGTTGGTAGCACTTGGAAAATATCCAGCTTATAATATTGCCTATGAAAGGGTGTGCTCCGAACATTTTGTACAAATCAACTTTGAAGTAGCAGGCGAATGGAAACGTTTAAGAATAGGGACAATTCCAACCCTAAAACAACCTCAATATTTTGAAGTAGATCACCTGGAGAAAAGTAATTTACCTAGCTCACCTCCACCTACATGGTATGTTAATTTTAACTTGGTACTCACAAAGAATCAATATATTTTTTTAATCGTAGCAGCAAGCTGGAGAGTGTACACATATAAAAGGCTACTAATGCATCAGGACGTAAGATCTAATACAGGAAACTGTCTGGCACAAGATCAAACTAATATTCTAGTTGTCTCCAGCAAGAAAGAGAACGTATCAATAAGTGACATACATTCAAAAAAAATACTGAAATGGATAATGTGGAAATACATAACGAAATTTTATATTTCTTCATGTCACAAAATTTAGGCGAATATGCTGAAAATGTAGTATCATACATCAGTGGGTTTGTGGTCAGATCATTATTAAAATCAAGAAAAATAAAATGTCAGCCAGGTGCAGAATTACTGTATATGCCACAAACGGATGACCAGGATACATCCTTGGCATATTTAAATTTTATTAATCAAGGACAGTTATTTATTCCTTCCAAAAGTTATTTGTTCTACCATCGAAAAAAAAATACAGTTGATCAGAAAATTGTCTTGCACTGTGTTACCTGTTAAAGATAATTTCATTATTGTACTTTTAAAAGAAGCTGAATATTCATTTGAACAAGAAAATATTTTTGGTAATTTGGAAAATTTTGATTTGTTAGAAATAACAGATACTTCACGTAGGCGAACATTAATCAAACAAATTATTAGATGTCATGGTTGGATTAGACTACATAGTCTAACAAGAAATATAAATTTTAGTGTGAAAGGAAAGAATATTCGTCAAATCTTTAACAGATTAGTTATTCATAAAAATAAATAAAATTTAAGATATCTCCTTTAACTGTTGTTCTATTTATTTCCTGATTAATTAAATTTGAATAAGAATTTTATTACTGTTTTTAAATGAAACTTACTGTTTTTTAATAATTCCACAATATATTCAATAAAAAGTTTAAAATTCTAAGAAATTTGACAATTTTTTCGATACTAAATATCATTGTCAAATTTCTTAGAATTTTCTACTTTTTATTCAATATATTGTGGAATCATTTAGAAACAGTAAGTTTCAGTAAAAAACAGTAATATGAGTAGATTCTACGAAGTAAGGGTCGAGACAGTTAATTTCAAGAATGTTATTATTTTTTAAAATAAAGGCACTTTATTCTTGTAAACAATTAATATTTTTTTAACACATACACGATTTTAAAAAATTGATATTTGGTTTTATTTCAGGTTTTGGGCCATGCGTAACTTTTTATAAATAAACACTTCTTAAAATTTATAAAAAAGTTTTCCATGATTCCAACTTAAGTAGATACACTATATGCAGTAACTAGTGTAAATAATAATAAAGTATACTTGAGATTCTGAACGGTTCATGAAGCGAGTTGAGATCGTTTCAGGTTCAGTGCGAGGTTTTCTTGTTTATCTATACAAATTATAAAAGAATAAATAAACATTTTGATCAACTCTAATCACTAAAGTGTTGAAGAACTGAATACTTTGTTATCCCAGATTGGAGATAACGAGTTAATTTAGAATTAGAACATTTCTATATTTATAAACATTCCTCTTTTGTTATATAGTAATTAGTGATAAGAAAGCTACAATCAACTATCCACTTACGCCGATTCAAATCGGAAATAGGCAACCAGTATTACAACATGTTAATATACTGGTTGCTGACTTTTTGTACTAAACCCGCTTTTAATCATTAATATGACAGAAGCTGCTACCTTTGACTACAAGGGTAGTAACAACAATATTAACAGTTTTCCTACAGTAAAGCAATCAACAACAATAGTGAATACTGGTAGTTTTCCTTCAACTTCCACATCTTATGTAGCTGCTGCAAAATCTTCACCAAAACCTATTTTTCCAAAAAAAGAACAGGCAGTTCATTCTTCAGAAAACTTAAAACTTATTGACTATGTCAGAGCGGTTGGAGAAATTATTGGTCCAAAAAATATCTGTTTTGCCTCACGAATATCTAATAACAGAATTTGTATTTACCTAAATAAAACTGAACAGGTTGATAATTTAATTAGAAATAACCCCAACATTGATGTAGGAGGCACACATTCCATAAGAAGATTGGTTACACCTGCAAAAAGAGTAACATTTCCAATGTATCTCCGTCTATCCCACATGAGCTCATCGAAATGAATTTGAAAAATTTCGGTTTGCAATTAGCGTCCCCAGTTTCCTTTCTAAGGCTGGTATTCCTGAGGATCAATACAGCCATATTTTATCCTTTAGAAGACAGGTCTACATTATACCTCCCACAGAAAACTATGAACTTCAAACTTCTCTAGTCATTACCTTTGAAAACAATGGATATCATATTCCACTGACATTATCAGAAAAACATATAGAAATGCCACAAAACCTTTTATTCCTCCAGTTGAAAACTTTCTGGCATTTCTAGAAAATTCCTTTGGTAGTGATAACCCCTTAGCTGAGGCACTACAGTTCACTGATTATGTTAACACTCTGATTTCTGATATGTACACCATATATCCACTTTTAACAGAACGGTCCATTAAAAACAGATTCACAAGATTAAGGAAAAAGATAAGGAAGCAAATGAACGACGCAGAACAGGATAGTCAGACATCCCAAACATCCTTAGATACAGGCGACGAAGACAGTGACAGCTCCCACTCACAAAAATCAACTTACTGATTATTACCTTCACACTCATTCAATTCAATTGTGATGGGTTTTACCCCCGGCTGGAACGGATACAACAATTAGTCACGGATACCATACTTTGTCTGCAAGAAACAAATTTTAAAGAAGAACACAAGCAAAAACTCTAAAGCTTTTATGGGTACCACTTTACCAGAACACAATGCAATAGAGCTAGCGGAGGATCTTCTATATTTGTTTCCGACGATCTTTACTCTGTAAACTTAACCCTCAATACAACGCTGGAAGCAGTTGCTGCTACAGTCTCGTGTCCTCAAGAAATCACTATCTGCAGTCTCTATATACCACCAAGCTATAATCTTACTGAAGCCGAACTAGTAGACTTAATACAACCGCTACCAGTACCATACTTGGCGGTGGGCGACTTCAACGCTCACAACAGTATGTGGGATTCGGAAAAAATATTTGGGAGAGGTAAAATTGTTGAAAATGTTATATCAAACACCGACACTTGCCTACTCAACACAGGAAGTAGTACCTATTGTAATATTGCATCTGGAACCTATTCTGCAATTGACCTCAGTATTAGTGACGCAAGATCTGCTCCATCTCTTACATGGAATACTCTAGAGTGTCTGTACGATAGCAACCACTTCCCTATACTGATATCAAATAACTGTATCATGCCATCGAAAACAATAATTAAATGGAAAACTGCCAATGCAGATTGGGCAGATTTTAATTCACATACTAACAGTATAGCGGACGAACTTCAGTTGCCCGAAAACATCAACGAAGCAATTGCCACTTTTAAAAATTTCATTACCGAAGCTGCAGATATCTATGTCGGAAAAGTTGTTTTATCTCCTTCTCACAAAATAAATCGATGGTGGAACGAAAATTGTTCCGTCGCAGTTCGTGAATGCAAAAGAGCGCTTAATAAATATCGTCGAACGCGCACTGAATCCAGCCTCACAAATTTTAAAAAACTAAAAGCTAAAGCAAGAAGAACACTAAAGCAAGCGAAAGATTCTTGGGATAATTACGTTTCTTCTATCACACGTGAAACTCCCCCTAGCCATGTCTGGACAAAAATAAGACAGATGAAAGGCAATATAACATTCACAAAAATTTCAGCACTAATAGATCAAGGTGAACTGACTACTGATAGCGAAAAAATTGTTAATATCATCTGCAATACACTTCAGGAGAAAAGTAAAAACTCTAATGAATACGCCACAAATACCACTATCCAATTCCCTACTCATGTTATACAAGACAGATTTTCTTTAGATCTTCCTTTCTCTCTCCAAGAACTCCTGTATTCCCTCTCGTCCTGTAAGAATTCAGCTCCAGGACCATACGATATTTCTTTCCAATTCTTAAAAAGTTTGTCAACAAATGCTCTGGTGAAATGATGAGTTTATACAACAAAATCTGGATTAACAGAGAGTTTCCTCAACAATGGAGAGAATCAATCATCTTACCAAGTAAAAAGCAAGACAAATCTCCAACGGATGCAGATTCTTATCGCCCTATTCCACTAACTAGTACTGTATGTAAGCTACTAGAAAAAAATGATAAATAAAAGATTAATTTGGTATCTTGAAAAACATAAACTTCTATCCCCTACACCTCAACGCAGTGCAAGTGATAATGTAACTCTTATTCAGATTTGCGCAACCAATGCATTTGACAAGAATCAAGAAGTCGTAGCTGCTGTGTTTGATATCCAAAATGCCTTTGACTGTCTACCACGACCTGTTATTCTCAATAAACTTAGTGAATGTTACATACCAGATAACATGTATTCCTTTATTGAAAACTTTTTGAGTGATCGTATGTTTAAAGTGCTCAACTTCCAACATCTTATTCCAATACAATGGTGTTCCCAGGGATCGGTACTTAGCCCCACTCTATTCAACGTTGCCATAAACGAAAATTTCCTCAAACATCCGATCTCCCGTCAAAATTGCCCTCTATGCCGACGACTTAATTATACTTTGTCATGGCAAGAACTCTACCACTACGTCGAGATTACTTCAAGAAGCAGTCGGTCAACTGCAAAAATGGTCCGACAAAACGGGTCTCCAATTTTCGGCAACGAAGTCCAGAGTTATCAAATTCAGTAGAAGAACCACCATCTCTTCAAATCCGCTGATAAGATTGAATGGAGACGACATTGCAGTAGTCGATCAACTGAAAATCCTGGACCTGACTTTTGACAGCCAGCTTAGCTGGAAACAACATATTCGGGATATTAGAGGGAATTGCTTGAGCAGACTGAATATTTTAAAATGCCTATCACACCACCAATGGGGAGCTGAAGAGGAAATACTTCTTAGTGTCTATCGCTCTTTAATCCGTTCCAGATTAGACTACTGTTGTTATATTTACATGTCCGCTTCAAAATCAGCATTAAGTACCCGGAATTCTGTACAAAATACTGGCCTTCGAATTTCCTTAGGTGGTTTCAGATCTAGCCCAGCTGAAAGCCTTAGGATGAGCCTCTCATGTGGCTAAGACGACAACTTCTCCTATTAACATACTCGTCTAGAGTATCAGCCAACCCCAACAATGCAGTCTACCCGTTGTTAAGAGGGGCCTCCTCACAGGTATATAAACCTAAAAACCTACACAATACTAGTTACTAATTTAGTAATTATTTGGTTCAAAATATTTACGATAGATGTCGATAGTAGTACTGAATCGGCTTTTACTTATTCAACATATTTTCTCTCTCTGTCTTTCCACTCTTGACGGTTCAAAGAAACGCATCTCTGTTCGAATGTTTTGATTTCAATTATTTCAACTTCTTGTGAGCACAGAAACTCTGTTTTTTATGTTGCATCCAAACCACAGCACACCTGTGCATAGATAAGAGAATATTATCAGATATTATATACACGGATCCAAACAAAATTTGTTGACATAATTTCCATTTGAGTGTAGATTTTTGATTATTTAAGAGTTTCATAAATGTTTTTGAAAGGAATAAATTGTTAAAAAGTACGTAATCGTATCGACCCGATATCAAAAATTATAGTTATGATAATGTAAATTATCCTGCAATCCGTTTTTAGAAAAGAAAACCTATCTGCATAACTCGATACAGCCCCCGAAGTGCAACAAGTAGACAAAATTAACTTTTTAGTCGTCCTTTGTATTACAATTTTTTTTTAATATCAACAACTAAGGCTATTACTAGATCATCCTTTAATAATAATTTGGTTTCTTATTTTCTTTGATTTTTTGAAATGCTTATATAATCAAACAATTTGCAAGGAAATTTTGACTATTGGCTAGATAAAGTTTTAAAATATTTATGGTTCAAAGATTTTTAAAATATAACGTTACCTACTTCGTTCATTAATTTTATTCAACAATTACTATTACCTATGGTGCATAGGCTAAGGCAAGCTAAAAAGTAGATAACCATCCTAATTTCTTATAAAATCTTTGGACAGGTTGTTAATAGAAAAACAAATACACCTTGTCATTCTCTTGTTAAAACTGTTCTTAAAAAGACTTATTGTATGACGGAGGTAATGGAGTATGGAACTCTTAAAGAAAAAGTGGCTAAGAGCATTTTTGAACAAGTACAAAATGTTGTGGTGGTTGATTGAGGATTGTGGGTAGATGTTCAACACGGTTTTCTAGGTGCTTCTCCTGATGGTAAATATATTTGACATAACAAATAATTACCATGTGTTATAAATTCTTTTTGCATATTAAATCACATACATTTATTGATAAAATATTTTAGGGCTTGTAGGTGATGATGCACTACTTGAAATAAAATGCCTCCACTCTGCATCAAAACTGAATTTACAAACAAATACAATAAGCGAAATAATTGACCTCATGAAGAACAAAATTTGTCTAGAAAAACACAACAATAAAATTCAACTTAAGCGGAATAACAATTACTATTATCAGGTATAAACATGATATATTTATTCCAAAGAATAAAAACTCAAAATCATTCTCACATAATATATTTAATCACTTTGATGTATTTACCAACAATAAATAAGAATAACATTAAAAAGTAGTTATTTGTGTAATAGGTGCAAAAAGTGCATTTTTGTTGCAAGGAAGCATGAAGCACTAAACACAATCTTGTGGAGTAAATATAAATAGCATTTACGAAGCACAAATTTACTTATTTAGCATGAAAATTACTTAATTATAATCACTTACAAATACAATACACACTAAAATATAAATTTGGGATTGACTGTCTCGACCCTTACTTCGTGGAATATGCTCATATTAGTGTTTTTAAATGAAACTCAAGGTCTCTAGTTAATTCCACAATATAATACAAGTTATTGAAAAGTCTAAAAAATTAAAAAATTGACAATTGTTTCGATAAATTAATATCATCGTCAGAATAACAGAAGTTACATTTCATTTTATGCCTACCTGATGTTTAGTAGTTATTTTTGGCTAGACCAAGAAGTAACCTAACTTGTGATTGGCTTAATATATGTTTATAGAAAAAAGAAGAAGATGTGATATTATAAATATTGAAGCTTAGATATTATTAGCCCTATGGTGATATCCTGGATATCATTTTTCCAGTTAAGATCAGTATAACTGTGCAATGATATAGAAAACCAGGAAAACTATATCTGCTGATCTTTACAATTATCACTTAAGAAGACAGTTTATTAGTGGAGAATTCCCTAGATTTAACTGTTCATTGATAACTTCATATTGTGGGTTTCTTAAATGTCTTCTAATTTCCAGTTCTTCAAGGAAATCCAGTTCTTGTTTCTTTTCACAAATATGCAGTACTTCTAGTTCTGTGTTAGGTGTCAATGAATGATTGGTGTCAAGTAGATGTTTTGCGTAGTGGGATTTATCTGGTTGTTTTAATCTGTATGCTCGTAAGTGCTCACTGTATCGTATTTCAAAATTCCTAAGGGTCTGACCCAAATAGACAGCATTACATTCTGGACATTTGAGTTTATATATACCTGACTTCTTTAATAGTTTCAGGGTTCAGTGTTGGGCAGGGTTCAGTGTTGGGTCCAATCTTGTTTCTTCTCTATGTCAATGATCTTACAAATTTAAATATTCATGGTAATTTTACTATGTTTGCCGATGATACCACATTAACTTGGCATGAGTCCAATGAACAGAGGCTTCATAACATTGTATCCAATGACTTACAAACGGTTAAGGAATGGTGTAGTGCAAACTACCTAACACTAAATATAAGTAAAACAAAAATAATGACATTTAAATGCAGATTACCACCTGTTCAATTTGGAAATGACACTGTGGAGAGTGTTGAAGAAGCAACATTTTTAGGACTCAACATTGATAGTAACCTGACGTTTAAAGGACACATTAATATCTTAAAAAAGAAAATATCCTCAGGCTGTTACGCTGTTAGATCAGCTTCGTGTGAATTGGGATTCTCGGTAGCTAAAGATGTATATTACGCTTTAGTGGAATCGCACTTAAGGTATTCCCTACAATTTTGGGGCTCTTGTAATGGGGAGCTGTTCGAAAGTATTTTTTTATTGCAGAAACGAGCTATGCGATTCTTATGTAAAATAAATAAAAGAACTTCATGTAAAACATATTTCGTGAAACACAAAATACTGACTCTTACATCACTCTATGTACTAGAAGTAACATCCCTCATTCATAAGAACAAAGAGCAGTATATTACAGAAAGTCATTATAATACAAGACAAAGTGACAATCTGTCGCTACTTATACCTAAAACTTCCTTGGTGAAAGCCTCATTTGTTTACAATGGAGTCAAATTATATAATTTGTTGCCAGCATATATAAAGAATATAGAGCATTTAAATAAATTTCGGCAAGTAATGAAAGAAAAGTTGATAGACGAGGCGTACTACAATTTAAATGAATGCTTTTCTCATATACATTCTCTATAATATTATTCTTGTCAACAGTGTATATAAACAAGTAAAGAAAATGAAATTAAAATATTTTAGAGTGCTTTTAATTATTGTATTATAATTTAGTTATTTATTGACAATACATATAAGTTATGTTGTATGTATATAATATGTAAGATTTGTGTGTGAATGTATTTATTTTTTTTTTTATTTATATCTTTTATCTAGTAATGTTTAATGATTTGTTGGTAATTTAATTTTTAACTTATTAACTTATTTTACATTTTACAAGGTGTTTGTCAATAAGACTTGTTCTTGGACAATAAACATATATTCTCTCTCTCTCTCTCTCTCTCTCTCTCTCTCTCTCTCTCTAGTGGTATTTTTGTTTTTACATTTAACAATTTTGTACTAACGTTACTTTCTGTTTTAAAAGAAATTGTTGTATACGTTGCTGAAGATATTATCTTTGAAATATTATTAGAAATATTTCCTGCATATGTGATGGTTTTATAAGTTTTAATTTCATCAGCTTGTTTAGGATATATTAGTTGTAATGCCACTTTTCCCTCTTTTTTACTAATTAGCTTATTTATCATATCTAATGGATAACCGTTAGATGTTGCTATTTGTCTAATTGTATTAATCTCTCTATCAAAATTACATTTGTTCATAGGAACTGAAAAAGCTCTATGTATCATTGAATTATATGCTGCTAGTCTGTGTGACACAGGGTGGTTAGAATTGAATGGAATAGTTACATCAGTTTGTGTTGGTTTTCGGTAAATTGAATAATCAAGCACATTATTAACTCTTTGAATTTTTAAATCAAGAAAATTGATTGAGCTATTTTCTTCAATTTGTAATGTAAATTTAATTTTCGGGTGTAAATTATTGATGTGGTTGAAAAATACATCTAATTGTCGTTCACTACCCATAAAACAAGCTAATATGTCATCTACATATCTATACCAAAATAAAATATTTTTCGAAATATTACTTTCAAAGATCTTTCTTTCTAAATTGTCCATAAAAATGTTTGGCACCATGGTATACCAACTTGCCCAACTTCAATTTATCGTTAATTCAGTATCCAAAGTCCGCAACAATTCACGAATTTCTGAGAAAATCTTTTCTGGATGTAATTAGTCTTAAATACGACAAGGTGCTATACACCGACGCCTCAAAAGGTAATGAAGGAGTTGGCTGCTCGGTTGCCACTTCCGATGCAACAGTTACAATGAAGCTTTTACCCTCATATTGTAGTGTTCATACATGAGAACTCTTTGCTATATTGCAAGCTCTATCCTCTTTAACAAATGATTCCAAACACCCTGCCATATGTACGGACTCACACACACACACACAATTCTCAATAATCTCTCACACCAAGGAGGTACAACCACACTAATCTGGATTCCCTCCCATATTGGCATTACAGGCAATGAAATAGCTGATCCAGCGGCAAAACAAGCTGCAGCATCACCCAACTTAAAGCATGAGAAAATCCAGTTACACACAGACTTGAAGGCTCTATTTAAGAGTAGAATGTGAAGATCTTGGCAAGAACATTGGAGCACATCCCGATCGAAGCTTAGTGATATCCAACCAACAATCAGCCCCATATCAATCACAAACTTGAAAAGAAAAGATAAAGTTCTCATAAGAAGGCTTCGCATCTGACACACGCGCCTCACACATGGACACCTTATGGCATCTGAAGATCCACCACTGTGTCAGCTCTGCTCCAGTCCTCTCACGGTTAAACACATTCTGATAGAATGTTGTCAATAACAGAATAAGCGATTAAAACACCAACTTTGTGATAACCTTCAGGAAATGCTGAGTCTCCCCATACAGCATTCAAGGGTTATCGACTTCCTTCAAGACACAAAACTATATCATAAACTATAATGAACCAATATTGTGATAACTGAAACCCATCAAATTGTACATAAGAACAGTGCTGTATTAGTTATATTTGTATTTCCATTTGTTTGTATAATTGTATAGCCTATGTATTTGTGTCAATGACCTAAAAAAAAGTACACTTGAAATTTTACTTTTTTCACTCACCGTTTCATATTTCCCTATCTTATCAAGTGTATCGCAACGGGTAAGGAAAAAATTTCAAATGATTCCTGCTTTATTCCTTAAACCGGTCCTGTACGAATCACGTGACTCAGTCCGGCCAACTTAAAATTAGCACAACATGGCGATCATAGTAAAGGAGTCAAACCGAATATCCGATTAGTAGTCCAGGGATCCTAAGTTTGTGATGTAAAGACATAAAAAATCAAGGTTGTCAGATATATTTTCTAAAATTGCTAAGCTCACTATACAATTGTTCTCCCCTATCCAGTAAACTGTTAGTTTGTGACTTGCGTAGGAAGAGAGTTTGGAAATATTCATAAAAATTTGCTGTGGCCGGCACAGAGATCATTCGTAATTTAGTACATCTGTGCAGAATTATTTCAAATCGAAACACTGATTAGGGGCCGTTGTAGGTCAAAACAGCGTGAGCTGTTGTAAGTAACAACAAGAACATGAACAGAAAACAAAACCAGTACAAACCAATCAAGTTTTGGAGGCAAACGTAAATTAATAAAGGGTCAAAAATGTAAACAGATCATTTTAGACAAAAGTTGTGTATTTGGACCTGCTGATTAATTTTATATACATTTTTGCCGGAAAACTACTCCGAACGGAGATATTACCATTTTGGATCATTTCTACTCCCCATATATAGTGTACGTACGGAACGTAAAATTATGAAACCCATCGTTTTAGAGAAAAATATTTGGAACAAAAGTTGCATAATTTGGCCCGCTAAGTAATTTTATTTATATACACTTTTGGCAAAAATTGGCCTCAACCGAAATATTTCGCATATTCGTACTATTTAACCCACCCCTAAAGTGAAAACGTAAACGCATGATTTTATGGAAAAATGTTTCAAACAAAAGTTAAGCATATTGGCCAGCTAAATAATTTTATCTATGTACACTTTATCCGAAAAACAACCTCCAACAGAGATATTAGCATTTTTAATTATCTTTCACTCACCACCCGTAGAGAGGGTTGATCAATTTTTATCAAAAGCTTTTCAACTTCCTTTTATGCCTTGTAACGAGTTATTTTTTTTAACCATTTTGGATTGATTTTATTTTGTCTCCGATGGTATTTTAATTTTAATAAGTTAATAACTTCAATTTCTGGTACCGTTTCAGTCCCGTAGCATTAATTTAAGTATTTATTTTATTAGTAGTTCAAAAGCCATCATTTAAGAAATGTAAAAAAAAGTTATTAATCTCCGCTTTTCAAAATTCAAATTATCGATGACGTCCGGTATATAAACTATTTTAATTAAAACCAAAGCCCCGGTACATTAGAAATATTTCTTCCATCGCCACCGTTAACGCCTCTCTGTCTGTCTGCTGCTGTTTGTAAATTTTTGCAATTTGCTACCGCGTCTCACAAAATTTGTTAAATTGATCATTTTAAAGTCAAGTGAATTGTTATTGCCCGACCGTGCCTTATTTTCTGATCAAGTGATTTTCATTACGAGCCACGGCGTGAGGCAGCAGTAAGTGAAAAATTATTTTAGAAAACCGAATAAAATATTACGTTGGGTTTTAAAATGTTTTATATTTGATTTCAGTAAACGATTTAGTAGTCAGACTGTTTAGAAATTTAGTACCGTATTTTGGTAAGCCGGGTTTTTTTTCGAAGCGATTAGAAAATTTATTTACAGTTTTTATTATTGTGTTCTTTATATTGTTCTTTTGGAATTCGTGAATGAACCTTCAATACATTGAAATAGAATTTTGATTTTAATTTTCAGAATTAGATTGTTATACCTATTGTCCTGCCCCAAATTACCCAAATACATTTTAAATTTTTATCGATAATTGGAAATAGAAAACTTTAATAGAATAGGTCTGCGAAATGGGCCATATATGTTCTTGAAAAACTGAAAATTGTTTTTAAAATATTTTTCTGTACATAATTGAAATCCAGCTTCAGAATTGCCCAATCACAACTAGTTTTTGGTTAATCTCTAACCTAAAAGTGCAGAAAACAGTATTTTTCGCTATATTATATATTGAATAATATTTTTCTCAAATTCGAGTTATGCCATCTCAAAGTTACTTTAAAATTCTTTTTCAAAATTAGAAAACTTTTTCTGCGTGAACTTATTGATAATTGAAGTTAAGCATTTAGAAATTTCATTGCAATGTTAGTTAGGTAGGACTGTGATCTTGCCTTATGTGGCTGAATCCTTGATTGATCTTTTCTTTGGGAAATTGGGCTAGGCATTAGAATCCGAATCATATGCAAAACCACGCCCTATGTAAGTGCATTAATAACAGAATTTTTCAAGCATATATGTTCAAATACTTTTCAACATTTGGAAATTGACCAACTAGCTAAATACATACCTGCTGTTGAATACCGGGAAAATTATTCAAATTAAACTCGAACTCTTCCAATGGCACTTTTGCCTGTTTAAGATATTTCAGAAAATCCAATTCTTCAGGTCTTAAAATTAATAAAGCATTGCCACTTCTTCCTTCGCCTCTAGCTGTTCTTCCAACTCTGTGAATATATTCTTTTGGGTTATCTGGAGGATCGAACTGAAAAATCCAATCAACAGATGGTATATCTAAGCCTCTAGCGGCAACATCGGTACAGAACAACGTACCAGTTTCTGCATTACAAAATTGAAAGAACGTCCTGGTGCGTTTTGATTGTTTTTGTTTGCCCTGAAACAACATTGATAAACAATTTTAACTAAAAATTTTACACAAAGCAAAGCAATAAAAAACGTAAGGTTATAAATCTATAAAACTATATTAATTTTTTTATCCTGTACAAACTCAAGCCGGTTTTCATAATTTGTCAATTTTGTTTAGAGTAGAGTACTATTTTTCTTACTTGATACCTTTGTTGAAATTGGGTTTTCTTAAGAATTACCAATAATGTAGGCGCTGAGGCGTATTTCCATTCTATACTCGACTAGTACGCAGCCATAGAAAACTGCTCAAGTATACATTGTTCTTCTTTTTTTAATTCTGTGATTACAATATATACACGAATTTTGCGTACTATTCGAGTATACTTTGTTACATGCACGCGCCAAGTCCTGGTTCCAAACTATACTGAGTCGCTTACACCTGATAAAAATTAATTTTAAAGATAAACCTAATTGTAGAATTAGTGTAAATTTTAGGATTGGTGTAAACTAATTAGTGTAGGATTTAATTTAATAAATAAGAATAGGTTATCAAACATATTTTTATAAAATAAAATAGTGAGAACAACGAAAATTAACGGGCATTATTAATATTTTTTGAAACATTAAATGCAAGATCATGCCTCCTTTTTCTACTTTTTTTTTGCTGTGGTTGCTTCTGCTGACGGTCGACCTGCTTGTAATTATCTATTAAATATGCCACAAAAACCGATGAGCACGAAGATGATGCAATGTTTAGAATAGAGAGTAGAAAAATAAAACAAATCGAGACGAAATGGCGATCTGCAACTGTGCGTGTATAGACTGGAATTGGCATCGAGACGGCGCATATTCCGTTCTATAAACGATTAGTCCGCATCATAAGTAGGTACTGGTGCGGTATATTATGGAACAAGCTATTTATCTAAGTCACTACAAAGTATACACGAGTTTTTGTGTATTACTGTTGTATATATTGTAGTCACAAAATTAAAAATAGCAAAACAATGTATACTTGAGTAGTTTCCTATGGCTGCGTACTGATCGGGTATAGTATGGAAATACGCGGCGCTGAGAAACATTCCATTTGCAAAAACCGATGGACACATTCTGATTGATGATTTGAGTTTAGAAAGTTATATAATCATAAACCCGTTTGTACCCGCTGTGGGTGTCGGGTGTGTCGCTTATTCGTGGACAAACTTCCGCCATTCCTTTTTATTTCTAGCTTTTTTCGCCGCCTCTGTCCATGTAATTCCTTTTTCTTTTAAAATTTCGGCTACTGTGTTATCCCATGTTTTCTTTGGGCGACCTCTTTTTCTCTTGCTTACTTCTCTAGCTTGCCAAATCATTTTTGCTGGTCTACTGTTCTCCATTCTACAAAGGTGCCCAAACCATCTAAGCTGCTGTTTTTCGTTTGTTTTTAGTATTGGTTCTATGTTTAGGTTTTCCCTTATTATTTCATTCCGCATTCGATCTTTTCTGGTGACACCTTTGACCCTGCGTAAATACTTCATCTCTGTTGCTTGTATTCTGCTTTTGAGTGAGTTTGTAAGTACCCAGCTTTCACTACCATGCACAAGGATTGGTCGAAAGACTGACTTGTACATGTTCAATTTGGTGTTAGTTGTAATTTCTTTTCCTCCCAGGAAATTTCGATTTAATGAGTAATATACTTTGACTGCTGCACTTATTCTTTCCTTCACTTCTGCTTCCTGTTTTCCATTGTTTTGTATATCTACTCCCAGATATTTGAACTCTTCACTTGTTTTATCGGCATTTCATCAATTTCGATATTAAGGTGCTCTTCTTCTTGCCCCACCACCATTATTTTTGTCTTTTCCATATTCATATTCATGTTTCCTAGTTTCAATATATGCTTCCATGTTATTAAATTATATTTCAGCTCTTTTTCGGTTCTAGCGAACAATACTAAATCGTCGGCAAAAACGCATTCAGATATTCCAACTACTTCCATATTTCTATAACCTATTTGAATTTGTTCAACTTTTGTTTTTACTTCCTTCAAAATATCATCCATTATCATTATAAATAATGCCGGGCTCAGTACTCCTCCCTGTCTTAATCCTTCTTTTGTTATGAAATCATCGGACTGTTCATTATCTTTCCTTACCCAGTTTCTGGTTGTTTCGTAAATGCATTTAATGTTATTTCTCAGTTTTGATCCAACTCCTCTTTGTTGTAGACTTTTCCATATTTGATTTCTGGGAACGCTGTCAAAGGCTTTTTGAATATCTATAAAACCGAGGTACACTTTTTGACTTGTTCTCAGTTTTTTGTCTATTACTTGTTTCAATGTAAATACGTGGTCTTGGCTACTTCTTCCTTTCCTATAGCCGCTTTGGGATTCTTCCAACTGTTTTTCTATTATTTCCTAAGTCGAGTCTCTAAGATACTTTCGTAAACTTTCAATGCCGCGCTCAGCAATGTTATACCTCTATAATTGTTACAATTAGTTTTGTCTCCTTTTTTGAAAATTGGCAATATGATACCTACTTCCCAATCTTTCGGAATTTTTTCTTCGTTCCATATTCTTTGAAACAATTTAGTTAGCATTTGTATCCCTCTTTCTCCTAGACTTTGTAACATTTCTGCGGTAATACTGTCGTAACCCGCTGCTTTACCTCTTTTTAACTTTTGTATTGCTTGTTTCACTTCTTCTATTTGTATCAGTGGTTCATTTTCCTAATTTTCCAGTTCCTGATGTCTTTCGTCTTGTAGTTCCATCTGTTCTTCTTTCTCTCCATTAAGTAATTCCTCAAAGTATTGTCTCCATCTCTCTATAATTTCCTTATCTTGTCGTATCATAACTCCATTTTTATTTTTTATCTGTTTTACATTGCTCGACTTTCCCTTTCTTAGTGTTTTTAGTACCTTGAAGAAGAGTTTCTGATTTCCTTTACTGTCTTCTTCCATCTTTTTGCCAAATTCTTCCCACGTCTCTTTTTTAGCTGTGATTGCCATGTCTTTAACTCTTTTTCTTTGAATTTTATAATTTTCGTAGTTTTCAGTCGTTTTATTTCGTAGATATTCTTTCCATTTTTGCTTTTTTAGTTTGGTATGTTCTTGTATATCTTTATTCCACCATCTCGTTTGTTTTTTGTTGCTAACGGTTCTAGTAATGTCACACACTTCTGTTGCTGTCTGTTAAGATTTGGTTCCGTTACTATAAAATAGAAACGGTACTCAAATACTTAAAATTTATATTCAAGTCTTCTTGGTTATTCATTTGTATGTCAAAAATGAGTTGTCATGTATGTATGTCATTTTTTGAAATATAAAAAGTTACGTTGTCCGAATAAATTTGTTTTAATCATTATTAATGAAATACAGTCCATACAACGAACCAGTACATGCGGATTCAATTAAAAGGAATGTTTAGGTACATAGCTATCTACATTTTTTATGGTCCTTCGTCTTCGGATAACCTTCGTAGAGGACGTTTATTGTTTCAAGAAAACACGTGGTGAACAACAAAAGTGCTCAAGATTATCAGTTACCATTTTCCCTCGCAGAGGACGTTTTCAAGTGTATAACTACACAATTGTGTTAAAATCGAACAATTATTTCATTTCTCTCGTTGAGAACGTTTCAAGTAGACCTAAGTATCTTCGTATTTCAAAACGAAATTCGTTTTCGTTCATTAAAAGTGAGTTTCGATTGAATTAACGTGAACAGAACATTCAGAAATCAACAATTTCTATTGTATGTGCGGAAGAATTACGGATTTGTAAAGGAGCAAATTTCCGTTTTCTCGCCCTCGACAAACTGATTTAATACTCATCAGTTTTCAAGGTAACCTAGCAAAATAAGTATATCAGTAAACATCTCAAACAGGAAGATACTGCAGCAGTTCATTCGAAGATAAATTCCTTATATTCCCGTCCCTTTTTGATATTAAACACAAAACAAATCTCATTAATTTCTAATTTCATTTTTTAATAATAAATTAACTTTGTACAAGCAACCATGAGTAACCAACAAACTCTGATTAGAAAAAGAGCTAATATAAAATCAAGTGTAACACGTTTAATAAAATTCTTTGACAAATTAAAAATTCAAGACTCAGTTTCAAACATATATTTGGAAGAATTGGGAATAATGTTTAAAAAAGCTCAGTCAGAATCATTGCCAAATTTCTATGAATTACAAGAGGAGTTGCAGGAAATTGAGGGTGATGAATTTGATGAATTAGAAATGGAAACATTTGAAACTTCATGTTATAAACTTTTTGCTGAAATTAGTGTATTTTTTCAAAGTAATAAACTTTCTCCACAGAGCCCTCATACTCAACAGGTGGAACAGAGCACTGGTGGCGGAAGCTCAATCACAAATTCAGGTTATAAACAAATAGGTGTTAGGTTCGCAGACGTAAAGGTGCCGAAATTTGCCGGAGTATACGAGAAATGGCTTGATTGTAAAGATCTCTACTTATCGCTAGTTCACAACTGCACAGAGATCACTACTATTGCCAAATTTCATCTTTTACATGGGGCCTTGGAGGGACCTGCTGCTCAATGTATTCAGTCACTTTCTATTACTGAGAATAGTTATCTTGAAGCATGGAAAACATGTACTCGTTTTTATAATAAAAAATTAATAGTGCATAAACATTTGAAAAGCATATTCAGTTTAGTTGAAATTAAAACAGAAAATCCTTCTACTTATAGATCATTGGTTGATACAATAACAAATAACTTGAAATGTCTAGAAAACATCTAAGTAGACACTAGTTCTTGGGATCCCTTAATAATTTTTTTCGTGTCAAGTAAATTAGATCTTGCAACATTGCGTGATTGGGAACAGTATAAAATTGCTGGGGAACTTCCCACCTTACAAGAACTTAAAACATTAATGCACAAAGATAAAGAAGGGTCGAAATCGAATCAAAATCAACAACTTCATTATCAAGGTTCTAGTTACAAATAAAACCAGAACAAAAACTCTTCCTTTAAAAAATCATTCATATCAACCATTGATGAAAACATTAAAGAAATCAATTCAAAAAATTATTCATGTTACTATTGTAAGCAAAATCATTCAATTTTCTACTGTGCGGATTTCTTAGCCCTTTCAACCAAAGAAAGATTTGAAAAAACAAAACAATTGAAACTTTGCACAAACTGCCTTTCTCGGCCAACACATCAGCTAGACAAGTGCCCAAGAGGTAATTATAAATATTGTGGTAAAAAACATAATTCTATTTTACATCAGGGTAAAGGCGAAAGTACAGCGTTGCCAGTTGTAAGTTCAGAAACCAAATTTACAACGAATCATTCTGACGACTCCAGTAAACAATCTTCTTCTCAGAATTCTCAAATTTTTTCAGGCTCAAGTTCAGTATTGCTGGCAACAGCGCAAGTGGCAATCTTTGACAGTCATGGAAAAAAGCACAGATGCAAGGCTTTACTAGACAATGGTTCTATGTCAAACTTTATTTCGAAAGGTTTGGTTGACAAATTAGGCCTTCCACGGTATTCCACCAATTTGACAGTATTGGGTATTGGTCATAATTCGCCAGAACTAAGTAAATCCTGTGACATCAAAATAAAATCTTTGCACTCTCAATTTCATGCCAACCTTCACTGTTTAGCGATTTCAGAAATTACTGATCGACTTCCAACTTTCGACTTCAATCCCAACATTATAGACATTCCCTCGTGTATAACTTTATCTGATCCAACATTCTTTAAAACAAGCAAAATAGATCTTCTAATCGGAGCAGACACTTATTGGTCCCTTCTCGTAAATGGAAATATTCAGCTTGGTCCTAACAAACCAATTCTGCAAGAGAGCAAACTAGGTTGGATAGTTACAGGTCCTTTAGGTTGTCCCCGTGAAGCATTCACGTCTTGCAACTTTTCTAAAACCATTGACATTCAGTCTCAACTCCAAAAATTTTGGGAATTAGAAGAATTACCGAGTAAACGTATATTGTCATGCGAAGAACAACAAGCTGAAGAACACTTTCGCGATCATTTCCAGCGGAGTCCAAACGGAAAGTTCGTAGTTTCAATCCCTTTAAAGGAACACACTTCAAAGCTAGGTAATTCTCAAGAACAAGCAAAAAATCAATTTTTGTATCTCGAGAGGAAATTAGCAAAAAACCATACACTGAAAAAATTGTATTGTGATTTCATGAATGAGTATAAAGCCCTCTCTCACATGTCATATTTCATAGTCTGGTAGCTTACAGACAAATTTTATCAATCTGATTAAGCTTGTTCATTCGATATGGCTAGTAAATGTGAAACCTGCGGTGATGTTCTTGGTGACAAGTTTATTGCTTGTGACAGTTGCCATGTCTTGACGTACCCCTCAGAGGGTTGCACTGGCCTGGGGGCATCCGAATTGCATGCTGTAGTTATACAAAAAAGGACTCTGGTTTATTTTTGTGAGGAGTGTCGCCAGGCTTTTAAAAGTGTACCCAAACTATTGAGACAAATTGATAACCTTAGATCAGAAGTAAATTCATTGAAAGATGAAGTCTTGAAGCTAAAGGATATGAAGAAAGATACCCCGATGAATAGTGAAGACATTATTAGTGAACTCCATGAACGCCAAAAGAGAGCCAACAACCTGCTAATCTTCAACCTGCCTGAACCAAGCAATGTCTCTGATGATCTTAACCAAGTTAAAACTTTGGTAACAAAAGCTGCTGGTGCCAGTATCACTGACATTAATGATATTAAAGTTTTCCGCTTTGGAAAGAAGAATAAAAATGGACATAGACCGCTTAAAGTTGTGCTGAAATCCAATCGAGACGTACACGCTGTTATCAAAAACAAAGACAATATCAGCCGCGAGAAAAAGGTCTTTATACATCTGGACCAAACTCCCAACCAGAGGAAAACTCTGGATAAAATATGTTAACAATCTTCCCGTAATTATAACAAAAAACTAGATTCGGGCAAGCTATCTGTCTATTACCAGAACGTTAGAGGACTTCGAACAAAACTAACTCAACTATGTCTTAATGTTACAAATTGCTCTTACGATGTAATTATTCTTGTTGAAACTTGGCTCACAGCTGATATCAACGATGCTGAACTTGGTCTAAGCGGTTACAACATTTACAGACAGGATCGAACACCCCAGTCCAGCATCTTTAGCAGAGGTGGAGGTGTTTTGATAGCTGTTAAGAAAACAATCTCCTCTAGTACTATCAATTCCAACCCGTTAATTGAGCAACTTTTTGTTCACTTGGACCACAAAAATTGCAAACATATTTTAGGAGCGATATATCTTCCCCCTAAATCTCACCCTAGTCTATTCCAACTTCACTATGATCAACTTTTAATATTAAATGAGCAACATCCAGACAGACAATTTTACATATTTGGCGATTATAATCTACCTACAGCTACATGGGATATTGAAGATTTCTGCTCTTCTGCTTCAGCACAACCTAGCTCGTCAGCATATGATGAAGGTGCTATCGAAATAGTTTTGAATATTTGCGCGTTTTACAATCTGTTCCAGTCCAACAAAGTGCTCAACCAAAGGGGAGTCATCCTTGACCTTGTTTTGTCCCCAGTTGAACTTGAAGTGTTGACAGCCGCAGACATTTTGATCCCACCTGATGTTCATCATCCTCCTCTTGAAACTTCAATACAATATAAGTCGAACTCAAGTGCGACTCCTGGTGAAGATTTTTATTATGATTTTCGACACGCCAATTTTGAAGCTATACGCCAATGTTTGGAAGCTATGGACTGGGATGGGCTTCTTCAGGGGAAGGAACTTTCAGATATGATTTTTACTTTTTATGACGCTTTGTACTCGGTAATTGAGTTATTTGTTCCCTTGAAGAGATTTGTTATTGACAGATTCCCACATTGGTATTCCTTTCAACTTAAAAGCCTGGTCAATGATAAAAAGGTTGCACATGGGATTTATAAACAAAACAGAACTCCCCAAAATTATGAAATATTCAGTCAGTTGAGAGAACAATGTAAGATAATATCTAGAGAATGCTATTTAAATTCATTCTGTTGAAACCTCCGTTAAAAGTAATGTTAAAACTTTTTGGAATTTTGTACGCACTAAAAGATCAAATAACTGCATACCTGATAATATGAACCTTGACAACTCTTTTGCTTCTTGTGGTAATGAAGTTTCAAATCTGTTTGCCAAGCATTTTTCATCAGTTTACACTACTCAAAATCTGAATCTTAATTTAAATGATATTGAAATTGAACCGAAACTTAACGTCTCCTCTTACCACATTCCAATTTCGACCATTTATGAGAAATTATCAAACCTTGACACAAAGAAAGGTCCTGGTCCTGACATTATTCCTCCAATCCTACTTAGAACTTGCAGCTTCATTTTGTCTCGCCCTCTCTTCTATATTTTCAATAAATCTTTGGAGACAGGTGAGTTTCCTGATTACTGGAACTTTTGTTACCCCAATATACAAATCGGGAAGCAAGACTGACATCAAAAATTACCGACCCATATCTATTCTCAGTACTATACCTAAGGTGTTTGAGAACATTATAACAGACTACCTTACATATGACTGCTCTGGCATCATAACTGAACAACAATATGGCTTTTGTGCTGGGAAATCGACTGAATTAAATCTAGTTACCTATGTCGATTTCCTGTCTGAAGCTTTGGAGAGGGGTTGCCAGATTGATTCTGTGTACACTGACCTCTCTAAGGCTTTTGACAGGGTCAACCATACTCTCTTACTTCAAAAGCTTGATAAATATGGTGTAGGTGGGGTGTTACTACAATGGATTAGTAGCTATCTTACGAACAGGACTCAAATGGTTAGAGTAAACCACCACTATTCTAACTTATTTCAAGTAACCTCTGGTGTTCCTCAGGGGTCACACCTTGGTCCCTTATTATTCAACTTATTTATCAATGACATTATTCATTGTTTTAGGTATGGCAAAGCACTACTATTTGCAGATGATTTAAAACTTTTCCTAACTATTCAAACATATTTTGATGCTCTCAGGCTTCAGTCTGATCTTGATAATCTATCAAACTGGTGCTCCTTAAATGGCATGGACTTGAATGCTATTAAGTGCCATGTCATGCGCTTTTATCGATCTCATGTACCTTCTACTACTTTCGATTATACCTTAAATGGTCATGTCTTGGAGTCTGTTAATCGAATCAAGGACCTTGGAGTTATTCTAGATCCCACCTTAAGCTTCAATCAACACATACCTACAGCTATCCATAAATCCATGAAAATGTTAGGTTTTATCAAAAGGCTAACCCACGATTTTACTGACACATCTGCAATTAAAGTCCTTTATTGTTCACTTGTCCGACCCCATCTTGATTATTGTTCTTCTGTCTGGTCTCCTCATTACATAACACTCAGCAGGAACATTGAAAATGTCCAACACAATTTTCTAAGATACATGGCCTATAAATTGGGTATCTTTTGCTATTATAAATTGTTGGAGCATTTTCTGAACATCCCCTCTTTGGAAACTAGGAGGAAACAGAGAGACCTGACATTACTTTTCAACATTATCAATGGCAGATGCAGTTGTGCTGAACTTCTAGCAAAAATTAATCGTCATGTTCAAACCCGATCAACCCGACAGCAACAAACATTTTATGTACCTTTTTATCGTTTAAACAATACTTTCAATAGCTGTATTCCAAGAATGTTAAGATTAGCTAATACTCATAATGATCTTGAGATGTTTAGCACCCCCTTTCATCACTTTAAAACTCAGTTACTGAGTGCCGAGCTTTAATGTTCTGATGTTAATGCTTTATTGAAGTTTATTGTTTGTTGTCTTTTGTCTTTTTAAATTTTTAACCTCTTTTTACTTATTCTTTATTGTATGACATGTAAATATTCCATATCTTTTCATTTTATTTTGATTATAATTTATACCTAAAATGGGCTTGCCCGTAAATAAATAAATAAATAAATAAATAAATAAATATTTCAAACCCTTATATCATGGTGTCTTTCGAGAAGACAGTGTGACCACCAAATTGCGCGTGGTTTTCAACTGCTCAGCAGAATCTTCATCTGGATATTCTTACAACTCTATTCAGTTGGTAGGACCCACCGTTCAGGAGGATCTTTATTCAATTCTAATTCAATTAAGACAACACAAGTTTGTTGTGTCGGCTGACATTAGCAAAATGTATCATCAAATTGAAATCACTGACGAATTCAAGCCTCTTCAGCTCGTATATTGGCGTGAAAATCCTGAAGATGAACTTCACATTTATTCTTTAAACACTGTCACATATGGCACAGCCAGTGTCCCTTTTTTAGCAAATCGTTGCATACTACAATTAGCCATTGATCACGAAAACTCTTATCCGGAAGCATTTCAGATAATAAAAAAGAACATGTATGTATATGACTTACTTTGCGGAGCAGACTCAATTGATAAGTTGACATCATTGTGTCAACAAGTCTCATTCATTTTACAATCAGCTTCTTTTCAACTGAGAAAATGGAAATCGAATAGCTCTGAGCTTCTCGAAAACCTAAAGAGTGAAAATACGTCAGAATTTTATTTTTTATCAGTTATCACCTTCCGAATCAGGAAAAACTCTAGGCTTGCTTTGGGCTTCTAAAGAAGATGTTTTTCTTTTCAAAATTAGTCAGCTATCATCTGTAAATTGTATTACAAAGAGAATAATTTTATCAGATATTGCAAAAATATTTGATCCATTGGGCCTCATTAGTCCAATTATTATTTTAGCCAAAATCATGCTACAAGACTTGTGGAAATTGTCACTGGCGTGGGACCAAAGAGTTCCGCAAGAGGTTTCTGATAATTGGACTCGCTTCCGAGCAGAAATCCTTTGCCTTAACAAACTTCAAATTTATCGACACATATCTTGTCCCAATCCTGTAAATATACAACTACATGGGTTTGCTGATAGCTCTCAAAAGGCTTATGGCGCAGCATTATATTTGCGTGTGCAAAATACTAGCCATCAAGTTGTTGTTAATCTCATTTCGTCTAAAACCAAAGTAGCTCCTATTCAAACGGTAACGATTCTGAGATTGGAGCTGTGTGCTTGCGTACTGCTCGCTAAACTCTTTGATAAAATCAAGTATTGTTTAACCATCGAAATTGATGAGTGTCACCTGTGGTCAGATTCCACAGTAGCTTTAGGATGGTTACGCACATCTCCTCATCTTCTACAAACATTCGTTGGAAACAGAGTGTCACAAATTCAGAATTTAACAGAAATTGACAGATGTCGCTATGTTCCTACGAATTCCAATCTTGCCGACATTCTTTCAAGAGGAATTTCTCCCAAAGAGATTCTTAACTCGAGTCTTTGGTTTCATGGCCCTGGGTGGTTAAAAGACAAAAGTAACGATTGGCCAGAAGATATCTCAAAGGTGCTAGTCTTGCGTGATCTTCCAGAAACCCGAAACGAGTCAGAAACCTTCATTCATACAAAAAGGGAGCTTTTTCCTTTCCAAAACTTTTCTTCATTGAACCGCTTAAAACGCGTTTTTGCTCACGTGCTCACGTACTACGGTTTAGTTTAAGTTTCAAGAAATTTAAGGGAAATAAACTTTACTCCACAGGTAAATTGAATTTCGAGGAACTTAGATTATCGTTAAACAGACTTTGCCAACTGGCGCAGCAAGAATCCTTTCCCCAAGAATATAATGATCTCAATCAAAACCATCAAGTTTCTAATCAAAGTAAAATTCTAAGTCTCAATACATATAGAAAGGATAATTTGATAAAAAACATCCTATCATTCTTTCTCCTAAACATCACCTTACACTTCTTATCTTTAGAGAAACCCATATCTTTCAATTGCATTGTGGTCCTCAAATGCTACTAGCATCAGTTAGAGATAAATATTGGCCCATTTCCGGTAGAAATTTAGCCAAACGTACAGTCAGAGAGTGTGTTATTTGTTCTAAATTCAAACCCAGAGCTCAAATCCCGTTAATTGGAGATTTACCTGCGTCCAGAGTCTCTCCAAGGTTGCCATTTTCCGACACGGGCATTGATTACGCTGGCCCCTTCCTTTACAAAGATCGTAAAGGAGGAGGAAATAAGACTCACAAATGTTATTTATCATTATTTGTTTGCATGACAACTAAATGCCTTCATTTGGAATTGGTAACTGAACTTACTACACTTGCTTTTCTAGAAACGTTTCAAAGACTAATTGCTCGTAGGGGTAAGGCAAATTGCGTATACTCTGACAACGGCACTAACTTCATTGGGGCAAATAACAAATTCAAAGAGTTAGGAAAATTCTTATTAGACAATCAAGTAGAAATCGAAGAAAAAACAGCCATAAATCATGACGTCAAATGGACATTTATACCTGCTTACTCCCCTTATCAGGGTGGGATATGGGAAGCTGGTGTGAAATCTAGTAAGCATCATCTTCTTAAAGTCATAGCTAACAATTTGCTTACATATGAGAGTTTGTACACAGTCATTACTCAAATCGAAGGAATTTTAAATTCAAGACCATTAACACCTGTTTCTACCGACCCAAACGATTTAGAAGCATTAACTCCTGCTCATTTTTTGATCGGAAGGTCCCTCAACTCCTTACCCTATCCTGATGTTCAGTTTATTCCAACCACCAAGTTAAACCATTACAAACAACTTGAGAAGCTGAAACAACAGTTTTGGTAACGTTGGTCAAAGGAATATATCAGTCAACTTCAAGAACGTACGAAGTGGAAAACAAACCGATCAGACATTAGTGTTGGATCTATGGTTCTTGTTCACGAAGACAAGTTATCACCGTATAAGTGGTGATTAGGTCGCGTAGTGAGTGTGCATCCAGGTGCCGATAAAATTATTCGTGTTGTCACCGTAAAAATCAACACGGGCTTAATTAAACGCGCAGTGTCCAAATTATGTGCACTACCGTTATCCAAATCGACAGAAGACAGTGAAAACTAGTTTTCAGGCCTAATAAGGCGTTATGTTAGTTGAGGTGGTTTTCGATAGCTGATGTACTTTAGAATTCATTTTGTGCAGAATCGAAACTTTGCTGTTTCGAAGCCGGGAATATGTTAAGATTTGGTTCCGTTACTATAAAATAGAAACGGTAATCAAATACTTAAAATTTATATTCAGTCTTTTTGGTTATTCATTTCTATGTCAAAAATGAGTTGTCATGTATGTATGTCATTTTTTGAAATATAAAAAGTTACGTTGTCCGAATAAAGTCGTTTTAAACATTATTAATGAAATACAGTCCATACAACGAACCAGTACATGCGGATTCAATTAAAAGGAATGTTTAGGTACATAGTTATCTACACTATCTCTAATAATATAGATTTGAATTTGTTCCACATTTCCTCTATTGATATACTTTGTATTTTATCTTGACATATTTCCATTTCTTTTTCAGTATATTCTGTAAATTTTTTGGATACCTCTATTTCTCTTAATTTATATGATTTTATTTGTTTTTTTTAATTTTTGTCCATTTTCCCATTGTTCGAACTTCCTTTTTGGTTCTCAGTTGCCATCTTCAATTTTGCTCTTAATAAGTAATGGCGCTGTATATTTCTGCACTTTGCATGACCTTGATATCTATCACATCTTTTCTGTTACCTTTGTTTATGAGAACATAATCAATGATGGACTTTTCATTTCTACTGCTAACCTCTCTCGTGTATTTATGTGACTTTTTATGTTGATAAAACGTATTAGTTACTATTAGTTGGTTTAATATACAAAAATTTATTAACCTTACTCCATTGTTATTTCTCTCGTTCTCTGCATATATGCCAATTACGTCATTGCTTTGTTCGTGTTTCTTTCCAACTCTTCCATTAAAATCTCCCATTATTATTAGTCTGTCTTTAGCATCCTCTCTTGTTTCACCTAATGTTTCCCAGAATTCCTCTTTTTCGCTCACTCATGCATCTTCATTTGGTCCGTACACTATAATTATCGTTGTGCTTTCTCTTAAATTCAATTCAAATTTGAGTATTATTTCTGTAATTCCTGTCCAGTTTTTGATATATTTCTTATATTCTTTCTTTATTATACATCCGATTCCTTCTTTTGCTCTACTTTTTGCATCTACCCCATTATATATTAATAAATGTCCCTTTTCTAATTCAATTTCGCCTTGACCTTTCTTTTTGGTCTCTGTAATTCCTAATATATCCAAATTTTCCTTTTCAAATTCTTGTATTAATTCGTCTTCCTTTCCTAATAGTCCTCTTACATTCCATGTAGCTATCTTCCACATCCTCTCGTTTTCTTTATTTCTATTCATAATATCTTTTCCTTTGTTTTTTCTTTCGTATCTGTTTTCAGTAACGTTCATCTCTTTTTTATAAGTTTTTATACATTCTAATTCATTTCCATTGTCATATCCGTTTCCATTGTCACATTCGTTTCCATAGCCATTTTTATAGTTTTCCTCTTGATTTACTGTTTGGGTTATTAGTTTTTTGCTGTCTGTGTAATTTTTCTTAATTGTTCATCCAGTGTGTTAGCTTCTAGAGATCTTTCCTGTACTTTTCTTTTCCTGCCTTTTTCTTTTTCTTGTTTTCGGCCTTGTTGCAAGTCTCTATTACTTCCTTCATATACTTCATTATTCATAATTAATTTATTGTATTTAATATATGCTTCGTGACCATTTTCTCTAGCTATCTTTAATTGTGAATACAGCAATTTTCTTTCTTCGAATATTTCCTTTGAGTTTTTTACTTTGTCTAAGTACTCCATTTTCTTGTTGCTTCTCACTAATCTTAATAATATCGGTCTATTGACTCCATTTATTGGTTTTCCAATTCTTATGACATCGTCAATATCATCTTCTGTATTAAACTTTATTTCTAATGCATTTATTACCTGTCCTATTTTCTCTATTGTTCCTTCATTTATTTCATTCTCTCTCTCCTCTATTCCTTTTATTATTAGGGTTTTCTTTTAGTTTAACGTTCCAGAGACCCAATTTTGACGCCTTGTTTTTCAACTTCTCGTTTTCTAATTTTGTTTCTTTTAACTCATTAATTACTTGTTCTAATTTCTTGTCCATCTTTTCTATATTTTTATTCAAAGTCTCTAGTATGCTTTGTATTTTTTCTACGTTTTTTCCATTTTTTGTTTGTTTTGTTTAAATACATTTACTAGCGTAAAAAGCTATTCCGCCTCGACGGCTCGAAGAATTCGCTTTTATCCAGTATTTGTAAACCTCTACTTTATACACTATCCGACAATGCCGCAAAATATTCTAGAAAGAGTTAAAAAACAATATTGTGGAGGTTGGCGGACGGAATTGGGGTCCAGTTTTTTTTTCGGCTCTATAATAGGAGTTTTCAATTCCATCGTTGTAGCTGTGAGAACAAACGTTGTACAGTATCCAAAAACTGTTATTTCTGGAATGTATTTGTAAGACCCTCACATACCTTGATTCAAGGTTGCCAGACAAGCCTGGTGTCAGTTGTATTGTAAACCCCCTCCCCAGCGACACATACCTGCTGTCGAGTTTTGGAGCGGGACGCGCTGTTCTCAAACCGTTTCTGGTGCTTCAGTTATAGCTGAACGTTATTCCCACACGCGTCGATTATTATTACAAGTACATATTTCAATTCCTATAATAGCAGTGCTCCAAATTGTGTGATTCATGTAGTTTAGTGAAGTGAAGAAATGTCGCTACAATTAATAAATTTGAAAAGAAAAAACCGAACGAAAAATTATGTTTATTTAGTGATTTACCGGGTAAGCTATTCAAAATGCAGCAAATCGACGAAAAGACGAAATTGGAGACAAGTTTTAGAAGTTGTTTGATCCGAATGCTGATGAACAACACTTCTCATGGCATAAAAGTTGCATGGCCAGCTATATCAGCGATGAAAAGATTCGTCGTCGTGAAATAGCACTGTATAAATCGCTGGAAGAAAATGCTTTGTCATCAACTCAGGGCGTAGCTGGCCCATCAACTGAAACGAGCCGCAAGTCAAAAAGAAGGATCAGTGAATCGTTGAGTGACTCGTGTTGTTTCATTTGTGGTCGTGCGACGAAAAGTTAAAATTACTAGACTTTGTCTTTTAACTGAGATTTCAGCAGCTACGCTGATTTTCAACGCTTCGCGTCGACAACTAGATAAAGTTTTCACCAAAATTTGTATCTATGAAACACCGGAAGATTTGTTAGACAAAAACTTCCAATATCACAAATTGTACTACAGGAATTACTTTTTATTACCAAGATCTAATAATAATAATAATAATAATAATAATAATAATGACTTTATTGCTTTGTTATGAGAATACAAGTACAAGCAAAGGCGACGTTCGCTCTTAGATGGTGTTTTCGTACTAGAAGCACCAGCTAAGTAGCGCTCTTCCACGTAACCGCAAAACACAAAACTAAATATCCTTTCGTACAATATCATACATGCTAAGAAAACAAAAAACGCAAACCAAATATCAAATATCCTCTTGTACAATATCTTACATGCTAAGATAACAAAAGTTATGTAACATAATTCTGTAAATATTAAAATGAATAAGGCCAATTTTACCTGCTTAAAATTAGAATTTCAACGTTATACTATTATTAAATAGAGACTCTTTAATGTTAAGTTTAAATCGAGAAATGGGTAACGTTTTGTAATCTTCGGGAATTATGTTGTACAGATTTGCAATATTATATGAGAAGCTAGATCGGAATAACGAGGTTTTATGTTTCGGCATACTAATTTTATTTTTAAATCTTACATTAATATTGTGAACTTCTGATCTCTTTTTAATTTTTTTCGATAGGTAAAAAGGAATTTTGGTAAACATAATTTTATGAAATAGTACTGATCCATGAAGAATACGTCTATTTTTTATGTTCAGCCAGCCAAGGTCTGCAAGATGCTTAGAGGTTGGATTGCGACGTCTGATACCACAAATAAATCGAACACACATATTTTGAATTCGCTGAAGTCGATTTTGATCTAGTTGTGTTAAGGCGGGTCCATATACTACATCACAATAGTTAAACTGTGAAAGCACGAGACTATCACAGAGCATAATTTTGGTTGCTTTATTAAATAATTGTCTATGTGAGAATAGAAGTTTTAAGTTGCAAAACGCTTTCTGAATTATTGATGAGATATGATTAGAGAATGTTAAGGAATCATCTAAAACGAGACCTAGGTTTTTTTCACAATTAGATAAAATTAAATTATCATTATTAATTTTCAAATGTAT
This sequence comes from Galeruca laticollis, assembly GCA_963921935.1. Taxonomy (NCBI): domain Eukaryota; kingdom Metazoa; phylum Arthropoda; class Insecta; order Coleoptera; family Chrysomelidae; genus Galeruca; species Galeruca laticollis. The sequence goes on from OY998184.1 coordinate 38,273,174, forward strand.
TTTACTTTTGACTTTATTTTTCTCAATTCTACGTCCAAATAGCATAGCTTTTGATTTTGAAGGATTTATGCTTAGGCAGAATTTATTAGAAATATCTACAATAGTCTCTAATTCTTCATTAATTTTCATACAAGCATTTACAACTTCTGATTCTTTAAAATCCACGTACAACTGTGTATCGTCGGCATAATAGTGAGCCTTCATATAATTAAAGTAATTTGAAAATTGGGAGGAGTAACGAAAGAGGTCGACCAACAACATCAGTCAAGATCAGTTACTTGCTGCGATGGAAAAATGTGGATATAAAAGACAGAGTTTCAACGACCGCCTTTGAATTAACATATGTACTTGACTCAACGCATGACTGTACTCACTGAAGTAGAGGATGCAGTTATCTCTAATCGTGATCTCAAAACGATGCCGATCGATAAATTTGGTAACAAGGTTTTATTCTCATATCCAACTGAAAGGAAACAATCTTCTTTGGTGTTTATGGCAGGAATTTCATTTAACGAAGTAGTTGAACGCGTCCGTCGACTAGACTGTAGCAAAATCATCTTCTGTGCTAAAGAATTACGAGAGGAACTATCAACTACTGAACGAATACCAAAGGACAAGTTGTGTGATGATATTCTCATAGAAGACGCCTTGAAGAAATGCACATTTACACCAAAATGGAAGACTTTTGTGCAAGCCTTATTCAGCAGTCAAAATCGAAAATTGTCAGATAATATGCTCCACAAAGCATTAGCGGTGTTTATTGACGTATATTTCAGTGTAACTAACAGGATGACACCTAAACATATTGCTCTAGCTGAATCTATTCATCACCTGACTAGATCTAAACATATTCTAACAATGTTGAACAATCTTGGACACTGTGCCAGTTACAAAGCAATGAAGGCCGTAGACGCTGATATTGTAAAGTCAATTTTACGTGATAGTATCGATGAAAAAGTAGTCATACCGAAAAATATTGTACGCGACCAAAAACTGTTTCTTCATGCAGCTGTTTTTTTTTTGTTTTTTTTAGTCACGAGGGGGTTAGGGTTCCGGTGCCCTAATTGTTGCCGCTCAGCCATTGATTGGCTTATTGTGCACCATGCATGCAGCTGTGGACAACAATGACTAGGAGACATTAAGTGGCAAAGATTCTACGCATGTTACAGCCATGGTGGCATATCAACAAAAGAGTGATGAAAAGAACAATGCACATATTGCAAGACCGAAACCAATTGAAACGGACGACAACGACGATTCAAAAATGTTAAGACGCCAAGAGATAAATCATTGTCATCTTGAAAAAAGAAATGTTCACATTTCTAATTATTTGGATACCAGCAGCTTATTAAACCACCAGTTGAGTAATGCTCAACACGAAAATTTGTTGTGGGTGTTATGCAGATTGAAGTACGACAAATCTACCACCAATTTCCTCAGAAGAACCGCTAATAGCATACCGGGATGGACTCCATTTCAACAAATTCTCTCCACCGAAGACAAAACTGTAACTACAATTGCCCGGTCTTTCCATATCCACGTACTTCAAGAGACGCTGTATACGCTTCCATGAAAAACTATGTTGACTTATGTTTATCTTTGAATCATGAAGTAGCTATTCTTTCCTGTGACATATACCTTATAGCTAAAGAAATTCAGTTGAGTAGTAATGCCAGCGTTCCATCAAAAGAATTGACGTCATCTTCGATAGATACGATGACGTTTCTATTAAGTACGTCAAATCGCAATTACGATCGAAAGGAACGAAACCGAAGCAAATATTAATATCAAGTCCTTCAACCAAAATCCCGGCCGACTGCAGGTTTTTTTTCTTGTTCGCAAAATGAACATCAGCTTGTTCAATTTATTTGCACGTATGCTCCAACATGTTTAAAAATCAATGCTGAAACAGAATATTCATTGGAAAATAAAAGACTTAGATGTTAATATAGTGAAACAAATCGTGACATATTATAAAAGAAATAATAATTATAATAGGGGGAAACAACTTAATTGAGAATTAAAGAGAATGAACAAAATATTACAAGAAACTATGGAAGAGATAGAAGAAACCACAAGACAAATTGAAGAACGAACAATTTATACAGGAAATGTCAAAATAAAAGTAAAACTTGACAGAAATATGAAATTAATTGATCCAAGAGTTTTTATTAATATAATTGAAAATAAAATGATAGGAAGTGAACAGATTGTGGTTGGTGGATAGGAAAATAATAAAAAATAATTTCAATGATACGGAAGAATTTGAGATGCAAATTGTAGTGCATTTCTGGGAAGAAAGTAGAGAAACAAGAATATATGACGAAGATAATGAGACATGGCACAATGATTTTAAACAGAACATTATGGAAAATTTGAACAAATTTAGGAAACTGATAGAGAATCAAACAATAAGAGAAGAGAGTAAGACGAAGTTTAGGACGAGAAAATAAAATTGAATTATATGACAGAATTTTAGGAACGAAATCTAGAAAACGAAAAGGAATTGTACATGGTAAGGAAGGGATATAAAAAAGATGCGTAAATAAAAAGGTTATGATCAACAAATAATATTTAAAAACATATGTAAATAAAAATTATATAAACAGGGTTTGATAAGAAAAGAAATGATAGACATGTTGATATGAATTATGGAAATAAAAATAGAAGTTACAGAAATGAAAAATGAATATATGGAAATGGAGGTAAAATTGATGACAATAAGTATTTTGAGAATAGAAGAGATTTTAGAAACTTTGATAGAAGAAATGATAATGAAAATAGAAATTCGGCAACCAAATAGATGGACAGGAGGAAATAATTACATTTATAGGAGCAAACGGAAAGAAGTTATATGAACTAAGCAAATCTATGATACAAAAGATTGAATTAAAGGATGGGAAAGAAGTTGATATGTAAGCATAGTTGATAAAGAAGTTAGAAACAGACATAGTTAGTGATGAATTGATGAAATATAAGGAAATAATAGATTTTGAAAAGATAGTATTCTATATTCAATTAATAACCAACAAATTTAAGTTGGCAATAAAATCACTAATTTTTATTACTTCCTGTTTCTTAAACTTTTTGAATGGCCATACTTCCTTGACAGATAGCTTGGCTCTGTTCCGTTTGTCACCTACTATAAAGTCTTTCCAACTCTTGTTCAAATTTAACCCTTTTCTATCATCGTCTGTAAATATTGATAACCAATTATTGAGTTGAATACTAATTTATGTTATTTCAGGTTTCAAGTGATACTATATTATAATTATCCAGATATTTACATGGCAGTGTTCAGAATATTTTGAAACATGTTGACATTGACTTGACCTGGGATTAATTGTTAAGGTAAAATTTTATACTTATTTAAACAATGTGTAACAAGCCGATCGCCTGTTACGATTTCTATCGCACTATGGTATTTTAATTTCGTCGTACTAATGTTTCGAAATTAAAAAACTTGTTTCTTTAACAAAATTCGTGTATTTAAACGATATCGTACATTGGAAAAGTCTCTTCCTATCAGTAAAATTCATGAGTTAGTACCTACATCGCTGTGGTTTCACATATTTGCTGCTCTGCAGCCCCTGGGTAGGCCCTATGAAAACACCACCCATAGAAGACAACAGAAAACCGGCCGGGATGGATTGAAGACCATATCTCCATCCACTAGGACCTAGCTGAGAGCTGAATAATTCCAGAACCTCTCCAAAGATAAGTCCTTTGTCTTATATTCAATTCATGGAAATCTAGAATTGGAGATTTTTATTGTATAACGACGTTCGTATTCGTCTTGTATTTTGGATATGCAGTTAATGTGAATTATCTTATTGAGTTATAATTTAATTAATTTGCAGAGGCCTTTGATATTTGATTTCACCCCATTCTAGTATTAGCGATGGTAGTTTAACTGTAAAACCTTACAAAGTGGCGCCCCAGTTAATTGTATTTTTTGCTGATTACTGAGATGGTGTGGGAAATCTATATTAAAAGTTTATTTAGTTTCAATTATCAACTTAATTTTTTTTGATTACTTTAACTTAAATTTTATTCCAGTTATATTTCACATTTTTATAGGCGCTGTTTTTTGATAAAATTTGCTTCAAAATTTTAAGTTTATACCGTTTCCTTATTTGTTATTTTCGTCAGGAAGATATTACAAGTTTTATGATGGTCAGTTTTTGTGTTTCAAGAAGGTAATTAAGTATATTTGCAATAATAGTTGACATTAAGGAATTTGTCAACTTATTGTTTTACTGTTTTGAAAAAAGTTGTCAAAGTTTACAACTTTGATAATGTTTAATATGTTTTGAAATTATTTTATTCTGTAATCATAAAAACTCCTGGTGTTAATTGGTTTTTAAAATTATTGCAAATCTGTCGTTCCTTTTTGGAATAATTAGTATACCGGTTTACTCAAAGTAAATATAATTAATAGCTTGTAATATTTTGAAATATTTAGTGTACAGGGTCACTCATAAGTAACACTGTTAAATTTTCATATTTTTAATTTACAGTTATTACTTTAATTACTTTGCAGTTATCTTTAAATTTGTTTACGTAAATCTTCCTGATGATGTTTTCTGATCAACATCCTGTTGATCCAAATTAATCTGGCCATTATTACGATTTGCAAATCAGTTCTACTTGTGTTTCTGATTAGTTTGGTTTTTCTGTATTAATATTTCTTGACGTGACTATTTTATTATCTTAATTTTGATTTAATATCAAAATATATCTTGAGTATTTTTTATTTTTGATTGTCAACAATTGTGTTAGGTCACAAATACGTTTTGTGTCTATTTATAGTAGAATTTACTTTTCTACTTTCGTATATGTCATGGTACCTCTATACATTATCTTTTGTTATAGTTACCGATGTGCAAAAGCACATATATTATTCTCTTACGCCTTTGCTTTGTTTCTTGATGTATCTTGAGTACATTATTTTGTATCTTTCTCTTATGTTGTACATAATACAATTATGTATTATATTTGTGTTTATCGTATAGCTTTTGTTTTTGGGTTTTTGAAACGCCCAAAAATCCTGTTCTGTAGAGAACCAACTTCCGTGAATGTTTCAAATTTCTGAGATTTTCTTGCTTTATGCACCTTTAGAAATCAGTTTAGTTTGAAACGACCTTTATACTCAAATATTTTCTGGAATTTCTTGCTTTAGGCAAATTTTGAATTCAGTTAATATTGTAGTAGTCCCTTATCTTTTTTGTTGTGTGTGTACTGAGAAATTATCTTTTTGCTTGGTAGCGTTTTTGTTCTCAGTATACGCTTTATTTTTATAGTCCCTCTATTGCTCAAATATTCTCTGGACTTCCTTGCCTCAGGCAAATTTTGGATTCAGATTATTTTGTAGCAGTGCCTTTTTTGTTGTGTGTGTACTGAGAAATTATCTTTTTGCTTGGTAGCGTTTTTGTTCTCAGTATACGCTTTAGTTATTTTTATCTTCCCTGTATTTTGATACGATAATAACAAGTTCTTTTTGTTGCACGACAATTTATAGATTATTTTGGTGTACTGATACATACTGATAGTATTTTAGGCATATATTAGTTTTTTTTCGAGTTGTTGACAAAACTATTTTTTTTGGATAATTTTCTATGTGGTTTGGAATACTACAGTTTATATTTTCGTTACTTACATAGCGAAAGTGTTTCCGATTTATAATGTTTTCTTCCATATATCTTCCAATTTCGGTTTTGAGTATTCTGTGTGTGTTATCGCTAAATTCTTAGCACTTGGTGAGTTTCTTCTCTTCAAACTTTCCGATTGTAGGAAAGGGGGGAAAGGCCAATGCTTGTTATTTTTTTCTATTTTTCTTTTTCTTTATAGTTATGTAATGTATTTTAAAAACACACATACATTTTAGTCACGTTAGAAAATTTTCTTAGTAGATTTTTGTTCCTTATATTGTATTTTTTTCTATATCTCGCAAAGTTCTTCCTACATGGTTGATACTTTTTAATTCTTTTCTTTACTTGATTTAAGTTTTTTTCTTTTGAGTTTCGTGTACCTGAGATCTTAAGCACTTTATATCACACTTAGTGATTATTTTTATGTAGATAAGAAATGTAGTTGTTTTCTTATCTTATCATTGAGATGTTAGCATTTCATATTTAAGTAGAGGTTACCCCTCTAATTTTTTTTGGATATTTTGCTGAAGCGTTTAGCATCTCATATTTTTGGAGAGGCTACTCCTCAATTAATTTTTCTTGATATTTTAGGATCTCTGTACGGTACCAAGAACTGATATCGTTTTATTTCTGATATTTTTTGTGGTAATAGGAATGGTCTCCTATTATAATTGATTACTGCATTTTGCTTCAATGTTTTGATTATAATTGCATATCATTTGCAATGGTTTATTATCGCTAATAGGAATACGCTCCTATTATATACATTTTGAGTTTACTGCATTTTGCTCTTTTCTTTTCTTGTTTTCTTATCTTCTCATTGCTCTTACCTTTCCATTTTTATTTCTCGTTTGTCTCCATTATTTTTTTTGAACATGTAAGCACATCTTCTTCTTTTGCTAATCACCACAATATTGATGTTTTGGCTACTTTTCTTCGTGGACTGTTTATGTTTAAAAAAAGTAATTCTTCGAATTTCTTTTTTTCTCCGAGGAGAGGGGGTGTAACAAGTCGATCGCCTGTTACGATTTCTATCGGACTATGGTATTTTAATTTCGTCGTACTAATGTTTCGAAATTAAAAAACTTGTTTCTTTAACAAAATTCGTGTATTTAAACGATATCGTACATTGGAAAAGTCTCTTCCTATCAGTAAAATTCATGAGTTAGTACCTACATCGCTGTGGTTTCACATATTTGCTGCTCTGCAGCCCCTGGGTAGGCCCTATGAAAACACCACCCATAGAAGACAACAGAAAACCGGCCGGGATGGATTGAAGACCATATCTCCATTGACTAGGACCTAGCTGAGAGCTGAATAATTCCAGAACCTCTCCAAAGATAAGTCCTTTGTCTTATATTCAATTCATGGAAATCTAGAATTGGATATTTTAATTGTATAACGACGTTCGTATTCGTCTTGTATTTTGGATATGCAGTTAATGTGAATTATCTATTGAGTTATTAATAAATATAATTTGCTGAACATTTGATATTTGATTTTCAGCAATTTATATTAACTTGGACCATCGCGTTAAAATATTTTTAGTATTTCGTTTGTTAAGTTAAAGTAAATATAAGGTTTTCCAGCTTTTAACCTTTTTAGTATTTTGTTTAATTTAAGTATCGCTTAAAAAGCTGGTGGCGTCCAATTTAATATCGATTGTTCACCCCATCCCAGTGATTGCTATAAAGATACATTAACTGGAGTCAAATACCACAACCTGAGGAAGAGTCTCAAGCCGGGGGAGAACATAAGTTACAAATGCTATTATTAGAATTTTTATTCATTATCCTTTAAGCCCTTTTGGTAACTGTTTTTCTTAATATCTGATAATATATTTGCTCATTTCATTCTATTCGTTTATATTAAATCTTAGTTTTTAACATGGTTGTGTCTACTGGTACACCCTACGTATTAATATAACATCTTTATGTTTGTTCACATTTGTGAATTATTTTAATATAATATAGGACTAGTTCAATACATATACATATATATTGTATTTATTGTAAATTGTGAAACAATTGTATTGTGAATATTAGGATTTCCTATTTATCAATAAACTTACAATTTTATGGCACACTAAGATAATGTTTAATTGAAAGATATCCAGAGAAGATGAAGTTAACTACCAAGAATTTTTTCTGGATATTTGAAATCTATTATATATAAAATACAACAAATAATACTTAATAATTAAAGGTAACTTATTATTGAAGTTTTTTGGGAAATAAGACATATCACCAATATCAAAACCCAGAAATTGACTCGCCTTGCATATTGGTTTTCTCGAATGAAAACAATGTAGTTATCCTCAGTTCATACAAATAATGAAACATTTTGAACGAAATTAAATACTTACATGAATACACTTAACTGGTATATCAAGATAATTAAATAACTCATGATAGTATTTAGCAGACATACAAGAACTGAAGAATACCATATTCTTCTTCTTTCCATACTGCATCATGAATGTAAATAGCGCCACGTGACGTTTATCAGAAGGACACACCAAATAACCTTGTTCAAGTCCAGAAACAGTTGCTTCTGTTTTCGTATAGTCCACATCAATATGCACAGGTTCTTTTTTTAAAGCTAGAGATGTCAAAGCATCTGTTTTTTTGTTCTGGGTAGCACTGAATAACATTGTTTGTCTTCGTTCTGAAAAAAAAACAAAGGTAAACAATGATACAAATCATTACACAGGATTTTTTAAATGAATAAATTAAAAATTAATTGTTTATCCAATGGCATATTTCTAACGATGTTACAACTTTTGGGATGCCTGATTCCAGCATGCTACAAGCAGTCAAACACACAGCCCACCATACCCAGGAAAAGTTAAATACTGGGTATTTTTCAAAATAGTAAGAATACGTTTTGTATTTTCAAGAACATAATAAAAATCGACAATTTGTTCATTTTTAATAGTCAAGTACATTTTTCATTTTTTGTGAACATCTCTATCAAGAGCCAACAGTAGTTGGTAAGCATGATTGCATGATACTCTTCCAGTTTTCCGTTCCTCTTCTCCATTGCAGATGTTTCTGCCGAACATCACCGTGCTTATCACTTTTATGGAAGAAAAGTTCAGGTATAAATGTGTAGAAAATGCATCTTTAGAAACATTGCAAACCTTTTTTGAAATGAAATAGCATGTTCTAAATGATAATAACAAACCGGCCAGTTTTTTATTGCCACAAAAATTGGTGAACAGTAGTCATTCCAATATGTGCGATCCAACAAAAATACTTCTGGCCCATCTCTACTAGTTTGGTATGTATTGGTAATTGTTCAGTTTCGCATTATCATTTTTTAATTTTTAAAAAAACAAAGTCTATAGGACGGTCTGTGTGCCTTAATAAAGTCCAGCCAACTGTGTGGCATTTATTTTGTTGCTATAGAAGCAATAATATATTGAAATGGGGTGACAGTCCTGTCAAGAGTAATAAAAATATTAATCAAAAATAAGAGCAGTATTTTTCAAAAAAAATAATATAATTTCTCACGAAGTTGTCGTTCGTTCAGAACCATATAAGGAACTGACGGCAAGGGGACGCAACATTGGTCCTTAGAGCCGGATAGTTAGCCAGAAAACAAAGCATTGCCGAAGCGAAAATTGAAATCGAAGAGCAGATGTCAGACACACGTGTATGCAATCATTGAAAGCCGAGCTGGAAAACAGATTGAATCGACGCAGACGATAAGTATTCAGCAGTTCAGCACCTTTTTAGTTGTACCATTGTGATAGCACGCCACATAAGAATACCACATCCACCAATCAAGCTCTTGACAGAACAGAAATAATTACTTCCGAGGTCAGGTAAAAATTATTTATTAATTATCCTTGCATTGCTGCTGATTTTACGTTATCTAGTCGCGTTTCCACTTGTTTTAATATGTATTTTTTAATTTTTTCGCATTATTTTTAACTACTTGTGATAATTTCGTGCATTTCTCGGCAGGCTATAGACAACAAAACTCACTAAGTCTCAATACATTTCTATTGATTAAAATATTTGGGTTGTTAAAATTTATCAAAACACCCAAGTTTCTCGTACACTCGTTTATATAATCAATTTCATGCTTTAATTAACTTTATTTAAAAAAAATTCAATACAATGGAAAATGCAAATGAAGAAAGAAGGTTAATAGCTCGTCGCGCACAAATTAAAGCTGAACTTACGCGTTTTCAAACTAACTTAGATAAATGTCCCGAAAAATACTCGCTAACAGAAATCGAAACTCGCTACGAAGTCACAAAAAACATTTTATCCGAATTTAAAGTTATACAGGGTGAGCTCGATAATATTTTACTCGTTACAGGTATCTTAAATCAAGAAAAAGCTAGTTCGGAACGCGAAGAATTTCAAAAGAAATATTTTAAAGCAATTTCTACCGCTAAAGATTTAATTTCTAAACGTGCCCCATCTCCTATACAGATCGCTACTCCCGTACAATCAAATACAAAATTGCAAGCCATAAAAATTCCCGAATTTTCAGGACAATACTCTGAATGGCAGGGTTTTAGAGATACTTTTACAGCCTTGGTACATAATAACGGTTCATTACAAAATATTGAAAAATTCTACCACCTTCAATCATGCTTAAAAGGTGAGGCTGCTCATGTTATCGTATGTTCACCTCTTTCTGACGCTAATTACGTCACCGCCTTTAATTTATTATCTGAAAGGTATGATAATCGGAAGGCCATTATTAATGCACATCTTAAAGAAACATTTTAGTTACCATCTCTACATGGAGAATCAACGTCAGCCTACGCAATTTCCTCGATACATTTTTAAAAAATTTACGCGCTTTGAAAAGTTTGGGTGAACCAATCGACAGTAGTAGTACCATTTTATTATATCTTTTGAGTTCAAAGCTAGATTTTCCTACAAAACGTGAGTGGAAAAACTTCAGCAATGAAATTAGTAAGCCCAAAATTGAAGATTTTTCTAAATTTTTAACTCACAGGTGCCAAGTCTTAGAGGCCTTAGATATAAAACCACCCCGTAAACCGCATAAAACAAAGTTTTCAGTCTTTTGAACAAACCGATCCCGTTTGTCCTTCTTGTAATGATAAACATTTTATTTATGTTTGTCCAAAATTTAAATCTTCTTCGATGTCCTCTCGTTTAAATGAAGTAAAACGTTTATCTTTATGCTCAAACGGTCTCCGAAAAGGGCATAGGAATTCGGATTGTAGGTCATCTGGTTGCAGGATTTGCAATGGACGCCATTCAACGCTTTTACATCAACCAAAAAATGTTGCAACATTCAATAACAGTAATAATGATAGTTCTCAGCCAAAACAGCAGAACCCTCGAAGAAATGTTAATTTTGCACAGATACCTCCTTCAATAAATATTGATACAAGTAATACTACTCACGATAATTATCAAAATACTCCAGAGCCAAACGAAGTTCAAAATTGTACAGTATTGTCTCATCATTCTCAGAAAACCTCAGAACCCTTTGTTTTATTATCGACTGACTGCTCTTATTCACGTTTTTGACGTAAATAATGTTCCAGTGTCGTGCCGTGTTTTGCTCGATAGTGGTCCACAATCAAATTTTATTACTCGAAATATGGTAACACGATTAAATTTAAATACTCGAAAGGTAAATATGCCGGTTTCTGGAATAAATCAAATAAAAACAACAATTAACGAACAAGTTAATATAACTCTTTCCTCGATTCGTGTTTCAAACAAGTTAAATAGTTCTTGTTTAGTTATTGACAAAATAAGTGATTTTACTCCGCAGGTGTCATTTGATGTTTCGAATTTAACTATACCCGATCTTCCTCTTGCTGATCCCGATTATAATGTTGCTTCAGGCATCGATATGCTTATCGGTTCATCATTGTTTTATAATTTACTTATTGCGGGTCAAATTAAGCTTGGTAAATATACTAATTTTATGCACGAATATGAAAAACTCGATCATATGAGACAAATTTCACGAGACCAAATTTCATCAACCCCGATTTTTTACTTGCCTCATCACAGCGTTTTAAAATTAGATAGCGTCACAACTAAAGTGAGAGTTGTATTCGATGCTAGCGCTAAAAGTTCTTCAAATTTATCTCTATATGATGTTTTAATGAACGGACCTATCCTACAAAACGATCTTTTTTTCAATTTTGTTACGTTTCCGAAGACACAAGGTGGTTCTTATTGGAGACTTAGCAAAAATGTATCGCCAAATATTGATACATTCTGATCATCAAAATCTGCAACGGATACTTTGGCGTGATAATCCCCAAGATAAGGTATAATATTATAATTTACAAACATTAACTTATGGCGAAAAACCCGCATCATTTTTAGCCACGCGTTGTCTCAGACAAATTGCAATCGAAAATATCGATAAATACCCCATTGAATGCGATATAATTAATAAAGTTATGTATATGGATGACGTGTTAACAGGTGCTTCGACTAGTGAAGACCTAATTAAAATTAGCGCAAACTTATTTACTCTTTCATTGGAGTATGGTTTTGAAATCCGTAAATTTCAGTCCAATGATAGAGATTTTTTAAGCAACATATCTTTGATTTCAGATACACAGTATATGATAACGGATGACTCTTCTACTAAAACGTTGGGTGTAAGTTGGATTCCTTCTTTAGATGTTTTTCGATATAAAGGCCAGGAGATAAATTTAAATTCTGGTGTTATAACTAAAAGGAAAATACTTTCTTTGATTGCTAAAATTTTCGATCCTCTTTCTCTTTTGGGCCCAATTTTAATACGTGCAAAACTTATTATGCAAAATTTATGGCTACAACAATTAGAATGGGACGAGTCTTTGCAAAAGCGAAACGAGCCTATTTTTGTTCAACTTTCTACACTATTGCGTAATTTTCAAACTGATTTATATGGAATTCAATCTTTGCAAATACCCAGGTACATCTTAGTAAACAATTCTCGTAACATATAACATAAAACTCGTATGGATGCGCGATATACTTACGTTCTATCAATGACCAGGGTCATATCGTGTGTAATTTACTTTGTGCAAAATCCCGCGTAGCTCCGCTAAAATCTATTTCCCTACCTCGTTTGGAGCTTTGTGGAGCACTATTAATGTCTCGACTTCTATCAAAATGTTTATCGATTTTAGATCTTGTCATTGATGAAATATATCTCTGGTCAGACTCTACAATAGTCCTTTCATGGATAGCAGGTGAACCCCGAATGTGGAAAACCTTTGTTCGTAATCGAGTTTCTGAAATACAGTCGTTAACCTTAGTAAAAAATTGGAATTATATAGCTTCATCTCTTATTCCCGCTGACATTATTTCTCGAGGTTGTACTCTAAATATTTTAAAAACTTCTCAATTATGGTGGCATGGGCCTGATTTTCTTCAGAAATCTTCAGAGTACTGGCGAACCGATTGAAATATTTCTAATTTTGCAAAAAACTCTGATAACATTCCTGAATTCAAGCCCCAAACAATGACATTTTTTAACATTGATACCGAAAACCTTAATATATTTGAAAAATATTCTAATTTTAATAAGTTAATCCATGTTTTTTGCTTATTGTTTAAGATTTATTAACAACTTAAAAGGTAATATGGAAAAACGGGTTTTCCAAATTTTTATCATCTTCTGAAATAAATAGTAGCATAGAAGCTCTTTATAAATTTGTGTAACTGTCCGCGTTTCCTTTGGAGATAAGTTCACTCCAAAAATCTGGTTCTGTGAGTTCCAAAAGTCACTTGAAATCTTTATCTCCAATTATGGAAAACGGTTTGATTCGAGTCGGCGGTAGGCTTGAAAAAGCTAATATTTCTTATAACTCAAAACACCCGATTAATCTCCCTTATTCACATCCATTCTCTCGTTTAGTGGTTACAAATGAACATGCACGTAGCTTGCATGCCGGTAATCAAACTACCCTATCTTTTATAAGACAAACGTTTTGGCCTTTAAATGGTAAAAATTTAGTAAAAAAATGTATACGAAAATGCATAACATGTTTTAAGGCAAAACCAAAAGGTTTAACTGCCCAAACGGGTCAATTACCATCTTCACGAGTAATCCCTTCTTCTCCATTTTTGTCCTCATCGGTTGACTTTGCCGGACCTTATGAGTTAAAAGATGGCAAATAAAAAATCGTAGAATTATAAAGGCATACATTTCCGTTTTCGTCTGTATGGCTACAAAGGCTGTACATCTAGAGCTCATCTCTGATTTAACTAGTGAGGTTTTTTTAAATGTTCTAAAAAGATTCGTTTCTAGACGAGGTATTTGTACAAATTTATATTGCGATAATGCTACAAACTTTGTAGGCGCCAATAACGAGCTGTTAGCTATCCAAAAATTAACATATCCTGATAGAGTACGGAACTATTTACTTGAAAGTCAAATTAAATTTCATTTTATACCGCCACAATCCCCAAATTTTGGTGGACTTTGGGAGGCCGCTGTCAAATCCACGAAACATCACTTGAAACGTGTTCTAACTCAAACATTTTTAACTTTCGAAGTTGAGGCGGTACTCAATTCACGACCTATTATCCCGTTGTCTCATGACCCGCTGGACCTTTAACACCAGGACATTTTCTTATTGGACGAGTTCTAACTGCTGTTCCACAGAAAGATTTAACCGATGTAAAAACCAACTATGTCAAAAGATATCAGCTTACTCAACAAAAGGTTCAACATTTCTGGTGAAGGTGGATGAAGGAATACCTGCACTTGCTACAACAACGAACGAAATGGCAATACGGTAATCCACCACTCAAAGTTGGAGAGATAGTCTTATTAAAAGAGGAAAACGTACCTCCTCTTTGCTGGCCACTTGGCAGAATCGTCGAAACACATACTGGTTCAGACTCGATAGTACGCGTCGTAAGTGTGTTGACCAAGAATTGTCTAGTTAAACGTGGTATTAACAAGATATGTGTATTACCTATTAATTAGGGGATTTATCAAAAGTATGCTTAATCAGTTGATTATGATTATTTCAGTGTTTTTTTTCTTTTTTTTGAGAGACTATTTAAAGATAAACATTCCTTTCATTGAAAGCCGAGCCTTTCAAGGGCGGCGGAATGTTCAGTTTCGCATTATCATTTTTTAATTTTTAAAAAAACAAAGTCAATAGGAACGGGCTGTGTGCCTTAATAAAGTCCAGCCAACTGTGTGGCATTTATTTTGTTGCTATAGAAGCAATAATATATTGAAATGGGGTGACAGTCCTGTCAAGAGTAATATTAATCAAAAATAAGAGCAGTGTTTTTTAATAAAAAATAATATAATTTCTCACGAAGTTCTCGTTCGTTCAGAACCATATAAGGAACTGACGGCAAGGGAACGCAACAGTAATAACAAGATCTTTTAGAGAAGTAAGTAGTAAATAATGGTTTAAAGTGTCAAGTGAATAATTCTTCTATTAGTTACAAGTAAGATTAGCACAGTTTATTGACTTAATTGAGAACTATTTATAAAAGTTATAATTAAAGAAAGACCGCTAAATATCATCGATAAAGGTCGAAGGTCCGCCGGGATAGCCGGCCGAGGGCTTTTTTCGCGGTGTGATAGCGATAAGAACAATTATTTTGTAGTTAAAACCAAACAACCAGAACCTTTTTGCGGTGAACGAAATATTTAAGACAGGGACGGGTTTAGGAATTTTAAAGAAAGCAAATTCGAAATAAAAATTAGCGATAATGAATATTACAGAAAGAGGAAAAGAGACAGTGAGGAAGACGGGGATAGTGAAGAGGAATTATATAAAAAGGGCAAAAAGAGAGGTCGCCGATAAAGAATTCGAGAAATCTAGAATCTAGTATAG